>JAXCHB010000100.1:5000-2405000 GCA_036926305.1 Uropetala carovei
GTGGGTTAAGAATAATAAACAAATATCAAATCAGTTAGACCGATGAAAGTAAATAAAAATCATAGAACTTGACGAAGAATCAGGCATTTTATTTTGATCAAACATCGAGCGCTTACTACGTAATATTGTAAGACGAATCAACCAATAAATTGATTCCTAAAGATTAGCATAAAAATGCAGATGCAAATGAATTTCTTGTCCGAGGTTTATTTTTCTTTCCAGGTAACGGCACTACGTCGCTTTGAGCCAACTCACATTTTCCTATGGAACGTATCGACGGCGCGTAAAAACGCAAGCTTCCCCCCTCTCTGTGTGTGCGTTCGCAAGGGTAAACACGGAACGCGATTTATTTTTACTTCATTCTGAATGGTACAAGCGTATTCGTGGCAGAGACTTTTAAAAACTTCCTCCTTCGCCCTCGCTCCTTTCCGTGTATCTCCGAAACAGCGTGAAGCAACGTTAGAATTATAAATATGTGTTCATCGAAAACGTCTTCCCTTGGGAATATTGCGTCGAGATAATAAGACAATAACGCGACAAACAAGGGAAATAACTAAACTGTAGAATCTAAAATTCAAATTCGAAAATATCACGGATCTTATTTATTAATATTACTGCCGCAATTGTATGTTAATTCAATACAAATGAAAATAAGCAAATATCTTAAACATCTGGAATAGAAATATTTTTATATATTTCAATACAGTTTCTTTAATAATCTACTATGAGTAAATACCACTGATGACGGACTAAACTGCTTACATGGTTTTTAATAACCTATTTACAGTTATTGGAGATACTTCAGCAAGTATTTATTTAGTCTATTTGATTTTTAAGCACTTATTTCGTCAATAGCAGACTTAAAGTGCTAAAAAAACAACCTTTCAGCTGGAAAACCCATCCCTCGTTGCAGTGATTCCCAACCAAAATTTTGGAAGGGCTGGGCACCGTTTCAGAGATAAACAGAATTTCGTGTTACCCCCATCTTGACACAAGATAGTGAATGAATATATTATACGGGAATCACAACGTTTAGACGCATTGGTTTCTTGGTACTACGTCACTCTACAATTTATCAGAGGAAAAACTCATTTCCCCAATCAGCTATCGCCATTTCCAAATCATTTACTTAACGAAATTTTTCGCTGCACCCCAGACTGGAAAACAGCTGTCGTGGAAAACCATTTTACACTTCCTTAGCTCCTTTTCCCAGTCGTTGTTTCCGAGTCAAGTTCCATTAAGCAAACAAACACGTATTTGAGTCTCTCTCTATTTTTCAAAATCTTTCTCCTTGCAGGGTTCCATGGCGTTCAAGTGCAGCGCTGCAGAAAACCGGGCGTCGAGGCCTCGAACACGATTGATATGTGACTTGGAAGGGAAACAATGAAACCTCATTGCTCAAACCTTTTCCTTTACTGCCGGATCTGGGAACGAGTCTTTAAGGAGGAATGTCGAAACGCTGAATGTTTCCGAGGGGGGAAAAAAGCCTTCTCTTAGTTTCAGACCCCCAACGGCCTTGATTTCCACCTCTCTCTCTCTCTCTCTCTCTCTCTATCTCCCTTTATCTCCTTTCCTATATCCTCCACCCTTTCTCCTCTTTTTCCTTACAAACCGCCTTCACAAACCTTCCTTCCCTATACCTCCCTCCTCTCTCACCTCCCTCGATGTCTCCCCTATCTAACTCCCTCCCTCTCTTTCTATTCCTCTCTGCTCCTGGACTACATCCAGCTCGGTCAACCACGTAAAAGTTCTCGGGTCTTTTTTTAAAATATCTATCGAGATTCCTCCCGGTTAGAGAGGGTCAGGAAGAGAGGAAGAAGAAGTTACATTGAGGAGAGTACCACTTAGCTACTAGATCTTTCCAGACGCTGAAACGAGTCGAAATGTATGTAGATCTCGTGTTAATATACTATGCGTTCGATGTTTCAACAGCTACTCACGTTCGGTAAACGTTAAAAATTCTAATATGTATTAAATTATGCGAAAAGGATATAAAGATAGATATTTACCAGCTACAACAAATTTAGATGTTGACATTTTAACTACGCAAAATAGCTAATACGTTGCTGAGCAAAAATAATGATAGCGATTGTTAATGGCCTCTTTCGTCACGTAAGTTAGAAAAGGAAAGCCAATTTTTGTAATTTTGTCACACGAGCAAAAAAAAATTTGCCATCCCTTATCTATGCAATTTGTTTTATTTTGGCGGGCCATTTATTCCAAAATAGGCGGGAGTTTCAATTATTCCCAAAATATCCCCAGCTCGTCACTCGGGATTCCGTTCAATAAAAAGAATATCCCTTCGCTGGCGAATTATTTCCAGCAGCCGACGAATGAAAATAGAAACCATTTCGGACGATCCATAAATAAAACTCTAGGAAGCGGACGACGAAGAGAGGAGAGTACAAACGACCCTTATTAACCCTAGCGGCGAAATCCTTGGGAGTCCATTTCGCGCCCGATAATAAAAGCGGATCCCATCAATCAATCACGCCTCGCCAAACACATCCATATTTTATTTACCTTCGAGTCTGTCGCGACTCCATAAAGACGAGGGTGACGGGAAAGGAGAGATCAAAAAAAAGAAAGCCGAATGCAAATACGGAATCATCACGGAGTCTCTCTTCCATCAAAACCTTCCGACATCGACAAACATTTCACCGGCCATTGAGAATGCCAGTCAACCGTCTCTCCCTCTTTCTTTTACCCTCTCTTTCTCTCCCTCTCCTAATAGAGAGATTAATGAGAGCAAAACTAAGCGATGAACCCGACGAATGCCAACGGAGAGTAGTTTTTTTCCGTATGGGTTTATTGGCTTACGAGACGGTCGTCGGAGAATGGGAGAGACGGTAAAAAGTAGAGGAATGAAGGCAGGGAGAGAGAGATAGGAGTAAATCGAGGAAAATAGTGAAGAGGAGAAAAAGAGGAAGGAAGAAGTGTGAAAATGTGTCGGAAAACTAAGGTCCGCGGGAATATTACATATATGCGGCCCGCGAAGCCGTAATGTACTATGTAATGTACGTTAAATTTAAAACAGGTCATTTAAACGTATTGCTTAAAAATACAACCGGCAAACCTATTATAGTGAAGTTATGAGGCTAAATAATTATTTGCAATTGAAGGCATCCCATGCAATTTCTCGAGTAACTTCCGATGTGAAATCCGTACGCCGTAGAATTTCCGAAAAAGTTTCACAACTCACAACGTATTCAAGAATAAGCACTTGAGTATCAAAAATCTTAAAAATAAATACTTATCGTTACGTATCTCCATTAACCATATGCTTCATAACTTTGCCATGATTATTGGAGGCATCTAATATAAATACTCGTTTCTTACTTATTTACATGTTAATGCGCGTATTTTAAAATTTATTTTCAGCCATTAAACGAAATCGATAATTTTCCGGTGACTCACCCTTAACGTATAAAAAGGTCAGATTTTGAGAAAGGAAAACTGAAGATAATACACGATTTTCAATACTGTTTTGACTGCATCATGATATTAATCAGCCAGTAGGCAGGTCCATGATTATTATAGGTTATAACTGGTTCTCCACATACACCATTTCTTAATGGCTCCGCTTACAATTCATCATCGTCTAGAACCTGTAACCTTTTTCCTCCCAGTTTTCCTGCGAACACTCGTGTAAGATAAACCTTAAAATAAATAAATTTTCCACGACCTTTACATTAGTGGCAGAAAACTTTACAATTCTACGAAGCCCACACAGCTGGAACGCCG
This sequence comes from Uropetala carovei, assembly GCA_036926305.1. Classification (NCBI taxonomy): domain Eukaryota; kingdom Metazoa; phylum Arthropoda; class Insecta; order Odonata; family Petaluridae; genus Uropetala; species Uropetala carovei. The sequence goes on from JAXCHB010000100.1 coordinate 8,745, forward strand.
AAACGTCCAAACAAAATTCCGACCAGTCCTGGAAAAACAATCGAGCAAACGTGTAACCACTCGAGCGAAGATGAAAGAAAGACACAGAGACAGAGAGAGACGCTAAGCGAATAAGTGGAACGGAAAAGAGAGAAGGGAGAGAGGAATCAACAACAGAAGAGAGGGAGAGTGAGACGAAGGAGGGGGGAATAAGAGAGAAAGAATAGGATAAATGAGACGAGACGAAGTAGAAAGATAGATATAAAAGTGGGAGGGAGAGATAGGGAGGGGAAAAGAGTGGAAGGGCATAAAATAAAAGAGCAAGGGGCAAAGTAGGGAAGGAGAGGGAGAAGGAAGAGAGGGAAGGAGAAAGGGATGATCGAGTAAGGAGGCTGGAGTGAGGCGATTAAGTTTGATTGATCACACTGGGTTAACAACCTCTATTAAAGCTCCGCTGGTTATTGCCGCTTAATTAAATCGACTCGAGGAGGATCGAGGAGTAAACATCTAATTAAGCATTTTGAAGGATTCCGATGCCCTTATAGCATAACGTATGTCATCCATACTTGAAACAACAGATTGGAAATATTAATAAGTTTTGTTTATGAACATAATAGAAAAATACTTGGGCATTCAAGATGTTGTATTCCAAAACAATGATTCATAAAGATCAACTTATGGCTGGCATCTACTAGATGATCCAACTACATAATTTCCGTAGCCATGAGATCAACGATCGCTAAAATGCCACTGAAGCAGCTGACATTGTTTACTTTTCCTTTTTTATGGCTACAGAAGTTTCTCAGGTCATCTAAAAGTTCGGCTTTCTTCAGGAAAGTTTTCAAATCAAGAAAGCTCTTTTGCAAGGAGAATTAACCCTCGCGATAAATATCGTAAGTCTTGCCAAGTCATAATTGCAAATCCACAAAAAAAAACGCAGAAATATTAATAGGAAAACGAAGTATATCTACATATGTATATACATAAAAATTATAGTATTTTGTATCCTCTCCACAATTAAGAATAGAGAATACTGGCGTATAAGGATAAAAACAATTCGATCAGAACCGATATCTGATTCAAAACGCAAGACACCGTTTAAGTTAGCCCCAAAATCGGAAGAAATTTATTGTGAATCGATTCCTCCGATCGCATTTCGATCTCTTACCCTAAAACAATAACAGATGTTTTCCTCACTAATAAGCTAGGACGTTATAAATGTTTATGGTCGTACAATGGCAGCGTTATATTTTTGGAGTTTTCCTTCGCCCCAAACGTTTTCACATTTCGCCGCGGTTTCTTTATACATGGTCATCTCGCGTGGGATCTTTAAAGTGATGAGTGGAAATTAAGAGAGAGAGAGAGAGAGGGGAAGGCGGTTGAAGGGATGGAAGAGGAGAAATGGGGTGGGGAAATGTCCAAGTGCGCATGCGTGGGTGTAAGACTAATGGGAGAGGGCAAAGAGAGAGACAAAAAGATTAATTTGCATGAAGAGAGAGAGAGAGAGTTTAAGTGCTCGTACGAGACCAAAGTAAAGAGCTTTTTTTTTTAACGAGAATCCAGAAATTGAAACAAGCAAATTAATCTGTTCGAGTAAAGGTACAATCTATTGCTCCTAGAGGCCTATCAACGAAGGGATTACGTTTCGGAACGAAGCACCTGTTGGCGTGAGAAGCAAAAGAATTAATCAATGACGCTTATCGTTTACACGCTAAATCAAACCTTTATAATATACGAGTACCGTGGATTCCGATTCATTAGTTGAAAATATAAAATCCGAAAGAATTTTTCGTCACCGTGGTAAAATATTTATTCGATGAAAGGGGATATAAAAAACGAACCTTAAATGATAAATATGACAAAGTAAAGAATCAATTAACGTCACAAAGAGATTGATAAAATTGAGAAAATTATCACAATTTTTTTAAAATGAGAAACTCGTTTAAATGTATGAGGCGGTAACTTAATGATTCCACACTCTAAGGTTAGAAAAAAAAGGCTGTTACCAACATTCTCGAACCATTTGTAAATTTTAAAACCTACAGAATAAGTAACATTTAGATTACGTAAAATTTTACAAAGTCGTTTGAGGAAATTTTTGAAAAAATCGAAATCTATTTTCATATGTGAAGTTTTTAAACGCAGCTTTTACGAAACTCTAAGGGGAGAAACGAGATAAAATATGCGAAAATTTTCAGGCAACAGTATACTTAATATTTCAAGCAGAAATTAAAGACACGAGGGCAAGCATGACCGGCGGGCATTGAAAGTTTGTCCTCGAAACTAAACTTATCAAACATCCGAGATCTGCGAGTGCATACGGTTATACTCCAATAAGGAACGTGTATAGTTGAAAAATTAAACGTGTAAATGGCACACCGTATCCATTACGTACAATGTAGGTTATGGCACGAGTTTACAAGAATAATGATTCTTCCAAGTGAACGAAACGACAAATTACGGTATATGTTCACGTCCTCGTAACTGTACTGTACTGTAAAGATGAATTAATTCGCAGTCAGAATTTTGATTTTTCCCCAGGAAACTCCGATACGAACATTTCTGAGAAAAAAATCTTTAGATAATGTCATCGATCGGTATCACTAAATGTAATTCAGGTGTATAATAAATCATTTTTCTGTGAGCGCGGGACCCGGTGCAGTCACAGTTTGCACCGCCATCTAACCCAAAATAAGACTTTTCGCAGATGACACCGTTTTATATAAGGAGATAATGAGTCAGGATGACCAAAAATCGCTCCAGGAAGATTTAAACGCCCTTTCAGCATGGCGTCAAGATTGGAAAATCGAAGTTAATCACAGCAAATGTTCCCTATTGATTTTCTGGAAGAGTAAGAACAATGAATTAGACTCGGAGTACAGAACTGATAGATTAAATATCCAATCTGCAGAGTACGTTAAATATTTAGGAGTCACCATTTGTCGTGATCTATCGTGGAATATGTATATTCGAAGGATCGTAGGCGCAGCTAATAAGAAATTGGGCTTCGTAGGCAGAATAGTAAGAAGTAGCACAGAACAGGTACGAGAAACGTGTTATTTATCATTGGTCAGATCTCAGGTCGAATACGCTTCCAGCATATGGGATCCGTACGAAAAGGGACAAATACTTGAGTTAGAAAGAATCCAACGCAGAGCAGCCAGATTCGTAAAGCAAAAATATGAGCAAAAATTAAGCGTCACATCACTCTTGAAGGAGTTGAATTGGATATCGCTAGAGGATCGCAGAATTAGCGCTAGGTTAATGCTTCTGGAGAAATTTAGGTCGGATGTTCTCTTAGAGGAGGTCTCAGAAATATTAGAGGCACCTACGTACATGGGCAGGCACGATCACGAGAATAAAATACGAGAGATCGACTGTAGGACCGAGCGATATCAGAGCTCGTTTTTCCCAAGGACCATACGGGATCATAACAGGAAAGTGATTCCCACGAGGGACGTTATTAGGTAGGTTTTGGTGTGCTGCACCCCCTGCCACCCACCATACTGGTGATTTGCAGGGTATCATGTAGATGTAGATTCCAAGAGGTTCGATGTTTTCGCAATAAAATTTGCACAGCAAAATTTCCAAGAAAAATTATTAAGAACGGACCATCTTATTCGCAAAAAAGGTTGCGTTCGTATAGTATCCGTTGCAAATTAGATTATTTTTATCTAAATCATTACGTTTACATCTACATTTATATTATTGTCCTGCAAGTCTTTGGCAGTGTACCATTAGACTAAACATTATCAGAATTTAACAGCCTTCTATAATGAGCGGATACAACCATGCTAAAAGAGCAAGATTCGAATCCGCAACGGCCCCTATAATGGTGACAAGTGGCAATTGAAATCTTTACAGACAACGGCCTTAGCAAATGACAAGATCGTTCCACTAAAACCGAGTGAGTTCCGATAAGTACCACAGCGAAAATTTTGAAACGATTTAGGTGGCTACCAATAACTCAAGTTGTTTTCGCGATCAAACTCGGACAACAAAATTCCCGAGGGAAAAATCTCGAAAAGCGGACAATCTTATCGACAGTTAAGTTGGCGATCGCATGATAACATCCATTACAAATTATATCAGCGCGGTCAAGCGACCGTGGAAATCTTCACATCTTCGGCGAATGATAAGTCGCCCGGCACTGCGTTATTTTCCCAGAGAAATCAGATCCATAAAACCGCAAGGGTGGCGAAAATGGAATAGTCGACAAAAAAAATAAGGATTCGAGCCGGAGGAGGTTTATGGTAATGTGAGGGGGAAAAATATCCAATTCTCAATTTTCGAAGGGACCGTGGGGAGCGCACCATGTGGTCGCGAAAGGGTGAGCAATTGGCATGGCCCAAGGTGTGGGAGAGGGTTAGGAGAGGGAGTGAGACGGATGGAAGGGAGGGGGATTTATGGGAAGGGCAGAGAGGCTGCAAGGTAAAGCGAGGGGACGTTTAAAGCGAGGATCTCGTGGAGGAAATAAAAAAAAAACTCCCAGATGAGATCACCCTCCCAAAGAAAGGAAAATGTAACAGACAGTACCAGTCACGTGATGAGGAGGATGAAAAAACAGTCAAAACCGCCGATAAAATCTCTCCTCCTCTTCATAATTTTTCATTCTTGCACGCGAATGTTTTAAAGTGCTTCTATCTCTCTCTCTCTCTTTTTTACTTCTAGGAAATGGAGGTAGATGGTTAAGCAAACCCGTGAGTGCGAAGTTTACTCAGATAACCATTAACTGATTTGTCGCAGAGATAACGAATTCGCAATTGCTTCGGCAACTGCGCACATACGGTTAAATCAATATAATTTTAAAACATTTTACTTCATACCGAAACTCGTGAACAAATCCAGATAAACAATTTCAACGCAAAAACGTTTGTTATGAAGCGTTCAAGGATAAAACTTTCCAAAGCTCCAATGATACCGGTTATGGAACATGTTCATTATTCGTAATAGCTTTCACTTTCAGTTCTAAGCTAAATGATAGAAGATGCTATCATTTCTATCTTGGTTGCTAGTTAAAAAAGAATTTTTACTTTCATAAGGCAAACAAACCCTTAATATTTCATTTCCTATGCAAGAAAAAAACGAAGAGACGGAATACTTCAAAAAAACCTGCGGTTTAAAAATACAGAGCAAAATACTATCAGCTCCAGATCACCGCATCACTAACCTATTCGAAAACTAATCCTTATAAAAAATACTTTGTTGAAGATAAAACTGATCATTCGGATACAATAACCGATTTATACCTTGAAATTTGTACTGGGTCTCTTCCTGTCCTCTTTGAATAAACTTCGGTCTTCCGAGACTTAGCGTCATTGCTTTCCACCTATATAAACTCACTAAGTAGTTACGTATACGAGCAATATCATCAGGAAATCTGACGAATACGAGCAAGAATCTATTCGCAAAAATAAATGAGAGTGAAATTTCGTCCCTAAAAAGCTCTCCCCTCCTCTGGCGCGGGAAAAAAACACTCAACTCACCGGGAAGAAATGACACGATTTTCTGATTTATCGGCACCGTTATCAGCAAGCAAGCGAAGTCAGTGAAAGAGAGAGATGGGACCCATTTCGAAGCACTCCGAACCAATAACAGCATTATGACGGAGCATTAACTCACGGCGACTTTTATTCCCTCCGTGCCGCATTCGGAATCGAGGTGTATATCCAATTACCGAGGCGCGCGGAAAGGAAAACTCCCACGCGCACGCCCAACACTGTCGAGGTTTCCCCATCCATACCTTTCTCCCCCCCCCTCCCTCCCCTTTCGCCCTTTCATTTTCCATCTCGACGACCCCATCCCTCAGAAGGACAGGAAAGAAAATCTCATAAAGAACGCGGAGTCATCATCTGGAAGTCCCTCTTTTAATGGGAGTTTCTGGAACATTCCGATCGATAAAATCGAGAGAGAAAATATCCGGGTTCCGGGAAGAGCCGTGAATTAAAAGAAAACAGAAGAAGAAGAAGAAGAAGAGACGCAATCAATTACGGCTCCGCGCCGGGATTTTAACTCCCTGGACGTTTGCCAAGGAAAGTCTCGAGAAATGTAAGTTTTCTTCGGTTCCCGGAGTCCCGCGCTCGATAAAATACGAGGTAATACGGTCTCTCTCTAGAGAGAAAACCCTGCGATACGCGATAGGTGGAAAAATGGACGCCCGTTTTCCGTTCGTGAAGGAAAAGCGGTCATTGGTTCTCTTTTTACGCCCCGATCGTTTCTGCATTGCGGAAAATGACTTAGCGAATCTTGAATCGAAGCAATACGCCGCGAGATAAAGACAAGCGGCCGTAATGTTTACGGAAGTATGTACATAATCACGTTTGAACTGAAATAAAATGGGTCATTTAAAGTAGATGCGAGCGTTTATTCTGCTATGAAGAGAAACGGAATAGGAAGTTTTCAAACGACGGCAAGCATTATCTTATGATTCTTTTGGTAGTCATACATTTTGAAGATTATTTCCCTAGGATGATTTCGTATAATCCCGTTCGAAATTACTTCGATTTTCACATAGAAAAGTTTAATTTAGTGCGGAATTCAGAATTTTCACATTTGTTTTTTGGCCTGTTTCAAATAACGAAGCCACATATACGTAACATATCGTAAAATAAACGATCCAAGGGATCGGAACAGCTTATCATTTGGAGATGAAAATAACGTTCATCGATATCTATATTTAAGCCTGAAATTGGCCAAATTCGTGGGTAATGATTTACCATCCATCCTACTGAGAAACGAGAAACGAGAAACACCTGTAGGCATTTCAAGAAATTACATTTCTCCAAAAAGCTATAAAAAGGTTGGGAAAACCAGAATAGCAACCGTCATCATTGGTGATTCATGGCAGCCTCTTAAAAAAGTACCTTGCCATACCTATTCATAGTTTCTCAATTCGATTTCAGCAAAAAAGCGAGCTCGACTAATCCACCATGAGCCTACACGCAAAGAGAAATTCACCCACTCCATGAGGTACTTAAAGAAACCAAACCATTAGGAAGAATTCCAAAAACAATTTTTTACGCGTTGGTTGATTAAAAACACGGGTCGTCCCGTTTTTACGAATTATTAGCGGGGCCCTGCAAATTCTCTTTCACACTTTTTGCAATATAAAAACGCGACGAGATTAATTCGAGAGCAAATTCGAGCGTGGCGACCGAAATTCGCTACGGTTTTAGAGTCCTTATTGCGACAAGTCACACCGAGACAGCGATGTATGCATTTCGTTAGACGTCTAGGTCGACGACTCAAAATCAACAGGGAGGTCTTATAAAATAGAATGAATTAATATGTAAGACACGCGTATGGCCGCCGCCCTTCGCGGTCGACAGTTGAGCATAACGGCAGCACGGTTGAGAGAGAGAGAAAGAGAGGGAGAGAAAGGGAGAGGGTGAGAGAGGGAAAGAGAGAGAGGATAGAGGGAGGAATAGAGGCAAGAGAGAGAAAGGGAGATAACGAGAGTGAGGGAAAGAGAGGGGGAGAGAGGGATGAAAAGTGGGGAGAGGGAGGAATAGATGGGAGAGAGGGAGGAAGAGAGAGAGGGATGGAGAGAGTAAGAGAAGGAACGAAAGAGAGGGATGGGGGGGAGAGAGAGGGGGTGAGAGATGGGAGAGAGCGGGGGGAGAGAGAGGGATAGATAGGGGAAGAAAGGCAGAGAAAGCTATACACACACACACACACACATATATATATATATATATATATATATATATATATATATATATATATATGAGAGAGAGAGAGAGGACGCTGGGTCAAAATGAAAACCAATGTCGTAAAAAAATCGATATGCGAAAATAAAGCGGTGGCTAAACATGCACCTGAGACCATCCTACGGAAACATCGATTGCCCATTAACTGACACCAGTAACTTAATATTAAGTTCTTGTTTATATAGGCCCATTTCATTCATTCATAATTCGCAGTGAAACTTGTGTCAAGTCCGAAGGAAACCAATCGTTTAATAGTTAGAACTTAACTTCGCTCTTACGGAGTTATTACTAAGAAAAATTTGCCTTTAAGAGTCTTTAAGTTAATTTTCACCATGGGAAAAAGGGGGCAATTGCACCCCCCCCCTCCTTCTCATACATTTCACAAAAACATTGCACGTTATACATACATATAAATGCCCATGTCTGTTCGTCGGCTGGTTACATGCTTTGCCCCACCCTGAAAAAAGTTTTGAAGGGCACATATTCTTTCCTACATCTATCGCCACCGGCTACAAAGGAAGTGTGCACTGGATTTCCTTTCTCCTATCAATTCAAAGTTTAAAAAAAACTTTCCGTTCGTTTATTATTATTTTGTTAACTTTGAAAAATACAGCATCCAGAATCTCATAATAACGAGCCAAACCATTTTGCGGAAAATTAATAGCGCAATACTCAAAATGGCGTTTTGATCAAAACAGAAAAATTGTCGCACAGAAGCTTCCTAAATATAAGACATTTTTATATTGTTTCGAATTCGTCTTTCACGCCGTAATCGTTTATTCCACCCTCACCACTCCGTTACGACTCTCGGTAGAATCAAAACATAGAGTGGGGCGAACTTTTTGAATCGGCCGCGTACGTTAGAGAACCTTCGCTAAGGGGGATTCGGTGGCTTGGAGGTGCGGCTTCCAAAGTAGGGATTGCCGATAAGTGAATTGGCTGGTGACAAACCAGGAGAGGGAGAAAGACAATGAGGTGCAGCGGAGGGAGAAGCTGGTAAATACCTCAACCCACTTGGAACGCGGCCACACTACCCCACTCCTTCGGATCCCTTTAATCACAACAGTTGGGTCGTGGTCTATAAGAGAGTTTCCTACCTACCTATTCTCTCCTTACCCATCTAAACACGTAGTTCTAACCCCAGCTTTTAGTTCTCTCCCTCTCAATACTTAGTGGATCTCTTCCTAATCCGTTTTAATTCATGCACGAATTAAGCCGGACGTCAGGATGTCTTCCATAGTTTAGTTTTATATAGTTAAATGAGTGAGATAAGTAATTTTACTTTAGTATGCCAATAATTCTACAAATAAGGTAAACGATTAGTTAAACGTATATATTTGGGGTTTACTTTTTTATATTTAAAATATATCCAGCTCTTATTGTGTATCCAAAAATAACCGCATGCATTAATACCTTCGACATTAATGACGGACATAACCCGGCAAGAAATACCACAAACAGAAGAAATAAACAATGTTTTCAACGATTTCTGGATTAAATAAATAAATAATTCAATTCGGAGGTTTCAAAAAAATGTGCATTATTTTACATTAGAAAACTTTAAAAAACGTAAATTTAAAATATAAACTAATAATACGATAAGTGATTATTTCTATCTCTTTAGTTAATTGCATTTTCACGCCTTGAAAACTTTAAAAAATAACAGCCGGTGATGTGGACTTTACAGGTTTCTTCACAAACTCCCAAGGCTAATGCATTTTCATACAAATCGGCACGCTAAGTATCCAGAAGTGAAAAAAAGGCCTCCTCAATACCATATAGAATTGTACCGAGGCATATCGATGATTGTATTGATCATACCGCAACAGTTACTTAAGCAGTCCAGTTTCGAGGCAAGTGTGGCGTGTATTAATGTAACGTGCATTATAATAAAGTCCCTTACATCGAAGTGATTTAATTTACTTGACTTCGCTTGGTTTTTAAGGGGACTATTTCCCATTCCTTATTGTATTGACAACAGGGATCGTAGATTAACACGATATAAATATGAAGGTGAGTATATCCTAAGCTGATTCCACAAGTATTTTTGCATCAAAGTTAGCCAATACATGCTAACATACTCGTATTTATTTCAAAGGAAACGCTTACAGTCTTGAGCAGTACACGTGGCTATCTGCGTTATTTTTCATCCTTCCCCGGAAGCAATAGAACCCAAATATACCTTCCGTGGGTGCTAAGCAAGTAATCACGCGTCCCATGGCCGCCGCGTGCTCTATATTTAAGACATGGGAAGAGAGAGAGAGAGAAGAAAAGAGACGTCTGGAAACAACTCGGTTGAGATGAAGGTCGAAAACCGAGCAAAATTACTCTTATCTCCCGTGTCGCTGGTTTTGCGCCCTTCCTGTTTCCGCATGCAAAAATAATTAAACGAGACCGCATCGTTTCCTCCAAAATAACGTTCGTAACAAAGATAAATACAGCTAATTAATTTTTTATTAAAAAATACATCTTAAATGGCAGGATAACTGCCAGCGTCACGCCAATAGGTCCTTTGATTTGACATTCAAAATCGCCTCATGATTATACACTCATCCCTTGGATTTCACGGTTTAACTTAACTTTTTCAGTTTGGCACGGTTTTCATTTTTTATAGAACCGTAATGATTTGTACGTTTAATGTTAGTGCGGTCTCCAAAAATTAATCAACTTATTCGACCCAGAGTTATGTTAATAACTAAAGTAAGTAGTTATGAACGTAATATAACTCAATTATTTCAAGATGAACTCCTTAAGGCCCTCAAATTTAACCTAGTGTATTCCAATCCAACTTGCACGGTTTCGGTTTACACGTTCCTTTCCGGGAACGGGTGTACCGTGCAAAGCGAGACATTCCTCGTCCTTAAAAAATATCAGATATAATATAAAATACATCGAGGATGCCGTAACTTTGTGGACTCGAATCTAATAAAATTTAATTTAAAAAATACGATTTAAGTTACAGTTAGTACAAAAAAATCCACCAAATTTGCAAATAAAAAAATCACACGACTCTTGTAGGTGTCCTTAGGTCGAAACCAAGGTCGCGAGATTTTGTTTGTGTTTATGTCGTGGAACCCTTTCGCACTAAGTCGCATTACATTTATGAGAATTAAATTTTAACCTATAGCAAGCTCCTGCCAGGCATCGATAAGTGTGTTCCAATTGGTGACGCTAATTGGAGTACGTTTGAGGTGCTACGGGTCATTCGGTTTTAAATATAGTATGTCACGGGCTAAGCCAGCAGAACATAGGTATACTCTGACATTAAAGAGAAAAATGTTGTATTTTTACATTTTTGCACCATTATCGCATAGGAGGTCTCCTTCAATGCTTTTAATTGGAGGTCTTATACTCTTTTTAACGAAGAGAAAGGTCGTTTTTTCGTTTGTGGACATTTCTCGAAAATCAGCGAATTCTAGGAAAATTCTTAATTTTCGCGTGTAAGATTTTTTTTTATATTTCGCAGAAAACGTGATGCAATCTGAGAATGATTGGGCTTGTTTTCATGTCTGACTTTACTGACCGTACAATTGAATCAATTTTTATGAATAAAACGAGATCGATAAATTCTGCCACGGTTACGAATTATTACGCTCTTTTATGTATAAGTTAATTAGTTTGGCGGAGTTCTCAAGGTTTCGGGCGAATTTTAAAAATCGAATTAAAATAATGACTCGGTCGCTTTGACGCAGAACGTCGAAACAAATTCGAACGTTTTTTTGTTTACGTTTATTAGCACGAGTGCGTACGCTTCATTGGCGCCGCAAAAGTATCGCGTTTTATTTCGCACGTTGCATCAACAGGCGTGACGTCATGAAATCGAAACTGCGCACGTGATATTCTGACGACGCCAATCGGATATCTAGCGAGTGTGACCGAAAGAGAACGCTCGAATCACACTTTAAAAAAGATCTCGCAACGAATCGGAGTTGTTTTTCCTTTCATCCATAACAGGTTCCCCGTTATTTGTCGAAAACCCACTATAATGGGAATAACAGGAAATCCCTCATCGTCACACAAAAAAATTGTTTTTTCCCTGATTCGATGGCGTCTACATCTGCCTCACGCGACACCAATCAACGGGAAATCCATCCACCGTAAGAACTGTATTTTCTTGAATCTGAGAAGAATTTTATTTTTCAGTTTTAAGGGATTTAAAAGGGAGAGAGAGGTTTAGCCTTCAAAGGGGCTAACTTGCAAAAATTCAACGAAATCCTCATTTTGTTCTGTGATTCGAGTAATAATTTTGCACATAAAAAATTAGTAAATTCAGAAATTTCTCGATTTTAAAAGAAAAAAATTAACGCATTGGTTTTCTATTAGTATGGAAAGGTTGTAGATTTTGTATTCAATTTATCTTCCTTGCTATAAGGGTGTTTAAACCCCGATGCTAGGGGATCGAATCCTGCCTAGGTCATGGTCTTTGTGAACGATTTTGTTATCGTTGATAACATAATTGTAAAAGGACAAAAGGTGCTTCTTATGAGCCAGTTAAAATCAATAAAATATTTAAAGGTTTCTGTTGTGTACGTGTCCTTTATTTACTTAGATTTATGACTCGATACATTTCTAGATAAAACACCTCTAATGTAAACATTAATAATAAATAATTACTATTATAAACACTACCAAATTTTATAAATGTAGGGACTCTTCAACATCTTATAATTTAATTTTGTTTTTCCATAGGTACTTTCCCTCCCGACACACGCTTTGGTGGACTGCAGGATAATGATTGCAAAAAATTGTAAAAAGAATGTATTTTTGACGGTTCCCTAAAATTACAGGCCGTATTTGATTCGGATAAATACCGTATTACTTTTCCCGGATAAGCTAAATATCGTTAATCTCCAGACATCAACCAACAATTATTTTTTTTCTATCGTATCGCGCCAAAGAGGTTCTCCACGCTAAGAACCTAAAGAACGAGAAAGCGATGACTCTTGTTTCTCTCTCACATACTCTTTGCTTCTTAGGGTTACAACCTCGACGTCTTTCAGCATCGCTGGAAGCAAAGCAAAAGGAGCACTTTGAGCTCCGTTTTCAACCTCTCTGATGTGAGAGACTTAAAGGAAGTAGGATGAGGAGGATCTTTTTCGTTCGGCAGATGTTTTAAATACGTCCTCGCTACCCTCTCTCTCTCTCTCTCTCTATCCTCGCCCCATTTTTTTCGTACAACCGGTTGGCAAGGCGGCAAGATTGGTAAACCCGCTAAAACCGTGCTCTGGATATCGGTCGCAAACATGAGCGGTTATCTCGTGAGCCACACGCCCTATCGTTGCGAAATGCCTTCATCGTCGCTCGGGACGAGTGTGAGATGCGAATGTCGACACGTCGAAACGTCGGGAGGAGAAAATCTTCATCCGAATATCTGCGCACATTTTCCCCTCACAATCGGCATAAATTACGTAAATGTATTTTAATCAATCCGCATTCTTCGTGAATAAAATAGGTCGATCATTTTGTGAGAAGCCTCGAATGTGACACAGTCGTCCGTTGAATAGCACGATTTCACTTGACGCGTTTCCCCAATTTAGCTCGTTTCAGATTACCCACGTCTGGAAAAAACGCGACGACTTTCCTATGAAATAACATTAACGAAAGCCGTCATATTTTCCCGATATCTACGTTCAATGTGGGTGAATATATGATGTATGTAACAATACATAACGTGTTGTCCTCTAGTCTTGAAATAAACACAAGTACAAACAGATTACCGTTACTTACTTTGCCGCTTTTTATCTCACGCGCCTTGGATAATCAGGACTCTACAGGTACCTCGAATTGCACGGCCATCGATTTCGCTTTAGCGCGGTTTTGAAAAAGGCCTTCGAGAATTGAAAAACATAAAATGTTTCCGTTCAACATAGACGCTCTAAATAAAAAGGACAAAAGAAAGCAATGCTGAATGCTATGCGACAGAATTGTTGAATGTTGACCTCAAAGACGGTGCTCAAAATGCTACCTCACGTCCAAGGAAAAAAATCAAGTCTCGACTATCTCTCTGTCCTACAATCTGTCTCACGTATTTTATCGCCGCGATCAAGTCTCCCATTGAACGTGGGCGTTTCAAATATTCTTAGAAACCTCCTTTGTTAAACCTATCCTCACATCATCGCAGCGATCCTTAATTTTTGCTTCAACACCTCGAGCAACCGCTTGTGTAAGTCAAATTACTTCATTGTTTGGTTTTCACGCTACATTTCTTTATTTTCCGCATGTAACTTATTTGCTTTTCATGTTTTTATTAATTTTAATCCACTTGACTATAACAAAAATAATCGTTACTGTGGATGTTGAGCAAATAATTTCACATCTGCTGTAGAAATAAAGCAGAGGTCGAATCACGAATCTTAATAAATATCTCGATTAAAGCCAAGGAGATCACGCAGTATTTACAAAACTCTGCCCTTTATAGTTTTCTTTAATCTTAAAAGACGCGGTATTACATACGTGTCTCACTCGGAGATCACGCGCTTTATCCCGTTGCCATGATTTGACTCGGTCGTGGACGTACGACATACGCGCGAATGTCGCCAACGAAAGCGATAATTTCACGAGCGAAAAACGTGCCGTTTGAAATGAGTTAGCGAATTTTTTTTACGATTTTGCGAGAGACGGCCGCCTAGCCAGAGAGAGACACTGGAATTATAGGAAATATTCCGATAATGTAATTTCTAAAGACAATGTTAGAAAATCTCGGCCTGTTACGTCACGCGCGAAGGATATGAAGTCCGCCAAAAAAATCGCCTCGATTTTGAAAACTTGGGTTTGCTTATTCTGTTCGAAGAACAACTGAACAGGTTCTTTCGTTTAAAGTGCTAAATCAGGGATGGCAAAATACGTGGCACGTGTGCAATTTTACTTGACGCGCGTAGACTTGCATTTTCTGTATAAAACATGAAGTTTCTTAGTGAAGAAGTAAACTAGTGATATGCGAAAAAAATTCTGATGGTTCACACTTTCTTGGAACGCGACTGTAAAATCATTTTCCATCCCTGTACTAAATTATCACCAGTGTTTAGTCATACACAGAGGATACCCTCTAAAAGTAACCATGCACCTATCTTAAAAACTTAAGTTTGAGTAATAAAACACACCGTCCATTACTGGAACTCCGTCATAATAGGTATGCCACGTTAAATAAAACACGCAGTGATAAAAACTTTATAATGCTTACTCAGAAAGACAAAATACGACCGTTTTCGGCGAATTATCATCTTCAACAGGTAAAAAGTATTTCCTGTAAAGGCTTAAACACAAGAGGGGGAATTACCTTCGCACACTTTCTTTACATGCAGCTGGTACAAATTTTTCATCACTGCGAGCTTTATTTCATTTAACGAGACAATCATCCCCCAACGTTTGATGATTTTTTTTCAATAAAAACAATCAACTTGCGATCGCAACTGAAACGGACACAAATGGTACGGAGGAAGTCACGTTTAAGTTATGGAGAGAACGCCGCGTGCATATTCCCGTTAAAATATTTACAGTTTGCAGTTCAGACTCGAGGAAAAGTCGGCAGTCGACGCGACAAAAACATAATAGTCCGAAGTTCATCTTCGGCAACGGAGTTTTAAGGCGAGAGGAGAATTCCTAAGGCGTGCAAAAATGTGAACGGGAAGAGTCATTGTCCCACATCGCCCATCTGGACGACGACCAGTTAAGAAGACGTATTAACTTCCCTTGTTTTGTTCTCGTATTTGGCAAGCATCTATTGCCATCGTGCGCCCGCAGATTAAACCCTAGTGAGCGATATGCCAAAAAAATATACGACCTTCGCTCTCTTTTCAAGCGGTTATACGCTTAATAGTAGTGAATTCATCGCGAAGGATTAGCGCGCACGAAAAGTTCGCTGAGATTTTTTTATAAAGCGATGAGAAATCGCGCGAAACGCGTCAAGTTTTTTTTCATATGTCGTAATCAAAACCCGTGTGCTCGCGAAAACATGATTCCAATCGCTTTAAAGAGCCAAAGGACATCAAAGGGGTCGCGCGAATATCCGTTGTCTCGCACTGTCGCACTTATAAATAAAATTTTATGCCTTTAAGAATTCTGATCTATCGATTTCACCACAGACACTGAGTCTAGCTTGACAATTCTTTGAATCTAACTGTCGATTTAAAGAGAAAATGTATATTTCTGGGTCTGACAATCATAACAAATCGAGACTTATGATTATGAGTTACCATAAGACAGGATTGTAATAAATTACGCTTATAGCCGAACATTTTAAATTACGATTTCCGTCCACAATACGATCCATTGAAACCGCTACTCCAAATTTAAAAAGTAAAAAACCTCAAAACAAATCCAGCAGGTAAAAAGCCACGACGCGACTAATATTTATCCTTAATATGGTTACCTAGTAATCGAAACATAGATATTTTAAAACGCCCTTAGTATGTTTGTTTAAGTATTTTTAGGTGTTGCTCATCAGGTTTATTTATTTTCCATGAATTTTTCAACAAAAACTAAGGAGGTCGAATTACGACACGATCATCACTGAGAAAAGATGAGCTTACAGGATATTATGTTGAAGTCATTGAACGAACAAGATCACTAAAGGGCACGTCTGGGAGATTTTTATGAGAAATTTTTTTTTCTCAATATTGCATGGGTTTATATCAAGCGAAAATCAATTACTATCTTACAAAATCTTTATAACTTTAGGCAAAGCACTAACTTCTGCGGTTAAGTTTATGAAATAATGTACGAGTGTCGGGTAAATGCATATTTCTCTGTTCAAAAGCCGAAAGGGGTTCCCTTTACCGCATAACTTAGCGCTTCCATCATATAAAAACCAGTGAATAAATATTAACATCAGAATTGCGTACTAAGGACTTGAATCACCAATTTCATGATGCGAGTCACAGCATGCTCTTGGACGTGTCAAATCAAGAGTTCAAGAACAAGTTAGGAAAGCGTACAACGTATCACAAATGGGGCGCGTTTCGTGCATTGGAGTATTAGAAAGCAATTATATACCTGTACGTAAGGGAAATAGCGTTTTAAAGTCCTTTTCTTCATCATAAATAATCCATTTTCTTCCTATTTAATAGTATTACATGCACACGTAAGGAAATTAAACGTTTGTTTGGGAGATTGTTTATGTTAGCAACAATGAAGTAACCATGCAAGAAATTTTCTGTTCAACTCCATATAAGACATTCTTGTTTGATTTTCTCGATAACGGCTACTCCTACGATGAAAATATATAGAGAAGGAAATACTCTACTTTACCAGTTCTACAACTTTTATTTGAAAAATATTTTGATATGAACAATAGTTTACGAGATATGACGAAAATTTAATTTTTAGTCTCTAGTAAAGTGGTACCCCTGATTGGCGTACGTGATTCATTTTTGCGATTTTCTTATTATATTTGATTGAAAGTCCTTAATATCAAATTTCATAAAAATCCGTTCTGTAGAAGCCGAGAACGAACATGCGGACGGACGGACGGACGGACGGACGGACGGACCGACCGACGATAATAGGCGCTCACGCTGTAAGCGAAACGCGCCTAAAAACTACTCAGACGGCGGTTTCATCTAACAATAAGCCGAAATTTTGAGGCAGATAAAATTAATCCTTAAAAAAAACGAAAATTTCCAATTAAACACTCGAGAGCGGACAAAAAATCTTACTTCTCTATGTAATTAGCTTGGTAAGATCTAATAAAAAATCTTATTCCAACCTCGAAATCCTGGAAAGACATTCCAATCTCACTCCTTTGCATACAAAGACTCGAAATGCAAAAAAAAATAAAAAAACAAGACGAGAGAGAGGAAGAACTCTTCGATCGTGGTGCTTTACGAGTCTCACGCGTCTGACCCAATCGCGAGACACTTTCACTAACCCTTGAAATCATCGGGGTAGCGCATGTCATTGTGTAAGCCTCCCCTTCTTATTCCTCGGCGAGTGGTATGGATCTTCCACTTCATGCTACCATCTCGTCCTCTTCCATTACACTCCCTTCAACCTTCGAACCCTTGAATGACTCTCTCTCTCTCTCCTTATCTCTTCCTCTCTCCGCTTCTCCAACTCGCATACGAATACGCAGCCTGCCTCCTCTCTCCTTCTGCGACCGTGGTAATTAGACCGCGCAAGAATTCACACACTCCGCGAATTCGTGGGTGTCCAGTACCGTTTCTGAGAGGTGATTGGCTATCTGTTCTTAAAGGCGGAAGTGTATCATTGCGCGAAGAGAGGAGGAGGTATAGAGGTGAGAAGACGTTGAGACGCTCCGGATGGAGACGCGCAACTCGTCGAGCGAGCAACCTCGGGAATCGAATCTTTAGGCGAATTCGGATTTTTTAAAAAAATTTGTCGAGACTTAGTGTTTTATTTTTCTGTCTTCGAGACGAGTATGGGGAAATTTTAACGGCGGAAAAAATTGTGTTCTAAAATTCTGGTTTTGACAGTTTGGTATTTCGTATAAATGATGATGATCTTATGCATGCGAACCCCGAATCGTGCGTTTTTATTATAGACCACAAGCGGACACAGTGTGCGCTAATTGGCACTCAGTGTTTTTCCAACTTTTTGCGTCGCGGCTCAATCGAAGGGCAGACAAAATGGGGAAAACACGTTCTGAATTTATTTTTCATTAACTTTCGATAAAAAGTAACTCATGCTAAAAGATTGGGATTTATATAATGGGAGCAATTATTTCCCCGCCATTTTTGAGATATTTCATCTGGTTATGTATTGTCCGTGAGCCTCACGACCCATACTTTGATTAACACTGCTCTGAAGGTGTTCTTCTGCGATGGTTAAAATTGCTCTCGCGAGCTCCAGGAATTAAAATCGCAAAGTTATTTTCTGTCTAAAATTATTAATATCTACATATGAGAAACAACTTTGACGTCGGTTTAGTTTTAATTATCAATATTTCAATTTTTTCAATAATATAGGGGTGCTCGCTTGATATTCTTATTGGTGCTCGTAACTTTGAAAACCTTGGGAACTCCTGTACTAGGACCCAGGGCCGACCCGAGGTACCGGGTAGAGTTAGCGCCCTCCAAGTATTGGGGAGCGCTAACTCTACCATCTATAGCTGCATTACTTGCAAGTGGATAAATACTGAATACCAATTTATACCGCGGGGTAGGTGGGAATCTATATACCTAAAATACCTTTTACTTTTCATTATCGATCATTTTACGAGGCAACGAACAAATTAACGAGTTCTTTTTAAAATATCTTAACAAAAATTTACAGAGGGGGACGCTGAACGGTTTCTCGCCCGGGACGCAAAAATTCCTCGGGCCACCCCTGTTAGGACTTCGTGGTTAGAGATGAGAGAGAGAAAGTGTTAACAGAGTCAGAAGCTTAGGAATTGTTATATTTCAAGTGTAAATTTAAATAAATTATTGATAATTCCACAGACCATTTTCTTCCTTAAAATTTTACCAAATATTTTTTTCAGAAATTGCGAGTCGTGAGCCACACGCAAACCGTTTTCGTCCTAAATCCTCGCATTCCCTAAAATCGCACCTGTTACCGATCAGTAGTTAAATAGCGTAATGGCCTAATTATAGGGAGACCTCTAAGATTAAGGTAGCATTTCCAGAGGCCGCGAGAAAGAAAAACTTTTAGGGAGAGAAAAAATTTCTATATCTCAATGTATAAGGCGATGTTATTCGGCTTACGTAAAAAATTAGCTTACGAAGTAAATATTTTGAAATAACATACCGTTTTGTGTTTTTTACGAGGAAGTACGATTCTATATAAGGACTAGAATAATAACCCGACATATGACGGGTAACATTAAAAATTATAACATACTGAAAACACTAAAATTAATTTTTACATAATATTTATGTTAATATCGTAATAATAGATGACACTTTGTGCACTTTACCTTTCGTTAAATGCTTTAATTAGGTTATTCTAATTGATAACACTGAATACACATCTTCTTGCTTGCTTCTTGCAAGAAAAATAAGCTTTGGATGATTGTAGTGACTTGATTATTAATTAATAACAAAACAATACAGGTTGCATAGCAACTCATGCTAGATTAAGCGTTAAAAATCACAAAACATACGCACTTGTGCGTATTTTTTTAAATTTTAAAAGGCAAGATACAATAAAAGACCGCTACAATAAAAACATTTAGAATTTCGTTCGTCTTTTAGTTTTTGTTTGAAGTTTCTAAGTTAATATTTAGGTATTTTAATAAACAAAAGAAAAAACAAAATCGTTTCTTCCCGTAAAAATTACGTCCCCTAAAAAACCATTTTTCGGGTCTTATTTTTATGTTTATGATACCCTAAAAACTCGCGACGACAGTTTATTAATTTCTGCGCAAACTTGCACAATATCGCGTGATTTATAATCCGGCTTTTGGTCGCCAGGAGGCGTCCTGTCTGCCGATAGAAATATAAGGGTCGATTTCCTGTCCTCGATATTTTCCTACCTCAAAGCCAATTCGTTCGCTCGAAAGGTTACGTAAACGACGAAAAAACAAAAACATCTCATATGGCGCGGAGCAGGGAAGTAGCACTCAGGTAAAAATTTGGGGCCCATAAATTCACAACCCAAAAAATGTAAGGACTTCTTTATTGCAGCATTATTTGCTCGCTCAAAACAAAACACGCGGGTATAATTAGCCGTAAAAACAGAAAACTTTTGTGTCCCTTTCATATTGCATCAATTTTTTAAATTGGTTTGAAGACAATCCTTGAATAAACTGAATTTACGACGTCTATATTTCAAAAATCAAGCCCAGTCGAACTGAAATATGAAGACGAAACTTTAAATTGGGACTCAGATTAATTATTTGCCCGTAATAAACGTGAGAATGGACAATTGTTGCAAATGCAAATTCTTGACTTAAAAAAATCATGCTACATCAATGTTCGTAATGACCAAGTTCAACCCTATGAATGTTGCTTTAGCGGGTTCAAAATTGAAACCGAGTGTCATACTCATATCTTTATGAGACTAAACTCAGCATAGAGGTTGAATCTTCAACTTGAAGAGTGAGAAGAAGAGGTTTCCAAAACACCTGGCTGTTAAATACGTAATGACTTGAGCTCTATTTATACCCCCCTTCGACATACAAGAGGGAAGGGAACGTGCACTAGACTATCGCCGAGAGAGCCAAAAATTGAGCAAACCCCAGCTGTCGCACTGACCAGGACTTTCATCCTCGGCCATTCTGAGAAAAAGGATATGAAATCGTGGGAGGAGACAGAAAGGAGAAAATAATAAAAACGATGATCGCGTCTGAGAAGAAGATATCATTACGGCAACAAGGAGAAAAATAATTTGCCTTCGTTCAAGCGAGTGACATACCTTAAGGACGAATTATTGAGTGATTATGCATTATTATTTCCGACTAGCGGATTTGGCCGCCAAAACTGATGGGTGGATATGAACGAAGGATTTAATTAGAATAAGATTCGAGATGTAGCCCTCAGCTAAGCGTTCATTCAATAATGCATATAGATAAAGAAATATGCGGCTCAGTGTCAACACGTAATAATAATAATGTCAGTCACATTGTTAGTTACACTTTCATTATTTTAAACATTTATTAAATTTACTTGCCTAATTTTTGAGATCGCAATCTTTGGAAAACTTGACGCAACACAAAAATATGCTCGAAAAATAAAATGGATAAACCATTTTTTGCTGTGCAAACAAATGGAAAACGAAATTGTGGGAAGCGATTGAAAAACGGAATTACGAACACATACGTAACTTACTCGAACACATTCAGAAATTTCTCTCGCTTCCTGAAAGACTTCGTTAATATAAAACAACAAAAGTAGGCAAAGATGTTAGATTTCCTCTAAAATTTTTTAAAAAATCAAAGCAGTTTCGCACACTGAGAAAGGTTGGGCGAAAATGTTCCAAATACGATTTTCTGCACGTTTGCCAATGAACCTCGTCCGTAAATATCCAGTGATAAAGAAAGCCATCGAACTTTCTGGAAATAAGTGAAAATATCGAGGGATGCAAATCGCTCGTGTTTATTTTTTCCTCAAGTCAAGCCTGGAGTGAATTCGTACTATATCTTCGTGACTCTCCTCTATTCAACGCTACGAGAGTCGCAATTTCTTTAAATACCGGTCGTCCTTCGTGATACCGTGACTCACTAACTAGCGACAGCAATATTCCCCACTCGGGTAACTAACTAACGTTCTCTTCTCGTCTAACACAAATCTTATTATTCCCTTAAGGCCATATTCATCGCGCAGCCTCTTTGCGCAGCATCCAACAACAGAGTTTCGCTTCTGACACCCTAACAAATACGTTCGGAAGTGATCGATCGCGCGAAATTTTTTTCGACGTTCGCGGTAAATGCAGCGGACGTTCTACATGAATCTAGACTAGGAGGTCAGTGGTTCGAATCCCATATATTCCCAGCGGAGGCCTAATCGGCGTCCAGTATCGATGCCGAAAATGGAAGTCAACCTGATTAGCCGACCGCAATCTCGAACGGTTAAGAAAATTCGGGGTTTACCTTTTGGCTGAGATCCATCGAAAAAATCTAAGCGTTGTTTTGTCTCGAAAAATCGTAGGCTTATGTTTTTTTAACCGAGGACAGTCAAGTTTCGCAAGCCATTCCGCAAAACGTTTCATTGTTTTCGTGAAACAAACGAGGGAGAGGGTCGCGTGGGTTACTCGTGCGAGTGGGATCAATGGACCGACAAAAAATTGAGATAAATTATTTGTTATCAGCTGTTTTGTTCCATTAATCGCGTCGTTTCGTAAACATCATCCATCTCGTATGAACGTTTTTTTTCGTTTGCTGATTACTGAATAAGACTTTTACTGTTCAAAACTTTTTCTTTCGATCTCGTCGGCTTTACAAGGATTACATTTGTATAAAATTAAATGATGATAAAAGAAGTCCTATGAATTTGAAACATATAAATTGATTTCAGTGCAAAGTCGATAAATACATAGAGCAGATATATTGACGTATAGAATAAACGACAGCATGCGACAACCAAAAGACGGCGTATTCGATTATAAATACGGAGTGAATGAGTTATTACGGCATAGTTTGATAATTTTTCAAGTATTTTTCTCATACCCTGTTATCCTTTATTGCTATTTTGCGGGAAAGCAAAGATCTCTCACTATTTAACATTGCATTATCAAACCCTCTTTTGGGCTAGTAATCCATTCGACATATAGATCTGAAATTAATTTCCATAATAGCATCATAAAAATTTGGATTCCTCGATGACACGTAAGGATAATTTTAATTCGTAGCAATTCTATACAATATGAAATGTCTTTCAATTTTTTTACGATCGATCCTTTTGATCACATTTTTTATCGAGTAAAAACATCACTCGTGAAAGAAAAACATTGCCAATAGCCAACCAACTTCTATGTTACACGTACGCAAGTCTACGCGTTGAACGGGAAGTATGCTTGAAAAAATGTGAACGTAATATGCTACACCGTAAAATTTTTGCTCGATTCGTCTTTTTTGGGGCGTTCACCCAGAATTCAATAAAGAGTTAACTTATAGTTTATATTTATTTAGCGGGTCAAAAACGTGTCAGTAAAACGGGAAAAATCGGTCACCATTGAGTCATCCAAAGTATACAGAAGAAAAAACAAGCCGCCTAGCGACGGGGAAAAAATCCCCGCTAATATAACAGTGTACTAGAAACTGAAAAAAATATTCCTCGGGAGACAAGCGCAAAGAATTATTTTTTTGGTCGACCAGACTTAGCAAACCCACGTAGAGGTGCGATATAATAAAAAAGAAAGGTTTTTCCCCGAAAAAAAGAAAGACGTCGACACGATTCCACGCACAAGACGGGCGATTTTCGCTATGTGGAAGGAGGAAAGTGGGTCGCAAAAAAGGTTTGCTATTACGCAACTCTCGAGATGGGACAAGTCAGGAGGCTGTTTGTTTCTGCGGGAAGAATGTCGAGGCGCGCGAAAATCTCGTCGCGTTGGTTGTGAAAGTACAAAAAAAAGTTTTTTTCCCCTTAGCCTGGCGGGAATTCCATTATTTTTCCCAAGTTAGACACAAATGAATTTTTAAAAAAAGACAGACGACATATGGAGGAGATTGCGATTTAAGTAGGCAGAGCAAGGATAAAGAGAGAGGGAGAGGGGATTTAAAGCGACGGGTTATCGAACGCAGGTTTTTGTCCCCCCGTTTTCTCGTCGGCCAAAAGAAAGCGAGTTGCGAAAGGCCGTAATTAAAAGGACGAAGTATTATTGCTATTGCGCAACGGAGGTTCATTCTTTTTACCCTCAAGCATTCTCGATGTTGCCATTTGTTTGTTGACGCTGAAAATGCAACCTAGTTTTCTCGGAGAACTCAACTGCTCGAGACATTCTTGGGGCGAATGCGAAATCAAAAATTAACAAAGCCCTTAAATTCTTTAAAATTTCCCGCTCTGGAACCAAAAACACCGACAAAAAAGTCTACCGCCAATGTGTATTCAAGTCTGAGAGGCTTGAAATTGATATTTTGAGAAAGATTTCAGAGTTTATAATAATTTGGGGATTTTAAAAAAATTGGGAGGATTTAATTACTTAATTTAATTGAAAGTGAATTCAGATGCGCCAAAAGACATAACAAGCTGAACCAATAACACCAACTTTGCGGTGGTTTAATTTCAGATCACGTTAACGCAAAAACAAAATTAATCTTAACTCTCCTTTATCGCTGGAATCCAATTGACAACCAAGACCATTCCAACAGCCATTATAGAATCAATTATTATAGACTGTCACTAAGAAGAGATACTTTGTAGCTGACACGATAATCTTGGTTACCCGGCTTTACGTCTGAAAGAATAATAGTGATCCTCGACATAAATCCATACGATTCAAGAAAATAGCTTTACAAGCTTATGAGGTGTAATAAAATCTGCCTTGAAAGATATAGCGACCATCACCATACGAGCCGACATATCTAAAACACTTTCACAAGAAAAGTTACCATAAGAGAAGTTAACGATGTGTTTTGAATGGCAACATTTAACTTCTTTACCGTACAACTTCATCTTTAACGTTCTCGATTTCCGCAATAAAGGCGACTTGAAAATGTTTCTCATAGAAGATATCTTATCATTGAGCATCGGACCGTGGATGTTTACACAGCAAGGAAAAAAAGCTACCACGCTCTCAATTCACTAAAAAGATCGAGTTTAGTTAACCCACCGTATTTCGGGAGTGATTTTCGAAAAAGAAAACATCTTCAGCCAGCAGTTCGCCAGGTTCAAGCACCTGCCAAAAAAACCTCGGCTGGCATGGATCACTATCGTCCTGCACAAATCAGGTCATATTTTGCGAGAGACAGAAGCCGAGTAGCTAAGCAACAATCGAAATCCATTATCGTCTTGGATACGGATAATAAATCAGCTCGCGCAAAAAAAAATTTAATCCCGTACAGGTATCGACGGCGCGAATATTTTACAATTTATATTAGAATCTAACAATAAGACATGAATTCATTCGGATCGAGAGAGATAAAATAATCGCACTCAATGCATTTGTACACGGGTTAAAGAATTATTTCCTCATCTGTTTTTAAGAATCTTATAAGGACGCGAAAATGTTCCGAATGCATATTAAATGTCAGAAGACCAATTCCGAATCGAATCGTGTTTTCCTTATTTCGGAACGCGTTTTTTCGCCGACATTTTTGCGTACATTATTTCCTCAATTCCTTAATCTTTTGATCCAACCTACCCACTCGAATCTGATAACTTTTCGGCGAGGGAGAAATAATTTCATTCCCGGCCAATCTGAATAAATTCCATTACCTCAACTCTCTCTGGCAGTGAACAAGACTACACCTGGCCCTCCTATAGCGCGTTTTCTTATAACACGGATCCGCTACGACACGGTTTTTTTTTAACATCAATAATCCACAGAAGGTGGACTATGGTTCGCATTAACAACATCCTATTCGTACATATACATGTATCAGATAGCGAGCAAGGGTTCCCAACCTGGTGCTCGCGAGCGCCTCTGTGCTCTTTGGAAGCCTGATGGCGCTCTTCTACGATGCTTAATATCCCATTTCTTAGGACCAATAATTTAAATCTGATCGGATGATTTCTTTCTTAACGCATTCAAGATCATTAAGAATAACTTGGATGTAAGAATAACTTGGATGTTTGTTTGGTGTTATTCATGATTGTTCATATTTTTCGGAAATATGGTGGCGCTCGCTTGATATTCTAAGACAGAACTTGGCACTCGCCACATGGAAAAGGCTGGGAACCCCTGAGATAGAGGTATGGAAATTTCGGGAGTGGAGAGAGGATACAATGAAGCGGTACGGAACGAAATCGTAGTTTCGCTACGCAAATCCAGATTCGCATAACACGGATTACCTTTTACATGGCACTTTTTCAGAACTCATCCCTAACGTCACAGAAGGGCCCGGGTATGTAAGATTTTCATCCGAACGTCGCTTTACTTACCGAATAATTTTTTTTTTTAACGAGAGAGACGCGAATAACGGTACGTGCACGATGTTCAAACCGACGAAAAAGCAACCCCCACATACAAATACACGCACCCGGTTTTGCATGGCGGACCGGACGAGAAGCATGCCGTTTCAGAGCCCTCGCGTCCCGCGCAGACCAGAGAGAGAGGGGGGAGGGAGGGAAGATGAGATCGGAAGGGAGGGAGAGAGAGGAAAGGGAGGGAGGATGGGAGGGAGGATGGGAGGTTCAACGGACTGGCCTCCGGAGGCTGCGGCTGAGGCGGTGCGGGCTGAGAAGGGGCGTCGGAAGTGGGGGGAGGAGAGCAGTCAGCTGTGAGCTCACTAGAGATAGAATGAGAAGAGAGGGAGCGCAGGAGAAGGGGGAGGAGGAGAAGGGGGAGGAGGAGAAGGGGGAGGAGGAGAAGGGGGAGGAGGAGAAGGGGGAGGAGAAGAAAGGGGAGGAGAAGAAGGGGGGAGGAGAGGAGGAACAGTGGTGACCTCTGTCTCACACACTCCAACCTGCCAACAATCCTTTATGCCCGTATATAAAAAAAAACCCCTTCGCGTTAGGGAACGATGCTCACATATCCGAGACAGATGTAACGAGCAATGCCCCTCTTTTCGTCGTCGTTTCATGAAGAGCAGAGCGAGTTTTGGAGCAGACATTGACCGTTACGCGGGGGGAGGGAAGGGGATTTTCGAACGAGAGGAGGAGGGAAGGGCGAACACTATCGAAAAAATTTGTAGAAACGCACGCGAGATTTCGAGGAGGAAGAAGGAATACACAAATTCAGATGATATATGCGACTTTTTAAGTCGATGTAACACGCCGTAACGGGGAAAATTTTATTTTTTCGGACCGAAGGGAAATATGAGACTAAACAAACGCGTATCGGTGTCCTCGGATAGGATTTGAGGACGGCCAAAACCTTCGAGGCCGGCGAAGCCGCAACAAAAATTTGCTTGAGAAACGCTGACCTTTAAATCTTCTATTCCGTCTCGTCTCACGGACTTTTAGCATAAGGCCGCTCGCTCCTTCCTGATTTAAATCTATGTTGACGCTATTTAGAATAACTTATCGGTAGAAGACGAGGAGTATCCAAGCCGCATTAATCAAGATTCAAGCTGAGGTATCATGCGTTAATGCTACCGATGTGAGCGTCCATTTAATTTATCGATGAACTACTACTCTCAGATATCCACCAAAAAGGTTGTGAAAACCTGATGCCCATTTCGGCTACAAAACATCCTTCATCTGTGGAGAGGCACAGTTTGTCAATCTGACTTTAGCCATGATGTGAGCTCTTTCGAATAATTTTACTTGTATCTAAATTGTTTCAAATTATGACAAAAATAGATATTACCAGAGACTATATATAAGCTATTATTTTCTATTTATCGACAAATCGCAAACCATAAAAAAAATGTAGCGATGGAAAAATAATAAATTACAACCATCTCATTTTCCACACTGGTAGTCACGATTTTTAAAAATTCTTTTGTTTATTTTTTGAAGCTCAAATACCGGAGAATGCATAGAAAACGAAATCAATTTTCCTTCGACTACTATAGCGAATTATTGAAAACAAGTCTATTTTAGCGTTCATTTCATGCCAAGATCAAAAGCGACAAAAATACACAATCAAAAGATCGTACCGAGTGGTGATCTAATAAAGCAGAACGATGAGACACGAAACATTTTCACGATTCTTCCTTAACGCCAACAATTCCAAAATATCCGCGAGTGACGCGTTAAAAAAAAGAAAAAAAACGTTCTCCGCGAACAAACAAATACGCCGCCGAAATTTTGCGTTTCACATTCCACGACGGCTGGATTCTGGTTCTATTTCGATTTCCTTGACCCATTTTCCTAGAAAAATTTGAAGGTCCGGTATTTTGACATCTCGAACACATTTTTACGGCGATATTAAAACGTCGTGGAATGCGCTTCAGAAAGTCTTCGGCTCGATAAAACGTAAAAAAAAAACAACAAAGCCGTGTAGTATATCGCGTTGGCCTGTTGCATATTTCCCTTCGCCTCGAACACGCGCAAAAATGTCCAAAGGGAACTTTGCTTCGCATCACGCGTGTATTTTGAGTTCGAACGCTTGCACGGATCGGTACGAATCATTCATTCCCTCGAAAACTTCATTACGACCGACGTTTTTTTTTGTTGACTTAACTCCGAAAAAAAAAACCCCACGTTCATCGAAATGCTTGTTCTTTGTACTCACCCTTCTCCTGTTGCTACGGGCGATCGGTTTCGTGGCCGACTTCATCTTTTTTTCTATGTATATACTTCAACTTCTTTTTTTTCTGCACAATGATTGTCCGGGCGGCACTTCGTTCCGAGGTATCAAAGACGGTCCATCAAATACCTTTCACCTTCGGAAAATATTCGGGTTCGAATCCCGTTAACTAATTCTCCGAATAATTGTTTCACGGGCTGGCACAAACTGGGAGAGAAACTCAATCCACAGAAATAAATCAACAACACAGTATATAACAGTCACCACACGCCACCGCGTATAGATAAATAGGCTTCGTTTTCTGTCGCAAAAAGACACGAATCCGTTTAAAGAAGAAAAAAAAACGTTAACGAGGAAGAAAAGTTCCCGTTTTTAGATGCACTTCGGAAGTCAAAACACTTTCCTGAAGGCTATCCTCCCCCTTCTCTCTCTCTCCCTTCAAAATTTCCACAAATTTTTCACAGTGAACCAAAGTTCTACAACGATAACATCTCAGGACAAAGTTTGCAGGACAAACAACCACCAACACTTATGTTTTCCACCTCAGTTTTTCGAAAGAGAACTCTTTGGGCTGACCCCCTTCCCCCTCTTCTTTACCTGTATCGAATGGCAAAGTTTTGCGCACAAACACGCGTACCCTATTCTTTCTTCCAGTGGCGGGTCAACGCGTCCCGTTTGCCATCAACCCGCCTCCACGACTCCCTCGCTCGCACGCTCCTCGGAAGAAAACTTTTTCGACGCGCCGTTTCTCCTCTTCTATATCATCCCGGCACTTCTCGGGAGGAGGAAAGAGGGAGGGTGTAGAAGTAAAAATGGGAGGAGTTTAATCTTGACCGAGAAGGGGGGGTCTGTAAAGGGAGGAAGAGGAGGAGGGAAATTGCACAACGCTTGATGATAGCACACTGTAGGCGGCGTTGTAGGACGCGGGCATGAACTTTAGGGGGAGAAAAAAATGAGAACGGGAACCGGAACGAAAGGAGGCTGATCGGAGAGGGCCCTACAGATTTTTCGGATCTTTTTACGGGTTCCGAAGGAATAAAAACGGAGACGTCGCGGCGCACGCGATCTTTTCCGTCATCGACCACGGGGATGAATATAGCAACTCCAACTTTCTTCTTTCCTCTCTCTCTCTCTCCTAACACTCTCCTCTTCCCCTCCACCGTTTCGTCGGCGTGCTTCCTTCACGAGGTCGTACTCACTCGCTACGCGGCGCTGGAAACCGCAACGAGAAAGGCCGATGCGACAATAGCGTTTTAACGGGTGAAAATCAAACTTTTCACTTAGATATCTCGCCTCTTGGCTACGTAAACGACGATATTAGGTCGAGTATAAAGATCGCGAACCTATATCTCTTCCTCTCTCTCTCCCTATCTATCTATCTATCTCTCTCTCTCTACATCCAACCTCCCCTTAGCGTTGAAACCGTTTTAAATATAGACGCGCGAAAAACTTTCCGTCCGCGTCTCTTTGTGACGTTAATATCGAGCGGCGAAACCAACTGTTGAGACGAAAAAAATTGACGGCGACTCCCTAATGTATTTTTCGTGCGTAGGTCCTTCCTCCACTAAGATGGCGAGAGAACTGAGGGAGAGAATTTTTAAGGAGAGAACAAATACAGGAAGATTGGAGGTTTCGAGTCTGTGTGTGTGTGTGCTGGGCGCGCGAAGGGAAAGAAGCCCGACTCTTTTCCGTGACGTAAACAGCTGGCTTAAAAAGAGGGAGAGAAGAGGGCGAGGGTGGTTTTTTTTCATTTTTATTCGTCGCTGCCGGGAAAGAGGATTGGGAGTGGTAATAGACTTGAATAGAATATGGATCGCTTGATTCGGCTTGCGGGTTAGGGGATTGGCGATTTTTTTAGGAACCGACTGAGAGAGAGTGTGTGTGTGTGTAAAAGAGGAATAAGTACCGTACGAGAACTCGCGATACTATTCCGCGGCCCATGTGCCAAGCAGTTCACTTTTTTTTAAAGGGAGGGAATTGTGATGGCGTGACTTTTAAATACTAACTGTATATCGACCGGGAAAGTGTACTGAAGGCCAAAGCCAGAAAAAAAAAACGTGATTACTCGTATGCTACGCCCCAAGGGTAAATTCAGAACGGCCTTTTTTTAAATGCAATTTTTTAAAAATGCATTGAAAAATTGAGTAAAATGATCGATCTTAATTGCTCCTCTCCCGGACTTTATTTTTCATTGACCAATCTTATTTAATTCAACATCGTAAAATCATTCCGCATATGAATAAAGTATTTCTCGCCTACGATCCCTAAAATTTGGCAGCTGTTAACGTTAAAATACAAATCTTCGTATAGGACAGAGGTGGGCAAACTTTTTACTAGGCGGGCCACATTAGTGGTTGCGGGTGGTTAGGTGGGCCACATTAGGTCTTACATAGGAAGTTATTGAAAGAATGCGAAAATCAATTATTAATACGTTTTTAATACAGTATCTTCGTTATATAAGGTTTTCCGGCCATAATTTTAACCACCAAATGTGAATTTTACTGTTTCACATTCCACGGTTCTCTTTTATAAAGGCATCGCGGGTCACATAAGGTACTCTCGCGGGCCAGATGTGGCCCGCGGGCCGTAGTTTGCCCACCCCTGGTATAGGAGGTACACAATTATTTTTTCCGTAAAAAATAAACTTAATGGTCGAATAAGTGAATAAATAATACATTAATTTTCGACAGCTTCGCTTTTGGGAGTCAATTGCTTATTTACTACGCGGTTCTTTACATTAATAATTGCCACATACTGGGGAGAAGTATAAAAGAGCCGAAGAAAATGAAATACGTCATTTACTCTCTGTGGGTACAATCCATTCACAATTACTCATTCGAGATTATGAGTATAAAATTATGGGTATTAACGATCGTTTCTAAGTGTCTCTCAAGCCGAAGAAGAATCGCGAACGAAGAAGTGAAGCGATTCGGGTTGATGAAAAGAGCCTCTAAGTAAGAGAGTTGTAGGAGAAGAAGGCAAATATCAGTTTTCCTTGCTGAACAACTCCTCCACTGAAGCAATCACGACGATGATGATCTTCGTTTAAAATACAAAAGAAACGCCGAAATAGGAGAGAGGTATTTTCCAAACAAGAGATGCGATGCTTCCACATTTCAACGTAAAACGTAATGTAGCATAAAAAAGCACTGATTACCGTGATTGTACGTTTGCAATTGAGAAATTATGCATTTCCAATAGTAAAAAGGTCGCAAAATAAACTTATTATGACTATTGAAGATATCTTATTTATCAATTGGATTGCAGCCATAAAGCTGGCAGCTCGATAATCATTTTATGCATCACGGCGTTTCAAACAAATCCCTTTCACCGCACAGGTGTCGCATAGGCAATGAATCTCGAATCGTGCGTAGGTTTGTTCTAACAACGATTTTTTCCATTATAATAATACCACCGCCATCGCCTCATTTGGTATCAATGAATATTCCCATTGACTTTTCCTTCATCGTTTCGACATCCCTTACGAGTAAACCCTACTTACAAGTGTATATTTAGCGGAATACTCCCCACATCAAAGAGATCGCCTTGTTCCGGAGCTGCGACAGTTTAAACGGTGTTATCGTCCTGGTGGAAAATTCCTTTTTTTAGAAGGGGAGGGAGGAAGATGGGAGGGGGAGGTCCTGTGCCCAAACCCGGAGAGGAGGTGATCAAACGCAACCCCCCTCCACCTCACCTCCTTTCTCCTCTTCCCCCTTCTACGTATTCCAAGTCCCCTATTTCTCATCTATAACCCTCTCCTCTCTTACAGAACCAAGGATAGGAACTTTCCATTTCCGGCCGCATCTAAAATTTTTTTTCAGTAACGTCCCTCACATCATAGCCCGTATAAAATTATACGCAGTCGCTTTCTAGGGAAAAGGCGAGAAAAAAGAAGTTTTTGTGCGAATACGATGTACGGTCATTGAAAAACAAATGAAGACGTCAAGGGCGTAATCGGAAAAATAGAGAAGCGGGTGTAAACAAAAGGAAAAGGATTAGTTTTAAAAAGTGAGATCTACATCTTAAGATGATTTTTTTAAGTAGAAGTAAAAACGTATGTTTGTCTATTGTATAAACAAAAAAGTTTAATATTTTTTCATTGTTCGGCTTTCTCGTTGTATAGCCCTATTTCATATATGCGAGCGTTATTAAACCGCTCCATAGGTTTAGCGACGTGTAATAAATAAATAAATGGTTTTAATAAATTAAAAATTTACAACTTATTTCTTGTTAATGTTTCGCAGGTTTTTAAAACAAACGGTTTTTTTAAATTTCTTAAGTAATTTACTGTGAGCGCATCTTAATTTTAAAATAACTTGCTGCGGTTCATGTATTTAATGAGATGCTCTTCCGGCTCGCCACCGGTGATTTATAAACACGGAAGAAATATCACAGGAAAAAGTGAAAAACTTGGCTGGTCTCCAAGAAATAAATAAAAACATTTACTTTACTTTACAAATAACTCGACGTTTTTACATTTGTGAAGAGTAGCGCAAAGTTAGAAATTTCGATTAATTTAAACAAATCCGTCAAAAGAATATTGCACTGAAAAATTAACATAATTAAGCAGCCATCGAAGTGCCTAGTGCTCGTTTACATTTGACTCTTAAAGGGTCAAATATAACATAGCGTTTTTTTTACTGATTATTAAACATTTTTTTTATTTGCTTGAGCATCTTTTAGCAGAAAGTCTTCTCAAGCAATCAATCCCCCGATAAATAAATTGACCACAAGACGATCAAAACCCCTTAGAAGCGTATCACGCGACACAAAATCAAGCCGAAAAAAAAACCGAACCGTTTTATTTTCTCCAGACAATTTCCCTCACTCAGTCCCATTTACCGCTCCTCCGGAAAAAATAACGCCAACCTCGCACAAAAAAAAAACAACAACAACGACCCTCCCTCGCACGAAATTTATACATCGAGATAAAACCAGGTTAATCCTGTTAAAATCCATCATGGCTGATTGCGATCCGACGAAATTTCACGACCCGAATATAACCCTGTCGCATGTCCGAACCCGCCAATTCTGGACTCGACGAAGACGAAGAGTGAGAGAGACATATATATTGGGGTCGTAGCCGTTCACATCGCTGACATGTCCGGGACGCCATAACCCATTCCTTCCGAAAAAATTCCATCCCTTGCGAACCCTTTTTTTTCCCTTTCGGGGGACGCCTCTTTCCACGTCCCTTTCTCTCTCCCTACCTCCACTTCCCGCCCACGTCGTTGACCCTATTGTAACACCGTGGCATTTTCCTCGGGTATCGATCACGGACGCACTCCCGTTGACAATATTTATAGCGCACGTGGTTTCCACACACCGCTCTCCCTTTCTCTCTCTCTCTTATCGATCGAAACTCGGGTGTAACCAAAGGCGTATCTGATAGAACGAAGAAACCCTTCCTAGTTGACCTCCCTCCTATTCCTATTTCCTCCTCCTTTTTACTTTGGTGACGGAAGGAATTGTTTTTTTCTCTCTCTCTATCTCTTCCTGGGTTGGAGTATGTATTTAAGCGATGAAGGCGATACGTCTAGGGCCTGGTAAGGTTTTAAAAAATCGCCGATGAAAAGCGGAAGGAAAAATACTTTTTTGAACTAAAGGGTCTGCCAATAAATAAAAGAATACCATATATGCTGTAATATCTATAGTTTTTTAACTATTCTAATTTAATTTGTACACGTTGAATTACCATTCTTATGAGCAAATTTGAAACCCACAGGTGTACTTATTTAAGGATGCCATGAAAATAGAAAACGGGTTGTACAATGGCGATTTTTACTCAAGTACAAATTAATGTAATGCTATCATCAGACTCATAATTCCGCGATAAAATAATTTATTGCACGTTTTACTAAATATTTCAACAGAATTAAATTAAATTAGCATCGTTTTACAACTAGACATTTTTTTTTGACAGTCGATTTCGGATGTTTCCGTTCCAAACTCTGGCGTTGACTCTCTGGCTCGTAGTGGTGGACCAATGTTTCGTCCCCAGTGATGATGTGTCTCAAAAAGGCGTCACCTTCTTTATGACAGCGGTTCAGTAGGCGTAGGCAGATGTCCAAACGGTTGCACTTGTGCTCTTCTGTGAGTTGTTTGGGAACCCATCTCGCACAGACTTTATGAAAGTCAAGTCTGTTGTGGATGGTTTCATGGGCAGAACCATGATGGATTTGCAGGTGCTATGCCACTTCATCAATAGTCACCCATCTGTTATTCAGAAGCATGGCGTGGGTCGTTCAATGTTCTCATCAGTAGCGGTCGTGGAGGCGCCCCGATCGTTCTTCATCAGTGACACTTGCGCGACCGTTTTTGAACGTGTTAATCCAATCGTACGCACTCCGCTGTGGCATAGCACTATTCCCATACTGTGCTGAAAGTCTTCGATGGATTTCTGCCCCTGGTACACCTTCAGTCCACAAAAATCGAATCATTTCACGCTGCTCTTCTTTAGTGCATACGGCAAGTGGAGCGGCCATGTTAACACCGCTACAACGACACAATAACTGACCATTCAAGGTCGAAACCACACCAAAATGACTAAGAGAGTCCACACTTAGAGTTGCGCATGCAATTAGTAGCGCAGCCATCAAAACAAAAAATTTAAAAATACATTGCGAATACTTTCTGACTCTCCCTCGTAGCGTACGTATAGTATAGGGCTCCCTTTTTTATTGGCAGACTCTCTATATACCGTCAAATCACGATGACATCGACCATCGATAAGTCGAACTTCGATAAGTCGAACCTCGATAAATTGAACTTAAATAATTCGAATTTCGATGATTATCACACGCCTATAACTCAATTTTTCGACGAGTCGAAGTAGACGTTTTTCACGTTAGTATCCTTATATGTTAAAATGGAGGCGAATGATTCGATGTTTCCATAGCATGAACATTTCCTTCTCCCCATGAGGTTCAAGTCATAGAGTTTCGACAGTATGTGCTAGTCGGAAAGCTTCGAAATATGGCATGGAAAATTATTGTGTTGAAGATAAAAGGTTCGGTTCAAGTCGGATATGAGGAAGTATTAAGAATAATAAGCCTGAGGAGAATGACGATATAGCTTATCTGATAGAGGAAGGCGAACTAGATCGTGAATTTCCAGAGATGAAACAGCATGAGTAAATATGTGATAGAAGGAAAATCTGAAGACAAAAGAGGAAGAGGAAGGAAATTGCTTCAACCGATTGACTACTTGAAAAGAGGGGCTGCCAAGAAATGTAGAAATTAGTGGAGGGCAGGAAGATTCGGAGAACCCGGTTTAAACTTTAATCACGGGCATCTGATTACTAATAATTACGAGATTTCATGAGTGGATCATCAGTTCTGCGACTGAAAAACGTACTGACTATATCTCCTGCCCTCACGTAGCCACTTCTGTAACTGACGTACAAGGTCGTCGCACCAAAACCTAATCAACAGGCCGCACAATAAAACACATGCTGTTATTTTAAAACAAAATTTTATCACGATTGCAAAATAATATATTATAGTAACAAAGTACTTCGTTTGTCTGCTTTTTTCAAATAATTCTATTAGTACAATTCAAAAGAGGATTACTGATCTAACCAATGGCCGAAATCAAATTGGTAAACTACGTTTGCCCAACAACCATAAAAACGATGGGAAAACCAATTGCGCATTTCGGCTACAAAGCAGCCTTCGTCAGTGGCGATTCATCGGTAGGAGTTTCTTTAAAAAAAAACAACTCAAAATCTACCATCGGCGAATCACCACTGATGACGGCTGCTTGCGACCAAAATGCCGTCTAGTTTTCCCAACCTTTTTGTGACTATTGGAGGAACATGGTTTGTCAATCCATTATAGCATGTTCGCATTTTCAGCGTATCTCTGACTCACGCGGCGCGAGACCGATCATCCCTCGTAATTTCAGTAGTGCACGGTTAATTAATCACCCAATCGATCCGCCGGCCTAAAAACAGACCCTTAATTCGGCTCCGTCTCCTACGGACGGAGGCAATTGTATAAAAAAAAATTTTTCCCCCAACTTTATAGACCTCGACGACGAAAAAATAAATAAATCGTCATCTGACTCGCTTCCGAAGACGACATATTTCCGTCGTGTCGTCATCTTCCACTTAAAAAAAAATAAAAGACGGTTAATTAACGGATCAAAAGCTCCTCTCTCGTGAATTAAAAAGAAAATAACGATATTCGCTACAACGAGTCGGTGCGTGTTCATTTTTTTCCGTCGAGCTTTCAAGCTTTCGCTCTTAATTGGGGAATTACTTTTTTTTGGCAGAGAGACAGAAAGGGGGAGAGGGAGATTTGCTCTCCGTGCGTGTGCCCCAGTTACAGCACCACCTAACGGAGGGGAGGGAAAAAAGGAGAATTACGATGCATCGATTTTTTCCCCTTGAATTAACGTTGCCCTCATCATTAAGCGGATGCTTGGCCCACATCTTCTTAATGTTTCTTTTACAGAAAATACCCTTTGGAAAGTTTCGCGATGCTCATTCTCGAGGATTGTAGCAGAATTGAATTATCCATCCATTCTATGTTTAATAATTATTTAAATAGAAAGCAGACTCATTACAGACATAGGTCGTATTATTAAACTATGATAGCCTAATGGCATATCCGTTTGAGTTGTCCATTAAGTTTCCGAGTAAATTAATTCATTTACGTTTGCCTGGAAGTGTTCCAATGAAGATTTTTCACGATACCTGAATATCAAATAGTTTAACTTCAGATGATTTGAAACTATGAGCCATTATCTTTTAAATTAGATTTCTATACCTAGGCATCTTTAATCGCAAAAGAGAAATGTGAAACACGGACCATGAATTAATTTAAATTGCAATGCCTTTAAAAGGTTCAATCTGAGGGATACGTCTGCGGATTTAAATTAGATTTAAATATTGATATGTTTATTGAGGCACAGGAAAGTTCAATATACTAATAAGCTTTATGAAGGTTATTAAATTGGTAAATATAGTCATCCGGGATTTTAAATAAAAAATTTATGATAAACTGATATTAACGTATCTACGGGTATATTTTGGATTAAAATTGAATTGACAGTATATTAAACCAATATAATTTCTTATTATTGTTAACTTTTACTTAAATAATGTTATATTCAGCATTTAACACGCACTAGATATCTATGTTTTGCACAAAATGTAATTTAAAAAACTTTTTTTTTTGGTTAAATCATTCTCAACGTCGTTTGCTTTGGAATTTCTGCTCGAAAGCTTCCTTCGCCAGTCAGTTCCATTTAACACCATCTCTTCGTTTCGTTCGGCGCTCAATAACTCTTTTCTTTCGAAGCTCTGATTAACTTTATCCTCTCCCTCTGACTCTCGACCCGTCCTCTTTAACTTTGCCCCTTCTTTGAAATCGATTCTGACAGTTTCCCACACCCACTTTACCAGTGTCTAAACATACTCTCTTCACACGCCCTTGGCCAGGGGAACACTTTGCTTTTCCATGCTGGAAATTGCTGGCTCTCATCCGATTCCGCCTCTTTTGCGCACCATCCTGAAAATCTTCCTATTTGTTGTTGAAGCAGTGATTCTTTCCTTAGGCATGTATGACGTCTTTAACGTTTTGTAACCCTGCGTGGATCTCTTACCAGAGATGTGGTTTTCGGACGAAAATACTCGGTCGGTAAATGGTTTTCTTAATAAAACATATTTCAAAACTACCGTGTATACCCGTGCATATGGCGCACTTTTTTCCACAAGTGTTTGTTCTTAAATGTGGTGAGCCCTAACCAGACGTATAAATAACAAGATATTTTTATTTTAATATCATGAAAGTCAGTCGAGCTTAATATAAATCTTCTCATAAAAACTAACCGAGGAACTAACCACAGAGAGTTTAAATAAAATGAATAATGAAATTCGAATCCAAATAATATATGCGTAAACAACGGAGGGATATTTAAAATTACAAATCAAAATCCGAGAAATTTCTTTGTTTGAAACCCTTGGTTCCATGAACGCTGAATTTTCTTATACGCGGGTATTTACGGTAATCCTCGCCCATAAATGACTTACAATTAGAAACGCCGTCTTAAGAACACATACCGAAAAGATTTTCCACGAAAGTGAGTTATATGGTCGTTAGCGTCGCCTTGAATGTTAATCTTAATGTTTTTACTTGCTAACGAGCAAATAGAAGTAGTTTCCTCTCCACTCTTTCGCATTATCAACAATTTATGAGTTAAGTTAATTAATAATGAACGATAAAGCTTCAAGGTTTCAGGACATGTCGGTTTGTTTTTTGTTCACTTTAGGATAATAAAGAAATAATTTGTTACGTTGTGAATCGTTCTCAGCGTAACTCAACATTAGAGGGAGTTGAGGTGACCACTATCTATTGTTTAGTATCTTGAGGCCTAATTCTGAGTAGACGAATACATATTTGTTTTGCTATGGCTATAGGTTCGTTATTATGAAATTTTCGCGGTTTTTATAAACGTTAGTTCAGTGACCGATACCGCAGCTCTCTGTCTCCGCGCAGATCTATCGACCGTGACGAAAACTGTCATATTAAACGATAAAATGGTCTAATATGCCGGTAAGATAACGTCAGTATACAAGAGAAAGTTACAAAGTCCAAAATGGCTGTATAAGCCCATGTGGTCAGTTTCTACTATCACACATACGGCCAAATGGACTTATTCAATGAAGAACCAGTATGTTTAGATGGTTTTTAGAAATGAGGTCTTAAGGAAATATTCTTTGGGCATTAGTTCCCAACATTTTTGCAGGCGCGGAACCATTTAAAAGTAAAAAGGATTTCGCGGCTCCTCCGCACTGATTCAAGTTTTTATTTTTATAGCACAAGGTTGAAACGTTCATTTCTTTGGGTTACATTGTTATCAAGTTTGATACTAACAACTTATAAGCAATAACAGTTCGTTGAGTATAACAAGAGAGAAAAGATGGAAATTTAACTTATGTGCGTAAGTGCATAAGACTGATGTGGGAGACGCGGATTCGATTCCCGGTCAAGTTCAGAATTTTCTCATTCTCAATCTTCACATTTGCGATCAGTCTTACGCACTCACGCATAAAAGTTAAATTTCCATCCTTTCACTCTTGTTATTTAACATCTTCTCAATTCTGAGATAAAGTAGGGGCGTTTTCTCCTGTGCCTCAGTGAGGACATCTAGTGTGGTAAGGTTTACTGAGTTAGCCCTTTCTTCACCGTTAATACCCCAATTAGGAGAATGGAGGATTAGACTGGCTTGTTAGTTTAGTTGGTTTAAGCACCTACCCGGCAAGTGGGAGACCCGGGTTTGTTTCCCGGACAAGTTCTCTTTCTCCTTCTCTAACAGACCACTGATTTATTTGTTTAGTAAAGTTTTTCCGCGGAACACCAAACGATCTGCTGCGGAACTCCTGTTTCAGAGGTATAGCGGCGTAGCCACGTTTGTTTTAACAGTTGTATATTGTTTCTGTTTACCATTTTTCTATAATTTACATTGTGTCTTTTGTTCTCTAAATATTTCTTAATTCTATGCATATTTAATAACCAGAAATTTTTATCTTCTGATGTACTCATCGATAACCAAAAAATACATTTTAACTTTAAAAAATCCCTTTTGGATATTCGCACATGGTGGTAGAAGTACATAGAGGCGGTACAGGAAGGACAATACCGTGGTTGAGATGCTCCAGAAAAATAAAGTCTACCTTCTATTTAAATAATTAGTAAATATAAAATGAATGGATAATTCAATTCTGCTAGAATCCCTGAGAATGAGCATCGCGAAACTGTCCTAGAGTATTTTCTGTAAAAGGAACTAGTTAACATTATCCTGTACGCATTCAGCGGAAACGGCGACTCATTTGGAGGATAAATGAGACATTTAAACGATTACGTGCTTTATCCGGCCAAACAAATGGATTATAAATTTCATCGAGAAACGCTTAACAACGCGCGTCTGAATCCACCTTGTATTACCATGTTTACTTTGGCATACTTTATCATTAAATACTGAGAAATTTCCGCGGATTCTAAATCCAATCTTAATTTTAATTTTCAAAATCATGTATTACGTAAATGATTAAAATAACTTTTAAGTGTAAATCACAAGTTTTCAAGCTTAAGATACCGTATTAAATGCGAAACAATGTCGAACATAACTGCATCTCTAAAAAACTAAATCCGTGATTTCACAATTTTTAACCGTGATTTGAATTATAATAATGACACAAATCAGACGAATTTATGCTTAACGATGAATTTTTTTAGTCGAATACGAGCAATTAGTCCCGTAATATAATGCGTAAATACGATTAGAATATGGCACATAACGCAAATCGCGTTAACGAAAAGGGAAACAGAAAATAATAATAGATTTGAACTTCGAACCGGGTCAGTATGTACATGGGAAGTGTTTTCGCTGCGGTCATTAGTGGCTTAGTCGAATACACAATCTTAACTTAAATAAAATAAAGGTCATATTCACATGTGGGAAGAAAAATGATGATTCAACAGTCCATCTCGCGTTACATCATTTTTTAAATTCTACGCACTCTTTTCCTCTTTCGATAAATATTTCTGGAGGAAGCCAAACTTCTTTGTGTACTCAGAAATAAATTACTGTGAAATCCAATCATGAACAAGATACCTCCGGCAGCCGTGAGTAAACTGCCGCTGAATTAACACTAAGGATGGATCTGCTTGGTAATTACAACGCACGTCATTTTTCTGACAGTTTTATGGCAGGGGAGAGCCGTGGCGTAGTGGCGAGGGCGTTTATCTGCTACGCTGAGCATACCCGGCGCGAACCGGGTAGGTGTTTAGAGGAGAACACGCAAATCAGCGCTCCGTCCTTCGGAAGGGACGTAAAGCCGTTGGTCCCATTGGTGCTTCTCGATAAGAGTAGGCTAATGCCTCTCCTCTATTGCTTTGTGATGTAGTCTGAGAAGCCTACTAGCGCTAGAGTAGTTTGAAGTAACAAGTTCTCACAAATCACAAAGTGTTATGGCTATGTGAGTTAACTCGACTTTCAACCGTCCTTATTATCGACAAAAAATGCTTCAAGTGAGATTGAAGCAGCTCTAAAAATGCAAGATTTTTTAAAATTGATGAAATAAGATTCATCATATAATAAAGCACGTTTTCTTTTAATTTATTAAAGAAGTCTCATCGAAGAAATTTTGAGTAATTTCCTTTCCCGTATCGAAAATGTAGGAAATACTTCCAGATTATTATTTACAGAATACTTCACCGGAAACGCGATAGAGGAGTGGTTAGCGTGTCTACCTCCCCCTGCAAGGGTCGCGGGTTCGAATCCTGCTTGTCATAAAAAATGTATTACAACACACGTAATTGGGGAAACCTGTTCGTGTTAAATAAATGATTATTATTATTATTGAAAATTAAAATCATGGCATTTTTATTCCGTGACATAACTCATAGTATTGTATCGAACATTTTAACCCGAGGACACAACCACCAGAAACCCTATTTACGCCCGAAATTATCTTGACGGGGAAGACGCGTTTACTCCCTTCTGTCAGTCTATTTATCGACCCATCGGAAGTATATTACAGAGACGTGCACTCGTATCTCTGTCGTAATGCTCAAAGATAACTAGACTACTCTCTTTCTCTCGGTCAGGATGAAAGGGAAGAAGAGCAATAGGGAGAAAGAAAGAAAGAAAGAGGATCTCAGAAGAGTTACGAGCCAAGCTGTCTATCTCCGAGAGAAGGGACGCGTTCTCGTGGGTCTCAAATGCCTCCGATCGAATTATCCCAGTCCTCAAGAGCCAACGCAGAGGGACTCCCACTCCACTCGACCCGACAAACCAAGTGGGCAATATAGCTCCAACGCGTGCATGCCACGGACCCATGAGAGAGAGAGAATGGATAGACAGAGAAAGGAGATAGATCAAAGCGAGGGGTATTCCATACGCTTCTCGATTGAGTGTGCGAGGAAGCGCACGCCAATTTATTTATCCATCAATCCTTCCTTTTTCGTCATTCAACTCTTAGCACGTACGAACCGATGACTTCCGCTACCGTCGAGAAACGCGGTCGCATTTTTTAAATTCCACAGAAACGCATTCCTTTGTCGAATCCCTTCGTCTTCTTCTTCGGGGACTCTCCCTATGCGAGGACGATAACAAAAATATTTGTTGCCGATATTCAATAATTCGGTTAAGAAAAAGTCAATGGGGTTTGAGAGTGCCGTAACTAGGGTGGGACAATCTTCCCCGGGCGCAACCAAACAAGGGGAGCAAACAATCCAAATATTAACTAAATAAACAAGAGAAAATAATTACTTGAAAGGGTAGAGGGCGTATATTTAGTAGTTTGTCCCGTGCGCTAAAATGCCTAGTTTGAGGTTATTTCCATGCTCGGATATTTTAGCAACAAGACTAAATACAATATCGCGTTACCGTTAATATCACGAGACCGAACTTGAGGTTAAAAACAAAATTCGTTGAGCATATTTTTTGGAAAAATTTACAACGTCGAAAAGATAATTTCCTAATGGAAAGAATTCTTCCTTGGCTCTAACTTTTTATTCCCAGTGAAGCATAGAAAATTCAAAAAGACTGCTAGGGGATTGCGAAATGATAAAAATAATATTACATTAATAAAGTTGTAACATAAATTGCTTTAACTTTAAATAAGAAGGACGAATTCGAGTTTTAGTACGTGACATGTATGCATATGAAAACCTCCAGAATAAACAAAAATAAATAAAGAAATAAGTACCAAAAAATGAAAAATTAAGTACTTGTCTTAGGTAGTATATCCAATAGCTAATATATATACCTAAGAGAAAAACATCATTTTTCAGTTTTTCATACTTTTGATACTCATTTCTTAATTTATTTTCAGCCATAGTACGAGCTCGATGATTCTCTAGTTAATAAAAAAGTCTGAAAAAGTACATACCAGATTCACATGCATAAATTCGTGTCATAATCGAGATTATAAATAATATTCATCTCTCGGAAAAGAAACAGTTTAACTCATTCGAATCTTTATACTAATATAACTGTTAATGCCGAATGGGGTCTAGGAAAATTCTGTTTCGGTGAATTGTGGTCGGTGAATTCTCCGTAAGCCGAACGCATTTACTAGATGAAATGTTTCTCAACAGCGTAATTTTAATCTCATCTAAACAAAAAAATTCTCAGGAAACTACGACACAATACGAAGAATTTCTCAACCCATCCACTTTTCATCCGTATCGACCCGAATCGATTCACCTCCACTTTTCAATGTACATACATCGGAATCTTTTTCGAGATCTTTATTTATCTCACTGCCGCACTTCAAGTTACCCGTTATTTAGATCATGCAGAATCCTCGATTCGCTTTTATTCCGCTCAGAGACAATCGGCTCCGACTTTAATTGGGTCATTGTTGTTAATCGTACCGAAGGGCTGAAGAAAAAATGAAACATTCGAATAAAGAAGTAGAGAACTGGAGAAGGTCGCAGCCGACAATAGAAGAAGGTTTTTTCCTTAAAAAAAAAACAACACCGGAGCAGGTCGACCATCACCCGCTTAAATTTATTTTTATCGATGTTGTATTTTTTCCTTCCCCGTTCGCGGCCTTTTTGTCTTTGATTAATTTATGCTTTCCATCGCCTGGCGCTCGCGAGCTCACCTTATATTTATTCTCCGCTCTGCTTCGGTATTGACGAGGATTTATGTTTTTAATGGTTTTTTGTTACATAGGGGAGCATTTGTAAACATTGATGTATTTCGGAGAAATATATATCGTATTATATTATATAAAAAATCGAATGTCTGCCCGGTAGTCCCTCCAGCATAGGTAATTGGTGAATTTCTACGGAAATATTGATTCGATTTCGACCAAACTTTCGTCCTTTATTCGGTGTGATCTGCATTGCCGTCTGGGAGGGGCGATTGATTCCAACTACTCCGGTAAAATTAGTAAAAAGTTATCTTTTGTCATTTATTTTCCTTCATTTGAATAACGACTCTCGTACGCTGTTGAT
Source organism: Uropetala carovei (assembly GCA_036926305.1). Lineage (NCBI taxonomy): Eukaryota > Metazoa > Arthropoda > Insecta > Odonata > Petaluridae > Uropetala > Uropetala carovei. The sequence continues at coordinate 53,098 of JAXCHB010000100.1, forward strand.
ATCAGTCCCTTTTAAAAGTTCAACTAATTCGACGTATAGAATACTCCTCGCATCAGTAGGTAGCAGCACCTCCGGTATGGCAAGAAGCAAATTAATTCCCGAGCCATATGCTTTAACAAGCAAACATTTGGAGGAAAAATCTTAATAATACATGAGTGCATTATTCTCCTTGCGTCTCTAGAGATCGTGAGTCGAACTTCCCTTAAAATTTTAGCGAGAAGTCTCAGCATTGCCAAATTCATGAAAACGCTGAAAAAGTTTAATCTCCTTGAGAGACAAAAAAAATTAAGCTTACGCGAGTATACCATTAGTCCTCACACACGCATTCACCATCAAATAATTTTCGGAAAGTATATAAATTGATAAAAAAACACGAACAGACGGGCATAATATATGCGATGATGATAACCGCATTTCTTTTACAGAAAAGGCAAAAATCATAGTGTGACGAACACTTTTAATGTTACCTCCAGTTTGTTCTCCTGTCCAGTTTTTTCCGCGCTTTTTACCCTTTCCACCCCGCATTCATCCCCTTCTCCCATCCACTCCCCCTAACCTCTTTCGCCTCCTATTCTCCTTGTAAGGCTTCGAGAGCAGTGACCCTTCCACGGCCAAGATGGATAACTTTCATCGAGAGTTGAAAGACGAGAGAGAGAGAGACAGGCCTCACGAAGCAGAGGGTCATTATAACCTGCGAGCTCTGCGGCGGGCTCCTCGCCCTGAGAGTCGCACTTTATAAGATACCTATTCTGATTTCTTCGCCAGGATAGAGAGACGCGTTATAATCGGCAGGCGCCATCGCCAACTGCGAAGAAAAAGAAAAAAAAACGTCCAGGAGTCATGAATGGGGCCATTCATCGAAACTCGATTAGCGATGCATTTCTGGCGAACAGCTTCTCGCATGTCGCTGCTACGGGAAAAATATGGGATTACGTCAGACGGAGATCGCAACGTGAGCGCGCGCCATTTGCATAAATAAATTACCATCCTTATCCTGATTATAAGACGACCTCAGCACATTTTAGTTTACTATTTATGGAGCGATTTCAGCCTGCGCCGAGGGAAAACTATTTATTCTCGGTTGACCGCAATGATTTTTTTTAAGTAGCCATAGGGAATCAATCCCTCGCGTCAATATCTTTGCACGGTCGTGATTTTTCCCTGCTCTATGCGCAGGTAAAAACAATTTAAAAGTTTATGAAATGGGGAATTAGGGATATGCTGAGTTTATTTTTAGAAAATCCACTTTTAATTATATTTCATTTTTACTATAGATATGTAGCTTTAGTTCATAAAAAATTGTATATTTTTCTTCGTTCATCATTCCTTGAAATGTTTTTTTGTTGTGGTATAACGCGTGACACGGGAGGCACGAAAACCTTTAACGCGTTAACAGCAGTTAAAAGGTCAAGTTATTTCCTTAAGATATGATATCGCTAAAATATATCACAGTAAATTTTACTGAGTTGATAAAAGAATGATTTTTAAATGAAAGCTGATAAAGTATCGTTTCTGCTTTGGATGATATCACCTTTCTTAAATCGCGTGAGCATCAATGCTTTTCAATTTTTTATCTCAAAACATGTTGGAAGACAAGACAACAAAGAGAAATGACTCTTCTGACCAGAATTTTGAATCGCCTGATAAAAACCATTCATATCATTAGACCATTTCGTTTCCTTCAATTTTTACATATTTTAGGTGATTAGTCTTGGATAGGACACAATTACAAAATGAGCCATGCGGCCCAAAACAGGGTCGCGACCCGTTCTTTGATATCTGGTAGATATGGCCATTCCGCACAATTCTGAATGCAGAATAGTTCCCTCTTACTGGTTATTGTTATCAGCCGGTTACTATGTTCAAACGAGGAATTCCAAAACGAAATCTAGTTTAAGGATAAATGCCGTTTATTGTTATCAGCCGCTTAATGTTATCAATTTCGTTGAGCTCAAGGTTATCACATTAAGCTGCATCTACTATAGGTACTTTACTACACAACTCTAAATTATCGTTAATTCTTTCCTCGCACAATTTCCTTGTACAGTACAAATGAGTCGTATTTATCGAATCAAGAATGTTTTACCTCACATTACGTACTGGAGCCGGGTTCGAAAAGCCACGGGAGCCGGATCTTCATGGCGCCTATCATGACGGCATCTTTTTTATTCTAAACTCTTTTTATAAGCGTTTTATATCCATTGTTTATTTGTGTGAAAGTTTTCAAACACATGTACGACTCTGGCATTGTAATGTAACAGATGATTAATGATACAACATTTCTTGGCATCGGTTTTAAGGGTTGACCTATGGATCTAGAGTAAATTCGTCGAGGTCTGCATTCGAGGAAAACACTTAAGCACTCGGCCACGGTTGCACGTATTCATCTTGATAAATACACTCGATTAAATTTCAAGGCGGACAGATTAACCATTACTTAAGCACAGAACTTTTTTTTAAAAAAACACAGTCGATAAGGTTATTACTTTCTCCATACGTAGTAATGGGAAAGTATTGTATTCATGAAAAAAATCGACTTCGAGATTTCAACGGAAATACATGTTTTGAGGTCCCTAGAACACGTTTAGACTATTTTCGGAATGATGTCTGTGTGTGTGTGTACGTGTGTGTGTGTGTATGTTAGTGTGGGCGCTCTAACTCAAAAAGTACATATCATATCGTTACCAAACTTCATATATAACACTTTAACATGAGCACAAAGAACTGATTAGTTTTTCGACAATAACGGATAACCGGAAGTCGCGGTTTATTCGAAACCCGATTCGGTTTTTGCGATATTTCTTTGTTAAAACTTCATTATTGTATATACAATTCTAAACAAAAGTTATAGAGAATGTAATTTCCTACAGTTTTCATTTGAAACAATTTTCTATAGGAGTTATTGTTTAGGAGTTATTTATAAATAACCGGTTTTTCGGTTTCCGTTAAATATCTCCTTAACAACATCGTTATTGGTAATCTTCGTAAGGACCAAAGTTGTAGAGAATAATATTTCTTCCAAGTTTTGTTTGAAACTAATTTTCGTAGAACCATCCATTTCGGATATATTTCGCTTTTTCTTAATACCAGCCTACAGCGCCAACACCATGTAGCGGTGAATTCTGTAAACATTTAAAATATACGTAATTTACGGCAACGACGTGTCTTCTTTTACGATACGAAATAATAATTTTGCCTTATAATGCTACTCATAATAATTTAAATATCTATACCCCAAATATGGAGAAAGTCATGTGTTGGTCACATCAGATTTTTTACTTATTTTTCCTCAACTATTCGTGCTGGTGCACGAGTGGAAAAATAATAATTCATCCACTGTACGTGTGCGCAAACCTTGCGTTGGTGTTTTTTAAAATTCAACAATAACATCTCGTTTATGATACGATTAATTTTTAAGGCATTTAAAAAGAATGTTAGGTTAACAAAAACTAAAATCTGCAAACAACGGATTTAATTGGATTGAATATCTCTATACTATTTTAACTAAATAGGCGCAGTGGATATTTTACCCAAGCAAGCCAGGATTTCACTGGTAAGAATAACAGGAAAACTACGTTACTACATATCATAATATTATTTTTAAATATAGGAAAATCCGCCGTCATGTGATTATGGTAGAACGAGTGATAATAAAATCTAATACATAAACGAAGAAGGTTTTTCTTATAAGTTTCCACGTGCTACGTGATAAGACGCACCATTTCAAGCAACGTCCGTGATTATAATTTTGCTTTTATCCTCAACGGCTGGATGAAACGAGCTGTCAGAGGAAATTACCTTGCGCACGAGTGCCGATTAAACTTGAGTGTTTATCCGAAACCAATGATAAATTCACCGATATTTTTCCTCGCTATCTTAAAACTTGAAAAAAAATCTCAAGGGCGCGCGAGGAAGAGTGCATATATATTTTTTAAAAAGACCAGTGTCGAAATACGACGATTCAACGTCCATTATTCCACCTGTAATTAACTCCAACGATGAAAACCGATGCGCATTTATTGCGGATAATGAAAGCAATAAACGTGATTGTCGTATAATTACGTAAAATTCGAGTTTTGTGTCATTCACCAAGAACGCAACGTCCTCTCATCTCTTTCTCACTCTCTCCCTCTCTCTCCCAGTGGCGCCCCCCTCTTTCTTTCCCAAAAAAAATCTCCGAAAGCATAACCCTCCCATCCGCTCCCTTATCTCGAGCCGAAAAGACTTCGCGTGAATCTAGGACGCGCGAACACACGCCCACACCCGCTCGATCCCTTTTCCCGTAAAACTCCGCCATTTACACAGTGCCGACAACCTTTGAGAGCGGCACTGGGTTGCAGCGAAGATAATGGCTGCTGACAAAGGGTGGTGAAAGTGAATTTTTTATTTCTCTCTCCCTTCCTTTCTTTCTCTCCTTGTCCTTTATCAACCACTTCCGCTCCCTCTCTCTCTCTTATCATTTTTTATTCTCATTTGTAATTACTAACGTAGGGTTAAATGTAAGAAGGGACTATATAGTCTCAATTTCGCCCTCAATAAAGTCGTTTGTCTGTCTGTCTCTCCTTCTCTCTCTCTCTCTCGCTCTCTAGACCTCTCTCCCTTCCCTCTCTTTCTCTCGTCTTCCCACTCCCTCCTCTTCTCTTTCCAAATCCTTTGTTTGTTTGTGTTTTTTGTTGCTTTGTTCTTGTTGTAATCAACAACCGACCAAATAAAGACAATTGTTTATCTCCTCTCTCTTTTCTCACCTATCCTTCTTTACCTCCCTCCCTCCTTTCCTCTCCCCCCCCCTCCCTCTCCCTCTCTCTCATTCACTCCATCCCTCTCCTTTCCTCCCTATCTCTCTTTCGTTCTCTCTCTCTCCTCTATGTCTATCATTCTCTCTCCCTCCCTCCTTCAATTTCCATTCTTCTTCCTTCTCTTTCTGGATGATTACCCACCTATTTTCGTTCCCAATAACGCTAACACAGCATTATATTTATTTAGCATTTTATTCTGCATAAAAATTTATTTTCTATTTTTTGTTACTTTTCTCTTGTTCGTAACTGGGTTTGATGGAAGGCGAAAGCGTGAAGTCTCAATATCGCCAAAAATTAAGACGATTATCTGTCTCTGTTTCCCAAACTTTCTCCTCCCTTTTCTCTCTCTCTCTATCTATCCTTCTCCCTCCTTTACGCCTCTATCCTTCTCCATCTTTCGCTATCCCTTTCTCTCCACCGTCCTCTCGATTAGCCCAAGGAATGGCACCCCTTCGGGAGAGTTGGCGGTCTTCCTGGATGGCAAACAAGGCCCATGAAATGGCAACGTGGGCAGTGCGGGCGTAAAGGGAAAGGAGAGAGAGCGTGTTTGGAGGGGAGAGGGAAAGAGAGAAAGAGGGAGAGGAAGGAGCGTGTAAGGGGAGGGAGGAAAAAGGAGGTACGAGAGGAGAATAGGATGAGACTGGTTGCTATGCGCGCTTGAAAATACGGCACCAGACGCTTCTCCCCTCCCCCTTCCACCCTTTTACCATTCCTCCCACCCCCCCCCCCTATATCAACCCCACCCTCTCTCTCCTCTGCAAGAGCTCATTCTATCCCCCTCCCCAAAGCTCCCCAGACCACCTCTTTCCTCCCCACCCCCCTCCCTCTTCCACCCATACCCCTCTTTCTCGTACGACCTCCCATCTGGTGGTCTCTTCCCCCGACTTCTCTCTCCCTCCCTACCCTCTCTCTTCTACCTCCCTTTGTTCATACGCTCCCGATTAGCAACAACCTTACGCAAGTGGTAGTGGTAGTCAGGATTTATTTTCGGGATTTAGAGAACATCCAATTTGTCGGAAATGTGTTTACTCTCTCATTGGCTCTCTATACACCACTTCACTCGTGACCATTAAAAATCTTTCTCTTTCATAATGTTGTTTCACCTGACCTTTTACTTCCGCAAATAAAACCCATGGATCGATCCTGAATATGGACGAGACTTTATCCGAAAGTCGATGCCAGTGCGGTTCGCGAAAGAACGTAATAAAATACCGATTGACAAAAACGAATCGGCGGGTTTTGTCGACGATGATTTTTATTTATATGTATTACGAAAGAATCCACCTTCAGCACAGATGCCAATTACAGCAGACTTGGTCAACAAGGATTTAACACAACGTGATAAAAATGACAAAAATCGGCAAAATAATATAACAAATCAACGATAAGAACGAAAAAGACAACTACATCAAAAATCAACGATAAATGATTGAATCGGAAGCATCGTTGAAGAGAGTTTGGTAATCAAAAGAGCGTGAAAAATATATATTAAAGTTGTTCGCAATCGCGCTTGGCGATACGATGCAAGTCGCATAAAAAGTTTTATTTAGAAAATAACAAGAATAGTCCTCTCGCTTTAACAACGAGCAAAAGCAAGAAAAGTGTTTACCCGACGAAATGTCACAATTTCGCAGAAATACCAGTAGATTAAGCCGTTAGGAAATTTGGTTCACTAAGTAAGAAGTATGGAGGTCAGGGTGTCAACACCCATTGATTTGTGAAAAGGGTACTTGGATCAACAACTTAGAAATAATATATCCCTCGTACCATTTCAGCTTCTTCAAACTTTCACTTCAGATGTCAGAAATTACAAAAAGTTCGCCGGTACAATATTAAAAAAAACACTAAAAACTTTCAATGAAAATATCAACTTATTGTTAGGCATGCTTTTAGCGAAGCAGTGGCACAAATCGCTTGCCACGCATATCAGAAAACTTCGTAAAAAGATTCTCGTACGATCGAAAGATATTCGAACGCCAAAGCTTTCCGCAGAGTTCAAACGAACTCCGAAATTCAAAGGAATTCGCATTCGGAAAAGTTTGGAATGTCAGCCGGAACGATTCGGTAATAAAAAACGGCTATCTCGTACATTTTCCTTCTCCCGGACCGATTTAAGAAAGGGTAGACACGACTGTGCTCATATATGTATATATATATATATATATATATATATCGTTTGGTAATATTCTGCGATCGAGCTCTTCCTTTCGATATGGCGCAGAACTGCAGTTGGAATAATATATAGTCTCTAGATGCCGCCGACGTAATACCGCCATCCTGTCTATTGGATTATGCTTTTATCACAGAGCAAACATTCCGTTTTCGAGTGAGTGTAATTCTGACGTAACGGCGATAAAAGCAGAAATGGAGTGAAAGTGACTTCCACGGTATATTTTATCGTTTTCAAAAATCATAACGGAAAAAAGTTCGCTTTTATGCATTCGCTGCTGGAAGTGAACGTACGTGAAAGGTGCCGTGACCGCAAGTTACTTGTACTTGCTTTCAATTAATAAACCGCTAGAATTATTTTTATGAGAATTCGTACGGGAGTTCTAGTACGCCAAAATTCATGTATCGAGTTCCATTTTGTACCATATTGGCCTATAGATAATTTAACTGTTCAGTTTAGGAAATTGGAGAACTGGAGATATGCTGAGTTTTTTTAAATAGAAAATCCACATTTGATAATATTATATTTTTCTTTGATAGCCATTTTCGAAAAATGTTTTTGTTTCGGTATACCGCGTCAGTAGAACTGAATGCACGAAAACGTTTAACGAGCAAACGCTTTCACAGCAGTTCAAGGATTAAATGATTCCCTTAACACAATGGGCCTAAATGAACTTGAACGTGTACCTCGTTAATCATACGTTCATACAGTTCGTGAGTGTTTGCTAAAGAGATTGTTGAATAAATAGTTGGAATATGTTGAAAATGAAAACTTCTGAGATAAATTATAACAGTCGTTAAAACATTATTTTTACAGGATTATATTTCATCATTTTTATCGAAAACAGCGAAAACGTAAACCGCGTAATCCTGCCTGAATTACACCCACCCAATATTATATTGATTAGGATGTAATTTTCCAAGTTTAACCCATTGATATTAACGTTAACCTTAAATAAATCCAGTATCTAAATGTTTGAAAGTATGGTCTTGGAATTACGTCCGTATTAAATACTTCGATCATTTTTTCATTTAATCTAATAATTTTTAATCTTCGTGTACATGTCAGAAAATCTAGGGTTTTCAGTTGAAGGGGGTTATCGAAGGAATAAAGAAAATGTAAATAATAATGAGAATTTCACTTTCATACCCCATTTAAAATCTCTGTACCGCTGTAGATATTATATTAGGAAATTTCAGATTTGCACGTCTTTTAATAAATTTCTGTACAATATAAATATCTAACGTGTCGTATGCCTATGGAATATTAATTACTGGGTCTAATTTCCTTTAAGTCCTTAGGTATGTTTTTTTCTAAAAACATTTCCGACAGATGCAGTAATTTTTTCGATCATTTTGAATAGCATCGATTTTTGTCAAATTTTTGATGAGTCCGTTTTTTGAATTGTTAAATTGATACGCACGAATTTTATCATTAATGTATACCATTTCATCTCAAATACGATGATAATATCTTTTTTTGTAACCCACTAAAAACCAGAACGAAAAATGTATCATTTGTTGATGACGATAATGATCTAATTAAGCAACAACGAAATTGATATAGATGCAATAATTCCAGTAGCAAAAAATTATCGTCCGAATCGCGTCGAAAATTGGGACGTGATAATTAAAAAACTAATAACGCAGATTTTAAGGAGATGTAATCAGAAGAGAGCGTTTTCATAAATTTTTTGTGCAATCTGATAATTAAAAAAAAAACAAATTATTTCACTGATAAAAAAAGATATATTTCCAAACTGTCATTTGTCTCCTGAGCGGAAAATTACAACGAGCTACTGGACGCAGGAAAAACACACTTTTAAGACGCTTCCTCCAAAAGTTTATCAGTTTCATTCGTTTCGAACGAGACGATTCCAGGGAACGCGGATGCTCAGTTTTTTTGGAGTTGGCGTCGGCTTCAAAAGAGATTTCGACGTTCCACCAAAGACTTTATTCATCCAATTACACGCTAGTAGTTCACTGAAAAGGTCTTCTTCATTCTAATAAACAGAAATGCGTACGAAAAGTGAGGTTGATAGGCTTGAAAAAGAAAAAAACAAACCCCGATTGACGCGTTTCGTTTGTTTTTACAGCGAATCCAAGCGTATCCGATTATGTTATGACGTAATCGATATCAAATAAAGATGCGATTTTATCGGATGTAAGAGTTCACAGTATTTCACAACATTTATATTAATTTCACGGAGATATATCTGGATACTTATACACACTGTGTGATATATCATTGTATTAAACGTATCTATATCAATAGAATATCCTTAAAATTAAAAAATGCCGAAAATATAAAGAAAAGAAATCATGCTAGCTACGAATACCGGTTTGAATGGTTCCTACTTTAAGAGCAAAAATAAGCCCTATGATCTATTTTTCTAATTTAACCTATTTCATTATATGTAACGTTATATTCTCGAATCGACTGTATTTCAGTTTTGATGCTCTACACATTAGCTGACACCAAATGACAAATATTTTTTAAAAACCAACAGCTGCGTAGAGCGATACTTTTTTAGCACGCTTTCCTGCATTCTCGCGAAAAAAATCTCGGTTGTTGACTTTTTTTGGGACTCTTGTTATGCAACCTACAATACATATATGTGCTGCTCGTTATTCCACCACTTCTGCAGGGAAACGGATTTCTTTTATCTGAGAGAGACGATCGGTTACATCAAAAGGGAAAGTGGCTGCTCCGAATAGAAATGACAAAATTTAACAAACATGTAATTAACATGAATTTGAAACGCAGCTGAAACAACAAAATTAACCAAACGTAATTTACATGAATTAGATACTTTGGGAGGAGAGGTTGGTGATTTTCAGAGGAGTAGGGATAATTACGCAAAACCTGTTCTGGGTTTAAGAAAGAGCGAGGGAGAGTTTTATGCTTAAATAATGTAAATTTTAAAGCGAAATAAATCCGCCGTTTTCTTGAGATTGCTTTAAATTTTAAGGCTTCTATTTGGGTGTGCAAATTGAGACTGGTTTTACTAAGCGTTTCGTGATTTTTGTCATGAATGACAGGCGATCTTAAGTGAGAAACAAGATAATACACTTAGAAATTTATTCATTTTAGGTGAAATTTGAATACCTCCGAACGCAGTACGAACGCTAATGAGAAGTAAGATTCACTAAGTTATGACCTAATCCAACCCCAGGATTTGCTCACTAAGATGCACTCTTCAAAACAAGGAGGATGAATGGTAATCCCTACTGAAGAACCTACGTCTATCTAATCACAAGCCAACTCCCAGATTATCTCCATGTATGTATATATGTATACACATAATCTGCATGTGTGTATATCATTTTAATCTACTGATTCTAAAAGAAAGTATCGCGCTATATCTATTATATATAGATATATAAATATGGAGTATCGTTTTCATTTCCATCTCTTACAAATAAAAAATACAATATTTCTATCCAAATCATACGCACATTCTATGTATGAAGGTAAGCGGAATTGGTGTTTTCATCCAAAGGATACATTTTAGAAGATTTTGGATGCAGCCTCGTACAAAATAATTAATTTTCGTCATTCGTTATCCAAGTGACAGGCGTCGGAGCGTATCTTTCCTAGATTTTGCGGCGTGATAATGAAATCCGATCGCTTTGTTTCGCAACGAAGGTCAGTAATCGGAAGAAGTGGTGATAATGACATCCGACAAACAAGATGATGAGAGCAAGGTCTACTCTGACAAAACTCCCCGAAGATTGAAGAATCTGCGCATCGCATTGCTCAATACCGAAGACAGCAAATCTTTTGGAATTTCCAACGTCATCTGCTGACGAACCTTATTCTACTACAGCATCGTCGGTCTTTGATACAATAAACATCCTAAATGTTTTAGTTCATCGAAATGATACGCAAAATGTTTGAATTTGTTTGCGGTTCTGAGACATTAGAATTTTAAAAAATATGCAAACAGAGTATCGAAGCTCCCCTTTATAGGTTCTCAAAGTATGATACCAAAGCACATCTCTATATTTTCCTCGGTTGTCTTAAGATCTCTTGAGGACGAATGTTACGCCAGACGCATAAAATTTCATCCTACTTTGAAGATATTATCAAAATCAGTTGTAATAATTTTGTATTGCGGAGGCCAACCTTTAGAATTACTAACCGATAGCATGAACATATGTTCTACTATTTAATATTCTAATTTAAATTTATATTACAATTCCTACCGATCTAAAGACCGAAAAACAAATTTATCAATCTCTCCTAATGTTAATATTTTAGGATTTCGCCATTTGACGCCAAATTTATTCCACAACAACAAATGAACATTTTTAAAAACCCCAATCGGATTCTCAGAAGCATTTTATTAAATCACTTCATTCGCGCAAAATCCACGAGAAGGCTGAACAAAAAAGAGTCCCATCTTTTGTCATTAAAGCCGAAAACTTCGCAACTTATCGATTTGTTTCCTCAAGGTATCATCCAGTGTCCAACTTTATTTTTTTCGTCCTCCACCGAACGAATCGGAATTCCAGCGGACCCTCGGACATTCACCCGTGGAAAACGCACACGCAAGCCCGTTTTCCCTTCCCTTCACGGAGAAATGAAAGAAAAAAAATTGAAGTCCTTCTTTTCAGGACCGCCGAAGCGGATAATTCTGGCAAGCATTGTGAGAAAGAGTGTTTCTCTCTTCCCTGCCTCATAAGACGCCGACACCCGCGACTCAAGCATCCTGGTCACGAGTCTTTAAAAAGTTGTGCGAGGCTGAATTAAGAAAGACATTTGGAGGATGGCGCAGAGGGTTAGGTGAGCGAATAAAGGGCCACTTTCATCGTGTGCGAATGAGAAGAGACAGACTATGGGGGTTAAGAGGGAAAATGGTAAGAGAGATGAGGTGAAGAAGGCAGGGTAAAAGTAGACGACGACAGAGCTGAGAGACACGCAAGAATATTTATAACAATAGAATCGAGATAAGGAAATCTCCCCCTTTCAACTACGGTGGAAGGAGTGGAGAAGGGGAATTTTTTAATGAACCAGGAATGATGTACACGAGTCAAGAGAAGGTGAAACAACGTAGCAGTTGATAGCTGAGAATTAGATAAAAGAAGATCATCTTCGATGAAAGTATTACACCAGTAAATAGAGAAAATGTGATAGAAAGAAATGGATTAATGAGTTACTATTTAAGTGGTGCCTTCAAAAGCTTTGAATTTTTCCGCTAGCAGATATGTAGGTGGAAACAATCTCATAGGTGAAAACCAGCGCCGCAATTAACGTGTGGCATAAGGTTTTCGCAGTCACTGTTAGCTAAAAGGCGCGAAATGACTCCCCCCAAAAGGTACCAAAATAAACTGAAATATTATAATTAATTTGACCACAACGAAACTATTATTTATCACAACGCAGGAAACATAATACGCAACATAACTTCTTTTTTTAACAGGTGCTTCTATAAGCATTGCCTCAGGCCTTGTTATCATCCTGCTACGGCTTCGGCGGAAAAAGATAATTTTTCGAGGTATGCCAATAATAAAAATCACTTGATAGCATATTTAAAAAAAACAAAGTCTGTAAATGAGTGCGAACGAATAGACAGGCTGATAGAAATTGCACGTCAATCTTCAAAACGGAGAATGGCGACGAGAGGAGCGAGACAGAACAGAGAGTGCTGAGAACGAGTTAGGAGGAAAAATTGCAACAAGGAAAAACGCCTCCGCTTCTTCCTCTCTCCGACATTCAGGGCGATGAGGTAAGGAATCTCTCTCTCTCTCGCTCGCTCGCGCACACACACACACACACGTGAGAGAGAGAGAGAGAGTACAGGCGAGGAGCAGGATAATCACCGTGCGAGGGTAAAGATGGCGGGAAACAGGTTTTTAAACGCCTCGAAGGGGCGGCGGCGAAGGAGAAGCAGGAATTGTTTTTTGTTTGGGATATACGTCATACCCGCATCGCCTTAAAGCGCGTTCCGTAGCGACGGGATATGTAGAAGAAATAATTTTGCTCTCCTAAATGGGGAACTAACGCAAGAAGAACTCGTGCAGCTTCGTTTAATTTATCACATAAAAGAGTTTTGGCCGAATAAGGCTCTGGGATATATCATCATGCTAGATAGTCTGTCCGTAGACAGGTCCGTGATTATTCATGGTTCTCCATATACTCCTATTTTCCGCAGTCTTCTTCATGTCTTGATCGCTCTCTTTCCCCTTCAAATCGTCTATCAGCTGAAGCCTCTTCCTACCTCTTTCTCCTTTTCCGTCCAGTTCTCCTTCTAGCACTTCTTTAATCATGCTCTCTCTCCTCAGGTAATGTCCAATCCCTTCCTCTTTTTGATAGTTGCTTCTATCCTATCCTTCGTATTACTTCCTCGTTTTTCATCCTATCTCTCCATTTTATATTCTGAATTCTTCTCCAGGTCCACGTTTCGAAGATTTCCAAGTATCTTAAATCATTTTTCCTTAGCGTCCATGTTTCTGCCCCATATACGAGCTCTACTCCATACATAGCATTTTATCAACTTCTTGCGGATATCCTCCATTATATTCCCCACTAGTAGGAGTTTCTTTCTTCTGAAAGCGGCTATTGCTTTCGTTATTCTAGTCCTAGTCCTGATATTGATATATATATATATATATATATATATATATATATATATATATATATATATATGTGTGTGTTAATATTTCAATAGTGATTTTTTTAAATTGATGTATTCGACATTAGGGAAGATGACGTATATTGTAAATAGCCTTCATTTAAGAGTATCAAATTGGTTATTATTCAGGAATGCGTATTAACCAGTTCCTATAGATTGAGAGTATTTTTTCTTATTAGACAAATACTATATGATTAAGTTTCGTTTGAGTTTTTAATCGTAATAACTAACGCATCTCTGTAATGGAATAGTTAAATTGTGTTTTTCTCCAATTCAATTCTATATTGAAATAGAAATAAATTGATGTGCCCAACACATGACTTTCTCCATACGTAAGTTGTGAACTAAAATCAAATAAATACGGCGATAGGAGCAGTTCAACTTACACGCTTCAGCGCTAGCGATCAATTGTTGTCACTATCACGCGCGCGAGCTGCCCATTAACCGTCAGTTTCGAAGAAAATTGAATACCTATCTCTTGAAATATTCCTCATATGAAAATTTAGTTCAAACTAAAAAAATTATATCTAAAACTTTTATATACCATATGTATGTTAACAAAAATACAGTTCTAAGCGAAATATTTAAGAAAACCTAAAATTTTACAAGTATACCGCTACTTCCGGCTGACTGATTGTTATCAAAATCTTTTCAAATCTTAAGAATGTATATATATAGTTAGAGCGTACGCAAAATTTGTAACACACATACGGGCATACGGACACACACACATAATCGATAAAACGGTCAAAACGTGTTCTAGGGACTTCAAAACGTGTATTTCCGTTGAAATCTCGAATTCGATTTTTTTCATGGAAACAATACTTTATACTACGTATATGGAGAAAGTAAAAATGTGAATACCTTGCACAAAAGCAAAGCTATGAGATATTTTACCGTTGAAAAATACTTTAATTTTATAATTTTTCACCTCCTATCTAATGCTTGCGTCAGGCAACTTTTCTGATTTATCTTCAGGTTAATATAGATCGGACAAATGTTATCTTTCTGGATCATCGCGAGAAGGAAAAGATAATCTTCCACATATCTTCGGCAAAAACGAATGATAACGAAAGATTGCAATCACCTGATCGGACGTTTTTTATCGTTTAAATTTCATAGAACGTAGTAGAATAAATGCGCATTACTTTAAACGGAAAACGGAGTAAAGAGTTATTAGAAACATCAATACATCGCGGAACATCCGAATATGTAAGTAGGCGTTCATTTGATTAAGATTTGATCTATAATCCTCCCTCCCATTGGTTGGGAAACGTAATGTTAAACTTTCTGATATAGATTTTATTATCTTTTTATAAATAGGACGCTTTATCCATATTTTCACTTTCTCCATCCATAGTATGGGGAAAGTATTGTGATCACGAAAAAAATCGACTTCAACGGAAATACACGTCTTGAGGTCCCTAGAACACGTTTAGACTATTTTCGGAATGATGTCTGTGTGGATGGATGGATGTGATTGTGGGCGCTCTAACTCAAAAAGTACTTGTAATATTAATACCAAATTTCATATATAACACTTTAGCATGAGCGCAAAGAACTGATTAGTTTTGAACAATAACGGTTAACCGGAAGTCGAGGTTTATTCGAAACCCGATTCGGTTTTTGCAATATTTCTCCGATAATACTTCATTATTGTACACATTGATCATTACAAAAAATGTAGAAAATATATCCTACATCTTTTATTTCAAACAATTTTCCATATCAGTTATTTTTTAGGAATTATTTATAAATAATCGGTTTTTTGGTTTCCGTCAAATATCTCCTTAAAAACATCGTTATTGGTAATCTTCGTGAGGACCAAAGTTGTAGCGAATAATATTTCTTCCAAGTTTTGTTTAAAACAAATTTTCGTAGAACCATCCATTTCGGAGATATTTTGCTTTTTCTTAATACCAGTATACAGAGCCACCGCCATGGGCGGTGAATTCTGTAAACATATTCAAAATATAATTTACGGCAATAAGGACGACTGTATTCTTTTACGAAACGAAATAATAATTTTGTCTTATAATGCTATTCATAATAATTTAAATATCTATACCCCAAATATGGAGAAAGTCGTGTGTTGGCCAATCAGATTTTTTATTACTTAAAATAAAGATTGGCGCTATAAATAGTTTTATCGCACAAGAATAGAGATTGTTTCGGTTTTTTTAAGCGTCCCGTATTTGCCCCGTATTTTATTGAAGAATTTCCTTATCTGTCCCGTATTTTCAACACTGAAACTGGCAGTCCTACTTATCAATCGACTAAATTATCTGCCCCTGTTACGTGAAAAATAATATAAAATTTTTCAATGAATATAGTATGAGACGGAAGTTTTCCCTTCCGTCAGATGTTTAAATTATGTTTCATAAAGAATCACTTCGAAAATAAAATCGAATCGTAAGGCACAGAAAAATAAATTATTCCTCAAGCATGCTTCCTTTTACATGCATTCCGATAACTTCCTCTTCGCGAACGATTTCCCCTAAAGGATTTCCTAATCATTAAAATAATTCATCGTTTAATTTTCTTAAAAAAATCGAATTTGGCGTCTGGCCTTTGTCTTAAAACAGATTTTATCTAAAAATTCCCACATATTCACTACCAAACGTTTGTTAAGTAAACGATAACGATTAGGGTTTTCGGAATATCTTCGCATAATTCTTCTCCAGAATTGAGAATCGGAGAGATCGCTTTAGGAAGCAAGATAAAAGTTCCTTTTCTAAATAATTTAGCCTCACATAACTTTCGCCACCACATTGCATACAGCGATTTCAAATAATGTTGACATTCTGTGAGCGACTCCGCTCCGAGCGATCACAAAACAATATGAGAGAGAGAGAGGGAAAAGAAACCGAACTGGAAAACTTTCGATGAGATGGGAAACAAACTGATAAAACTTGAGTACTTTCCGCGAAAGAAGAGCGTCGTAATTCCTTCCTTTTCTAAGAGATCAGAAATGAATCAATGGGGGAGGAAGGGATTTTTTCTTTTCTGAGCAGGCGGAAACGATGGCAAAGAGAGGCGCAGTTGTTATAGAGAGAGAGAAAAGAGAGAGAAAGACAGAAAAAGAGAGAGAGAGAAAGAGAGAAAGAGAGAGAGAAAGAGAGAGAGAAAGAGAGAGAAAGAGAGAAAAAGAGATAAAGAGTGGGAGGGCTATGGACGCCAGAGGGAAGCATTGCATACCTTATCCCACATACCAATCGATTCGAACCAACCTTAAGGTGGGGACAACATTCCCTTTTCCTCTAGCCGACCCTCTTGTTCACTCGCCGCCTTATTTTTCCCTTATACTCCTGCATTCTTTTCCATGTTTCCTTCCTCAATGTTCGCCTCCACTAACCTCTCTTCCTCCGTTCTTTCATCTCTCCTACGTTTGCTAGTAATCTCCATTTGAAGGTACGATCCTATTCCGATGCGGACAACCTCTTCTTTCTTTCCTTTCACCCGATTTCCCTCTCTCTTCGCCTATCTACCACCTTCTCTCCCTTCCTCTCCCCTCCTCTCTTCCCGTTTCCCCTCAATCAGTTTTCTCTGTTTCTCCTTCTCACTCTCTCTGTATGCAAGAAGAGGCTACATAATCTCAATTTCGTCCTTAATCAAGTCGTTTGTCTGTCTCTCCCTCCTTCCCATGGATTAGATGGCAGAAGGGACTGTCCAGTCTCAATCTCGCCCAGAAATAAAGACGAAATTCAATTCTCGCTCTCTCTCTCTCACCTCTTTATCTGGGTTTAGGTGTAAGATGGGGCTAACAAGCCTCAACCTTGCCCAAATAAAGGCATTTTCTGTCTGTCTGTCTCTCCCACCTCCCTCTCTCTCTCTCTCTCTCATCCTCTCTCTCTCTCCCATCCTCTCTCCCCCTCTCTCCTACCCTCTTTCTCTCTCTCCCTTCCTCCCTCCGTCTCTCCCTCCATCTCTTTTCCTATATTCCTTTCTCCTTTCCACCCGTCTCTTCATCTCTTTCTCTCCCCTCCTTCAATTCTCACTACGTCTCACCTCGATCTTCTCCCTCTGTCTCGTATACTTTCCATCCTATCTCTCGCTCTCTTCTCTTCTCCTTCTGTCTCACTCCTCCTCTCTCTCTCTCTCTCATCCCTCTCTCTCTCTCCCTCTTCCGAAGTTTTCACCTCTTCCCGTCGCGGTGCCACTGTCTTGACTAGGGTTGCCAACTTTTAGATCTTCATGAATCGGAGAGTTGTTACGGGTTACCTACTTTAAGATATTCATAAACCGGAGTTTGCTTGAAACCTTGATACTTTAGAGTAACCCAAGAGGAATTAAATGTAATGATAAATACATTCAATATTCTTAAAGGCACTCATGATATTAGGGCATATGATTAAAAATCGTTATTTATTTTTTTTTAAATATCGCTAAATAACGAAATTGTAAGAGCATCGTCAATTTGTTTTTTCTATAAAACAAAATACAATGGAAATTAAAGTGCAAACTACCTTAATTCGAATCATTCATAAAAAAAGCAAAAAAGTCATAAAAAGGGCTTTCCGCTGCAATCGAAATTGAACCGGAGATTTGTGCTACTCACCCGGAGGCCGGAGATAATGGCGATGACTCGGAGATCTCCGGTCCGAAAGCTAGAGGTTGGCAAGCCTAGTCTTGACAGCAAATACTTCTCCCCAATTCACTATCGCTTCGGAATCCCATCATCACCGCGCCACCCCGCCAGACCCTGCAGCCGCCTTTCTTTTTACCTCCACTACGCAGCTGGACCGGCTTCCCCGCATGCGATGCCTGGGGAATGGCCTCGCAAAACCCTTCACGTCAGCCTCTCGCGGTGAAAGTCCGAGAAATTTAAGTTCCACCGATAAGTTTTTCTCAAACTACGTTTCTCGTGCAGGCTGTGAATAGCTGTCGAGTTATACGACGAGGAAGGGAAGTGCGACAGTTAAAGTTACCTAATTTACCTACATTATTTGAAAATCTTTATATGATATTGTTTTTAGTGTCCAATTCTATTGAATACTGCAAAATGAGAGATTTTTGCCATAAAATAAATACACTATTTAGTTACTGTTATTTTTACATTTTCTGTTGCTTTTAAAGCTTATTTCACCGGTGTCTAATCCAATGAAAGAAGTTAAGCAATGGCCTTTTTTGGGATTGCATTAAAATAGATAAATAAATTTTATGTTATTTCTCGTGGGCATCCGCTAAGCCTCGTTTGCATGCTTTGATAGAAATTGACATCCGTTACGTGAGCAAGCTTGGCGTGTTCGTGCTAAGCGCCCAACCGTGAGCCATACGCGATCGAGCATTAGCCAATGCGTACGTGAGGTGGAATTGGAATAGCAAACTAAATGCATTGAGTTCTGCGTAACCCAGCGCTTGGAAATGTTATCCGGATCTTTTTATAAACAATGTGAAGCGTGTATGTCATAGTTGCACCTCCGTATCTCCATACAATGATCTAAAATGGACAGTTTGAGCGTTCAAGGTGACGTTACAATGATTAAGCAGTTTTTTCAAAAGCAAGTGTAAACAGGAACGACATAAATCTTAAATACAGATGGTCTATATAGGATAAAAATAAATACAATTCGCGATTTCTTTTGTTATTTTTTTAGGTAAAAGATAAATATTTTTATATCTATAGAAGGACGATTTCTTATTGTTATTTTTTTAAGTAAAAGATAAATATTTTTTATATCTATAGAAGGACGATTTTTTTAACAAAAAAATCTCAAATTCTATTCTCGAAAAATTTTAACCCAGAATAAAAAAGTATCGGTATTTTTGCGAGATTTTTCTACGATAAAGATTTAATAATATTATCTTTCCGGGGCCATCTGTATCGAATTCTGAGATTCGACCCGAAACGATACCGACGCCGACGTCTTTTTCCCGAACAGCTGTGGAACGACCTTCTCCTTCGACTTTCGATCGATCGAACGCTTCCGTATCCACCCCCGTCCTCCTGCCAACCATTTCACGAAAATGCGAATCTCTTTTGAAGCCGAGAGTAATCCACTTCTCCTCTCCGTTACATCTTATTTCCTCGCTCGATTCACTGCTAAAGGAACAGCCACGTGTTCTTTTTTATTATTTCTTCCAGACCTCTCTCGATACCGAGGAAACCGGAAGTGGGTGCGGCCGAGAACATGGGTGGCTTAATATCCCAATCGTTCGGATGGAATCGATTTTCTTCGACCGTAAAAAAAAATA
The DNA here is from genome assembly GCA_036926305.1 of Uropetala carovei. Taxonomy (NCBI): domain Eukaryota; kingdom Metazoa; phylum Arthropoda; class Insecta; order Odonata; family Petaluridae; genus Uropetala; species Uropetala carovei. Next base: position 72,896 of record JAXCHB010000100.1, read on the forward strand.
CAGCTAGCGATGCAAGAACCGTATGAATAGGCGATTTTTTTTATTAATTCATATTAGCTCGTTTGCATGGATGCATTCGAAATTTCACTTGTTCAATAATGAATTCGATAATTTCGGCCTTAAATTGTAGTTTTAGCACGTTTTATTAGTGCATAAGATTATCAGTCAAATACGCGTTTGGATCTCGGAAGGATTATCTGCTTAAGCCGTAAAGAGTAATCTACGATATATTTTTAAACTGATAATAAAGTGCAGCCTCTTTAGACCGGCGCCCTTGGGAAATAGGATATGCCAGACCGTATAATTTTCCGGACCACGGGAGTTGGCCATTATGACGAGTAAACAAAATCTATGAAATAAGTTTTGGTTTTATGCTTTTATTTCGCGTATTTTCATTGCCTTGAAGCAAAATGTGCAGTAGCGAATCAACAATAGTATATCGCAAGATGTCGGTTAATTGAATCAATTTCGGCCATAAGGCGAACTCGATTATTCTCTCTGGATTTTTACGCTCTCAATTTTCCAAAATCGATATTTCACGCGTCTTGCCGTTTTAAAGTGAAAGAATTTTAATTCAAAGAAATAAGGTTAAATGCTACATAAAAATTCAAAACTTCATATGAAATACGACACAAACCGAGTATAGAAAACAACCTTTCACTCTAAAAATGATTTACTGAAGATATTTCGAACGGATTAATATTGATGCAAGGCATACAATAGGATTGAATAATCTCTCGCACTTTCTGAGAAATGAAAGGAAATAAGATAAACTATCGGTAGCTTCACTTCTGCATTTCCTCGAGAAATTGACGTGGAAGCATGCAAAATCCGATGTTATTTTAATGAAATTGAAAACCCCTCCGTGGTATCATATGTTTATCTGACCGTACCAGCACCGCAATTTTTTTAACACGTGCGTTCTACATATCAATTATTTTTATAAGGTTTGCGTAAACAAACGAGGTTTTATGTTACATTTTTTACCTTGACCCTGCTCTCTCTTCTAGTTTAAACATTTTTATCGAAAGAGCGAAAACATTTTTAAAATATTTTTGTTTCGAAACAATAAAATATGATGGTGTAATTTTAAACATTGCGAAGAAACAAGTCGCACGAAGATAACGTAGAGAGAACACCTTTTTCCTTCGAACGAGGAAATATCAAGCTACTCCGTTCGTTCTCCCCTTCGCAGCCTTTTTCCATCTTCCGGTTCCCAACATCTGGCCTCCTCCTCTTACTCCCTCTCTCTCTCCCTTTCCCTTTATAATTCCCCTCCATTGGTGCGTTCGTGGGTCGGCTCCATTTGACCGCTCCCTGCTTTCGCGGTACCATTTCCCGGAGCGCCAATCCCGTGCTTGTGATAGCGGATAATTTTTTAATGGACTCGACCTCATTCGGACGAAGAGGGAGGATTTTTTTCGTTTATTTTTACTCTCCGACCTGCTAAACTTTGAGAAGTAAAAGATCAAAGTCGGATTTTTTTGTTCCTTTTATCTCTCCACCCCCCCCCCCCCACCCTCCCCCCCACCCCCCCCCGAGGGGTGGTCGGACCAGACGCAACGGCGCTAGCGCCACTTCGAGTTATAATAATTAAATTTTGCAAATGGATGAAATTCTGTGTGTGTTTACTCCAGAACATTCATTAAATTGTCCCTAAAACTGTCTATTGGCCATTATATAACTGTTCATTTTACCACAAAATTATTTATTAAGTTATTTCGACTGATGAATAATATATTATACGTCAATGTAAATTGATATTGCACCTAACAAAGGAAACGCTTTATTTAATAACGTTGATAGGAAGCGAGAGACAATTGGATTACGTACCACAAAATTAACTACCAAACAGGAGATTAAAAATACGAAATATTTTACTCCGAACGTTATTAACAGAGAGTTTTTTACGTTAAAAATTCCTAACAACGTTTAAATACCTCACGTAACATTTCCTCATTCATTTCACGTCCCAGGATATTCCACGATTGCCACTAAAAACTCCGCATAAATATAATCAAATCTCTCTCTCTCTCTCTCTCTTGAGTAGAATAACTTTCCTTAACGAACGAAAGCTAGCTTTTAAATGAATACACCAATAAAAGACGATCGATTTAAAAGGTCGACATTAAATTGGATCGTTAGACAGAGAGAGGAATTGGGTCGAGGACCCGCGAAACATAGTGCTAAATGATCGCGTCGACGCTAAATTTCATCTCTGTAATAAATCCGCATCAATCATCCCATGGAACGCTGACGCCTTCACTGTCCTGAATGCGCCAATTTATAGCGGCGTTCCATTGAGAGAGGGGAAAAATGCCTGTATACGAAGTATCACCTTCTCGTTCGCTCGAGAAGAGGAATAAATTGGATTCTGCTGGGTTCCATCGGGTATCCGATCCTATCCGAAATTCTGCCGTTTCTCAGACAAACGTCATCGTTACCATCGCTTCTTCTTTTTTCTTGTATTTTTTTATCTTTTCTCTTCCAACAATCTCCAATTTTCTCCCTGACCCTACTTTCCCCCTTTCTCCTAACCTTCCCTCTCATTCACCATATTCCCCATTTCGCTGTCTCTCTCTCTTTCTTCCTCTCCCTCTCCTTCTCACTCACTCACCCTTTTCCCCTTCATTTTTCTTTTCTCCATCCCCTGACTCGTCCTGTCGAAATTTTTTCCATAACCCAATTTTAAGTTTCGCACTTCTCCTCCCCCCACCCCCCCCTTCCCCTCTTCTTTTACGCGCAGCACGTTTTCAGTTCGCACCTAAGGTTTGCCATTTGCGAGAAAACTTGCTCCTGTAACGATGCTAGATGAGTCGCCTTCTTTTTTTTTCGTCCAGGCGGGGAAAAAATTGCGTGACGCTTCGTAGAGGGCGTGTTAAAATCTTTATGTCCTAAATTTACAGCATGTTCAATTGATTATACATTTAGAACAAGTTAGAGTATTATCCATGAACATGGCTAATATTAGCGCGTTTTTATTATATTATTAGATTCGGTATTTTTTTGTTTTGTTTCGCTATGAAGAATTCACCCGATAACCTAATTGACGAACTGAAGGGAATTTAAGGTGACCAGATGTGTTTGACCAAAAGGGAGGACAAATCCCAATTTTTTATACAAAAAGGAAGGACACATTTCATTACCAAAAAAACTGTTTATATGCTTTATTTCATATTTTTAAAAATAAACTACGGGTTTTTATGTGAGGGGATGCTATATTAAGAGCACTTTGGTGCTTTCGGGAAAGATTGTGCTTCGTAATACTTGAACGCCCACCAACGGCGACACTAAATACTGCTGAATAGATGCAACATTTGTGGATTGATGCTTTCGGAAGGCACTGCATCAACCCACATCATCAAACGCTGCGAAAACCTCCAAACGAACATACAACATTTAATTACAGTATCATCATTTCCAACAGGAAATTCCTTACGTGACATTTTCTTTTCTTCGCTGAAGACATTTCGTTGGGTATTAGAACAAAGATTTAAAAATCAATATAATAAAATGGAATACTGCATTGTAAATTAAAATGGGAAAATTATATTTACCATAATAATAAAGTAAACAAGTAAACGCAGCTATTCAAATTCACTCAGGCAGGACACAGTATATAACAATTTTTTTACAATTTACTGATAGAGGAAAAACAAAACAAGCAATAGGAGGCCGTAAGAGTTTAACTAGCACGCACAGAAACAAAAACCTATGTACTAAAATCAATCAACTCCATTGCATTGCTGAATCGACTGAATTGACTGAATCGACTTTGTTTTACGAAAGAAATATTTTTAGGAATAGGATGGAATATGGAATACAATTTACGCTGTTTAAACCAGAATTTTAATAGAACATAAGCTAAACAAATATAATCAAGGAGAAAATAAAACTTATTCTAGCAGAGAAAGTGTTCTTTATCGCTAAAAAAAACATTCAGCGAGCTGGACAAAGATCATTTAACAAGCAGCTTGTCGGAAAGCTTAGTGTACACTAAGAATCGTGTTTTTGAAGAAAGAAATTAAGCCTATTGAAAACTGGAACTAATTAAATTAATAAAACTTAATAATTCTGAAAATTTCAAATTTCCGCCATTTTGAATTTCAAATTCGAATATAAAAATTTTAGTAGCCTCCTGTTTTCTCATACCATGAATATCTTCCTTAATCGAATTTTCCTTATACTACATTATTTGTATATTTTGTGTAAAATACACACCGAATATATATAAATAAACAATAATTTCAACCTAAAAATAAAGAGTGATCGTCGAGATCAGGAAGACTTTATTAATTCATCTCGCGAATTTCCCTTCTCACTTTTCCGTTATCTTTTTCTCAAAATCTCCTCTTAAATTTTTTTAAATGAATGACGGAGGGAATTCTGTGAAACGTTATTAAATTGAAAAGAAAACGTTTCGAAGCTGTATGCAAATTTGTTAACCTCCTTTAGTTCGCGTATTTCACTGTTTACGAGGTGTTCTTAATTTTCCGACGCCAGCTCCTTGATTAAAACTACCCAGCAGCTGATGAAAGATTGCACACTTTGCGATCCGTCAGATAACCGAATAAACCTCTGCGGCTAAGCAGATTAGATACGAAAAAAATATCAAAACGTGCCTTCGCTAAGTAGGTCGATCATTACTTCCCTACGTAATAAGGTCTTAAGTGTCGACTAGACCTTTGACCATCAAACGATACGCTCCTTAAACAGGATTGTGTTCGTGCTCCAAGGACAAGGCTCCAAAGAACACTTTGATGGAGCACTAGAGAGCTTTCTTAAAGAGACAAAGCGGAGTAACGAGTAAATTATCCACAGTGCACTCTACGGCTATTGCAAAAATAATAACTTTTATAGCAGTCTCAAATAAATTATACGATTTAAATGATTCCTGTGAGAAGGAATGTAAAATAAACAGATATAAGCGCTTAAAATATAAAAAACTAGGTAGCTACACGGCTTTGCCCGGGTACGTACTTTACGTATGATAAAGTTATGTGATCTGTGAAGAATCGATTAGAAAATTTATTCGGGGGCAGTGCAACATTTGTCATAAAAATTTCAGCGAAAGCACATAATTGCAACTTATTATTTCAGATATAGAAATTCATGAAAGTGCCAAACACGCCATTATGAATTTTTCTAAATCGGTTGACAGGAATATTTATTGGTAAACGCAATAAAAAAATCATTTTCCTCTACGTGGATCTTATATGATCTGTGAGGTAGGAATTAAAGAATTTATTCAGAGATTATCGTATTAAAATACAATTATATGATCGCCTTAAACGCGGATTCATTGTAAATTACCTGGCATATTTCTTTTAGTTCGGAACTCGTTGATTAAATGACAAACTCGTAGCTTTATCTCCAGTTTGTCTTTTTGTCGACGTGTAGAATATATACTTACCTGAAGCAATTCCCACGTAACTAAGCAAAATTCAAACAGCACATAGTTTATTGAGCGGCATGATAGCTGGTTATGTAATACATCACAAATTGATATGACCCACACGAGACCGTAGTCTTAGATAATCACAAAAAAATCTTTATCCTTCATGACAGAGACAATCTCAAGTACTTGTTTGTCATTTTATTCTTAGCTACCTTTCAAGAAAGTATAACATTCCTCAACTTTTCGCAATACTGCAATTTAATCTGTCCTTGAATTTTCCATTTCCTTATCGGCGAAATTTAAAAAAGCGCCTCACTTCGGCTGATTTTTCTCATACGATTAGATTCGTGTTTACATAGATGCAGTAAGGTTGTTGGGAAAAATAGCGTGCTGCAAAATTATTTATGGATAACCCATTTTCTTCCGAAAGCGAGATAAGTGAAATGTTTTGTCCTAAAGTGATATCTTGGTCAGTTTAGATGATTACACAAGAATTTGTGCTAAAGTTTCGGTCTATGTTAAATCCTTTCAGAGCCGTGTGAAGAGAAACCTGTTCTGGTAGATAAATTAAAAAAACATTCCACGGTCACCAGATGAATTACCTCCCTCACAATTGAAAATCTGCGGATTACTTTATTTTTTATTTTTCTGCAATTAATTCCAGGCCTGGATCAAGTCCAGGAAATAAATAAACAACACGGAGGGTTGAGTTATACTTTTTTCATTAAATATGTCTACGTCGTAAATCTCACAAAGCTGCTCAGTTTGAAGCGACATATCGCAATGCGCTTTCATTTTTCAAATGCGATAAGGAGCGTACAGTCAGTAAAAACTGCACGTTTCTCCGGAAAAAAACATTAAATGAAAGGCAAGGATTATATTTTCGCAAAAAATTGTGAACTTCAACATCAGTTAGCGTATGTGTAACCACCATCAAATCACCACCAAGGGAAATAGAATGACTAACAGCAGAATAGATTAAAAAGAAAATAATAGATGGTAGATCTTGTCCTCTATTAAATAAAAAACTAATTTTACAGCACAATAATGTTTCATGCGTTTGTGTGAGTATTTCATGAATAGCGCAACAGCAATTTATATTTAAACTTCAATTTATTATCTAAACTGACCATTAGGCTTGATGTATTTAGGCTGACGATTTTGTGACGAGCAAATTTTTCTTGTTTCACGAATATGATAATTTCGTACTTTGTAATTTGTCTCAAGGAGGTCAACTCGAACTCTGCACCATGATTTTAATCACTATATCCGTAAATATACAACTAGATTAAAATTTCAATTAATCGATCGGTATTTCCTAAAACACAATAAAAGTATTTCATCCGACTTTTGACTTTTTGTGCTTCAATTATCAGCCAAAACGTTAGCATAGATTTTTCCCTTTCGTTTCGATATAATTCCCAAATTTGATGTTTTCTATTAAGGGAAGCATACCACTTGTACATATAATCCGTTCAGAAAAAAATTTCACTTTATCGATAAGTAAATCCAGCTTTTATAAATGCAAAACATTTATTTGCGAATCAATTCCTTACTCGGGCGTCTCGTTTACGCATTGCGTCAACTTGCTGAATTGCGCGGCAACTCCATCGGGACGAGGAAAGGGAGAAGACGCGTAGGAAATAGACAGCGAAAGAGAGGAATGGGACGAAAAATACGAATTTAAGGTGTTGGGACGAATGAAAACAGGATGTGCCAGGAGAACGAGAAAAAGGGAGTGGCAGAGGTTAGAGAGAGAGAGGGAGGGAAAGGAAAAAGCATGGAGAAGTTTGGGTGATTGTCAAGGCGTTGCGTGAGTCGAAGAAGAGAGAAGAGAGGTGGAGCAGGGAGACGTGATGCTGATTGCAGAGGACGATGGGAGGACTGCAGGAGGAACCGCAAGGGGAAGAGGGCATCTGGGATGGTGAGGTCGGTTGGAGGAGGGAGTGAGTGGGAGGATAAGGCAGGGAGGGGGGGGAGTGACTGGAAGGGGCGATGGAAAGGAACATTCGTGCAGCGCCACTATGCCAGCTACCTCAACCAAGGCCACTCCGCAGACGGCTGCGGAAATCAATCTCATCTCTTTCTATCTCTTTCGAGGGAGGGAGAGAAAGGGAGAAAATGGGATGGAGAGACAGGGAGATGGAGAATGGAATGGAGAGAGATGGAGATAGAGAATGGGATGAAGAGGGATAGATAGATAACGAATGAAGAGAGAGATAGGGAGAGAACGGAATTAAGATAGGGAGGGAGAACGGAATGGCTAGAGATAGTGAGCGAATTAAATGTAAAGAGAGAGAGGGGGGGGTGAATGGAATGTACAGAGAGATAGGGAGAGAATTGAAGGGAGAGATGGAGAATGGAATGAATAGAGAGAGTGATGGAGAATGGAATTTACAGAGAGATGGGAGGAGAATGGAATTAAGATAGGGGGAGAATGGAATAAAGAGAGAGGGAAAGAATGGGACGAAGGGAAAGATGGAGAGAACAGAATTAAAAGTCAGAGAGAGAGGATAGGATGAAGAGTGAGAGAAGAAACGGGGGGGAGAATGGGACGAAGAGAGAAGAGATGGGAATTAAAAGAGAATGGGATTAAGGAGTGGAGAAAAGAAATCGAGAGAAAATGGGATGATGAGAGCGAGAGCGAAAATGTGAGAAAGCAAAATATGGAATAAGTGCGTGAGAGAGAGTGACATGAAGAGAAAAATAGCTCGAGAAAGACGGAGAGAGAACGAGCGAGAGAGAGAAATAGTGACAGTAAAAGAACAAGACGGACGAAGTAAGTACGAGAGAAAAAAGAGACAAGAGAATGAAGGTGGTGTGAAGTGTGAGATGGGTGGCGAGAAGAAATGAGAGAGATTAATGGAGATCGGCAGAGAGATAGACTCGCCATCTCCCTTCAGGTTCATGCACTAATCCGTAAAAAAAAAAAACGTCCTTCGTCATTTTATTTTTCGCGCCCGTTTGTGTGCCTGTGTTTGCGTTTGTGCGTGCGTGTGATAAAGGGCACGTGACTCCCAGAGACCAAAGGAATGGCACGAGAGTAGGGAAGAGAGAGAGGATAGAGGGAGGGAAGGAAGAGAGAAGAATATGGGAGAAAGAGGGAGGAGGAGAGGTGAAAAGAGGGAGGGTGGAGTGGAGAGGGGGCGGAGACCGCGACGCGGACATGTCCTATCTGCAGGAAGCGAGAAAGTTACGTAAACGGCGGCTCGAGGAGAAGAATTTCGGGAATTAAAAACCATGGAGCGCGCTCTTAGCACGTTGATGGAAGCTTTCAGAAATTCCGGCTCGCTCATTGTTCAAATACCAGGTTTTTTTGTTTTTAAAAAAAGCTGAAAATTGAGAATAAAAATGAAACGGATAGACATTTTCGGAATTGGACGCTATTATTTTTTTGCGAATTGAAAGTTCCTCTTCTAAATTTTTCTGCAAATTGCTTACTTCCATATTGATTCCTTGAATTTCGTCTTGGTTATGTCATTTATCCTTATACTAGTGTAATGACCGTTGAAATATCAACGGAAGAATTATAGATAGATATATCGATTATTATTATTTTCATTGAAAATAATTAATATCCCACTTTTAAATATGAAATATTTTGTCATATACAACATTTCTAGTGAATATTCTGTTGTTGACGGGCTATCTTTAGTTAAACTTAAAATAGTTGCCTCTTTCCCTCCCACCCTCTCCTCCCCTCTCACACCCTCTCTCCCGTCTCACACCCTCTCCCTCCCCCCTCTCTCCCCCCCCTCCTTTCTCCCCAACCCCCCTCTCCCCTCCTCCTCTTTTCCCCTCCCCCTCTTTGTCATATACAACATTTCTAGTGAATACTATGTTGTTGACGGGATATCTTTAGTTAAACTTAAAATAGTTGCCTCTTTCCCTCACACCCTCTCCTCCCCTCTCACACCCTCACACCCTCTATCTGCCTCCCCCCTCCCCCTCTTTTCCTCTCCCCCCCTTTGTCATATACAACATTTCCAGTGAATACTCTTTTGTTGACAGGCTATCTTTAGTTAAACTTAAAATAGTTGCCTCTTTCCCTCCCTCTCCTCCCCTTCTCTCTCTCTCATACTCTCTCACTTCCTCCCACCTCTCTCCCCCTCCTCATTTCTCCCCCTTCCCCTCTCTCCCCTCCCCCTCTACTTCCCTCTCTCCCTCTACCTCTCCCCCCCTCTCTCTCGTATTAAAAGCATTCAAAGCATGTTTATACCCATAAGGATTGAATTAACAATATGATATAGAGGTCTAAAAATGGAATTGGTAGGCAAGGCAACATTCCGTTAAAATGGCAAGATTTCCTCAAACTGTGTGAATTAAACGTTTACGCTGAGAAATTTCGAAATGTAGGTGGGAAACGATGAACAGAATAAGAAACTTTATATTGTTTTCTTCAAAATGGTTTATATTCGAAGATTGTAGGTCAGTTCTTTCTAATTTTAATCTAAAAAAGAATGAAAGCCTGCATGTCGAAATGTCCCTTTTTACGTGTTACCTTATGGGAAATGGAAATTATCTTCTGGAGTCGAACCTGACTGTGAGTCTTTGATCTCGAGTTTGATATTAAAACTTTTTGTTGTTATATCATAATGCTATCCTGAAAATTTCATCAAATTCGGTTCAGTCGTTTGCGAGATATTAAGGTTAAAAAAGCATTATGACAAAGTGGCAAAGCTACAAAGTGACATTGTGACACTGTCTTTTATTATTGTAGATGTGCCTTGGTCGTGGAGTGGTGCATATAGCTCCCAATTCAAGGGTAACTGGTTCTAACACTATCTAGGGCAGGTATGGCAAATGATTTTTATGTCGTGTGCCAAGCACGTAATTGAATCATCAGCATTTCTCGCGTTCCACTAGTTTACTTCTTCTATAAGAAACTTTATATGTTATATAGAAAATGCAAACTTACGCGTACCAAGTAATATCACACGCGTGCCATGTAGTTGCCATCCCTGATCTAGGATATAGCTGTACGTGTCCCTGATCGTTATCGTTGTCACGTTCATTGTAAAAGGCCATTGAATGATTTTTATGAACTAGTTTATGTATGCACTATATATATTTTTCTCAACAGAAAATATTTCCATCATACGTTAAGCATATATATGCGGAAGATGATCTGCGTACATTTTTAAACCTTCCTTTGTTTCTCTAAGACCTGGCAGGAAAAGTAGAGGACAAAATATTGACGATCGAAAATGTTACAACTCCCCCAATCATCGCCAAAATTGAAATTTTAAATTATTTCGCATTTGGCTTTAGCTTCCATACTGTGGTGCAGCCAAGGAGATGCAAGCCGGGCATTTTTCCAACCTCACCAATATCGCAAATAATCTAAGCTGTGACTGCTTTCGCATTAATTTCAAATTTAAAATGAAAATACATTCATCAAATCACTGTTATGATTTTTTTAAATTATAGCGATGTACACGTATTTCATTATTGTAAATTATCAAAGAAAAATAATAGAGAAATCTCCTAATGAAAAAAATGCCTTCTATTATTTGCCACTCCCGAAACTAAATTCCTCGTTGCTCTTACGTACCTTTAACCCGTCGAATCCCGAGACAGCGTAAATTACATCATAAAAATGACAGCCGCGTTCCCTTTTCCTGGGAGTTATTTCGATCCAATTCCTTCCTAATGGCTACATTCGCCAATGTCCTCAATAAAACAACCATTTGGAAGAAAATTTTGGCGGAACGTTCTCTTATCTGCAGGGAACACTCACCAAAATTAAAAAACCTGCCAAATGAGGATGACAGAGAAATTCGTGGGAACAAGGTTCCGTACAGAGAACGGATCTAACGATTAAATTACGGATGATCCATGGGTTAGTAGGTTTATAGTTTCAGGTTCCAGCCACGAAAAAATTCGGCACTCAATTCGATAGCTTTACGAGCTGGAACTGCTGGACGAGACCTGCCCGTCGATAATAAAGTAATGGCCTTTGCCTAAGAATTCCGTTCGCCGATTCATCGACGCGGAATGCGGGGTCAGAGTGCAGAGTGAAAGAGGATATGAAGTCATTGTTCTGTTTTCGCTCAAGTTTCTTTTTTTTTGCGGAAGAGAAACGCGGAAGAGGATGAATAATCTCCGACATTTAAAATTTGCGTGCGATAAATAGACGGAGTACAACGGAACGGATGAATGTTATCGGTAAACTCTATCCAGCCCTGTTCCATTTAAACATTTTAATAATTTTGAGGGGCTAATTGCGCTTTTCGATTGTTTTTTTATGAAACAACTCTCGAAATTATGGGATGAGATAAAATGACTACCGTTTCGGTCATTATATAAAGAGATTTATTTCCAGAAAAATGTAATTTTTTACGCTTATCCTACGACATCCTACGACATCGAGCGAATAAATTATTTTACGGAGGCATATGCGGTTTAAGCCATTGTATCAAAATCATTGAGGATTCAAACGATTAAATTAAAAACAATGCGCCGTGGGTTATATGCGTGCATCACTGTCCGTAGCGATTGTCACGCACAATACGCGCGAATATAATCAGATACATGAGGCTTTCATTCTCGGTGGACGCAAATGAAACAATTTGCACGCAAAATTGAATAATACAAAAGTTAACCGGGCAAAAACTTGTGTGCTGCGTTAAAATTCTGAACGAAGTTGCGATTAAATGAAAAAGCAAACAAACGTACGAAAAATTCATTAATGAGTAAATAAAAATCAATAAGCTGATAAGGCACTTCAGAAAAATTAAAACAAACTTTCATTCTCATCAACATTCCACCCTTTTTATTTAATCGTGGAATTCACTTTTCCTCGAAAACTACAAACTAATTAAGATTATCAAAAGTTTTTCGTAGATTTAAAAATGCTAAAACGCGAAATTTGAGCATAAATATGAATATATCGTAATTAATCTGTATGCCTCATGGTAAAGAACGTGTACATAGTTACAAATTTGTTGAGATTGTTTTTTCGTAACATTTTATTAATTAATTGAAAGCAGTTGATTAGAAAACTGCGCGAAAAAGAGAAACGAAAAACCTCCCAAATAAGTTGAAATTCTGGCTTACAACGGATTACACACATCTTTCGGATCTTGTGGGTTATACGTCAGGATTTGATCAGGTCACCCACGACCGCAGCACCACATGATTCTGGAAAAATGAACTAACGACGTCTGCGTACGAGCAACGATAATAAATAAAACCCATCAACAATGGCTTCATTGACTTAATATAAAGCTTGCCAACCCATGACTGATCGACCTGTCGCGACATTTACAAACTCGAACACCGGACAACGGGGAGGGACAGTTTGTTTCCAGCGAGGCGAATGAGGCGGTAGTGCCCGGAGACGACAACTAAAATAAAAACAAAGCAAGCCGAAGGCTCGCCAATATCCTCTCCATTTTTGTGTGTAAAACCAGTTATATTACACACAACAATACAGTAACATAATTAGATACAAATATGCAACAATTGTAGCTAAATGGTTTCTTATTGCAATCGTAGCACTGTAAGGTAGATCAGTAAATGGTTCAGACAGCATTACTCGTTTTTCTAAGAAAACCCAAACAATAGCCAACTATTACTGATAAAAATTAAAATGTGTAATAATTTAAAAGTTTAAATGAATAATTATGAAATTAGGGCTATTTTTGGATGAACAGGTATGCAATTTGCCTGATATCATCCGACACTATATACTAACCATAGACCATTATTAATCAGAGCACAGAATAATAGTTTATCATATTCCCTTAACAAAGCATATAACTTACGATTCTCAACAACACATTCCAGTTTGTATAAAATAATATACTTCTATTAAAATATTCGACTCTCTTTGCTCTGGTGGCAGAGTGTTGTTGAGATAAAATGACCTTTTTTAAGTATCGACATTTGTACAATTATTAACTGAAAGAAGTCAGAGTTCAATATTTGTATAGGTAAGTACGTAGTGAGTAAAATCCTGAGAATACGGATAATGATTTAATTTGGAACATCAAGAAATATTTTAGAAAGAATAATACTTTGGATAGAAACGTTATGTTATGTTTACTTCGAGAAACTTTCTAATCCGGCACCCTCATACTTTAAACCAGGTTTTTTTACTTTCTCATATACGAAGTATATTGAGAAAGTATTGTTATCGCGAAAAAATTCGACCTCGAGATTTTTACTGAAATATACGTTTTAGGTGTAGCTGAATCCGAAAAAGTGGTTTTCGCAATGCTGTCTGTCTGTCTGTTACTGGCTCTGAAGCCTAAACGCCATAGCGAAAATGAATGAAATCTCGTACATAGGCATTTTATCATACTGAGCAGAAACTATGAATAAATGGTTGACATTGCTTAATAATTAAGGGAAGTTTATTCTACGCATTTTTAACAACAATTTGATTTTCTCAAAAACGACTCTAACGATTTTGATCAAATTTCGAACAGTTACTTGAGTTTATGTCTTCAATAATACTTCAGAGTTCATATTTCTCAAAAAATGAATATAAGGCTAGTTTATTCTAGGAAATTTTAACATTAATTTGATTTTCTCAAAATCGGCCAGAAGGATTTTGATAACATTTCGTACCGTTACTTGAGTATACGTCTGCAATAATAATACATACTTCATATATCTCAAAAAATGAATATAAAGCTAGTTTATTTTTCGGCAACTTGATCAAAAATTGGATTATCTAAAAACCGGCTGATACGATTTTCATTTTCTAAAGATAACTAAACGACGTATTAGTACCCATATATGGGAAAGTTTGTACAATGTATGTTGTACCGATTTTTTTTCCAAGTATGGGTCGAGGCCCAACGGTGGGCCGCAAGATGTTCAATAATGACCTCAATGAAGGCTCGATCCAAGATATTTTGGCGCAAAATTTAGGTTAAATCTTGGCCAAGTTATTCAAAATCAACAAATGGGATTTAAGGGTCATTACATCTTACTGTTTTCATTTTAAATACATCCTTTAAAATTCTTACTTAAAATATTTTATAAGGTTGAACTTTGGTAGACCGAATGACATTTTCAATAATTATTATTGTGCCGCGGAGGAAAAAAGTTTCAACCTGCACTACCCCATTAAAACCCATTTTTTAACGTTTGATTTTCGTTTTGAAACGCGGACTCCACCCTAAAACTGAAAAGTCGCGAAACGACGAGCACCGCCTCCTAGACGACAGAGGGCGACGCCTCCTGCCTCCATTAAAATTCCGTCCGTGCAATATAACCCCGAGATGATGCGGAGGCGAGGACGAGGGGGCGAAGGGGGCGAAGGGGGGCACGTGGGAATATCCTCCCCTCGGGAAAGTGGCCGTAAATCCACGACGGAAAGAGCGCCTTGCTTCTCACATACGCTCTGACCCAGTTACTTCCATCGCGAAAACGGGTTCCTCCCCTCCCCTCCCCCTCCCCCCATCCAAAGAGAGGCTGGAAATGCGTAAAACAACACGCGCGGTCACGTGAGTGCGTCGGGATATTCCCCACTCCCTTTACTCACGCCTCCTGCCGGCAGAAAATCGTAATATCTCGGAACGTGGGAGAAATGTGGATGTCGAGAGATGGAGAGAGGAATGAAAAGAGACAAATGGGGAAGATGGAAGGAAGAATGAGAAAAAGATAGGAGATATTATCAAAAGAATGGAGAGGAAGAGAAGAGTTACAGGGGGAGTAAAAATTTGAGCCCACAATTCGGTGCCGTACATACATCGTACTGTTGACGAAGTATCGTGAGTAATATTAAAACGTTCGACCGGTGGAAAATTTTAATATTTGGAGGAGTCACATAATGGGCCCTGTTACTTCCAAGTATCAATGAGGTATATTCAATACTTGCTCCGTTTTTCTCCAAAAACTATAACGATGCTCCAAAAAAAATGGCACCAGGTAAAGCATACCAAGATATGGCATGTGATTCTGTAGGAAATTATTAACTTATCTTTTTATCAAGTTTCCAAAAAATGTTCACAACCATTTTGACACGTCGAGCGCCCTCCGCTAAATCCGCTCCCGTGTTCGATAACACGGTCCATCCCGTACGATCGCGTGAAAAACGTGAACGACGATGGATTCAAATTGTTTTCTTGATAATTTACCGATAAATTTTTCATTCTCCGTTTCCTTTTAATTTATTTTTACACGCCATTCGGTCATCGTTAGGCATATAAAGAAGTTGGGGATGAGAAGGGA
This sequence comes from Uropetala carovei, assembly GCA_036926305.1. NCBI lineage: Eukaryota > Metazoa > Arthropoda > Insecta > Odonata > Petaluridae > Uropetala > Uropetala carovei. Next base: position 88,482 of record JAXCHB010000100.1, read on the forward strand.
ATAAAAACAAAAGAAGAAAGAAAATAACAAAAGAGAAAATACGAGACGGAAAGATGAAAAAAGGACGAGAGAAAGAAAAAGGGTTTGGAGGTACTAAAAGAAAGAAAGAGTGTGAGGCAGGAAATTATATGGGAATGAGAATGTTTGCGGGAGTGAATTAAATTGACCCCGGGAAAGATGTTGACCCAGACGAAAGATAGGCGCCTTCATCTCTCGTCCTCCTTCGATCGGAGAGAGCGCCAAGCAGGCCACAACAACACAGCAGTGCTTTTTTTATTTTTCCTCCGCGATATCCTCCGCAACTAGTACATACAGCAATACGGTTTAATGATAATGATACCAATTACGGCGATGCAGTGGTTCTAAGTCCCAATTTCTCCGGAAGAAAAACGGTTTTTTTTAATGTGTTTAACATGGCGGCGAAAGAAACTAGGAAGTAGGACAGAAGGAAGTCTTCGTCATCGAATGAGTGTCCCCCGACCCCATTTTACGTAGGTCTGTAACTCCCGCAAAAAGGATTCGTTTCCATTAAAACGCTCATAATTTAATTTATACCTATCTGTCTCGAACTCTGACGGCGTCGGTGAAATCTAATTCGTTCATGTCGCTTAAATTTTATCATATAAAAAATCGTAGTAGCGCTCTTTCGATATTTGAATAAATATTTTTCGGCGAAAGAATATATTACGGTAAAAGATTACGACCGGAAAATCCACTTTCGAAAATTTTAATTAAATTGGTGCATATGTTTTACGATACGTTCATAATAAATCACGTTTAATTTATTATAATAAGCATACAAACGCGCAAAATGACACCAGGAAAATGCGGCAGTAAATTATTTTGGCTGGTTATACCTTCGGTGTTTTTAACGTGGGTGGGATTTTTAATTAGTAAAGTAACGAAATAAGTGGCTCATTTTCCATATCACGAAAGTTGGCGATAGTTCCAATACCTTTTCATTTGTTAGAAATCGTAACTGCACGAAAGTTGTATTATTATAGTATATACTGATTTTAAAGTTTTCCTACGAAGAATAGTCGGAGATATGTACTCCCTTAAATTCACGAAAAATACATAAATTCGCGATGGATGAGTTATCTTTACATCCCTTCAGCTATTGTCGTAATCAACGCTCGCTCTTAAAAATACAACTTTATAAAAAAAAACAAGGCATTCGTGAAATTATACATAAATTAAAATTATATTACATGTTCAAACAAATAAAATTTTGGATAAACTCGAAAACCCATATGGTCGCGATTACACGAGAATCGAGCTTAAACTACGATAACAATTTCCCCAAATCCGGTTTCGGTCGTTCGTTAACCACGTATGTAAGAGCCCCACCCATACGCATTGCGGACAGACTAGTATCTCACATAAAGGCCGGATTCTGAACGTTACGCAATATATTTCGGAGAGGGATTCAAAATACCATTTAACGAAGTTTTTAAAAAAATCTTTTGGAAAACTATGCGTTATTCAATTAATCATCAGTTAAAAGATAACAATCGCCGCCAGAATTTCTCTATCCGTCTCTTGAATCGACAAAAAAATTAACGACCTCTCCTTTTCATACATGCAAATCAATACTTGATAATTTAATAAATTGATGTGTCCAACACATGACTTTCTCCGTACGTAAGTTGTCAATTAAATCAAATAAATACGGTGATAGGAATAGTTCAACTTACACTCTTCGGCGCTAGCGATTCAATTGTTGTCACTACCACGCGCGCGAGCTGCCCACTGACCGTCAATTTCGAAGAAAATTGAATATCTCTTGAAATATTCCTCATATGAAAATTTTGTTCAAACAAAAGTTGTAGAAAAAAATAATATCTACAATTTTTATATAGCATATGTATGTTAACAAAAATACAGTTCTAAGCGAAATATTTAAGAAAAACTAAAATTTTACAAGAGTATACCGCTACTTCCGGCTGACTGATTGTTATCAAAATCTTTTCAAATCTTAAGAATATATATATATAATCACAAATATAGAATTTCATGCAGATCTGATGAATAGTTTTAGAGTTAGAGCGCAAGCAAAATTTCTCTCACACACGGGCATACGGACACACACAGACATAATCGAGAAAACAGTCAAAACGTGTTCAGGGGACCTCAAAACGTGTATTTCCGTTGAAATCTCGAATTCGATATTTTTCATGGAAACAATACTTTCCTTATACTAAAGTAAAAATTGGCGCAATGTAATACATCACGACTATTTCTTTCGACGATGAACACTTTATTCAACATCCCGTTCAAATATTTCCCTTTAAAGCGACTCCCTTCCGTTCTTTTGTTTTCTATGACATCCACCCGTCGCGCTAATGATTCGCCTTTAACGTTTTCTCTTTCGAATGACACTTCCTCGTGTCGCAAACGCTTTAATCACGAGCCACACGCCGTTTGCGTCCGTATTTTCATCGCTGAAAATGTAATGTCTTACTTATCGCGAGTTTTATGACTCATATAACACGTTAAAGAAATAACCGTTGGCTTTTCCGCGGTGGCTCTCATAAATGTTACGACAAACAGTTGCAAATTCATCCGTCTGAGTGGTGGTAAGTTGTGAAGAGCGTTTTAATCTTGGATATTCGAGGAAAAGTTGCAGTTAGAAAGTTCTAAATAAAGAATGAAGCAAAGCAGGCATGTCATGAAAGCGATGGATGTTATACAAGGGCCGCGTTAAGATTACAGTTGTTTGACGAAGGCCAGATTTGACAATATAGACTATATCTAGAAGATCGGTCACTTGTTTTACTGTTAAAAACAATGTTGTAGAAACCTCACTCTATTGTATCTCAATAAGTAAGATAAATCTTTTGCCTTTACCACAAAAATAAAGCATTTATGTAAAATTTCCAAAGATTTAGTTGAGAAAAAATTAGCATTCAGGCCGCAGTTACGTGGGCCGGCAGTTTCACATGCCTGATGTAAATGGCGTGCAAAAAGTGTGGGTAACCTCCACCTCAAATAAAGGTAGTGAACATTGGAAAGAATTTAGAGATTAATTTCCTTATATCAGGCTAACAAAAAGTTTCAATAGCAAATCCGAAATGTCTCTATGTCGGTCTTCATTTTCATGGCGTAAGATGATACATCTGCATTTTAGCATATTAAGGATTGACTGTGGAATCAAATGTTTGCTCACGGCCCAGATCACGATTAGAGGAATGTTACGTTCAAGTTCTTCGTAATAACGAAGGTTTGATCAGGCTCGGAGAAAACATAAATTGCTGAAATGTTATTTAAATATGGATGGTTGCCCAGGCTTTTTGCCAAAACCCATTAGATTAATAAATTTTCGTCTCTGTAACAAAAGTATTTTAAGAATTTTTTCGATTCAGAAGAACTGACACACAGTCCTCGATGTGAAACATTTACAAGGTTTCTATTCCGACAAACAATTATTTTAACAGAAAAGGTCCACTTCCTTTGAATTGACAACTTTTTCGCTGTTGGGGAAAATAGATTAATAGAAATATTAAAAAAATTTCTTCGAAATAATTTTTGAAAATTTTTAAATCGTAGATTGTTTACGTTATTAGATTTTCCTTGTTTAAATGTGCGATAAATATAAAGGCCCAAGAGTTAAAACGCGTGCATCATTAAACATTAGTCGGCGTTAAAAATCAGGGACAAAACTTTGCTTATGTGTACCAAACGAACTAAATCTGTTGACCAAGACACAATAAGGCGTATTTAGTCCATTATTCGATAAATATTAGTAATGTAAGTGGCGACAATTTAACAGATCAACGATATACAATCGAACTTCTATAAATCGAACGTCTATAACCCGATTTTTCTATAACTCGATGCGAATTCATCTTACAGAACCAAATCTTTTTCGTGTTGTTTTTCTTCTATAACTCTGATTTTCTATAAGTCTCATATGTATTTTTATTTTTCCCTTGAGGTTCCACTGTATATAGCGAGATAGAAGTAGATAAATTAAAACAGATGCGTTGCATGACGAAAAACAGACGCGAGGAGACGCTTATTTCGCCGAAAAATCTCCCGTTATATAGATTAATTAACCGTTATCGGCAACCCCCGAGGCATTACGCCGCCGCGAGTGTTATGCAACCCACTCTACCCACCACCCATTCCGTCCTTTTTCCATCGATCACGACCTGCAAATTGGCACGCTTGTTTTATTTTTCCTCTCCTCGCCACACTCCAATTTTCGAACAATCCCATTCATTAAGCGAACAGTATTCCGAGAAGCTTCTCCACCGCGAATTATTCCCCGCAACCTAACACTCGCTTCGGTAAGGGTTTAACGACCCCGGTAGAATCGGTGTTGCAAATTTATTCTCGACTACAATCCAGACATAAATTAAAAAAGAAAATTGGGACCGTTTATTTAGCTCGAGTCATAAAACGCGTTGTATTCTGGACGTTTACAGCGAAGAGTTTGGAAGTTAAAATCTTTGCTTGTTGAATCTATCGCATCTTTCGGAAAACAGCTGTAGGCGTGTAAAAACAAATCGAATACATATCATCTACTCCAAAATCGTTAAGATGGATCTATTAATCCGACGAAAACCCTTATACGTGGGTTTCGAAGATTTTTATTGTTCCAAAATCGGGACTTTTATAATATATTTATCTACGTGACTTTATCGGTGAATTTTTACCTTCAAAAAATGTAATGTTTGACGTGTTGAATAGGTGTGCTTTTTGACAGTGGATGGAAATACTTCTCAATTCTCTTGAAACATTATAATCTAAAATTAAAAGAAGAAATCGCCGGGAATGACGCGAACAGGTGTCGAAGAATATTGTAAATCGTATAAAATACTCGTGCATCGTAAAAATGTATGGAAATTTCGGGACATGGTTTTTACTTCAGAATGATAGTTTAGTTTGGTAAACCCATTCGTTAGTGCTGCGTCGCGAATATAAAGTTAAATCTGGTGACCTAACATAATTTTCCATTAATATATACATAAAATATATATAAATTAAATATATATATATGTACATGAAAAATATATAAACATTAAAAATATATATGCATTTAAATACCTACTTGAAAATTCATTATGCTTTATTTTCAGTCCGGAATGAAAATAATATCTTTTAATCACTTCAACTATTTCGCTGAATATAAATAATTGAGGAACAACTCTTGGTATCGTATAAAAGAAATAAAACAAAGATAAATGAACACCTCCATATCAGAAAGGGAGGACAGAAAAAAATAAAGAGCATTTAATAACACGCACACTCGAAGGAATCAAAATTTTGTCTTTAACAATAAAATAGATGGAAAGCCACGTCTTATCCATTCTCTAGATGGGAAGTATTTCATGAAATAAAATGTTTTTCACATCTCCATACAACGACAGCGCAATACTTATATTATCAAATAATTCACGTGCAATTCTCAACATCCGCTGTTTATCGGCTAAATAGAATGAAATTTAATGGACGCGTTAAAAATTAGAAAAAATAGTGATGAATTTTATTTGTTATTAGATAGCCTATTCCAATAACTGTGTTGAAATTCATGGATTTTCCAGACAAACATCCTGTTGTCGTTAAACTAAAATTTTCACCTAATTCGACAGTCGCTATTTGCAAAAATCTATAATTTCAGTAATTAATACTTTTGTAAAAGCAATTCATGTTATACATGCTAAGGTCATTTATTTTTACGACATGGAGCTTGTCATTAACGGTGTCGGTTGCAAGCAAATTAGAGCTACTTTTCCTTTAATGGAGTTAAGATCGGTGAAAAAAAATCCTGCGTTAAAGATTTAACCGTTTTGAGACGCGAATTAGCGCGCAAAAAATTGACAGCGCTTTCAAATTAAAAAACGTTAGACAAATTAATTTGAAGTAATGATAAACACTTAAGTAGGAAAGAAATCCCGTAGACTTCGATACAAATTAGCTTTAAATAATCTCGATTGAATATATTTATTAAAATCTGTTGCTCCTGTAAGCATATTTTGTCCTAAAAATCAAAACGCACCGGTTCCTGCCCTGTTTCAAACCTCAATTCGATTGCTTTTCAAATCAGTTCAACTATAGTCACTGTCTTTTATTGTTTACAAGGACAAATAACTATTTTTGTGCATGTAAAATTCTTATGCCCCATGCTAATAATTTTGACGGTACACGTGTATTTACACGTTGAATCAATGTTTTTTTTAAATTTTCTGTTGCCGGAGGGTCTGGATATACGATTCCCACGAATCGAGCTCCCTCAGCACTTAAGGCTATGAGGTCCCTCGTGATCGCGACGCGGCGGAACCTAACGTGAATTACTCCGCGCGCACGAGCGTATAACTACGGAGTGTAACCTATGACGGAGGTGGTGCGCGAACATTTACCAACCTCCTTCCCCTCTAACCCCCCTCCCCTTTTCTCCCTCCCCCTCCAAACACCTCCGGCCGGCATCAGACTGCAGTGCTGTGACGCACGGGGTTTCCACGTTCTAACGCTGCTCGCTTGTCACGATAAAAAAATAAAATAAAAGGTGAAAAAACGCCAACATTTACCCCCTCATCCCAATGGAACCATCTTTATGTGTGCTCTCTACTTGTGCTGTGCTGCTTTTATATCGCTCCTGCGAATGAAGGCGCTGTTGCCCTCTATGAGTGAGTTGAAGAACGACCAGCGCCACGCATCTCATTTCCGCGCAAGGTTTTATTCGTACGGTTTTCATTTTCCCCTAATCGGATGAAAAAATGATAATCCTACGTCGTTGGGTTTGTAGTTAACTGTATTAACTGGTGTTGTATTTTAGAATCGATAATTTCACGAAAAATGAAAGGCGTGGGAGAAATATGATGAATCTGTTTTAGAAATACAGTAGAACTTCTATAAGTCGAACCTCAAGGGAAACAAAAAAATATTCGACTTATAGAAAATTCGAGTTATAGAAGAAAAATAACATGAAAAATATTTTGTCCTGTAGAATGAATTCACTTCGAGTAATGGAAAATTCGGGTTATAGACGTTCGACTTAAATAAGTTCGATTGTAAATGGGCTTGGCCAGCGGTCGACAACCTTTTTTCTGTTGGCTGCCAATCTTAATCGATATTCATGACCTTTGACCTTCCGCGAGTGCCACCCTTTTATCCGTGACGTGTACGGAAAGTGATTATTTTATCATAAGGCATTGTGAATATAATGCGATGTGAATTACAATGCGGAAAACAATTGAAATAACAGTAAAATACTTTTGAAAATGCGCATTTTTTTAGTAATTCTTCTCTTAAATATCACGCCATGTAAAATTTCCTCGCGTGCCACTTTTGAGCATGCGTGGCATAAATTACTGACCACCGATCTAGAGCAGGGGTGCCCAATAATCAATTTTAAACGGCCCACCGCCAGTGTTTCATAGTTTTCAAAACTTTTTTCATTTTTATTTAGCTTTATCTACAAAATATTATTTTTATCTAGCAAAATCTGTTGAAATGTCTTCGCTAAATTGGGAACACATTGTAAATGCATCTCAATTCAAACAAGTTTTTTTAAAAATCTTTTCTCAAAGGTATTTCTAAGACTGAATTCCATCATGTTTTTTAATACTGAAATTCAGTTATAAAATCCCTATTTCAATTAGATTTTCACTCATGTAGTGTCTATGACTCTGTTTGCGAGACCTCTGATTTAACTTTAATCTCGTCCGCTGAGGCATTAGTAACTTCCAATGCAGAAAAGGTTGCCCACCACTGGTCTAGAGCAATTTTTTTCAAACTTTTTGTATCGCGACCCAATGGAATTCCTCGCGACCCAGTCGAAGGGCAGACAACATGGGAAAAAGCATTTTCTAAAATAAGTTTTCATTAACTCTCGATGTAAATTAACTCGTACTAAAATATTGGCATTTAAATAATGAGAGCAATTAGTTCCTTACCATTTTTGACACATTTCAGCTGGTTATATATTGGGTGCTCAGATTTTCCTCATGAGCCTCGTGGCCCTGTTATGGGTCGCGACCCGTACTTTGAGAAACATTGCTCTAGAGTCTAGAGCAAAATTATTTTAGATGTAAGGTGAAATGCCAAAATATAACACATCCACGAATGATAAAATTTCATCAGGAAATTTTAGGAAATACGATGTGATAAGTCGGTGTGCATTTTTTCTCAAATTTAAATCGTTAAGCTTAAGTTGAAACGATTTTTTCGAATTATTAGCCTCTTTCAATTTTAATAATCGTTATTATCTTACGTTTCTTGCACTTTCGCAACACAGTTTTCCTTAAAATTATAAAAAAATATAACTAAAAACAGATCTTTCCTTTAGGCTTCGATTGCGTTATTCACTTCGATCGAGCAAAAGTATCGTTGAGAGCACCCCGAGTTTAATCAGAGAAATTAGCGAAACGGAAGCATAAACTTCGAATCTCCGTTTTATTTTACCCGGAAGAAATATCATTACCCAAATTTTGATGTCAAAATTAAGCAATGCCTCATTATCTTTCGTCTTTATCTTTTTTTTAACGCATGTTTTCATTCACGTTGAGCTCCTGACCTTTAACACGTTAGCTGGAGGCACATTAATTTTTTTAAAGATCGTAGAAGAGAAAACAATTCAAAGTAGATTTTCGTGGATGGAAAATATATAAAACTGCGCGCCCAGGGGAGCGCTTGGATTGTCACCGTTCCGGTCCGTTAACTGAATTTCGTTTTGATAAATATTTTTTTAAATAATTCTTATGAACCAGGGACGATTATTATTGAAATTAATTTACTATTTAAAAAATTGAATTAGCTCCCATAAATACCACTGGTCTTTTTTTTTTTAATAATTCGCACGTTTATATTATAGTGTTTTACGCTGAAATTGGCAGAGACTGCAAAATGCTCTCAACCTTCGTATAACCCATTTTACAGATATGTAACTTCAACGAAGTTTTCGTTTCCTGACATTTTACGTAAAATATTAATGCCACAGAGTGGAATATAGCGGAAGCAAGCGATGCGAATGATAATGAATGACTGTGTCTTCAATTGGCAAATGACCTTAATTTTTCAGAATCTAACTATCGGTATATCCCCGCTGATAAGTCTGCTCTGTGGCCGAAATACGCATTTATTATTCCCAAACCCTTTGGAGCTGTATAATTAACCAATTGGATTCCAGTCGTACGGCTAGCTAGATTTATTTTCCTGAACGTCATTGCTTTCTTTATGGTTGTAAAGAAATTATAATTTTAAGCTCGATCTTCTAAACTTTGGCAACCAACAAGTTATTAAGTTTTCTATTTAGAAATTATTTTGAATGGGAATCCAAGAATATTTTAAGAAATGTGTTGAAATGTTTTCCGAAAGGAGTGAGTCAAGAAAATTTATAACTAACTGGAAGGATTTATCACGTGGTATGCGCTACTGATTCTGATTCCAGCCATAAGAGGAACTCGATAATATTTTTTTGAATGAATAATTACGGAATTACCGCCAATTATGCCGCATTAAAAAGTTGTCAAGTCCACAAATGATAGGCACGTTGACCTAATCATTTCCAAACCTTAAATTAAACAACTACATGGAAATTGGACTGGATACATATTATGGAAGCTGGATGAAAGGCAACACAGGATACGGTCGCAACCTTTAGATTACAACCTGTAATATACAGTATATTTTCCAACCACCGTGTGTACTCGTTAAATGAAATTATGAAACTCGAATACTTTCCTTTATCGTGTATCGTGTTACAGGCATTTTATATCAGGCACAGGTGAGTAATAAATGTGATACAACGAACGCAAAAAGAGGCTGAAATGAAGGAATCCGCCTAAGGGGAATCCTTTGAGAATGGAGAAATAAGAGAGAAGCTTCGCAAGGTTAGACAGCAAGAAGAAGAAATGACTGAAAAAGGGCAAAAAATGTGACATATGTAAAACTAAATAGATAAGACTTTCAGTTGAGGAAAGGACAAAACGAATCATAGATTGGAAATCACATTTCATAAGGATGTAAGGCGAGAGCATATCTTTGGTTTTGTTACAGTGAGCGTTTACCTAAATAATTGACATGTGGCATATGACGCTACTTCTGGAGCTGTGCAGATTAAAATAAGGTTTATTTTTTAAACGCGCATCAACGCTAGGGTTATTAGCGTGAGTTGTAACGAAAGAAATAATTAATGTTTTAAAATCTTTTTCAAAATGTTGCATTTGAATTTTTTATTCAGTATTTGGTTTACGTTGGAAATATTCATCAAAATTCCGTCCCTCAATATCTGTACACAATACAGCTTTTGTTTACATATTAAAAATAAGCTGTTAAATTTATTTTGGTACTTTTGTATTAACGGGGACCCCAAATTCTCTACGCTTATTGTTAATGTTTATGTTTTGTAGTTATTTACAAATTCAACAATGACTTAAATAAGGTCATTTATTATATTACGACTGATTGGCCGGTCTCGACATTTACAAACCTAATCTCCGGACAACGTGGAGGGTTTCTATGGTTCCGGGCGAGGCGAAGGGCGCGGTAGCGCCCGGAGACGACTACCCATTACAACAAACGGAAACGGTCTGGAAATGTATGTTAATAACTTTAATCGACGTTAAAATCGTCAAGGATAATAATAATGATACAAAGAATTTTTTCTATATTAATAACGCTTACGATATTTACTATAAGAGAACATTTATATCAAAAGGTACACCAGCAGCACACTTGCCACCGCGATTTTACGCTATATCTATAATCAGGCATATCTCACGCTTTAAGATTGGCAGCATTGAACGAATGAAATAATAAACTTTATACAAATCCAATCTATGCGCGAATGTGGCCAACAAAACGCTTATAAACATTCGTTGTCGAGGTTAAAATTTTTTTTCCTAGATTCCAAGCAGTAAGCCATTGAGACCACGCAAAAAAAATATAAAGACGATCTGCGACAGACGTAAGATTTTTAAAACACGGACAAACTAAAAAAATACCGGATCATCGCTCAATATTTTTGCGGAAACACATCATCAACGACGAAGATACGAACGGATAGGAGAGAAAGAACGAAGATCCTTCGCTTGGGGAAGCCATCTAGTTCCGCGGATTAATTACATAAGTTAGACGGTGATGTGGTTGCTAGCGAAGGACGGGATGGAGAAACAACGAGAAACGTTAGAAGAACAGACAGGTATCACGGCAGGTGTCGTGTAGCGATATGAATATTTATTCACACCGGAAGGGACACCATTAAGAAATCCCACAGACGGAATGAATGCACGAGCTGGGCAAAAAGAAATAATGGGTTGAAATGGAATACGTCGTTGAATGAAACGGAATCTGCATAGACAGAGAGAATTAATCAATAGTTTAATGTGCGGACACCGCGTGTAATAAGTAAGTTATTTCGAATAAACTTCGTTTTTTTAAATTTTTAATGTAACGACGCCAAAAGATAAAGAAAAGAGTTTTGATGCAATTAATTAGGGAAGTATTATTCAACATCTATTGTATTAAGTAGGATTTATCTGGCTCGGTGGCTGCAGTACGAACAATCAAAATTGAATTTTAAAAAATATTATATGTACTTTATGAATACAATTTACATTTTATATCCGGTCACTAGATCCCTGTTTTTAAGTGGCATCAATGTGGAAATATACGCTCCAAATTTCAGCGTTCCATCTTTTATATACCTTCGGAGATACAAAATAAGAATTTAAATGAACCCCTATGAGAACCTGAAATTTTTTCAAAGCTTAAATCTAAAGAAAATAAAATGGCAGTTGCACAGAAATCTCCCTTCCAAGTTTCAGCTCCTTCTATCAGTTAAGGTTTCGTCACAATTTTTAATTAAGCAGGTTCATATACGAAAGGACAGAGAGACGCCAAAATAAAGGTTAAACTTTAAAACGCGCAAAAAATACAAAATTGAGATAACACATAGGGACTTAACTAGTTGACAGATGAAAGAATTAAACTGAAATTGGTTGCGGCAAAAATACGAATATTTTTCTAACTAACCGAAAAGAACTGTACTTATTTCATTCTATCAAAAACGGAATATTTTTAGTTACTATGACAATGAAGCAAATATTGAAGTCAACTCAAACTATGGAGAAGGACTTCACCGTGAAGACTAAGGCAAATATATCTTTAATTTTCTATCCAAACTAATTTAGTTTTTCCTTTGCGTATAAAATTAAAAGTCTTGCACACAATTATTTCTCATTTTAGTGATATATCTAAATTCTGTGGCTAAGAGCTCAGCGGAAAATTAATTCGCAGCTTGATTATTATTGTCTTTCCATCAACGAAATCTTTTCCCGTTTCATAAAATGACGAAAACGGAACTTATGAAATTTTATTTCGTACTAAGCATTAAAAACTTACCCAATCCAATATTTCATAAAATAATGACAGTGGAACTTTAAAAATTTTATTTCCTACTAAGCATCAAGAAACTAACCCTAAAACAATCTGCAGAAACGCAGAAATTAATATTATGCGAAAGTTTTTTAACGTTAAATTCGTAGAGTTTGGCGTAGATGTAGATCGTTGAATATCCAAGTCGAAAAAAGAAATGCCAATTCAGTCCTTTTTCAATTTAATTAAGCATATTTCCTTCTTCTTTGGGGAGAACGGACCATATTCGAAACTCGGAGAGGAAAATATCCTGAGAGACGGTTAAAGAAAAAAAGAAATTCTCGGGATAAATCACCATGCAGAAATTACTTAAGATTTCGATTTCTTTTTATTCGATTGCCTGACCTTAACTTGACCTTCGCAAAAAATCCAAATCGTCGAATCCCTCGCAAAAAAAAAACTCACGGGAAACGCCGGAGAGTCCGTAAGGCTCTCCCTCGACTCGACACGCCTCTTAAACAAGAAACCCTTCTTCCCGCAACGAACGCTTTGGGGAAAAATGAAGAAGGTGATTTTTGGGAGTCACGTACGAGAAGAAATAAAGTAAAGGGAAGGGAATTTGGAGTGGGCGAAGGTGAAGGAAGGAGAAAGGAATGGGAGAAGGGTGATGAGGAGAAAGGAGAGAGGAAAAGGGAAAGGAGGAATGATAAAGAGAAAGGAAAGGTGAGTGTCGCGCGGAGAGAAGGATTTAAAGAGGAAGAGAAAGTAAGGAGGAGAGGAAAATAATCAAGAAGAGAAAGAAGGAAATGGATAAAGATGGAGAGAGTAAAAGGAAATGATAGAAAAGAGAATAAAGGAAAACGAGACTATATACCTATATACAGTATGCGTGTACATAAGAACATTCAAATAACTTTATAATCCATTAGTTTAAATTCAATACCCGGGTCAAGTTCAGAATTTTTCTCCTTCTCCATGTTCACATTTGTGTTTAGTCTTATGCACTCACGCATACAAACTATATTTCTCAACATTCCATCTTGTTAAGCCAGCAGCGCATTTCGGCAAAGCAGCCCTCTTCAGCGATAATTCTAAAAAAATTCTTTATATTCTACTTTCGGTGAATTACCACTGACGATGGCTGCTTTAAAGTCGAAATTATCATCTGATTTTTCATGACCTTGTTGTGGCTGTTGGAAACACTTGAGATAAGTGCTTGTTCTTGAACTCTTTGCCAAAAATGTCCGCCCACAATTTTAGGCGATTTCCAATTTTCAAGAAATAGCGTTGCGAAATTCACGCATTTTTTTGCATTCAGCTTTAAAAAAAAACATTTTCAGAAAGATTTCCCATTTGAGAAAATCCTGCCATAACCTCGCGGGACCTCTTTTGGCCATCTCTGCACGCGAAATGTCAATTTTTTTAAATCTCAAATTACGCACATACTACACGCGTCACCGGAAAATGAAAGGCGGAAATTACAAAAAGAGAGGAGGTGAAAAAATACGGAGAAATAAGGAAAAGAAGAGAATGAAACGCGAGTGAAACAGGAATAGAAATAATGGAATGAAGAATCAGCGTAGGAGAAGAAGAGACATGAAAGGGAGACTAACAATAAGTCGGGAGCCTAAAAGAGCATCGACTCTTCTCCCGTCTCCTCCCTCGACCCCGCCGTTTCCAAAGCAGTATGCTTTTTGGCAATCAATCAAACACCGTTCGAGAATGCAATGTCGGCCGCATGGAGGAAGGAACCTCTTGCGATCGCACCCACCACGCCCATGCACAGATTACTCGCGTGATGCAATCGCGAGCGCACGCGTGACGGCAACATGCCAGCTCGAGACCCGGGCACGAAACTCAGGTTGTTGATTTTCCGCCGCGAAATCGGCCCGAGGTCTTATCGGAATCGATTGGCACGAACTCGCTTTTGTGAGATTTTTCGTATCATTTTCGACGAATCTGGAGTTCGGAAACGTTGACCCAAGCCGTTGAGGCGATGCGAATCTTTTCGTTATTTGGCTAACGTTATTAAATTTACGGTAATTTCTCGATTGAAACGAGAAAACGCAATCAAAGCATCGCACCTGCAATGTAATGTCAACATCTTCGCCCCTTTCTTACTTTAGGTACATACGGTCTTGGGGCTAAAAATATAATTTCAAAATGCCGCACTTAATACCTTTAAGTACTTCCTGTTTCGAATTACTTCTACGAACAGGCTTCTCCATTAGATATATACTTATAATCTTTGTCAATTTACGCAACTCTTGATTCACATCACTACGCGCTCGAGCAATAAATAATTAGTTTTTTAGGGCGAGGTTTTTTTAAAGGAAAAGTCCATATTGAATCTAGTACGTCCAGTAGTACGCATACATCAGACGCTTTAAATTCGAACTCATTTCGATGAAATTTGACATTCAGGAATTACATCAAAGCGACCTCTCTCCTGATTATTTGTATAATAAGAAACTGGAAGGTGAATTCCCGAGGAGAGGCACCTTTATCAAAGATGTGGTTGAAGGAAAACTCGAGAGCGAAAGAGGAAGGAAAATACATAAGCTGACAGACGAATTTCGAATTTGAAAGGGAATGATGGTTACCAGGAATTGAAGGTTGCGGAGAACAGGAAGAAGTGGAAAACTCGACTTGGCGTTATAATCGCGGAAATTTCTGCATAAAGATCTACATAATACCCTGCAAGTCACCAGATTGGCGGGTGGCAGGGGGTGCAGCGCACCAAAGCCTACCTAATAACTTCTCTAGCGGGAATCACTCTCCTGTTATGATCCCGTATGGTCCTAGGGAAAAACGAACCCTGATATCGCTCTGTCCTACAGTCGATCTCTCGTATTTTATCCTCGTGATGTAAGTAGGTGCCTCTAATGTTCCTGAGACCTCCTCTAATAGAACTTCAGACCTAAATTTCTCCAGAAGCCTTGACCTAGCGCTAAGTCGGCGGTCCTCTAGCGATATCCAATTCAACTCCTTCAAGAGTTATGTGACGCTTAATTTTTGTTCATATTTTTGCTTTACGAATCTGACTGCTCTGCGTTGGATTCTTTCTAACTCAATATCTGTCCCTTTTCGTACGGATCCCATATGCTGGCAGTGTATTCGACCTGAGATCTGACCAATGATAAATAACTCGTTTCTCGTC
Source organism: Uropetala carovei (assembly GCA_036926305.1). Taxonomy (NCBI): domain Eukaryota; kingdom Metazoa; phylum Arthropoda; class Insecta; order Odonata; family Petaluridae; genus Uropetala; species Uropetala carovei. The sequence goes on from JAXCHB010000100.1 coordinate 103,963, forward strand.
CCTGTTTTGTGCTACTTCTTGCTATTTTGCCTACGAAGCCCAATTTCTTATTGGCTGCGCCTACGACCCTTCGAATGTGCATCAAAATATAAGAGGAAAGTGACAAGCTCGGGTCAATTCGCGTAATCGCTGTCACTTTATAGGAAGCAAAACGCGGACTCTTTTCATGTTAAATGTTTACTTTTTTAAAAAATCATTATTCGTTTGAATTCGCAAAGGATAACAAAATAAACAAGCGAGGGAATAATTGCAGAGCAAATTACACAAAGCGCTTTATTTCTGTGACACCAATTACTTCCAAGTAACTAATCCTACATCCACCCAATTTTTACCATGTTTCGCTCTCATACAGATCGACCTATCCTAAAAAATACAGTTTCCCTAAGTTGCAGGATTCTAGAAGTATTTTCCACACAGACGGAAAAACATACCGATTACATAAGACATTTTTAGGAAAAAATCGCTAAAAAATGTAACGCTTTTGATGAACGCCAAAAATGTTGAGGTAAGATTAATAACGACAATGAAGGAGAGATGTAAGAAATGAGTAGACAACATCTTTTGAAAGGAGCCATAGAAGGGAGGATGCTAAGTAAGAGGAAGGAGAAGGAAAGGAATATTATATGCAATAAAAGAAGGGGATATGTAAGAGAAGATGAAGATAAGATGCTTGAAAGGGATATGTTATGATAAGCATAAAACCTATCCAGAGGTAGACTACGTATATATATATATCTGGGTCATATCATACAGTATGGCTGTCAATTTCCACTTATACCGATTTCACGCATTCGCGCAAAACATATCGCAGCAATTTACAATATTCGTGAAAGGTTAATTTCACTTATTCTCGTCCTCCGACCACTGCAAATCCCTTGCTTTTTCGCTAAATCACATAAAACAGCAAAATATCCTCTCGAAAAGAAAACAAATACCTACATTACACATTACAAATATCTACATCACACATTCACAAGATTTTGGTATCTATTATTTGCCGTTTCTATTTTTTGCGCCATTTTTCAGCAACGCAGCTCCTGCGAATATGGAGGGATTACTATATATGTGACAAAAATCGACCATTTAGATCAAGGACGCCAACTCACCGGATAAATTTTGAAATTTCAACCACCAACTCCTTGCTTAGAATTTCATTAAATTTTGTATTCGTTAACTTTGTTAAAATTCTATGAAATAATAACACAATCGAACCATGCTGCCCAATCGGGGTTAATGAACTATATTTCAACTTCTCTGAGAGAAATTCGCTTGATTTACGCTGCGCTCATAACGTGCATTACACCTAATTGTTAATTATCAGTGTCTTATGGCTGTGTTCAAAGGTATTTATGTTGGTAAATTTTCAAACAAAACAGTAAATATAAAATTTTAAGGATTTCCATTAATTAAGTCTTCATTCAAAAAATTTCAAAATCAAAATAATACATTATCACCTGCCGAAACTATTTTTCGATTAGATGATTGTAATTGGACTAAATTATAGCTCTAACTTATTTGGAATGAATAATTTTCAGATTTCTTGCAACACTAACTTCGCCAATATTTGAAATATAAAATAGACGGGTTTAAGAAAAGTATTTAAATCTTTTACAAGCTATTTTTAACAACCGGAATTCAGAAGCCTGACCCATCTTCAGGATATTATCAGCAAAGAAAAAGAAACTTTTAATAAATCAATAATAGATTTTAATAAGACGTGTTTCTTCTCGCTATTGGAAAATTAAAGAAAACCAAATTGGTCGATTTTCATAATTGCAATGGTATTCTTTAGAAGGAAACATTACATATGACCACATAATTCTATAAATCTGGTTCCGCGGCAGAAATAATTTTTAAATTACTTATGGAATTGTCTTCAAAATATAACAATGATATTTACGCAAGACTCGACCACGATTACGATTAAAAAATCATTGTTTTCACACTCGGACACGAGTAATATAATCGCTGCTGATGAGAGGAAAAAGTAATAAGATTTTTGTGAGACATCATGATTTCTCTGTCGACGGTCCTTAAATAGTACCAATGAGTACTTAATGTAAATCGAATAATTAGATAGATAAACAGACAATCGTCTTTATTTGGGCGAGATTGAGACTACACAGTCTCTTCTTCCATCTAACTCAGAGGTTAGTTATAACTCCCAGAGGATGATATAAAATGATAACATGTACAACAACACGGGATTTATGTCCAGATTCACGCACATAAAAAAATAAAAACCCGCCTCCGTCATCCTATGAATCGAACACTTCAGTAATGACATGCACAAAGTACGATATTTATCACTGCGACAGAAAATGAGAGAGAAATAACAAGAAATATTAGAGGGAAGGTCCAATTGGAGCTCACTTTCAAGCGAACCTATAATAGTATACTAAGGCGTAAATTTACTATCCCGTGGCATCTATAATGCACTTCACAAACTTATCCATATCAAACTAAGCATGTTTAGCGTTAGTGCGAATGTATTTTATTCTTCTAACGATACATCACTGCGAAATAAATAACTTTGAAAACGTAAGTTTCCTTACGAAAGCGCACACGCATTCATCTTTTTCCGCTCTCCCTCTCGGCATCCGCGTTATCACTCTCTCTTTCCGCGAACTGCGACTAATAAATTACAACGCTGTTATTTTGCAACGAAGGAACATCGCCTGAAACCAAGATGGACTGCTATTGAAGGGACGCGAATTCTTAAAAGCGAGCGAATTGTTCGAATTGGAATCTTTAGGGACCGAGGGATCCGCACACGTGAATCAGCTGATTGCCTTCGGTTTGTGCTCGGAGAAAATATTTATCCTGGGAAGTTCGTCTGAATCTTCTGCTCCCACGTTGAATCTGAACTTCTCTTATTTACTAATTGAACATGTACGTATTCATCTCTTCGCCCACTGCACAGCTAAAATAATTAATTTTGAAATTTTATTAAGTTTGACGTTTGTATGGATATTTCTAAGTGAAATGAATGTTAGCAATAAATTTGCTTACAAAAAGAAATCAATTTACTGATAACAATTTGTTTCAGTTGATAAATATTCATGTTTAAAAAAGTTTGGCTATTTTATAGCGAACGAATCGAGTTAAAGCCGGAAAGGTGATAAACATACAAGGCAATCACAAAGTAGTTTTACAATTTCAAACATTTACAACTACGGTATCTTTAACACGAAAGGAAAACTGCAAACAGATGAAAAGAGTAAACTTGATGTGCTACATTGTCGTTGTAGCTGCGCACAATTTGTTTTTTTAGAATTCAATTATATCGATAGTTAACTGCGAACGATTTTATTTATTAAAATTAATATTTTATGTAAAAATACATTGTTTTCAGCTTATATCTATATCTACAGTTCACCCTGCAAGCCACCGCAATGGTGTGTGGCAGGAGGTGCAATAGCACCAAAGGAAAGCGCATAATAATGAATAGTATCACTCTACGTCGGCTGATTTCTTATCGTAACTTCTGTTCTGCTCAGATGTCGTTCTAGGGAAAAACGAGCCTTTGTACCTCTCAGTCCTACAGGCTATCTCTCTTATTTTACGAGGATGGTCCAATATTAGTTGGCGCTCTTATTATTTCTTCGACATCGCAGCTTAAAATGTTAACAAATGCTACTAGTCACTAGCGGTGTGTACTGCATGAAATCTGTGCTCCTTTTTTTCCATTTCTGCAACGAACAGAAGTAATTTATTTTCCGTCCTAAAAGATATAAAATTTGCCGCTTATTTAAGCGAAAATTTAACCGGATAACCAACCGTGATCCAACTTGTATAAAAAAATGCAATCACGCAAATTTCGAGGATGAAAATTTAAACCTTCAGAATATCCGCCGGATATTAATTAATATTTGTATTAAATTGCCCATTTTGAACGTTCCAACGGAATACATTTTTTTCGCATCCACGTACGCGGAGGTTAAGAGCAATATTTTTCCAGCGTAGGCTTTCGAAAGTAACGCCTTCCAAAATCCAGGTTGGAAAAATTTTATAATCCGAGCAAATCCATCTGCTCGCTCTACGTGCCTGTGCCAATAAAACATCCGTCAAACATACGCTCCGAAAGGCTTTTTTTTTTAATCGATTATTGACTTTCGCAATGACCTGCACGAACCATTAAAAAAATAAAGGATAAACAAGAAAAGATGGAACCTTTTTTTTCATAGTAAAACTAACATTTTTCGAGCTGTAATTTTTTTATCGCTGATAGCTATAAACTCAAACATAAACGTAGAATATATGTAATCAACCGTTACTCTTTTACTGGTGAAACTTTAGGAATAACATTCGAACGTAAAAGACCATATTGCTTATGAAAAAAATCTTCGTTTTTTTTTTGGCAAGGATAGTATCTGTAATCCTTAAAGAGTAATTCTCTCCACCGTTACTCCTTCATTGTTCGGTAATAATTTATCGCACTTTTCTCGTCCTTTAAGGTAACCCGCGTTGTTTTCTTCGCGAAACCGGCGAGAAAAACAACGCCATCCAAACCGCTATTCCCCCTCCGTCCTGTAGCAACTTCCGCGTGGCTCTTCGGGCGGAAGTTCGCGGGGCATTTCCTTTGGATATAATTCTCCGGGGACGCTTTAAAGGAGCAATTAATAGAGGTTGCGACGCCTCGAGCTGGCTCTGTTCCAGCAACCAACCAACCAACGGCCAGAGAGAAATAGGGAAAGGGAAGCGGTGGTCGAGTGAGGGAAACCTCTGGGAAGTGAAGTCAGTCAGTCCTTCGTCATCCCACTCCAAATAGCAATATAGCCATGATGCTAGATGGCTCAGTGTGCGAGGAGCGAGAAAAAGAGAGAAAAGAAGATATGAAGAAACAAAGCGCGGGGAACACCCGGCTGATGCCATAATTGCGCCAAACAACACGCGGTCAGCTTATAAGCGAATCGTAACGGAGGAAGTTTTATAGGTGGGGAGAGATGCCTCAAACTGATAGAATGGCCTAAGCCTAGAGGATTGTTTTCTAATGGTTTTTAAGATATTTAATCGTGTTATAAGCATAAACTCCGATTACCAAGATTTTTTTTTATATACAGTCATATACAGTCGAACTCCTATAAGTAGAACGTCTATTACTCGAATTTTACATAACTCGAAGTGAATTCATTTTACAGGACAAAATCTTTTTCCTGCTAATTTTCTTCTATAACTCGAATTTTTCATAAATCGAATATTTTATTTCTTTCCCTCGAGGTTCGACTTATAGAAGTTCCACCGCAGTTGAAAAAAAATGTGTCAATGTTACACAACGACGCACACCCTTTAATTCCCCCGAACTGGTCTTCTTTCAATTGAACGATTTACTACAGAAAAAAACAAAACTTGCTGAAAAATACTATCACTTGAAAAAATAAATCGTAAAAGACAGCTATTAATTACGACTGTTTCGGGAAGTGGTCGAATGACGTCATCTGGCATAGGCAACGCATCTTCGGTGATTCGATAACATTAACAACAACACTGAGACTTTCGAAAGGGCGAAATGTCATTAGATAAAAGGTTTCCCAGATAACAATAATTTTTAAAAACGCGAAGCGAATAAAAGAAATGCACCGCGAAAACCTCTTCCGACGACAATCAGTGACTCGTCCCGTTTCCAAAGTGACCATATCAAACTGGAGCGGATACAGTTCGTTCGCGCGTGGAATCCTTCATAAAAATATGCGAGATAAATGACGAATCTCCCGAAACGCCATGCTCTCTCTCCCTCTCTGTTTCTCGTCTTTGGCGACGTTTAATTTAAAAAAGAAAAGCTTTCAAAAGAGTCGAAAACGTCCGAATATCGAAGTCATCCCATAGTTTTACGCAGTGCTTTTTCTAAAAAAAATAATCTTCCGGAACAGTTTTTTTAGACGAAAAGGTGGATATTATAAACGTCAAGTCATAAACGTCATTCCATAAATGGTGGTTTGCATTTCAAATGCGAAATGCACATCAATCTAGTAATAAATATTTTGAATATGAAGTGTATTCGAAATTTATAAATTTTTATCCTTACAAGTTTCTTGATATCACATTTTGCATTAAAACAACTTCCGGAACGGCGTTCCGGTGCGTTCCGGCAGAAAAAAGCACTATTTCTGACGTCCCTATGTCGAGTTTCATTCACCCGAGCCGAAGGAAGCAATTGGCAGAGGGTCCCTTTAAAGAAAAACTACTCGTCCGACTTCGGCACAGTTCGGGAGATTATGACGTAGTTCCCTTGAGATCGCACAAGGAAAAGGGTTCCCCTTCGAAGCAAATTCGTGTACCGGCGTTTTACACCGCCGTAAATTATTCTTCGCGACCCTCCGTTCACTATCCTCATTAGCTTCCGACGACGATAAGTGGGAGAAATGTATTTTTATTTTTTTTTAAACCGTCTTCGTTAGAGGCTAAAGACGTTTGTTCCGCGATCCGTGCTCTAAAAAAATTCCCGATGGGGATTACATACACACACACACACGGAAGCGAGTAGTTGAATAAAATTACGTAGAACAAAAATCCACTCTATCGATTGATCGAATCGTCCGTCCCCTTCCGTTTACCGCGTATCCCGCGAGAATCTCTACCGTCGCGATCGATCTGAGGAGGGGGGGAGGAACAAAAACACGGCACTGGCGTCGTGAGACTGCGAACGGCGTCGAACCCGGTATTTCCAACCCCCTTCAGTACGAAGGGGACACCGTGTGCGTGTGTCAGAGAGGTGGCGCGTGGCGGGCAAAACCACACACTCCATGCCCTCCCAAAAAAAAAAAAAAAAACGCCGGTAACGAGAACAAGAAGGCATGGAAGAGTCGACTCCCTCCTAACAACCAGGGTTTATCCTATATACTCATGCATTTCTCGCACAAAGAGTACGTAAACTCACCGGATCGATCGCAGCCAAACGATTCCTCAGAGACGTGATGGTAAGTCCCTCCTCCGCCCCGTCTCCGTCTTCCTCGTCACCTTCGCTCCCGGCACCGCCACCTCCACCGCCTCGCCTCCCGCCTCCTCCTTCTTCGTCGTCCGCCTCGCCGCGGCTCGCTGCAGTACCCATCGCGACCTCAGGACCGGTGGACTAACCCTCGGCTGCGGCAACAAAGACACGCTCGTTGGTTTGATTTTTTTTCCTCCCGATTCGTCCTATTAAAACTCCCACCCTCTCTTCTCCTCCTCGCTAACGACCGAATCTCCTCTTCATGGCATTAAACTCCTCCGGGGTGTGCCGAGGCAAGCCGGAGCGAGAGGGAGAGAGGGAGAGAGAGCGCCGCCTTCCGGGAAAGAAGGGCAACCACCAGGCGGTGCTGACGGTGGGGAGAACCGAGAAGGGGGGATGGGGAAAGGGATTCCCCCCTTTTTTTTTATATATTCTCCCCTCGCGAATCCCGCACCGACGCGGATCCAGAGGGAACGAAACCCGCGGTGAGGGATGAAGGGCAGCCGGTGGGCATCCGAAAAAGACGTCTCACACACGCACCCGTTCTTTCTCCCTAGCGAAGGAGAGTGGTGATACTCCGCCCCCCCGCCCCCGCTTTACAGGCAGCGGCGGGGTGGGATTTGGAGCGTTCGGGGGGGGCGGGAAGATATGATGACGAGGGGGGAGAGGGGGCGGTGAAGGGAGGATTTTTAAGAGGTGCCAGCGGCGGCTAGACGCGGCAATCGGAGAGAGTGAATGAGAGGATAAAGAGAGAGAGGTATTCGATTGAGAGAAATAGAGAGAAAGGGAGGAATCCTGGCAAAAAGGGATGCGAGAGATGCGGACGCGACTGGGTTTGCCGGCGCTCTGCCGTCGCCGTCGGGGGCGCCTCTCTACCTCCCTCGCTTCCCCTCTCTCCCTCACTTCTCCCCAGCGCCACTGAGCGAGAAGCGGAGAGATAGGGGAGGGAGGAGGGGAAGCCGGGCGAGAATAGCGAGGAAAGGGGTTTTGGGAGATGAGGAGTGAGGAGTAGGGAGGGTTAGATAGGGGAGGAAGGAGAGAGAGAGAGAGAGGTTGGTAGAGCACACGGAAGTCGGAGGGGAGTAGAAAGAAGCATTCTGGTAGAGGGGAGAGAGTGTGTATAGGGGGGAGATAGTGTGTATAGGGGAGGGGAGAAGTAGGGGGTGAAATGTAAGTGGAGAGAGGGTTAGGGGAAAAAGAAGTAGGGGAAAAGAGTAGAGAGAGAGGAGTACGAAGGGGAGAGAAGTAGGGGGAGAAAAGTAGGAGGGGAGAAAAGTAGGAGGGGAGAAAAGTAGGAGGGGAGAAAAGTAGGAGGGGAGAAAAGTAGGAGGGGAGAAAAGTAGGAGGGGAGAAAAGTAGGAGGGGAGAAAAGTAGGAGGGGGAGAAAAGTAGGAGGGAGAGAAAAGTAGGATGGGGAGAAAAGTAGGAGGGGGAGAGAAATAGGAGGGAGAGAGGAAGGGAGGAGGGATGAAGGAGAATTAAAAGGGGGGGAACAGAAAGAAAGAGGGTAAACAGAAAGAAAGAGGGGACGAATTTTTTGGGGGAGGTCATTTATTCCTTTATTACGCGAATACGCGAAAAAGAGAGGGTGGAGGAAAAAGAATGATAAAGAGGTGTACGGATTGAGGGGATCGGAGAGAGAGAAAATAGGGGCAAGAATCGACGGACGCGTAGGAAAAAAGTGGGGTTCCCCCTTTTTTTCCTTACCTTTCCTTTGCCTGTTTTCATTTTATTTTTCGGGGTCGGACGATTGATTTTTTCTCTCCCCCTTACTTTTTTTTAAACGGTACGTCTCCCCAACGGTCCGCGAGACGATAAGGGATGCAAAGGAATTGACCGCTTTTTTATTCTTGTTTTTCGGGGGAAAAGAAGAAAGGCTTGACGATAATCAGAGAAGAAGCAAACAACATCTTCTAACTTGAAGGAGAGAGAGAGAGAGAATCAAGGACAGTGTATTTTTCCAAACAAAAAAGATTCTTGATTGCGGGAGTACATATTTTCCTTCCTATGAAAGGGAGGGTGTTGTCGTGAGGGTAAGGAGAAATTTTGAAGAAAGGTTAGGAGTCGCGGGAGAGGTAGGAGGATGAGGTAGAGAGGGGAGGGAGATAGGAGGGTGAGAGAGAGAGGAGGGAGAGGGGAGGGAGAGGGGAGGATGGGAGGGAGGAGGACGAGGGAGAGGGGATGGAGAACTGGTAGGGAGAGAGGAGAGGGGAGGGAGAGAGGGGAGAGATGGGAGGGAGGAGGACGAGGGAGAGGGGATGGAGAACTGGTAGGGAGAGAGGAGAGGGGAGGGAGAGAGGGGAGAGATGGGAGGGAAGGGAGAACTTGGAGGAAGAGGAGGGAGAGGGGAAGGAAAGAGGGGAGGGATAGGGGGGAGGGAGAAAGGGAAGGGAGAGGAGGGAGAGAATAAAAAGGGAGAGAGAGGGAGAAGGGAAGGGGAGGAAGGGAAGGGAGAGGGGAGGGAGGGAGGGAAGGGAGAGGGGTGGGAGGGAGGGAAGGGAGAGGGGTGGGAGGGAGGGAAGGGAGAGGGGTGGGAGGGAGGGAAGGGAGAGGGGTGGGAGGGAGGGAAGGGAGAGGGGAGGGAGGGAGGGAAGGAAGAGAGGGGCGTTAAAGAAGGAAATGGACAGCACAACTCGAAATAGAGGAAACCTTCCAGGTAAAACAAGAGAAAAAAACTTGTTAACGAGATTGAAATCGAAGGAAAAGGTGAACAGCCGAGGATAGCATCAGGAAAATAACAACGCGAAGGAGTCGCTTAATTTTTCGTCCTCAAAGTCAAAAGGAAAAAATTCTCTCCGGTTATTTTTCCTCCCAACTTCTCGTCGGTATAAAACCTAGTTCTATTTATACTACTTCGTCGCGAAGATGTAGTGTGCGGGAAAAATCAGGGAAAAGGGAGGGAGGAAAGAGGATTTTTATCGAGGGAAACGAGAGGGAAAACATTTCGTGTCCATCCTATGCTGCAGTTCTTCCCTTATTTATTATTAATATTATTTATTTTTTTTGAGAAACGACTTGGGCGAGATCCGAGTGTTTGGAAGTAAACGGCGTTCTAAAGAGGAGAATGGACCCAAAGGATGAGATGCTGCGATGAGTCATCCGCTGAGGAAGGAGCGCGCCCGCTGAAGGAAGGGGGATGCTGAGAAGAAAGGGGAAGAATCCAACGCATGCCTCGCAACGCCACAAGGGACGGACGCGGACGGTGTAAACGTAATATGTGTATGTAAACCATCGCCCGAGGTGGCATTTCTCCACGTGAATTTAATTATACGAGGTCGAATAAAATGTGACTTTTTTTTTAATAAACGTATACAATTTCATTATACGCGGTCCTGAATGGTGCGCTCGACGTATTTTACGAGTGTGTGTGTGACATAAGCTGGTAGCCTATAAAGACGTTTCCGTATTTCCCGATTTTTTAAAAGTACTTTCCATCAAAAATGCCACTTACGTACTGGGTCGGATTTCTCATTAGGTGCAGTAATGCCTATGGACGCCGGTGTCGTAGTGGTTAAATAGTTTTCGATCGTGCATTAACTCATCAAATTGGTTCGACGTACGCGTCTACGGACCTTGCCATCTCGCCACGGTAGCGGTGATCTGTACACGTGTGCGGATCCTGACTTATCTTCACACAAAACTAAATATATATCATTCATCTGTGTACCTTTTCCTCGGCACAAAAGTAAACGTAAATACCAAGGATGAGGATGGTACGACAGTGATAAAAATATTACCGGATTGGGGGGCTAAAAATAATTCACATAAAAAGTTTTATTAATTACTTGCGAAAAATCGAAGCTATTGCGAACTTATTGACATTTACAATACTATGGGATATTTTTTTATAGCCAGTACGAGGCAGAAGGGAGTAACAAAGGTGAAAATGTTTTTTTGTGTATTAAACGGTAATTTTTCCAGATTATTCGCACGATGATTCCAAATGTAAAAATAGCTTGTTTACTGGCTAAGCCGGTTTTTCCGAATCCCGGATTTCAGGGAGTGCACCTGTAAGAACACGTGATTTTTTCATAAGGTGTTAAATTTCTGAAACGCGGTTTTGCCCAATGCTTTCCTTTCCTGGGACGTTACCCACCCTCCACTACTCAAAGGACTACTGTGTTTGAGCATAGATATACGTACACGTACGTATTTACTGTTATCCCTGTAAATTAAACGCCTATACTTCGGATCTTCGATAACCCCAATAATAAAACATTTTTCCTCATACTGGAAAAACAGTGCAATTAGCCCTGTGAAATTTAGGCACCTGTATGGGTTTCATTAGAAAATTTGAAACGTAACTCAGGACTATTGATCGAAATGCAATGAAAGAATAAGAACGATATTGTAATATTTCATAAAAGTTTCTTTTAAAGAACATAAGCTATGCCCCTTCATGTAAATTAACAGAATACCACGTAATGTGGGCAGAATCAGTTAGCAAGTCTTCTGTTTTCCGCTCATCTCGATATCGATGCGGCTTCAATATTGTTTCTTCTCTTTTTCTGGCTTCTCTCGCGATGGAGACTTGATTTGGGTCGGGTTGAGATTTTCGGGAAAATGGCTATTCCGGAAAGTTGCTTTCAGGAAAGCGATTTTCTGGAAAGTGTACCCAAACCGTGGTCCAGTTCGTTCAACCGCGAAACGTACAATTCAAAATGCAACAGATTAATCCGCGTTCGCCCACAGACTCCACAAATACTCTTACGCTACGAATTAAACTCCGAGTTGCGCAGTTAGATATCCTTAACCCGAATCTTTACACGCTCCAATTTTCTACACCACGAATATCTCTACTCCTTTTCCCGAAACTTCGAGCTGCGTAATTTGCTATCACGCGAGCAGAACGCGACCCTGATAACACACTAACCTTTTGACGAACGTGAGACATTACGCCAGGGGAAAGGAAATGCGAGGTTTTCTACGATACGGACAGCTACAAGGGTTGGTTATACCGGATAAACAGTGACGTTCTGGGTTTGGAGGGGGAGGGCTAAGTTTTTTTTTTCGGAGGGGCAGCACTCGAAAACTCCTCTGAACGGGGAGAGGAGAAGGTGAAGGGGGAAGGGGGCGGTCGTGGAGAGCCCATAGTCACAGCTGATCGGGCTCACGGGTGTGGGAGGGAGAGAGGGAGGGAGGAGTAGAGAAGAGAAGAGGAGCTAGAGGGAAGGATGGGGCGAGGGGTAGGGGTGCAGCCAATGGGGAGACCCGCTTTCATCCCGGCACGGAATGGAGAAGGGGGATCAATACGGCGTAGCCTCAATGTCTCCACTCTCTCTCTCTCTCTCTGCTTCCACCGCCCTCCCCCCCTCTCTCTCTCCCCCCCTCTCTCCCCTATTTCTCCCTCTCTCCTACAGAACACTCTTAATCCTCCCTATTCTCTCTTCTGGTTACTCTCTTCCGTTACTTCTCCATTCTTCTTTATCCAGCCTTTTCCTATAATTCTTTCTTTCTTTCTCCCCTTCTTAGCCTCTCTCCTTTTGTCCTTGCCTCCTTCACTTTTGTCCTTTTCCTCCTTTATCATTCAAATCCTCTTTCTTTCTTTCTCCCACGCTACGTCTCATTCTCAGTCTCTCCCTTTCCATTCTCTCTCTCTCTCCTCCCCGCCACATCACCGTTCTCCTCCTCCTCTACCCTTTCACTCTCTCTCTCCCCTACCTTGCTCCGTCTCCTTCCCCTTCCCTGCTGCACTCTCACTCCTTTCCATCTTCTTAACACGAAATATAAAAAGAAGACAGTCGAAAGGCACTCGCTCCCACGCACATTCTTCGATGATGGCGGAGGAATTTGTCCCGGAGTTTTTGTTTTTTTAATTTCATTTTAATAGAAAAAGGACAGCGGTTCGATACGAAGCGAGTGTTTCGGTTATTTGATAGAGGGGTTAAGCTGTTATGTGTAGAGCATCGCTTAATTAGAGGATCGTTATCACTCGAGATCTCGTATGCGTACGCAAAAAATAATAAAGGGTGAATATGACGATATCGGATGATAAATCCTGGGATATATATATATATATATATATATATGTGTATATATATATATATATATATATATATATATATACACACACACACATATATATATACACACACACATATACATATATATGTGTGTATATACATATATATGTGTGTGTGTGTGTGTGTGTTTTTGGTAAATTTCTGCAATTTTTATAAAAATATTCTTTAAAGTGAAACCGATATCACATTCAGAAATCGTCCAATTATTGCGGAATGAGTACATTCTTCCTTTTATTTGATAATACAAATTCGACCGGCATAAAATTTATCATACCACATGTTAAATATTAACAGACATATTCGTCGAAGTAATTAAAATTCATTAGGAAAGTTAATTAGTTTTAATGCGCTGTAAATTTTAAAATGAGGCAATAAAACGTCAATGCGTGGTTTCGAGGTTAAATTATATTTATACTATATTTATATCCCAAACTAAATAAAATTAACGTTTGTTTCGTATGCCCATGACTTGAAATTTTCGAATAAATTAAGCCGAGTATATAGGGCCTGCTTTATCGAATATTTTTCCTAAACCTAAACGTCCTACTTGTACAAATATTCTTGGAAGACTGGATTTTTTAATTTTTATGGACGCAAATTTAAGCGCGTAACTATAAATCGAGGAATTTGGATGAAATTAGATATGTCTATGCAGTGGCGCAGCACTGGAGCAATTTTGGATGTTTAAAACCTCCCCCGTCTGAAATACCAAAGTTAGGTTTCAAAATTTTAAAAATTCGTTTACATTCAGGTGCGTTGAAAAATATGTTTTGCCTCTACAAGGGAGCTCATCCAGCTGAGGCAAGCACAGCCCCGGCGTAAAATCATGGCTAAGACACTGGATCTATGCGTATATTAATAACATATCTTTTAAGTTATGATACATAACGAAGTCTATGGACGTGCAATTTTTAATTAACTACGGCTCATTTCATTTCACCATTATACTGTCCAAGTGTTTTTTACGGAACACGTCTCGCTTGCAATGTCTTAAAAATTTTCCATTAAAAAGTGGATTCGGTATTAATAACGAAAATTTACACGAATAATAAAACAATACCGAGATTTCTGAAACTGTGACCGTTGACGGTCTGGCACAAATATTTGTCGAGGTTTGATCAGAATGGAATATTCATGTGATAATGGTATTAGTAAATGGATCCCACTTTAAAACACCATACAGGCTCATTTTTTCGCCTCAGTTTCGCATTCATTAAATCCGGGTCACTCATATTACACGTTCTCCAGCACGTAGGCCTAAATATATAAATATTCATCGGGCGGAGTGCATTCCGACTCACCATTAGGAATTAATCAACCGGACAACTGGAGCACCAGAGCCGATCCACGAGCATCATCGGAGCGCTCGGCCGAGCATCAGGGATCTGAGGACGAAAGATTCTTTTTCCTCCAAAGCGGTCATTAGCGATTAAATCCTTGATGAAGACCTCCGGATGTTTCGTTTCCAATCCCCCTTGTGGATGCCGCTGGTGTCACATGCTTCGCAGAACATGGAAGTAGGAAAGCAAGGTGAAAGGAAAAGATGGCTCCTCGAGGTGTCGGAGGGAGCGAAAGGGAATCCCATTGGCCGGGACGTTGCAGGGTCAAGGCCAATGAGAACGAGGGCGATTTGCATCAATCGTAACCGATATACCGGACGCGACGGTCGATGTATTCATCTCGCAGGTGAACCGAACGAGATTTTTTTTTTTTACTGTCGGAGTCGGTAAGATAAGAAAACGAATTATCGAGTTCGCCTCTCGTCTTTGAATCCAGTCGATGATGGCGATGACTCCCGGCGCCGAATTACCTCGTTCGTTCAAGTCCGGGAATTACGCGTCTAATGGAAGAGTTTGGATCGTTTGATCCTGCCTAGTTGCTTGAAAACTCTGCCGTCCTTCACCTCCCTTCCTCTCGCCTCGATCGTAACCCTCTCTCTCTCTTTTTCTCTCTCTCCCCTATTCCCTTCTTCGCACCCAACTTACCTATTCCCTCCCTTCCCTACACCAACGCCTCCCTCTTTTTCCCCAACTCGAATATTCCCTCTCCTCCCGAACTCGCACCCTTTCCCCGCCGTGCCCATCTTTCCCTGAGGCGGATTTCACCGGAAAGGCGTTTCTGGCGTTCGCCTTGGACCCCTAAATTTTAGTGTCTCCTAAACCGATATGAAACGTCTTTTTCCCGGACCTAATGCAATGAGAAATGTCGAACATGTTCATAAAATTATGCACGCGTGTTTCTGTGTTTTAAATAATTTTTTTCATTCACACTTTTTTATGAAAACCTAGGAGTCGAGAAAATTGCGACGATTAAACTTAAGTAAATTTAAAATCTACCCATGTAAAAAAAATAATGCATACCTACATATTTTTATTTCCGTTTTAACATAAATTTTACGGTATAATAGCATGTATGAAAACTAGGAGGCAGAGGGCTAAGAATGTATCTATCGACAAGACCTTCAAAAGGCTCTTTCACCATACGTCCCAGCTACTCCCCCTGCCACACACCAACTGCGGTGGCTTGCAGGGTATTTATTCGAACTCATTGTCAGATATGTATAGTGAAGAAATTAAATGACTGTGGAATTAATCGAAAGATAATCGAGTCGATCAGGGACTTTCTTAATGAGCATGAACAAATAGTAGTTATAGGTGGATTTAAATCAGATTCAGTCAGCGTAGCCTCAGACGTTCCACAAGGAAGTGTAATCGGCCCCCTACTATTCCTTTTATATATAAACGACTTAGATAAGGTTATTAAAAGTAAAATCAATTTATTCGCGGATGATACGGTAGTTTACAGTGAGATTAACAGTCCTAATGATCAATTATTACTTTCTGACGACTTAAATGCAATTCTCGAGTGGTGTAAAGAGTGGCGGTTAGAATTGAACTTAGGAAAGTGTTCTTTTATGAGATTCTGGGGAAGCAAAATCATCGACGCGACGAATTACACTATTGAAGGCGTCCAGCTAAAACTAGCCGATTCCGTCAAATACTTAGGCGTTACTTTAACAAGCAACCTCTCGTGGGATATGCACATACGAAATATATGCGGGAAGGCTAAACAGAAACTAGGATTCATCAAACGCATAATAGGTCAAAGTGAGGAAAAAGTCAAAGAGACATGTTACTTCTCGTTAGTAAGACCGCTATTAGAGTACGCGTCGAGCATATGGGATCCGTACGAGAAAGGATCAATCTCAGAGTTAGAAAGAGTGCAGCGAAAAGCCGCTAGATTCGTCAAAAATTGTTACGATAGAAACAAAAGTGTTACAGGCTTGATACAGGACTTAGGATGGGAATCACTAACTGGGCGCCGATCACGCTCTAGGTTAAAACTTCTTGAAAGATTTAGAACGCATATATTCTCCAGCGATGTCGAAGAAATAATAAGAGCGCCAACTTATATTGGTAGAATGAACCATCCTCGTAAAATAAGAGAGATAGCCTGTAGGACTGAGAGGTACAAAGACTCGTTTTTCCCTAAAACGATAGCTGAGCAGAACAGAAGTTACGATAAGAAATTAGTCGACGTAGAGTGATACTATTCATTATTATGCGCTTTCCCTTGGTGCTACTGCACCCCCTGCCACACACCATTGCGGTGGCTTGCAGGGTGAACTGTAGGTATAGATATGTGTGTGTGTGTGTGAAAGTTATTGTTTATTTGAAAATTTTGTATTTGTAAATGACAAGGAATTAGGCAGATGAAGAGACGATTTAATCTCAATCTCGCTCCAATAAAGACGTTACCCAATTCAATTCTCTTTCTATTAAAGTCCTTCTTTCTGGATATGTGTGAATCACCCCTGAGGACGGATGTTTTGTTGCTGAAGTGCGCAACTGTTATCATCCGAACGATTTTTCTGCCGCCTTATTTGTTTGCAACTCAATTTCCTTACATTCTCGTTCATACTTCCCTTCTTACAAACCGCTGATTTGTCCACGCGAACAAAATAATTTTTTCCTATAAATATTAGAGATCATGGTAGGATATTCAAGCGAGCAAGTAAGATGCTAGGGAGTCTGGTGCAATGCACCACCTGCCTTGTGAATTTCAGAGTATTATGCGGGGGTAATCTTTTTGGAAAATTGTAATGTTTCGGCCATATACATCTTAATTTCGCTGTCAATCTATCAAACAATTCTATAGGAATCAGCGTACTCAAGAGAATAAAACCTCTTACTCGGGAGAAATTTATACGGTCCATTTTTAAATCTGCTAAAATTTTGATTTGCCTTATAGTCGTTAGGCAAACTGTTTAAGGCAAGGGAAAGAGATTCTAAATTTTCAGAATAAAGGTTCGTAGGAAGTGGAGGATTCAAAAGGGGAAAGTTTTTGGATCCGCCCCTGAGTTCGAATGCCTCGGGCGTCACTGCGGTGAAAATCGGAAATTACTGAAGAGATTACGTGGGATCTTAACGATGAAAATCAATTATAAATATATTTTTACAGTCATAGTTTCATTATAATTTTTTCCGGCCGTAACTTTAAGTTATTGGCATGAAAGTATCTTAAAATAAAATGAGTTAGGTGTTGTTAAGTAGAAACAACAACGTACAACACAGTTTAAAATAACTTTGTGTTAATTCCACATAACAATATACACATACGACCGTTTCTGATGCATTAGAATCATCATCAGGCAACAAGAATAAAAAAATATAAGCATTGGAGGTAAGACGGCATGGGAGGGAGACAGAGGGTGGGGAGAGGAGGGGAGAGAAGTGGAGAAGAGAGGGAGAAGTGTGGGAAGATGAGAGGTGGGGATTAAGGTAACTGGGGGGGGCAAGAGAATTCTTAGGAAAATGTGGAAAAAGATTTTACGGAGGAGGGTGAACAGACATGAGCAAAAGAGAATGGGAAGGGAACACGTGTTCATTAAATATTACAAAAAAACTTCATATTGAAATAAAATATAACTTAATCGAAAAACTGCATTTAACAAATGCTGTTAATGCAAAATTTATCTCACCCACTTCCTCTCTGCCTCCATGACAATGTATAACAATATCAATTTGGATTTCTCTACTGGTTAGTTAAATCGAGGATAATTTATTTGAAATTTAATGTCCATTTTTTTTTTTAAAATGAAATTTACATAACTCCGACTATGTGTACAAACTAGTGTAATTTCCCATTAAAATGTAAAATATGCACGAATAAAATATTAAAACAAAATTGAAACAATTCTCTCTCATTGTGCTCGATATTTATATAGATACAAGACGCACAGACATGACACGTTATTTACGTGGAGGTAGTTTTTAAGTGGTGAATTTGGACTGTAAAACTGTGGAAGAGTGTATTACATGGAGCAGTCAGCTTCTCACGTTGCTGGTTTTGGTTCGAATCTACGCGGTGGCTCTTTTTTCTAGTCACGGCTGAGTATTATGAGGAAGATAAGGGCGAAGTAGAGTACTCAAGTCCTTTTGGGACGGTATTAAAAAAGAGCGATCCCTCGGAGCTCGTTAAGATAGGCTAATGCGTCCTGGAATCAGGTCGCACTCTCGCTAAAGAGTTTGCATCAGCGAGCATGAATGCGAAAAGAGCATCCGGTCGTAAAACAACAATGGCATTTGTTCGAGCTTCGCATAAAATTCTGTAATAAACATTTCGTTTGTTTGTCTATTTGAACAACATTATGGTGCGACGGAGCTGGCTATCAAAAAAAAATTATTTCGGCACCATGAGATTGTTTCCCCCGATACAAAATCAAAAATTCTTTAAACCGATATAAAAATGCTCACAAATGCATGAATTCGTCAACATTAGAAATATTAGACATTCAAATCAGACTCAATTATGTTTATTTTGGATATAAGTTCCAGTTAAAATTAAAAGTACAAAGACACAAACAAAAAAGCCCATCATTAAAATTAACGATCCAAATTTATAAGTTTATTCAGTACAAACTGAAAGTACATTCAAAATTTAAAGAAAACCTATTACGATACAAATAATGAATAAAAAACGATAAACTCTGAACTTCTGCCAACATATCTCCAAATTCCGGTCAAATCATAATAATTATATTAATTTTCGCCTTACGACCATACTGTTTTGTATCTCCTCAATGTGGATGCTGAAATTATTCATTATTACCTATATCATGCTCCAGGATCGAAAGCAAAAATGTCTTATATTCAGCAAGTCATAAATACCCAGCGGTTCATATGAATTGAAACAAAAAAAATGAAAAAGGTATACTGAAAGAGATGTACGCCTATTATGTTTAATTTCCACCTTTCAATTGCCATGCGATAATTATGATCTCACAACGAAGTTAACGCTCCAGATGAGTTTAGATTGGGTATGATATCGAAAAAATAAAACGTGTCTCTCATGAAGGCCCTTCCTGCCCGTAAATTACTCATGAATGCTCTAAAATACGTTAAAATATAAATGTACTTACACAGATCAATATTACAGTAGACGGTTAAAGGTGGTGAAATATTTTGCTTGCTTATTAATAGGGTATGGAGTTTTCGGGCTTTACCCGATGTTTACCAAATTTATACCCTCCAAATAATTTTTCCCAAATTCGAAGTACACCCGAAAAACCTTTGATTTTTGATCGCCTTCACTGCAAAAATCAATCGAAGTCATTTTAGAGCAGTGGTTCCCAATCTCAAATTTTGAAAAACTCAGAGGTACCTGATAGTAAATAATTAGAAGAAATAAATGACATAACTGAATCTATTATTTATAATGGACAATTATACACTTTACTCTTGTATTATTAATTTACAAAAACAGCTTGAAATAAAGTAATACTACATACATTGAATTGCACATTGTCCACATACGATTAAAGAAGCAAGCACTTCCCTGGAAATAACTATTACGAAAACAGCAGTCACTTCGGCTATGCATAAAAGAGTTTTCGGAAGTTCTTTCTTCAAAATAGATGCTACAATTAATAGAAACCTTGATAAATTCGTTCAAGCTTTCTGGAGAAAGGTTTTCTCATTATACCCTTTTAATAAATCTATCCATGGCACAAATTCTGGTGATCACGTCGAGTTTTTGGACAGATGTGGAGATGTGAATGAGTGGATTAAATTCTAACTTACAATTAGACTCTATTTATTAGGCCCTAACCTCTATACAGAGATATGGATATTGTTAAGTTTCGGATTGGCGCTGGAGTCCGACACCCTATATTTTAAAAAAATATTCCTTAGCAATGCTATGTATTTTTAAAGAAATAATATAAAAACCGACAATTACCCTCCGAAAGAACTTTTTTTCAATCCGAAAAATCCATACCCTACTCATGAAGCATTATGACTCAGCACGGAAGAAGTACCCAAGAGATCAGGACTGGAACTGAAATAGCGAAGGAAGGATTTATGGGAGGATGAGAGTTGATGGCGAGGTTAAAATAAAAACAGATTTGAAAAAGAGGCTAATGAAAATTTTGACATGGTTGTGAGACTAGGATTACGAGGAAAGAAGACGCAAACAAATGCGGGTATGGCGTAGACAGGAGAAAATTAGTTCGACTGTGAGAGGAAACAAATGAGAAAGCTTTAACTGAAGTATGTACCTACGAGAAGAGAGGAGCATAATCAGAGTGATTAGGGAGAGAGACAGAAGAGATGAGTGGGATAAATTTCGATAAATCTTCAGAAATATTTGGAAAAGAGGATGCTACGAAAAGAGGCGGGAAGAAAGAATTATTTTATTATAGGATACAGATGACTGTTAGAAAATTAACCCCTTTTATGCCCCGGAATACGAATTTTTAACTTTAAACGTTTTTATCAATTGAATTGGTCATACCGCTCCTCAGTAACGCAAAACGGGTATAAATTAATTAACAAAACACCTCATCTTCAGGTAATACGTGGAGCCAAAAACGACCCGGAAAATTTTGCATTAGTTTTTCTCTGCCTAAATCGTAAATTTTCGCAAAAAGCATTATATTGCCAGAGTGGTTGGAGTCTCAGTTGCATGATCATTACATAATAAGTTTTTAAAAATAGAGAAAATATAGGTACAATTATTGATCTACCTGTCAAAACTCGTCGAAAAAACGCATCAGAGCAGCTGTACGAAAATAAAACGCGCATAGCAAGCAGCATCGAAGATTTCAAACAGGTAGTAGTATAGTTCGGGAGTTATGGAAAATCGAAAAAGAACAACTGTTAAGAGAACGGCCTTGAATGAAGAAGAATGGGTTGGCCAAGCCTGAATACTCACCATGGGGTAAGAAACCTATGACGATTAATTCCGATCGCCCCCTTTTGGATACGCCACTGATAACAATGTAAATAACTGCTGATAATTATCCAGGAAACTACATGTGGGAAGCGTTATAACGATTGACCAAAGTAATTGAACCTTCTTGTATACTGAAATCTTGCCTTTTCCGCAAGTAAAATCATTATATTCTACCTTTTCTATGTTTATTAACGCAAATAGGCCCACGCATCCGGTTTTCATTTACTGGAGCAAGTGTTCAATCATGGATAAATATAGGTTGCGTTTCCAAAGGTTTCTTGCTTACAAGGTATCATAGTAAACGTTTCAGAGAGCTTCGGGCATCTGCATTTATTTATATAGTTACACCCATCTCTTGATTAAGTAAAGGCATGTTTTGGATTAAAGGATTATTTGTATTCTGATTCTCTTTTATGGAATGTTATAAAAAAGTCACCTAATTATGGCTTTGTTCAATCGTGCCTGCCGGCACAATGGGCCGGGTAATGCTAGCATGAATAAAAGCATTATTTTTGTAAATTTCCAATGAAAATATCGAGGATCGAGCGACAGAAAATTAGAATTTATATGTTTATTAATTAAATTTTTTTTATTATACAGCTAAAATGGTAGAAATTAAAAAACAAACAATAATATAGTGACATCTTGAAGTTCTCTTTCAAAGTAAATTCTAAGGGGCGCCAATGTGCAGTTGCGATGCATCAAAACAGCTGGGAAATTTCTAGAAGTTTAATTACGCACTACGAATGGAAACAATCCGGATTGCGGCTCGCCACGCAATGCGGAAGCGTTTATTTAAGTCAGCGTTGCAGCCGATAAAAATTTGAAGGTCGCCTTTGTTCCTTCGCACGCTTTTGCGCTGGCTTCGGCTACGCTGCTACGCACTGGAGGCGCACGTGTCGCCATAGTTGCAACCCGACCACTGACGTGTGTGTTATCGCACGAAACGAACTCTTTGCACATATTTCCTGACGCAAGTGTCGTATGAAGCTAACTCTTAGCCGCCGGTGGCTTCTAAGTACGTGAGGATTGGTTGTGCTTATAAAATCGAAGAAAAGAGACCTTAATTCAAAATGTTCGGAGGAAAATTAGTTTTTGATCTAAAGGAATTTCAGAAAATGGTTTAAAAATCTAATAAAGACGAGCAAAAGGGCAAAAATTGGAGCAAAAAATAAAAGATACACGAGAGCCTCCGTAATGCAGCTCTCAGGGAATACACATGGATCTTACGTATTATAAACGGTTACTTATGATGAAATTTTATAGAAAAAGAGCCATTAAATGATACATATATGTAATGTTTTATCAGTAACAAACCCTATACCTCGCTAGAGAATTATCGAGATCGTTTCATGGCTGAAAACAAATTCGATAAAAGGCATTTCAATATCAAAAAAATATATATAGTTTTTTAATGTACCTATATTTTTTCTGAAATCTACAAATACATTTTCTTCTAATTTGCCGGAAATATTTCAGTTACCATGTCCAACATTGAAGTGAATTTGGGTAAACTTTTCCGTCTATCGAAAGCAAGCGATGAGTACATTTCGCGCTATTGGAATTATTCCGCACAAATAAAAGAAGCTAACGAAAACCAAAACTCCGCCGAACACACGCAATTCCTTGCTTCAGAGTATTTGCACATGAATTTATAAGGAATATGCATGTGAGTACTAAAAACGTGATATTCTTTTTTAAATAAATGATAAATATCAGGACACAAATAAAAATAAAGTTATATAATCCAATCACTTCAAACTGTGCTGGTAGAAATATCGTTGTGGTGCCGATGGCGTTGTTTTTTAATAACTATAACTGCATGACTGCAACGATTTCTCCTCATTTCAAAGAGAAAATCGATATAAGCACACTTTCCTATAATTTGTGCAAAAAAATAAAAATTACGATTGCTGGAAAAATCCGCTCTATTCAGTTTACGTAACGAACCAAGTAGTTTAAAAAAATAAACTTGCCGGAATTTCTTATTTAGGAAGCCTATACCTCCAAGGGCATCCCCGCAATGGATCGTACAAACGCCGAGGCTCGCCACCTAACGGATGATAAGCTTCGTCATCATCCGAGGACAAAAAATAAAGCGCACGAGGCATCCCCAAAAAAACCCTTTTCCAGGAAAAATAACACGAACTTGAGCACGTGTCGAAAAGAGCTCGGGTTTTGAAAAAAAATAATAGAATCAAAAGACTTCTTTAAGCGGAAAAAATAATTTTCGGGAAAAAATCGCGGATGGAAATTAAAATGCGCAAACTGCCATTACTGCCCTCTTGAAGCGTGCTTTATCGGGGTGCATCGCGCAAGCGCACTTGGAGCATTGGTGAAGGGTTATATGCGGAGAGGAAACATGCAAATACACACACACGCCGAATGGTACCCATTTGACCGGCTCTATTCGAACAGCTCCTAAATTAATTACAAGGTAGCCTTCCCTCCCTTCTCTCCTTCCTCAAAACACCCTGATATCCTTTCGTCTAACAACCTCCACTACCCTCACCTCCAGCTACCACCACCACCCACTCTACCAACGACCTACAAGGACGAAGTGCGAGGCTACGTGCTTTTTCTTCGCACATGCGCCCTAAACGACTTATTCCCCTTCCCATCTCACGCAGCTTCCATTCATCCCTTCCTCTGCACAGATCTAGACGTCAGAGAGGCGGCGAAAAGAGAAGAATGAACGGGAAAACGTAATGCGAAAAGGTTACCGGAGTGTATACGCATCCCAACCTTTTTCCTCAATCCTCGCTACATATATTATGATTTGGTAGGGGATGGGACTCTGGATTAGATGTAAGGTCCAGGATATTAACGAATCGTGTTCCCTGAAGGTAGGTCATTTCAAAGGAGGTCATTTCGGGTAAGGGGAAAACGGCAATGGTGCAAAGAGAGAAGTCGATGGGAGGGAGGAAGTGCATCCTAGACCGCCAAACGTCCTCCCCCACCTCCCATTTAGGTAACCTCCCTAGCGTTGCACCTCCTAATTCCCCCTCTACCCTTAACAGCGTGTTGAGAGAGGACTGGGGGAGCTGGGAATATCAGAGGATCAATACGAATAGGGGAAGGGTAGGGTAGTGAGAAGAATGGGGAAAGAGAGGAGGGAGGAAATGGAGAAACAGGTGGGGATTTAAGGGAGCAAAAGGGTAGGGGAGAGAGGGGAGGAGAGGGTACGGAGTTTAGGGTTGCGACGAATCATAAGCGCGAAAACGAAAAGTAACTTTTATTGCTCGCGTTAGTAGGAATTTGTGATAGCCGACTCTTACCGCGTTGCGCGAAGTTTCTTGGATTTAAATTTCTAAATTCGCTGGATTTTCGTGTTTTTTAGTCAGCTGAGATTTGTATTCGATCGCCGACTGCCCTTAATGAACCCACGCTGAGAAAGCGTTAACGCTATTTCGAATTTTCACTTTTGTTAACGAGTCGGTATTGCCTTGGTTTTTTATGGTCGCCCTATCGACCTTTGCAGGTATTTTTCGACAAACTCACTTTGCCTTAGATCAGGGATTCCCAACATTTTCGATGTGGCAAGCACCAAGTTGTATGCTAGAATCTGAAGCCTCTATACTTCTGCAGAAATAGGAATGTTAATGGATAAAATCAAACCAATGTCAAAGTTATTCGTAATGTTCTTAGTTGCGTTTAGAAATAAAGCAAATTAAATGATTGGTTAAAAGAAACGGGATTTTAAGCACAGTAGAAGGGCACAGCGGTGCTCGCGAGTACCAGGTTGGGAACCCCTGCCTTAGATCTTCACTGTTGGTCGTCATTTCTCGTTTTTTTCAAGTCTAATTTAAGTGTAGATTTTGAAATATGAATCGTACTTCCGAAAAATGCCCTGAGAAACTTTTCTTTCACGCAAATCCACAGGCAGCATAAGGGCTGTAATGGGGAGCAATAAAAAAAGCCACCCTTAGTATCTGATTCGTCAATTCTTTCCTTACTTGTTTTTGGGATCCTTCTGGCATAAATAATTTTAGATAATCGACTCAGAGTAGAGCTCCTAATCTCTGGCACTGAAGTCGCAATTTAAGGTTTAACGATGCAATTTTTTTTAAAACAGATGCGACACGAATATGGAATAGATTTATCACGTTGAATGAAACAAACCTTCCGAGTCGATTAACTTACGAAAAGGCCAAAAGGAATTTTTGCCATGTTCCGTAATCCAACGAGTGTAAGATCTACTTAACGAGGGTAATTTAACTTTTGTCAGATTTACATAGGGATTACAAACTTCGACCAGAGGATACCAGGAATATTTCACATAGGTAAACATGTAAGGGTTTGATTGATCGGTTCTACCAGAACCTAATAACTGCGAGCCATTAACTGTTTTGAAGCCATTTTAATAACAGGAGAACTTGAAGCCATTTTAATAACAGGGGAACCTCAAAATCACGAAGAACAGATCTGGTGTTATGGCGGAGCTAAGATTTCCGAAGTAATTGGATGCAGAAGATATTCATAAAATTAAAGTGCAAATACTCAAGAATATAGCAATATGCGACCCTCAGCTTTCAGCGGAGACAGGAAAACTACGTAGCGAGCCACATTATGAGTCGCAATCGCTTTATTCGGTGAGCCGAATACGAATCTAAACGTAAATCTAGTAAAAAATTTGTAGTTGCGAAAATGAGTAAGGCCAACACAAAAAAAAACGATTAACTGAATCTCGAGCATAAAAAATTTATGCAACACACGCCGCACAAACTTTGTCAGATTGGAAGCCTTCTAGTTCATACAATAATGCCACTGGTTAATTTAATACGTATTTAAGCGAGAAAAGTATTTTCTCGATTTCAATCGTAGCAATGATACTGCTGTTACTAAAAGTGGAAAAATATTGGAGGTACTTGGACGTAAAACTGGATACATATGAGATCCCGGACTTAATAACATAAGTGATTATGAACGAAGCTACAATTTATAAATTTCGTCTATGGGAGTTCCGTACAAAAGATTTGCGAACAAATTTTTTAAACGTAACCCGTTCGTAATTACGGGCCCTCCTATAATAAAACTAGGCGCTATGTCCTCATTTTGCGTTACGTATAGCTACCGACGGAATCGCAAAAATCTCGAAGTCGAATTTTTGCACGACTACAACACATTCTCTAAACACTTTGTATGTATGTAAGAAAATAAATAGTTTTGTAACATTTATGGAAGTCTTACGATATATTTCATAGCTTGCTGTATCATTGTGCTATTAGGCGTCGGATAAGTGGATACTTTTCTCATCCAAAGCTTAGCAAGACGCCAAACGACTTTGATTACAACCTTCTCCGAAATGGAAAACATTTTCTCTCGCTATCACATGCGTATTTTTTTATCATTCGTCTTGATCGCGAATAGATAGAAACTAAAATTTAAACACCCTATTCGAAGATAAAAATTATGCAGTGAATACACTCAATACGGTTGAATTAACGTTATAGGTTTTCAAGAATAGGTAATATTAGTAGACGCATTTTACCTCGTTTCTGAAGAGATGTTAATAAATTTTCCTTAAAAAAAATGTACTCGTATACATTCAAATTTGATGAAGATCATTCATTAAAGTTTTTAAAGGATATCAAATTATTAGAGGTTCTCACTCTATAGCTCGTAAATACTTCTTTATTTTTATTCGTATTTACTTATATTCGAAATCTGAAAAAAAAAGTCCCGGAAAGTCTCGGATAAAATCGTCTTTTTCCGATTCTTAACGAATTTTTACGCTAATTCGATAAGGATTCGGATTCTGTCTCCCATAAAAATAAACTTTATTCTTTCCTGCAGAGAACTGTTTAAGGCTCACGTTCGTAACATGTTTATAAGTAATTTTAAAATTCAAATGAAAAAATAGCTGCACTCATCTCTATGTTATTCAAATATAGAAAATGAAAAAAGAAAATATTTTTTAAAATTATAAATGTCACTCAAATCGGTTTAAAAACCTAACTACACCACTTAGGGGAAATACCCCTATAATTCTGTCGAAATTATCAGCGATGCAGTTGGCAGTTAAGAACTTTGAGTGAAAGTTGGAAGGTGATTTTCGGCGGTATCAGAGAGCAGTTAATAAAGTAAGTAACTGCAAATAAATTTCATAACAATGCGTTCTTGTCATTATATGCTAGTATTACTATTTGTTTCTCGAACTAATTATACAATATCACCGCGTATTATTACCATACTTCTAATATTATTTTTTTGGTATTCACAGTCCGCATGAAGCATATTGTCGCCGGATTTGGCCCGCGATGTATTACGAGTATGACATCCCTGTACAATGACTAATTAACACACATGTGGATGTAAAATGTGGAAGGTGTGAGGATCTATTAAGTTCGAGGTAAAGAATGTAATTCAGGCAGTCCCCGTTTTTAGTCGGTCCGCTTTTCGTCGTTTCACCCATACTTCAGATGCAATATGACACCACTGATTCATTCTTCCGTCCTTGTGATCCGCTTATTCGTCGCATTAATGTTTTTCGTCATTCCGATTTTTTTTGCTACGATTCAAATGAAAATACCTAAATGAAAACATTGTTTCATTCTTCCATTCTTCATTCTTTACTATGTTTGCCCAAATTACTCAATTGTTTGAGATTTCGTCATTCCGATTTATCTATCGGACAAATTTGTGGTGACACCATCTAGCGTCTAGCGGCCAAATTATGAACTTTTCAGTGAAAATTTCGTGTTTCGCCTATCTCTGGAAGTTTATCCTGTCAGTTTTTAAAATCCTAACTTAAACTGCAATAGTATTTTAAATGGGTATTTCCGGGAATCTTTGACTCTAGTGTTCTTGGTCAGGTACTAAAATGCTCATTTAAAAAAATGGGGCATGCACCGAGCAGTGTGATAGCGGTGATGCAACGTACGTAGATCAAACTGAATGGTACTACAAGTGGAGGGAAAAGATGTGATGACGATGTTATAAAATCCGCTTTTCGTCAATCCGCTTTTCGTCGCAGTTTTCAGGTACGTAACCTGACGTATAAGCGGGGACTGCCAGTATTAGTGGCCGTCAGCCTTCATTCTCAGTGTGTATGAGTCAGTCTTGTGAGTGGCATCAGATATTTTGGAGCCTTTAACATACTTCGCATATTGAAACTGGAGAGTCAATTTTTCATTTAGTATTATAGTCGTTTCACCAGCTAAAGTCTCTTGGCCTTGAAGACGCCAGTTATAGTCGTTTCACCAGCTAAAGTCTCTTGACCAGTTAGCAGCAGCCAATAGGAGACGGTTTGTTTGGGAAGGTAGTGGGGAGGAACCCAGTCTCACTCCTGCTCTCGAAGAGATCACATCAGGATGCGTTGCCATTAGAAATTGCGTAGTATATCAGCTGAAGGCGAAAATCCGCAAGAGCTGGCAACGCGCACCGGTATCTGCTGTCCCGCACGAAAGTTGAGAGGGGCGATGGAAGGGGAAACGTTCGTGATTGGCTACTTGCTCTAAGTAGGCCAAGAGACTTTAGCTGGTGAACCGACTACAGTCGTAATTTTAATTGATATAAGTTAAATCTTGTTTTTTTACTGAAGGAAAAATGTCGCAGCTAAGAAGTCAAAAAAAGATAAAACAAAAAAGTCGACATTGGACTGACGTATTTGGTTCGTAAAAAAATCTAAAAAACGTGCTGTGTTATATGTTCCCAAACTATCGTTTGTAGAATTTCTAAGTGAAATGGTATTTTGAGAGAAACCTTCATAACCGGTCAACTTCGGAATTTTTCTCCTTCTCAATCTTCACATTTGTGATCAGTATTATGCATACACACATATAACATAAATTTCCATCATTTCACTCTTATGATTTTTCAGTTCTGATGTGATGGAATTAACGAAATTCCGCCCCGATGTAAAAAATTAATACATTTTACCCTACCAAACGGACATTATTGGAACCAATTAAAAAGGTAACGGTTTAGGAATTAAACACCAGTTAACGATTAAATACAAATACTAAAAGGATGGAGAAAGTCATGTATTAGCAACCTCAGATTCGTCGGCATCGGCATCCCCGTAAAGTAGGTCTGCACTGATCAAGCTTGGCCTGCTGATGAAATGCAGTGAATTTAACATTGAATACGATCAAAATTCTTTGAGGACCATTTCTGCGAAAGTTAAATTTTAAACCTTTGACTAAAAGCAGAAAAATAAATTTAATATAATTTAATAAATTAGTTTTGGTGAAATCGCCAATTTATGCTCTAAAATGTACAAATAAAAACAATCTAAAGTTAACATAATTGACTGACTAGAAAATAAAAATAGTTTTCAACTTATAGAAGGTGTGTGACATTATTAAGACTATACCATGCGTACTCATTTTTTCGGACGTCCTAATTTTTAGCATTCTCAGGAAGGAATTCCGAAAATTCCATAAATTAAGATAAAATTCAAATAAACATGAGAAACTCACCTGCTTGCAGACCGTCCACTCCAGGAAAAGCTTCCGCCTCAAATAGATGAAAAAGTCGTGAACATTCGTGGCTACGCCACTATAAAGGATTACTGAAAAACACCACACAATACAACTCGTTTAATTTTGTAAAGAAAATTTGGTATAGAATAGACGAAAACATATCAATAAAATTACCTTTCTCCTTATGCATAGCGATTCAGTTATCTTGGCCATGGGCTCCCATTTGCGCTGCGCAACGAAAAAAACATTGGATGAGAAATGGTGAACATAACTCGCACAAGTGTTAGTTATCAGTGTGTTAAAACTAACTACCTAACTAACAAGAACAAAATCAGAATTATGCGTTTAAGTTTCTCTAAATATTATTTCCTAACCTGCCTAACATGAAAACAATTCGAGCCAAGAAAACACGAAAGTGACTGACGCGTACATATGTTCTGTTGCGTCGGCCTTACACTAATGCTACTCTAAGTTAGTTAAAGTGTTAGTTACAGGTTAAGTGGTACAGAAATGTTCTTCTACCCTTCGCTGGGGCCGGAGCACCGTCCGTCGTCCATCGGTGGGAGTGCCATCTGCGTCGATTAATTACCGACCTTAGGGAAAATTCATTCCATCGGCGAATCCTTTGGACGCTCGGCAGTCCTTGCGTCGACGCACGACCTATGATGCGACTTGCAGTCTCTCTGAAGGCTTGATTTGACACTGAAAAAAACACTACACACGAATTGTTCGTTCTTTGGTTCAGTTTCACTTTTGAATATACACTAAATAAAAAATTACTGATTTTCGCAACGCAACACTCTCGAATTACAAGTCGCACAGCAGCAGAATTCTCTTCCTTCTTCGCGTTTAAGTATTTTTTTATATCACGTAGTTAACCACGAAGCACTTTTCAGAAAATTTTCTACCCAACTCATCTTCCTGTTCCTTATAATTTCTATCAACATTCTTTTCTTTACAAATTTCTCTCAATGCTTCCCAATATTTAATTCTGTCCTTTCATTTCATTATCAGCATCCTTCCCCTTTTCCACATTCCGAACCTTTTCAAGAATTGCCTACTATTTTTCCAATCGAATGTAAAGTCCGTTTCTTCCTAGGTTTCTGCCCCACACAGCAATCCTGGCAGCTTTCCATCTGGAAATGCAAGAGGCCAAAAGTTATTACAAAATTTTTGGGTTAACAGTTACTGAAGGAGATAATAATGTTGCATTTTAAAATACGTAAGAATTTAATATGCGATTTCGGCACGTAAAATCAATACAATTAATTTTCTTCTTTTTAGCGCATTAAAAAAAACATACGCTTATAGTTTTACTTTGGCATCTGCCAGTCTGTAATGTTTCGACGTCAAAGAAGACCACGCGGGGCCCTGTGCAGCCACACCGATGGCACTTGCCTCAAGCCGGCCCTGACTGTCCTAGAGCACGGCCAATTGCCTTCTGTCCAAGATTCCTTCGTTTGCAAGCATATCTTCGCAAATGAACCATATGTTAAAGTTTCAAGGCAATTCTACGCTTGCTTAACTTTTATTTTAACATTTCACCAGGTGTTTCTAACGGAATCATTTTCCTCGATATAAAATACTAGTGGAAGTGCCAGTCGAATTTCTACGGATTTAGTTAATCTAACACTTCGACCCAATTAACATGTAAACATCGCGAGAATACGATAGTAAACAGTTTTAACCGTTGAATAAAGCAAAAACAAAGAGAATCGGTCCATATTTAGGCATTTTGATGAATGAAGGAGAAAAACCTTGCACTCTGAAAAATCGAAAATTACGTGTAAACGGAAAAATAATCATTGCTTAACAACCCCCTCCCCCCACATTTTTAAATCGCCATATGGCCTGTGTTACTCGCCGGGTAAAGTTTCGTGACGATATCTTCAAAGGTGTGGATTTGTATAACGGACAAACATAAACAGCATTTCAGATTTAAAGATATGGATTAAATCCGAAATCCTATAATTCAAACTGTTAAATAAAGCGAAAATGAAAGTATATTTCCGTTTATTAATAACTTCTACTTCCGCTGCCAATTTTAAGGCGTATGCAGGATATACAAAAACATTTGTTTAAAAAAACTGAAAATCGCCTATAAAGAATACTTTTTCATTTAGGTTTTCTTAACAATTAACCAAATTTGTTTGTAAACAATCCGCTTCCAGGCGTATTGCTTTCAAATATAACGATAATTTTATTTCCTATCATATCGCTTTCGCCAAATCCAGCTTCATTTCTTGTGAAATTATGCCTTTCTGAAATGTTTACTTTCAAGTCTTGTAAGCATGAAAACCGTGAAAAGTCAACGTATAGTTGTCCATCATTAAAATCTGACCCTGGTAAATGTAAACCAGATGCGTGGGGCTATCTGCATTAATAAACATTAAAAATGTAGAATATAATGATTTTACTTGCAAAAAAGGCAAGATTTCAGTATACAATAGAGGCTATTGTATACTGAAGTCTTGCCATTTTTATTGAATAAAGAAGGTTCAATGATTTGATCAATCGTTATAAACGCTCCCACACGCAGTTTCCTGAATAATTACCAGTATCTATTTACGTTTCTATGTATAAAGACTGACGTTGCTACATCGATCATTTCGTTGCTTAAAATTGCAAATCGAATTACGCTCAACTTTCGTCTATTTGAAGGCTTCATGGGCTTCATTGAAGCTGAATCGGAGGTAACAATGACGATCGCCTTGGCAAGGCCCGGAAAGAGTAGGTACGTAAAATCCACATAATTTCGAAACAAGTTGCCTATTTCTGAAAACTTCGAACGTGTAACGTCTGCACATAGAAAGAATAAGATAGTATGTACACAGTTATAGCCATCGAATAAAGCAGAAACGAAGAAAATCGGTCTATATTTAGCTATATTGAGATGAATGAAGAGAAAAAACCTAGCAACATGAAAAATAGAAAATTACTCGTTAAATTATGGTAAAATAATTATTGAATTAAACACTCCCTCCCATCCAAAAACTTGACTGCCATATAGCCTATGTTATCCGCAGGGTAAAATTATATAGGTACCTATGCGAAGTTTCGCGCCGATATCAAAAGTGCGGATCTGTATAAAGAACAAACATAATCTGAGTTTCACTTTTATATAATAGATACTGTTTCGTGTTGTTTAAACAATAATGATACATAATAACAGTCTCCAAAGTCTGAGCAATCTAATTAATCAGCTAATTTATGTTTAAAAAGTTAATCAGCAACTTAAATTCTACTTACGTTTTACGCCGTTGCTTGAGATGCCTGCGATGCTTAATTTTATGAGCCTCAGGGGCAAGTGGTTGAACTGGAAAATGGAATTCATCCTTGTAATGCGGAAGAACTAAAATACTATTCCTTAATTAACTTAATACATTGCTAAGAAAATAATTATTAAACTAATATCACGATAAATCATAGTTTTATTTATCGATATGGCAAGAGAATAAATAAAATTAATGTTTTTTCAAGTATTGGACCTATGTAATGATTGTTATAAAAAAATTTCGTTAACGAAACTAGCATAGTTCGTCGAAAAAGTTGCAGACGTGTTTTTATTGTAACAATACTTCTTGAAGTGGTTTCGTGATTTTACACATTTAAACTATAAAAACTTCAGGATGGTGTTATAGCGTTCTCTTCTAAAATATTTGATTGAACAATTAATATCTTTCATCTTACTCTGCCATAGCATCTACTTCTATAATCATTTGTTGATGCGTCAAAGTGATTTATTTGTTTCTATTTTTATTCAGAATCGCTATATATTTATTTTAGTTTATAAGTTTATGAAATGATTCTTTACCTCTTTTTTTATCGGCGCCATATTCTAACAACTTATTTCTTCTGACGATTAATTTTCACTTGATTGCTTCTTTCTCTGTTAGTTTTCACGTACGTTGGGTACACTTATTAGTATTTTAGCCATTTACAGAATTATTCTTAATGTTTTGTAGGTATAATTGTTAACTTTAAAAAAAAAATCAAGACCTTTCCGAATTAATTGTAATTAGTCGTACAAAACGTCTTCTAAGTACATTGACATTCGCCTTTTGTTTACAATGTTGAAACGACGAGCGCAAGAATTTATAAAAAGGAAAACGAAGTAATAAATATAATAGTGTACTATAATTACGGATAACAACACAAAAATTGATATTTTAACATCTTTTGTTTTTATGTAACACTTTTTGTATTAACTTAATGCTATTTATTAGTAATGAGAATACGTGCTCATGTACCATATAATACACAAAAATGTACTTTTTTATTGTATCAGAAATTGACAATATTGTTATAATTTTCCTAAAAACATCGAAAGTTAATTCCTTTCATTGAAAAAATGTAATGTAACATTACTTAAAAAGGTTGTGGAGACTACGGCGAGATGGATGGCCCAAATATATAATCAACTCCTCAACTGTAAAACAAATATATAGCATTTCCTAATATTTTTCTGAGTACTCTTTGTACAATCGCTATTAGTTTAATTTCCTAAAATAATCGTAACAACCAAGATGCTTTTTATCAATAAATGACTTTATTGAAAGCAAAGAAAGTCATTTAATAAAAAATTCAATTACCTTCCTTTACATAAAACCATTTGTAGTTTCAACTCCATTAACATTTTCACCTTCTTAGTCTTTTCCTCAGTGATGTAACTAGTAAATGAAGGACATTCAGCAAAATTTTACAAGTGTTCAACTGAATCTAGTAAAGTAAAACCTACTTGAACTATTAATCAATTAACATGAATATGCTGAAAACTAATCATTAAAGAAATTAGGATAAAAAGAATAACCCCTAAAACAATCACTATTTTTTCTATTCAGAAAAATTCAAGGTCCCGAGGGATTTGGCCACCCATGCAACCTTATTTTTACACCCATTTTTATCTTTTACAAAGTCTCATAAGGAGGGATAAAATCTTAATCAAATGTTCCTGACACACTGAATAATCTTACAATAATCAAATATATTAAAGACTACAATATGTGAGTAAAAACCTCTGTGAAAAAGGTACAAGGCTATAAAAGTCGACAAATAAAACAATAGGTAAGGTTTTTTATTTAACATCATAATTTAAAGATATAAAAAATGCTTGGCATAACACATTCACACATGACATCAATCACTCTGTTTTCAGTCATAGATTCCATCAATCCACCAATGAGTAAACCACCGCCTCGTCTTTCTCTGGTTCTTCATCCTCGTCCCCTTGCTCCTCATGCTCCACCTTTTCTTCTTCCTCGTCTGAACTGCTCTCGCTTGCTTCCCTGTATCTGATGAAACTCTCTCTCTGAAGCTGTTCTGTCAATCTCAACATCGCCTTAAATGAGAATAACGTCCAAATTAGGACAGTCTGTAAAAAATTACGTGAGAGATAAAAAAAACGTTTTCATTTAATCCTCGATAAATACTCATTTCCTCGCGATACATACAAGTGAAATATCTTATATAGTACTCTTCTTCCTTGCAGCCCTTCTACTACAGCTGACAAATTTTCAGCATTTCCTTTTATTGCATCAAACTGCAATTTTTACAAATTACCAATACTTTTAGTATTTACGCTGTTTTTTTAAATCAAGAGTGAAAAAAATTGCTATAACTTTAGTAAATTTAACTTAGATTACAAGATGATAATGTTGGCAGATATGATGAAATTCTTTTTATTTTTGGTTCCATTAAGCTTGTAAAAAATGTATAAGAATATATTCAAACATAGTATTTTAAGAATGGTTGAGAGCTTACTTTATAATATAAATGTATCCATAACTGTGATCACTTTGGCAACATCTATATTATTTTAAAATAACGAAGTAGGAAATGCTAGATCAATCTTCTAATGCAATCATTGATAATTATATTAGAGCATACAGTTAAACAGTGTTGTGTGTGTGTGTGTGTGTATATATAATTTTTACTGAGGATAAAATAACTTGCTCCATTAGTTGCAGCTTGTTAGATGACCACCTGCCTAAATTTTGGAGGGAAAGTTCTGCCTTTTCATCACTCATCCTGCTATGTTAAATGTTCAAAGTTTTGTCCCGCTTTTTCAAAAACCATGGTTCACATTCCAAATTGTCATTTAAACTGCCTCGAAACATCCTCACTGTCACACCAATTTTCTGATATCCATTACTTCTGTCTAAGGCTGATCCATCTATAAATGCACCACAAATACACCACTGTAATATGTCTCTCCTTAAATAATTGAAAATGTACCTCCTTATCAGGTAACATATTACCAGGTGAAGGGTTAATTCTAGAAGAAGGGGAGGCTAATTTTGTTTATTTTATGTTTTCTGTTTGTACCCCTAAGGGAAGAGATAACTCTAAGTTCTTTGTTTCTTTTACAATTTTGAATCATCATTTTTTATCAGTTTGCATTTATCAGAATTTTCTGAATATTTCTATGAATATGAATGTCATCCTGCTTCCAAAACTCGAAAACATAATAATATTCGAGAAAGTATTTAGACTTACAATACTCAATGGATATACAATTTAACACTTTCTAAGACATAAAACTCCAGCAGTGAGGGCACACAAGGTACAATTCATCTCATGTATTCTCTTTACAGACCATTTTCTATTGATTGAGCATCATAAGTATGGCCCTGTTCATATTCTAAATATCTTACAGCCTGTTTCATTTCAGTTTGCAGTGAAATAAATATCATGACTTAGAAAACTGGTGAAAAACAAATGTTCACTAATTGTAAGTATAAAAGCCTTTGGTTAGCACGTAACACATAGATAATTGGAATTTCAGTTTTTTCTGACACTGGCATTTAGTTCATAGAAATCTCAGTTTTCCGTACATATCATCCTTTTGTTCTCTATACCTTATTCCGTAATAAATAATAGCATTTTCAATTATATGAACACTTTGTAGACTCATTCCATAGTATAAACAAGGTAAAATAATTTTAATAATGGAACTTACAAAGTGTTTTTCCCTGCGTATACTTAGTTAGGAAACATTTTCTTAACCCTTTGCACTCAGATTTTTTTCCCTTTCCACCATTACTCACCTATTTATCTTTAGGATATAATGATAAGCCAACTTAATTATGGTCAGGGGGCTCCTGAGGCATAAGAAAGTGCAATCGCAAGATGGCTACAGAAAAATATTTATAAATTCCATTCCTCTCTCTCTCACCAAAACACGTATAAAGTTATACTCGACTCACAAACTGCTGTCGAATCAGACTTGACTTGTGAGTGCAAAAGATTAAGCTAACACATAAAAGTTAAATGATGGGATGAAGCATTTCACTTTCTGACAATGCCCAATAATATGTTAACCCCAAAATTTAACATATACGTAGACTGTTTGGCTACATATCATTTCTAAGAATATCAACACTGCCAGTCTCTCCAATGAGCTCTTATGATGCATCAGATTTCTTTAAATGCACTACTAAAGTCAATTGTGCAGATAATTAAAAGGCTTTTATTAATTGATTAGTTTCAACCCATCAGCAGGAGTCAATGCATTCAAACATTTTTGTAAGGTATACATATACATGAAATTTAATCAATGATAGGAAGCATTTATGTAAAGATTTTCACTGCCACAAATTTTTACATCAACAATACAACGTAAAAATAATCAAATTATTGGCATCTAAAAGTTGAATATGCAAAATAATCAAAAGGCTTTAATTAAATGTAATAATTGGTTGAGAATCCTGTAAGTGTATTTTAGCAACAAATTACCATATTGACAACTATAAATGACGTTTTTTTCAAAATTCTTAACCACTAACAGGCAAGTGGTCCCAATAGGGACCACAGAATATACCATATTTATTCATTAAATCTGTGCTCTCGTGTACCACATGCACCCCTATATTTAGACCACTTCGGAGGGAAAAAAATAACTTATTCCATTATTTTATTAGGTGATCCCTTTATACCGATGCTAGCAGAAATCTCCTTCTCCTTAGTCGTTACTCTTATGTTAAAGGAGCATCAAGAGCTCACGATGAGTTTGGCAAACACAGATACCAGATGCTAACTTATTCTGGCAAAAGTAAAAGTAGAAATTGATAGTAAACTTTTAATGACAGATATGCTTATTTTGAGCAATGATAAACTTTCCATATATTGTGGCATATAAGTCGACCCGGTGTATTAGTCAACCTCGACTTTACGATTTGAAAATACATGAATAGACATATATTCTCATGAAATTTTTTCAGACAAATACAATTCCTTGGGTTTTTTAAATTTGAAAACGCTTGGACTTGCCCATAAGTATTACGTTTAATAAGCTCCACATTACGCATTAGAGAGGCATCATCAATAATGAAAGCGACTGAGTTGAGATGGCAGCAACTTCGTACAGTAAGTTGGCCAAACTGATGCTGCATAGAAAACTGTTGCCAATCCTCTTAAATCATAAAAAAAGGGATCTATAAAATAAATATAGTTTAGATTTATAGTGGATGTTGGTTCTCTCTTTCCTATCTCATTCTAAAACTGTTTAATAACATGAAAATGTATCAAACAAATCTGGAAACACGATACACGACAGGTAAGATGAAGTTAATACACGTCATTCTATGGGTTTTAAATTACTTACATTGTTAATTTTACACACTAGAATCATTAACTAAATAAAATTATATCAATTTGCTTATTCTATGTTTTGTTGTTTTCAGTGCGTTTTGTGGGGTCTATCTGGCGATTTTGCAATCAGCTGATGCGCTAGTGAAATGCAGAATATTTGGAGAGGATGGAATTATAACTGTATAGAAGTAATTAGGTGTTCTCTATGTATAATTAATATATGTATAACCTGGATTATTGTGATAATTATTGTGGTTTTCCCCTTAATTTATCCAAAAAGCAAGAATCTGGTGTGAGGTAGGTTCACTTTAATTTCTGATTTTAAGTGCACAAAAGTGTTACCCATGTAAAATGAGCACCCCTACTTTATGGCCTGAAAATCTGGTCTTCAAACTGCATGCTATACACGAGTATATACGGTAAGTGGGTCACACGAGTAAATACGGTACAATTAATTTAAATCTTTTAATATAAATGTCATAAATGTAAACACTGGAGCAGCTAATTCAAAATGGCAATAACATATACAGAAAGATTAACTGTCTTCGTAAATATCGATGTCAGTCATCTGTAATTTAAGTTTAACATTTTATATAAGTTGACTTTGAGTTTTAGGAAATTTTTTTAAGCTTCAAAGGTTGACTTACACACTGTGATATAAGGTAAAACTCATTTAATTGGTACAGCTTTAATATTATAAAAATATAAAGTCATCTAAATCATCAAAATGTTCATCGTGATCTTGAAGATGCACCAAAAGCAGTATAAACCCAGAATTTAGACCCTAAACGTTTGCTTGGTCATACAAATACACATATACTTAGTAGAATTCTTAGTCTTCCATGAGTATAAACATAGGCACAAGCAGGTTGCAATGAATTTACCATCGAAACTCACAATTTATATAACCTGTTCAGAAATCTTCATGTAAGTCCCCTTTTTTATGGCATTTTCGGAAAAACAGTGCACAGGGTACACAAGTAAATACAGTATTGCTGGAGACCTTTACAGAAACAGAAGGACTCCCATCCACTCAAAACAATGCATCTTTGCTTCTTGAAAGAGACTTTGTTTACTACTCTAAAACACACTTGAAAAGGCTTGCCCAATGAGAATTTTTGTTACTGACCTCCACTGATGATTTTGTGTCAATAAAGTCATCCCAAAATAAGACCTACGTCATCATAAATGTACATGGCTCAATAGAAATTCTAGCAACAGAGAATACGAGATAACAGGATTAGCAGAAAGACGTACCCTCATTTAGGGATTTTCCATCGCTTTTACTAATAGAGAAAACTTTGAATCCTTCCATAGATTTCACCTTGGAATCAGAAGTGTTTATAGCAGGGGTCCCCAAAGTGGTCTATATCGACCCCCAGGGGTCGATAAGATATTTTCGGGTGTCGAAAATTACTCGGTGGTCGATTGGGGGTCGATTAGAAATTATTGAAACAGAAGTATATCACATCACATCATTGCATACTTTATTAAATATTGTTGGTCAAATCGACGTTTTGTGCCGAAAGCACAAATTCCATCTTAACAAAACAGAGAAATAAGTTAGATACAGAATTCCGTGGCGATTTAAGGCTGAAACTTACTAATCTTGAACTCAACATTGCTAATCTTGCCAAGAGTCACCAAGCACACCCATCACATTGACAATGTCAGTCAATTTTACTAACTTAATAAAAGTCTTATTATAATGCATCTGATTAGACATAATTATATTAGATATATGTAATATAAATGATAAACACTGTAAAATAAACAATCTAAAAAATCACATAAGCGTCTTTTTTTGCTTGTCCTACTATAATTACGTAATAGTAAAGTAGAGGGGGTCGATAAAAAGTCGAGAAATTCTTGAAGGGGTCGACGGTCAAAAAAGTTTGGAGACCC
Source organism: Uropetala carovei (assembly GCA_036926305.1). NCBI lineage: Eukaryota > Metazoa > Arthropoda > Insecta > Odonata > Petaluridae > Uropetala > Uropetala carovei. The sequence continues at coordinate 144,069 of JAXCHB010000100.1, forward strand.
CTGGTTTATAGTATTGATTATTTAAATAAAGAGCATGTTAGAAAATCTCAGGATATTTAGCTATGGTCAATCACAGTAACAGTACAAAATTTTTCTGCATGAAAATTATCTTTCATAATCATGGCTACTAAGCTCTTTCCATCACTGGAAATTCTCGGGCTTACCTGAGTAGTTCTTGCAGCTACGGTTTTCTCAACGGCTGCTTTTTCTAAAGCAAGGGACTCTTGGAGGTCGATCATCAAGGTCTGACCATGTACGGGAGGTGGTGGGGTGGCTGCAGTCACCTCCCAATGCCTCACCCTCTTCACCAACTCTACGGTTTCAACTTTCTCCAAAACGACTTCTCCGTCATGCACTGTTTTCGTATCAATATTAAGGCTTGTTTCTGTGCGAGTCACTTTCTCATCATGTTTGTGGCTGCTATCTGCTTCATTTCCTTCTAAAGGTTTACTAGGACTTTCTTTTGGCTTAGGTGACGAGTTGCCCTCTCTAGTCTTGATAGTCCTGGCAGAATGAATAAGAAATTAATTTTCAAGTCTGTAGATCACCCTGTTACCGTCATGGTAACAGATATTTCATATAATATTTGGCACACTCCCATTAATTTGGCCTATGCTTTAAACAGTCATCATTTGTCCATATCTTATTATATCATAAAACTATGTGACTCCATAAAGCTATACAGCAGGGTTTTTCGACCCTTTTTGATCTGCAGACCCATACTGGAACATCTGAAATCCCACAGACCAGAGGGTTTCAAACTTTTTTCTCTTAGGCCCAATATTAATAATAGAAAATACATTATCCGACCCACAAAATTCTATCTCATAAAATACTGCAATTATTTCTAAGAATGAATTTAAATTAAAACGGTACAATTTAATAACTATTAAATCCCATTAGTTGATTTTGACATGGCAACAATTTAGCCAAAATTTTGCATCAATATATCTTGGATAGACCCTCATTGAGACCCTTATTGAAAGTTTTGCAGTTCACTGTTGGGCCGTGGCCCAAACTTTGAAAAACCCTACCATAGACCATTTGAATTTGACATTCGATAACACATTGAGAATTGGGAGCATATGTTATTTGCTTTGAAAGATCTGACAACTGAATAATATAATACAGAATAATATTAACTGAATAAATTCATTGTCTAGGTGATTTGCATTGTTGTCGGTTTTGTGTAATTGTGTATGATTTACTGGGATTATAATTTCGCATAGCATCTGTCCACATATTCACAAAATTTCGATGCTGTTTTAAGGTTTAAACAATGTGACAGTAACAAAAATGAATAAATATTCCATTATTCATTGATACTGTGTTATCATTACTAAGTGAAATATAGATTAAAACTGCTGAATTTTGATAAAGATTTTGAATATATTTTCTGTAAAAAAATGAGTATTTAATCATTGACTAAAACAGAGAAATATAATTTATACATTTATTTTAATTAGACATTTTATATGCACAACAATGAGAAGATTATGTGCAGAAAACATAGGCATGTTACAAGATACCTATATTGGCTTTTCTGCTTGGTTATGTTATGCAACGAGACATTTCTATAGCTATCATTCATTCACAGTTATTGTCTTTTGGTAGGTTTTTAGCTCACTCAGCCCAATCTGTACAAACCAAGGCCTTTCGCTTCATCTTCTTATGCATATCTCACTTTTTAATGCATTTAATATTCCTTTCATCTTCCTAAATCTTTCCTAAAACCTCCCTTCCATGACTTCTTTCAGCACTGTTACATTTCAAAATTTGACCAACCCATTTCTCCTGCAAATCCCTTATTATTCTTCCAAAAAAAATCATTTCCCTATTAATTTACATGCAATGCCCGGCCTTTTACATAGACTTCACTACAACACCCCTCAAAATCTGCATGAACTGTCACCAAAACAGTGTCGCTCATAAACGCTCCCTTCCAATGGCTGATCATGAGGTAACCTATGATCTCTACCCTTCAATGGATGTTTCAGCATAAGAATGATACATGCTCTCCCAGGAAACTCCCCAGCACCACAGCTCTGCTAATGGGAACTCGCACATATTTAAATCTTCTGCTCTCTTTCCTTCCCTGACCTGGACCACCGCTAACACCCCCACTCCAAATACTCTCACCCCATTTTTGTAGCTTTAGCTTTAGTTTCTCTGTTGCTGATGTAGAGCAGAAGCCTGAAAGCTCCAAGAACAAGCCTTACTCTGTCACCATGGGCATCCACAACACCAAATAATTGTCCACTGGCTCCCTCCTATCCCTCTCAGCCACTAGTTGCCTACTCACATATGTCTTCTTATTTCCTTACCGTTCTACCTTATTATTCTAATTAACTTCCTCTCTTCCCCTAAAGTCTTTAAGACTTCCTCATTTCATTTTTCTCTCGGTCCAACTAATTTTCTGCAGTCTATGCCACGCCATCTGTGATTCATGTAAAAAACTCAATGCATTAAGGATAATTGAAATGTTGCAAGAGAGAGTATATTCTGCCACACACATTTAAGGGGTTATTCTGTTCAAAAGTAATAATAAACACCAATGAAAAACTCTTGGCTAGCTACAGATCTATTTCATACAACTTATCAAGTTTTAAAAATTAAGGCTTACTGTCTTCAATGAAACAAACATGTTGAATGGTGTCTTACACATTACCTGTATTACATGATCAAATTTGGTTCTTCAGGGGTATAAAATTCCAAATATGTATCTCCAGCGACATTAGAATTAAAATATTAGGCCAATAATGAGCAACATATTTTGCCTGTAAGCAGCAAAAGTCAATTTTTGGTTTAAAATTGCACAACTAAATTAATGTAGAAAAAGTCCATGTAAAAAGAGTGATCAATAAAAAATTAACCAAAAAACCACAGCTTGGCTAGCCTAGTTTGAAAAAATAAAATTCACAGTCTGAAACAGCATTAGTCTGCCATGAAAGTTCAGTGAAAGAATATGCTTGGCAACTGGAATACCCAGGTTTGGTTCCCAGTTGTGGCAGAGTTTGTCCTCGTGATTCATAATTTCTCCCACATTCCAGCATGTGTCTGCATTAGCCCATAAAATAAGGAACAAATGACATTGAAACATATTAATAAACTAAGAAAATGCCATAATTTGCCAATGGATGATAAGGATTGCTGAGATAAAAGATTATCATCATAAAGAAAAGTTGGAATCTACATTGAATAGTTTAAGCAATTCTAGAAAAGTGAGTATAATATTCTATGTAGTTATATAATTTTAGATGAATATGTTGAAGGTTTTTATCAGGAGACCCTTTGATTTTCAAATGTACTCTTGTAAATGTTTTGATGAAAAGATCTTTATTACCCCATAAAGGAAGGAATAAAGGATTTTGAAACATATTAATACTGATAATGAATTTTTTAAAATGGCAAATGAGTACAAAACTGCTATAACATAACGTGCACTAAAAATTTTTTATTGTATTTATAAATCACAAACATCATCATTATACTCAGTGCTTTTTTTGTGACGGTACGTGCCGGTACAGCATACTGGCACCTTTTTTTCAGAGCGATGTTGACCCATGTCTAATTTTGGTACATTTTCATTTAACTTAAAGTTAATAGACCGGGGAGTACCTAGAGGTATTCATTAACTTAGGAGAACTACAACAAACTTTTCAGGAAAACATTTGTTACCTACCAGGTGGAATGCCCATCATAGTAAACTTGTCAATACAAAAATGATCTAGGAAAAAATGAATGAATGAACTAAAAAAATTGAAACAAAGTTAAAGACGATCTCACACATATTATATATTATTTAATTTTTTTTAAATCCATACAAAATGATGAAAGAGAAAAAGCTTGCAGAGCACCTACCTAATAGTTATAGAGCACCGGTTGAAAAATGCTGACCTAGGCAAGACTCGAAGTTTTGAAAAGTATTATTAATTAAAACTTTTTGCAACAAAATTATTGTCATATTTAATCTCCTTAAAAATTTTCATTAATGATGAATGTAATAATGAAATGCATGTAAAAGTTCACTTTTTGGGAAATGGGGATTTTTGTTTTAATAATGGTGAGATGCACATTTTTTTTGCAAAATGGCTGAGAACTGCTGCCATAAAGAAACCTAAATATAACTAAAACCAATCTAGCCCAATATAAAGCAACTAAATTACTAAAATGAAAAAAATGCTTTCTTTGTTAAATAAACAAATGGCAACCAATTATGTAATATAACTATGCAATAATTTTCAACGCATGCATTTATGCAGATGCCGTTGAAGGGGACAAAAATAGCACTGTGACACACTATGATAGTAATAATACTACACTGCTCCCCAGTTATAGCATGGGGTATCAGGGGAGGAGTTGCGACCTGCATTATAAGATAATCACGGCATAACCGAGGACACGACTTTTCATTTTTTTAATTTCTTTAATTGCTACAAAAGTAAAAGAAAAACAATATAATGTCAGTACAAGAAATTCATTTTATCGATTCCTTAAAACATCAGTAATTTTTTGTTGTTTTTACTTTAGTATTAAAAAACAACTGGACTTTCCAAGAAATGGGGAGGAAGGAAAAACCGTGGTATATCATTTAATTATTGTAATAGACATTAACTAAACAATTTGTTGTTAAATACACTAAATAAAATCATTTAATGTGGTGTTTTCAAAGAACTTACAAAAACTATATAACTTTTTTTAAATACTTAAAATTGTCCAACCAGAGCATAGGATAATGAAAATTATTCACCCACTTAAGTGGTTAATCCAGCACATCATTTCTGGTATTATCCAAACTATGTAGAGGTGAGCCCAACTTAATGCGGGGGATGCGTTCCTTAGATCTCCGCGTTAAGCAAAAATCCATGTTCGCCAGGGCACCATAACCTTTAGGCACCCAGAGGGAAATAACTTCCCAAATGGTATTTTTGGACACACATTCAATGTAAAACATATTTCTACCGGACTTTTAGAACATAATTTATTAAAAAAACTATAAAATTACCTAGTAAACAGTAAGACAAAAAAGCTTTTTAGTGGTAAACATACATAATTTCAAAATATTTCTCAGAACACCTACGAAGTTTTATTTAAAAAAGAGTCCAAGGTCGACTGCTTATCTTTTTTCCGCTTATTATGTAAAACTTGTCGGTAGCATTCAAGTAGTCTGTCGCAGCCCTGCTTCACGACACTCACTTGTGTGAAGTCACTGTGCTCCTCCAACAAAGTCATGCACTGATCAACGATGCTCTTGCAGCTCCGCTTATAGATCAAACCCATAGTAGTGCATGTTGGGTTTTCTGCAATTTATATATCATTATATACAGTGATGAGCTGAAGCCAGCTCCTGCCAGCTCGCTCGAGCCTGTTGTTAATTTTTCTCAGAATTTGCGAGCCGGTTGTTAAATTTTTAGAAAATATAAAAATTTATTGATTTTGTCCTTTCAAGTACATTTCGCCCTATCTGATAGGCAATTATTGACAGTTTATGAAATGGAATAGATTACGAACTGAACACTTGTTAAGCTAGCAGAACGGTATTACTAAACTAGAGCGATATGGTGTCCCTGGCATATAGGCCTCCGCCACCGTTATTCAAATTTCCTAACCCCCCTTTCTTTTTAGAGAGCTGGTTCTTAATATTTTCCAGCTCATCACTGATTATATATTATTATACATTATATGCATTCAAACATTAAGATCCCTCCATGCGTACATGTTTTTTCATATGTAGATCAAAATTAATAATTATTTTATGTGTAGCATTATTGTTTTATTATTATTTATAATGACATGTTAATACAGTAAATTAACATTGTAATAAAGTAATTGTCGAAAATTATAGATTTTAAAAATATAAATCATCAAAAACATTCTTTAAGATCCAATGATGCCAAACAAACATGAATCATATTTCAAATTTCCGTTTTTCAAATGTTTTCTGCCTTAGGAGATATATTTTTTGTGTTAGACTCGTGAAATTTACGGGGAAAAGAGTGAAATTGGCCACCAGACAATTCAATATTATGCAACACTGCTGAAATATCACAATATTTAGGATACTTTAGGAAATTTGATGTGTGAAATTTAAAAAATCTTAGGATATTAGACTGAGGTCACAATGTGCATAAGATATATTTTTTTTTAAATTTGTAATATGAAATAAAATCCATGTTATAACAAATCCATATTGACCGGGGCCGCATTAAGCGGGGCTCACCTGTATACTGGTTGCATTTAATGGAAACATAATGAGAAGTGAATATTAAATTTGGTTGATACAGCAAAATGAAAATATTATCACTTAAAAAAATAACTACACATGATAAAGAGTTATCATCATCATACTTATATGGTTTGAAAGACTCCTTCATAGGGACACTACACCTTTCTGCAACCTTTTTACACAAAGCTGTTGCATATGGGTCTGTGTTTGCTTTTATTTCAGCTAGATCTTTTTCAGTAATTAGTTCCTCAGGAGGCTTGAGATTCCTGAAAGTATGAAGATTACAGCAATTAGTTGATCATCGTGTCTCAAACTGTTTAATTGGCTGATGTCTTGAAAAAAAGGTATAAACTTTGATTCCACCATCATTTTGCCATTCTAAAATTAGATGACAGCTAACATGTTAAATTATCAGATTAGTGAATACATTTTAGCTATCATTACTTCTGAAATTCTTACAACCTTTTATGAATATCAATTCTAAATATTTTTTAAAATTTACTAACATAGAGCTGGGGGCAACACTGGAAAAATTTCAGAAAAATGCTGATACAAGAGAACATTCCCCACAACATTTGCTAATAGGCATTAACATGTCATCAAATTTTCAGCAACAATAAATAACTGCATCATTAAATCAAGTAATTGGATTGTAATGACAGAATGAGCGAATCTTACGATTTTAATTTTTGACAATTCTGAAACTATATATTTGATTTTAAGGTCCTTTAACTACTCAATATAATAAACTTGATATCACCAATAATGCTTGATACAAGATTTTATTAAATGCTAGCTGATATCCACTGATAGGTAATTGAAGGGAGTAAGTAAGCATGTTGTCATGCAAATTATGGTTTCCCTTTGTTATACTGATGAAAAATCCGATGTGGCCAACACGACTTTCTTCATACGGAGCAATGAATATGATTACTCTCGACGTCAGTATTCTCAGAAATAATTATCAGCGATTACTCTCGAGAATAATTTTAAAATATTTTCAATACTTTACTTTAAAAAAACAATAAGTAAACAAAACTGTTAACTGTTTCTATGGATATCAACAATTAGAAAGTTTTGTCATAGCAGCAGAAACAATGGTATCACTTAGCAATGTATTTAACATAAATTTAGAAGAAAAATCAAAATATGTATCTCTTAAACTATTGCCTTTGTGAAAAAACATTTCAAACAAAACTTGTAGAAAATTTTCCCTACAACTTTTATAATAACAACTATTTATGAAAATTGAGTTTTAAAGGAGATATTTGAAGAAGAAATGGAAAACAGACTAGAATAAACATTCACTTCCAGTTGACCTATATTGTCCAAAAACTTATCAACTTTTGCCACTAATATGAAAATATTATATTTGAAATTAGATACTGAAATGACATATACTACGTATATGGAGAAAGTAAAAATCAGTATTTTTCTGCTTTAAAACTCATAGAAAGTCCTTGTTATTCATAGCAGATGCATTCTCAAGGGTCACAGGGAAAAACAAAGACCATTGTGGCTGAATAACCCATTGAATTATATGTACCTAATGCATGGAAGATTAGTTATGACAACGAAATCGTTTCTATAACAAACTGTTTGAGATGATTTTACTCACCATTTTTACAAAAATATCTCACCATTTCTACAACAATATCTCGCAAAATACACTAATATACAATAAAAAATACAATGATTCCATCCTGAGATTGGTTTGACTGACTTGGGAATATATACAGATGGCAACAGGAAACCACAACACGTTTCCTGTTGCCTTCCACACCGTGCACACAGAAGGGAGGAGGGAAACCCAGTGCTGGCATTAGCCTACTCTTATGAAGAGCACCATGGGGGCCAACTGCTTAACGTCCCTTCCAAAGGACGGGGGCTGATTTGTGTGTTCTCCTCATTTTTCATTTCCTCGTTGTCTCATACTTAGTTCGTACATACACAAATAGGGGGTCGGATAACCTCTGAAAAAATCCTAATTTTGCGGAATTCTTGCCCACTATTGTTTAGAACAGCAGGCGAGTAGTAGGTCAGCGCCTTACCCACTACACCACCGACATCCCCCCTAATATACAATATTGCCAGAAAAAAGTAACTGAATTAGTAAAAATGTATCTTAAATATATATTAATTTACACGATGGTGTTGGAGCTGACTCAGTATGTTATTACCACCTTTTATTTTGCCTTAACTCTGACACAGTAAAGTATACAATTAACTGTATCATGTTTAATAGAGAATTATTGAGCTCTCAATATAGCTGAATTATCAAAGCGATACAATTTCACTACAAAAGCCATAAAAAGGTTAGATAACCATCATGTACGTTACAGCTACTGAGCAGCCATTGTAGCAGAATGGTTTTAACCTTTCTATGGTTACTGGAGCTACAATGTGTCACTTTGATAAGTGAATTAATATGGTCATCTTACAGTTGATTTACTGAGGAGCAATTTGTCTTTTTTGAGTTGATATTTTAAAAAATGCACAAATAATTTAATTTGATACTTTTGAGTTACATGGGTAGTATTTTGTAGGTTAGGTTGAGTGGGGTTGAGAAGGGTTGGTAGGTTGATTGACATTATTTTGTTGACCAAAACTTGAGGGCACACATGCACGTTATTGAGAAGAGAACAAGCTCATGATAGCCACAAAATCCTTTTGAATTCATACATGGGAGAACATATGCGATGCTCAAGAATAAATATACAGAACCCATTAGAAGAAATCTTGAAAAATACCATCTAATTCAGGAATCCCAAAGTTAAAATTTCATTTTCATTGATTATTACAAACCTATTCAAAATTCTGATTATCTTTTTAGTATCAATAAGGTAAATTCTACACTGTAGTAAAATCACTGATTTTGAGAGAATTTCATCACAATTATAAACCAAATAAATAAAATGATAAATTATGTTTTAATGTTCATTAGATAACAGGAATTTGTGTTCATATAAACTCTAGGTTAAGTTAGTTACATCACACAGTCATGATAAATATGGTATTTTTCATTAAGTTTAAATCCAATTTAGTTCAATAAAATCTAAGAATTCATTATTAGAATGTGAAATCCATCAAAGAGCCTGTTTAAAGGGAAGCATCAAATTAACTGTTTGCAGCTTCAGAGATATGATACCGAATAACGACATAAGAAAACAAAACTGCATTATTATTTCGATAAACTAAAAATGGTCAAAATTATGGGGAAAGTCAATTTTAAAATAATTGTAGATGTACTTAACAGCTTTAAAGCCATTGCGTGAACTGAAAGTTTCACAGCAATATCATTTAACGCAGTTAATTTATTAATATGGTGAATTAAAATTTACCCTAACAAACCTTGTTGTCTTTGATGTTCTTCCATGAGAAGCAAGTATTTTTATCGCCTTAGTTTCTTCATCCTCCGCCTCTTCGTCAGAAATAGATACCTCTTTATCTCGTTTTGCCGTTGTGTATGAACCTGTCCATTCGATTTCTTCCACAGGACCATTTATATTTAATTTCTCCAAAAGCGCTGTAGTTTTATCAACTTCTGCTCTACGGACGAGCTCCGATTCAATACGAGATTTAAAGTTCGATATTTTTTCACCTTTGTCAGGAAGCCGTTGTACAAATCCCCTGTTTAATACAATGATTTGAGTACTTTCTTTTTAAAAATACGACACGTTAAACATAACGTACTTACGTACTTATTTCTCAAAAGTGCGTTTTGTCTCTCCAAAAGCTCAGTCAATTGGACTTTCGACAATTTACACAAATCCTCTATGTAACCCTGCCTTTCTTTGGGCGAAATTGGTGACTCTCCTGGAATACGTTTTATAATTTTACTTTCGTACATGACTTTTCTTTAACATATTCAATTCATCAGCAATCAAGAAAATACAAACTTGGACAATTGAATGTTAATAAGCGACTAACTGAAACAGTTGAAAGATTTCAGCCGATGCGCATTTTGAGTGTGGGGAATGGTTTGTATGATATTATGTTTGAAAAGGTATCTATGTCCACTATTTCCCATTTTGCTTTCTTTCAATATGCATTTATAATCACCAGGATTACTTTGCTTTTATTCATTAGCAAATTATAATGCCATTACGACTAACGTGAATTTCGTAAGATGATATGGCTTATTGAAAGTACAGGTAAATTTGTAAACATTAGTATTAACACCATTACGATGTGCCATCATATGTATTCTGTCTGCAAACAGGTCCCTGGTTATTCATGGTTAAACCTGGTTCTCCACATACCCCTATTTTGCAGTCTTCTTCATGTCTTGATAGCTCTTTCCCTTTCAAATTGTCTGTCACCCGAAACCTTTTCCTACCTTTTTTACTTTTTTCATCCAGTTTTCCTTCTAATGCGTCTTTAATAATGCTCTTTTCATGCAAGGTCCAAACCAGTTCGCCTACCTCTTTATTATTATTGATGTGTATGAATATATATGTGTGTGTGCATTTCCAAAAAGCCATTCGCATTTTATGTATAGTTAAATTGTCATTTCGATCAATGTTTGCATTGCTATTATTATATGGTTTCCTGTTATGAAAAATAATTCATAAAACTAAGCTAATGTTGTGTATATTATTTGATAGTTTCAGTATTTCACCTCATTGATTTACAGCGTTTAATTTTACTGTCGTTTTTTTGTTCATCAACATGAATAGCTTTATTAAAGTTTCAATGTAATACATTTACAGTCACACCTGAGAATCTTTCAGCATCCGAAGCGGGCATATTTGCCGCCCGGATTGTTTCGATTTTTAGAATAAAAGTTGTGTTTAATTTAAGAAATAATTGTGCAAAACACAAAATTGAGAGATATTCTTGCTTCCACCTGTGAATTGCTGCCCCTAATATGTTGCCGCCCGGGCGCAATGCAGCCATAGGCAGGCGCGGCCCTGATCCGAGGATTGTCAGAGCACCAGAAGTTCATGTAACTCATATTAACAGAGATGCAATCCACTATTATGAACCAGAGATTTATTTCTGAAGGCAGAGATGTACATAAACAGTGTAAAGAGAAAATAAAATGTAAACAATAAGGTCCTGCAAAGCCATAGGCTTATCTGCAAATGCTGTGCTTTTCCAAACTGGTGGTAAAGTTTATTTAACATTACAAAACATTTCTTTTCTTTATCTTAATTAACTTATATAATCATAGAATAACAGATGTAATTAACTCTACATTCATTGTATACCATTTCACTTGAATCTGTAAATATTTCCATGATATATAGCCATTAATAATAATTACTAAGAATAGAGTGATTGTATAATATTATAATGACCACATCATCTCATAATAATCATTTTACACACTTAACAATCATTTCTAAACATAACAACAAAGATGACGATCTACAGGAAAACTGGATAACTCAAAGTTCTCGTTTATACAAATTAGAAATCATTCCCCTTCAAAAAGGAAAGGCATTTCATTGTAAAGAATTCGTTTAATACAAAATACATTTAATATGTATTACAAACTGCTCAAAATGAGTCGGAATGCTGCTCCGACTCACCATACGAGCTCATGATACTGTTCCATTTCATCAGACATTTAGAAATACTGCTCCTTATAGCAAGCGGTCTGTTTCGTAACAGTTTTCATTCCACTACCAATACAAGCGTTCTGTTTTATAACATTTTTCATTTTGAGCACTGATTACAAAATGAATTTTTGCACCATGGGTAATATAATCATGCTTTTCAGCGTGGTTAATACAAAGTTGCCAGCTTTACCGCACTACCTATCCCCGGTAGAGCTTTCAGTATGAGCTGAGCTGATGACAGATGAGTTGCATGACTTGTGCTACAGATGAATTAACGTGATATATAGACCAGTGCAAATTTTTTCAGACATTGAGTTATTCCTTACAGGTGATATTGGTTGCGGTTTTAACCACATATTTTGTAGTGAATTAAATTTTCTTGACTAAATAATAATTAGAAAAGTGTTGAAGACTACGACAAGATGGATATTTAAAAAAATTAAGAACTCCCTAACCATACAAAGTGAGAATATTGACAGATAATACAAACGGTAAAATTAAACAGGGTAATGAAAGAACAACAGAGAAACAAAAAATTTACACTTAAAGGTTTACAGGGAAGAACTCCTCATTGGTGACCTGGTGTCAAACGTTCATGCACTCATTCCCTCCCAAAAGAACTAATCCTGTCAGAAGAACACACACTCAAACAACAAATGGGAAACTATAAAAAGAGGACGGAACACTCCCAAAAGAACTAATCCTGTCAGAACACGCATTCACGCAACAATGGGAATATCTAAATATTCAGTGGGACACTAGATACGTATTTCGGGTACAAAGTACCCTTCATTAGTAGCTGACGTGGAATGAAGGTGTGGCATGTGGTTTGGGAAATTTAAATGGAGCGTGAAAGTGAAAGGAGGGGGGAGTGTTGACCATTAAACTGTAGAGGGAGAACGGGGGAGAGGGCTGCGGTCGTTATTCATGGTGGTTTGTTTGTGTTTGTATCGTCTCTAAATACTCTCACTTTGTATGGTTAAGGAGTTCTTAATTTTTTTAATATTTACTAAAAAAGATAAAAATTACCCTGCATCATGGATAAGAAGCGAAAGTGAAACGAGTTAAGCTTGGAAACAAAACTCAGAATCGATGAAAAAATTGATGAAATGGAGTGCAGTAAAACAGAAATAGCAAGGCAGTTTAACGTACTTTTACCAACATTATCCACGAAAATAGAAATCAGGAAGAAAATCAAAGAAGCATGTGAGTCAGGATTGGCGCTAAAAAGAAGAAAATACATGGTTCAAAGTATCAAGATCTCGAAGACAAGTTATTGGAATGGTTCCACCAGATGCAGGCATGTAATTTACCAATATCAGGCCCCATTTTACAAGAAAAAGGGAATTGTTTTGCAGTCTCTTTTGGTAGTGGTAATTTTAAGTGTAGTGTCTGCTTAACGCTCATCTGCTGATATGTACATTACATATTGACACCATATATCTGCACCTACATACCTACTGTCCGCTGATATGTACATCGATTCTCACTCACAGGTAAACAGACAGGGTTGAGAGAGCTTAGTTGGAACACAACCTGACCCTCATGATCAGTGGATCTGCCTCCCTTGTATAAACAACTTGGAGAAATAATTATAAACAGAACTCAACTAGCTTTAATAAAAACGTCTACTAACTCATTTCATTTAACAGGTGATGTAGCACGTGATCTTAAAGACACGGACTTACGAAAGGTGTTGCGAATGGGGGATGTGTTTAAAGTTTTAAGCATACCAAGAACCCATACTGCTGACTCTCATGATAACTTCAGTTGGTATCTCACACGCCAGCATGCAAAAGGTTTGTGACTACTTGAGGTTTGCCAGTGCTTTTATATTTTTTAAATTTTAATTAAAATCTTTGTCAAAATGAGTGGTAAGGGAAACAAGTGCAAAACATTTAAAAAAGTATGCCATTACCTTTGAGGAGAAAATAAGCATTACAAACATGGCTTCTGGAAAAACAAGGAGACTTAGCAATGTTTTGAAAAATAGTATGGAAGTTCTAATGCAAGTGATAGTGAACCATTCAATGCAAGCTGGGTGTGGTTCCAAAGATTTAAGATGTGTGCTAGGTTACATAACATTAAAGTGACAGGTGAAGCTGCGAGTGCAGATGTTGATGCAGCAAATGAATTTCCTTGGGCTCTTGCAAAAATTATTGAAGCAGGAGAATACTCTGCCCGTTAGGTCTTCTTTAAATTATTATTTTTAAGTTTTATATTTGTTTTAATATACTGTTTGCATGTTTAAATTTAGTGTTAATTAATTTATAAATGCAATGGTGCAATATTCCAACTTGATTTTGAGGGGAAAAATATGGGCTTTTACATAACGGGAATGCATCTCCATTTATAACATTAGTTTCTATAGAAAATGACCACCCGCTTAATGTGTAGGTTTTCAATAACATAGCCTGTATGTTAAGTGATCACTGCCTATATTGTGTATTCAGAAGATTTTCATTCTTTAGTGCTAAACTCTCTCTTTTATTTTCAAGTCTTGGAAATATAAGTTTATGTTAAAACAAATGTAATGGCTTAAAACTGTAATTAGTTGAATTAAGGTGGTTAAATTAGAAAATAGATTTTTGCGTTTATTTCAGTTTATTAGTAAAAGCCTTGTTAGCACAAACCTCATTATTACAAATTGAGAAAATTTAGGTCCCTTGAAGTTTGTATTAACGAGGCTTTCCTGTAATTAATTGTTTCAGTTTCACTTTGAGAAACTTCTTCATGTCTTAGAAATAAAAAGTTACTTGGTAATTCCACATAAAGATTTATTTTTATATGACCTAGGCTTCGTTGCTGTGCAATATCATCAGGTGAAGTAAACACACAACCGGTAGCAATTTATAGTTATAGGTACCATGAGTGGGTGGGTGAGTTGGGGGAGGGTAGTGAAAGAGATGGTTGAGCGAGCGATCGTTGGAGGAAACATATGACCGTGAGAAGAGGAAGCGAGAAGAAAAAGTTTAAATAAGTGGAGTCCAGTAAGGTGTGTAATGAGGTACGGAAAAACAATGGAGGTAATTGGGAGGAATAATTAGGTTAATGGGAGATTGGGAAGTGGGGAATGAAAAGGATACAAAATGTCATTTATGACATCAGTTTTTTGAGGCGCCACACACTATAATTTCCAGTTGTTCCAGAATATCAGTAATGTAGGATTTTAGGAATAAAGTCACTCTTGTGTCCATGTTCAATTAGATTTTTGGCAAAAAGAGAGGTTGTGTTACTGTTTATGAAGCAAGAATGATGTTCTTTAATTCCTTCTTTGAATTTCCATCCTGTCTTATCTAAATAAACAACTTTATAATCTTCACAATGTACTTTATAAATTCCACTTTTTTCTAAATTTTCAATCTTGTCTTGAGTATGACATAAAGGCTTTTTAAATTCTACAATAACTTCACTATAATAACTTATAAATACAATGTCACGTTAGCCTAAAACATAATTTATTTCTCTAACACATCACATAGCTATTTACATTATGTCATGAAAATCATTGCATAATAACCATGATACTTAATAAGTGATTGCATTAATGACATTTGTCTTGTCATTACATAATGTTCCATGTTTGTGTCAGAATAATTGAAGTGCAATGATATCAAGACTGCTATAAGTTAAAACATTATATTGCACAACCTAACTATAGTGATAAGTAATATAACTACACACTTTGTTCTTTAATGTGTATTAAAGTAAATCTATCCAATAAAATGTGACAACACTAATTCATCTCTAGTAACCATCTTAGCTTAAGTTTTTAATTTGAGATTTATGTAGTTTTTAAATTAATTGGGAATGGATTTAACTTAGCTGGCACCTTAACACAATTGATTTTTATCTTTTTATTGTAATAACTTGGTACGTTATACATTGTCTCTCCTAAACATTTTGTGCAATTGCAATGTTTTTTTACTTACATTTATTATTACAGTAATTCTCAATTATATATTTGAATAATAATTACAATGAGAGTTCATTAACATTTCTATATACCTAGTAGCAATATACTATAGATAACTAAAGTCTGTAATTTTCACCATCTTGTCTTGGATGGTTGCTAGGGATTTTTTATAGTAGGTAGATGTGCTACCCCAGATTGTGATACCAAATTTTAATATGGATTCATCCTAAGAATGAATGATTACCTTTTTTGTCGGAAACACAGGTACATCATGTGGAAGAATATAAAATTTTTAAATTATTATTTTTCTAATATGGAGATTGGATTAGTAATTTTTATCGACAACTATCCCTAAATATTCAACCTCTTCAAGCACTGTGCAGTTACAGGTTATTGTAGTTACTTCTCTGTCTAAACACTCGTATTATGAAATCTGCAGGTTATTTTAGTTCTCATATTCATTGTATGGAATAGACATTAACTTTTGTTTTCCGCTTGTTGTAAATTCTTCCCCATGATGCCAGTTTTATCTAGTGTATTAAAATATCGATATTTATTATATCAAAAACTTTTTTTAATCAATTAAGACTACCTATTGAAACAAAGTTATTTTCATCTAAATTTTTTAAAATTACATCTGAAAAAATTTCTAAAGCTTGTTGTTACCTTTGTTATTTTGGAAGTCAAACTGGCTCAAATGGTATTATAGATATTTAAGAAATATAACATAATTTGGCATGAGTTAGTAGAGTCTGTTAAAGTACCTATAATTTATTCAACTTTTTCTTGTGCACAATTGACACATTTTAGTGATTGCTTGAATACAAAAGTATATAACATAAGAAAACAAAACACCTTAGCAGCTCTCTGTAGTTTTGAAGTGTTCATCATCAATTGTGGAGTAAACATGACCTTCATTGGAAAGAAACTCCAAAATATTCCTGAAAACGAACCAAACATCAATTTAAATTATCATTCATAGTTTTCCAAATTAAATCAGAAGATATATTTCAATACACTTACTCAACTTCCTTGGGGGTAATTCTCCCATGTAAACTTTTGGAAATATCATTTTTATGGATCCCACAGTTCTCCATACAGGTCTGAAAAATGAAACAATAAAAAGATAAACATCCAGTTTCTGAGATATTTTGACAATATTCTTGGCAAGATTTGTATAGAAAAGAAATGTATGCCAGATTGCAGGTGATTAAAAATCATATGTATTATAGTTTCTAGTGCCTGCTTTACTTAAAACCTTACTTTTAATACGTTGTAAATTACTGTGTAGTTAAACGATTTTAGGATTATTTTTCAATGTCTTTATTAGCACAGCATAAGCCCTTACTGTTTAATTTTCATTTAAAATGTTTTCATCGGCATGTGTAATAGTAATGAATTAGTAATAGTGTTGATAGATGGTCATAGGCTGTGGGTGGAATTGTTTCCGCCAGGGTGCACAGTTGTCGCGCCCCTCTCCAAGTCACTGTGTGTGTGTGTGATGCGGCATTCTGAGATGTACACTGCTTGAGAGATGTCCCCTACCTATTAATAAATAGCGTTCATTTTGTAATGGTGTTCATTCCATTAACTTACCTGGTGTTAAACTAAACATGGTGTCAGGTTTAAGTTCCATGAGTGTGATAAAGTAACTACGTATGGTGTTATAAAATTATGAGAACTGAAGTGAAGGAGCCATTTGCTGAATTGAAAGCAACTGTTTCTGCACAATCCAGTTGTACAAGCCCCCGCATTCCAACAATGGCATCGGAACTACGACCTCTGCAGTTTAAAGACAATGTTGCGCAACATTTTAAGTTGTGGATTCAACGTTATCATATATATTTGAAAGCACACCGGCTTGACAAAGAGTCGGGTGAGAGAAAGGTGAACATTCTGGTTAATTATATTGGTGATAAAGGTATCAGCATTTTCAACTCCTTTAATCTTTCTACTGCTGACAGTACTAATGTTGATGTGGTGGTGGAAAAATTTGAAGATCACTTCGCACCTAAGAAAAGTTTAATTGTGCTTCACCATAGGTTTTTCTCTCGTAAACAAATGCCAGAAGAACCCCTTCAGGACTGTTTTACAGACATAGTTAATCTAAGCCTTCAATGTGATTTAGGAAACCTTCGTGAAGGGTTAAATGCAAGCAAAATAATTTCAGAGTTGGACTCTCAAGTATGCAGATCTAAAAGCTAAACTGATTTCAGAAGATGACCAAACACTAACGTTATCATATGTGATGGATTATTTACAAAATGCTGAAATTTCTAGGAGAGAGGTAATGCAAATGGATAAAGATACTACTCAGCAGGAGGTGTTGGTGGCGGCAAATAAGGTAAATAAATCCCAAGTCAAGCAAATTGTCAATTGCAAATTTTGTACTGGTACTCATAGTCTAAATTAGTGTCCTGCATATGGGAAAAAGTGTATAATTTGTAATAAATTCAATCATTTTGCAAAAGCTTGCTCGAATAGGTCGAGAATGGGTACACAAAGCTCTAAATCTAAGCAAAGGAAAAATTATGCTTATCAGGCTAAAGTTAAATCTCCAAGTGAATCAGACGATTCTGAAACTAGTGATAATTTTTGTCGGGAGCATTTCTATAGCTAATGTTAAAGGCCAAAATGAATGTTTAAAAAAATATAAGGTTAATGATCATGATGTTTCCTTTAAAGTAGATACTGGGGCACAGTGCAATATTCTTGCATACAAAGATTTTAAGAAAATAGGTCTTAATGAAAAGAAAATTAAATATTCTAAAAAAAATTGTACAGTTTGATCATTCTAGTGTACCTGTTGTTGGTGATTGTCAAATTAAATTATACACAGAAGGTAGTAACTATCACTTACTGGATTTTGTCATTTTGAACATTGAGTGTGCTCAAATCGATGGATTTCAGACCAGTTTGGATTTAAATCTAATAACTGTAAATGTAAATTCATGTATGGTAAATGGTGATCCTCGGGGAACGTATATTGATAAAATTAAATTAAAATATGGGAATCTTTTTGATAATAAGTTAGGAAATCTTCCAGGAACTGTGTCGATTGAATTAGTTGACGGTGTAACCCCTACAGTTGAAGCTGCTTGTCGAATTCCGCTTAGTTTGCATCAGGAAGTTAAAAATGAACTTCAAAGAATGGTAAAGGTGGGAGTAATTGAGCCAGTAACCGGACCAACGAGTTGGGTAAGTAACATCGTAATTGCAAGGCGCAAGAATAATAAAATTAGGTTGTGTCTTGACCCCAGAGAGCTCAACAAATTTATAATCAGGCCTAAATTTCAACTACCCACTTTAGATGAAATCAAGTATAAAATGGGAAAGGCAAAGTTCTTTACAATTTTAGATGCCTCTAACGGCTTTTGGATGCTCACCCTTGATAACAAAAGTAGTGACTTATGCACTTTTATCACTCCCTTTGGGAGGTATAGATTCTTATGAATGCCCTTCGGTTTAGCCAGTGCGCCTGAAGAATTTCACCGAATAATTTGAAAACCTAGAGGGTACATGCACGTATTTAGATGATATTTGTGTATTTGCGTCTTCTATGGGAGAACTCAATTTATGGTTGGTTAAAGTGCTAGATGTAGCTAGAGAGAACGGTATTAAGTTTAACCTGGAAAAGTGTCAGTTCTTCACTGCAGAAGCTGCATTTTTAGGACACCTCTTTACGAGACAAGGGGTTAAATCGGACCCAAATCGAGTTAGGGCAATTACAACGATGGAACCTCCTGCACAGGGCCAGCGTGATGGGGGATGCTACGCAGAGTCAGCCCGAGGTACGGGTGAGCCGGGCGGTTGCCCGGGGTGCCTAATTGTTGGGGGCGCCATCTCAATCATCTGCCCATGCATTACTTGCAAGTGAATAAATATTGGACACCAATTTATATCGTGAAACAGGTTATAATCATGGTGATTCCTTTTATTTATTCATTATCAATAAGTTTTACAGAGCGTTCAATAAATTAATCTATATTCTGTAAATATCTCGACAAACATTTACGGAGGGAGGCACTGGAGTACTATCACGCCCGGGGTGCCAAAATTCCTCAGGCCGCCCCTGATGCTAAGCATTGGGGCCCCCCGGAAGTGAGCCCCCAAATTTTCCTTGTAACAAAACTTATCCATAAAAATATTTTACCTGTATAGTAAATGAATTTATTTATTTATTGGTTTATGTAGCAGATAATCCTCACTAATGACGGCCGAACGCGAAGAGCAGGTAGTCTTCCGAAATATGGCCCCGGATCTGCTACTTAAACCAATGGATTTTGCACCATTCGTTTCTGAGTTTTATCTAGATAAGATACTACTATTTAGATAGATACTAGCTCAGGTCATGTGCCGGCCATGGTTGGAACACTTTGCAGAAAAAGAAGAGGGCACCCCGAAATCGTGATTGTGTAGGGGCCCCCAAAGCTATCATGCCGGCCCTGATCCTGCAGATAAAAAGGGAGTGGAGAGATTTTTGGATATGGTCAATTATCTTTCCACTTTTATTCCAAATTACTCTACTATTACTACTGCTCTTAGGGAATTATTAAAAAAGGATGTTGAATTTAAATGGGAACAACCTCAGTACAGGGTATTCCATGAATTGAAGATGAGTTTAGTTGGCAGTCCAGTACTGCAATATGTATTTCGATACTAATGGTGACGTAGTGCTATCAGTGGATAGTTCGTCTACTGGTCTTGGAGTGGTTGTGTTACAGTCGGGAATGCCCGTCGCCTTTGCTTCTCGAGCTCTTACTAAGGCAGAACTTAACTATTGTCAACTTGAAAAGGAAATGCTAGGCATAGTGTTTGGTTGCCTACGGTTTAGGCATTACGTGTATGGTAGGACAGTAACTGTTGAAAGTGATCATCACCCTCTTGAAACTTTATTTAAGAAGCCATTGAATAAGGTACCAGTAAGGCTGCAACGTATGATGCTGGCAGTGCAAGGATTTGATTTGCAAGTGGTGTATAAACCAGGAAAACAATTATTTATTGCCGACACATTATCTAGATCATTTGTACCTAATCATGTTAATTTGGAACTGGATCACCTGGATAAGGAAGTCACTTGCCAGTGTAATTTGGTTATTGATATCCTTCCCATCTCTGATACATATTTAAATAAATTCAAATTGGAAACTAAAAAAGATCAGGCTCTCACTGAGGTTATGAAATATGTTATTAATGGATGGCCAAGTAATAAATTGAAAGTCAATCAAACAGCTATGCCTTATGGTATCCCGTCAACTCGTCGCGAGTCAATTCGTCGCAAGACGACTCGTCGCAAGTCAATTCGTCGCGCGTCAATTCGTCGCAGGACAAACTCGTCGCACGTCAATTCGTCGCTGTAGGATTTTTTAAGTTTGCTTTTTAAAATTATTTCCCCTCAAGTTTCGAACTCGTGATTTAAATTATCGTAAAGATTTAGCGTGAATTATTATTGATTATCGAAAAAAGTTCAAACAATTACATAAGAAATTAAGCTGAATTTGGCGAAGCTGATACGATAGGAAATCAAATTGTCGTTATATTCGAATGCAATACACGCCCTAGAATTGGTGGCGAAAGTTGATTCAGAAAATCCGTTTTAACATAAAACGCCATATCTCGGCATCTATTACTTCAATATGGACAAATATTTTTATTATGCCTCTTGAAAGACTGCATATTAAAACTGTAGAAATCCGAAACACATATTGTCATTCAAATACCTTTGAAAAGTTATTAACATTACTCATAAAACCTTCTGCTATCTGCGTTTTTATTTCTTTTTAAAGATAAAACGTATTATCTCGGCTTCTGTTGATCAAAAAAGGACAATTTTTTTCGTTATACCTCAGGAAAGATTGCTTATAACAATGGAAAAAATCAAAAACGTACATTCTTAATCAAACGCCTTTGAAAAATGAATAACCTTTCTCATTCACCGAAATGTCTGCCTGGGAAATGAAAAAGTCAGTCTAGGGAAAACGTTTCCCTTAATTGATTTAGTGGGACACATTCAGCGAAGAAATGTGCAGAAATGTTGAAATTTACTTTTGGACAAAATACCAATCCATTGCCGTTTGGAGTTCTCATGATATGGGTGTATAAACAATAGCGCGGTCTACGCCGGCCGAGAAATTTACCGAAGCGATATTTTCACGGTGTGCCTCCTTAATTTTTTTAAACAGAGGCTGTCTAAAGCCATCCAACATTTTTTGAGGTACCCGCTTTATAATTCAACTAATAAAAGCTGATCCTTATTAATTTTGATATTTTCATTAGAAAAGTAATGCCAAGCTATAATAATAAATAAGTATTCTCAATTTGATGTATACTTTTGATAATATTATAGTGGTACTAGAGAAAGTGCCCGTTCAATTTCAACTTCGACCGTGTAACATGCAAACATCGCAATTATAAGATGGTGCACAGTTTTAAGTTATTACGATTAAAAATAAAAAGTCTGAAATACTCCCCAGTGATTTACGCCTTTCAGTTACCGTTGTAGCAGCTTAATCTTAACTATTTATACATGAAATGACAATTGAACAAGGATCTTGCTTATTAATACATAGAATAAGATGTGAACAGTTTCTACGTCACTGCTACATGTTATAACTTAAACTTGAAAAATAAAATTTTCAACTTGGATTTTTATGAATTTCTTCTCCTAATAAAATATTTAATGACAGTTATTACTACAGTAAAACTCGTTTATAACGATTACGCCTAAAACGAAATCTCGGCTATAATGAAGAAATGTCTCGGTCCCTTGGACTTCTCCATAAGGGCATTGGTTAAATTTCTCGGATGTAACGAACACACATTTTACGAATTCTCGGCTGTAACGAACAAATGTTTGGTCCCGTGGCAAAAAATGCCCCATATATAACGAATTTTGGCGAGCAGAGCGATAAGTAATAAATAGTTTCCGCCCGATTACCGCGCATTTGTTGGTAGAGGTCCCCTTCATCCATCTACCCCTTCGATACGAATTTCCACGCTCCCTTTGTTTTGAAATTGATATTAAAAGTGTGAAATTTTTATGTAAATTAATGATCATAATAATAATATTAATTGGCAATTTAAAAAATCATATGTAATAGCAATCGAACATTTTACATGCCGCAAAGTTGATAAACCTCTCTTTGCATATGTAAGTACGGGATTGAAGTCTACTCACTGCAAATACAGTAAAATCTGTGTTATCCGGCTATCTTGGGGATTGTGTATTAGGAGAAATATCCGGTTAGGGGAGCGTTTTTCGATTTTGACATCACAAATTTAGCAATAACCAAACAAAATTGGGCTTAGGTTCACTATAGTACTCCCTAAACATAAATATGCATGGGGTTTGCATTTTCCATTTTAATTCTTCCACACGTAGTTAGATCTACATACTATTTACCCATTCTTATTTCATACATTGCTACGCTTACATGCAAAACAGAAGATTGTTGAAAAGTTTAGAGCGTCCGGAAAGTTTGGGGAGTACGACAGTGAACCTGTTCCCAAAATTGAAGTTATTGGATTATATCTTTCTTATTTATCTTTATTTACTCTAGTAGAAAGGACAAAATTACTTAATTGATCTGAACATTTCTGTAAAAACCAGTCATATAATATTTTATCCAGTTCCTCAATTTTTGGCTTATGAAGCTTATGATGTTTATTAATTGCTTTACTCGTCTCAGAATATTACACAAATTTCATTAGTTTAGCCTTATGAGCCTTGATAATGTAGAGCGTAGAAGATCCGATGTTGAATTTTTTTCGCTATGGCTGCTCTACTTTCTCCTTTTTCCATTAGTTTGATCAGCTCCAGCTTTTGGTTAGCGTTAAAACAACTTTTTCTCTCCTGTCCCTTGCTTTTAGGTATTTATTTTGATGCCATATTAAATGGATGGGTAATTTTTTAAATAATAAAAAGCGATAAAACTGGAAATTGTAGAAGTATAGCAACGCATCTAGACAATACAAATGGCTTACGGAAACAAAAACGCCATGCTTACTCGGGGTTCCAGAAGTATACGGAATAAATATGTAATATATACATCTTATATTTTTAGAAATTTAAAGTGGAAGTTGTTGTATTACACAAATACAATTCACACAAAAATTCATAAAAAAGAAAAAGAAATACAAAATGAATTCTATTAGTGTAATTGCCGGTATCTAAGGGTGCCCGGTTCTAAATAGCCAGATAACACAGCTTTTACTGTATGTGTCTACGTGTTATATGGGACGTATAGGCCAAAAACCATGTTTCTCGTATATAACGAAGTCACGTTTATATCGAAGCAATGAGTCGGTCCCCTCAAATACGTAATAAACGAGTTTTACTGTATTAAAAA
Organism: Uropetala carovei; assembly: GCA_036926305.1. Taxonomy (NCBI): domain Eukaryota; kingdom Metazoa; phylum Arthropoda; class Insecta; order Odonata; family Petaluridae; genus Uropetala; species Uropetala carovei. The sequence continues at coordinate 168,126 of JAXCHB010000100.1, forward strand.
TAAAAAGTCTGAAATACTCCCCAGTGATTTACGCCTTTCAGTTACCATTGTAGCAGCTTAGTCTTAACTATTTATACATGAAATGACAAGTGAAAAAGGATCTTCCTTATTAATACATAGAATAAGATGTGAACAGTTTCTACGTCACTGCTACATGTTATAACTTAAATTTGAAAAATAAAATTTTCAACTTGGATTTTTAGGAAATTCTTCTTCTAATAAAATATTTAAAGACAGGTGATTACGATTAAAAATAAAAAGTCTGAAATACTCCCCAGTGATTTAATAGATTTATTTAAGGATATAAATTTAACAAATAATAATACAAATTTAATAAATTACAATGCAAATATAATAATGATGGTGGCCATACAAAATTACTTGCATTCATATTTGCAAGTTATAGTTATTCGCTACTGCCCTTAGGTAACCCAGACACTCGTACACCAATTTTTTTCTCTTAATTCCATGAAGGACATTGTCGTCTGGATTTCTCTCAACGAATTTTCGGACCTCCCCAGGTTATATCTTCAATATGAAAATGCCAAGAATGCCTTCCTTTTCCCTCACGCTGCGCCGCCTCGCCACTTAAGACGCAGGTATAAGACCCAACGGTCACAGTGACACCCGCAAGCCGAACCTTTTGTTTTGTACAAGACAAAATCTGCAGTGCAACTCAAAGGCCTGAAAAAGGTCCCACACATGCACCGCAGATATTTGAACTCTTTCAAAATCTTATCTATCCCGAACAATGTGAATGCCAACGCAGCAGCTTAGAAAAGGGTTTAATCCTTTCCGCCAAAGGGTTTTTCCCCAATTTCAACGCTAACGAACGAAACTACTTTCCACTAAAGGGCAATGCTCTAGAAATCTCACCCATTCTCCAAATGAACATCAGGAATATTCTGCCACTCTTTCCTTGCCGTTCATTCAGGAAACATCTCTGTGATATCGTGATTTATACGCATTTCCGCAGACTTTGTCTAATGTTGAAGGTAAGTACTTTTAGTTTCATTATGCCACTTTTTTTATATTAGAAGATTTATTATTATTTAAACAGGAGGATATATAAATTTAATTCGAATTTGATTTGTTCTAAAATTTTAGCCGGTCGGAGTTTTTCTTCTGATTACGGGCTTTATACGCATTTCCGCAGACTTTGTCTAACGTTGAAGGTAAGTACTTTTAGTTTCATTATGCCACTTTTTTTATATTAGAAGATTTATTATTATTTAAACGGGAGGATATATAAATTTAATTCGAATTTGATTTGTTCTAAAATTTTAGCCAGTCGGAGTTTTTCTTCTGATTACAGGCTTTACACGTATTTCCGCAGACCTTTTCTGACGTTGAAGGTAAGTACTTTTAGTTTCATTATGCCACTTTTTTTATATTAGAAGATTTATTATTATTTAAACGGGAGGATATATAAATTTAATTCGAATTTGATTTGTTCTAAAATTTTAGCCGGTCGGAGTTTTTCTTCTGATTACGGGCTTTACACGTATTTCCGCAGACCTTTTCTGACGTTGAAGGTAAGTACTTTTAGTTTCATTATGCCACTTTTTTATATTAGAAGATTTATTATTATTTAAATGGGAGGATATAAATATAGGCTTCTTAGGATTCATTTTCTATGCTTCCCCTTGGAATAATTTCATCGATCCCAAAGAAAATTTCAAAATATTTGTCTTAATTTCTTTGCTGAATGAAACGATAAATTCTTTGGAAGTAAGATTTTCAATCTTAAATAAACACAGTGAAATATTTCATATGTTATACGGTACATACAGTATAAAAAATATGGACTTCGATGTGGTCATGAAAAAATGTAATGATATGGAAATTGCTATAGCGGATAGTGATGATATAGACGTAGATGGAATTTAATGTAATAAAAGCCGTCGTCCGTTGGTTGGTTGGTAGGTCACACTATGCAAACGCTAATAACTCGAGAAATAATAATGATAGAAACTCGAAATTTGGTAAGGATGCTTGATTAACACTTATTCAGAGAATGACAAATTTAAATCGCGATAAAATTCCTTGGTTCGTCTCCAAGAGAGGCATTTCCATTTCCCATTACTTTACATGTAAAACACGATTTTTCGACGTGCAGGCTTTTATTCATTTAGAAATTAAAATTAGAAGAAATTAACAGACAACCTTCGGATTTGAACAATTTTGAAGAAAAAGTTATAAAGTTTCTTATTCCGTTCGTCTTTTTTCGCCCAAAGTTCGAAATATTCCATGTTAAACGTTTAATTTGCATATTTTATGGAAATCGCGCAATTTTAACGTGATGTTGCTATGTCGACCATTATCATTGTTAGCTTCAATACGAGAGAGAGAGAGAGAGAGAGAAGAAGGGGAGAGATTAGCGTGTTTTGTGGAAAATAAGTATATTAACGTAAATATAAAAAATTATAAGTATCAACAGTGTCATTTTATAAAAATTGGAAATAAAAAGCATTCTTAAATTAAATTCTTTGTAAACCATACGTGCCTACAAATTTATATTGTTATTCCTCGAATTAATTTCATAACAATGGCCAAAGTTTGGAAACGAATGTAAATTAAAATTCAACTAAAATTAAAAGGGCATTTAAAACTGTTAACAGGCAATTTTCGAAGAAACAACAGTGGACCTTTTAATGAATAGATTTGTTTTTATAAAAGGAATTTTGGTGCTTATTTAATACAGAGTAAGTTCTAAGGCTTATAATCCATTTAAATCTAATAACAGTGGCTATTATAGTTTAAAGAAAGAACTTTATTTATTCACTTTACAGAATGAATTAATTTTAGGCTAGCATTATCTATTATAAAAGGAGTTACTTTGGAATTTACAGTATGTAAAGTGAAAGTTGTACTGAATTGACTCAAGTATTTTGGGTACTTACCTATTAACGGGAATACCTCAGAAAATAAACACGTATTGTTGTGATATGTTATGACGTATTTGTTTGTTAACAATGCGTAACAACGGAGGAATTACTTAAAAATCACTTTTTTGAAACTTATTTATTAATAAAAGCAACATAATTACTAATACAATCTAAATTTATGTTACTAGGGGCCAATATGTCTTTATGGCATTTAAAATAGCTGGAAATATGTCGATATCTTTGTTATGTTGTCGCCACATGAATTCTTCTGCTGACAGGCATTCGCGTTGCATTTCCAAAATATTCTGTCGCAGAAGTAAAGTTTCATAATATGGTCCTTCTTGCACATTCGCCCTTTAGATAAAATACCACGGTCTTGAAGCAAAGATACAGCTTCTTCTTCACTCCTCGGCAAGCTCCACAAATTCATCAATAAGGGATCAACGTAAATATCTTAACGAGATTTGTTATGCATTGTTAACAAACAAAATATCACAACATATCACAACAATACGTGTGTATTTTTTGAGGTATTCCCGTTAACAGGAAAGTACCATTTCAAAGCAAGAATCAATTTAAAACTACTGAAAGTTGTTGTTTCGGAAACTGAGAAGTCCAGAGTGGTGAGCGGACGCTAAACGGTATTGAGGTACATTATATTCCAAAATCTATTTAAAGTATTATCAGAGGCAATTGAAGATTGAACCAATTTTTTGGAACCGGAATTCTGCTTATTTAATGAAATTGAAATGCTAATGCTATAATCAATTTAAAACTAATAACAATGCCTATTTTAGTAGAAAGAAAGGTACTATTTTATCCACAAGGAATTTCTGTGAGATTTTAGTTAATTAATTAAAACAGACTTAAAATATAGAAATATTCGATGGTTAAAACAGTGCACAATTTTATTCTTGCGATTTTTACATGTTGCATTGACGAAAATTTAGATTCATTAAACCCGTTGAAATTCAACGGGCACTTATGCTAGTATGTAATATTTGTTGGTTTATAATTTTGTAAAATTTATGAAAGCATAATATATAGTATTTTCATATATTTTGATTTGGTTTATCCTTTTTTGTCTATAAAGCATAAATATATGTTCTGAAAATCAAATTACACGAAAACTAAAATACAACTGGAACTTAAAGAAATGCAATTTTAATTATTATTATTATAATAGATTATAATACTAATTCATTTTTTATCATTTCTATATCTTACATATGAATGCGATGGATTTACGAAAGCGGTTACGTGTGGAATATTATTTGTAAATGTGTAATGAAGATTTGTTAACTTTTAATCTTAATGTTTTCATCTAGCTATAACAAAATGAGCAAATTGTCCATTTGTATCTTCTGTAGTACTATTATATTACTTGTTTGATTCCTTTGTACTCAGTCGTATTATATTTCATACTTTCTTTTAAATTAGTTTACCGAAGATCCTTGAAATGAGCTTCGAATATTGTCGGACTGAAAGAGGACACACAATGCTGATCCATGATGGTTTCCTGTACATAAAAGAGAGGATGTCATTGGAAAAGACGATATGGAAGTGCAAAAATTGGTACCATAACAAATGTAGAGGAAGACTTCACATCTCAAGAGATGTAATTGTAAAATCACAGGAACACAATCATGTTCCTAGTGCTTCCCACGCAGCAATTTCCAGAGCCGTAACGAGGATGAAGACTGAGGCGGCAGCAACTCATTTGCCTACGCAGGTTGTGGTGGCAAATACCTGCGCAGTTATTCCTGAAGCTGCAGTTAGGCAAGCCCCTGCAGTTATTAATATGAAGAGGACGATACAGAGATGCCGGCAGAAAGTCAAAGGATACCCCGTCAATCCTCATAATTTAGATGAACTTGTCTTAGAAGCGCCATTCACACTTACGATGGATGGGCGGCATTTTCTTTTGTTTGACAATCATTCTGTTGAAAGTCGAACATTGATATTTGGAACCGATAGAAATCTTGATCACCTTGTTCTCAGTCCGCACTGGTTTGTCGATGGTACTTTTAAGACGGTGCCATTTCTTTTCAGGCAACTATATACGATTCATTTCATAAGGGATAACCATATTTTTACAGATCTTTATATTCTCATGACAAGGGGGACAGAGGCGTCATATAATGATGTCCTGACTCATATCAAAAGCCTGCGGACCGAATTAAATCCATCCACAATAATGATGGATTATGAGAGACCAGCAATGAATGCATTCCGGAAACAGTTTCCTGAGAGCAGAATCCGAGGCTGTTTCTTCCATTTTTGACAGTGCATATGGAGGAAAATTCAGGAAAATGGCCTTCAAAGAAGATATGCTGAGGATTCGGAACTTGCCATTCAAATAAGAATGATGTCTTCTTTGGCTTTTGTGCCGCCTGAAGACGTGACGACATCTTTCGAAGCACTACTGGACTCTGAATATTACCAGGAGAACGATGAGGTATTATTGCCAATAATTACATACATGGAAGATGTATGGATTGGGAGACTAGATCGACGAGGAAATTGGCGAACACCAATGTTTCCTCCAGAACTTTGGAATGTAAATTCCTCCGTAATGGACGGACTACCAAAAACAAACAATGCAGTTGAGGGATGGCATAAACCTTCAGTTCAATGTTAGCAGCGAGCCATGCCTCAATTTTTAAATTTATTGAAGCAATTAAGAGGGACGAAGTTTTGACAAACCACCACCTCAGAGAAAGGGAATGTGGAGAGACAGGATGTAAAGAAAAAAAAATTTATCGAGACACGGCAAAGAGGGTGCAAGCTATTGTTAGGGAATATGCATCCCGAACGCGTCTAGGATACCTGAGGGCAGTAGCGAATAACTATAACTTGCAAATATGAATGCAAGTAATTTTGTATGGCCATCATTATTATATTTGCATTGTAATTTATTGAATTTATATTATTATTTGTTAAATTTATATCCTTAAATAAATCTATTAAATCACTGGGGAGTATTTCAGACTTTTTATTTTTAATCATAATCACCTGTCTTTAAATATTTTATTAGAAGAAGAATTTCCTAAAAATCCAAGTTGAAAATTTTATTTTCTCTGTTCTAGCCAGACATACAGAATGATTTAAGTAACTTAATTAGTAACTGCTCATCTTGTTTAAAGTTCTAACCCTCTAATACTAAAAAACCTCTATTGCGGCATGACGTGCCTAAGCTTCCCTGGTTCAAGGTAGGTGCGGATTTATTTGAATGGAATGGGAAACATTATCTGGTCATCATGGATTATTATTCAAAGTATCTTGAAGTAGCTAAACTAGATAATTTATTAAGTGAGACTGTAATTAATCATTGCAAAGCAATTTTTTCAAGACATGGGATACCATTGATAGTCATTACTGACACAGGTACTCAGCTCATTTCTGACAAAATTAAGCAGTTTGCTCTAAGGTATGAATTTAAACATGAGGTTGCGAGTCCTAAGTGGTCTCAATCAAATGGGCAAGTTGAAAGTGGTGTTAAAATTGTAAAAAACATGTTTAAAAAATGTTATGAAACCGGAAAGGATCCTTGTTTAGCTTTACTTGAATATAGAAATACATGCCATCACCAGCACAATTATTGTTTTCATGTAACCTTAACACTCGACTACCCACCAACATCGACCAATTGAAACCTCAAGTTACTGGGCTCTCCGTGGAAGCCGACAAGAGAAGGGCAACTGTCAAGAAATACTATGACAAACGGACCAAGGAACTTCCTGAGTTGGCCCCGGGAGAACAGAACATGTTCAAGAAAACGTTGTGCAGCCACTGGTCACCTGGCAAGGTAGTCAAATGCAATACCCAGCCTCATTTGTACACCATAGAAGACCCTGCAGGGAACTCATGGAGTAAGAATCGTGCCCACATTGCACCCCGTCGGTCTCAACCTACTACAGACGCTGTTGGGGATCCGAACTTAATTAAAGAGCCTGCAGACGATGACAGTCCTGGTGAGAAGGAAGCAGAGGACGAACATACTGGGTTGGAGGATCCGTTGAAAGATATGTTTGACAGACAGCAAGAGGTGATTAGGGGAATGCATTCTAAATGTACTAGGTCTGGGAGGATGATAAGAAATCCTGAATGTTATCAATATGATACCTAATTCTCTGTACTTAATTGATTTTTTAAATTGAAATTATGCAACTGTTCTCTGTATTACTCTGTAATAAAGTAAGTGATTATTTATATTCTGTGAGTAATTAATTGATTTATTGTTACTTTTAAATGGAATTATGCAATTGTTATTTCGTTATGATCTTATAATTAATGGAGATTCTTTAAGTGATTTTTATTTTGTGGGAATTATGTACCTGTTTTCTCTAATACTTTCTGTAAGTGATCTATTTTTATTGGGTTAATTGAGATTCTACAATCATTTCATTTAATTAAAACCTGGTATCTTGTGCTTTACCGCTATTTGTAATGTATTTTCAAATTCTTAATTAGGTTAAAAAAGGTGAAAGGGGAAGATGTTGATAGATGGTCATAGGCCGTGGGTGGAATTGTTTTCGCCAGGGTGCACAGTTGTCGTGCCCCTCTCCAAGTCACTGAGTGTGTGTGTGACGCACCACACTGAGATGTACGCTGCTTGAGAGATATGCCCTACCTATTAATAAATAGTGTTCCTTTTGTAATGGTGTTCATTCCATTAACTCACCTGGTGTTAAACTAAACAAATAATTACATATAAGGTTTTATCATAGGTTATAGCATAATGCATGCACTGGTGGTGTAGTGGTTAGTGTGTCGGCTTCCCGTTAAAAAATTCCAGGGTTCCATCCCTGCAAATGGAGGTTTTTCACAAAAAAATAATAATAGATAATTTTTAAAAACTATCATCAGTGCCTGGCAGTAGGCAGCAGTACTGTCAGTGTGGTATAGAGCCGAAAACAAATTATGTTGGCTGGTTCTATATCCAATAGAGCTGTAGGCATGATTGAGACAATTTGAACGGCTACAGTATTGCGATGTGGAAAGCAAGAGGGAAACTACCACATTACAATTTCCTAGTAATAACTATATGGTTGAACAATATGAGTTCTCTCGAGGTAAAATATTCCAGAGGTAAAATAGTCTCCCAATCGGATCTCCGGGCAGGGACTGCCTTGAGGAAAGAATTTGTCAAAGGTAACTTACGCATAGGTAATTGGAATGTAAAAAGGCAGGAAAGCTAGAGAACCTGAAAGAAGAAATGAGAAGAAGTAGGATTGACATCATAGGGCTGAGCGTAGAAAGATGTGAAGGAGAAGGGCAGTTCGACTTGGAATAATTCATGGTAGTTTATTCTGGAGGAAATAGTGGGGCAAGGGGAGTAGCTCTGTTACTTAGGAAAGATATGATGAAGAGCGTGACAAAAATAACAGCAACGAACGATAGGTTGATGGCAATAAAGCTAAAAGCAGTCCCAGTGGACATGTTGATAATCCAGGTACATATGCCAATGTTCACTCATGATGAACAAGAAATCGAAGGATGTATGAACAAATTAACGACATTTACGAAGAAGATGGAAGAGGAATGGTAAACAGCATAATAATGGGAGATTGGAATAGCATCATTGGAGAAGGACAAGAAGAAAATGTTGTCGGTCAATATGGACTTGGGAATAGAAACCGAGGAGAAAACTGGTAGAATTCTGCATTAATAACGACTTAGTAGTGACTAATGCGTGGTTCAGAAACCATAAATGAAGGCTGTACACATGGAAAAGCCCAGGAGATAGAATGAGATGCCAAATGGCTATGAGCCTATGAGATGTTAAAACTATAAATGGTAGCTTTCAACTACACCAAACAACTTGATGACATTCCATGCTGAAAGGAATTTAAAAAGAAAAACTTGGCGATTTAAACTAGTACGTAATTGATTAATGAATTAATTATAGTCTTTTCTTACATTAATACAGTATGAAGATAGTGAAAAGCAACTGATTTGCTGTCTAAAGAATGACGAAGAGACAATGGCAAAGTGTCAATATGAATTTCAACAATCGAATAATGTATGACAAAGCCGTTTTTACACGCCGAAAATTTATTACCTGAATAGTATTGTAAACAACTTGCTGTTGAGGTGTAAGCCCATTCATCATTCCTCCTGCCCCACTAATATTTGGCATGTTCCCACCTCTTCCATCAAAACTGGCCCCCATCAAAGAATTGGATAGGGTGATATCCATCGGTTTTGGCTGCATCTGCGGAATGAAATAATGATGACGGTTATTGACCAAGGACACATTCAACCGAGAAATGCTGTACAGCTGAAATATATCATATATACCTCTCTCTTCTGAAGTAGCTTCTTCGATTTTACATTTAAGTGTATTACTTCAAGTAGATGCGATGTAAGTTCATTCAATTCAGTAAGTGGAAATATCTGCAGTACCATTACATATGGCTTCCCTTGCATCATTCGAACGGAGCATATAGCTCTATAATAAGAATTTTCAACCACTGGGGTTTGGGGTAAATCATTTCCTCCCTTAAAAAAAAACAAAATCAGATAAGTTCTAAAAATTATATGAATAATAATAAGTTTCGTAAATTAAAATTACCAATGAAGTTTCGAGGAACAGATGACAGTGAATGCTCCCAGTTTCATCCTGTATCTCATAAGAAACTTTAGTTGACGAATTATCCACGGACTTAACAATGCCCACGAAGGTCGCCTACGCAAATAATTTATATTATTCCTTACTTATATGTACAATTTCAAAAAACCGAAACCCCATAACAAGGTTAGAGAAACTTGACAACTACAAACAATACACATACCAGATGAACATCAGTACCACCAACTTTAAAACCATCATCACTTGTTTGTAAAATCTGACTTATAGTTACAGGTACAACATTCATTGACCTGCGAGGTTCCTTCTTTTGATCGCCTGCAGGCGATCCAAACTTTGACGGAGAATTAAAATATCCGGCAGCATTTCTAATGTTATCTAATGAGAATGTCTTTTGATGAAAATAAAGTTACATTGTAATGACACACTTAAAGACTAGTAATAAACCGTATTCACCTTGATCAACCATTATTCAATGTTGGAGAAATACGTTTTTGCACGGTATGCAAGATCCCGCCCTTTATGTACAACAAATACGGATTTCAGGGCTCATTTATTATATACATTTTTTTTGCATCATAACCAACTGACGGTAGGGAAGCGGTCGTTGAAGCTAGGCGGGTATAGAAAGGTAGGATTTGGTAAAAATTTATGTTGATCCTGTGAAATTTACAATATCAGCCAATCCTTTTCATATTTTAACTTTGCTATTCGGTTTTCAAATTTGACCAGAACTAACTGAAGTAAGTTCTCTATTTAAACCTGCATATTTGTTTTAGAGAACAAACTTTAATGTGTGTTACTGAATCTTAAGGTTAATTTTTAATTAATAAAATGTTAATAAGATATTCTATATTATAATATTGAGTTTTAGTAAGGCAATATTCCAAAAATAATCTTTCAAGTATTTGTATGAAAATATATTAGAAAAATTATGAAATTAACTGAGAAAGACAAACGAAGAAAAAGATTTTGGATAAATTGGTTTAAAATTTAAGTTTTACCAAATTATAACCAAGTATTATTGGCTGAACGTGTATGTGTGTATATTACGAGAAAATTACATGGATAGACTTCCGTTCTTTGTTTATTAGTAAAATTATTCGTTTTTGATTGCTATCGGTTCTTTCTTCATTCATGTAATTCACCCTTTATGCTTTTGTATGTAGCAGCGGAGGGTTTTATTGTATACTTGTTTTCAATACGCACAGTGTTAATATCATAAAATTTCAGTTTAGTTCCTTATCACATAGTTGTGCAGAAATTTGACGTAATTTATTGAGATAGAAATGGAAAGTTAGTGTGATTTTGGCCATTAAAGCTGAGCTCATAATATTCGACTTTCTTAACTTTGTGATATTCTTTTTCGTAACACCACCGACAGAGTTATTGTACCACTATGCCATGGAAAAAATTGTCCCTGATTATTTACAAAAGAATTTATACATTTACACCAAAACCGTTAGTTAAAAATTACAAATATTCAGAGTCTGAAGTCGTGAAAATTGGGTTTTCTAAAAAGAATCTAAAAGATCCCAATTTTATTGATCACGATTCTTAAAAAATGTTTTTATTTATTCCAATTTGGCGATTTGTGTTCTGTTTTGGAAATTAAAATTTCCATTGTGGGTGTATTTATGTGAAACGTTCTTGCATTTACATATAACTGCTTGTTACTCATTTTTATGAATATCAATTCTATGAATTGATTTTCAAGCATTTACAGAAACTATTGAAAGATAAATCTGGGCATATGTATTACTCACCATTTAATATTAACCTCGTAAAGAGAATATTGAAATGAATACTTCCTTTGCGCAGTTCGATTTTTTATCCTGTTGAATTTCGAGTCTTTCTATTCATCTATCTTAAATTAATTCCTTGGAAAATATTCTGTAGCAATATCTGAAATACATCGGTGTTGTAGCTAAGGCTATGTGGGGCAAATTGCATGAATTAGTGGCAAATAGCCCTCTTCTTATTTGTTCATACACGTGCACCCATTTTAAATGTTGTTAACTTTGATTACTCTTAAGCAAGAAATAAAGAATCATTACAAAAATAACTTAATTTTTATAAGAAATTTAGTTTCATTTTTTTGTTTTGTAATAAATAATATAATTTTATATACCACTACATTTAAAAAATGAAAATTGATCATTTTGGTGTTTCTTAGTGATCCCCATTATCAGTGGCCACCTGTTCATAGCTTATGGTGAGATTATCGAAAACTTTTGACAATGGAGGTCGAGGGCCATCCTCTGTTTATAGAGAATTTCTTTGCTGTCCTGTGGTTTTGCTTAAATAGATTGCTGACTTATCATGCAACAACCTTTTACAGTGGGAAGTTACATACACTTGCAAATGCATACAAAAGGAGGTAGGGAAACTCATATGCTGGCATTAGCCTTGTAATATATGGAGAACTCAATAACATTAAGCAATTAAATAACTATGTATTTAATAAAACTTTTATTCGCACATTTACATTTGATAATATTCCCTTTAACAATGACAATAATGAAAACAAACAATAATGATGCATAAGCAGTGTTGACTGGGTCTGCTACCAGTGTTACCAACATTACAAGACTAATCTTTTGAAAAACACCAAGGGGGCACACAGCTTAATGTACCTTTTCAAGGATGGAGGGCTGTTATTTGAGTGTTCTCCTCAAGACGAGTTGGAAGGGAAAGAAAAAAAACACCCATCAGATTTGAACTTGGACACAGTGTGGAAAGTAAACTATCCATTCCGTTGTCACTCCCGTCATTAAATTTTAATAATGTTCATTTTTAATTCAGTATAATTTACATACTGTAAGCATTGTCCTGCTATTCTGATAACATATTATCATTCATGTTGTATTAGGATACTGAGCGTAATTTTCGAGGTAGTTTTTTGCAATGATATTTACCTTTTTATTTCTCCTTACTGTCTCTAATTAAACATTACTTTCTAATACCCCCAATTGTTTTACAAATGGAAAATTTTCTTCCGGGAAGTGATGTCATGTAAACTGTAAGTGGCCAGAGATTCTCTTTTAAAAATGAATGGTCTCTTTTTTTGTTCAGATCTTTTTTGTTCTTTTTCAACAAATCTTCTCTTTCATAGCATTTTTCATATAAACCAAAGACTTTGTCTTTTCTTTCCATCTGTATTCATTTTATTTCTTTATATGTACATTAATTAGTGCATATGCCCATATTATGTATTTTTTTTAAAGTTCTCCAAAGGAAGTTAACACTTTTGTGGACAAGGTGGCTATTTCTGACATCATTATGTTGTTGCATAAAGTCAATATGGTTGCGCCAGTCACAGTTTAGTATTTATTCATTTGAAATGGAACTCCACAAGTTGTGGCTAAGCATATAAATTTTAACTATTCATTCATTCATAATGCACATTACTACTACTGTCTGCAGATGTGTAAAAAAATGTATTTGTCCTGTCTTGTACTCTTATTTACTCATGAGAACTTGGAAATGTTTTCTTTTTTGTCTGGAAATATCTGGTAATCCTATGTAAACTTCATCCTATATAAGAAAATATGGCAAGAGTATTACTATAGATACTTTAAAAAGATTCCTTAACTAAAAGGCTTATAATATATTCACATTCAAATGCTGAAATGTCATCCGTACTGTTAATGACATTCTTATGAAAATCTTGAGCTGTTTGGTGCATTTGCTTTTATTTGCTGTTATCATTTTCTGGGATATTTTCTCAAATATCCAGCCAGTGTCTCATATGGAATATGGAACACTTGTTATTATTTCAGTCACTTTGGTGGATATTTGTGTAAATCAGTTAGAAATTACTTGTAATCGATTTGTTTGCTCATTCTAGCCAGTGAAAAGGTTAGATATTGATGCATTGTGTCGTCACACATGCTGAGTGCCATATGAGGCTGTACAAGTCGATTGGCTAAAGCAGGGCACCCTGTCTCTCTGGCTCAAGGGCCACATAAATTATTTCCATATACACTGCAAACCACACAGTTGAAATTGCAGTTGAAGAATAATTTAAGGAAACTAGAGTTTAGTTAGGGATCAGTATTAATAAATTAGCTTTAAATGTATTTGTCTAATATGGGATAGAGAGTAATAAACATAATACAGGGTGTCCCAAAGTGAATATACAAACAATATTCATTATTTATTATATTATCTGAGATAATAGCTTAGAAAGCAAACTCTGAAATGCTTAAAATGTTGTTTAAGCTAATTAATAAACTTCTGTAAGCATTCCATCATTAGCTATTATCACTTTAATTCACAGCATTTTCCAACACAGATGTAGGGATGGTTAAGAATGTTTCGTTAATAGTGAGAACTTTTACAATTAAAAAATTAATGTAAATTTGATTATTAACTTAAATAAATGTTTCAGCCACTCAGCACTTATTTTCTTTACAGTTTTGTTGTTCAAGTAGTAAAAAATTATTCAACTTTGCTTTGGTTTATCCCATTTTGGGATATCATGTACATTGTTTATATGAATTTCATTTTATGTTACATTATATCCTTTAACTGTTAGTGTTTAATTCATGACAGGTTGGATTAAAAAGCTTAGTGAGCTGGATATAGCTTGCAGGCTGGTATTTGGGCATCGAGGTCTTACTATAATTTTACCTGTTTAACAAAGATAATATTCAAAAACAATTGATTTATTTCAGATTTGTGTCACACGAAAATAGAGCAAGGATGAATTTATCCATCTCTTTTGTCACCTCCATTTTGGCAGTATTATGTGCCTTAGCAGACTTTGGATTTGCCAGTGAAGACAAAAATGCTAAGAGCAAACTACAAATTGGAATTAAGAAAAGGGTGGAAAATTGTCAAATCAAATCAAAGAATGGGGATTTCCTTCACATGCATTATAAAGTAAGTACTGCATAAATATTGGGAAAATTTTTTTGGCTAGTTTTTTTGTGCTAATACAAATGTTCTTTGCATTACAGGGATCTTTAGAAGATGGTACGGTGTTCGATACCAGTTACGAAAGAAATCCTTTAACGTTCACTCTTGGGTCAGGTCAAGTCATTAAAGGATGGGATAAGGGCCTATTAGGGTAAGAGTAATTCTTTATTTTCATGCATTATATTTAATTCTTCTTTTCCTTTGAAATTAATAATTGTTTTTTTTTTGTAGGATGTGCGAAGGAGAGAAAAGGAAGCTAGTGATTCCATCAGATTTGGGCTATGGTGCATCTGGATCCCCCCCAAAAATTCCTGGCGGCGCAACTTTGATATTTGAAGTTGAACTGGTGAAAATTGAGAGGAAAACAGAGTTATAGAAGCTGAATTTAAAACTGGTATATAACTCTTGCAATTGATGTAGCTTAATGTGAAAAATAATTGTCATTCTGTGCTATTTATGGGTGAAGTAGCAATCGGGAATTTTTTTATGTGATTCATTGCATTTATTATGACTTTTCAGCCTTAAATACTCATGAGCATTTTTTTCATGCATTTTTCAGCATCTCTTTTAGATGAATTTGTGTTTTCACTAAGGTTTGAAACATTATTTCTTGATTTAGTGAAGTAAATGGTTAGACTGGGCTCAACAAAATGTACAAAAAATTCATCGAAGATATGTCTAAATCCTAATGGTGATATTTGTTTTTTTAATACAATCATGAATCTCAAGTAAATAATGGATTATTTATAAAATATTTGAAGTTATTCTGAGTAATTTTCCTCATAATTATCAGTACTCTTTTAATTTCTTCCTTCCATGGGGCATTTTTTTAACATATTTATAAATTCATTTTTTCTCTACAACTTTCTGAAATCTTATTTGTTAGAAGTTTATTTGGATGGTAAATTCATTTTTTAACTTTTAATCCCAGAGCTGTGATTGAGCTCCTTTTCATAAATTGTCTTATAATTCCTACTTTCTCATATGCGTAGTATACTGAGAAAGTACCTATAGTATGATGGAAACATATATTTTAGTTGTACCTGAGTCCAAAAAAGTATTTTTTGCCATGCCGTCTGTGTGTCTGTCTATTTGCAGCTCTAGAGCCTAAACAATAGAACAAAAATGATTGAAATCTCACACTTAGACATTTTATCACACAGAATAAAAACTGAAGAAATGGTTGACATTGCACAATAATTAAGGGCAGTTTATTCAAGGCAACTTTAACAACAATTTGATCTTCTCAAAAACCTCCAACAATTTTGATCAAGTTTTATAGTTACTTGAGCTATGTAGCCTAGAACGGATCTTAAATCTTTGGAACCACCCCCAGCTTGCATTAAATTGTTCACTGTCACTTCCACTAGAACTTTCTCCCATACTATTTTGTAAATCGTTGAGAAGTCTTGCTTTTCTGGAAGCCATGTTTATAATGCTTATTTTCTCCTCAAAGGTAATGGTATGTCTTTTTTTGTTTTGCTCTTATGTTTCCCTTACCACCAGTGGTGAGCTATGAATATTTTAACAATGGGCTCGCATTTTATTTGACCCCCCTTTTCTGTAATTTTTTTTGTATTAAAACCGGGAAAGATTGATTCAGCATAATTTTTTAATAAGAATACTACATATCACAAAAAATCACGTATAATATGAAAGTTCTTACAGCAGAGGTTCTTGACCTTTTGCGAGCCCCGCACCCCCACACCGTTCCATAGTAATCCCGCACCCCATCAAAATTTTTTCCATGTTTATTAATTTTATTTTTTAAGTTGAACGAATTATTAAACGTATAGTATTTAAAATCAAATATATTTATTAAAAACTACACTTTAAACTCAACCTTTCCTCAGTTTAAGACACAATAAGATTGTAATACAGGTGAGGCGACGGTTATGCGCCTCACGAAAGTGCCTCTAGCATTTTATTACAGTGGAATCCTATCTAACAATTCCATAATAATTTTCAAGATTGTTTCTTTTTAAACAATTTTTAATGCTGTATTCATCTTGAATTTCAAAATCTCCTCCCTAGCGGATTATCTCAGCCTTCTCACACAAAGTAGGACCGAGAGAATGACTTTGTTATAAACGTAATTAAAGGCGGAAAAATATAACGAAAGTATGTCTGAGCACGGCTGTTTAAATCGCTTTGTAAACAAACCTTGAATAGTGATTACGGTTTGTTATTTCAAGGAAACGAATGTTCTTCAGTATCTCGCTATATATCTATAAGAAATGTGGGCGCATGAATATGCACACTAGGACGGCAGCTGGTTAGTATGGGTGGTTCAAAATGTCTTATCCAAAAAAAATTAAGAAATAAAAAAGTCAAATTGCAAGATGTTCCCACTGCACACCCCTTCCCGCACCCCCTGGACCATCTTCCCGCACCCCCGGTTACAGAAATAATCAAGAATTGCATACAAAATTTATTACAAAAATTTCCATATCGAATTTACTTCTTCATTACTATTGGTTACCACTCTTCAGCTTTCTTCAATAGCCAAGCGATGATTACAAAGGAAAGATTTTACATAGGGATCCGGATCAAATTGAGTCAACGGTTTTCCATTTAGGTTAATCGTCATAAGATCTGCAACATGTTTGACCGTCAAAGCTGTTCTTTTTATTGTAACGATACTATTCATTACGCTGAAAGCTCGCTCAGCTTCAGCGCTGCTAATTGCAATGGATCCAAGAATATTTCTAGCCTTTTTAATTGAATTCAGAATTTTATTTGATTTTGAAGCTAAGTCCACCAAGTCTCTAAAATCGTTAATTTTGATTTCATATTTTGAAAGAAAACTTAAATTTCTTATTCTTTTTTCTCCCTCTTTCCAAGGAGACAAAACTTCTTCCACGTTTCCGGGTAGCATATGTTCAAAATGTCGATTAATTTTTGATCGTTGATATTTTTATTATCCTCTGTTTTTAATTTAAAATGACTTTGTTGCAGTAATCTATCCTTTAAGGATAAAACAATGCAGTCTAATAACTTCTCACAAGGTATTTTTTTGAATCTGTTGTTACTTTGGATTTTGATTCCTTTAAACTCTTCCGACTTTAACATATTCTCAATTTTAGCTTCATAATTGCCTTCGGAATATTTCAAATGGTCAATAGCATTGATAGTTCGAGTAATTACCTTATTTGCTTTTACTATATTGATGCTGCGATTTTGTAAAGTCTCCGAAAGATAGGAAAACTCCTGCAGGATGTCAATCATTATTGCCAAATCTTTAAGGAATTCTAAATTTAATAATCTGTTTAACAATTCCGAAAATTTAACATCGGATTCAAAATGTTTGCAGAAAACAGAATAATTCTTCCAAACTGCAACTGCAGTCTGCATGCTGCCCATCGTGGACTGAACATGCGACCAATATTTACAATTTCCACATCAAGCTCCTTAGCAATTTTACTTAAATCATGACGATTTTTTGGAGATTGTTGATATAATGCATACAGCTTATCGAGAAATATTTCAAAATGATTCATCTCTTTTATATTTTTTATAGAATCATCTAACGCTAATTGCAAACGATGGGCCATGCAATGCCAAATAATAATATTTGGAAATTCTTCTAATAGTCTGGTTGAAACACCCGATTTTCTCCCCAGCAATATACTGGCACCATCGGAACAAAATGCAATTAGATTTTCTTTTAAATACCTTTCAGAAAAGCCATAGCTATTTAGTGTTGTAATTACGGTAACGTATATGCATTCAGCGGTTGTCGCTTCAAGTTCAATGAGATCCACAACAGTCATACATGGTTCAGCAAGCTCAACTCGTAGGTAAAGAACTAAAATAGATTTTTTTGATAATGCTGTTGATTCGTCAATTATTATGCAGAGTTTGGAATTCTTTTCAATTATTTTTCCAAACAATACCTTTTTTATTTCTCTTGAAATATGTTCAGCGATTCTTATGTCCAAAAATCTGGAATGCAAGGAAACTCCAATGTCAACACCATTTTTACTCTGTAATTCTAATTCAGCCGGCAAATCAGACATTGGCTGGTTCCTTTTTGCGAGACTATAAACTGAAATAAATATTTTGGCAGTTGTTCGAATTTCTCTATCATTAAGCTTATCAATGACATTTGGAAGGATATCTTTCTGAGATTCGTCGGTTATTTTTAATAATTTCTTGTGCCATTGATTCATCATGAATGGATATTTTTTTTGTAGAGATCCCTGTCTACTATTTTTATTATTTCCATTCGGCTCTACTTTAATTTCCATCCATTCCTTTGAACCATGACAATGTTTTTCTTGTTCAATTCTTAATATTTTATGTTTAGCGCAGACAGAACAACCTAATTTTCCATTTTGGATGTCTAGCCATTTACATTGAGTTTTAAAATAATTAGCTTGTTTCTCATTCCAGCAATCAGGAAGTTGAAGTTCCGCTTCATAATGAGCTTCTGGATCATTTTTAATATTGTCATTCTCAATGTTTGTGGCAACACTGGCAGAATTTGCAGAATCAGATTTCCTTTTTTTGTCGTTACCAAGAAAATCCATCAAATTTGACTGTCTTTGCATGGCTAAAAAATAAAAGTATTTTCAAAATAAAAAAATTCATATATATGTACTTACTGTTGTTAGTCTCCTGTTACTTCTCAATTTTAATTTTGTTCAGCGAGTTATTGTTTTAAATATGTCAAATTTGCAATACCAAAAGTAAGGTTTATTTAGTTAAATGTGTTGTAGTTTTATTAATTACTTAAAGGGAAGCAATTATTAAATATGAAAATTTAAAAATATTTACTATTACGATAATCCATATAATACTGCACCTACGTGATGCACGGCACATGATAGATTTCCTAGCGATGCGGTGGCTTGACTCTAGGGATCGGGTGTCACAGATGAGTAAGGTTACCACCTTTTGAGGATTCCAAAACCGGAAATATGAGCAAAAAATTCCAAGCTTTTTACAATTTATCATTCCTTTTAATTAATCGAAAATAAAGTTGACAACTTACCAGAACCCATTCAGTTATACTATAATAGTCAATCCAATCCTTGTATATGTTTGGTTGAACACCCCTTCAAACACTATAGTGGCAAACAACGAATATGATCTGCTAAATGATAAACAAGGTATTATTATTATTCAAGAAGTTGCGATGCAACAAAGCGCAAAGGAATTAGATTCACCAATTTATTCTGCCACCTGTTTACAAAGCACCAGTTCTTTTTATATTTCTCAGATCGAAATAACCGCAACAAGACACCTTGTGTTTCTGGTTCCTCCAAATATTGTTGGCGCCCGACTGTCAGACTAACGAAAAGTACGTAACTTGATTTCTCAGGATACGATAATCTACAATGTTACATTTGTCTCAATTTTCATATAATTCTATTTACAAAGTATGAAGTAAATCTATAGGATATAGTTTTTTTCAGCAGAAATTTTTCAGTTATTTATCTCCCCCCCTCTCTCACTCAGGATATTATAATGCTCGTGCGACAATGTATGGTTCTTCAATGATTTTACAACGATGTATAACATTGCATCACATTTCTGTTCTCGGTGACTTTTGAAATCTAACGCGAAGTCCGAGTTGATCAAATTTTCTTCAAGATACACGTACAAAAGATGCATTGGACCGACTTATAGATGAGCAAAATTTAGAAGTCATAATGTATTGATACTTTGTCACCAAGTTCGTCCCATATTGATTTTGCACAGGATAAGGGACATTTGAGGAAAATTGGCCTTTTTCGTAAAATAAACGATAATTTTAACAATGGGCTCACAGATTTAAAAAAACTTAACAATGGGCTCTTGCGAGCCCACTACAGCTCACCACTGCTTACCACCCATTTTGACAAAGATTTTAATTAAAATTTAAAAAATATAAAAGCACTGGCAAACCTCAAGTAGTCACAAACTTTTTGTGTGAGATACCAACTGAAGTTATCATGAGAGTCAACAGTATGGAATTTCCGATAATGGTTTTATTGTAAATTTAGTAACATGATTTAACTTGCCATAATTGTGTAGAACCAGAAAAAAGTACATATATTCACTGCAAAATTAAAAAAAAACGATTTGACTTCAAAAGGTGACTTTGGCATGTCACCGATTATTAAATTATGGCAAACGCAGGGCATAAAGAAGGTTCGCCGATTAATACGCAATATTTGAGCTTGTACGGCATTCTTTGAACCAGCCATATTTGCTCCATTATCGTAACCTTGACCACGGCAATTATGAATGGACATTCCCAAATCATTAATTTTTTTCATTAATGCTTCTTCACATCCTCCCATCACTCTTTTTATCTGCCACTAGGAAACGTGTAACTATTACTAAACGAAAAATTTGTATTTCTACTTAATCTTCTAATTGCAGCCGGGAGAAATATAAAAATATCTGAAAATTTTGCGATACAGTACATATTGTACAATTTGGTGGCCCCAGGCGACCACCCGGCTCGCCCGCCCCTAAGACTGGCTCTGACTATAACCCATATTGTATGAATTTTTGGTAGTAAAAAACAAGCAGTGCTATAGCAAATCCATGTTATTAGAACCCATGTTATAGGGGTGCCAGGTGTACATCTTCATAGATGGATATTGGGTAAGGATCTTGTCAAAATAATGGAGACCTATCAGAGGATTCTGTAGTTGTAACATCACCTTCCTTGCAAAATAAGAAATAGATAATATTCTAGCTCAACTATGTAAGACACTTTCTAGACAACTAAGTAGCATTTAGTGTGTTTTACAGCAAGATACCTTGATCATCCTTATACATTTTTGCAGTCCTACAATTTTGGTCATTTTTATTTATTGGCTTCTTCATTATGAATGATTTTGTCCCTTATTTTTCTTGTTTTGACTGATTAGTTATATGACTCCTTGATATTAATACCCATACTGGAAATTGCACATTACATTGCAGTGTGTTGCAGTGGTATGATAATGCTAAATGTGAGTCATACCCTGAATCAAGCTATTTTTAAATAGATTTTTCACAGCAGATGCTGCCATTAGGGCTTGCAATATGTAGGCCAGATGTAATACTTTTAAATTTCCATTATTTAACAAATGCATTAAAAACAGCCTTATCTCCAATTAACAAGAGTGAAACGATGGAAATTTAACTTATATGCGTGAGTACATAAAACTGATCACAAATGTGAAGATAGAGAAGAAGAAAAATTCTGAACTTGACTGGGAAACGAACCCGGGTCTCCAAATTGCCAATTGCTTTAACCAACTACGTTAACTAACTAATCTATCAAGCCTGTCTAAACGTTTATCACCACAGAATACAGTGACGCAGTGCGACTTGAGGCGTTTTGGGGATGCCTAAGGGACATGCAATATATCTTAATTGCTTCGGATACAGGTTATGTACTGTTTGCAAAGAACGTGTCTTGCGGCTCTCGAACTTCAGAAGATTATCGTATGCGGCTCCGAAGGTAAGTAGGTTTGGTCACCCCTGGTAAAGACGCACTAGGCGCTGGATTAGGGTCTCATGTTTCTAGGGGGCCCAGATTTGAGTTACTTTGTAGTGAGATTATCGAAAGTTGACAAGAACGCTAGAAAAGTACACACACAATTATTTTTTATTATTTTCTACTGTACTTTTGAAAGTGAAAAAATATGTTTTGTCTTTACGTATTTCATTCATATGAAGTTGTGGGCCTCCATTTAATCCAGCGCTTAGGGCCACCATTCACGATAACGCGCCGCTGAGTTCATCTTGACGTCATCATGTCATCTCCCAACTGCTTGAGGCTGAGTGATAGCTCAAGAAAAGCCGATAGGCGATCAGAATCAATAAAGAGATTCGCTTAGCTAGCCGTGTCTTATCTTATGCCGAGACTTGTGATTGGGTAGTAGTATCCCTTCATGGCCCAAGGCCCTAAGCTGTGGCGGAGCTACGCCTACGCAGTGCGTAGGGGCCTTCCTGAGGAAGGAGCTCACGGGGAAAACGCTAAAGTTACAAATTCTTATTTACGTTTACACAGACGTATGCAAAATAATACTATTTCCCGCTTACTTACGATCACGGAATAAATAATGAAACTACGCGTTTTGTTATTATTGCATTATTCATTCGTTTTTGATGATGGGGGCTAAGGGGCCGTCGTGAATTCTCGCACCGATGTCCACTCATTTGTACTGAAGCCACTGGGCGTAAGATACGCAAAAACTTGCGTGAAGAACCGTTTAGTGTGTGCCTCTTTATGACGTCTGAGAGCAGATGGAATGCAAATTCGCTAAACGGATAGGTCATTAGAGACTATAAGTTGTTTTTACCTGCGGTTGCCTTCGATCAGTATTGAAACACGCAAGAGAAAAAATGATTTAAAATGTCTCGCGTCGCGTCCGACTAACATATACGGCTGAGGCACTCACTCCAACGTCAATTCCATGTATTGGCTTTTTAAATAAAATAAAAATCTTCTCGTAATTATACCATGGTACCTAATTCTTTGGTCAAGCTGACAGGGCACTCACGAGCGCTGTGTTTTTAATCAGTAGTAGAGCTCCTAAATAAATCAGGGGTTAAACATCGCGCCCGCGAAGAACAGCCCGCGGAAGCATTCTCTGCAGTATAAAGAAATGATCACGATGCTGTTGCAATGTAAAATTCTCAGCGGAGATAAGTCAGGGAATTAAATTTGGCGCGTTTCCGGAATTTCCAGCGACGAGACGTCGAGAATTAGGTAAATCTTCAATCACTGCTTCTAGAAACGAATTGTGCATTTTTTTTACAATATACTTAAATAATCCAACCGTTTAAGTAATTGTATTGCTCACTTACAGAACCGTACGCAGTACAGAGCAGTACGCAAAACACGCAAGTGTGTGGGGCCCGCAGTGAGCCGACCCTATCTCGTCTCGACGAAACCTTTTCCTTGTGTTGCCACACAGATCACAAACCTTGCAATAAATCTCTTACTTATTACAAATTTTCGAGTTGGGTGGGGCCTTAAACGTGCTTTTCGTAGGGCCCATTGGTCTCTTAAATCGGCTCTGCTTACTTATAACGTAAAATGATTTATATTTAATTTTTCTTTACATTAATTTCATATATGCGGGATTGCATGCTCTGTGTGTCTTAATTAACACTTTCGCTCCAATGCGTTTTTATTTAGTCCTTCGTGCGCGGTTAATGATTTAAGTGGATCCGAAATGCGAACCTTAACGTTGAAATTCTCGCCACAATTACGCTTTCAAGAGCACTTCGACGCTTATTTTTTTTAAATTTCGGTTTGCCTCGCAACGCAAGGTTTGTGTAGTTTTTCCCACACATTTGCTTTTCTGAAATCTCGTCACTTCTGGTTATTAACCACGTGTGCGCTTAAATAATGATTCGATCGTCTCCTTATGCGCAAACTGCCTTAAGAAGGAATAAATTAGACGGAGTTAATTAACCTTCTTTTGAGCTTTTTGCTATCCGGTGAAAAATATCGTTGGTTTGATTTTCTCGAGAACTACCTCGTGAACTAAAAAGAATAAGACTTGCCGCCGTCATCGAAAAAACAGTATAAAAATTGTGTCGTAGGAACCAGATACCGATTCAAGGTAACCGATAAATTAATTGGCGCCTTAATATAATATTAAGATAAGATTTTTCAGTACGAAGGTAATACGGAAAATGCGACTTTTGCAAGCATAATATCAAAAAGCACTCCAAGAAATTGGAAATCGTAATTTTGCTGCAGTTACCCCTTTTAATTCGAGTTGTATCTGGGGCGACTGTGGTCGGGTTTTCACAATAACGATTAACTATCATTTCCCGAATAACAGCGCATTGCACATCCACCATTACATCTCCCCAAGTCCCGACCCACAATTCATATAAACTAAATCGTTATGCTTCTTAAATTTCCTCTGCTTTCCTCCGTTCTGAAAAAGCCGACGATTTCGTTGTTCGTAATTTCAGCCCCACATTTGTTTACGTGCACCGAGGGAATGTTTTGTATCATACATGTTGGGCGTATCCTGAAATTGCGAACTAATGTTGATCTCATTTACATTTTTTTATCATAGATATATTTAAGAAAACTAACCTTTCAGTATGAACTGTTCTATTCATCGACAGAAAACAAAACTCCCAGGAGAAATATACTTTAACAAGGACAGAAACACCTTTCTGGAAATGTCAACCAGGTAATTTGAAGATGCAGTAAATTTAATTTAATTTTTAAAATTAGGGGATAGGATTAAAAGTAACAGTAATAATATTAGAAACAAAAATTTAACATTGTAAATACTTCACATAAGATATTTTTATAAAACTTTTCCTGCCACTATTTAGATTTTTATTTAGTATAAATGAAATTAATACGGGTGATTAATTATTTTTTTTAAATTGTGAACGCTACTCAAAACATTCCACCGATCATATGAACTATTTCAATTTAAAACCATCCTATCATTGTTTACATTTTACCGCCAGTTTTCCACGGTGAGCTTCCGCGATTTTAAATCTCAAATCCGTTCGATTGAGTTCGATGTTTACAGTCTCTTTTGTTCGAACACCTTTTCTTTCGCGAGGTCTTATTGTCTTCGCACATTCACAGGGCACGTCGCACGAGTTGGCGTGGCACTGAAGTCGAGTGGGATTTCAGTTTATTTTGGAACGGCGTAAAGAGAATCGTTGCGTGATTAAGGTGACTAATCTAGGAGATCTTGAATTCGCACCTGATTACTTATTTGTCATTGTCATTCACGCGATTTAAACGAATGTTTTGCTGGTAGGGAGTTAAGTAATATCTGATAAAGGGGTTCTATATAAACCGTTAGAAAATTTTCACAGAAACGCAGTCTTTGCAGCGACCAAACAGGAAGCGTGGGCAAAGCATTCTAAAATGAAAGGTAAGTTAATCGTAGATTGCATTCAAATTGCTGAATTTTTCTGAAGTAATCATATTGACTTTTGTATCTAGATCTTTTTAAAGTCAACGTAGAGAGCATTTGTAGTCAGTCAATTATTAACTGCTCTTAAGAATGATACAAGGCTTTCATGTTTTTTAATGGTCTGAATTAGAAATTGTGGCGATGGCAACTTATTTCTTAAAATGAAAAACATCTCAGCTTGAAGCGGGTAGATGGTCTTGTGTTTTACGTACTGAAAAAATATTAATTTTAGTGAGTAATAATCGATATTATAGTGGAAGTCAACCACATTTAACAAAAGCATGGCTCAACAGAAGTATAATAATTGACTGTTATTTTTAATTTCTAGAGATAGAAATCGTTCAACTCAAATTTACCTCTGAATCTCAATGAAATTATTATCACTTGTTGTAACAAACATATCCACAACCCCACGGTTTCGATATTAAAAGTCTTACGTGTCATATAAAAATTTCTCTTATCTTCTTAAAATGTAACCGCCGTTATCAATTCCAGGTGTGTGCGTTATCGCGTTTCTCGTGCTTCTGGTGTGCGCCGCCTCCCTCGCGGCGCCCAAGGAAGATCCGAATGATTACTGC
This sequence comes from Uropetala carovei, assembly GCA_036926305.1. NCBI lineage: Eukaryota > Metazoa > Arthropoda > Insecta > Odonata > Petaluridae > Uropetala > Uropetala carovei. The sequence goes on from JAXCHB010000100.1 coordinate 194,008, forward strand.
AAGACGATCCAATGTCCGGCGGTTGTCTACAGAGTATACCCATCTCCTTTGAGCAAGTGCTGGTACTGTGTCTGCTACTGGGGCCATGTAACCCCAGTCAAGTGCGATGATGGATCTGGATACGACCCGAGCATTGAAGGATGCTCACCGAACAGCGAATGCTGATGTGCACGGCACGAAGCAATTATTCGATTAAAATGTAACGAAAAAAATAAATGCACCTAATTTTTCATTCAATACGTCTTATATTCAATTGTTACCGAAATGGCTGAAAAACCGTATTGCTGAACCGGAATTTTTCAGGTTGAAATTCCATTTTTCTTAAATAATGAAAATGCAGATCTTCGTGATGACGTTTATAAATTTTCGAATTAATTTGCAATAAAAGAAATCTAGGTGAGTTTATGATGCATTTTTGAAAAGTTTGTTTTGATATAACTACAGGAAATAAAGCAGTTGTATAGTTCATAACTACGAAAAATAGTCGTTAACAAATAAATGATGATTCCAACGATTTAAAACTAAATACTGTTTAAAAAATATATATATTCCTATGGAGGATAAATTTTTTAAATGGTAGAAGAAATTAAAACAATTATTTCAAACGGATATAGCCTCTTCAGTATTGCTGATCGTTGCACTGATGGCCAAATCGCGAATAAAGAAAAAGAGGGTACACCGCCTTCATCGATGCATTATCATAGAGCGAATTCTAGACTAAATGCGATTCTTTGAATCGCATCCGTATTTCCTGCAATGTTTATTTAATATTGCACTTTTTACCTTATTCACGGTAAAAGTAAGTACCTACTAAAATCGATATTACTTCGTTGGAAGGATTCAATTTATTGAGACGACATTTAATATTTAAAAATCGACAACGATATTTAAAATAAATCCATCTGTTTCCTTGAAAATAATTACTTTATATGGCCGAATATTTTCGTGCATTTGAAAAAAATTGGAGTATACACCGAAATCTCAGAATTACATCGCGTAACTTTGGAGCAGCAAACGGAACTAAAACTGATGCCACCTCTTGTCCAAAGGACTATATTACTTGCTCGATGTCTAATCGTTCCTTGAAATTCCCTCTATCTAAAATCGTTTCGTTTTATGCCACTCCTTGGCGCACGAAGAGATTTTTCAAGGTGCGTTAATTAGCGGTTTAAAAAAGATATACCTGCGAACCGCACATTGCGCCAACTTTCTCATGTTCCTACGCTACTAATCCGCGCAATAATGTCAATGGTTATATTTATACGCGTTTTTGCTGTTACAGTTAAGCAAGCTTGGAGGTAGCTGGGCGTAAAATTCGATAAAATATGAAAATAGAGCAACCTTTGGTGCGATATAAGCAATGAAAGGGATAGCCACCTTATACGGTCATCGCGGTATTCTAGGGCGCAAGCGATTTATAAAGTGTGACCATAGTAAAACCTAGAACGCGATTTTCGAAGCCTTTGAAATATTTTCAAAAACTATAGTCTTTAAAATTTTTTCAATCGAAAGTGAGAAGGTTATTGTAAACTATAGACTTTCAATTTTTTCAAAGGTTTAAGATTGACATTCTTCCAAGACTATAGTGATGAAATTTTTTCAGTCTAAAGCCTAATTTTTTTTTAAACTGCAGACTGAAATTTTTTCAAAGATAGTCATTGAAATATTTTCAGTCTAAAGTCTGATGTTTTTTCGAAAATTTCATGGTCCATAGTAACCGAAAAATTTCATGGATTATAGTCATTGAAATATTTCATGGACTATAGTCATTGAAATATTTCATGAACAACAATCTTTGAAAAAAATTCAGAATATAAAAAAAATTCAATTATTATTTTTTTAATTTCAAAGACTCAAGTTTTAAAAAAAAATTTTGGACTATAGTCTTCGAAAAAATTCATGGACTTTAGAAATAGAAATATTTCATAGACTATATTCTTTGAAAAATATAATGGAATATAGCCTTTAATAAATTTCATGGATTACAGTCTTTGAAAAATATAGACTATAGTCTTTGAAGACTGTAGAATTTGACATTTTCAAAGACTGTAATCCATGACATTTATTCTAAGTCTGTAGTCTATTCAATTTTTTTGAATACTATATTTCGTGAAATTATTCTCTATTGTCTTTGAAAATTTTTTAGTGTATAATTGGAAATTTTTTGAAGACTATAGCATTTCAATTTTTTTCAAAGACTATAATCCATGAAATTATTTCTAAGATTATAGTCTTTAAAAATTTATTTTAGTGTATTTTATTATTTTTTTTGTTTTTTAATTACATGATCAGGTCCTTCAAAGCAGAATGCTTGTCTGAAGGTGCCTATTTATGCGTGGAGAAATACACAATTATACCTGAACAATTTATAGTTATGTTACAACATTAAATCAAAACATCCGTTAACACAGAACTTACATCAAGAAAAAAAGAATAAACAACACATCAAAACATGTTCTATTTCAAACTACAACTAAATAGAGAACAAGGCATACACATCTAGGTTCATCTGTCACACTGGCTACTATAATCCTATTAACAGACAAACTCACCAACACAATCACAAAATATAAGTATCAAACATACAATGTGTGAATCTAAGGCCAAGTAAACATAATATTATTATACACCACTATATTACTAAAACTAAAATTACAATATGTTATAAAATGCCGAAAATCAAACATCAACCTAAATTTACAATAGAAGGAAAAGAAACCATATCAAAATGAAAACAGGTACAATTAAGAGAAATTAAAAGGTTTGCATATCTTTAATTTATGCTAAACTATCCAATAGCCAAGTTTTCACTTTCGTCTTAACTTGAGATATCTTTTCCAGTTTTTGTAACTCAACAGGTAATGAGTTAAATGTCACAGGTATAGTATATCTGGAATGCCAAATTATAATGCTTAGGTACCTGGTATAATCTATGTTCTCTTACTTGCATTGGATGGTTACAGGAATTCACAATTTTATATTCATTATCAAAATAATTCTCACATATTAGAGTATATTTATATAATAAATCAAAAGGTAACACTCTGTACTTCACACATAATGTACTTAGATCTTTTTCATCATTATTAATACCTTCTATATCAATCAATCTTAATAGTCGTTTTTGGTTTTTAATGACAGTTTTAATATAAGTTATAGAAGTATTTGCCCACAACATAATTCCATATCTGAATGTGCTTTCGGCAAAGGCATGGTAAATCATAAGTTTTATTCTTGGTCCCAGAACATATTTCAACATGTGCAACTGGTATAATATGATTCTAATCTTATTATTAATTTTTGTAATGTGATAATTAAATTTGAAGTGAACATCAACAACTATGCCAAGATAAGTATATTTACTCACTTGTTCCAGTAAACCACATGTACAATTATATATTTGATTTTGACTTGATGCGTGAAGACATGAATGTTGATGGTATACAATTTGAATATTTTGTTTTCTTGGAGCGCTAGTAGAAATGTGCATTGCAACTGTTTTTTTCTCGTTCATTATTAAATTATTATCATGGGCCCATTTGTGTATATATTCAAAGTCATCTTGCATAAATAGGTGGGCTCTACTAAAGTCTTTATGTGTAGATACTATGACAATGTCATCTGCATAAAGTATAATTTGACAATATTGAATAACATAAGTAATATCATTTATATAAATGAGAAATAACAAAGGACCTAAGATGGAACCCTGAGGAACACCATAAAGTATATGTCCTCTCTCACTAAAGGAATCATTGATTTTAACTGTCATAATTCTGTTACTTAAATAACTTTTGAACCAAGACAACATGTGCCCTCTTATTCCTATTTTATCTAATTTATGCGACAATATATTTAAATCAAGGGTATCAAAAGCTTTTCGGAAATCAATAAAAGTAGTTAAAACGTATATTTTTATCTAAACATTCATTTACAGTATTGGAGAATACTTGGAGGGCATGCTTTGTTCCTCTGTTATTTCGAAATCCAAATTGATAATCAGATAATATATGGTATTTATTCAAAAATTCCATGACATACTTGTGAACATATTTTTCCAGAATTTTATTTACTGAAGATAGAATAGATATAGGCCTGTAATTATTAAAGTCATTTTTAGCCCCTCCCTTAAAAATAGGCTTAACAATTGCAATCTTGAAATCATCTGGGACTACGCCTTCAGATAAGCTCTTATTAATAAGATCAGTAATAATTGAAATGTTAAACAGAGGATTTTTAACATCTTTATTCTTATATTGTCATAGCCTGGACCCTTGTTAGGTATATCCTTTATCAATCTTTTAATTTCAACATCTGTGGCAGGAGGAATAAAAATGCTGCTAACATTGGGAGTGTAAAGACTAAAAGGAGGATTAAATTTTGACTGTTGTGTTGTAACTTATGAACTTCTTGAATAAAATGTTTCTTAAAAGAATTTGCTAGACTATGTTCAGCGGAAAATTTAGGAAAATGCTGTACCAAGGATTCTTGATTAACATTACCTCTATTATTACCAGTCATTTTTTTAATTCGAAGAATTTCATGGACTATAGTCTTTGCAGAATTTCATTGACTATAGTCTTTGAAATTTCATGGACAACAGTCTTTGTAGAATTTTATTGACTATAGTCTTTGAAATAGTTCATGGACTATAAAAAATTTCAGGGACTATTGTCATGGAAAAGTTTCATGGATTATATAGTCCTTGAAATTTTCATTTACTACAGCCTTTAAAAATATCATGGACAATAGTCTTTGAAGAATTTCATAGTCCTTAAAAATTTCATGGATAATAGTTGTCGAAAAATTTCATGGACTGAAAAATTTCATAGAGTATAGTCTATGAAAAATTTTATGGGCTATAGTCTTTGAAGAATTTCATAGACTGAAAAATTTTATGGAGTATATTTCATGAAAAATTTTATCGAGCAAAATGTGAAAAATTTCATGTATTATCAAAAATTTCATGGAATACAGTCTGAAACATTTCAAGGATTATAGTCTTTGAAATATTTCATGGACTATAGTCTTTCAAAAATTTCATGGACTTGCCTTTGTAAAATTTCATGGACTGCAGTCTTTGATAGATTTCATGAATATAGTCATGACAAATTTCATGGACTATAGTCTGAACATTTTCATGGACTATAGTCTTGGACAAATTTAATGGATAACTCTTTATAAAAAACTTTATGGACTATAGTCTACAAAAATTTCATATACTATAAACTTTCAAAAACTTCAAGAATTTCGTATTCTTTGAAGAATTTCACGGACTATAGTCTTTGAAAAAATTCATGGACTATAGTCTATGAAAAATTTCATGAACTATAGTTTTCGAAAAATTTTATGAACAATAGTTATCGAAAAATTTCATGGACAATAGTTTTTGAAGAATTTCATCGACTATAGCCTTTAAAATTTCATTTCTTTGAAGAATTTCATAGTCTTTGAAAAATTTCATGCACTATAGTCTTTGAAAAATTACATGAACTATAGTCTTCAAAAATTCCATGGACTATAGTCTTTGAAAAATATCACGGAATATGGTCCTTGAAATATTTCTATGGACTATAGCCATCGACGAATTTCATGGACTATAGTCTTTGAAAAATTACATGAACTGAAAAATTTTATGGAGTATAGTCTATGAAAAATGTTATGGACTGCTGGGTTTGAAGAATTTCATAGACTGAATAATAATATGGAATATATTCCTTGAAAAATTTTATGGAGCATAATCTGAAAAATTTTATGGATTATAATCTTTCAAAAATTTCATGGGATACAGTCTGAAAAATTTTATGGACTATTGTCTTTGTAAAATCATGACCATAGTCTTGAAAATTTTCATAGACTATAGTCTGCAAAATTTAAGGGACTATTGGAGACTATAGAGGCGCTGCAATCAGTGACGTCGTTTTGCAATATGGCAGATGCATTGGTGTTAAGATTTGCTTAGTTAAAGGCGTTAAACGTGTGTTTCTGGGTGTTTCTGTGTTTGATATCATTCGTCATTATCATTAATTGCGAAGAACAATGAGTGGGAAATTATCACTCTCATTTGGGGAGATGGTGAATTTCTTAGGAGAAACCCTGGTTCAAGAAATATTATTGAAGGGGAATGCGTTCTTAAAGCTGGACTTGTGGTGCTTGTGGGCAGCAGAGGGAAGAAGGATGGTGTTGTATCTATTTTGGGACTAGTTCTTCAAACCAGTGGTATTATTATTATTATCAAGCAAAATGCTGCAATTGGGAGCAGGTCCCGGTGGCAGCAGTCCACATCTCATACACCAAATGAAGCACCTCATAATACAACAACATTTCATTTAAGTGCCAACTTACTAAAAGCAAGTTTTTACACAAATGGGATTTATAGTTGAATAATAAAATTAACATTTAAAATGGGATACGTTGCAATTTCCTGTGCAAACTCTTAAATTACAATTTCCCTAAAAAGTATAGCTTAATTTTTAAAAATAATTAGTATTAAAATATTAAATAGATTCGTCCTGATGGCAATGTTGCCATGACATGAATATGTGTGTAACATATTGAGAGGGGAGCACACATTCCCTGCCTGGTATTTACCCAGGGACGGGAGGAAACCCCTCAGAAGGCCTCTCGTAGGCATGAGTTACAATACAGTTAACAACATATACTACTATTTACAAATTATAACATTTCATACGTTTGAAAAATTTTTTGCATTTGTTCTCTTTTTCTATTGTGAACTTCTGGCAACCCTATTTATATTATAAATTAATTCAGACATTGCATTAATAAATACATTAAAATTATATATGAAATTAAATAATACTCACGTATTTAGGTACCAAAGAACGGCTGCAATGTGTTCACATTTTTCCGACAGTCCAGCCTTGCAACTGCACATCATCTTCACCAAGCAGATGCTACAATATTCTAATATCTTCACATCCCCAGTAATTTGTATCAGGAAATTTTGGACCATTGTATTCGAAAAATATCTTGGACTAGTCTTCATAAAATTTCATGGACTATAGTATTTGAAAAATTTCATGTGACTATAGTCTTCAAAAAATTTCATGGACTATAGTCTGAAATATTTTATGGTCTTTGAAAAATTTCGTGGACTATAGTCACTAAAAAACTTCATTTACTATAGCCTTTGAAAAATATCATGGAACATAATCTTTAAAAATTTCATTGACTAGAGTCTTTGAAAAATTTCATGGACAATAGTTAACGAAACATTTCATGGACTAATGTCATCGAAGAATATCATGGACTATATTCTATTCTATAAAGTATTTCAAAAATTTCATTGGAGTATAGTCTTTGAAAAATTTCATAAACTATAGTCTATGAGATATTTCATGGACCATAGTCTTTTAAAAATTTCATGGATTAGAGACTTTGATGAATTTCACGGACTATAGTTTTTGAAAAAATCCATGGACTACAGTCTTTGAAGAATTTCATAGACTACGAAATTTCATGGAGTGTAGTCTATGAGAATTTCATTGACCACAGTCTGAAGAATTTCATATATTATAATCTTTCAAATATTTCTTGGAATACCGTCTGCAAAATTTCATGGACTACAGTCCTTGAAGAATTTCATGGACTATAGTCTTTGAAAAATTTCATTGACTATAGTCTCTGAAAAATTTCATAAGCTATAGTCTTTGAAAAATTTAATGGTCTATAGTCTTTCAAAATGTTATGGAAACATATCATGGACTATACTGTTTGAAAAATTTCTTGGACTAGAGTTTTTGAAGAATTTCATAGTGTTTGAATAATTTCATGGACTATAGTGTTTGAAAATTTTCATGGACTAGTCTTTGAAAAATTTCATAAACTATAGACTTTGAAAAATTTCATGGACTTTAGTCTTCAAATATTTCATGAACTATAGTCTTCGAAAAATTATCGGGACAATAGTTATCGAAAAGTCTTAGAAGAATTTCATTGATTATTCATTAAAAAATTTCATGGACTATAATCTTTCAAAAATTTCATGGAATACACAGTCTTTGAAAAATTTCATGGACTATAGCTTTTGAAATAGTTCATTGATTATTCATTGAAAAATTTCCTGGACTATAGTCTTTGAATAATTTCATAGACTTTGAAGAATTTCATGGACTATAATCTTTCAAAAATTTCATGGAATACAGTCTTCGAAAAATTTCATCAACTATAACCTTTGAAAAATTTCATGGACTATAATAATCTTTGAATAATTTCAGGGACTGTAGTCATCGAAAAATTTCTTGGACTATAATCTTTGATAAAGTTCATGGACTGTAGACTTTGAAGAATTTCAACTGAAAAATTTCATGGAGTGTAGTCTATGAGAATTCCATGGACCATAATCTGAAAAATTTCATGTGTTATAACCTTTCAAATATTTCATGGAATACAGTCTGAAAAATTTCATGGACCTTTGAAATAGTTCAAGGACTTATTATCTTTGAAAAATTTCATGGACTAAAGTCTTTTATAAATTTCATGGACTATAGTCTTTGTAAAATTTCATGGACTGTAGTCTTTGAAGAATTTAATAGTCTGTGAAAAATTTGATGGACTATAGTGTTTGATAGATTTCATGGACTTTAGTCTTGAAAAATTTCATGGACTATAGTTTTCTAAAACTTTCAGGGACTAGTATTAAAAAAATTTCATGGACTAGTGTATTTGAAAAATTTCTTGGAAATATAGTCTTTGTTAAGAAAGTTTATTTAAACCTTCTTAACAGTTTATGGGCCCAGCACGCTTCCACTGCGACTCCTCCGGAAGAATCTGGACCGAGCCCGTAATGGTAGAAATCGCTTTTCTTTCGCAACCTGACAAAGCTCTTCTTGCCGAAATATACGCTCTCGAAGTCGAGTATGCTTGGACTATGTTCTGAAGAGTGCCACCTCTCGTCTGACGTTCGGAGTCGGCAGCATCACGCCGACGTCGTTTCCCACAGGGACACTGGTCTACGATACCAATAGTGGAGGCTTGCTCTCTTTTATGGACTATAGTCTACGAAGAATTTCATGGAATACAGTCTTTGAAAAGTTTCATTCCTGTAATCTTTGAAAAATTTCATGGAATACAGTCTTTGAATAATTTCATGGACTATAGCCTTTGAAATAGTTCATTGACTATAGTCCTTGAAAAATTTCATAGACTATTGTCTTTTTGAAAATTTCATGGGATTCTACTCTTCCAAAAATTTCATGGACTATAGTCATCGAAAATATTCATTCAAGGGCTCTTTGTTCCAGATCTTTAAGATGCAAGTGGTATATGAATAAAATCTACTGTGCTTTATGATTGTAGTAATATCAGAAGCAATGCCATAACCGAAAATCAACAACAAATATATGCTGTTCTAACTAGAGTGTCTTTTTTGATGACCCTGTATTTTATTAATATTGTACATATTAGTAATATTTTGTGAAACATAATTTCAAACTACGTACATACATACATATCTATACCTTTGCCGTTGCAGGATTCGACTTTTAAAAAAATGTTACCGGAATACTGCTGTATAATTTTTTACCAGAAAGAACAACCCCAAAGTTTGACTACACTAAAAGACAAAGTTTCGCGTTTACCAATACTTTAATCTTCACAATGGAGCATTATCTTCCAATTCGATCAAACCATATATTACCGCCTTGCGTTCATCATTCAATCACTTCCATTCCGGATTCTCATTCCATCATATTTTGCATCAATAGTATTTTCCCCCTTCACAGTAGGAACAGTGACAAAACATAAATGTTCTTTTCCTTATGTCACAACATATATTGCAGTGTTAAAATCATATAGGCTGCAAAAATTGAATACATAGCGTCATGTAAAAAAAAACACTCAATTTATTGGCTATGATATGTTTATTTCGTCGGAGGGTTAAAGAGCGAAAAACATTTTCAAGGTCGTGGTAATGAATACATATTTCATCATTTGAAACAGAAAAACTCATTCATTTCAGACCCTAAACGAATTATCATCATTTTACAAAGGTTTCAAAGATTTCAATAATCTTTTTTAAATAATTTCCATTTTTTCATTGTATCCACAAGTAAATTCCGAGTCTTACATTTCAAATTATTACTCGCTACAGTTGTTGTTTCATCATAACAAAACACGCCTTAGTCAGAAATTACGTTACTTTGTACAGCTTATAAATTTCATTGCACGTTGCATGTACTCGGAACTAAAAAATAATTCTCGCTTGATTCTCATTAATGTTTGTTAATACTCAAAATAAAATGGGTGGAAAATTACTGATGGGCTAAGTCCGAGGTGGACGCCTTGTGAATTAAAAAAAAAGCAAACTCAGCTGGAATCCGCTTACTTCACCAGATTGGTCTCCTCGGCGATCAGTGATATATTCCATCTACCTCCTTTACAGTGCCTACAAGGCATATGAACTTTGCTGTTAGCCCAGAGAAATATGGGGAGAAATATTAGCACAATCGATATAATGGTCGCTGGAACTGTCCATCTGAGCCAAACTGCTTTTGGATTCATAAGGACATAGAGGAACGGCCAAGATATCGCCATGATTAACGTTTCCAGATGAAACAGAATGTCGTCTACGTTGTCAATCCTCCAAACCCTGAGCAAGTAAGGAGTCACGAACATCCTGTGAACCGGCCAAAACAGCATTCTTCTGTTCTTGAGCAATAGCCTATACACCTTCTTCCAGGAACTGAAAAAACTCAAGTATACAAACAGTACGGACAGATAGGTGGAAGAAATCCAGAGGAACAAACGAGGATTCAAAGCCGCCATGAACGATATTGCCAGGAAGCGAGCACCTGTAATGATGGGAATCATTCCGCTGTACATATTAAATAAAATGTTTTTTCAAAATTTAAAATTTGAATTTCTTTCACTTTCCCTGTACTAAAAGGTAAAACAAACATTTAAGGATGGAATAATTTTTGAAATTTATTAAAAAATCTTTCATTTTTTACATAAAAGAAATTAAAAATTTTCGAAAAAGTATTCCGAAATCATCAAATTTTATTTGATTTTACTTTGAAAATGAGGAACTTCGTAATAAATTTAAAATTTTATTTCAGTTTCGATGTTTAAGAAAATCTGTCGTTCTTAAAAAATTAGTTTTTACCTTTTAGTGCAGAAAAAATAAATGCAATTTAAATTTAAAATAAAAAAAATGTATTTTATTCTTTTACTCTTTAGTCTTTGGTTTATTTGTGCATTAAAACACGGTGATTGCCAAAAAGCATCTTTGGGCATCAGCCTCTTTAGGCGTACGCCTCTCTTTATAACTGATATAATGATTAAACAGATTCAGCCGTTCTCATTATTTGACATTCTTTGGGATTTGAATAGTTGTATCGTTCAATGCACATATGCATACAAAAATGAATAAACTAATATTTAAAGTAATTGTTTCATTATATTTTATAAAGCCCTAAATATTAAAATTTATTTTCGCTTATGAGTACGATTCTTCGAGTATATTTTCATTCTTTACGTTTAATAATATAATGGTATGAATTCTTTACCCCGGCCGTTATTGCCCAAGAACTTCTTTCGGCCTCATACCATTTTAACGACGTTCACAAGTTTTCCATTATTATGTTTAATCCGCTTTAATATATTCCGCGAAATCGGCAACAATGCAGTTGCCCTCGACGACGAAAATTTTTCATTGTAAAACACCTATAATTTTCGCGTTCAAAATAAAATCGTGGACTGATTCGACGCGTATATTGAAAATTGACGGTTGGATAATAAAGTTTTAGCCATTCTATCGCTGAACCCCTCAAGCCCGAAGGGCATGTCTGAGGTCAGAGGAGGTTTTCAAAAATTTGCGAAAATTAGCGATTTCGGTTCCTGAAAATTGAAAAATTCGTAACTTTTTTCATTTTTATTGGATTTGTATAAAAGTTTTTGAGGATTTTTGTAGAACATAACATTTATAAACAATGTCTTTTACATTATCTTATATGAAGCACACTCTTTACAGGAGAGAAGAGAAATACGAAATAGTACGTAAATTTACTGTTACCCCGATCGCCAACCAGTTAGCGCGCACCCGTGATTTCATATATCTTTCAGTATTGCGTAAACTATAAACGGCATTGATATGCAGTCATTTTCAAAATAATATTTCAGCTTTTATTAACATTTCATTTGCTGGATGTACCTACCTAAACCAAATAGGAAAAAGGTTTCTCGCAGGTCGACTTTTTCGTCTTGACTAAAAATTTGAAATTAATTGTACCTGTCATATATTTTAGAAAGACATTTCATAAAGCTGGTAAAGTTTTGAGTTATACAGTAGTCATTCATAGTCATTATAGAAGTTACATGGTGAAAATTGTCCTCTTTCATTCAGTAGAAACGGAGATATGATGTATGTATCAGAATGTACGCGTAATTAAAAAAATTATAAAAGTTAAAAGTTTTTAAAAAGTCATTTGCTTTATCCAATTTACCACGAAATTTACAAGATTATAGAACTTCAACGAATCAGCTATATTGAACTTTTTTTTACTACCATTCACTTCAGACTAAAGTCACGGCTTTGTACGACTATTTTAAGTAATTTTAAACTGCAAATAACCAACAAGCTCTTCCTTTTCCCATCTTATTCAAATCGGGGAATGGAACGGTCTTCAGGCCCTTATTTTAAACCTCAGCCTCTTTATTACTAAAATGAATGGATAATACAGAATCAGCCGAGTTCGATTTATTCGACGTTCTTTGGGATTTGAATACAAGTGCACAAATATACAGATTACCAAAAAGAAGTCCACATAAAACTTATTGAAAAATGTGACAAAGGTAATGATGAATCGATAAAGAAACGTACACTAAAGATGATGATACTGCGAAGATACAATAAGATCAGATTAAAAAAATATATTTCTCCAAAATCTGTGCGTGCGCGCGCGCGCGTTAACGTCTGTATCAGATGTCTCAAATTCGAACTTAGAAATATACAGAGAGCCGCGCGACGCAATAATAAGCTTATGCATTTTGTTGAAGCTTAAAAGCACACGTTTCTATAGTTTATGGGGATATCTCGCCGTTCTCAGTTATATATATATACAGTGGTAACCATTTTTGCCATTTCACTTCAGATTTCTCTCTTTCATATTCGAAAATTACAACGGAGGCCTTTTTAATCCTATCGTTGCTACAGAGAAGTTCAGAACAATAAATTCGGCGATGGACGACGAAATACATTCCTTTCCTTTAAATACATATGGTCTGTATTCGTTGGAGAGCGAGGAAGGATGTACGGATATATGCCGAAAGAATACTATGCCGACGACTGGGTAAATGTGACAATATAGAGCAGGGATGGCAAATACGTGGCACGCGTGCCAAAGTGGCACGCTTGCGATTTTCTTTGGCACGCTAAAGCTTGTATTTTCTGTATAAAATATGAAGTTTCTTAGAGGAGTAAACTAATGACACGCGAAAAAAAAATTCGGATGAATCACATTAATTTCTTGGCACGGGAGACAAAAATCATTTTCCATCCCTCATATAGAGCCTAAGAAACCAAAAATAACGGCTTCGGCAGGATCCACAGATGATATGTCCACAGTCTTTATGTCCACTCTTTTATGTCCACAGCCTTTATGTCCACTGCCCTTATGTCCACAGTCTTTACGTCCACCGTAATATATGTTACTGTGGACATAAAGACTTTGGACTTAAGGGAGTGGACATAAAGGCTGTGGACATAAAAGAGTGGACATAAAGGCTGTGGACATATCATCTGGGAATCTTCGGCAGAGACCAGACCCGTCTCAAGGATCCGCGTGACCCCGGGCGACACGTCTGCCGCTGGCCCCCGTTCCTTTCACTTAATAATGGTAAGGCGCGGAGCCTTCATAAGCGCTGGGCCCGGGACGGCTGCCCACTCAGCCCCCCCCCCCCCCTCCACCCCTTAGACGGGCCTTGCAGAGACCATCAAGATGGAAATTAGACTAAAAGAAAAAGTTATGGGTAAGGAGCAACATCTTCAAGAGGATCATTGACTCTGCGGTAGCTTTCAACTTATTCAAGCATCTTCATCTCAAACATATCAATCGCGCCAACCAAAGAAACTGGGAGAAAAGGCTTGAATAGTTTTAACGAGATTCGGTCACTTTCAAATGAAAATTCCTTTGAAATTTTCAATAAAAGGAATTTGGATAACTGGGCTGTGTAGTCTTTTAATATGTCAATTGGTAGTATGGTAGTTGTTATTGTGAATTGGAAATTCTAAGGTGTAGCGGTTTTTTCCAGAAAAAGTTAACAGTTGCCCGGATTTCACACTCTCATCTCGTGCACGTGGCAGTAGGTAGAACAACTGATAGAAGGTTACAGAATCAAAAACAGGTTATGTTGGATGCATCTATGATCAAAATAGATGTGTGGTCGAAAACATTTCAAAGCGAACATCGTATTTGCCCGATTATTAGAGGACGGTTTTTTCTAAAATGTAAGCCGAAAAAGTCATACTCGCCTTATAATCGCGACCAAGTTATCTTTTATTCGACCTCTCCCTTTCACTCACATTAAAATTCAATCTATGTTCTACGAAAACGGCAGCTCTCTGTGCATAAAGGCATAAAATTCAGTTAGTCTCTGGATATGCTCTTAAGTGGTTTTTAATATTTTCATTTATACCTGAAACTAAGCGTAACCGATCAGGTATTTTGATATCGAAAGTAAGTACCAACATCACGATTTTTTTTCGCCTGACTTCTAAAATAGTGGGTCGCCTTATGTTCGAGGTCGCCCTATAATCGGGTATATGCGGTATACTTACAAATGATCAGAAAATGAGACAAAAAGTCCAATATCCTAGCCTTCGCTACGAAGTTGTTCTGCAGTCCGTCGAAGTGCATATTGTAGTGGGAGAGATGCATGGTCCAAGACAATGAAGCCAGCGACGTGAAAATTCCTATCCAGCTTACAGCATCTGGAAATTACACCGCATAAAAAATTTTTTCGAGTGCTCCAATTTTTGAGATACCTTACTTTCTACGAGGAAAGTCAATACAGTATTATATGGCATAGTCTTAGCCTTGGCATGAATCAACCACCCCAAATACAATTACGACAGCAATTACCGAGGAAGAAATTCCAAAGGAGAAAACTATACGTAGAGAAAGATGGTAAAAGGGCTACAGGTCGGGCATTCACGGATTCGGATTTAAATGTGCGCCATACAACTATCTGAAATGCAACTTTAATCTTTACGTTTGGAGATTACGGAAGGTTAAAAGCGCTTCTCTATAAGGCGCCAATAATAAGCAGAACTTCCGACGCGAAGATGAAAGAATATTTATCTCTTGGTTTATCATTATGTTTGTTGTACATATTATATTTGAAGTAAATAAATAAAAAATATTCCTTCACCGTAAAAAGGAAGAGAATAAATTCACGCTGGTAATACCGTCGAGGAAGCAAAATCAAAGAGCACTTACACGGTATATTCTTTCCAAAACTAAATACTAGACATCGATGTTTCTACAGTTTCTTCAGTAACGTGGAGCCAATTAGTCGCCATTGTGACCTCAAACGACAACAGGGCTAGTAGGTTTTTCAGTCTAAATCACAAAGAAAGTGAGGAGAGAAACCGTGCCGGCATTAGACTCTCTTATCGAGAAGCACTTAGGCAGCAGACGGCTTTACGTCCCTTTTTTAAAGCATGCATCGGAAAGAATTAGATCTGCCATCCACATTTCAGTATAACCGCCTAAAAATGTATCCATCACGTGATGATACATTTTGAAAGGAATGGGCGATAAACATTGTGATACGATCTTTGTATAATAATCCAATACCCGGAGTAGCTGCAATTTTTGAAGTCATTATAACTATGAAAGAGTATCAGGATAAGAAACATGAAACACTAGAAGTAGTTAAAAAGGCGACGTCTTCACGCAATACTCACCGGCGAATTCGCGTTCGAACAGTCCCTGGCTCACAATCATCGACTGAAGCAAGAGTTGAGGGGCAGATTCGTTAAGGCATTCCACCATCTTCCAATCGAACAGGTACACTTCATTTTGTATCATTCTCGAATAACAAAGGGCCTGTATCAGATTGGGATTGTTAATCCACTTCGGTCTTTTGCCTTCATCGAAGATTTTCTTGTAGCGAAGATAATTTAGCTCTGAGTAAAACCTCTTTAAGTCCCTATCGTAATAAGTTCTGGATTTTACGGCATAAATTATGCTGTTCAGCGACCTGAAATGGACGGAAACCAACGTTTCACGCGCGCATCTAAACACACAGAAGGATGAATTTATATACCTATGACTAAATTAAGTGATAGTTCTTTTTCCCCTCTACCATTCTCAAGAATGGACTTTGCTACGGAAATTCAGTGAGTAAGAAACTATCAATTTGTAACACGTTTGTTTACCTGTGAAATATTTTCAAGCTGTCAGAGATGAATAAATCCTTCCATTTCAACTTCTTGTCCAAACTGAGCAATTTCCTGCAAATAAATGTTCATACAATTTCAAGGAGAGGGATGAAAAATTACAATCATAGCGGTGACGCGAAATTTCATGAGAAAGAGTGAGCGAGGTACACAGTGAAATATGGATGGACTTCCTTAATGTACAATGGTTTCATAGCAATTGCCCAGACCAAAGCAAATTGGCTTCAGGATCGCTACATCGCCACCGACAAGATTAGAGTAAATATGCCTTTCCCTTCATGGGGATTTGCACTTTAAACCGTAAGCCGGGTTTATACGGTTTACTTTGGTTGATTCGTCCAGGATGATTCAGCCAGAGTGAACAAAAGTTGAGCGTCGCTCTATTTCTGTCATGGTTCATTGGGGATGATCACTCTGGATGAAACGTTGTGCCCACGATTCACTCTGCTTTCACTTTTGATCCAAGTTGTTCAAACAAATTGAACCGTGTAAACTCGGCTTTAATGATTGATTGGAACAGGATTAATAGCAGAAAGTTTTCTATATAACAAGTAAGGAAAGAGCTGCTGAAACAGATAGTAAGTGGCGGTTAAAAAAACGTTAAGACAGACGGACGGACAAACCAAGAAAACGTGCACAATTATGACAGAATATTAAATCGATTGGCAAAAAAACGAAATATCTACGTATCTGATTTCGTTGAGGAGCAGTTAACGCGTCAGACAAACAGAACGCATAAGCGGATATTTTTAAACCGATAAAAATTGAAATTATTTATTCGAAGTTACATAATAAACGGAGATTACTGATCTGGTGTAGGAGGCTTGGAAGTCTGATGAGAATCGAGGAAAAAATTTGCGGATCTGTATTTTGTAATGGCTGTGGAAGTTCAAACTAAACATGCTAAATGCATTACTTATTTTTGCAACAAAATATAAATGTTTTGTAAACATTACGATCAGGAACAGATTAACATTTGCACGGGCTACAAATTCCGGGCGCCGGTTGCATTGCACACGAGCGTTTTTCGCTGCCTAAAACGCTGACGTTCAAAATTTCGCTTATTCAAACTCCTGTGCCCAAAAATCATTCGAGGAAAAATAAAGCTCCCAAAATTCCGTTGTCCACGAATCTGCCCATTTTTTCATCCCAGCACCAAACCGTCGACGCCCTAACGTTCCTTACCCAAACTACTTTGTTCCAACCTGATCTAGTTTTACACAAAGGAGTCACATGATCAACTTTATCGCGCACGTTTTACTTAGAGGGATCTGATCATGGACTTTATCGG
The DNA here is from genome assembly GCA_036926305.1 of Uropetala carovei. NCBI lineage: Eukaryota > Metazoa > Arthropoda > Insecta > Odonata > Petaluridae > Uropetala > Uropetala carovei. Next base: position 211,722 of record JAXCHB010000100.1, read on the forward strand.
GCGTAAGCTATCCTATCCTTACCGTACGATAACTTACGATGCCAATTTGCTCGTTGTTTCGGCCAATAGCGGGGAAAATACGAACAACACCGTCATGAAGAAGTACAGACGGTCCCCATTATCAACGTGTTTCTTCGCCAGCAACACGTCGCTTGCGACATCTGCCACGTAAATCACAGGATATAGCACCATGGTAAATAACTGGAAGTCTTTCGCCCTAAGGTGATCGAAACTGGACGTCGTTTTCTCAACGTGCTTTATACAAGTCTCCAAAACCTGGTTTCTCTTCGAGACGTCCCTTTCAGGGGCGGCCCTATCCAGAAGGTCGCAGAGAGGATAGATGACGCGATCGAGGTGCTTCAGAGGATCGACCCCGCCTTCTAACATGCCCTTAATTGTGTCCCTCTCCCAGTCGAACAAGAGACAATCGACACCGACAAACATCCTCGAAAATCTCAGCCATCGATGCTTATACCTATCTTCCAGCAAACTCTTTAGACTGTCCTCGTTTTCCAGGCTCTGCAACCAAGCGCACCTCTCGAGCGAAAGCCGTCTCTTTTCCGCGTCAATCTCCCGAAACATTCCATCGGCACGCGTCACGCGTATCAGATTGTATAAAGCGTCAGCGAGTTCCACCATCGAGTCGTCGCTTTGCATGTTCGACATGCAGACTTCAGCGCTTTCGCGAGAGTAACAGACGGTTAATGCGGGAGTTGTGGAGCGATGTTTCCGGAAAATAACCAGGCAGCTGTCTAACAAAGATTCGAAAGCCTCTTCGAGGTTTGTGGGAATCCTTTCTCCGTTGATCGCAGCTCCGTCCGCTTCACTCCGCTCGCTAATGTCGCAAAGCGATCTGCTCAGATGGCTAGGTAATTCTCGAGCTATTGCGTGCAAGATCGAAGTCGATAGAGTCGCCGAAGTGGCGTTATACTCCCATTCATCGGCGAGGGATCTCAAAGCGGTCACAGCCTCGCGGAATTTCTCGGCAATTTTTGAGACACCTTCCGATTTTCCCGGGGCCAGGGGTGCGGCGAAGGCGTCCGTCGAACGGGCGAGGTCAACTTCTTCATCGCGTAACATCAAAGCCAGTAGGGTGTCCACCAGGTGGCTTGCCTGCTTCTTCATCTGATTTCGGTAGTCCGAAATCCGTACATCTTTGGAGTACCTTGAAAAAGTACACAGCGTAGGTTAGAGGCAGCGGAAAGGGAGAAAGGATTATTCTTCTTGGCTCTATGAGCGTCAGAAAACTTTATATAATACGTACAGTCGAATTTTGCCTGCGCAAGATGCGAAAGGCGGCTGGATACAATTGTTCGTGCATTGCATTTTTACCCAAATCAACCAATACTCGCTAAAATGGAATTTATACGATATAATTTTACATATTTCCAAATTTTGGCAGATTCAATTGTTTGTTGCCTGTTTTTGAGCACCTTAGGAACGGGCCTGGGCAGGGACGCTTTAAGACATTGTGCGCCCGTAGGCAGAGTAAATTTTCGCGCCCTCTCAAACTCATACTTTTTGCCATAAACGTTAAAAATTAAGCACGTTTTTTTTAATTTGGCACCCCCGCACCCCTTAAAATTCGGCGCCCGCAGGCAGTGGCCTACTTGGCCTAGAGCAGGGATGCAAATAGGTGGCGCACGTGCCAGAAATGGCGCGCTTACGATTTTACTTGGCACGCGTAATCGTGTTATTTTCTATATAAAATACGAGGTTTATTAGAGGAGTAAACTAGCGGAACGCGAAAAAAAATTCCGATGATTAAATTACTTTATTGGCACGCGACACAAAAATCATTTGCCATCCCTGGCCTAGAGGACAAAGCGCTACTGCTTGCGGGATTCGAATACGATCGATATAGCGAAATTGCTCTTTGTAAGCTAAACCGTTAAGCGAGGGTTACCCGCACATTAGTGTGGTCAACAACCATCCCAAATTTGGAGAGACAGTCCCTCATTTTCATCGTTCGTCCCGCTTTGTTAAATGTACAACAACATTTGTTCCGTGTTTTATAAACCACGATTTATATTCCAAATTGTCATTTAAACCGTTCAGAAACACTCTCAGTGGTTACAACGAACTACCTTATATCCATTACTTCCGGTTATTTAAGGCAGATCCGTTGAAAAATCGACCATGAATATGAATGAACATGAATATGTTCCGCCTTACACTCCATACATATTCAGCTTCCTAAAAAGTTTGTCACCCTACTATCAGGGGCGGCCCAATGAATGTTGGCGCCCCCGGTGAGACAGCACTCCAGCGCCCCCCTCCGTAAATGTTTGTTGAGATATTTATAGAATAAAGGTTAATTTATTCATCGCTCTGTAAAACTTATTGGTAATAAATAAATAAAAGAAATTTCATCATGATTCACGATATAAATTGGTGTCTAATATTTAATCACTTGCAAGTAATGCATAGATAGATGATCGGGATAGCGCCCCCAACAATTAGGCGCCCCGGACAGCCGCCCAGCTCGCCCGTATACCTCGGGCCGGCCCTTCCTACTATACCTGTATTTGCTACAGACCGGTTGACCGACGAGGATATTTTGCTTACCTCTTCTTCAACAGTAATTTCTTGGAACACCAAACCGAATTCTTCAGCTCGTGCCGCAAATGGACAGCTGATGATATATCGACTCTGTGGATGAACGGGAAATTAATTGTTAATCAACTCCAATCGACTGTGGCATATTTTCAAAAGCATATTATACTACTTTTTCGTAATAAATGGGACTCTTTCACTGTATTAGTCTAAAAAGAACTCATTTCTAAGCGATGTTTTAATAGCAAATTACCGAATACATTTCATGCACTCCGTGAAAATGTTTATAGCAGCTTTGGTCAGAATATCGAAAGAATTTTCTTTCTCTGTGAACCTGAAAGTACACAAGATATAAACATATTACCCCATTCAATTAGTGGAAAATGAATAGTAAAAATCTAATGATTTGCGATGAAATCATTTACCAATTTCGCAAATGGAAACTTTCTTCGTTTACTGTTTCTGCTGTGGATAAATTCCATCGAAGCAATTGAGGCATTAAGTAAACCAAAGTATGCACTATAAGTATACTTGTACTTATTATAATGAGCTGAGAAATCCGGTCAAACTATACAGAGTTATAATAGATGGGAGAATAATGAAAACTGCCCATAACTAAAAAGCTTTTCAATCTTTTTCGATCAAACTATCAACTTTTCAATTTGAAACTGCTCGCCGATCACATAGTAGTCCTGGGTTTGGCTCCAAGAGCATATCTTTTCTCCATTTGAATAACATGGGCAGAGCTTAAACGAAGCGAGCAAGCTTTTTTTCTTAAGCATTTTTAAATAGCTTGTAAATGAGATATCGACGCGGGATTTTCAGTTATGCCGTAGAAATTCAAATCTCATTAAAAAAACAAAAATTAAGTTTTGCTATTATTTTATCTTGATTTTTAGGCGTTTATTCAATTCATCGTCATGACAACTGCTATTGCTATTGTCGTCTCGCAAGAAATGTATGAAAAGTTTTAAAAAATTGTATTAAAACAATTTTTGGAGATTTTCTGATAATATTTGAATTTCCATGCTATGGACATCAATCTTTCAATTTTCTCCGCGTCAAATCGTATTTTTAAGATACATAAAAATGTTAACGAAATAATGTCTGCAGTAAAAAAGGTTGATTTATATGTATCCACTGGAGTCAGAAAATAAAAATTAACAATTTATCGAGAAATCTACAATGCCAAAAGTATACTTCCATCAATGCTGCCAATCAATGGGCTTAACATATTTTAAACGATAAGCATGAATAATCACAGATATTCTATTATATAAAACCAAATTCTGAACAAAAACACCAATAAATAACAACGAATTATTTACCGTTATCCTTTGATTAATAAAGTTCATAATTATGCAGAGTAATGAAACTCAAGATGAAAGTAAAAGAAGACTTAACAGAGAAGCACAAACTCACTGGAGATCTCGCCAAATGGAAATATTGCTGAAGCTAGGAGAAGACAAACGGAACAGGATAGACAGAAAACATTGAACGATCAGAACAAACGAAAAGAGAGGCATAATAGCTAAAAAGTCATCAGGAGCAACAGTAAATAGATAGTCAAGCAACGGCTTTACAGATGCAAGAAATCTGAGTAATGATTATTGTGGATAGGGTCATTTATATTCATGTAACAAAATTACGGAAACTTTGTGTTAAGAAATTATAAATTTCCATATCGCGATAAAATGAAAGTTATTGATGGTGAAATAAACGCAGCTAGGATAAAAAAACTAAAATATCGCAGTTAAAATAAAAAGATACGTTAAAGAAGGCGACATCAGAATACCTGATAAATATCGTAAAAAAAAGTTTACGGAGGACGATCTTGGTTTTATCAACTGCGGATAAGTTAACGGATTAAGGTTAAAGACTCACCATAGTTCACATTCCTTCTTCAGGCGTTGCATGTTCACCAGTGCCGAAAACAGTATGAGGTAAACGTGAGCGCTACAAAAAAATTAATCGCAGTTGCAATTATTTTTCAGTCGTCCTTTAAATTAGAGCAACTACTGCTATGGATTAAGACCCCCAAAAAAATAAATGCTACATGCAAAAATGCCCGTATATTTTTCTTTATTTATCTTAATAATTTATATAGTAAGAAAATGAAATGACGTCAATTGAAAGACCCTACTGAGATACTTAAAGAAAAAATAAATATTCTTAAAGAAAAAGATTGTGTAGGCACTCCATTTATGTGCACATCATTAATACAGGGTTATTCAAAAGTCCGTGAGCCATTTCGTAAATGTATTACAAAAAACTGTGACACGTGGTGCACATATAGAAAACCTGTAACACTAGCCGGCTATTTGAAAACTTGAACTGTTTCTTGATAATATGGTGTTTGTTCTATCTCTTATAGTTTTTGTGTAATACATTCACGAAATGGTTCACGGACTTTTGAATAACCCTGTATATAGCTGATTCTTATTGTTAGATAAGATATATGATATAGGAGGATACAAATTATAAGACATTTGCAGATGAGCTAGATAGGAACTTGATATTTGGCACGATTATAGGTTTTTGGACACAACCGAAGGAAAAAATCCGAAATTGTTGAAATTCCAATTTTTAGAGGGTATTTTGCCCCATTATTGCCCCATAAGAAAAGTGCGTAAATCGGTGAAGAGGTTTAAAGTCCCGATTATCCGAGTTTCCGTTATCCGAGATTCCGTATTAACCGAGGCGCATAAAAAAGTATCAAAGTATCATTTTGAAAATTTGAAACTGAAAATAATCATATTCGATATAATTTTTTGTCATATATACACTGAACTTAACGACTGGAGTATTTTGGTAATAAATCCAATTTATTTCACAGTAAACTGTTTGTACTTTTAATTATTTCAACACATAGTGCAACTAAGGTATGTATTGTATATAGCCCTACATAACGACCGTAGATACTGGAAAATATGTTAAGGCTTTCGTTAATGACATAGCTCATGAAAGTCGTCACCTATTTTCCCGATATGGACAACATTCCATAATATCCGAGTTTTTCTTTATTATCCGAGGTTGGTGTGGTCCCGTCGACCTCGGATAATCGGGACTACTGTATTTACTTTTTAAAATTATTTCACTTCAAGAGTCTAACTCAAAACTTGAACTAGCGGGAAGCTAAAAGATTGTAGTTGCTTATTTTTAAAGGCGGAATTCACATCCGTTTAAGTTTAGCGCAAATTTTTAGTTTTTATCGGAAAAAAGTGGGAATTTTTCTGGGTTTCAACAATAGGCTACCGTGGCGACGAGCTCAATGCTTTTATTTGGGTAATTAATATTAAACTTATGATGACGTATTCTCATTTTTATTTGAATTTGTTTTATTTATTTAATGAGTTTTGAATTTTTACTATGCAAAATTTATAAATATGTACAGTGTACCTTCAAAGTATGTCAAAACGCTTGCAATATGTAAACACTATCTACTCGTAAATAATATATCGGCATTACAATATAATTTAAGTACGATTTCAAACTTCTTGAACGCCCCTGTTGGTCCACGATTCATTTGAACAAACAGGAAATTTATAAAAAATAATGCTCGAAAATTATTTTATTACCTAGCCGCATCCCTCAATTCAGAACCTTAAGTGCCATAGGATTGAAAAGGTCTTCACAATTAATCAATAACAATTTATTAATTACCTTTCGGAAGAGGAAGTTTTCTCAAGTTTATCCACTATAGAAGTCTTGATCTCGTTAAATTTTTGAAGAGCATCATTTAATTGGAACCTGGCAAGAACATACATCATATTAAAATCGACATCTTTTACATTATGTCGATAAAATTATAACACACTTTTATGAAAAAATAAATTTGGCATATGATAACAATTCTCTATATTCCTTGAATTCACTAATTAAAAACATTGGTCATTTTTTAGTATCACGGACGTTTTGTATCCATAGAAATGAAGCGTATTAGTGAAAAGCATATTAGTCAAACTATGTGGTAAGAAAAATGTATGCAGTTGGATCTACAAGCTGTAATTTGTATCACTTCACATTCATTCTGTTGATTTAGTTAGTGTATCAAAATTGATCTCACATTTTTATAGTTGATTTAAACACAAACGCGTTTCAATTTCAGTATATTAAAGACCAACAATACACTCAATGTAAAACAAATAGTAGTAATGTTATCTCATCGGTAAATTTATGTATACAGCAGTAGTTATAGTTGAAATCCAGACCGAATGACAAGTACCAAGGTTTAGTAGATATCGAAATGCCATTTCTCACTACAGAGCAATCATAGCAGGATGTTTTTGGCTTAATTTTAAAGCTAAAATTCGTTAGTTTTACCAGATAAAATACAGCAGAAAAAAGCATTACTAAAACAGTAAATGTCCAATAAATAACTATTTAAGTGGAATAATTTCATATATCGCCCAATTAAGAAGATAATGTTCAAAACCAAGAACAAAACATAAAACATAACCTACGAGCTATAATTTTTCCATCCACATACCTTTGGTGCTTACACGTAGCTATAGAAAATACATAATTACAATTTTAATGGCAAAAATAATTTACCAGTTCTATATATTGGCATCAGATTCAAAACTATGAGTTCTACCACAATGCTGACAAATACATACCTATAAGTTTTTCAGAAATCCAATGCCGTAATTAAAATTTTTTCTGAATATTATCTTCACCGTCTTTTTATCAGCATATGTTGCTTGCCATTCGCAAAATCTGAGGAATCATATCCCATTAGGAAACCTTTAACAATAGTTAATAAAGTTTGAGGTGTCAAAATGTTCCTCTTGCGCAGTTGTTAATTTCCCGTCGTGGCAGTTTAATATTTTTACACGTAATGAACTGAATTGCTGTAAACAAATTTCGCAACTTACTTTGGATCGTGAATCCACAAGTTGAGTCCATCGTCTAGTTCCTGGGTGGTGCTTTTAAAAGCTCGAAATATGCTATCCATTTGGTGACTGCGGAAAAAAAACATTGGTTTAAACGCTTGAATGAACCAGTGACAAAAATGGTCGTAAAGACCTGACTTTTATGATTCAAAATTTTATATGTTTGCATCAGAAATTAGGCGGTAGAATAACACTATTATAGGGTGATACAGAGATATCCAAACATAATAAATCCGTGCCTCCCACCTAAGAAAGCTGTCTTTGCGCCTTCCTCCATAACATGTTGAATCACAGCTCATAAACAATACCTGCTGGACCTACAATAGCAATTGTTATAGCGAGCTTAAGAAAAACATGGAAGCAATCAACATGCCCTAACCATCAGAGAGCTAGAATTTGACAGATGCATATTGTAGGTTTCACAATTATGACAGTTCAACAGAATATAAATGCATGCCAAATCATTTGTGCCCAACAGTTTGGAAAGCACTGGAGTAATCTCAAAAGAGCAATACGAAATTAATTGATTAATAAGTACCTAAGTAAATCATTAAAATGAACTAAAAATAAAAAAGGTGATCGTGGCATTAATATGTAACATTTTCTTCCCCAGGATGTGGGACTTCATTTCGAGGTTTATCCCTAGTGTATCAAAAGACTATAAACTTTTATAAACGCTCTCAAATTTTTTTTTCAGAAAACAACTAAAGTAGTAATGGGAACATTATATTTTGGCCGCACGATAAAGCAATTCATATAAAACACCTAGCTAGATGTGAAGCGGATTATAGTTGAAAACTCGATATAGAATAACAAATAGAATTTGGGAAAAGGACTACAAAGACGGCTATAGGATCGTTTCCAGATAGATGCAATCTTTACCTTGTCCGACTCTGTTTTTATTCAGCAACATACATATGTAGACTGTGTAAAGCTACATATACCCTCGAAAAAAATGTTAAGGTTTAGCAACTAATTAGTAATGAAACTTGCCATACTGAACTTATTTCTGTATGAAATCAAGTTATGTGAGACCAGTGGCGTATCCAGGAATTTGTCAGGGGGAGTTTGAACCCGAACTCCAGAGGGAGTGGGGGGAGGGGGGGTTATGACCCCCAAAACCCCCTCCTGGATATGCCACTGTGTGAGATGTGTATTCATGAAAACGTTCCGCGTGGCGCGCTCATCGCCGATTTGTATTAAATATGGCGCCCGAAACGTCTTCAGAGTGGATTTCAATCAGATCTTTGGATTTGTTTACATAAAAACAAGCTATGAAGTTATCGTCGAGAGTTCTACGTGGACTACGGTCACAAAATTTGTGACCGTAGTATAAATCACCTGGATATTTATATCTTGAATATTTGACATTTTCACCTACCTGAATTTTAAGCTGAAATTCACTGCGTGATTTATCAAGTGTTTCAAGTTATTAATCCGTTTCCTCGCTAACTCGTACATTTTTCTGAAAAAAATAAAACATACTTAGTTTTCCTATGTTGAAATCAAATGACGTAGCAACATATAATTTTTTTATCCTCCAAGACAGAAATAATCTCATTGGAAATCCTTAAAATTACAAAAGAGAGGTTATAATGAATATTATAATTTTTGCTAACATATGGGTTGAAGTAAGTTAGGTTTAATTTGCAGTGTCGCCACGGGGAATTTTAGAAAATTATAACGCATAAGGTCGATTTTTCCTATACATTAAGCTGTTTAACAATCCAAATTTGAAGGTAAACTTGAATACATATTAACGTTTTTAAGAAGGAAAAAAATCATGCATTATACGTCCGACACAAGATATCGCTACTCCAATACGTCAGAACGCGTTCCGCCAGTTAGTAGACGACACTGTAAATATACCGTTTTCAATAAAAAACTGTATGAGATATTTTGATTTTTCGAGTAAATTTATGTTAAACACCTCGCAGTGTTACCCTTGCTTCCGTTGCTATGGCCAAATTTTCTAATTGTTGATAGTGATGCGTAAGCTACGATGGGTAATTTTAATTGCGCATCGATATTTTGTTGGCCATAGCTAAAGCTAACAATTTGGTTTACTTATTTTTATTTCAGTGTGAAAAGTGATGCCAGGTATTTTCACTCTGAAACTTGTGTCGAAAAACTATTCACGAGAGTAACTGCTGATCGTGATGATTGAGAACGCTGATAATGTTATTATGTATATTGTTAAGATGTTTTTATTGTTATGTTTCATGGTTCGTTTTCCTAATGATATCGGAGGCCGTATAAAGTAATCCTGCGGGACGTAGTTTCCCCACCTCTGGCTTAGATCGTTGTGAAAGCTTCCCCAAGATTTTAGCGCCATGGACTCTCCGTTATCTTGTGAAGTTAACAGATAAGAAAGAAAATAAAACTGTCGAGAGATGGGCGTGTGCGGTGATTAAATATTTTCCAGGGGCAGCGGGGGGGGGGCATACATTGGGGCATCCGCGTGGCCTCCCCTATGAAGGACCAAGTTTCTTATGGAATACCAAGAACATCAAAAAGTAATTTCCTTTAGAAAAACATTCCATAATATGGCATGCGTTAGCAAATGTTAGAATTGGGGAACATGATACTAAGGTTTCGGTCATCGGTAAAGTTCGAGTTAGAAATAAAAACCACACTCACGCCACATCCTCTTCCGGTAGAAACCCTTCCGAGGTTGAACGGGTACATAATACACCGGGGTCAGTAGAAACACCGTCAGAGACCGCGGCATCGTGGCGGAAAGCCTCAACGCCGCGGCGCGCCGGCCTGATTGTGAGATGGGCCATCCGCAGTAGTGCCACTCTTGTCCAAGCAAGGAAAAAGTCAAGTTGAAAATGCGTCCTTTTGGCTGAGGTGGAAGTCGTCAAATGGAAGGAAGGAAACTTCTATAAATTAGGACAGGAGTAAAACAACTTTCTCGGTACTGCCTTGCACGTCTTGGGTCGATTTCATACGATACGGTCAAACACTATAACCCAGGGGTGTCAAAGAAGTCGATTTGTACGAGTTATTTGATGGGAAATGGAAATGCCTTCCTTGAAGCCGTACTCAGGTCTTTTTCGAGATATTTTTCGTCAGCACCTTAAAATATATGAAGCGAGCATTTCTGCCAAATTTAAAGTTCCTATCTCAATTCTTTCTCACGTTATTCGCATTTTTATAGCGAGCGGGTGTGGCGATACATCAGACAAGCAAACAAACGTCCAGATCTCCGAAACTATTATATTAAATATTGTGCTTTGTTGTTTGCAAAAATTGAAGAAAATTTTTTAAAAGTTGTAATGGCATGCTGCATTAGACAATACGATCGCGTCCCCGGTTATATGTAGGGGTGATGTGTGCGACACACACGGGAGGCCAAACAAGGTGGGCGGCCGATTTATCGTCAGACACATACAGTAAGAATTTTTCTAAGTTTAAAGGGTATTAAGATTTTTTAGAACTTCTTAAAAACGGCGGATACTACGATAAAAATGAATTTAACAACTGATAAGGCGTTTAAAAAAATATTTTTGTGCAAAGAGCGTGAGGCCCGTAGTTATACGTTGGTTATCTTATAACACGAGTCGCAGTTTCTCCCCCGAATCGGAGAGCGGTGTAGTTCCATAAAAGGCACACAAGTTCATAAACTAAGAGAACATGTTATGAAATTTATATGGGAATAAGATTCTAAAGGAATACGATGGGACAAGGAAAGTAACACGCGATGCAATTTTTAAACCATACCTTCGATGAGCATGTATGAAGAAGAAACAATCAGGGTTCACGGAATTATACGAGGAGCTTTTCTCCTAGGTTTCGACGTGGCAATTTGACAAATAAGTCCTAAGTTGTTTTTCTATATTTCTTTTATGCTAACGTAAATAAGGGTTGTCACGAAGTTACGGCCCAGTCGGATGATTGTATCGATACTTGGTTGTTAAGATTTATCACATCCTAATCTCACCGAATCTCACCTCGCGATGAAGTCGCGGCCGAGCACTAATATCTCTTTCTATCCACTTAATTTTCAGCACTTTTGTCATTGCGTATCACAAGAGAGTCTCTCATTCTTCCGTCACTTTTTCTTAGACTGACAGCACTGGAGAGCTTTGAGGCAGCCGCGAGGTTCCAGCTTTGAACGCGACGGAAAGACAAAAAAAAGACGCTGGACTTCCGTCACTTTTCCTACTGCGATAGCAAAGCCAACGGATCTTGGGAACATTATGCCAGACCGGAAATCAGTAACAGCTAAAAAGAATCTGTCATTGTCACTGGCGGAGCGAACTAAAAAAATTAGAACTTTAAACTGTCGCTGTGTTTGTGTTATGCGGCTACCGGGAAAAAGATCCAAGGAAAAAAATGCACGGGAAAAAATCCACGTAAAAAATCCAACGGAAAAAAATCCACGGAAAAAAATCCAACGGAAAAAAATCCACGGAAAAAACATCCTCGGAAAATAAATCCATACAGTTTTCTCATTCTATTTTTAAAACAACATTTTACCATACTTATAACTGATAGAGAAGCGAACGATTATATAGACTATCAGAAAGAGGAAGGCGAACTGGATTGGACATTACCTGAGGAGAGAGTGCATGATTAAAGAAGTGCTAGAAGGAAAACTGGATGGAAAAAGTGAAAGAGGTAGGAAAAGGTTTCAGCTGGTAGACGACTTGAAAGGGAAAGAGAGCTATCAAGTCATGAAGAAAACTGCGGAAAATAGGAGTATATGGAGGACCAAGTTTAACCACGAATAATCACGGACCTTTCCACGGGCAGACTACCTATGATGATGGTGATGATAGCTGAAATAATTACACTTTGAATTTTGGAATAAATGAAACACATTCTTATGTAATATATTATCATATCTTATCACATAATAACGATGACTGGATACTTTTCCACTGATCACATATGTACACAAAAAGATGTAAATATCAACTTAACAAAATTTCGTCAATGACATGAACAACAGTACACGATATAGGTAGATAAATAACTGTACAGTCATACCTAAATAGAAAATATGTACTACGGTGTTTTTATCTAAACCTTGTAGTACGAGCAACAGCACTAAGTAAGAAATTCTTCAGATCCACGAATACCACTAGAATCTTCTTCGCAAAACATTTTTAATTTTCGCTGCTCCCTGCTTGCGTCTTTGGGAATTCTCTGTACTGTTGTGCTTTTGTAAGCAAAGCGTAGCTGTTCAGTTAGTCTTTGCGCTTATAGACCGATAGTTCCAAACAATCTGTTTCTGAGTAAGCTTTTAAGCATTTTCTTGCTTGGATGGCATACATTTTATACTTTGGACAGTTTGTGAAGACCCCATTATTATTTTGTTTTAAAATGAGTGAAAACGACGTTAAATAAAAGCTAAAAAGCGGGAATTACGTGAAAAAGCAGAAAGCTGGAGGGTCAAGCGAAGTTTGGCGTAAATTTGTGTTAGTTTGTGATTCTGTGATGTCGAATGACAATGCTATAAAAACTAGCATTTCTCATTTTAACCGACATAAATGTCCTTATCCTGAACGTCAGGGCTTTCAGGGCAGAGTTCGGGCATAGCGGGTAAGAACAGGAAAAAATCGGGCCTCGGGTCGGGTATCAGCGAAGCTGACAACGCACGGGTTAGGGCCGGGCCAGGGCTGCAGGGAGTGCCGTGGCGCAGTGGCAAGGACGTTGGCCTGCTACGCTGAGCATACCCGGTGCGAACCGGGTACGAATCCTGCGAAAGTAGGGTTTTTTCAGAGGTCCCCTATTTGCGTGTTTAGAGGAGAACGCGCGAATCAGCGCTCCGTCCTTCGGAAGGGACGTAAAGCTGTTGGTCCCCTTGGTGTTTCTCGTTAAGAGTAGGCTAATGCCGGCACCGGATTTATCTCCTCCCTTGCTTTGTGATTTAGACTAATTGTAAGAAGCCTACTAGCGCTGGTAGTCGTTTGAAGTCCCACAATAACAACCATGGCTGCACCACTGTCGGGTCGGGCCGGGCCAAAAATTTCGGCCCTATCAAACCTCTATCCGTGTCTACTCAGGCCCCAATTAACACGGATAATCGGGCTTTTATCACGCGTATTTTATCCATAAGGTATGCGTGCCCCTTTTCCTCTCCTTTCAAATTCAGTTTAGTATAGTATTCGTTATCAGCCACGAGAATTACTGATAGAGAAATGGGACTGATTCCCTTGACTTAATTTATTCGATATTATGATAACTGTTTGTCTCTTCAAATTGATATCTGTAAACATGCGTCAAATTACAATAAGAAGGACAGATAATGTTTAAGAGAATGCAAAATAAACATCTCAACGACCTCAAACGGTCTTCTCTATTTTAAGATAATTATGAAGTTTCTTCGACTACATCATTCCTTCAGACGAAGTTATCACCAAGAGTTTCGACTTTGTATATTACGAAGCGTTTACCTGAGAAATAAAATACATCGCTTGCTCAACTAATACAGAAATAATCCCATCAAACTTCCGAGAACTTTTGGCGATATCCCTTTGAACATTTAAAAGCATTCCAAATGGTGCGTTTCATCTCCATAGCATTAATCCTTATATTTTTACTCAAACTGAGAAGTAATAAAATTTTGCATGACGGCGAGAATTAACGATGGTAGTTTTGCAGTAAATAAGCTTTCCCGTTACCATTTTTTTTCGCACCGACAAATGCTTACCGCCTTTCATATCTTCCCAGACCTATCAAGGATAACCGAGAGATAAACGATATCGACACGCAAACATTCTCTTCGTGCAAAGTTTCTTCATTGAAACGCATCGCACATTACGAGTCAGTCTCTTCATTTTTCAACTCTGCGTGATCTCTCTTCAGCATGTATGTTCATAACTTGTCGCATTTTCCCGCCAAGCTCTTTTTAACACTTTATGAAGTTTTTGTTTTTTTTATGAGCGAAATATAAATCTGCAATCTCTTTCCCATGTTCCTGGTCTACCCGATGGCACTGGAACCCATCCTCTTTGACATCTGACTGACGACACAGATTGGTTAGAATTGCCGAAATCGGGGATACCGCGTTCGGTGAATGTTTTCACAACTGTTCCTTGCCTCTGTTTGACTTATGGAAGATGCCACAAAATAAAGGAGAGGTAGGTGGCACGATTCTTGTTTTCGCTCACTTTATATAACCCGTCAATCCTCAAAATTGCGCACTAACGACCTGGCAACAACGTGTAATGTTCAGTTCTGCGGAATTACTTTCTTTATAACTGCTCCGGAAATTTTCTATTTGAAACTATAAAATACATGCACGCTGTATTTCCGCTCCGAGAACTCTTCGTGAAATGCGAAAAACCATTCTCCCATTGAAAACATTGGAATAAGGATTAGTTATGCTCTTCACCATATATATTCCACTGATAAACACGTTTAAATTGGTGTATTATGTGCATTCTAAAAAATTAAGATAAGATTATTATAGCATATAAAATCGTCAAATATGTAAATACCTCTTATAAAAGTATTTTCCGTTCACTAACGACGTAATAAATACTCGAGCGCGAGACGTTGAGGATTCTAAACTATTCATCCCGACATACTTCAAATTTGTTATGTTCACGTAGGAATATCTAACGCAAATGTCAGGCTGAAACAATTTTCAACATCTGCTTCCAATCTCAAGGAAACATCTGGCGATACACACGAAAGACTTTTTATTATAATTTTAAAATATGTTGCAATCGACCTAACAACACGGGACTTTGCGTATATGTAGTGAAGTTCATTTTTCTAGCTGAGTAAACTAAACTTCAAATAGCGCTACTGATACAAAACTTGGCATGGCCCACTCGCGTGATGATTCGCGTTATCATCGATATGGAAAATGTTCCTAAGAATAAGAATGGCGTATAAGTGAAAACGCGTATAGTGAACACGCGTTAAATCGGAGAATACATGTATTATATTTAAATTCGTCAAAGATTCCGAATAAATTTTACTTTATTTTTGAATTCGAACTCCTTCGCATTACGGGCGCAATTTTCCCGAGTCCAAGAAAAATATTCGCCTAAATTTTTGCAATCAAAATCTAAAATGAAGAATATCTCATTCAGGGTCTACAGAATGTAAATTAAAATCCGTCTATAAACAATAGCTACAAATACTAATCCAAGAAATTTTAAAAACTGCTAAAAGAGTCAGGTCGCATGGTTTAATATGTTGATGAGGCCAAGTATCAAAATTGCTATTACTCAAGGAGTTAAAGAAAAATAAACTACGTCTCGGACACCCACGTTTAAATTCGTGAATTAAACGATTTCCTTCATACACTATTCCAGAATCCATGGTCATACCCGAACATTGCTAGTAAGAGCGCTAACAGTGATGGTGAGGAAACCATAAAGAAATATCCCTTGACAACGCATTAAAAATTTATCATTATAAACTGCCAAAGCATTCGAAAGAAACAAGCTGAACTTTACCATTTAGTTAGAAGTGATTATGCAGACGTTGTGTTGGGAAGAGAGTGCTGGCTGTCGGACGAAATTAATTCTAACGAGACTTTCCCATGAGATTACGTGGCATATCGCAAAGATAAGAGAAATGGGTCGGAGCCGGAGTTTTTGTCGTCATTAGAAAGTGTATTAAGCCCACTATAGGAATTTAACGTCAGCGAACTTTGCGAAATGGTTTGGTGCTCAGTTCTTAAGCGAAAGGGTAAAAAGATATTTTTTAGTCTTTTTACCATCTTCCGGACTCAGTAGTCGAGATCATCAGACTCGTGTATCGCATACACAATTGAAGCATAAATTCTCTGGAACAAATCGTTAACAAACCGACGCGATACGACGACAAACGCAACGGAAACATACTGGATTTGCTAGCCACGACCACGTCCATATGTGCGACGCACACAGGCGGCCGATTTATCGTCAGACACCTACAGTATTTTAAAAAGTAATATTACAATATGCCCTATATTCTTTCATATTTATGGGCTACGGACAAGGGCGTACCGGAAAATCTGGGGGCCCACCCGCAGCAAATAATACGGGCTCCCCTATGGACGCCTTCATCAGTATGGTTTGAATGATTGGGGGCCCCCCCGCATTGCGGGGCCTATCAGTACGCCCCTGGCTACGGAAATGTATCGAACCATAAGGCGTTTTTAACGTTTTTTAATAGCTTAAAAATGGCGGCAAATGAGAGGCATGCACACGGGTGGCCAATGAGAGGCTTGAACACGAGCGGCCCCTGGCCACGACCTACTCGCTATTGACGAGAAACCTACATTTTGACGGTGGTATTGGCGACCACAAAATAGTAAATGTACACTTCAAATTTAACCCTGCGATAATAGATAAGTCAACGCGGTAACTCAACATCTTCAGTACAGCGGTTTCAAAACTTTGAAAGTGAGGTACGCATACCCCTGGAGGTACTTTTAAAGGCGCTAGGAGGATAGGTCAGAAAATTTACGTAATGACTGACATTATGACACTGGACAATTCAAATCAATTTTTTTCATTTTGTTGTTATTATAGAATATATTTTACAAAAAATTTATTCATTGTGTGTGCACATAATACAGTATATTTTATCTTTAAAAATATTAAATGCATACATAACAGTAAATTTCAGCCTTATCACTGAGGGCCGCGGCTTAAGCATTTTGTTTGTTTCCGTTGACCAAGGGACGAGACATGTGTTATGGATAAAGTCATAAAACCAGGTAAAACCAAACTGGCGAATCTGAAATACGTACAAATTTCTATTAGTCAGTTTGAATTTGTTATAATATATAACATCTGGAAGGACTTGTGGATTTTTCGATTCCACATCTAACAGGTAAAGAAAAAGAAAGCCTCATGGACATTTCTACTGACGGTAACTTGAAGATTAAATTCTCGAAGGTATATTTGATAGCTTTCTGGTCACAGTTATCAAACGAGTATGGGGAAGTGGCTAAAAAAATTAATCGAAATATTGGTTCCTAAAGCGAGAGGAATTCTACAACTACCGATACTCTCGAGTCACCTAAAAATGATTCGATAGAATTTGGTCCTACGTGCACGAAGTTCGAGGTTGCTCCACAGTTCATGATCTAACTACAGATAACGGGGAAAGCGTGCGCTACTCTTTTCTTAAGCAAGTCTATTAATCTCTACTTTGCGAATTGCTTCACCATCGACTTCGACAATTGCTCCACCATCGACACTTCATTGTATTTCCTACGCGTATAGATTCACAAATGAGCTTATTCTTGAATTTGATTCAAACGAATTTTGTCGGGAGAATGGACCACTTCAAGCTTCTTCAGAGTGCACCTCGAAACCATGAGTACTATAGAGATGGTAGACTAACAGCAGGAAATAACAAACACATTAAGCGAAGTCTGATAAGAAGTTTAGTTTACGTGACGTTATAAGGTAGATTCTAGAAGGCGGTTCGAGTGGGAATATTTTACATGAAAATAGTGATTAGGTAAGAGGTAAAATATTTCAACATTTTCTGAAATGGAAGAAGATGGATTTTAGGGAGATGAAATAAGGGTCTGGCTAAATGCTTGGAGGACTTTGCGCTAGCTCGGCGTAAAAATTTAAATCCTACAATATCAATATGAAGGGCTTATCCTAGTCGTTCGGGACGTGTGACACCGTATTCGGGCGGAGGCTTAAGACGGGCAGCCTCAGATAGGTGGATAGATACTCGTCTTTATTTGGGAGAGATTGAGACTAGGCAGTCTCTTCTTCCATTTAACGCTATAGATCTATTCAACCTATAAACATCTTTAAATTAGTTTTTTAAGTTAAATAATATTAAATAAACTGTATCAGGCATATATAAGATCGTACGCAGCATAAATGCAGAGATATCTGTATTTTGTTTGGCTAGAAGAATGGGGGACTCCAATTTGCCTTAGCACAGCACCTTAAAAACCTTCATATTGGCCCTGATCAATAGACACTATAGACTTATTATTTAAGGAATTTATATTATTTATTATTGTTTATGATATCAAGCTCAATAAGTAGATAGATTTTAATCAGAATTCTTACCTAAGATTTCAATTAAAACTATACTTTGTTAAAATTGACTGGAACAAACTACCCTCCATTTTCACGTGATATGGCTCATATCAATAACGCTTCTATTCCGGGTGATACTCAATGAAAATACTAAATTTCATTAGATTATGTGAAACCGTTTCACCCCAAGAGCTGCACACATAGGAAGATCAGACGGCAAACAGATTTAATTATAGAAACCAATTTGTCGACATCAGGAGAATCCAAGACGTGCATATAGTATATTAAAATTTCGATATCACTTTAATTCACGAACACAGCACTTCCTCCATATAATTTATAAAGGAGAAAGTAATGACGTGCTGATTCGAGGTTATTTTTGATATTACATTATTACAAAACTCCACGATTCCTAGAAATTCTTCGCATGCCTTACGAAAATACATAGCAAATACAGCGAAATTAGCGGCAAATAAATTGGTTTCATACGTGTATCTGCCCATATGCGTTTGGCGTCCCTCTGTCATCCCTACAATTTCACCTAATTCTAATAAATCCTCGCACTGTTTACATTCCTTCCTTCCTACTTTTCCTCTGCCTATTCTTCTCTTGCTCTCTTAAAATAAGATTATGGCACGGTATGATAAAAGGAGGAAAAAAGGTGTGAGTACCCCTGCTGATTTCGAGCACTATACTCTGTTCACTATCTAAAGTCTCTTGACCTTGAATACGGGGAGTACGCCACTTAGCAGCAGCCAATAGGAGACGGTTCGTTTGGGAAGGTAGTGGGGAGGAACTCAGTCTTACTCTTGCTCTCGAAGCATTCACATCGGTCTGCGTTGCCATTTCTACCGCCGTTTCCTTGCTGTTGCTGTGGAGTTCTAAGTTATCGTTACTGTTATTTTTTGTTATTATTTTTGTTATTAGTTTTGTTGTTTTTGTTACCCTGCTGAGTTCATGATCTGCAATGGCTAACAGGAGGGAAGTTATGTTATTTAGAAATTGTGTAGTATATCAGCTGAATGCAAAAATCCGCAAGAGCTGGCAACGCGCACCGGTATTTGTCCTCCCGCGCGAAAGTTGTGAGGGGCGATGGAAGGGGAAACGTTCGTGATTGGCTACTTGCTCTATGAAGGTCAAGAGACTTAAGAAAGTGAACAGACTATAATTAAATATTTCTCTATGTATGAATGTTACTTTCATTGAAAAATCTTTTTGGTAATAGCTAGAATGACAGATTTAATATTAAGCCAGTCATGAATCCTCGATTAACCATTTTGTATCTTTTTCTCATTGCAGTCTCATATATTCGCTCTGTCCAGGCTGATTTGAGATTGGAAACATTTAAAGTGACCAGATTTCCACTTCACACAATTGGATTTGGACAACTGCTGATCATTCGAATTAAGAAGAAACAAAAATGTTTTCTGCGAATGCCTACCGCCCACACATAAACAAATTTAAGTATTTTCAATAGATCATTCAAATATTACAGTACTATCAGAAGTGAAATTTTTCTTCAATAATGGCTTCCCAGAAGAGGAAATACGAAGTGACCAGTCCGGAGATAGGATTCTTTTATCACCGCGAAATTACAGGTTATATCTTGGTTAAGCTTATGAAGTTTAACAAACCATTTAATCTTTGTCCTGAATACAAAGATGCACACCCCTTCGACGACATTGCTTTTGACTATGAAAATGAGGAAAGAACATGTCAGAGGTTAATGCAGTGCAAACACAAGGCAGAATTAAAGCTAAAGGACCTATTGAGTACGGGCAAAAAGAAACCATTCAATATGGGCAAATATTACAAGAGTTACAGTAAAATTAAAGAAAAAAATCCAGATGTTGATGACTTGATCATGTGTACCAATGCAGAGTGGAAGGACAAAAATATTTTCGAAGAAGAAGATGACCACTTGTTGGATTGGGTAAAAGTTCCGAATTACAAGGAAATTTTCCAAGATATCTGCAGAGAGAATTCCGTTGAAAACGTTCGCGAATTTTTTGATAAATTGAAATTTTGGTTCACTAGCGACATTGGAGACATGAAGTCAAGGACAACTTCCGAATTGGAGACGGTACTTGACGGAAATGTGGCAGATGAATTTTATCACATGCTAAAAGAAACTGTCGAAGAGAGGTTTAAAGAATTTACGGCAGAAAGCATTACGCACGAGAACCTCGCGGATTTGCGAAAGGAAACTATGAGAAAAAATTATTCCAGTTTATGGTTTGAATTCACTGATCCTGTTTTGGATTTTCACGGAATGGAAGGTGCCCTCAGTGCTTTGAGGAACGCCGGAAACGTCGCGGTCGTTCACGGACTAGAAGGTGCGGGAAAGACGGAGCTCGTCAGAAAATTTGCTTCGGAGAGATGTTTCACACACTGCATCTGGATTAATGCGGAAAGCGAATATAGCATTGAGAAAACATTTCGGGATCTTGCGTTCCAAAAACTGCTCTTTACTCCCTTCGATTTTGCAGGAAATTCAAAAACCATTCCGTCTATCGTGAATGAAGTATGCGACTTTTTTGAAACGAACGCATTATTCATTTTCGATGACGCTAAGGACTGCATTGGAATTCTTCCACTTTTTCAAAACCATTCTGTGTTGATCACTACAAGAGATGAGAATTTACCTCATGATCCTAAAATTGAATTGGCAGGCTTCACACAGATCGAAGCAAGGTATTACATTAATCAACACCTTCCTGATGAAAACAATGAAGATGTAATCAGACTGGCTAGGCACTGTCGTTTCCTTCCGAAGGAAATAAAAGATTCTGTTGAGCAGATCAAGAAGAAGAAGAAAGAAAGGAGACATCTCCATCTGGACTACACCATTTCTGAATATTGGGCATCAAAAAGGAAAGAAATACTCTGAGCAGAATAACAAGGTTGCTTGCAATTTTATTTTTCAATTTGATTATTTCAAATTTTTCATTGATTTTTAATCGTTATAATTAACATGTTGTATTAATTCGGGGCATTCTGTGTGAAGTTTTTTTGTCAAAAGTCTATAATATATTTCATTAGAATACTTTTGGATATCTGTATATTTCATTTTTAATCAATAAAATGGTGGTTAGTTATGTTCCCCCTTTCATTCCTCATATTTTCATCATCTAAAAATAAATCACAACTGATAGTATAATAGATCCTCAAGAAAAGATATGCGATATTGATATAACATACAAATACAGATGAATAAACAATGTTACAGACTATGGTGAAAATTATATTAAAGTAAATCGATTTGTTAACCACAAAATTTTACGGATGAGAAGTCAAGTTACTTTAATACATATACAGACTTATAAACTCATTTTCAGTTGTAAAAGTAATCATTTTTAGCACGTTTTTCTAATGCACTTATAATTTCTCTTCGGTCTCTGTGTACTTGCTTAAATTGAAATTGTGTCGAACCCATAAATGGCATACAGTTGAAACTTGGATAGCCGATTTATGTACTGCTATCATTTGTTTTAAATTAGATTTGAATTTTGATAAATATACAGGGTCCGATTGGGGCCTAATTAAAATTTTGTTTTTTTAATATCACCGAAGATGTAAAAGCTGGAATTCTGAAACTTTAAAAGTACATTTCCACATTAATGACCCTTTTTATTGAGAATTTTGAGAAAAATCCAACGAGAAAGGCGTAAACAATTTTGATCTTAGAAAATGTCTTATACCGTTTTTTATATTTTTGTCAACGATAACAATTTTCGTAGCAACGTTTAACCTTACATAAGTATATATATCGTATTTCCAAAAGTTTGTGACTCATTATGCACATCCAAACTATAAGACCTAGAACAACCAAATTTGCTATGATTCTTAATTACATCATACCTTGGTGTGTGGTGAAGGTTTGGTCAACTGGGTTTGACATTTTTCCATAAGATAACACGTAAAAATTGACTGCTTGACATGCAAGCTTTTATTCTTTTGCAAATTAAAATTACTTAAAATGAAGATACTAACTCAGGACAAAAACATGTACTAAGCTGAAAGAATTAACTTTATATTTTTTTAAGACAGAATTCGAATCTAAGGAGATTTAGCATAAAATTTAGTTTTTAATCACAAAAAAGGTACATTTTTTAGGTTTGTAAGAATGGAAAATGCTGAATACCATGGCAACGAGATCAATGCTTTTAAACGGGAACTGATCTCACATGCTATAGCACTGGACAATTGTGCGTTGCAACATCGAGAGTTTGAAGTGGACTAAATCTATATATACTCGCATGAGAAAGAACAAATTAGGAAAGTACTGCGAAAGCAGATATAATAAGGGATTTTTTTTACAAAAAAAAACTAAGATTCAATTTTTAAGAGTACAAAATTCTGGCCACATGTAACTCTCATATGTAGTAAATTATCCTGAAAATTTTTTTCTCTAGGCTGACCTGATTCAGTGATATAACCTATACGGACAGATAGACAGGCAAAGTGAATACATAAGCTGACTTTTATCTTTTTAAATCGCTAAAAACTAATAGAAGATGCTTGCATTCTGCAAGAATTTCCGCATATTTTGAAGGTACACTGTACAAATAAAAGCATTGAGCTAGTGCCATGGTAATTAAGTAATTCCTTTGTTGAAACCCAGAAAAACTCCCACTTGTTTCCGGTAAAGACTAAAAATGTATCTTAAATCTATAGAGATTTAAATTCCGTCTTCAAAAATATGAAACTAAAATTTTTAAACTTTCTGACAGTTCAAGTCCCGAGTTCAATTCTAGATGGGAAATAATTTTAAAAAGCAAATACTTATATAAACCTCATCACCGATTTATGTGCTTTTCTTATGGGACAAAAATGGGGCAAAATTAGCCCATGAAAATTGTAATTTTAACAATTCCACATTTCCACATGTAGCTCTCATATGTAGCAACTTAATCTGAAATTTTGGTTTCTCTAGATTGAACAGTTTCAGAGATATCGTCTGCACAGATGGACAGACAAAGTGAATACATAAACTGATTAGATGGAAAAGTTTCTAATTAATTATATGTACAACAAGGGGTACCACAAGACCCTATTCTTGAGCCAATATTGTTTATAATGATAATCGTCCTTCCTGTGTCCCAATTAGTATCTTTCAGTTTGCTTATGACACAACTCTTGTTTGAAAGGGTCATGAAATATCAAATGCTGAGATTACAATAAATGTCTCTATGAATTAAATTAAACCTTCTGTAATTAAATGTCTCTATGAGTGAAATTGCAGAGTGGTGTTCAAATGATAAACTGACCACGAATGAAGAAAAGAATCAAAAAGTTTTATTTTTATTGAAACAGGAAGTAGTTTTAAAGGACCAAGTTGCTGCATCCTTCTTGGATTACATATTGATCACAAACTAAATTGGAATGCAAAAAAAGCCTATCTAGCTACTAAACTAAATTAGATGCTTTATATACCGAGGAAGTTGAGAAACTGTGTTTAAACAAGTGCTACTGACTGCTTATCATGATCTTATACTGTTTTCATTATATAAAAATTATCTCAACCTCCACCCGAATAATGGACACCTTACTCTCTTTGTTGATGACTCATCTCATCTAATAGCTTTCACATCTGCTAAACAAAAAGATCTAGAGACTAAAATGGCTGCCTCTGAGATGTACTTTTGGTGCAATTCTAACCGACTGATTCTTAATGATACTAAAACAACTTTTATTCAATTTTTCCATACCAAAATAATCGAAGTAACCCCCTATCTATTACAATAGACAATCAACCAATTAAACCTTCTATTAGTGTTAAATTCGTAGGATTATCTCTAGCACATTAGAACGGTTTGGTCATGTTCAAACCATAGCAAATACACTCAACGCTTATATTTATCAGATAAATCACCTAAAAGGCTTAGTCTCTCTTAATACAGTCTTTATGATTTATTACAGCTACATATTCCCTCTTTTTAGATACAGTATTTAATTCTGGGGTAACTCTACACATTCTAGCAGTCTTCACTTGCCAAAACAAATCTCTAAGAAGAATTTTCAGTTTGAATAAATGTTATTTCTTTTGTTATAAAAAATTATACTAAGTGACTTTGTGCTTATCATATGAATTTCTCACAGTCAGGGCCGGCTCTAGGCGGTAAGCGAGGTAAGCAAGGCGTCGGGGCGCCGAAAATCAAGGGGTGCTCAAAAGATTTTCGGCGGTTCCCCTTTGTCACTTTGAATCGATACACTATTGGAGAATGTTGAGTGAGTCTCCTTGTGGGTTTTACTTATGAGAAAGATACTAATTTGTTGTAGGTTTCGCTTGTGAGGTAGACAAGTATAAACATGTTCAGTTACTTTGCGCCCACCCTGTACCTTGATGGGAAGGCATTCTAGGAAAGTTGGCACCCTTATGTGAGGCGTTCTTTGCACCCAGGGTGATTGATTTCAGAAAGGCCGCACCAATCCAGGATGCAATGGATGCAAGGCACCCGTGTGCCAGCATGCCAGGGGCACCATCACATGATAGTATTTGTGTCTGTATATTATCGGAATGCGAGTTATAAGCTGGATGGGCGATGTGTGTTCGTCACCGATCTTTTCGAACCCATGTGTTAATGCGAAAAGTGAAAGTTGGAAATGCCAGAGCAGCAAATCTCCGTCGCAAATTCTGCCCCCGAACCCTCATCACTCTAGTGTAGATAAGATGCGTATTGGAGGTGGCCGAGAATAAGGGCACCGAAGGATGTAGGGGCGGTACCCGAATAATTGCCATTTGTCCTCCATTCGGTCCTTGCATTCATTTCATATCAATTTATTGACATACAGAAGATAATTTTTACAATAACATGTGAAAGATTTATTCCACAATAAAGAAGGTCGCCGGAAGGCAGGGCGAGCAAAGACCTAAACCTAAGCCATAGCAATGGATAAATAATCGAAGTTTTGTTTTCTTTTAAAAACCGTATCTGACAGTGCTAGTAAATCTAAAGAAATATGCAAAATCCGATGTGAATCTTCGAATGATGCATTGTGGACTTTTAATCCCATATGTAGCAAGTTTCATGTTTCCTATGCGCAAATATGTTACAGGTTATACAATAACCCTTTAACTGCTAGACGACCGATCTGTTGGCCCATGCTGCATCTACGACAACTGTCACCGGCAGATCGATTAAGCTTCTTAATAAAGATCAGATGGGTTGGTCAGCCAGTTTTACCTTATCTGTGATGCTTGTGCTTTTGAATCACAATGAAATCATTAAGGAAAGCTTGACTTGCGATTTTTTTCGACTTTAACAATAAGATCCTAGTCTGTCTTTAGCTTGTTGGGTGTATTGGAGTGCACATTGGAGCAGTAATTTATAGTTCCTTTTTTGCGATTGATCTGTAGTGTTGGGATAAAAAAATCAGTCTTATCATCTATCATATTAGGTATTGTAAAACTTTATTTTTCATAAAATTTATCATAAGTTCCTCTAAGAAAATAATAGTAGTTGGAATATTTTGACTACACAAACCAAAATGTTCATTATGGTTTCAGATTAATGTTGAGTTGATGTTAAAAATTTGTGGTTTCCTTTTTGTTGCAGATTTTAGAAGTTTTATTTTAAAACCCAGCATTTATTATTGTTAGCATCAATGGATAAGAAAAATAAATTGTCCGGTTTTAAAATAAGAAAAGAAAATCTGTGGAAGAGTTAGAAATAGAAAAACAGAAAGGCGGATCATTATCCTGAAAATATAAATTTCTTCCCTTATTTGGGAAAAAAATGGGGTTGGGGGCGCTTCCAAATGACTTTCATCTGGGCACCAATGTAACTGCTCACAGTAACTCCTAATCATCAAACCAGATGCTTATTATTAAGATACTTATTCAAACCTTTTATTGTACAGGAACTCAATGTTGTAAATACATTAATGACATATTTACTTTCAAGGTTTTTTCATAAGCTTTACTTGTACGGCCTCCTCTCACCATACTCTTCCAACCACCCCATAAAAAATAAATCAATTTTTTTCCTCTAATCATTCACTAAAATGCTCTGTATAATGGTTAAATATACTACTTCTACACACTGCCTGAAGTCATTATTATTCGACCTAAATAACTCAAAAACTAATCTTAATGAGCAGAGTCGGTCAAGAACTGAAAGGGGCCTGGATGTGATTATCAATGGGGGTGCCACTATAATAATATTTATAGTAATAACAAATGATTTATGGAGCCCCAGTTTAATATTATAACTTTTACGGAGTATTCCTTTATTGGAAATCAGTTTGCAAGTGATTTTTAGTAAAATTTGTAGCAAAATTTAAACTTAATACTTGAATAATTGAGAACTTCTGGGGGTCCCTTTATTCAGGAGCCCGGATGCCTCGTATCTGCTGCGTTCCCCCTTTGGCCTGCCCTGTCTATGAGCATCTTACAACCAATGCAATACAGTAAAACCCCATTATTTCGATCCAAAATAATTCAAAGTATGGTGTAATTCTAAGGTAATAATTGACATTGGTTAGGCAAGCACCCACTAAAATAAATTTACTTTAAACAAACAAAAGTTAACAAAATAGCAAATAAATTAGTAGTTTCGATCATTAGTTAATAGATGCATATTAATAAATATGACTGCCAAATAAATGTTGTGCTTCTTTCTGGTTTTACATTACACATATTGACTGTTTTGGTTAAAGGTGCACCTCAAAATTAAGTTCAATAATATTAAAATATAAAATTGGGCAACTTACTGTTCTTCTTTCATAACCACATAGAGTATTGCAGAAAAGAACACTTCATGATTCACCAAATCCTCAAATATTTCGACAGGAAACTTAGATATCGTACATCTCGAATAATGGGATGTGGACTTAAAAGTTTAAGTTCTTCTGCAACTTGTAATGAAAAAGAAGGGTTAATGATTTAACGCAGATAATAAAATAGAGCTATTTCGTGAGTACACTTATTAGGTTCCAATTATAATCAAATTAATATAGAAATACTACTGTTTCAATGGATTAACAACACAAATAACTCTTGAAAAATTTGTAACGGAGACGAAGAAACATGGCACATAGGTACCTTAATTCCAGCAATTCTTCATTTGTATAATGAAGGCATTTAAAAATCCCAAGGAAAATAGCTAAAAATGCATCGTGCTTTGAATTCACGGAAACTAAACATTACGCAATAATAATATATTGGTAATGTATTTTAGACCATCAAATATTAATCATGGTACCTATTTCAAAATTAAAGCTAATTTATTAGTTTATCATTACTTTTTAAGAATAAGAATGCAAATTTTTCGATCATTATGTATGTACTTGCCTTTTACCTTCCATGAAACGATAATAATTGCGGATACTATTTCTACTAAACAAATTAAAATTTTATCAGTGCATGGCTTTCCTTACTAATCAGGTATTTATATAGTTACTGGTATGCATCACCATGACCCACCTAATTTTAATGTTTGTAAATTAGCACATAGTAAGGAACTCGACATAGCTCGAAATCATTATTTATTCTTTCCGCCTCGATTTTAAGACAAAACAAAAGCGCAATTCGTTAATCAATACCATCAATACGAGGGTTGTCGTAAGACTGTTGGGACTGTAGAGCTGGTATCTGAAGAGGTTTTAATTTTAAAATGGAAAAATGTCATCTAGTTCCGAAATATCTCTGATTAATTTCTATGTTGTGAATACAAATTTAGGTCATAATGAAGGAGAAGTAAGATAAATTATTGATCATCGAGTTGTTGTATTAATATACTTTCGGATTGTCATAATTCAAGAGATAATATTTTGTGATTTAGAATGAAGAAAAAAAGATTTTGTACTTCTACCCTCCTGAGACTGATATGGATACTCAAATGAAAAATGTTGGTCTAAGTGAAGCGCTCATAAAATTTACGGAGTAAGGTTCTAACGAGGAAATTAAACTCTTATATCTGTTTTATTTTTCTTCCAAATCAAGATACTCGGTGTACTGTAATTGTTCAAGGCACATTTACTTTTCAGGACTTTTAATCCTGGTCAGCCATGTGAGGCGCTACATACTCAAAAGAACAGACAGCTCTATCATAATCCAGAAAAAGGATTTTGGATAGTTATGGTGACTACACGTTTTCATTTTATGTATTAATGTACGAAAATTCACGAAATAATTACTTAGTAGTAGTTTTGCCGACATTTTAATTATAATCATACCCTTTGCATTTTTATGATAACTTGATGCTGGTAAATTTGATTGAAATTCTAGTTTACAATTAAAAGGTACGATATTATTTATTTTATTACGCACTTTATCGCTATTTTAAAATTGAGATTAAATTTTAATGTAGTTTTTATCTAATCCTTTTTATTGTATAAGTGTTTCAAGTTAATTCACAGTAGTGTCTGGCTGCAAAAATACTTTTCAAGCTTTAATTTTTTCCAGAAAATGCAGCAAACTTTATAGATTTCTAGGAAATGATTTTGATTACTTACTAATTATAACAATATTGACACAATAAAAGTAAAATTAAGTACAGAGACTTTTAATAAACAATTTCTGAAATATGAATTGAGACTTTTGATTCAGTTTTAATTTTTTGATGCTATTAATTATTTTCATTTTATGTAATCATCATCTGCTTGCCTTAATCTTATTACTTTTAATGTTTCCATAGACAGTTAGCCTACCTCTGGTGACTCGACCTCTGAATAGCCAAAACAGTAATAGTGGAGGATCAACGTTGGTATGGGGAGAGGAAGAAGTCCAAGATCGGGTATTTCTAGGGGTACTTTGCCATGCATACAGAACCTTTTGCCTTTTCTCTGGCTCATTCTCTTCACTTGTAGAAAAAGGACGTTTTAAAGTATTAAATAAAGGAGCTGGAGATGCAGATGATCATTATTATCTTCTAAGAAGCCGCTTGGACCATTTCTTTTCATTGGTATGTAGGTGTTTTTTCTGCCTATTAGAACAAACAACTGCACTGATTATTATTGAAAATAGTTTATTAGTTCGTTAAGGTATTTTTAAATTAACTATTTAGATATATTGATTTGATGTAGATATAAATAATAATTTTTATCATTAACACATTGAAATATGTGCTTTTTGTTTTTAGATTCATTATGTCCTTCACTTGCCTCATAAATTGGTTATGACCATGGTCACCTGGAATGTATTACATAAATATTTTTCTTTTGTATGATTCCTCAATCAAAAAATTTATGGGAACCGGTTTCCATTATTTTGATGTTTTGTGGGAATTGGTTAAAATGTTTTCATAAAAAAAATTTTGCATTTTTCACATTTAGAGAAATCTGTATCCAGCACATGGCTATCACCATACGGAGTAATGAATATGGTTGCTCTTGACATCAGCGTCCTAAGAATAATTGTTCGAAATTACACTTTTGAATAATTTTTAACAATTTTCACAGTAAAAAATACTTTGAATCACTTTTCACTCTGAAAAAACAGTAAATAAACAAAATCGTTTGCTCTTTCTGTGGATAACAAAATAGTGATGCACAATTAAAATTACCCTTGGCAGCATATGCATCAATATTTAGAAAATTTTATGATGGCAAAAGGAGCTATCGTGTCTCTTAATGATGAACTTAACAAAGTCATATGAAAAATTGAAATATCTCTTAAACAATCGGGAAAAGTGACAAGAATAATCCTCCATTTCTGATTGACAAGTTTCAGCCCAAATTATTTCCAATCTTGAATTACTAATAAAAATCTTAAATATAAAGTTTTGTTATAAATTGATAGAATGAATGATCCGAAGATCCTTATGCATCAGCCATAAGGACATACTTCCTTGAGGACATCTAGCATGGCTAGCTCGGTCCCAACCTAAGAAAATATTCCCATCCTGAAACAGGAGAATTAGTCTGTTATGGTAATTCAGTGGTAGAATATCCACCCGGCAAGTGGAAGATCTGGGTTCGATTCCCGGTCATAGCAGATTTTTTCACTTGTTTCCACATTTCCCATAAAGTTTTGTGCTTATCCGATTATTAGCTTTTGAGTTAAGAGTGCCCAAAAAATTCCATCACACACACAGTCATCAACAAAATAGCGAAAATGTACTCAGGGGACCACAAAACGTGTATTTCTCAATCTCAAAATAGATTTTTTCCACGAATGTAATACTTTCTCTTATACCATGTATGGAGAAAGTTAAAACAGTTAGCTATATTAATTCATTTATAATTGCTTTAACGTTAGTTACATTGTCATCCTTAATACAGGATGAGCTGGATTAAATCCCAAGTTTGGCATGAATAATTGAGACTGAAAATATTATTTTGATGAAAAAAATCATTAAATTATTCATTGAAGTGTTAGTAGCATTGTATTTTGCTGTTGAACGTTGACTTTTTGCTACCTGAAACTCAACAGTACCTGAGCCAGTCTCTTCGCCTGAATCATGCAGACCTCCTAGAGGTGTTCCAAGGAGTCTCATTCCTGCCACTTGATAGGCGTTCTTTCCTACGTGTTCGCTGTTTTCTCTCACGAGCAGAAGAGGAAGTGGATTGGGTTTTGCAGAAGTACAAGAAACATTCAGTCTGCTCGACAACTCCTCTTGCTTCCCTATTTCTCTACAATGACCAACTTTTATGGTGTGTGGTTTTCCTTTCTTTGTTGCATGCTGTTTCCTCTTGAGAGATTTTAATTTTTTTTAGTATAACTGTATTTAATTATGAAAGAGATAATACAGCAAAATTTTAAATAAATCAAATCTGGAGAAAGTTGTTAAATTTCAAATTCTGCACAGATGGGGTTGATTTCAAAATATGCTGAGGCATAATCTAATAATAATATTGTCATTATGAATTCATTTAAAGAAAGGGATATACTTGCTTAGTCATTTATTTATGCTCAACTTCCATGTTTTAATTTTTGCTGATCAAGTGCTTACAATTTTAATTTCATTAGTTTATTAAAATGTGATCTCAATAATTACTGAAAGTTTACTCACATTTTGAATTATTTAATGCTGTTCCATGAGATTATTGAAGATTAGTCTCAAGAATCGTAGGTTCTACAATTATTTGGATGAAAAAATATTTTGAGGGTGTATAATTTTTTATGAGGTTGAATTTTATATCAGGAGTGGACTAAATGCTGACGAGACTCAAGTCTTGTACCGTTATTTGGTGGGAAGTTTGCTGCCAGCTCACCTGGAGGGAACAGAGTTGCAAGGTGGCTCAATACCAAGGCATGGTAGTTATCCTTCATCCTCTTCACACTATGGAAGGTGAGAATGTTCAGAACAATATCCTAAGTGCAATTTCTGCATTGAAAATTTACAAGTTGTGACTGCATCGGAAGATTTGTCATTATCCATGGTAAAGTTTCTTGAAATTTTACTGTATGTTTATTAATAAAATGCTGATATTAGAATAATTAATATATTTTAGTGAATATAAAGAACTAGTGTAATGCCCGTTGAAATATCAACGGAAGAATTATAGATAGATAGATTATTAATATTTGCATTTAAAATAATTAATAGCACACATTACATATGAAATATTTTGTCGCATACAACATTTTTAGTGAATATTCTGTTGTCGTTTAGTCAGTTACCTAAATCAAACTCTGATGAAACGTTATAACAATGAAACTCGGTCGTAATGTAAACAAAAAAGTACCAATTTAGGCCACTACTAATTAATCAATCAGCAGAATAATTTCTAGATGATAGATTAAAGTGAGGATTACAAAGCAATTATCACAAAATAATACAATTTTTATTCTAAACATATCAAAATAAAATATTAGACTTACCGATATCTAAAGTAGTCCCATTTCTGGATTACTATGTAAACAAAGCATTTGCCGGACAGAAATATCTGGCCTTTTTTTTTTATATAAAATGACCGATGCAAGAAAACATACGATATGTGGAACAGCTGCATCTTCCTCTCTAAACATGGTACAGATCATGCCAAACTGACCAACCTTAGAACCCATATTTTAAAATTCATTTTTATTTTCCTAATTGATAATAACACACATCAGCCCTGCCCTCTGCTCACTTCACTCACTCCAAGAACCTTGGCACTGTAAGCCTTACTAAGCTAAAAATATTTTTTCAGGATTGCTCTTATCAAGATGCATATTTTTTGTCCGTAGTTATCTTCCAACGTACCATTTCCAAAATATAAATTGTTAAATATTTTAAACAGCCACCATTTTGATTGAGATGGCAAGTGAAAATGAAAAGTTTTCTGGGGTCCTCTTCGCTTTATCCATGTTATCACAGTATTTCTCCACCCTGAAATTAAAAGTTTCACAATCAACTTCTTAGCACAAATAATTTGTTTATATCAACACTACATCTTCAATAATATATCAAGGAAATAATTATCAAACATTATATTGCAGAATACTGTATAAATACTTATTATATTGGTAATATATATCACTTTATTTGTTTCACATATTTAATACCTAATTTATAGATGAAATACACGAATTATAATTATTCTTCAGAATACACAAACTGTGATTATTACCCATTTACAGCCCTTTGATGTTATAGTTTAAGACAAGGAATGCTAATTTTATCGGCAATCTTAGTTGATACAGTCATTGCTGATTTTAATTAGAAATTTCTTAACATAGTCCTTCATTTCTTTTATATTTAGACAAAAATTTTCACAAAAAATGAGCATTTGATGAATGAAGCAAACAAATAATGATAAGATAAAAGACACAACTGTTATGAATGTAAAATATCTGATGTGTCCAGCACATGACTTTCAGAAATTTAATATATCTTGGGGTTGAAACAAATACAGAACAAAACGCCTTTAAAATCGCATAATCGTTTAAACCAACTTAGGTACTTCATACGTACCGATAGCCAGTCACAAGGATAAGTTACTATTTTTTATGATAAAAGATGTTTTTGCAGGGAACAATGTATGGATTAAATATATGTTTAGTAAAGTAAATATTTGTGAGGAGATGCCATTGGGTCCAACAGTTCAATCTATTAATGTTTGTACTGATGCCACACCAAATTCACTGGCATTTGTATTACCAAGTAGGAGAATATTCAAGGCATATTATGTACATAGAAGACTTCCAATCAACCCGACTGAAGGACTAGCAGCATTAATAGGATTAAATTTTGTTTTTGATTTTTTAATAACGAAAGGACAGATGTTGTAATGTATACGGATAACTTGTCGGTGTTATATTCATTTTGTAAAGGCAAAGGCCTGACCTTCAATTATAATATTATAAGAAAATTGTATGTGTACATTTTAATAAAGAACTGGCACTACATCCCCTCCGAGACCAATCCAGCCAACCAACCTGCCCAGGCCATCCAGCTCTTATAATCCAGGTGCGGCCATATTGGTGGCCCAGGTATATAAGGGTTAGTGGGCCTGACTTGGGGCTGAGTTGGTTACGGGGAAGCTAAGGGATGGACGTAGCACCAAATAATATGTTGTCTCTCCTTTTACAATCATAGGTTTGTCACTGGTCCATCAAATCTCTGTGATGGAGCTCCTATTGGAAAAATGCCATTAGTATTTCTTAATCCTCAACTACCCAAACAAAATGTTGCTGATGGAAAGAATAACTTTGGAGCATTAGATACTGAAAAAACTAATTTTAAGATCAAGGAGGAGCCATTCCATCTCTTAGTCTATCGGGCACTCAGTGCTACTCTTTGCCTCTTAATATCTGGTAAGTTACAGCTGTAATTTTTTGCTTGGCACCTTCAAATGGAGAACATCCAAATTTAAATTTGGAGAAAAATTTGTCCTATGAAATATACCTTTCAGGAATTTATCCAAAAATGCAAGAATCATATTCATATACACAAAATTTGGGTGTGCTTGCTTGAAAAGAATGATCATTTACAATCATTTGTCAACAGATAACTATAAGATTTAGATATAATTTCATGTTCAAGAGGACTAATTTTGTAAGAATCTAATGGGTAAAAATTTTAGCTGATAAGTTACATTGCACATTTCAGATGTGGTGGTTACTGCTGAGCATGCATGTGAATATGTATAAATTTAATTAAAAAATAGATCACAAAAGGTTAAAATGAAACTTTATCAAATTGAATCTGGTTTATAAGAATTTCTTCTCAGTAAAAAATGTATTTGTATAGCATTAATTTTTTTTTAAGTTTACAATTAATATGAGATTAACTGAAGATTTGTGTCATTTCCATAAGATTTGATTTTACATTGCATCTGATGGACAGTGTTAATCAAATCCAAGAAACAAAATGAAGTTCAACAAAAGAATTTTTCTCAAAACACTTATATTTCTATGCTAGTGTAATTGCCTGTTAAAAATGATGGGTATGCATGACTTAAATGTTAAATTAAAATAAAATTTAAATAAAGAGTAATAAAGCCAAATTTTTCATGCACGAAAAAATTAACAATGAATGTAAAATTCACATAATTGAATGTTCCAGAAAGGAAAAATTTTTAGCATAAAAAAGGTGTGGAAAAGAAACATTATGCTAGACAACTTTTATATGCCCAAAACCATTTTGTCTTTCTGGAACATACTATGTATTATGATAATTTTATATTTTTTTACTTTTTAGTGCACATAAAATGGTGTTCAATTATAATTAATTTATAAAATTTATATTTCTGTTTTTAGTCAAATATTTAAAAATTATTCAGCTTTCACATAAAATGTACTAAAAATATTTTTAACACTTTAGACACGGCATGACTGGATTTCCAGTCAGGATAGCACCGACCATGACTGGAATTCCAGTCATGCCGTGTTGAAAGTGTTAAAAATAGCAATTTCAATCTCTATATCTGGCTTAGGAACGCTCATTGACTACATATCAATGAATAATGGAATGTTTATTTATTTATTTTTGTTACCATCATATTGTTTATAGTTACTAATTCATTATTTGACCTTCAAAATAGCATCAAAATTTCATGTATGTGAACATATATGACATGCATTTATAAACCCAATCAATCCTACACAATTACACAAGGTCAGCAACAATACAATAGCCTTGACAACGAAAAATTTTCACATAAATCGCATCAAATTTTCACTTTAAAGATTAATTTGTGGGCTGATTTGATGCATATAAAAAATTGGCAGCAAGAAAATGAAATTGCATTTTTTCAGGCATTGTTTGTTTCAAGTCCCGAATTCCTGATGATTCTAATTAATTTAATATGGAAATTATTAATGTGCTACTCTCATGTTAATCAAATTGAAAAACTAAACATTCCTGGATCTCATGATAAATGATGAGTTTTAAAATGTGTATGAAGTACATCTCAGTATATTGCAAAAAATAATCGAAATTGTACTTGCAGTTCTTGAGTTATTCATATTAAACCACAATTCAGAGGTGTGACCATCAGAGCACACACACAAAGAGAACTGCCTTTTATTATATCGAATATTGATAAATAAATAATGAAGTTAATTAACCATTTGAGTAATACATTTCTGTATAGAATAGAAAATAATTGGGCTAATATTCATTAATATACAGCCACTTGATTAGGATATACCAGTTTGTGTACTTAATACCATAAGAGAGATTTACTTATTTTCTTGGTTTAATTGCCTCTCATGTTCATATTAGTTAATTGTAAAGCTTGTTAAAACTTCTTTTCTTTCTTTGTACAGATTCATACATCTTAACGCTCTCAGACTTCAGAGAAATAGATGCAGCTTTGGGTCCTGGACTTACTTCTCTTGCATCCCAAGTTGCAGAAACAATAGGAGGGGGACTTTCTGCTTCTTCCCCGACAACACCGTCATCTGCACACTCTTCCCCAGCTTCTTCCTCCTCACCTGCATCTGCATCTCCTGGATTTGGCCCTCACCTTCCTCCCCCAACAGTTCATGGATCATCAGGACCCCATAGATTCCTCTACTTCAACCGTCTAAATCTTGCAGTAAAATCTTCTGTAAGTATGTTGGCCACTCTAAGGTACATACCTTGTGAAATGTTATTGCAATTCCTTATAGAATATTAATGTTCTAAGCCATAATTTTCAAAGTATAAAATACTAGTATCATTCAATAACAATTATTATCAACTCTACAATGTAAATTTA
Source organism: Uropetala carovei (assembly GCA_036926305.1). NCBI lineage: Eukaryota > Metazoa > Arthropoda > Insecta > Odonata > Petaluridae > Uropetala > Uropetala carovei. Next base: position 248,221 of record JAXCHB010000100.1, read on the forward strand.
TACCAGGAAAATTTTTAATACAGTCAAACATTGAATACAGATCTGTTATCACCTTGAACATACAGAAAGTCCTCAATTTATGTCATCCTGGTGATTACAGTTTCAATACAATTTTGCTAATCGAGCAATTCGAGCATTTTGTTTACATAAAAGACTATAAATATGCATTTGCAAAAAGTAAAGGCAAAAAAGTCTAATAAACCTGTAAGAAAAAGAAAAAATGAAGGAGTATACCTGTGTGAACACATACGGAGTCTTTTCACAGTGAGAGTTCACATTTTGCAATCTCAAATGAGATTAAGCAATAATGTCACCCTCTGTGGCAGACTTGTTTTAATATTTTTATAAGATTAATATATTGCCTTTGTCTTGTGCTGTTGTTTTTTTTGAGGTTAATGCTCATAACTACTACTTTTCTACCAACAAATCTTTCACGATTCTCATTTTTTTTGCCATTTTTATACTGACTCCATAAATGTAGCTCTTGTGATTTGCTTCTAAGTTTCCCATTGAATTTCTAGGAGTCTTCTAACTTTGTGCCAAATGCATCCATTCTTTCAGTTTTTCAATGTCCCAAGTCTTTCTCTACTCATTTTTCTAATTTGTTTTAGTTTTGTAGTTGCATCAACCGACCCCCATTTTTCACAAGGGCACCCGAGGAAAATTCCATGCTGGGTGTACAGGATTTGTAGTGAAAAAATTACCAAAAAGTATTAATTCCCTGGTGTTTTCAATTCGTAATTACATAAAAAAGGTATCAACTAAAATTACGACAACACAAATTCGTTATATTCAAGCATTCAGTACAATTTTTACTAAAATGTAATTTATCCCATTTATGTCCCTGTTTTTTAATCTTGCAACAAAAATATCCTGGTTTCTCCCTTTCTCTTCTCCAATGTCTCACATTCGACTCATCAATCCCATAGCGCCATTGTGCAGCAAGATTTTATGTTTCTTCCGCATGTGCTATCACTTTTCTTTTAAAGTCCGCAGAATAATGTGTGCATCCCATTATGGGATTATTAAAAAAACTGAAAAACTCGCCAAAGTAAATGACAAAAATTTACGCTTGCAAAGGCACAAGGAAATGATGGTTGGCTCAGGGAATCCTAGGATTATGTGCATGTACACACTAGAGATGGCTTGGGGAATCACAAAATTACACACGTACTAGAGATGGCTCGGATTTTTAAGGTCCAATTGTAAGTGAAGTGGTAATTTTTAAGGAGGTAAAAAAGAAAAGGTCAGCTTACAGTTGATTAAATACGGTAATCAGTATTAGGGAATTGTAATATGGTAGTTTCCCCTCGCAGTATTGCAGCCATTCAAATTGTCCTAGTCACGCATACAACTCTATTAGATATAGTTCCAGCCAATATCATTTGTTTTCAGCTCTATACCATATTGACAGTGCCACTGTCTACTGCCAGGCACAGGTGATAATTTTTTTAAATCTCCATATGCAGGGTTCAGAACTCTGGAACTTTGTCATGGTAAGCTGACACACTAACCACTACACCACCAGTGCAATCATTACTCTAATACAGGGGTGCACAACATATGGCCCACGGGCCAAATGTGGCCCGCCGACACCTTTTGTTTGGCATGATTGAAGCTGGGATTAACTCAGCTGGTTAATTCCTTTTATATAAAAAATACAATTAAAATTTGTAAGTAAATTATATTTATTTGCCACTTCATTTTTTGTCCCAAAAATTACATGTAAAATTTGTTATGGTAATTAATAAATCGACAATAGTATACTTAAGTTTTTATTATGGACAAAATTTTCAAAGTGTGGCCTGCTTAGGTCCAATCAAGGTTAATTTTGGCCCCTATCAACTTCTGAGTTTTGCACCCCTGCTCTAGTATATATAATATTTTAATGAAGTTTGAGGACAAATAAAGTAAATAAGAAAATTAAAATTTTCTTATCTTAGTATTATATGCCCAATAATATTACAAGCCAACTGAATTATAAAAAATGTTCAAAATTATTTTTTTACAATATATGTAAATATTTTAAATAAATATTTAACTCTGTGTATAGCATTTTCTTAAATATGCAAGATGAAGTGTGAACTTATCTTAAAATCCTCATCTTGAAAATTTTGCATCTTTAAAAATATTCAATACAATAATTATGTAAATACATCTTTAGGCTTATGTAATTTCACTTTTGTTTAAAAAATTAATTAACTAATCTCACGGCAATGTATTTTACCATTAAAATGTTAAGCAGCATATCATGTAAATATTTTTCCAAAAACAATTGGTATTAAGTAACGACAAAATATTTCATAGAATAAAATTGTAGAACTTTAATTTCACTTATGCTTAATAGCATACTTGATTATTTACATTTGCTGCTTTGAATATAGCCAACAATGCAAAAGTCATAATGGACCTGTATAGATAATGTCAAAATATTTCATAGAATAAAATTTAAAAAGTGTAACTTCACTTTTGCTTAATAGCATACTTGTTTATTTACATTCGTTGCTGTGAATACGGCCAACAACACGAAAGCCATATTGGACATGTGTAGATAGTTCATATAGGGTTTTCTAATATCCTGTTAAAAGCCAAACAGACGGACCCCAAATTTTTTCCATATTTAGTCTAAATGTAGGACTATATATCTTGAAAGTTTGGTGTTTGTAGCTTACGTAATTTTTGAATTATGGTCAGACAGATGAACCGAATACATACTCTTTTTTTTTTATAAAAAAAGTGCTAAAAACTAAGAGGCCAAAAATTATATGTAACTTTAGCATATGTATCAGTATCATAAAATATTATGAAAACTAACTTTTAGTAAATAAATAAGGAGAGCTAAATTGATAAATTTGTACCAACAAATTGACAGTTACTACTACAAGGAAAATTGGCAATTGTTGCTTCTAGTGATCAAGAACATTTGACATTGAAATTTTTTATCACAAGATATTGTCGTTATTCACTAGCGTAAGTGCCCATTGAATTTCAATGGATTTAGTGAATCTATTATCACTGCTAGGGCATATGCGGAATATACAAAAACGTTTTAGTCTATGAAAAACTGAAAATCACTTATAAAGAAAACTTTTTCACTTAACTTTTCTTAAAAATTAACCAAATTTTTTTGTAAAAAACTCCATGTCTTAGCGTATTGCATTAAAATATTACAGTAATTTTCTTTACAATAACTCTAAACTTTCGTCTATTTGGAGGCTTCATTGAAACTAATTGAATCAGAGGTAACAATGATGGCTGCCTTGGCAACGCCTGGAAAGAGTATGAAAAATCCACAAAATTTCTAAACAAAATGTGTATTTCTGAAAGCCTGGACTGTGTAACATCTAAGCATCACAAGAATAAGATAGTACACAGTTTTAACCATTGAATGAAACATAAATGAAGAAAATCGGTTCATATTTAGGTATTTAGATAAAGGAAGATAAAAAACATAGCATTCTGAAAATAGATAATTACATGTAAACTTATGAGAAAATAATTATTGAATTAAACACCCCCTTCCCTCCAAAAATTTTTATCCCCATACAGCCTATGTAAGCCACAAGGTAAAATTATATACCTATGTGAAGTTTCATGATGATATCTTCAAAGGTGTGGATTTTTATAGAGAACAAACAATCTGAATTTCACTTTTATATATAAGATATCATATATCTTACATTGTTTTTCTTCCACAACTTCTTTTCCGTTCCTACCCGTGAAGATTTAACCCACCTGTCCTTGATTCTTAACTATTGGATATTAACTTTAAAAATTTTTTTCCTTTAGATTCATCTTGATAGTAGAGGAGTTGGAAATGTGGCTGTATCAAGAGATGTATTAATGATGTTAGCAGATGTGAACACAGACCTTAGAGGTTATCCTTACAATAGCGATTATGAAACGGGAAGGAATGATAACAATCATGACAGAAGCCTGCAGAAAAGGTTCATTGTATTCTATTGTAAATCTTTTTAAAATAATGAGTTCTAGATATTGTGATAATATTTCATATTTAACCCTCGGTGAAAAATTTACTGTAATTTCGTGTGTATAAAATGCACTTTTCTGTCACAGAAATGTGCCCTAAAATTATATTGTCACTTATACAACTAAGATTTAAATGCCAATAAGATATTTTGCATAAAATTTAGATATGCACTTTTCTAATTCTCTCAAAACATTTTTGGAATAGAGGGAGGTTTTCTTTGCAGTAAATACAGCTTCAAACACCTGCATTCATTTTGTAGTATTCTTATTTATTATTTATAATAATAAAGTTCCAGTGAATTATTTTTATTTATGGCTAACAGAAAGCAATAGAAATAATTATGTAAATTTAATATCTAGTGTTAAATTACTTCTTTTTTGATAGAACGTACAGTATGTGTAGGAATTTTCCTTAATTTTCCAATAAAATTGGTATGTTGATCATAAAAATTTGCAACATTTTTGCCATTCCTAGTTGGCAACCAGAAAGTGTTGAGCATGTATACATGCTATAGCAGGGGTGGCAAATATGTGGCACACGTGCAATTTTACTTGGCATGCATAAGCTTGTATTTTCTGTATAAAATATGAAGTTTCTTAGAGGAGTAAACTAGTGACATGCAAAAAAAATTTTTTCATGTTGCTTTCATGGCACAACAAAAATCATTTGCCATCTCTGTGCTTTAGGATATTTGGAATGCTTCCTGTGGGTAAAATAGTCAGCAAACATGAACATTCTGAATGAGCAAAGGCAAAATCTGTGTAATGCTTACTTGCACACTATTTTGACGAATTTTTTCATGAAAAGTGCAGGCATTCTCGAGCAAATACAGTATTAATTTTATAGTGGAAATATAAACTCTCTTATGTGATAGTTAACTAAATTTAATGAAAATATTTTATAAAATAACCTTTTATGCCACGACTAATTTTTTTGTCTTTTTTCGGTCTTTTCATCTTCCTCTGGAAAGTCTTATAAGGGACAGACATAGAACTTCTCCTGTAATCCCCTGTTGAGAACAAATGGGTTTTATGAAATTTTTTGCAATATATTAGCTGTAACATCAGGAAATTCATTCCTTCTTTACCATTTTATAGAGAGAACTTCAACTAATATCTCTTTGTCATATTATTTAGAGTTTTGAGATATTGCTTGTAAACAATAAATGTCTTCATAGCAGTTATGTTCACAAATGGAAAAACACAGCTAAAGGTCACCTCTTAGCTCTTCCAACAATCTCAGTATCATAAATTTGTTCACCTGTATCAACATTGCCTTACGTAACATTGTACGTTGTTAATATAATCTCAAAGTCAACTCTTTCATCATCATAATACTTACTCTATCGATAAACTTTGTATATGTAAAAGAAAAGCAGTTAAATTGCCATTCTTCAAACCAGGGAAAGACATTGAAATATTGTTAGGAAGGTTAATGATAAAGATAATGTGAGATTGGTCAAGGTTGGCAATCCAGTTCCATTGCTCAGAATGCCACTCCGGCTCGTCACACTCACTGATGATACTGTTTCGTTTCGTCAGACATTTAGAAATACCACCCCTTATAACAAGCATTCCATTTCGTAACGTTTTCTATTTTGAGCATTGTCCAGTTCATCTATTGTTGACTGAAAAACATTACTTAGGGTTGCATTGCTAATTAGAGGTTAAAGTTTTAAAACAAATTCCTCTGCAAACTGGAAATTTTTGCCATACATTCCGATAAGATATCATCACTTTATAAAGTGATAACTATCTTATTATTCTATGTTTTGAAACAAAATTTTGAACTTATAACATCTAAAGAGGCTTATGTTAGTACATAATGAATGAAAACATTATGAAATGTGAAGTTCAAAGATTGTTTAAACTCTACAGTTTTTACTTTTAGCATTTCTTGACCTTGCTCTGCTGAGCGTATGATATTACATATTTTCAAAATATGGATTATGCTTTGATAATGCTTCATTATTTGTTTACTGATTTGCAGCTATTTCATGTTATTACATTAACCCATTAGTGCCTATTCAGGGTAACTACTTCATTGCATTTGTTAGAAGACTTACCTAATTTTTCAATGGAAGTAGTTCACTTGAGGATGACATTACACTCATCAAAATTTGATTTTACAAATGCTCAATAATATTGCTTTCTGTAATCCTAAAAGCCATTTAAAATTCTGTAATGAAAAGAATAAGAAATTTGGACATTAACAGGTGAATGCATAAGACCTTAGTTTGTTTTTCCATGAATTGCATTGGATGACTGGTAAATATTAGAACAAAATGTTATAGCTAGCATAATCATTTGTCTTTCAGGGATCACTCATCTTACAAATCTGTATCTGCCGAGATTATGTTAAAAACTGTATCAGATGTCTGGGTTGTTGGAAAATTATCTGACCAGAGGGAGTTTTATGTTGTTCTCAGCCAAAGAAATGCTGATCTCATGGCTGTTAATGGTAACTACATTTAAAATTAAATAGAGCTTGGTTGATTTTATAAATACATCTAGCTACTTGAAAGGGGTGTTTTTGAATATATAAATCAGAAAAAACATTTCCATATTGATTATGGATATACATATATGTAGTAGAGAATATAGGGTAGCTGACATGAAAAGGATAATCGCTTTCACATCAGTGCTAAATGAAAAGTTAATTATAATCATTTCTAAGGTACAATATGCAGTAACCTATACTTTGTGCATAAATTTAACCCTTAAGAGTGCCATTGCCCTGAGCAATATATATTATTAAATCTACTGAAATTGCCAGCTTTGCTTGTAGTGACTCCTAATTTTACACCATAAATTCTAATATATGTACATATAGCCAACAGATGACACATGTTGTATATTCAGTGCTCTGTAGAGAGTTTAAGCTACTTTTTTTAGTACTAAAACACTATCTGACATCTCAGATGTAAAAAAACATCTTTTTTTCATTGTCTTGGCACTCAAAAGGGTTAACACAAGATTTTTTTCTAGTTATTGAAGTAAAAATATTTATGCACCTTTCTTACTACCTCTTTCCAGTTAATTATTATTTTTCAAGCTTCTGTGGTACTTCTAATTAATATTTGTTTTAATTTTAGATGAAGTGAAGAGGCTCTGTGACAGCCAATTCAAGTGCATTTTCTTCCATGAGTGAAGACTGGATTGAGAAATTCATATGGTTGATCCTGTCATTCAACCCTTATCCGCTGTGCATACCATCCAAAAGCAACATGAAACATTCCTATAGCTTTCAAAGGGAAGATAATTTTAATTATTATGCATAAAATAAGCATGTGTACATAATAATTAAATAATATATTAAACAACCATTGTATGTTACTCATTTGCAAATTTTATTAGCTTATACATATATAGAATATATATGCTGTATAAACCAATTCATAGGTGGGCATTTGAAGTACAATGAATAACACCCGATGTTTAAGCCATGATCACATAAATAACCAATAATTGACCCTATGAGTGAGGGCAGGAAAGAAAATCCGTACTATAAACATAACAGCCAAAATTTTCTAATAGAAACAATGCTGGTTGAAAGATTACAAAATGGATAAGAAAACTGTATAAAATGTTTGTATAAAAAAGTCAGTGCAACATACATTGTACAATCTTCCTCATATCTTTATACCTCTATTCCATGTAATTATATTAATATGTATTTGCATGCAGTTTGCTTACAGCAACAATGCTGCCACTGTTAAGTTGAAGGAGCTTGGCAGTAGCCAGGCGTAAAACTCACTATGTCGTTATTATTTTTATGACAGTAGTGCCCTAACTACATCCTGCCGTGAGTTTAACAATTGAAGGACACAATGTAAACATTAAAAAAGAAAATAGAATATTATAAATATATATAATAAATTTTGTCTTTATCCCTCTATTCCCATAATACACACACATAATTACATTTTAAACTAATCGGGTAATACTGACCCAAAAATACCCTTTAGTTTTGTAAAATTATTCTTTCACTATATTTTTGACTGGGTATGTCCCACAAAGGGAGAAGTGGGTTGTATGATCCTATAGCTGAAAAGTTTGGACACCATTGATTTATTACGTCAATAACTGGACAATTTTTAATTGAAATCTATGCAACCATTTTTAGTAAATCAATATTTAGTAAAATTCAACAAGAATATGTTACCTTCCATTGTTACACAATTGGTTTCTTTCAACAAGGCTTTGATTCTATGTAAATACGAAATTTCATCAGATTCAGATGAACTGTTCAGCCCCTAGAGCAGGGGTATCCATTACGTCACCTGCCCTTGAGGAAGATTTTAGTCACCCACTGAGGCAGCAAGGTGCTAGAAAAATTAAAAACTGAATTCAAAGGACATTTTATAGATTTTAAAGACCTTTAGCCCATTGTAACATTTTTTTCATTTCTTTCATCGAAATTGACATTGAAGAAATTCTTAGCAAAATAGGAGATATGTTCAACATGGATGCAACAGATCTGGAAAATGAAATAATTATGTTGCAAAGTGATATAGAGTTGAAGGGAAGATGTAACGATTCAAATTTTTGGAAACTACCGTATATACTCGTGTATATGCCGACTCCATGTATAGTACAACCCCTGGTTTTTTGGTGAACAAACCTGATTTTTTCATATATCTCGTTTATAGTACAACCCGAGCTTTTCACCATGGTCGATATATTTCGTTTCGATAGCTCGATGGTTACGAGCGAGATATATCGAACAACCTTGATTTTCCACACCACCATGGAATGGGCCGTAAATAGTATTTCTTGCAAGTACACTAAAATTCGGATAGGTTAAGTATCTTACTCCTAAAACATTTAATAAAAAGTGATATGAATCATGATTGCACAAGATGAAATAAAATCGTTTTCAATTCTAGTGCTTCTGGATTACGTTTCGCGTACGTAATGGTTCCAACCGCTCATCTGTTTAATAGGTAGGGATAACGGATAAAAAGAAATTACTTTGTAATATTCCACAGTCTTTATTGTTTCTTCAATCACACACCGACCGGTTTCCACTACAAAATCATTCTAATGGTGTTACTAACCGACGTAACACTTAGAATGACTTTGTAATGGAAACCGATCGGTGTGTGATTGAAGAAACAATAAAGACTGTTGAATATTACAAAGTAATTTCTTTTTTCCGAGATGTCGAAATTCAATAAAGTTACGCCGTCTACGATACTTTTAGTCCAACTCGTTCCAGTCCATCCCTTGTAAAAAGACGCAAACAAAGATGTACATACATAAAATTCAAGAAAGGAAATGCCCGTAAATCGTCACTTATATCAAGTATTTGTGAATTTGAAGCTGCATATATGAAAAAGATTCTACTCTTCACGAAGCAACATAACAGCGATAAAGGACCTCACTGTTAAGGTTAGCCTACCATTAGAATGCGTGCGGGTCGCATAACTTCACCGAAAATGCCCGTTAAGATGCATGAATTTTAAATCCTCAAATGCATTACTCGTGTATAGTACGATCCCCAATTTTTGCAATAAAAATTTGGTCGTAAAAACTCGTACTATACACGAGTATATACGGTAGTTTCACCTCAAAATTTTTCAAATATAAAAAAACTTGCATTTATTTTGAAAGAATATTTTCTTCCACTTATTTATGTGAATCAATATTTTCAATAGGAACCTAATTAAATTGAGAATCGGAAATGCACTCACTGATGAACATCTTAAAGATTGTTTACACATCTCGGTTTCGAGTTACAAGCCCAATTACCAATCACTGGATGAAGATATGCAGTGTAAATGTGCCCATACTCATTCAATTAAGAATAAATTTAAATAAATTCATTTATTTTGCCGATTTTCATAAATGATATATAATAAATATACTTTACGGTTATTTTTGCACTTATAGTTACAATACCCTATGTATATGTAAAAAAAAATTTATAGCCATAAGGCAATTTACAGAATGAAAGTAGCCCTTGGCATAAAAAAGTTTGGACATCTCTGCCCTAGAGTCTAAAGAGACAGAATTGTCAAAACCACTTTCTGAATTAAGGCACATAAACCTTGCATATTCATAAAATCTTGAATTTGAATTATTTCACAAAATACTTCCTCAGTGTAATAATAAAAGAAATGATTACAAATATGTTTAGTTAAAGAGCACTTTGGCTACCTTGTTCCTAACTGATTGCCTTTCATATAGAAATTAAGATAAGAATTTGGCATATACGTAAAAATAACATTCAAGTTAAAATAAAACAATACAACTGGATAAAACAAACGTACATATTTTTCTAAGATAGTTACAAAAGCAGAGTGGGGAAGGAGAAAAGATAAGGTGTCAGGACAAGTACTGATAGGAGGGAATTGAGTCAAGGGTGGGAGAGGAAAATGAGGGTGAGATGGAAAAGATTAGGGTAGGTAGGAGAGGAACAGGAAGAAGGGAAAGGAAGGAAATTATGAAAGATCAAAATGGTTATTTAAAATATTTTAATAAGTTTCATACATACATAAAATAAAAAATGTAACTCCCTTTGGGGTTACATCAATACAAAAAAAATAATTATATTATTTTCCTGTTTAAAACTATCTACGTAATCAACACAGATTATGCAAAATGGCCAACTACAGTGTTTGTTCTGTCTAAAAGTACTGCTAATCCCTAACAAATGATTTAGGTGGCCATAATTACTCCATAATCAGCATTTTGATGGTTTAAGCAAAGCATCAATAATATCATTATTTAATGCAAACTCTGTAGTCACTACCTCACTGGATTGTTATATGCATGTTGCACCACATTGCAGGAATTGATAAGATGCCCATGGGGTACAATGCAACAAAATTGCTTCCAATTCCATAGAGAAGCAAGTAAAGAAGTAAAAAAATATATATTCCAAGACCCCACAGGAATAAATTTCCTCATACTCTATGGCAATGAGGATTCATCAACGCCAGCAGCCTGAAAAGAATAATTCACATAGCATAACTTTTATGTTTTAAAAAGAAGTATAAGTAATTATCATGCCAGTTAAATTTTACCTTTAATTATGGTAAATAGGATAAAAGTGAGAAGATATGTCAGCATTCCATTAAGCTTAAAACAAAACCTCACATCCATTAGTAAAACTGCCCTGTAAGGTTGCATTACTTTTATACAGGCATCATTAGAAAGTTCTACTATACTAAACTTTCATAGCATGCAACTTATATAAATAAATTTAAAAAGTAAGTCCAATTAAAGATACTTAGGTCACAGGCAGTAAGGCTTACAATGCTGCCTCAATTTTACAGGCAAAATCATTCCCAAACAAATAAAACCAAATATTTTCTAGGGGATGTTCTCATAATTTGATTTTCTGCATTACCACCACCGAGTAACCCAACATATCTCATCTCTACACATCACATGCTGATAACTAGATAAATCTCCCACCTTTACATTAATGAGACACCACAGGAGTCTACCGCAGAGTTTTAATCTCCCATAGAAGGTTCATTATCATACCAATAAATCTGGAGGGCATTTTCTTTAAAGAGACAGAGACATTCACGAAAAAGCTACATTTCATTATGTTAAAAAAAACTAAAATAAAATATCTTACAGTAATAGCATAGCTCCAAATGTAGCCATCAGAAGTTATCTTTTTTATTCAGTCACAGGATATGCAACAATGAACCAACTTCAAAAGTACATTTAGGAATACTTCGACAATAAATGCACATTCCATCTTTATTTTAAACTGAAATATTATTTCCCTTTAACATTATAGATGAATGGTGCAACTTAAAAGGACAAATATAAATAATACTGAACAAATAATCTCAACACCTCATCTAATTACTGATATTTGAATACCTTTGTACTATTACATAATTCATTAAAAATCTGTGATGTGCTGAAAAATATTCTGACTTATGTTGATTCAAAAGACTGCAAATGAGGGATGTCATCAGAAAATATTCAACAAGAAATTACTAAGAGAGACAGTGACTAACACTGAATTAGGTTCATTCATAAATTTTATTTTTACGATTGACTCTGAAGGTAGCTAAATTCAATAAACCCAACACATGCAATCCATTCAACAGTATATATGTAAATGGTTGACCAAGGCACAATAGAAAACTTCTAAAAAAAACAAGACCCAGTATAATGCTAACCAACTGATGTTGTAAAAATGTAATCTACTGATACTGTAAAATATTTTCACGGCAGCACCTGTATAATAGCCATGTTCATTTTTCTTTTTAATTCTACAATTAGAAAGATAAAAAATTATGACTTTGGAATAGGATCAACATAGAAATTGTTTGATGAGTAGATGAAGTTAACATTGTCTTCATCTTCAAAATGATGTAGAATCACTTTAACTACAGCTGGATTATAGGAAACTAATACCATATTTTTATTTATGGGTACATTAGACTATAATAATTTGAAAATTAAGTCATAAATGCAGAATACCCAATGAAATTATGTGAAAATAAATTGAATCAAGAAGATGAGTTAGCTGAAGCTGAAAAGAAAATTCTCCAGCATGAATCTGCAAGCCACCACAATGATGGCTAGAAAGCTATTACCATTATGGATTGAGGGAAATACAATAAGGGCTTACAGAAAAGGACCATGAAAAACTAGACATGATGCAAACTACAAAAATACATAACACAAAAATAAATAAAATATAATTCACAACTTTTAAACAAAATTGGTTCCTGATGGGTGGTAAATGTGCAACAAAAATAACTTGTTTACTCTCACCCTGCAAACATAACTTCCAAATCAAATAATTCCACTTTGGTTAATCTATATAATATTCATAAATAATATCCTTTTCCCAGTCCCTTGCTTGTTTCCATGAATTCTACATCACCTTCAAATGCATGTAAACAAAACAAATACAAAAACTGAAATTATAATACATTAAATAAGCTGTGCTGAATTAAGTGAAGCCAGAAAAGATAGCACAAAAATTGCATTATTTGAAAGTATAAAGAATGGATGAGTCAATGAGGCAAGATGCAAACATCCTCACAACAGCATAATTTAAACACAGCCTCACATGCTTCAGTGCAATAGCTCTCAACCATATTACAGTAAACCCTCGATTTAATGGACCTCGGTTTAGCGGACTTCGGATTTAACGGACAAAATCTGCTGGGTCCGAGTTTTGTGCGAATTTCAGGCAATAATGAACTTCGTCCCAAACAATGAGGCGTTGTTTGGCGAAGCAGTCCAAACAATGTCGTACACTCAAAGAAAGTGGATATCACAGCCTCTTTTGTTTGAGTTCTCTCTGTGCTTAAAGCATAAAACTTCATTAATTTCAATGCTCAAACAACAGTTCAAAGCGAATAACGCTTTTCTTTTGTCTACTTGAAGGTTCAATTGGCATTAAATGAATCGGAGGCTACAATGAGAGCCTCCTTGGCAATGCCCGGAATGAGTACGAAAAATCCACAAAATTTCGAAAAAGAATGCGTATTTCTGAAAACTTCGAACGTGTAAAATGTAAACATTGCAAGAATAAGATAGTATAGAGTTTTAGCCATCGAATAAAGCAAAAACAAAGAAAATCAGTCCATATTTACGTATTTTCACGAATGAAGGAAAAAAACCTTGCCCTCTGAAAAATCGAAAATCCCGTGTAAACTTATAATTGTCTCCTAGATTCGAACCCGGGACACTTTAGCAAAAGAAAATATTTTTCCAGGGACCTCATAGCTAATAGAAACAAAACACCATTTACCACATATCTTTACGACAAACGGTTCTCGAGAAATATGCTGTTGTAATGCTTCAGGTACGTATGATTAGAATTTTAATATTATAAGATTATTATTATTGTTGTTGTTGTTATTAAAGCAAAGTATTATTTTAGACAGTAATTATCATTATGTACTATCAATAAAGTAGGATTTCTCATGTATGAGTGTTTTTGGGCTCGAAAAATCCCATTCGCCATTTAACGGGCATTCGGCTTTAATGGACATTCCTTCCCCCCTATGTCCATTAAATCGAGGACATACTGTATTGGTAATTTTAAATTGCTCCACACACCAAGCCCTATTTTTATGCTTTTTGTCTATAATCCATGGTGAGATGAAAATTGTTATTACTTATATTGAAATTATTTTTTAACCATGCACTAAATGATGCTACATTTGAGAAACATGGGAGACATTTTACCCTATGGGAAATCAGTCTTCAACCTTCTTGCTTTTTTTTTCTTACAGTACTCCTTGATCTGCACACTCATTAGACTCAAGAATAACATGTTAATTAAGGCTTTCTTAGGTTAATGTATGTACATGCTAAATTGTAATTAGGTACTCCAAGGATATGAACATACAACAACCATAGGGCAATATACCTCTCTTGGAATTTTTAATAAAAACTTGCAGATAATTCCTAAGCCAAAAACTAAATTCAGGGCAGAAATAGTAAAGCAAGAGAATAAGATAAAACTGCTTCAACAGAGTGGTTTAAGAAAGTAATAAAAGAATGGATGCTGTGAATCTGGAAAAAACCAAATGGTGAGGATTTAAAAAGAGATCTAATTAAGCAAGCATGTATTTGTTAGAGATGTACTGATGAAAATGAAGATGTATCACCAAACATTTCTGAATAAGTAAATTTGACACACAACTTCTCAACGTATTTCAGCAAACACTACAATTTATAAGTTATGTTTAGCTCTAGAAAAATCTGATAGCATGGAAATTATCAAGAGCAATCCTGAAAAAAACACTAATGTTACACAAATTTCATGAAATGACTTTCAAAAGTTGTATTTTAACTTTTTCCAGTTAATGGTATGAAATAAAATTTGCCACAGCTAATTGTTAACATAATTTTTCCAAAATATTTATAATACACTGAATTTTATGCACTTGTATCTAACATTATTAAAATATCTCACACAGATATAGAATGGTTTCCATTTCAAATGTTCCATCTTTTTACTTATATTCTTCTATTTGATTTTAGAACATAAATGTATAAATCTTTAAATAAACTTTTGCCAGTTTAAACCACAATAACAAAACCTATTTTGTAGAATAATACAGTGAAACCTGGAAAGCTGGCCTTATTTGTTGATTAAAAGCTTCTGGCAGAATCAATAATGCTTTTATAACGCAGTAAGCCCTCTAAATTCATGGCATTTGCTTCTTGACAAGTACTGTAAATGTCAAATCTACAAATGTTACAACTCCACTGCTTACAATCAATAGCAATCAATACAATAAAAGAGAAAGGCAAACTGGATTGGATGTTACCTTATGCAAGAGAGAGAGAGTATGATTAGAGACTTATTAGAAGAAAAACAAGAAGGAAAAACAGGAAGAGGTAAGAACGGGTTTTAGATAATAGACAACTTGTAATGGAAAGAGAGCAATCAATATATGAATACGACTGAGGAAAATATGAGCATGTGGCGAACCAGGTTTAACCATGAATAATCACAGACCTGCCTACAGACAGACAGACCATGTATTATAATGATTGCCGAGGATGGAATGAAAATCAGTAAAATCGATAAAATTATAAACAATGTTGATTCCAAAATGTGAGACAGTAAATATGAAACCAAAGTACTACAAGTCTTCATGTTTAAAAAGGCTACAGTTTAGGTTGGTGAAATTTCAAAATCCATTGATTAGCACAGTGTTTCTCAACCTTTTTGGTGCTGCGGACCCCTTAAGAAGTTCCCATATTTTTGCGGACCCTCTCTTGTTATTAACACATAAATTTGGTTTGAATAGACATTGAAGTATATACCAAAATACTGTAAAACCTCTATCTAGTGAATAACATAAATATATTAAATCTATCGTATGTTGTGTATATATAAATATACTAATATAGTAATTAAAAAGACAATAGTACTTTTAATTACGTTTGTGCATTTATGAATAATAATGTGAAGGTCTTACGGTAAACATCTTTATAGTGAACCTCCATTCATCAAAATGCCTAAAAATCTGGTCCCTTCCATTTCGATATATAGAGGTTTTACTGTATAGATATTTTGGTATTAAATTGGTTTAAAATATATGATAAAAGGGAAAGCTTAAATCTTATCGTACTGCTGTATTTCCACTTGAAGGAAATGGACCTAAAAACAACCCATATAAAAAAGTAGAATATGGTTCAGTCCTGCTTGTAACTTCGCTGTCTTTAAATTGGGAAAACTGTAATAGCCATGAATTAATGACTAGGAACTTCAAAACGTGATTGAAAATAGTTGAAAATGAAAAAGAAACAAAATAAAATAGAACTGATATTTTATTA
Organism: Uropetala carovei; assembly: GCA_036926305.1. Lineage (NCBI taxonomy): Eukaryota > Metazoa > Arthropoda > Insecta > Odonata > Petaluridae > Uropetala > Uropetala carovei. The sequence goes on from JAXCHB010000100.1 coordinate 264,499, forward strand.
GTAAAATTGTTGAATAAAACGTTTTATATTCTATTATAAATTGTTGTATATAATAAATTACATGGTTAGTGTTTTTCTTCTTTAATATGTAAAAATATAAAGACACTGAAGTTATATGCTAAAAAACTAAAGTGATTTCTGTTCTTGAACTCTTTTTATTAATGACTCCAATCTGTGCTCAATGGAGTTTACTGAAAGAGCTAATCGCATACAAGCATCAAGACAGAGTCGATTTCTTTTTTATTCCCATTATAGCTGAAAAGTCAAAGTGAATGGTTGGAAGATCTTGAAAGCTTTTTCAGTCAATGTGCTATGTTCATTCCTAATACTTATCCAAAATGCTGCAAGCGACTTTTCCCTAAATCTTGTTTCCAAAGTACTGTCAGTGGCCAGTTCGATGAGTTTGCCGTTTTCCAATGGTGTAAGCTGAAACCCAGATTGATGTGCAAAATGTTCTTTTATCCATAGGCTACACTTACAAATATCTTCGGATGTCGAGATATAATCTTGAAATTTTTTACTAAGTGCATTCAGATGTGCTTTTGTATAAGAATTAATCTTTTTTTCATCTGAAACAATGTGTTTACGGTTACACTGAAGAAACCTATCATAAATACCTATATCAATTCTTTTCAACCAAATTAATAACTTTTCTGCGAAGTTATTATTTTGTAATTCATAATAAATAAATAACTTAACCATCCTTGATGGGAGGGGTTAAGTTCACTGAAAATGCTGAATATGTTACTTAAATAGGCAGGTTTTGCAAACCAATTTCCATGACCATAAAGTATTCCTAAGTCAGATTTCCTCTCTTTCAAAAATATTTCCTCTGTTTTTAGCTCTACTAGTCCTGTCAATACCTTCCCTCAAGAAAGCCAGCGGATATCGCTATGCAGAAGTGAAGTATGAGCAGTATCCATCTCTTCGCACAGCACAGAGAACAATCGTGAATTATTAGCACTTGCTTTCACAAAATTTATAATTTTAACTGTTTGTGAAAGTACTTCGATGAGTTCTGTCACTATTTTTTTAAGTTAGTTGTTCGCGGTGTAAAAAACAGAGGGTTGCAATAATATCTTTGTGAGCAGTTCCCTTAATTCGCGCTATAATCCCAGAATTACATCCAGTCATTGCTGCTGCTCCATCTGTACACAGCCGATGCAGCACTTCCACTGCAAACCTTTCTTCTCAATAAATTCATTTAAAGCATTAAAGATACATTCGCTGGTGGTAAAAGTTTAGCTCTAAGCAGCAAAGAGTTCTGCCTTTATTTCATCTTCAGAATAATCAATAAACCACACATAGACCAATAGAATGGCTTAGTTTGATATAGCTATTGATTCATCCATTTGAATAGCAAACCAGCATCACATACCATATATCTTCGAGTATAAGGCGATTAGAGTATAAGTCGAAATGTACTTTTTAGCCTAAAAAAGCGTCTAAAATCCAAGACTCGAATATAAGTCGAAGCAAAGAAAACGACAATTTACAAACACACCCTCACGCACTTACGAACATCAGTCACCGTAAGAAAATGTAAACTTGTCAACACGTCGTTTGTCGTTTGTATTCAAAACCGTACGTGTTTATATACGTATTGTTTTTTTTTATTACCCTTGAAATATGGAAAACAATTGTAAATGTGGTGTTTGTGAAAGTGCTAAGAGTGGTAAAAAAACGTCGAGTGCTTTCGATGGAAACTAAAATGGACATAATACATAGATCAGAAATAGGGGAGCCGCTTGCTTCGATTGGTCGTGTTTATGATCTCAATCGTTCAACAACTGCAACCATTTTAAAAGACAGGAAAAATTGGTGATCATATTCGCAAGGCAGTTCAGTCTGTGATTATAAGTAAAAAACAAAATGCCATCGTTGAAGAAATGGAATGGTGTTTAACAATTTGAATTCATGATCAAAATAAAAAACAAACGCTTGAGTACTGAATTGATTCTTCTCTTCAATCCACTCATTTGGGCAGGTTTTTTTTAAAGATAAAATATAAATTTTAAGGTTTCCTTTCAAACTATGTAAGCACGGTGATGCTGTATAATTTTTATTATTAGCTTTCGCATTTTCTGCTAGTTAGCACGAATTTTTCATACTAATGCGCTTCAAGTCAGTCAAATGTTGTTTTTCGACAGTCATGTTTAATTATTGACCCAGAAAAATGCCCAGCTAGTTTGAGACTCGAATATAAGTTGAAAGTAGGGTTTGATCGGCCTAAAAAAGGAAGAAATTTCTCGACTTATACTCGAAGATATACAGTAGTAACTTTATCAATTAGTTGTTCTGTTACATCATCTGACAACATCAGAATTCTTTGATTTATAGTATCATTAGACAGTGAAATATCTTTATTTTTTTTGCATAAGATTCCTCGAAAGTTTTGGCACACACACCTACCATACAAGGCTTAATTAAATCTTCTGCAATAGTTAAACGTTTCTTAGCTTTTGCAATACACAGCACTACTAAAAATGATGATTTTACAAGGAAATGTTCGTCTCTAATTTAGATTTCAGTGCATCCTCCTGCTTTATTAAAGTCATGGAATGCCTTTAAAATAATCAACGGGTTTATTTTTCAATCCAGGATGTTTCGTTTTCAAGTGACAAAGGAACTTTGCAGGTTGCATTGCTTCATTTGATAATATGTCACCACAAAGCACACATTGATGTCTTTCAGTTTCATTGAGTTCAATGCAACTAAAACCATAATGAATGTATGTCGAATCATATTTTTGATTTTTGCACTCATTTGACACACTCATGGAAGGCTCATCCACCTTCTTTTTCATATCTGCACTTGAAGTATCACTAGAAGTATTCATAAAGATTCTACTAACATCTTCACTTTGCTGTTGTGACAAGCTTGGTTGCTTCTTTGAAGTCGAACCAAAATCATAGTGTGTCTCTTGCTTACTCATTATTGAATAGGGGTAACTGAAAAAAATATTTAAGTGAATGGTTGAATACCTATAATACGTCGAGAATCAAACTTTGCATTTCTTGCAGTGATAGCAGCATTTATATAGAATAAGTGGAAACTTTATCTACCTTTAATCTGATGATTAAGATGTTCTGACACTTCTTGACTCTTGATCTCACAGACATGACAAACTGACACGTTCAACAGAGTATATTGAATAGACAATTCTCCTTTGGCTAGCAAAACTAAAACTGACGTCTTGCAAGTTCTCTTTTGTTTTGAGACGTAAACTAACAAGTAAGTGGGGGCTTAAATGGAAAAATATCAACACTACTTCTATGTAAGGCAAGGGTGGGAAATCGTCAGCCCACAGCAAGACAATGAGATAACATGAACATATACAATATTACTTGAGTTTCTAATGCTTATATGCAATGCCTACTTTGTATACAAATCTAATGAGGACAACGTCTCATTCTCGAGGAACGGAAAATATGTAAAACAATCTCGTAATGTACAAAGTATGCTCTTTACAATATACTCTGTCTTGTGAAGAACCGTATATGTACTTGCCTTCTTCCTTTCTCCTGTAAGGAAGTTTCAGGAATTCCTGAATCACACCCCAAATAAGACTTGCGGACCCCCTAGGCACGACCCACGGATCCCCGGTTGAGAAACACTGATTTAGCAAAATATACACTTGCCAACATAGACAGGTTTCACTTTATAAATACAAAACAAAATTTAAATTTAAAATATCTGATGCGTCCAGCACGACTTTCTCCATATGGAGTAATTAATATGATTGTTCTCGACAGCAGTGTCCTCAAGAATAATTATTGCTAATTATATTCATGAATAGTTTTTAAACACTGGACAATTTTCACAGTGCAAAAAACTTTGAATAACTTTTTACATTAAAAAAACAATAAGTAAACAAAATTGTTAGCTATTGCTATGGATAACAAAATATCGATGCACGATTAAAATAACCCTTGCCAGGATAGTATATCAACAATTAGAAAATGTTATCATAGCAACAGAAACAGTGATGTAATTAACATAAATTCAGATGAAAAATCGTTATATCTCTTAAACAATCTATTTTAGGAAAACATATTTCAATTAAAAGTTGTAGATAATTATATTTTCTACAACTTTGATAATAATAAGTAGTATTTAAAAAAATTAATTTATAAAGGAGATATATATTTGGAAAAATGGAAAGTGACAAGAATAAGCCTCCACTTTCGGCTGACCAGTATCAGCCAGAACATTTTCAGATCTTCATTTACTAATAAAAATCTTAGATATAAAATTTTATGTTGATCTGATCATTAGTTTTTGAGTCAGAGCACCCCAAAATTCCTATAACACATAGACATCACAGAAAAAATAGCTAAAACATAGTCGGGAACCTCAAAATGTGTATTTATGTTGAAATCCTGAATTCAATTTTTTCACTAATGCAATACTTTCTGCTATACTATGCATGGAGAAAATATAAAGCTGTGAGCACCTAATTATTGGCACCTCAAAAAATCCACATAATAATTGACCACATACCTTGGCTAAGGCTCTAAATGCACTCATAGCAACCAATCCTAAAATAAATGCCAAAATATATGGAAAATATTTCTTTCCATAAATAGTCCTTTTCTTCAATAGTGTCTTGAGAAGCTGTATCTTTTTATCTGAGTAAGGAGGATAGCGGCTCCTGAAATAATAATTTGCATCCAAAAAATTAAAATAAACCACTCCTTACAATTAATTTAAACAAATAGAATGGCAAACTCTACCTGGTGTAGGAAACTTTGGACTATTAATAATGTTGTTAACAATATTTTCTATGGTTTTAATTGATTTGGTAATGAGATGGATACTCAATATAACTCCAACTGTCATAAATCATTTTATGGCTATCAGAATTATCTTAATTATTTATCAGATTTCAGTAATAATATGGCCTTGCTAAATACATTATTGCAATTGATTGCCAGAGTCTTAGGAATATGGATTTCAATACAGCTTGGAAATTAATTACAAATTCCTTGGAGATAAACACAATTAAAATTGTTACCATACCAATGAAATTCTAAGATAAAAACTCATTACCATATCTGCCCGAATACAAGTCGATGTTTTTTGTCAAAATCTATCATGAAAAAATCACCCCTCGGCTTAAATGCGAGTCCGAGGAAAATTTGGGTTATAGTTAAATCTCAGTCTCTCACTGCCTTCACGTTCAAATGATAGTACTATATTTTTCGTAAAGTAAATATTTGACCTACGATGAAAATATATAAAAATATCTTGGCGAGATCGCTTGCGTAAATTGACAATTACGCAAAATGTGTTGACGGCTTTGAATGCTCAACTGTTTGAATTTCGGTAAAACTTTACATGGAACGTGTATAATTATAAAAATGCAGTTTCGTAAGTCAATATATATGCTAATTTCACTGGAAATAGACTTGGATGAAAAAATATCTTGGCGAGATCGCTTGCATAAATTGACGATTATGCAAAATGTGTTGACAGCTTTGAATGCTCAACTGTTTGAATTTCGATAAAACTTTACATGGAACGTGTATAATTATAAAAATGCAATTTCTTAAGGCAATGTAAATGCTAACTTCATTGGACATAGACTTGTATGAAAAAATATCTTGGCGAGATCGCTGTTACTATATTTGACCTTTTGTGAAAATGAAGATGAATGAAATTATTGTCACTGAATGTGGAACATTATTCAGCAACGCAAAGTTATTAATTGGAGTAATATTTCAAAATGTGAACAACTAAACCATTTCCCACACACTTCTTCGATCTCAAATAATGTATTCTAAGATGTGCATGAATGCCCAGCACACTTCAGCATAAAATCTACGTAATTTACGTATTTGCCAAAAAATTATGGAAATTTTTGGGGGGTCGGCTTAAATTCGGGGTTGGCTTCTATTTGGGCAGATACGGTATTTTCCAATTTTATTATATGTACAACCATCAAAATGTCTTGACAATTTTATTTGTTAAAATTCTGACAATATGGCCAATCTTATTAAACTGAAAAGCAATTCTCTAAAGCTATGAACTTGAGCCAAGGTTGCAATTTTTAAGCACCCATGTGATTGCAATGTTATCAGCAATTAAAAATCACAAATTTAATTCTATTTAATGATATTGATACTCACGACCCCAGAGTTTCACCAATGGCCCCAAAATTTTTCACAAGGCAGCCTTTTTTGTGGCTGAATGTATTAAAGCTGTAGATGCCATGGTAGGCACCCATCCCACTGTGGCCAATACCTCCAAATGGAAGGCTTTCAACTGAAAATCAAAGAGTTCTGATGTGAAAGACTTACAAATATTGGATACATTACTTTGAAAGTGAATAATTAAATCATCAATGTGATATTATGACAAGACAGGGCCCTATTAAAATACATTAAAATAAAACGTCCTCATTAGTAGATTGATAACCTTTAATAATATAATAAAGGTAAGCCTGTGAATATGATTCCTTCACTGTAGGTTTGCTATTTATACCAGTTCTCAAAAATTCATACTTCCAAAACACATTCACAACAAATGCAGTAAATATTTTTAAGTCCCTTTATTTTTATATTTACCAGTGGCTTATATTTTACAATTTTTACTTAACTAAGAAAATTATTTGTAAATATCTTTTTTTATGTATATTTTTAACTTTAATTATATTCAGGTTGAGTACATTATGCAACAAATTTGTTTAAAATTGTGCTATAACTTTTTATGAACATGCAGATGTTAATTTTATGAAAAAACAAAATTCATAAGAATGCTGTATCTTGAGGGACTCATCAAAAACTGAACAAACTTTCATATTACGTCTTCAATAACACCAAATAGTTCATATTTCTCAAAAAATGAATATAAGGCTAGTTTATTCTTGGGCAACTTCAACAACAATTGGATTTTCTAAAAAACGGCTAATACGATTTTTGTCAAATTTTGTATAGTTATTTAAGTTGATGTTTATAATAATTCTACATAGTTCATATTTTTCTAAAGATAACTAAACAATACCTTAGTATATGAGAAAGTTTGTACAATATATTGTACCAATATTTTTAATTTCGCTATTGCGAGGTATGTTTTTAGTGGAACGGGTGCGATTTTAATTTTGTAATTGGGAGGTTTCATAATTATCAGAGGTTTGTAATGTAGAGGTTTTCTATATACATAGTTTTATTAGTAAATTTTTCAGGACCAGTGATAATTTTTGTTATATGGAGTTCTTCATTCTAAGGGAGTTCGTTAGGTAGAAGTTTTATTGTATAAAGTTAGATATTAGAAACAGACTGACATGAAGTTTCTGCAGGTTGTACTCCTATTAAATAAAATTAGATGCCAGTTTATTAATCCATACCTTACAGATAATCTAAGGACAAGGGACAGTAAAATATGGATTTCTCATTATTGGCTTGACGGAAATGGCATCTCTTGACTGTGGCACCACAAATGGCAATGGCCACATACCGAATGATGTCCTAATATAAGCCCTTAAAAATGATTCCAACTCTTGAATAATTTATGCGAATGTTTGGAGACGAAGAACAGACTAACATTTTTAATTGATAGTAAAATCATTGAATCAAACTGTTGGGTTGTGTTGGTGTTTGATCTATGCTCTATACACTTCCTAAAAGTTGTTTAAATTAAAAAAGTTGTTTATATATATATACTTGTTTATGATATGTGCTATTAGCATTTTTAGTGATAATACACTTTCACAAAATTGATAAATCTGGTCATCACTCATTTTTTCATATTGAATAATGTTGTAAAGGCATTCCATCAGGTGATATACTTCCAAAATGTTGAATAAGAAGTTGAATAATCTGAGTTAATATAAATAAACTTCTCAAGATAAATCAACACCACTGAAAATGTGCAAATGCTTTGGGATAACCAATTCAGTAACTAATGCATCAACTTTCTACTTTAATACTTTATAAATAAAAATTGAACAAAATAATTAAGCTACAATTTTAAAAGAAATAGCACTTGCAAATAATATTTAGGTTTATATTACATTAGATGCAATATTTCAACAATAAAATATATCTCTTAATTTTTTTTAGAGCTTAATATAATAAAAATATCTAGGAAGCATTTCAAACATGTTAATAAATAGCCATGCATTACATACATAGCCACAGGGAGTAAAAGTAAGTAATTTATATTTAATTGTATAGCTTTTGGAGTGCCAACCCTGTACAGAATTAGGCCATAAAAATGAATTTCCTTTCTGAAATAAATTATATTTACCTGCAAAATGCATCATGACATCATTACAACAGATTCCTCCACATGAAATATTAGACACCAACAGATCTCTGGTGGCTGAAGATTCAGAGAAGATGTACATCGCTAAAGGTTTATCCCTGCACCAATAAGGAGAGAGAAGTAAAACATGTTCCTAAAACTACAAACTACGAACCTTGCAGAATAAACTATTTTCATGCTTTTTAGTGTCGGTAAATAAGCTCATAAAAATCTTCTAAAGGTGCCTTAATTGTGCCTTTAATTTTTCAATTAAAGTAAAGAATTATGTACAGTAAAAATGCAATACAACCTATTTATTTTTCAATGACACATTTACTATTTACTTCATTTATTCAAAAAACTGTTCATCCATATACAACAGCTAAATTGATATTTTCCTTGAGTATGAAATACCTAAGTTGATGAAATATAAAATCACAAATAATGTATTCAAGCCATTGTAAAATTTATCTAAATCTGTCCATAAAAAGATGTTCATGAAAGAAAAGTGTGAAACATGGATTACATAAATATATAAAATTGGTGACACAATAAACAATCATGAGAATTAGTGTGTGTGCAGAAATATTCTCAGTTTTCAATTTAAATTGTAATATGATTCCAATGTTCATATATAAAAAGATAACTATAATATGATTCCAATAATAACAATATTATAAAAACATACAACACTTACTAGATGGAATTCTTTAACTGGAATAAGGTATTACATTATATCTTTTAAACTGATCTTACATTTAGCAGAGTAATAAAAGTGTTTCATTGTGATCAACTCCCAAAAACCATAAAAATAATAAAGAGTAAAAGGTAATTCCTACTTTTTAAAAGTGAACATAATGCATGGAAAAATTATTAATTATACGCTCAACAACTAAATAACTAATATATAAAGCAAGCATAGAATAAAACTAAAAAAACCAAACCTGGAAACATTATTCCAACCACCAGATATAATTAATTTGTAGCAGCATAGATAAGCAAAGCATCAGTTATGAGATACCAAAACACCAACAACTGCAATGCTAGAAATGAAGTAAATTGTGTTAATTAGGTCAGCTCCAAAAATTTTGGATATGTGGACATAAGGGAATAATAGCATAGCTACTTGATGAGCATACGTGACACATAGTAAGAATTAAATTTTTAAAATACCTGCACCCATGCCAAGCATTATACTGCAGCTATCTCCATCACCTTAAGTACATATAAACAAACTTACAGCGGTATTTTATGAAAACTTACAGTGTAACACTAGCAATAATTTAACTATGGTTATTTCACACTCTATCCTATTTCTGTGGTTATAAATATAACAGTTTAACATTTTCCTCTTGTAAATGGTTGAATGACAATCTTTAACAAACATATTATACATTTGCTTTAATTGTGTGAGACCAGATTACCTACAACTGTTATAAACATAAAATAAAAGCATTGCAATTAACATTGCATTTAACATAAAACTCAGAAATTACACCAATATCTAAAAAGATGGCCAAAACATAATCGTTACGTTTAACGTATGTAAAGGAGCTATATAACCTGGCTATATAATCTGGCTATGAGTCGACTGCACATGCTCCCGACGGGTATCAGCGCTTAGACGGGGCCCTACAAACGTTAGCAAGAATCAATTGGCTAACATTGTAAAAGCTCAAGAGGCTACGTTATTATTGCGCTTTATTGGCATTCACATATGTATGCATGCATTGTATATGCACAGACGAACACCAAATAAGCAAGGAAACAGTTTCAGAAGTCGCAAATGGAAATAAAGAGCTTTCTTCAATTTCGGTTTTGTAAGCGTTAGCCGGGTTAACACAGTTAACACGAACGCTCCGCCCCTGGTATAAATATTATTATAAACATGAAATAAGTCAAAGGAAAAATATGATTTGATATAACAGAAAAGAAACCTTTTATACGGCAAACAGCTATTTACAAAAAAGTGTAATTTCTCACAAGTAAATACTAAGATGCCAATATAACTGTTTATTAAGCATTCAAATAGAATTATTCATACAGAATTAAACAAGAGCATAAATATTATATTAGCAAAAATATTAAATGTCTAAAAAAACTTCATGGCAATGAGAAAAAATTAAAAGTTTTTTATAATACAGGCGACTCCAGAGATTCGACAGAGATGCGTTCCTGAAAATATGGTTGAATCTTGAATTGTCGAATGCTGAATGCCGTTTTTCCATAGATTTGCATGTTATAATCGGGGATACGTTCCCGCATCTCGGTCGGACCTGGCCATCATCTGCAGCACATCCCTGCATACTTCTATCTATACATACAACTATATATCGCAGCAAAATTAATATAACAGTTATTAAAAAGCACAAAATAACTTGCAGCCTCGCCAGTTAATTTAAGGTTATGCAAACCTGCCCTTCTCTTAAATCTGTCAAACCAGCCATCAAATTACATGAATTTATCACGTTCAAGAATTTTCTCCTTCTGTTTCACATAAGTGCTAATAGTTGAACGACACTCTTTTATTTGATTCACTTGCATTATCATTATTACATTTCCTTTTAGATATCATGTCAAGTGATAAATTTATAAATAAATCAATAAAATAAATAAATTGAAATAAAAGATTAACAGAAAAAAGAGTGAAATCAGCACAAATTCAAACAATTAGAGCAGAAATAACTATGTCTACACTGAAACTAAACCTCGCGTGGTTGGTCGGGACGAAAATTACTCCGCATAAACTAGCTCCCAATTTGATCAGCTGCGTTGAAATCTCGAATTTGTCGAATCTCGAACTGTCGAATCTCAGGAGTCACCTGTATTTGTATTGTATTGAAGAATATTTTTTGATTATTTCAACTTTCACATATTTCATGTTCTTAGTAAAGTTTGTAATGGAATTATATCCTAATGCAAAGCAGAGTTATTTAACAAGTAATTATCTAAGTATTATATTCTTAAATTAAAAATGACATTGAGATCAGGTGAACCAGACAATTTATTTGTCAGAAAAATCATACTTGTCTTCATAACTATTGCTGAAGTTAAGCTCTCAAATGAGGGATTTGTAAACTGTTCCATAAAATAAATTCAATCAGCAATATTGTCTCACTGACTAGTTCATCTTTGAATTCTTGCAAAATAAATTTGAAATATTCTGTAATTCATAAAATTTTAGGTACCTTACAAAAAATCCACAAAAAATTACCAAACAATAATTAAAATAGATTTAAAAAGCTTTTTGTGCCTTCCTTATCGATGGCTGGTCCAAAATTTCATTGCCATAACTCCTATTTACTGAAGGAGATAGAACAAAGTAATCACTAAATTTATACAAAACTACTCAAACCAAAATGAATCCAATTGGCTGACACTGTCTGAAAGGGATATGGAATAATATTCAACCGAATATTAAAATGATGGAGTTAAAACATTTTAATTCTAGACCAGTGAAATATTTAAACATAAAAATGGTAAAATAAAATACAAAATATAATGATGAAGAATTTAAAATATTAATGAAGGATGATTGAATCTAAGAAGTTGCTGGGGTAAGAAACAATGTGATGAGTGACTCACCAGCAAAATGGAGAATTGTGTCATTGACACATGATGAACCACTTTTCGTCTGGGACAGGAACAAAGCCTGCATAGCCTTATCCGTTGTAAAGACATACAAGGTGAGGGGATTGTCTCTGCACATACATAACAGACAATGGCGCAATAGAAAACATTATGACAGGGACAATTTATACGGATGAAAATGAAATCCAGGACATAAAACATTAAGGGTAACTGCTACATAAATTAAAAATGTCCCCAAAACAAATTGCAGTGACACTATAAATAATGAAACAAAAGTAAAAATAATAATATATAATCATAAATGAGAGCAAATTTTCCATTATACAAGATACCTCTTAATTTTTTATCTAAATAATAATACTTATATTATGCACTAAACATTTAAATAACATTATCTTAATTCAACTCCCAGTTGAAGCATACCCCATTTATCCATAATAAAGCACCATAAATGGTCAAAAGATTTAGATTTTCTTTGTTAAGCCTTTTTCATATATGGAAGAGCTTGATTGAACCATAAGACTAGTAAGTTTTACTCATACAAATTTTCTCCTTCTGTGTCCATTCAAACTCATCAAATAAATCGTTAGAAAGTGACCAGATTGAAAGCAGTTTATCCAGCACCTAAATCCCAGATGAGTAGTCCTATGGTTATACTTTAACCTGTTCCTATAAAGTTCATAGTAAAATCACCCATGTGGAAAGCAACCATTTAAGCTATTTGTCCCAATTATAAAGTTGTGAATGGAGAATCTCAAATAAGATGACAAATTCTGACTGTATCCAAAGAAGTACACTCTGGTAATCATTCAAAGAGAATTGATGGGAATAGAGCTGTGGCATGGAAATCTACTGCACGAGGCAAAAAAAAAACAAAATGCCATCCCAGATCACAACACACAGGTACAGAATGGAGGCGACAATGTTATAATATAATGCCATCCTCAATAAAGTGCCAATTGAGATGGTTATCTCTCAAACTCATCTCATGCCATGGCCCTGGATAGCAAATGTAATAACAATATCTAGAGATAAAGAAATGATGCAGTTATGTGCATTGGTGAGAAAGAAGAAAAAGTATGGAATCAGACATGTTAGACTGGAGAGCCAGTTATAACTGAAAGTATGGAGAGGATTGAACCTGATGTGGGAGAAGGAATAAGGAAGTTACAGCCGATTGTTTTAGATGAGAAATCAATTATGGATATAAATCTAAGGCAACAAAATGTGAAAGTATGAAATTACAACATTAACTGAGGGGCCCAAATAGAAATGTTATTGAAAATGATTACCGTATATCTTCGAGTATAAGTCGAGAAATTTCTTCTTTTATAGGCCGATCAAACCCTACTTTCAACTTATATTTGAGTCGCAAACTAGCTGGACATTTTTCTGGGTCATTAATTAAACATGACTGGCGAAAAACAACATTTGAGTGACTTGAAGCGCATTAGTATGAAAAATTCATGCTAAATAGCAGAAAATGCGAAGGCTGATGATAAAAGAATACAGCATTGCCATACTTATGTAGTTTGAAAGGAAAACTTTAAAATTTATATTTTATCTTTAAAAAAACTTGCCCAAATGAGTGGATTGAAGAGAAGAATCAATTCAGTACTCATGCGTTAGTTTTTTTATTTTGATCCTGAATTCAAATTGTTAAACACCGTTCCATTTCTTTAACAATGGTATTTCACTTTTTACTTATAATCATGGACTGAACAGACCCTACATTGCAAATATCATCATCAATTTTTCCTTTGTCTTTTTAAATGGTTGCAATTGTTGAACGACTGAGATCATAAACATGACCAATCAATGCAAGCGACTCACCTTTTTCTGATCTGTGTATTACGTCTATTTTGGTTTTCATTGAAAGCACTCAACATTTTTTACCACTCTTACAAGCGAAGGCACCCAAGTGTAAGTGGCGGATCACGACCAAACTTCACAGGATGAAAGAAAACGAAAAATAATTAGACACGTATTTTCGGAAAGGCATCTAACGAGCCCGCGTTTTAGAGATATTTGCAATTGAAAATTGAAAAACAAGTGGCTTGTGCACTAATACCATGACGAGCGACACCCTGATAACAGGTGCCGGTAGCCTAGTGATAAAGTGTCGGGCTGTGGAAATTGTGTCGTGAGTTCGATCCTCGACATTGCTGAATTTTTTTTCTTCTCCAATCAATGTTTTATGACTTTAGTTTTATGTAAGTTGTCCAAATTACATCATTAATAATTTTCTTTCTTTTTTTCAGGCCAGTATTTTAATTTAAAATCCATTCCAATGCCCTTTTTATGACATACTCGGATTATATAGATACTTGATAAATATATACAACATTTTCTACGCACACCCTCCTCGATATTTCCACTGTAGAGTTGCATAGTTTACGTGCCGAATAAGGAGCACTTTATGCCACGTTCCGACGGTTTCTAGAGTCCTTTCGGTGCGTCCTGGCGGTGGGCCCTACCGTGTGGGGTCGTTTTTCGCTCGCTCTCCTAGGGATGGATTAGGTAGCGTCCTCTGTCTCACACGGCGTCTGCATTGTCGGTCAGAGAACCCACAAAGTGCTCGAAAAAACCAATGTTCCCCACTTCATGGCATGCAGCCAACAACAGGCGACCACATGTGACTAAAGGCAGATGCACAATTGCCCGGGAACGAGAACGGCAATGCGAAGAAATTAAATTAAATAAATTTTAAATGTATACATGCGCGCCGCCATTGTTTTTGTTTAAATGTATTATTTGCTATTGTTACTTTGTTATCTTGTTATACTGTTATCATTGCTGTTCATTAATTAATTAATTAACTGCGGATAATTAACCGCAGTAGCGATCGAATCCCCACACATTGTTTCTATAGGCGAAATGACAATTTGAGGCATAAACGTGAACGTGTCGCGTTTTATTGTGCACCGATAGGGTCGCTACCATTACCGTTTGCTGCTGTTCACCTTCCCGTTCTTGTTCTCGTTCCCAGCCAATTGTAACTAATGAGGCAATGGCGACCGACTAATGGCGGTATAACCATTACATATGAATAAATTACGGTTCCCTAATCCATCCATAGGAGAGCGAGCGAAAAGCGACCCCACCCGGTAGGGCCCACCTCCAGGACACACCGAAAGGACTCGAGAAACCATCGGAACGTGGCATAAAGTGCTCCTTATTCAGCACGTAAACTATGCAACTCTACAGTGGAAATATCGAGGAGGGTGTGCGTAGAAAATGTTGTATATATTTATCAAGTATCTATATAATCCGAGTATGTCGTAAAAAGGGCATTGGAATGGATTTTAAATTAAAATACTGGCCTGAAAAAAAGAAAGAAAATAATTAATGATGTAATTTGGACAACTTACATAAAACTAAAGTCATAAAACATTGATTGGAGAAGAAAAAAAATTCAGCAATGTCGAGGATCGAACTCACGACACAATTTCCACAGCCCGACACTTTATCACTAGGCTACCGGCACCTGTTATCAGGGTGTCGCTCGTCATGGTATTAGTGCACAAGCCACTTGTTTTTCAATTTTCAATTGCAAATATCTCTAAAACGCGGGCTCGTTAGATGCCTTTCCGAAAATACGTGTCTAATTATTTTTCGTTTTCTTTCATCCTGTGAAGTTTGGTCGTGATCAGCCACTTACACTTGGGTGCCTTCCCTTGTTAGCACTTTCACAAACACTACATTTATGATTGTTTTCCATATTTCAAGGGTAATAAAAAACAATATGTATACAAACATGCGCCTGTACGGTTTCAAATACAAACAGCACATGACAAGTGTTGACAAGTTTACACACATTTTTACTGCGACCAATGTTCATAAGTGCGTGAGGGTGTGTTCATAAATGAAGTGCGAGGCACAATTCATTGTTATGTGGAATGTTCGTAAATACGAATTGTTCGTTTCTTGAATGTTCTTAAGTAGAGGTTCACCTGTATATAGGTATATAAATTTTTTTGAAAATTTCAAAATTATCTTGTTTTTGTTTTCTTTGGTTCGACTTATACTCGAGTCTTGGATTTTAGACACTTTTTTAGGCTAAAAAGTACACTTTGACTTATACTTGAATCACCTTATACTAGAAGATATACGGTATATAATAATATAATTAAAAAATTAAAGAGGGAAGGTACAAAATAATTCAGCTATTTGAGGCACCAGAAGTATTTCCTATGTTAATGTACGATAGTAAAAAAATTTAGCAAAATGTATTGTATTGTTGTGTTCATATTTACATTACATCCTCATACAAGTATCTGCGCAACAAATGCATCTTTTTCCCATTAATTCCCGAGACTAAAAAGTTAATTGTCTTTATAAGGGTTTAATAAACAATTTTTCATAGAATAGATGATAGAATGTAATGTTTACAATAAAAAGTGCATCACACACAAAGAAAATATGATCTATTAAAATAGAAGAAAAAGCTATAATAAAAAGAATGTGTTCTATCATCAGATTTATCAGACTGTGCTGGGGAGAGGAAGATAGGCATACAGGCAGTCCTCAACATCCGTACATTCGACATCCGTACAATTCGCTCTTTCGTACATTATAAATTCTCGCCCCTAAACCACCTTTCGTATTCTGAATTCGGACGTTCGTACATCAGCTGACAAACAAACATTTCGAGCTATCGCATAATGGCGATGTCTGTCAGCCAAGCCAACATTTTTAATAAATTACCAAATTAAAGTATGCTATGTAATAGTATATGTATTATATGTAACGTTTTTTAATATTGTACTGAAATTTTACAAGATTAATACCACTGTAAAGTCGGTTAATAATCAATAAATTATTATTATTATACAGTCTCGGCAACATTACCATCTTTGTTTGTACACATAGCAGTGTTTCTTTGTTTGTGCATTTTACACCTATTATTTTATAAACATGAGTGAGAAATGGAAAACTGAAAGTGCTAATACAAGTGAAAAGAAAAGTAGGACTCATAAACTGAACACGATTGAGACAAAGATGGCAATAATTAGGCGTGCCGAAAGCGGCGAATCTTTAGCTTCAATTGGATGCTAATTGGACTTAAGCTGGTCAAGTGTGTGTTCAATTGTGAAGGAGAAGAACAAAATTAAAGAATATGTACGAAATATAATAATACAATACGTACTGTGGCATTCTGAATAAAAACCACATTTTTTTAAAGAGGAAGGAACCAATCTACACATGCTTCAAAGACGCTGGCGATATCCCATCAGCAGACCGTGAAACAATTTGAGACATAGTGCAGTTGCTTGGCTTTCTTGAGAATGACAAGTGAACTCAGTGAGATTTTCTTGCGAATTTGGGTCTCGATTCACAGGTTTAAAGCCTTCTCTGTCTTCTCTAGGTACAAAAGACACTTTTGTACTCATTGAAGTACCATTTACAACACTAGCTCTATTCGCTTCTTCACTTTCCTTATCGATTTTATTGTGAACTCGGTCACACCAAGTAATTTACCAACTGATGAAGCAGATTCATTATGAGCAAACCTATCTAAAACTTCAATTTTCTTCTCCAAACTCATCGCTTTTTTTGTCCTTTTCACCAACTTTTCTTTCATTTCATTCATCACTCTCTTTGGGGCCATGATTAGGCAATATTACAAAAAACTATGAAAATAGCAAAATACTTAAATGAAAAAAACGAACTTTTGTTCATAATACATTTAGACCCCAAACCGCCTTACGTACGCCGAATTCTGACTTTCATGCATCAGCAAAATGACAAATGAATATTTCGAGTGCTGCTGGTTGCCAGCCACCAGTTTCCGCTGCACCGGCAACTTTGTCTGTACAGCAGTGTTTATTTGTGCAATTATTTAAATATTTTATTGCTTTTTGCCCTATCTCTCTATATTGTAAAATCGACGATTGTGTCTAAAAGGCCCCTGCCCAAAAAACTAAACATTTATACTATAATTAGAGATTTTATAATATTTTTTGGCTCTCTGGGAACGGAACCCCCCTATAACATGTAAATCTATGTTCGACATCTGTACATTCGATTTCCGTACACGTTTTCAGGAACGCATTATGTACGGATGTCGAGGACTGCCTGTATAACATTAACATGAGAGTAGTAAAAATGATGATTTAGTAAGATTTGCAAGTTAAACACTTGGAATAAAAGAAGAGAGAGGAAAAAAAACAAAATTTTATGAGATTTTAGGATGGCAGCAAAAAGTTAATAAAACAAAATTAATAAGTTTCATTAAAAAAATCAGGCTCCACTTTGTGGAATTTACTCATGGTATAGATAAAATCAACTATATATCAAAATATACAAGGATTCCATCACATAAAAATACTGCAATGTAAATTATCTTATAAGGGTATTGAAATTTAGAAAACTTGGACAATTCAGTATTCTCTCAGTTTATTGTGGTAAGAATTAAAAAAATAAAGAATAATAAATTTTTCACATAGTTCACCACAAAATATTAAGATATATTATAGGTTTATAAGATAATACAAGGAATAAAATGATGGATAGAGAGAACGGGATAGGCAGGTATGAAGTTATAATGATTTGCATAAAAAGACATAAAATAACATAGTTTAAATGGATTTAAGAGATGAATTAATGAATTTTAGGTAAGTTATGGAGGCCAATGTCTATTGGAATGTCTGAGCAACAAATAGAAAAATGGGGATTGAAAGTAAAAGAATAGCAACTGATATGAATAAATTATGTATGAATTTTAACCAGCCAATCAGCAGAGGTTATATTATGATGAGAAAAGCATCTCAAATGATTAATATCTCATCAGCATCCCCATGCTAGACCTTCAAACCGATCCCACCTCGTTCACATAATTGGTTGATAAGTAAGACTAATTTTATGTATGTGGACATGTATATCACATTAGGATAAGTGGACATAATGTTTTAAGCACTACGGTAAAAATAAACATAATATTACATTCACTTATGGAAAAAATTTTAATTAAACAATGAAGAAACAGTTCAAATCCGTGGATCCTAAGAATTAAAAGATATTAATGATAAAAATGAAACATTTTGTTAATGATTTTCAATATTACTTTTAACTTAAATATAAATTTGAGATAAATTCAGATTCTGAAACAAACTATATTACTGACATAATGCACTTATTCTTCTATTAAATGAGAAGAGGAAATTGGTAATGAGATTTGGGACATTGTATTTAAATTCATTCATTGTTTACATTTCTCTTAAATTTAAAATACTGATTACAAATAAAACCATTTATATTAATATTAACGCCAACATACTTTCTGTGACATGCCAACATTCAAAGCAGGCCAAATATCAATGGGGGCCCCATGATATCATTATTTATAGTAATAACGATTGATTTATGGATCCCTAGTTTAATATTACAACATTTACAGTGTTTTTTATTGAAAATCGTTTGGCAAGTGATTTTTAATAAAAGGTTCTGCAAATTTTACAGTCAATACTTGAATAATTGAGATCTCAAAACTTCTGGGGACCCTATTATTCAGGGGCACATATGCCTTGCATCAGCTGCACCTCCCCTTTGGCCGGCCTTGTCAACATTAACTCCAGATTCAAAGCTGTGGCAAATCATGACAGTGCATGATAATCACAAAGATGTCCTACAAAAGTGGTGATGGCAGTTAAAACAGTTATAATGTTGACAAAAAAATCATAATTAATAATATACATTTCAGTAAAACTTGCCACTAAAATTGGGCAATAAGATAATAATAATCTCACTGAAAACATTTATTACAGCCTTTAAACCTGAATTAGAAGAAAAGGTTTACAACTTAGCAAAACATTCTATGAAGGATATTTTAAAATCAGGTTTTTATTTTACTTTCATTTTTGTGAGCAAAAGTTGCTATAGAATCTGTGGTTAGTATTTTAGCTTCAAAATGATAATGATAAAATTCTATCAAAACATCATCAGGGTAATAGAATGGCATAAACATGACAAGAACTATAATTTATATTGTAAATAAACTTAGAAAAATGATTTAAAGTCGCCTTTCAGGATTGCACTGCTCTGAAACAAAAATGCATATAATGCAACAATAAATGATAATGATTTAATTTTACTAAACAAACCTGGAATTTATGAAGCTGATGGCTTCATATGCATTATCTACATTGACAATAGGTAATACTGGTCCAAATATTTCCTCCTGCATGATAGGATCTGAGGGCTTTACATCTTGAAGAATCGTGGGCTCAATGTACAAATCATTGATATCAGTTGATCCTCCTAAAGCAACTGTTCCACTGTCCTTCATCAATCTAGTTAATCGCCTAATTGATAAATAGGAAAATAAAAGATTTAACTAATGAGTATTTAAGCAAGGTATGTTTTCATTGTATATTCAGTCATACAATGTCATAATTATTAACATAAAAAATTACTTCAAATTCTGATGTATAAAAAATCTGATGTGTGCAGCACATGACTTCTCCATACAATGAATATGACTGCTGTAGACATCAACTTCCTCAGGAATAATTATCAGCAATTACACTTGTGAATAATTACTTTCTTCATATACATAGTATAGAGAAAGTATTGTTTTCATGAAAAAAATTGATTTCAACGGAAATACATGTTTTGAGGTCCCTAGAACGTTTCCACTATTTTCAGAATGTCTGTGTATGTGATTGTGGGTGCTCTAACTCGAAAAGTACTTGCCATATCATTACCAAATTTCATATATAACACTTTGGTATGAGCACGAAGAGATGCTTAGTTTTTGGGCAATACTGGTTAACTGGAAGTGGAGGTTAATTCGAAACCCGATTTGGTTTTTGCAATATTTCTCCATTAAAACATCATTATTGTATATACAACTCAATACAAATATTATAGAGAATGTAATTTCCTACAACTTTTATTTGAAACAATTTTCCATAGCAGTTATTGTTTAGGAATTATTTATAAATAATCGGTTTTTTTGGTTTCCATCAAATATCTCCTTAAAAACGTCATTATTGCTAATCTTCATGAGGACCAAAGTTGTAGAGAATAATATTTCTTCCAAGTTTTGTTTGAAAAAAATTTTTGTAGAACCATCCATTTCGGAGATGGTAAATTTGTAAATTTTCAGTATACAGTGCCACCATGTTGCGGTGAATTCTGTAAACATATTCAAAATATAATTTATGGCAATAAGGATGACTGTATTCTTTTATGATATGAAATAATAATTTTGCCTTATTATTTGTTATTCATAATAATTTAAATATCTATACCCCAAATATGGAGAAAGTCAAGTGTTGGCCACATAAGATTTTTAAAAAACATTTTCAATAGTCTTTATTTAAAAAAACAATAAGTAAAGAAAATTGTTAGCTGTTTCTATGGATAACAAAATGTTGATGCAAAATTAAAATTAATCTTGGCAGTAACACAATGCTATCAACAGTTAGAAAATATTATCATAGCAACAGAAAAAATGATATTACTTAGCAACATATTTAACCTAGATTTAGAAGAAAAATCAAAATACAGGCAACTCCCGAGATTCGACCATTCGAGACGAACCAAGAAGTGGCTGAAGAAACTGCCATAATTTTCACCAAAGATTCATGGATTGAGACAGGGCCACAGTGAACACTTTTGGCATCTTCGGCAGAGGATTTTTTGTCACTCCAAAATGATCTAATAAAATGACAACTGCATATCTTTAAAGGGGGTATTTAACTAAAGATTTATATTTTGGGATTTACTTGCAGCAAACATATTGATTATTTTATTGAAATTTATATTTTTAGCAGTGTCATATACAGTAGATAAGATGGCTAGACCAGAAAGTCTCTCGTGGTTCACTGATAACCGTAGGTAATTTTTGATCAATTTCAGTTTACTAAAAGAATGCTCTCCACCTTAAATTGATGTGATGAATGTCAAGAAAACTCTCAGCAAAATTTCCACATTGGGAAGTGAACTGGAAAGTTCATATTGGTGAATAAATTTCAAAATTTCTTTCTGCGTAATTTTTACGCTTTTTATCGAAGGCAGGTGGTGTTTCAAACTGCAAACTTCTTTGATTAACTCTCGTTCATCCATATCGTTTTTATACATACTAGCAGAATTTTTACAGGAAGTTATCATTCATCTTCAGTCATCTATAATATATTATTTTATATAAAGCACAACTTAAAGATTTAACATCTTTATCAATTTTGTATGGAGATGTAAAGTTGCCTTTGAAGAGAATTTATTGACTGATGTACTGCATCGTAGACAGTATTTTATGTTGTTTCAGGTATTGAGTGTGCTTCAGTTTCTATTGTGTCATGAAATTTCCTTTTTCTTCCTCTTATTTTCGGGAGCACAGCAGGTATTCCTTTTTCATCGCAAAATTCATTTGCTTCTTTCATATATTCTACCAGTAGTGAAATTTTTGATTGGTACCATTTCGCAGATCGGCACCCTGAAGCGATTTAGTGATGCTGTTGATCTTTTGGAGGCAATCATCCCAAAATAATAACCAAAATATAAATTGCACATCCATTTGTTTTAGCAAAATTTCAGCATTTGTGCATTCATGTTCATTCTTTAATTTTATTCACACCCTATAAACTTACTTCAATTCATTATTCACAGCATTTGCTCTCAATGACCACCGTGTTGTGCCATGTTTTTTCAACATCACCTTAAGGACCTCCATGAGTGTAACCCATCTTGATGTGGAACAAGTGAAATAAAAGAGGTTTGTCTACCTTTGCAAAAAATTTCCTATTTTGATGGTTAGTTTTTTTCAGTGGAATGAAAAAACTAAATTAAGCGATTGCTCTGTACATGGTATGAAACATGCAAGGGGATTAAGTTTTAAAATTATTTTCTTGTAGTCGTTTAATTTACCGGTCATATTAGGAGAATTTTCATATGACTGAACTTGTTTAGTAAATCTAGTCCATCCTGTTCCAATTTTTGGATTATATTTGAGGTGATTTCGTCTCCCTTTTTCAATTAAAATCAATAAAGGTCTCCTCAATAATTACTTTTTTATCGACGACTTGGATGAAAATTCTGCTCAACTAATGCAATGCAATAGGGCATACACATTTTTGGGGACGAGGTTAAATAAAAGAAACTATGTAAAGAGCAGAGGCAGCCGAAATGCCACCAATTAAGTTTGCACATGTGGACCTATGGCTGGGTACAGTCCCCTTCAGATGAACCTTGGGCTGGCCTTTATAAGCTATATCAAGATCGAAAAAATAAAACTGTACCTACAATTTATCTAGTGTATAATACTTCCATTTGGCATCCCATTACAAAGCTGCGCCTTGGGCATGTGCCCCAGTTGCCCCACCCTCACTATGGCTCTGGATTGAGGCATTCTTAGCAAAGCCCATTCTCAAGGGTACCAATTGCAGAGAAATGTTTGATAAGACAAAAACTCATGATGAAAACCCTTTGCCAAGTATCATTACTGGCAACAAGACTCGATATATTGGATTCTTCTTTACCCAGTAAGTGGCAGGACAGCCAAGTCACTGTATTCAATAAGAAGGAAATGGTTTCAAGTAAGTTTTAAGTGCTCTGGTTTTGTCAATAAAGTGAATAATGAAGTCAGCTCAGGAACTTTATCATCATATCTTGTAGTTTCCTTAGAATAACAAATTAAGTAAACGTTTCCTTCAGGAGGGAAGATGTATTCAAATTATTTACTAAGAAATAATTTTTCATTATTTTTATGTATGTATAACACAAAGTGATGATGTGAATGGGCATACAAATTGACCCCTTTTAATAAATATAAATAGTATATATTATTTTAAATAAAAATATTGAATTTCTGATAATAAATTTGTGGTTTATTAACCTCTCACAGTTATCTCTATTATTATGCAAGACAACTAGAAAATAAATTTTTATAAATATGTTAATACAACCTGGAGGGAGTAATAAGAATTACCGAGAAATTGCAAAAGTGACATTAACTCAAAATAACTTCAGCCTCCATAGAAAATGCTTTCATAACAAATATCGAAGACTGTCAAATGTCCAGTTAAAACTGATTTAAAGAATATATGTAAAAGTTACTTAATACAGACAGTTTCAACTCTTTTAGTCCCAATAATGAGTGCCTTCTTTTTCTTATGCCTGGGAAAATGGAATCTTCAATGCAAAAGTATCTGTAAAGTTCTAAAAGGATACTTATTTGAAATTTATTATATATTTATAATTGGTATTTTATTGCATAAGGTATCTAGAAATTTAGGAGTCTAGCTTGCTAGGTAGAGCTGGGCATAAAACTATATATTATATTGTCCCTGTATGCTACATATCAGGGGTGCCCAAACTTTTTCATATCATGGGCTACTTTCATCCTGGTAATTGTCTTGCGGGCTACTTATTTTTTCAATTTATAAAAAGGGATTTTAAGAATGAATTATCCTACAAATTTACCGCAATATGCATTTATTATACATTATACATCAAACAACATTATACAACTAATTTAATTTTGTTTTGCGCGATTATGGGCACATTTACACTGCATATCTTCAGCTAGTGAATGGTAATTGGGCATCTAACTAGAAACAGAGAGAAGTAAACAGTCTTCAAGATGTTCATTAGTGAGAGCATTTCTGGTTTTTGATTTAATTAAGTTCATATTTGAAAATAGAACTCCTTACTCAGGCATATAAGCTTAATGCCTGGATGGATGCGTGGGCGACAGAGACCCTGCTAAAGGGCGACCGGTCGCCCATGGGAGACATAATGGGCACCCCTGCTATATATCATAGTAATTTTTTGCGAAACAGGGGTTATTATTATTCAATAAATCCATTGAAATTCTACGGACACTTAAACTAGTATTTAAAATAATTTCACTGGAAAAAACACAGAAATCATAGTAACTATCTTTCAAATTCAAATTTAGAAAATCTTCTTTTCAAAGATGTTTACATCCTGTTAGACAGAATAACCAACTACTAGTTAAAGAGAGATGAATACAAATATAAAATCACTTACTGATGATGACGTTCTGAAATAATCCGACAAAAGTCAGGGGATTCCTTTGGATTCTCTCCATACCATTCCTTTAAAATATCTTTTGCTCTTTTCACAAAATCATCACTTATTTCCTTTGTACACAAAAGATAATCTGGGGCAATGCAAGTCTGACCAGCATTAATACATTTCCCCCATATGATACGGCGTACTGCTTTGTCCATGTCTACAGTGGAATCCAAATATACAGGGCTGTAGATAAATTTAAAGAAACTCATAAAATTAATCACTTACAAAATGATAAAATACTTCCTTAATATCACTACCAATTATATATTCTACACATAAAAGCAAATAGCTATGATTTTATAGAATGTGTCCAATAAATTATTCATTTGAAGCAAACTACAGTCATGCCTCGTTTTGCACAAAGGATACATTCCAAACGGTCTTTGCACTAACCAAATTTGCGCTAAACAAACCAATTATAACATGTACTTAGTAGTGATCAGTTCGCGAAATTGCAAGGTTTGCTAATGTTGCTTTTTTATTTATTTAATATTAATTATCATTAAAAATCAATATTAATACAATTTTAAATCTTTCACAGCGGTGCTCGCATTTATGTATAGATTGCTAGGTTCTGCGAGATATCATTTTCGACACTGCAGCGCTCAAATCTACGCATAAATTTCTTATTGTATGCAGGGCCGGCCCGAGGTATGGGTGAGCAGGGCGGCTGCCCGGGGCACCTAATTGTTGGGGGCGCTATCCCGATCATCTATCTGTACATTATTTTCAAGTCAATAATTATTGGACACCAATTTATATCGTGAAACAGCCTAGAGTCACGACAAAATTCCTTTTATTTATTCATTATCAATATTTTTTCGGAGGGTTGAATAAATTAACCTATATTCCGTAAATATCTCGACAAACATTTACGGAGGGGGGCAGTGGAGTGCCATCTCGCTTGGGGCGCCAAAATTCTTCAGGCCGACCCTGATTGTATGTGTGTGGGGGTATTCACCATTTTCAATAATTGCTTGAAATTCATCAGGAAACTTTATAGTTACATCTTTATCAGCGCTTGCTGATTCACCTGTAAAATGAACGCTATGTATATTTGCACGGCGTTTAAAATTTTGAAACCAACTAGAACTGGCATGAAATGTTTATGAAGAATCTCCACCCTCTTCTTGCTTTACACATTCAAACAGAGAAAGCGCTTTACTGTAAATTATTGTTTGACTAAGGGGCATGTGTTCATTAGAACGCTTAGAATCAATCCACAACACCATCATTTTTTCCATTTTTTCAAGCATATTACTAACAATAAGTGATCATGTGAGTTTCTTCACAGTTACTGCACTGGCTGCTTCAATGGAACTTTTTATTTTGTCTTTATTTAACAAAACTGTATGAATTGTAGAAGTTGTGAAGTTAAACTTAGGTGCAATATTGCTCTGATGCTCACCTTGTTCAAAACACTGAATCACTTTAAGTTTTTCCTCAAGGTTTATGTTTTCCTTGATAATTTAGGATTATTTTCTACACTTATTGCCTTTACTCAATTTTCTCCTTTCTGCCATGATCGCCATGATTTACTGAAATTATTTCTCCCTATTTATTGTTAAAATGTTATTTTGCCATAGATACCATATTTACACATGTACCCCACGCACATTTTTTCCCTGAAACGCCAGGGAAAAAAGGGGGTGCACGTCTTGCATGAGGATTTCTGAACAGATTATATAAATTGCGAGTATCAAAAGTAAATTCTCTGCAATATGCATGCGTCTACGTTTATATTCATAAAAGACGTCGAATTCTATGAAGTATATGCGTATTTATGCGACCAAGCAAACGTGTAAGTTACGCCCGTGCTGCAGACAAAAACTCGCAAAAATAGGCAGAAAGAATACACCGATTAACTGATAAATATACTCAGTGACTACTGAGGGTTTGCTGGCTTGAAAATAGGCAGGTTCAAGTTTGGTCCTTTTCCCTCATCCACTTCAAGGAATTCGAAGTGGTGAAATTTTTTTGTGAATGAAAGATTTCATCGTTCGCAAGGAAGACGGAAATCCACATCTCAAGTGTTTGTACTCTTTTGTTCCTAGCCTTCCAGTATTTACTCATGAGAAGATAAGAGAAAAAAACTCCCCATCCGCATAATCGGTGCATAATATTACGCCAAAAACTGAAATGGGGACAAAATTGTGTAATATTACAACAAAAACAGTTAAGGGATTAATAAAAGAGGACTATCAGTGAGGAGATTTCTGTTAGTATCGTCATAAAGAGATCATCCAATAAATTGAGTCACGTAGAAGGGAGCGGAACTTGTTTCAAGGCGTGGGAATCGGTGACTTAAAAAAAAAATTCTGGCTCAAATTAATTTTTTCCCTCTGAACCGGCCCAAAAATAGGAGATTGCGGGTTACATGAGTAAATATGGTATTAAACAAAACACCGCAAATATGTCATTGGAACTGATTACACGAAAACAGATTTCCTTTATTTTTTTAAGCAAACAAAAGCCAGCATAAATGCACACCGTGAACAGTACTTTCATTTTGCAGGACGTACCATACATTCAGTATTTATTTTATTAAAAAATAAATAGAAATGTATACCACGGGATTCCAAATGCGCTATATCGAAATTGTGCTAAACAAACATGCGCTAAACGAGGCATAACTGTACTCTTATAACCAAACATAATTTCACTGTATTTAATTGCTTATCTATTAACAAAGTGAACATTATATCAAAAGATAAATTTTAAAGGGCATTTCTAATTGTTCTATCCAAATACTTCAAAATCTATCAATCGTTTCCAGTGGAAAAGCAATCCTCACCTTTTTCCTCCAAGCTCAAGTGTAACAGGTGTTAGATGTTCATTAGCAGCTGCTCTCACTATTTTACCAACTGTTGTAGAACCAGTGTAGAATATGTAGTCAAAACGCTGCTGCAGTAGTAATGTAGTTTCAGGTACACCACCAGTTACCACTTGATAACATTCCTGAAAAGTAAAGCAAATCATATACACCAAGACTCTGATTTGCATCAACTGGATATGAGTTGTTTCGCAGTTGCGTTGTTCAGATATTAATGCCTACAGATCTGTTTTGTGTCATTTAAACTCGCAGTTGTTTCATTTTCTACCCAGGTTTTCCCATTTGCCCCATTTCAAAATAAATAACCACTCTCACAATACAGAAAAAGATGATAATATTATAACTAAGATATACATTAGTAAATTTTAAAGCAATTTTTACCATTACAAGTTCTAAAAATAATAATATTTCATTAGTCCAGGAGGCCTAGTACAGACATAGAGCACGTCAGAGAGGTTACAGTATGCCCTAACACACGTATACACAATATATATGAGAAACAAATATAGTTAAAAAAACAAATATTTTTCATTAATTTATTTAGCCACTGAGTAGTATAAATAGTTCAATAAATACTTTTTAACTGTAGTTTCAACTTATTTATATTATTTATGGATTTTATATATATGTAATAGGGTTATTGTATGATATGGCCTTTTGTCCGATATCTTAAAATTATATCTTACATAATGTATGTTATACTGCTAATATAGGTGGAAAAGTCATTAGTGTAGGGTGATTCTCCATTCTATTAATGCAACATTACATTAGCAGATGTCTTGTTAGAGGATGTGCCAGAGTTAATAGAGAAATTTATGTAAGTTTCAGGAACTACATCAGTTTCTTGGGTTAATAAACTTAATTTTCCTTGATTATTTTTGTGTGCTATATAGCTGTTTTTGTTCCTCTAAACATAAGTACATGAAAATTTTGTCTTAAAATCTTGGTGTATTTTACCAACAAAAATAGTAATTGAAAAATACGAGTTGAAAAACATTTAGAAGAAAGTAAACCTGGAAATAATAAAGTATTCACCTGATGCAGATAACGTGGTATCAACTCTTCCATTAACTTAGCTGTAGCACTGGAGACCTCTGAAGGTTTTAAAATAACACAATTTCCAGCTGCAATGGCACCAGCAAATGGTACGAGGCATAATTGAAATGGGTAGTTCCATGCTCCAAGAACCAGCACAACTCCATAAGGATCATTGTATATGACTACATCATCCAAAATATTGGCAAATTGTTTGGAAGGCTGAACACATGAAAATCAGAAAAAAATTATTATTTGTCCAATTCAAATCTTTATAGAGCCTTCAAAAAACACAAACTCTAATGAACATTTTCAGAAATTAACTTAACGTGTTAACTTAATATGTAGACTTAAAGCATATTTATAAAGGGAATTTTATCTCCAATTCTAAAATAAAAGTTTTTTCTTGATAATAGTAATTTTCACTAGTTATCTTCAAAGGTTGATGACTCCAAACCCAAAATGTATTCAATATCTGCACTGCTGCTACCAAGAAAAATATCAATTGTTCAGTGATCAAGATAAAGAGAAAATTTTACACAACCAGTTTTGGAAGATAAAAGCTCATTTAAAAGAATAATTATTAAATAATAGTTATTAATAGAAATTTTTTGTGTTCATTTTATAAAATACAGCAATACCTTGATATACGAAGTAGATGCATTCCTGAAACTTCGTTCGTATACTGAAACTTCATATATCAAACAAAATTAATATAATAGGATGCGGTACCAACCTTAATTGTTCATGTCTTTTTCTAGGTGTTCTACTTACAACGTTCTATAATTTTTATATTTTTAATATAAAATTAACCCTTATTAAAAATGCCGAAGAGAAAATGCATGTTTACTGACAGTTTAAAAGAGCAATTCCCATTCATAAAAGTAGTGTTCATAGTGATTCCTCAAAAGTGGAGTGTTCCTTGTGCAGTGCTGTGTTTTGTGTTGGTCACGGAGGGAAGGCAGATACATATATTTGACCATGTCAGCACAAAAAAACATAAGGATGCTGTGTCTGCAAAAGTCTCTAGTCATTCATTCATTGTAAATAGCTAGGGAAATAACTTATAGAATATATATGCATATAATAAATAATGGAATAAATATGCATATATCTTTAAAAAAAGTCTCAATAAAAGTATCTTGCTCGAAAATATGCCCCTGGCATATAGATAGTCATGCATGTCTCGGCGGCCTGGTTTTTTGTTTATAAAATCTGGGATCCCTACCTATGGAAAGCTTGACAAAATGAACAAAACTGAAGAAAAGAAGATGTACTGCATTGCACTGAAACTGATATTCGCTGCCTAACTAATTGTAAGATCATGTGTTCATTAGTTCTAAGCCAGAAAAGTTATTCCATCATCATGTACACTAACATTGTAGGCATTGATTGAATCGGTTCGATTGTCATAAATACTAAGTTCGTTATAGTGAAACTTCGTATATCGAGTATTCGTATATCGAGGTATTACTCTACAAATAAATGATAAATACAGTAGGCCCTAAGCCTTTGCTGGGGTTACATTCTTGAAAATCACTGTGAATGTCAAATCCGTTAATGTTACAACTTCTCTGCTTGTGTATTGACAACATCTTACATTGTGGGTAAAATCTGTGAATAATCTAATTAATATGCTGCAAATGCCAAATTGGTGTAAATATAAATGTCGCAAGAATAATCGAAACTGTAAATGTTTATGAAGATGAATGGAGGAACCTCCTAATAATAAAGTGACCATTTTTTTCTTGGTGTTTTCGGGGATGGGGGACACCAACTCAACCACCTCACATTAGCGTAACCTAATATTTGTTTATATTCTTGTCCAATGAAATCACAAAAATCTTTTAAGTGTTCCACATGAACCGTGTATATATGGAAATACCCAAATATTTTCGTAACAAGTACTTCGATATCTACAGGCATGGAATCAAAAGCTGCCTTAGCACAGTTATGTACATGTGTGCATTGCAACCAAGACCAATTATGTTTCTGTTTAGTTGAGACTTAATTCTGGTAATCACAAAATAGAGTAAAATGAACGGTTACAATGTTGCCAGATACGCTAAATCTTAGGTACGTTCGACGCTGCACTCGCGTAATGGCGAATATAATCCGGAAGGCGAAATAAAATAAAAAATCGGGGACAAAAATAGGCCAGGACATAAATCTTGTTTCAGGGATGAATGGTCACCTTACCTAATAACCATAAAAATATTTTTTAAAAAAGGAAAATACACTGGTTTATGGGAATTTACTCCATGATAGTGAGCAAATGCACAGGCAATCTCACACACTTTGGCTATAGGGGAAATTAATCCAATGTCAGGAACCCTTTTTCTTTGTTCACACACACACAAATACACATCAACCGAAAAAACACCCACAAGTACTTCTTTTCTAAAAAATTGTCTAAATACATATTTTGGAAACAATGATTCCATCATCAGTAGGCGGAACAAAATTCATTGATTAACCTAAGGGCTCATAATTAATATTTTTTCTTTGTAAATGTTTACGTTTTACTGTAAATCAGGGGTCCCCAACCCACGGCCTGCATGGGGTCCCCCAAATCAATTCTGTGCAGCCCTTGGCCCCCACCCAGAAACTAAGTCTCTTTGCCACATTTTATACACGTTTGACAGTATCGTCTTGTAGTTAGCCAATGCGAATGCATGATCGCTAAGAGCTACAGTGTTAGATTTGGTGGCAAACTTGTCCTATAGCCAGGTCTTTTTCTCTCTAGCTTCTGGATAGTGGGAAGGGGGAAAAGCGAATTCAGACTGGCATCTCCTCTCAACACAAGTGAAACATTGTATTCATAGCTAATCCAAGTGTATACAAAGACTATGTATGGAATAGTAATGGCAGTTATATCCCACCGCCTCCAATCAGTGCCCATCGAGGCATATTTCAGATGTGTTTTGCAAAGTCTTGAGCTCTTCCCTAGTGTCCTGTGTCTCGATGTTGGTGAGATTGTTGAAGTGCTATTGCTTTTGTTACTTTTACCTGTTAATTTTGAAGTGTATTTGGTGATTATGTGATTCCACAAGGATATTATAGACAGCAGTAACCAAATTTCAACATTTTAAAAGTCCAAACCGAGATGAGTATTATTTTGGGTGCAAATGACTTTGTGTGGAAAATCACAATTGATGTATTTGATATGATGTAATATGTGCAGATTTGTAGATACTGTTAAGACAAAGTTTCCACAGTAGAACAATCATGGTATCACTGTAATTATGTCAATTGATGTAAAATTGTTTTTGCAATAGCAAACTAACATAAATCCTGGCTTGTGCCGAACCCCTTGTTCGCTTGTATTAAAATTTTATATATATACAGTAAAATGCTCACTAAATTTTTCAAGCGCCACAATTGTGTGTATCTTAGAATATATTGGAACAGGGCCGCGTCAACTCTGGTGCACATCTGTGCACTAGCATCATGTAGGCACACACAGCGATATTCATTCCGCCCATGGATGAAAAAAACTTAGAGGGAACTATGGAGCGTCAGTGGCTCACGATGAATACAGATACCAGATGCCAACTTATTCCAGAAAAAAGTGTAGGTAGAAACTGATAGTAAATTTTTAATAACAGAACTGCTTTTTTTGAGTAAGATTAATAAACTTAAAACTCAGATAAAAGGTACAGCAGGGCCAGTTTCAGGCATAAGCGGTTGCTTACAGGCGTCACTCCAGAGGAGCGGCAGAATCAATATTTCGGATTTTGACATTTTCATTTTTTTAATGGTTTACTGCACAGCACTTAACAACATCGCGAAAAAATTGTATTTTACATTGTGATATGTCATTTACATTGAGGGGCGGTTCAAGGTGTAAGCGACGTAACCTACCGCTTACAGGTATCACCTAAGAAGGGCAGCAAGATGAATGTTTTAAAGTTTTACATTGTCTAAAACACACCGATACACTGTGCACTTTCCTTAACCTCTTGAGCAGAATATATACACACAAAAGCATTAACTATACTACTAAGTTTCATGTGCTTTTAGGGATTAAGCATTGCAATTTCAAATAACCTTCCCGCCCCAAATACAGTGAACCTTCAATACTAGAGATTTTGATTACTCGAAGTTTGTCTCTTTGTGCAACTATTTAACATTCGGGATCTCTACCTTTTGCACATAGCTTCTTTCTCTGATCCCTGATAAATAACTTTGCAAAGAAAAAAGCCCGAAAAAACTTAATCTCGTCCTTTTCAAAAAGTGGGTTCGTAAAGTTGCAATATAAAAATATTCAGTAATATAATCATTACATAGTAATTTTCTCATAAGGTCGGTGAATGTTTTATTTCTATTTTCTGAAAATATTTAGTTGAACATTTTTTTGAAAAAATAAAACAGTAAAATAAGTTTATTTTCTTTTTTTAGTATATCATTAATATTATTTCATGCCTTTGATATCCAGAGGGGTGGCAAATTTTTACCTCGCTTACACATATTTTTTAACTGAAACTGGCCCTGAGGTACAGCTTTAATATTATAAAAATATTACGTAAATGCAGTATAAACAAATGCACAAATGGCAGTATAAACCGTGCATTTAAACCTTAAACGTTTCTTGGTCGTGTATATACACATAAACTTCGTAGAATTCTTTGTCTTTTGCAAGTATAAATGTAGATGCAAGCATGTTGCAGTAAACTTACTATCGAAACTCGCAATTTTTAAAACTTGCTCAGAAATCTTCATGTATGACGTGCACTCTTTTTTTACCGATATTTTGAGAAAAAAGATGCGCGGGGTACACATTTGCTATATTTTATTGAATTTCATCACTGCAGAGATTGAGTTCATTTTGATAGTATCATTAGCATCTGACATCAATCGAGTTATAGGAAACTTTATTTAGTGTTTCAAGCTCTCCAAGAATAACAGTTTCTTATTGGTTGAAATTAAAACATCTGCCACATGGAATGCTCAAGAAGAATAGCACGGACTCTAAACAGTATTTATATTTTTATTATTGTTTATTTCTGTTTTGTTAAATCTTGGATTGTACATGACTTTGATTTTGTCTGAAAACGATTTCATGAGAAGTATTTTTAAGTGAAAAAGTGGGTGTCGACTTATACGGCGAACATATGCCTAATCACGTATTTTCATTCAAAAATGCAGGGTTCGACTTATATGCTGGAATATATGGTAACTAAAATATCAAATTTGTAAAAACAATAATTGTGAAATTTTTGTTTTTGAAAGAAACATGACTTTATTGATACATTATCAGAAAAATGTTTATCCAAGAATAATAAATGTAATACAGTATACAAAGCAGAAATTATGTTTTCATTTTATCTACTTATCACATATCCAAAAATGAAATCCCTGAAAACCAAGGCACAACTTTATATAATGGCTGTTTTTTGGGATGACGGATAAGAAGTCCAGTACTGTACATTATAACTACTTGTCAATGGTATACAACACTAAAATCCAAAATTTAATGTTATAAAGTGTTATTTTTGTAAAATCCAAAAGGAAAGGATTTAACTTGGTGAGTGAATCACAGAAAATTACATAATTTAATTTCACCAAACAAAACTTTTCTAAAATTATGGGAGATGTGCCAAGGGCAGTTATGAGAGAGTTGAAGTTTGAAGAAAGAACAGCACTATTAGCTTTCAAATACAAATTCTGAGCATAAAAAGGTTCTGAAGGAAACAATTGAAAATAAAATGCAAAGAAAAAAATTTTAGAATAGGAATACCAAATAGTTTATATTCTATTGACTTGCAATTCATTTAAATGAAAAACTCACCTTTTCTGGTTTGGCCCAATCTCTAAGACTGTCGATTGTGCTCTGTAAATCATTTTTTAAGTAATCTACTTCAAAAACCATTGACTCTAGCTTGCTCTGGAAAGATAAATTGGAATGTTTATTAACATAAATCTTTTAATTAAAGATGAAAATTGTCAACGAAAACTTTTTCAAGAATCTAACTTTTCTCAAATCCTTAGCTAGAGCATCAACCATGTCATTGGTATGATCCTCATACATTTGGTGAAGCTTCTTCAGCTGCTGAATTCTGAAGTCTAAATTCTTGGTAATGCCAGTTTGAAAAGCACTTCGAGCTCTCTGCACAACCTACATGTAAATGGAAAGGATACATTATTCTTATAGAATCTAGATAAAAAGAGAAAAATCAATCTGGTGAGCCAACTTCATTAGACCTGTTTCACTATAACATTTTAGTCATCTTGAATGTATTTGCAAAAAGTTTTACCACCTAATATTAAAAATCAATTTCACCTTAGGAAAATGATTATTAACTTCAAATGTTTACCATGTGTCATTATCTAATATGTACTATACTATTTTTCCAGTCTTATGGTGCATGACCTTGGAAGAGTGAATGGCCAATGAGAGGGTTTTCCCCTTCCACCACCGCTTGCAGCTCTCGGAATGACCCTAGCTACCGAACAGCGTTGTTACAAATGCATGCGGGGTAGTTTTTGGACAGCGAGAAATTGCGGTCCCTATTTAGCCTTTTTCAGTGAGGTAAAATAGCTATCTGGCAACACGGTCGAGTGGAGAGTGAAGTGAACACCACGGCAGTCGAAGAGACACTGGTGTCTGATTGGCTGCAACAGTAGCACTTTCACCAGTGCACTTAAGGTCGTGCACCATAAGATGGGAAAAATAGTATAGGGGGCTCTACCCCCTGGCTCTACATGGCTCAACCCCTGGCTTTTACTCGCTCAGGCGACTCGGCCATGCAACCTCGCTTAGTTCCTTGATGAATGGAAATAAAATTTTATATAAAACAAATGTTTCAAGATAGAAGTGTACAGAAAGCATGATACTTTTCAGTTTTTTATGCTCCACTGAACTTTAAAAAACACAAAAATCTAGGTCAAACTGTTCTTGATTTATAAGGAAAAACAGTTTTTTTGGGAATTTGAAATTTTTTTTGGATACAAATGAAAAATGTAGTGCTTCTGGAATTGTTTCATTAATTGTGACCCAATAAAAGGCTTCATGCAAAATTTCAGGATCTGGAGGTTTTCATCTGTCAATCAGTAATATGAATATGAAAATAAAAATAAAATATTTAAAAAACTGTCCAAGTAATCA
This sequence comes from Uropetala carovei, assembly GCA_036926305.1. Taxonomy (NCBI): domain Eukaryota; kingdom Metazoa; phylum Arthropoda; class Insecta; order Odonata; family Petaluridae; genus Uropetala; species Uropetala carovei. Next base: position 300,354 of record JAXCHB010000100.1, read on the forward strand.
TAAAATTTAATTTATATTGATTGACAAAACAAAAATTTTACATTAAGACTGAAAACATTGACATTTATAGTATTTTGTACTAAGTGAGATGCATATGCTCATTACTGGCATAGCAAAAAACAAGTTTCATAAAAAAAAATTCCTAAGACATAAAATACCTGACATATGTACACTCATTAACACAATCACAATGAATAAAAGAATATTTATTTATTTCTGTATTGTTTATTGTTGTCTGCAGAGTCGGTCTTATGGGTGGGCGAGGAAGGTAGACACCTGGGGCTGCCACTTTTAGGGGCCGCTGAATTGTACATTATGCACTGTATCGTAAAATTTTTGGACAGATAATTTTATATTTCTCCTGGTTGCGATTAGAAGATTATGTAGAAATACAAATTTTACCATTCAATAATAGTTAAACGTCTTCTGGTGGCAGATAAAAAGAGCAATGGGTGGAAGGGTGTGAAGAAGCATTAATGAAAAATATTATTGATTTGGGAATGTCCATTTATAATTGCTGTGGTCAAGGAGCAAATATGGCTGGTTCAAAGAATGCCAGACAAGCTAAAATATTGCATATTAATCGGCGAGCTGTTTATGTCCTGTGGTTGCCATAATTTAAATTTAATACTCGGTGACATGGCAAAGTCATCTCTTGCAGCCAAATCGTTTTTTGGAATTTTGCAGCAAATATATGTACTTTTTTCTGATTCGACACAATTATGGTCTGTTTTTAAAAATCATGTGACTAAGTTTACAATAAAACCATTATCGGAAACTTGGTGGGAATGCAAAATTAGCTGCGTTAGAGCAATTCAATTTCAGTTAGGCAATGTTTATGATGCGTTAATTGAGGTTTATGAAACTGCAAATGGCCTAAAATGCCAGACAGAAGCACTTTTGCTAGTTAAAGAACTGAAAAGCTTAAAAGTTTTGGTAATTTTAGTAATTTGGTATCATATTCTTGTGTAAATAAATGTTGCTAGCAAGATGATGCAAAGCAAAAACATGCAGTTAGATCAGGTATTATCACTTTTGCAAAGTACAGAAAGTTTCTTAATTCAATTAAAAGAAAATGGCTTTGAAAGTTTGAAAACCGCAACAAAAGAGCTAGCAAAATAACTTGAAGTGGATCCAGAATAAGTCATTTTTCGGGTGGACTCATCTCTTGACGAAGAAAACCAAAAGAAACAATTTCCATATGAAGCCGAAGACGAATCAATAAATGATCCTGGGGAAAAATTACGAGTTGACTTTTTAATAATTTGTTGGACCAAGCAATTCTCTCACTAAGGAAACAATTTCAGCAAATAAAACATTTTAATGAAACCTCCAGCTTTTTGTATGGTATTTCAACACTGAAAAACATGTCTGATGGTGATTTGCTTAAATGGTACAAAGACCTAGAATTATTGCTTTCTGAGCAAAGTGGTGAATTTGAAAATGACACTGAAGGAATAAGCCTGTTTACTGAACTTAAGACCTGGTCACGAATTATGCCGGACCATTGTGAAACGACACTGGATACCTTGCAATATATTTGTGACAACCGTTTTGTTGAACTTGTGCCAAATTATTATACACTAAGACCTCGATTTGCATCGTGGTTATGTTCTTGAAAAAACAATGCAAAGTGAAACAACACAAATTGAAATGCTGTTAGCCATCATAAAAGCTTTAAATAAGCAAAATTCCAATTTTCTGTATCTAAAATCACATTTAAATATGTAAATACCATTACAGTAGATAATAGAAGTGATGTAGAAATACAATACGATATTCAGTTAAACAAATACATAATTTATTCGAGGTTAAAAGTAAAAAGCTGTTTGATGGTGACAGTGACTCAGGTTCTGACTCAAACACCTGCCAAGAACTTGCAAAAATGAAGCTATTCAAATTTGCTGAACAGCTGTTTTCATTTTCTCCTTATAAATTGTTTTACAGCAATTTATACCACCTACCACTTTCCTTGCCACTCTCACTGCACCTGCGTTATTTTGACGTGAAGCATTTCTTTATCGAAAAAATGTTTTCCACTTTCAACGCTTGACGAAATGTGAAAGCGATTCTTTTTTTACGCTAAGTCCCTCCCAAAGTCAGCTCCTTCTGAATCACTTGGTCATAACTTTTTGGGGGCAATACGATCTTCTGTTTTGGAATGGCAAACGTGGTGAATGGGGAAACCAGAGTAGAAAACAATGCAACTGTGAGTTTCAACGACGCAAAACAGATGTATGCCATTAATATCTGAACAACACAACTGCAAAACAACTCAAATCGAGTTGACGCTAATCGGGGCCCTAGTGTATTATTGCATTTAGAATTTTATTGACTGTACTGGTCACTGTGCCTAGTGATGAACATAGTTTCTCAAAGCTAAAATTAATTAAAGCAAGTCTTGCGTTCAACGATGACACAAGAAAGGCTGGTTGATCTTGCTATTATTTCAATTGAAAATTCTTTAGCATCATCGCTTTATTATTCCATTTTAATCGCTGATTTTGCAATCGTAAATCAAGAAAAATAAACTTCTGATTGGTGAAAGTTTATTATAAAATATATTAAACTTAAAAAATATTGTACCTTAAAATGATTTTTTTGTTTTGAAATAAAAATTTTCATCCAGCTATTACCTTTTTTGTTTGTATCAGTTTGCGGTTGTTTCTCACAATATCGTGCAATTAATAATGATAAATATAAGTTTGCCCGGGTCTGCCAATTGCCTAGGACCGGCCCTGGTGGTCTGTATTGTTTAAACTTCAAAATATTGTCGAAATTTCGTGAATATGTGGACAGATGCGACGCGAAATTATAAACATAATCATACGTAATTACAAGAAACCGGCAACAATACAAATCACCTAGACGACGAAAGATTTTCACGTAAAAATACGTCAAATTTTGGCGTTAAAAACTAACCCCTGGACCGATTCGATGCGTATTCAAAGATCGACGAGAGGGAAATGAAATTTCGTTCTTTTAGGCATTCGTTGTTTCAAGTCTCGAACTCCTAAGATGATTGTTATTAATTAAAAATCCAAATGATCATTGTGCTACACTCATCCCCGGGTTAATCATTGGAGAAAATCAACGCTCCTGGAATCGGTCCCATGACTTCAATATAGACGGTGAGCAGCTTATAATTTAAAAGGGATAATGCCAAATAATTCCTAAAAGTTTGATTGCAAAATAATGAAAATTTTCTGAGTTATAATCAACTTTCGTCACTTGATTAGACGACCTACTACGAATTGAATACAGATAGAGATAATTTCTCTAGGCCTCAATCTCCTTGCTCACCTCCTCCTTGACATATACGTTACATACATCTCTTTCAACATCCTTCTCCACCTTGAACAGGAATTGCAAAATCTTAACTTAATTGCCCAAACCATTACAGCCAACATTATTCTACATCCTACTTATTTGAATTGCCTACCGCAGGGCTTAATTTCCTACGCACGCCTTGAATATGCAATGTCTATAAAATTCATTTTTTCTTGTCATTAGAGCTGTTTCTCTACAAGGTTATCACTGCCCATACCTTGAAACCTTCATTTACTAGAAGGTGCAATGGAATGAAAGCAGGGGTGTGCTGCCAAATACATATATAACAACCGCGTCGCTATAATCGCCGCCTCTGGCAGTTAGGCATTCCATCCATCATCGAATTCATGACCTTTTTTTTGGGGCCCTGAGATCACGTTATCTTCTTGACTGGTCTGAGTATATCTCCACTATTATGAATAAAGTAGCAACAGGCATCTTTATGCTACATAAATTAGCTCCTCTTGTTTCTATTGACACACTGAAATTATTATACTATGCAAAAATACACTCCTATTTATCTTACGGTATTATTTTTGGGGCAATGCCACCTATGCTAGTAAAGCTTTTGCATTACAAAAACAAGCCATTAAAACCATGTCTCATGTTCCTTAGATAACTCACGGTAAACCATTATTCCAAGCCCTTGGTATACTTATCATCCCCTCCATCTATATTCTTAACTGTGCAATATTTGTCAAGACATATCCAGTACTTTTTCCCATTAACCAAGATTTTCATTTTCATGATACACGCCATAAAACTGACATTCACATAAATGAATATCGCTTGACCCTTGGTCAAAAAGGTCCTCACCATACTATTTCCTTAGTGTATAATAAGCTTCCTCCTAAAGACAGAATTCATGCTCTATGTCTGTATTAAAAAACATCTTAAAAGTTTGCTAATAAGCGAAGCTTATTATTCTTTAAATGATTATTTTAATGACACTTTGTAATTATCTTAACTACCTTATATGGTAATTAGAGTTTTGTATTGTGAATGTATTTTTTTATTCTTTATTTTTGACTTCTCTACGTCAGCATTGACCCAAGGAGCTAATAAATTATTATTATTATTATATGCAAAGAAATCAAACCATGTTGCTTTGTACGGGATTTATAGGATGGCATACGCATTTTTTTGCCCTTCCCTCACCTAGAGAGAAGACATATAACAGTAAGCTTCAGCCTTAAAGCATCATCAAGTTTTCCACAAATAAAATCGAATTCGACTACATAACAGGAAACACGTCTCAACGTAAAGAAACCCTTTAATCTATATCTATAAATCTGAAATTCTGTTTTTGTTTGTCCGCTATGCAAATTCACACCTTTGAAGATATCGCCACGAAACTTTTCATAGATAGATAATTTTACCCTACGAGTAATATAGTCTATATGAGAATAAAAATTGGGATTCTTAATTCAATAAATGCTGCTTCCCACCTGGTCCTGGGCAACGCCGGGTACTCCAGCTAGTGAAATAATAAAAACCACACTTAAGAATTCAAACAACACGTACGATGTAGAAAATCGAATATTTCTCTATAAAAATTTACCTCATCGCTAAATCTTTTTTCAAACTTCAGGACTACGTATGCAAGGCCAACTCATATTGTTAAAATATAGTATGTTCCGTAATTTTCATATTTACCTCGAGAAATTTCTATTTGTTCCATGAAAACTTTTGTTGCAGATAACTTTACGTATGTCGACTAGTGTTGCCAACCTCTGGCTTTCGGGCCGGAGATCTCCGGATCATCGCCATAATCTTCGGGTGAGTAGCACAAATCTCCGGTTCAATTTCGATTGCAGCGGAAAGCCCTTTTTATGAATTTTTTGCGTTTTTTATAAATGACTCGAATTAAGATAGTTTGCACTTTAATTTTCATTGTATTTTGTTTCATACAAAAACTTAAATTGATGACGCTCTTACAATTTCGTTAAATAGCGACATTTAAAAAAATAAACGATTTTTAATCATATGTCCTAAAATCATGAGTGCCTTTCAGAATATTGAATATATTTATCATTACATTTAATTCCTCTTGGGTTTCTTCTAAAGTATCCAGGTTTCAAGCAAACTCCGGTTCATGAATATCTTAAAGTAGGCAACCCGTAACATCATCTCCGGTTCATGAAGATCTAAAAGTTGGCAACCCTACCCACGGTACATTTTGCACCAGACCATGCGACTGTCATAGCCGACTCTGATTATAAGAGCTCTTGGATATTCATGTCTGAGAAGAATTTACTTTAAGATTTAGCTTTTATATCAGCCGCAAGTCATGCGAATATCTCTGGCAATATTTGTAAAAGTATTCATTTTGCTCTTTAACATTACTGCCAGATTTATATTACTCTAGTTAATGAGCTCTTTGTAATCCACGTAGGCGATGTTTTATGCATTCACGTTTTCAACTAAGTGTAATCATTGAGTGCCAAGTAACAATCTGCGATACGAAAATGAAGTGATTCATGCCGCCTTAAACAAAGCTCTACTATGCTTTTAAATACTTGTTATTGGTGACTCCTACAAATCTCAGTTTCGTATTGCCAAGTAAAACGAAGCGACGATGCCGGCTAAATCCACGTGGATGAATGACTCTTCCACAATGTGTTATCAAGTTCGGCGAGATAAGAGTAGAACCTTCAGATACTTCTCATTCTGCCTAGACGTGATTTAAATAGTGACTCGAGAATAACTGATGCACTTTAGGAGCCGGTTCTAGCTATATCCTGCTACACTCTAGTCGCCGGATCAAGTTTTTAAAATATAAAAATGGATACTGTTTGGTCTATTGAGCTAATAACCCCTTCAGGTTCTGTGTTGAGGTGAAATAAACTTATTCTTTCCTTTGCATTCAAATGTGTAAATTGCGTGTAAATCGTAGAAATGGATATAGACTCATTGCGCAGGTACATATCTTATAAATCCACGGATCACTGCAAGGCTGAAATCTTTATTCGTACTTAGATTAATAAAAATTTTAGTAAGTGTTTTAAAAGAAGAGTAGCCACTGTGACTATAAACCTGCTGAGTAAAACGTGCGTATGTCAACCACAAAATACCTTCAGTTGATTATATTAACGAAAGAGTCAAGGTTCGGTGATTTACCATTGAGAACGTTGCGTCTGAAAGGCAGACATGCTCCACACGGACCTTTTTCTAGATTCAAGCCATAAAAATGAGCACGATAATTCTTTCTGTGACACCCGAAATTACAGGTCCATCATCTCGCACGTTCGTTTCGGAAGATAAATTTCATCATTCCGGACTAAAATTTTTACGGGACATGAGATTGGACGGTTCAGATTTCAAGACGCGTTTCTCAAACCGTGAGGCCATAGGATGTTTCAAGTGAGCCTTTGTGAAGTAAAACATAGCATTTTCCATCGCGAAAAATACCATTGCCGGCGGAATTTAAGACGGCGCCTAAATATTACTTTAACATAATACTTTTTATAAGGTTGGAGTAAAATACGACACGTCTCTACGCCCAAGGAACTTCAGTCATTAGCTGTCTTATTCTGCCGGACTTGGGAAAAACCCTTCACGAAACGCCACTGAAATATTCTGTTTATGCTCGCCAAGAGCAGAGGTCGGCAACCCGCGGCTCTTTAAGAACTTGCGTGAGGCTCCCGACAGGAACTTTCCCTGATAAAACCTCGTAAATAAAATAATAAAACTTTATAAATTATTTTAATAGAAATTGTAGAGAACTAAAAAGGTATGGACGCATTACGCACAATAAACGTTTGTTTTTACAGAGATAATAGCAAAAAGTAAAACAACGGCAAGGTTAAGGAGGAGAGAATCATCCCCATGTGGATCCGTCAATGAGTGCGGCTCTTCTTATGTTGCGTGTTATAATTTGAAAAGGTGGCTCTTCTTAGAAAAATGTTGCCGACCTCTGGCCAAGAGTTACGGAGGATATTGCTACGTCCTCGCGATCTTGCCGAGGAGTCCCTCGACTTCCTTGCCGATGACGCAATCTGCGTGACTAACGAGAATTTGAATCAATTTAAAATTTTCACAATTCATGTATACACGGAGACATACATGTGTCGAAACGATCGATATGACCGTTTCCTGAAGAGAGAAAAAGAAAAAAATTGTGATAAACAAATCGAAATCGTACAATGAGTTAATTGTAAGCCTAAATGAGTTATCCTCTAACAATCTTCGAAAATACGGGAAAATAATATGAGCAAATTAGTAAAATTCCACTTTACTGTATAATTTTTGTCAAACGACCGGTTTCGGCCGAGATATAGCCATCATCAGGTCAGGAATCACCTCACCACAGCGTATATATACGGCAGTGGCGCACACATAGAGGGGGTCCACCGGGTCTGGACCCCCCCTCCCTCCCCCTATGGGAGCATATTTAATCCTGAGATATAGGTGAAGACAGTAAGACGTTCTAAGTATTCCCAAGAATGCTCTTGCTCCAGGAAAGAGGGCGTAGATATGGGAAAGACGGAAAGTGAGAAGGAAGTGGGGAAAGGAGAAGGGTCAGTTCCCTTTCCAAGAAAAGATCGGTGGAGGGAGGGGTAAAGAAAGGCGCGAGAGGTTAGGGTGACCGCTGGTCAAGAGAAAATCTTTTTCTTTAAAATATCCTATTTCCATGAGAAGGGGTTTCAGTTTAGAAACGTCCATCACTTCCTGGGTCCTTCGTTCTCCATGTGATCTTTCGGAGACTTCCTGGACCCCTATTGCGTGGGAGGAGGTCGAGGTGACCAAGAGAATGCCCGTTTGTTTAAAATATCCTATTTCCACTTAAAGGGGACGAAGACTGCAGCTGAGACTCTTAAAAGAATACAATTGGAGAAGTTGGTTAGTTGGAAAAGAAGTCTCGATGAGTAAGGAAGTTTAGTGATGACTGTATCCCATACTGTGTAAAAGTGCATCTTTCGGAATCATACAAGCACCAGAGCAATATTTACGCTACCGATCCTGAACATCGACCAATCGCAGTGTCTACGTTAACTCCTCTTCACGCACATACTACATATATAGTCTACGACTTGGCGCCACGATCAGTCAATATACTTTAATTCACACACAAAGTAACAAAGTACACATTTTCTTCGCTTTTGAACGCCCCTGGTGACGGTCTAGGCTGGTTACACGTCTCTTCTTTATCTGAGAGTGCATCATTTAGATCAGGGGTCCCCAAACTTTTTATTGAAACGGCCACATTAGGCTTTATGTACGACAGCGCGGGCCACTTGAGACTTTTCAAATGACTGATCGGGCCGTGTGAAAACTTCAAAGAGCAAGTTTTGAGGGGGGAGGTGGGGGGGGGGGGGGGGGCGGTTAGGTTGGGTAAGGCAGGCGGGCCGTATTTTGGGGACACCCCTGATTTAGATTATACCCAGGAAAAACATAAGCCTAAACGACAGAAGAGGTTATAGATGTAAGAGAGGCTATTCACGTTGCCGTGCAAGTGAAAAAGTAGAGTGAGAAACTGCCATTTAAAAAATCTTTAGTTTACCCCTTAAAAGATAGATAAATATGAGCAACAAAAGGAAACAAATTACAATATTATCATTTGTGAAGAAGCCGCGGGAAAATGTACATAGTGAACAAAGTGATAGTGAGAAAATTAATTTTAGTGAACAGAGTGACATCGTCAGTGCATCAATGCAAGAAAAGGAGCCGTGTTCATCGTTTGCAATGGTTACTGGATATACTCCGCAGACAGGCACGGTCAATAAAGGTAACCCTAATGATATAGCAAATTTGTTGAAATCGAAAGAATATTTTTCCGGTCAGAAACTCCTAGAAGTTTTTTTATAGTTTATGGTCACCAGATGCTAAATGTAAATTTCTTGTTAACAATATTAAAGGCAGAAATTTAAGGTGTCAAGCCCATTGGCTTGAAAAATGGCATTGGTTATGTTATTCAGAATTGATGGAAGGTCTATTCTGCAAATATTGTGTGCTATTTTCTCCATTTAAATTAGAAGTACAGTTTATACAATCTATACCGGTTGTCAGCAGAACAGGGCAAAGTCTCGCCACACATATGATAGATTCTTTGCAATCTTTCAATATTAATTAAAAATTTCTCAGAGACCAAGGATATGATGGTGCTAGTGCAATGAGTGGACAACTCCAAGGAGTTCAAGCTCATATTAAAAAACAATTCCCCTCCACATTATATGTGCATTGTAGCTCACACAGCTTAAACTTAATGATTTCAGATTCTTGTAATTTACCCGATATCAGAAACTGTGTGAGAATAGTGGGTAACATCTATAATTTTTTACACACTCCATTGAGGCAGAATGTTTTAATAAGAAATATTGAAAAATATTGTCATCTTTCTAAAAAACAAAAATTAGTTCAAATGTGTGGCACAAGATGGATTGAAAGACACGATTCGATACTAGTTATGGTTGAATTGTTTAAAGCTATACAAGCAGCACTGAATGAAATGACAGAGTGGGACGATAATGATGTCTCTGTTCAAGCTTCCCTTTTAAAAATATCAATTTCCAAAGTTGATTTTATTATCTCTTTGCTGACTATAAATAAAGTATTTGCTCTCACTAAAAAGTTGAGTGAATATTTACAAATAGTTAATATTGATTTGATGAAGGCAATGAGTTATGCAGACTCGGTCATTGAAGTACTTGAAAGTTTAAATGTTAATTCTGAAACAGTTTTAAAAGAGATTTTTGAAATGGCCATAAAGCTTCCGGAATTTGTAGGAGAAGAAGAAATTAAAATTCCAAGATATGCCTCAAAGCGATCAGTGTACCACAACAATATTCCTGCTACATCCCCTGAGGAGTACTACAGACGGGCTACATTCTTACCCTTTCTAAACAATGTAATGGTCCAAATAAAACAAAGACTTGAAAAACATAATAACATTTTAGCTAAATTTGGTTGCTTGCTGACTCAAAATTACGATGATGAAATGGAAAGTGATTTTCTCAAGTTAGCAGAATTTTATTCGATCAGTGATGATCTTTTTTGCGAAAACAAGGAAAGCATGCTTGGTGAACTTAAACTATGGAAACATTCTATAAGGAACAAGGAATTACTTTCTGCTATTGAAGGGTTCATTTATTGTGACAGAGAGTTTTATCCTTACATCAAACTGCTCCTACAAATACTCTGTACACTTCCCGTTACCACCTGCACCAGCGAAAGATCATTCTCAACTTTGAAGAGGTTAAAGACTTAGCTAAGAAACACCATGAAAAGTAATCGACTTAATGGTCTTGCATTATTAAATATCAACAGTTTACAGATGTCTCCAGAAGATGTTTTGGACGAATTAAGCAAAAGACTGAGACGACTGGATTTGAGGTAAGAAATATTATTTTTAATAAAGTGGCATAAGCCCTTCAAAGGCTAACCATCTCTCAAAATGACTCCTATTTAGTGGAACAGTTTCAGGAGGTGCCCTTCCTAGTACAATTATTTTCTCTGAGACAACTCCTCCGACCCGCCCCCTCAAATCTGATCACTGCCTTCCCAGGCCAGCACATGAATCAACCACCTTATAATAACTAACCCGACCACTGTATCACCTTGAATGACTTTTCTGTTTTCTTTGATTTGTTATTTTGATTATTATCAACCACAGTGAATCTAAGTTAATAATTGAGAATGGATTTTTCATTATAAAGGGTAATGTAGATTTATTATGAAATGATTAAAAATTAGATTATTAGAAATCGAAGGTTTTTGGTTGATTTTCTTCTTATATTCCCTAATTTTCAGAAAATTTAAATTACGAGAGTAAAACTACGTAATCCGCTACTAGAATCATAACTGGCTGATTTTTCTACATTCCACTGAAAATACCAGTATTTAACGACAACTTAAGTTAAGCATAAGACCAGGATGACTGGATTTCACTATTTGAGAAACAAAATAGTACTTTGAAATGAATTAGCACTCATAATGTTTATTTGGTTTGTTTATTGTTATTTTTACTTATATTTTTGAAGGTGAAATATTGCGTTAAACTATGTCTACTACTGTTGATAATCAACACTGGACTATTAGTCTACATTTCACTGTAATAATACTTTCCAAAAACTTCAGATATTATATTATAATATATTTATTTTAATTGTTGTTACAATATTAATGTATGTACTATTTAGAAAAGAAAACAATTTTAAAATGCAAGTTGTTTAAATTAAATAAATAATAAACGGTAAAATTACACATTTTCTGTGTGTGCCAAATATTTCGGACCCCCCCTTGAAAAGATTCTGTGCGTGCCACTGATATACGGGATAGGGGAAGGGGGGATAGAAGAGAGAGGAAAGAGAAGAGACCGTAAGAAGCAGTTGAGAGGGTGCGGGTGGAGGGTTAGAGGAATCGTTGAGTGTGGGGAATACAGAGGTAAGCAGCGGGGAGTGAGTTGGGAATAGATGTTCATTGATGATGTCAAAAGGGGGAATCTTTAGATGGTAAATAATTTCCATCTGCTCTAGCAGGTTGAGTCTCGAACCTTTGGTTTCAGCATGCATTTTGGAAGGGGAAAATCGGCAGAACGTCTATTTTCGAGGAGATGTTTCGCGAAATGGAATTTATGGGAATTGTGAGTGTAACAGTACTTATGTTCTTTAATGCGGGTGTTAAAGGACCTCCCGGTTTGACCAATATAAACTTTATCGCAGTCCTGGCATTTGAGTCGGTATATGCCACTTTTTGCGAGGTTTTCGATTTTATCCTTACCGTTAGAAAGGACATGGCCTAGGTTGGAGTTGCCATAGAAAACCGTTCTAATTTTATTTTTCGGAAGGAGATTGGCAATTTTGAGGAAAAGAGGTCCGGTGTATATGAGGCGAAACCAGCGGGGTTTGGTTTCAAGATCCGGAGGAGGCTGTGGTGAGCTGATTCCTGACCTGATGATGGCTATATCTCACAACGAAACCGGTCGTTTGACAAAACTTATACAATAAAGTGGAATTTTACCAAATTGTTCATATTATTTTCCCTGAATATGGAATTCCACCACGTGAAGGCTTCATCCATTGATTTTATCGAAAATAAAGATAAAATTTCGATCTAGCAGAAAAACCATCCAAGCTGTGAGCGATTTTATGTGACAGATTCGCGAAACTCCGTCATTCGATTTGTGCGGTGTGATTTTGGGATTAACGACGGAATAATTCGCGAGAACGCGCCGTGGAGCGTTTTATTATAGGTGTGTGTGTGTATACACACACGTTTTCGTCACTCCGTACATACAATGAGTAGTTAGGAATGCTTTATTCGGAGGAAGCAGATTCCATTATCGATCATTTCTTTATGGAAGTTGATGTGGGCGTGGCAGTGAGGGTGCGACCTCTCATGATTCACGGAGTAAGGTGGAACGTATCCTATCAATAGCATACCCACATCTCTCCAAAGCAAACTCGAAAACAGCGGACCAGCAGCGCATCACGATTTTTGCCACTAGTACAATCGATTGTTCAACCAATGAGAGAAACTCCTCGAAAAATAAGTGATTAATAATGATTACCTCTTCGAGATTCGATATAAACTCGATTGGAAATCGATTATGGAAGATACGCATGTGAAATACGACCGGGTTTATAAAAGATGCAGTTTATAGGATGTTATTAGAGCATTGGCGCAGGAGTTATTTTGAGTTTATGCGGATTTAAATACGTAAACTTATCCACAGCAATAAAATTGCGTTTTCTATAGATTTCGTTCAAAAGTTCGTTGTGAAATTTTTGGGAAAAATGATTCGTTCGCAGGCAGAATCATCAAACTTCGTGAAAAAAGCAAGAAAATGTTTCGTTTTCAGCTTTAAGTAGGAAATAAAATGTTTCTCCGATTTTATAGACAACTGAAAATAGTATCTGATGTGCGAACCTTAAACATGGCAGATTTTTGCCAGGTTATTCAATATCCAATCGCTACCTACCTTTAAAATATGTTTTTCAAACAAGTATATTTTTTGACCAAATCCCTTTGTTTTCTGCACTAATAAGTGATGAATTATTTTAATCCTAGCTTGTGTAACTTTATAAGATCCTCCGCCGGTTTCCAAGCCTTTTCTGGATAAGATACACGTGCACAGATTGAAATACTTTTCGTGAGATATAAAAAGAGCAAGATCATCTTGTCAAAGAAAGGAAATAGCTCATCTAAGAATAGCCTTCGGGATATAAGGCGCCTACCAAGATGCACGGAGACATCTAATACATTTTATTCAGTACGAAGCTATTTATCTATCTTTTTCTAGTCATTTTGTGGGCAGATAGCTTAATTACAACCTAACGAAATAAAAATATTTTTAATGCAATGATGTAATCAAACTACTTTTTAGTACACAAAAAGTTATCTAAAGATCTTTATTATTTTATCTTTCACTTTTCAGACTAACGATAGGATTTCTTAAACAATTACTAGAGTAGTAAATTGATTATACTTAAATTGTGTAACTTCTTTTCAGTTTTACACATTTCAATAGTCACATTTCTCTTATCAACTACAGGTACATATTAAATAACATAGTAAACGTTTTAAAGATACGCATATGCCTATCCGCATCTTTTAAAATTATCCGACAATCTATTAAAGTATCATAGTCAAGCAATGTTTTGTTGCCAATATTTCAAATTCAGCTTTTAAAAATAGTTACCTAATTACTATTCGATGATAAATATGGCGATTTTCTAAGCCTTTGAAATTCTTTAGGGCATTTAAGTTACAGATTTTCCTACAATAATTCGGTTGTATCAAATTCAGCTTGTTCTTTCTTGCCTCCATACATCTTCACGAGGGACCGGTAAATATATATATGTATACCAACGGCAACTAGGTGCTGATAGACCAGTGACCACTTGATAACTTTTCTTAACATTTCTTCTTGGGATATGAAAAAGTCGGTCTGCGGAAAACTTTTTTCCTTAATTGATTTAAGAGTTTAGAGCAACGGTGCACAACTCCAAAGTTGACGCGAGCCGAAATCGATCTTGACTGAGCGGGCCACGCTGAAAATTTTTCCCATAATGAAAACTTAACTACATTATTGTCCATTTATTAATTGCCACGACAAATTTTACATGCAGTTTTTATGTGACAAAAAATGAAGTGGAAAACAAATATAATTTACAAGTCTTAATTGTATTTTTTATATAAAAGGAATTAACCATCTGAGTTACTCCCAGCTTCAATCGGGTCAAACAAAAGCTGTCGGCGGGCCACATTTAGCCCGCGGGCCGTATGTTGTGCACCCCTGGTTTAGAGGTATACAATGAGCGAACGAAATGTGCAGAAATGCTGACAATTATTTAGTTAACGCGTCACTTTGTGGAATTTCTTCATATTGTATAAATAAAAAGGCTTACTTGGTAACTCCACATTTATTTTTATACGACCTAGGTTTCGTTGCTGTACAACATCATCAGCTTGTTGCATCATGTTTATGTGGAATTACCAAGTAAGACTTTTTATTTCTACAACTGACATTTATTTTTGTAATCGACTCCACCCAATAACATTTATAGTTCTCATGATACGGATGTATAAACAAAAGCGCGGTACATTAGTGTGAACGCCCAGCTGCGTCCGAAATTCGGACTGTAAAGCAGCACTTCCACTCACATCAGATGGGTAATTATCGCCCGTGTTGACACAGTTTTTTTCCAATGGATCCATTCTCTACGTTTTTTTCCAATCAGGATTCGGACGGGAAAAAACCGCTCGTGTGGCCTCTCACTAACCAATAGGAGGTGAGGTTAACATAATATAAAAGTTATTAATGACAAGCGAAGGAAAAATTGCAAATCAAATTACATACGGCGCTTTTTTCTTGTTTTACTATTATGACGTTAACATAAGAGCGCATCGTTGGTTGAGATCGACGTCCTCTTAGTCTATAAATTCCCTTTATAAACATTATATCAATGCTATGCAATAACATGTTTCCCATTTTAAAAGCATTGGACTCGTTGTTATGGCACTTTATATTTCCCGTTGTTGAAAATCTGAAAATTTTCCCTCTCTTTTGGATTAAAAACAATTTTTCGCTCTCATTCGACACCGATCTGAACTCTGTTTTTAAAGGAAATATAACCCTCAGTCCTTCAGGTAAAGAACTTTTCATGTCCCGATCTTCTATCTTAATTTTAATTAATTTAAAAATGCTAATTTAAAATGCCCTGCACCCAATGCATGCTTTTCTTATCGTGGTAGAAATTAAACGGAAAAAGAATTCGATTACTCCTCAGCTGAACCTAGATCCACTAAATCTGTACCATGTCTACCCCTCATTTTCTCCTCCAAGTTGCAGGATTCCAGAGATATTGCTCGAACCGACGGACGGACAGAAAAAAACGAATGCAGAAGCGATTTAATAAAATGCGCTAAAAAGCATGTCATCAAGAGATTATCCGATGGGTTTGCAGACATTCCTCTTTTCTTTTACCACCGAAGGCCAAAAAGACATCTTTGGTTATGCCACGCAAATATTATGTTCAAACAGCAAGATTGAGGAATAGGGAAAATGACAATCTTTGTTATCAAAACCTGCGTAAGAGCTTCAACCTAATCAGTTTTAATTCCTCGAGACATGAACGCTATCTCGACCCTCGATTATGGTGACCGTGCGACCCGGTTTTCCTTGACAGCCCCGGTTTTAAGTGACCTTCCCGGCAGGTTAGGCCAGATTTGTATTTTGTGAAAATTTTCCTCTATTTTCGGAACTTGGGCATTTCACGTCGAAAGACAACCATGCATAAAGAGAATAAAATAATTTCTTTCTTCTACCGTCAATACTGTGGACTCGCAGGAAGAGAAAAAATACGCTCTCTTGAACCTCACACGACCCAAACGACATGAATATACACACAAACAAACGTGCATAACCAGCTTCCGGCCGCATTGAATAATCGAAAGATTTAATGTCAAGGTGACACTTCTGCGCAACCTCTTCCGATAGTGAGGAAAAGACGGAAAAAATTTTCGCTTCGGTAAAACACTTGTCTAAAGACAAGTTCATTGCTGATGACTGTATAAAAAACTGTGGAACCGTAAAAACGGCGAAGTTAATTAATCGCAGCGTGAAAACCTAATCGAGTTTTTCACAACTTGAGGTCACTTAAACTTCAAATAACCGTTTTAAGTAGGTATTCAGTATCGCTCTGAACGATCAATAATATAAATATCCTTATGCGACAGTAAAACCGGTCGCTTGAAGGATAAATAAATTTTCTCAAAAACGACAAAAATTACTCGACTTTTCAAAGATAAAACGGTTCTCGACTACTAAGTTTAATTTTATTTTAAATGACACAAATGTTCGACCAAAACCTATTTATTACAAGTGTCGTTTCTTAGTAATCGGCCATTATGTACCTATCAAAAGTACTATTTTGTTATAAATATTTCATTTTTAAATAAGCAATAAAATTTCAATACGCTGCTATAGTTACTATAAAAGACAAGAATTTTGAACCGCCTACTGCCAGACAGCCAAACTGCATTGTATTACTTATAATAATAATAATAATTTATGCTTCATCGTTTAACATCAAAATACTGTATAACCTAAAGCTTAAATGATCACTTAAATACATGTATCATTCGTATCATAAAAAAAACATTGTAAAAATAAAAGAAGCAATCTTCAATGAGGGAATAGCTAACCAGGTCAACTAGTTTACATACCTAGTTCTAACAAACCCAGGCTGTTAAGCACGTTTAGGACGATATAAATGGAATTTAAAATGTAATCAATGAACGACATTTATAAAATACACTCACTCACCTCGTCATAATTTCCCATGGCAGCCGAATCTTTTGCAGAAGTTTCAGAATCTGAAATTTTAAAGAAAATGTAACAATCACAAAGAAGTCTGGTACATAATCCTCCGTTAATCTAAAGACATACAATGACAGCATTTAATAAGGAATGAATTACGTGTTGGAAAATACTTGCCAGTTTTTAATGAAGTAAGAATATATACTTACATGAATATCGTAAGCAATCTAGAACACAACTAATACCACACACTAGATACCACTTCAGACCTTGAGCTCAGCAGAAAATGTGAGTCACGCATGCGCAGATTACTATTCGGACCTTTCGCTCAGAAGATAATTTGAGTCACGCATGCGCAGAGTCGTTACGAAAAAAAGAGGACAAACGTTTATCCAGCAAGAATGGTACGCTGAAGAGGAAGTGTCGGGTGTTCGTTCTGCCATTTTTATCACAAAAATATTGAGTGTACATAGCATTTTTACAACACATTTTTATAAATAAATATTTATATATATATATGAATAATAATCGAGAATAAGTACAACAAGATTGATTATGAAGAGTTTTGCTTATACCTTGCATATAAAACGAACTCGGTGCTTTGGGTACAATTTTGAATATAAAGCACATCAGTTTATTCAGTTAATTTTTATTAATGATAAATATAAGTAACAGGATATTAAATTTTTTGCTAAACCGTAAAACATTTCCCATGATTTCTCTTTTATCCCTTCATTTTCTACTGCGCTTTTCTAATTTTATGCCAAGGACGTAGTTTCTAATTTCATTTTATTAGTCTCTTGCCTCGAACTGTGACTTTTGATATTAATTACATTTCTTCATCCCGTTTATTTTCCTTTCCCTTTTTCTAAATGCATGAAATAAAATAATGTACTTACAATTAGAGATTTCTTTTACGATTAAATTACTTATTTTGACCTCAATGAAGCGCGTTGATTTAAAGTTTAAACGACTTAGGAAAGTGTAGTGTACCACAAGGAGGCTCGATTCATTTTTTGAAAGTGGATACTCATTTGGTGAAAATATATCGAGCGAGAATTATTTTATTTAACTAGTCCTACAAATTGTATTTGAAGACTTTTTTCGGTTTGACCAATATTTTGCGATATATGAGGAAAAATTCGTTTTCTGTTACCAGTAAAGCCGAGAACGAGCATGCCTACGAACGGACGGACAGAACGAATAGACGCTCACATTGGAAACGAAACGCGCCTAAAAATATCAAACAACATTTAGATTTGCAGCTGCACATTCAATGCTTTGAATTTAGTTACTCAAATAAGCGATTTTTCGCAGAATAACAGAACGTGAAATCGTTGCGTAAGGCTACTGTGAGATGAGACGTAGTGCTAAGTCGAGCTAGACACCACTGGTGACTCACCAGTGTGTGGAAGAATGAGCGCGACCAGTTTATTTAAAACCTAACGTTTTCTTCGTTGTTATACTTGCTTATTGATATATAAAAATGGAGTGCTAAAAGAATGAATTTTTTTTTTAAAAATAAGACTTTTCAACATATCTACTACGTACCGTATAATTGATAATTTAAAACGTTTCAAAAAATAATACTTTAAATAGTATTTTAAAATAATATTTTAAAGGTTAAAGATATTTAAACATTGTTCTTTTATGATGAATCCCTAACGATCACTAAAGTTAACCATGTCGCCGCTAAAATTCATTATAGGAAAATAATATATGATCCAATCATACCTACTAATAAACCCCAAGGAATTTGAAATATCTAGTAATATATAGCTAACATGAATATGCTAAAATATTGATTACTGAAATGAGAAAAATTAATTATCCGTAATTTTCAAAAACGGGAAAGATTTCTGTCGAACAACATAGCTGTTAGCCAAATTAAATGGTTTTAAATATTAAAAATTGAATTGAATTGAACTGAACAATGATTTAAATTTTTGGGAAGTTTTGCAGAAAATTATGAATTAAAACTGTAACTCATGTGTAGCGCAAGCGGATTAAACAGTTACGAAGTTTATGATTTGGCAATCATTATAACGATACCTAATATAAATGATAATACATACTTAGGAAAATATCTTCTGTTAGATCGAATGAATAAAGAAGAGACTTTGGTTTCGTGTATCATACTCGTCAATGAAATTCTCTTTATTTTACAAGTTTACATTATAACAGTGTTTTAATCGTTCATTTTTAACATAGATGTTGATTATTTATTTAATATATAAAATAATCAGCATAAAATGTATGTTTTTACCTTTTTACGCGTTGTTAAGTTATTAAGAGTTTCAGTAAAATCGCAATTATTATTCGCAATTAATTAACATAAAACATCGTTAAAATTTTTAATAATACCTAGAATCCAAACGACAAAAAGGAATACTCTATAAACTAGAGTTCTCAATTTCGTTAAGTGGGAGATCTAACGTAAGTAGAAACTTCACTTTCTCTCTTGTGCTAAATCTTCCGAAGGTGGTATTTTTCAAGGTTGATTAAACGCTTCTTACAACTGTTTACTCTATGGTTGATCAACAATAAGCTCGATTAACGAATAAAGTATATAACATTTTTTGTTTTGTCAAATTCTAATTTATCCTAAGGATTAATTCAAGCGAAGGGGAGGGAGGGGGGGGAGCACAAGAGATTGAATGTTGAGACCAAAATGTTAAGCGTTTACACTTTTGAACCATCTTTCTCGTGAAAAGAGAAGAAAAATTTCGTAGGCCCAAAGGAACCAGTATAGGCGTATGAAGTCTACGACCTAATCCTCATTTGCGGGATAAATACAAAACGACGAAGAAATACAATATACGAGACGTCCTCTCTGTGCAACCTTGTTAAGCAGCCTAGTGCCCTGTGGTTAGGATGAATAGACTGTTTACAAAGAGTATAAACAGATTCCTTACAAACAAGCGCCTCATAACTCTTGCAGACGATGCTGTTTCGGTTATGAGATAACGGACGGTTTGTACGCTTAGGTCCGAAGGAAAGAAACACTTGAAATTGCATCTGATGATTGGTCCACTTCCCATAGCACGATATTGCTTTGCCATAGCAAACTCAGTTTGAGATTTTCTCTCCATGGTGACGGAAGTCGGTTCTCTCGTTAGCGATCAACGATAATCATAATTTCATCTACATAATATCTTCATTATTGTGAGGTAAATTGATAGAAAGGATGATCCGAAGATCCTTATGCGACAGGCATAAGCTGTTATGATAACCTGTTTCCTCATTTCCCATTATTGTGAAGGTCGAATCACGTCGACTTACAAGCATCTCAGCGGGTCCATAAAACGTGAAAAAACGTAGTAACTTCCAAAAATAACTAAGTTTTTTTAACAGAATCTTACACGTGACAAAGGAAGTGATATGGGGTGTGCTATTGATAAAATATCGGGTACTGAAAATGTTGGAGATAGTAGCCTAATTAGTAGCTTATTTCATGTCGGTCTTGTTTAAAAAGTGACATCGCTAAACTTTCTACTACGAAGGAAGTAGCTAATCTGCTACTCATTAAAAATGCTTCGCTATCCACCAGTTTTGCAGACCTTCGTACGGTGTTAATACTATAGCTAACGATTCCAGTCACTATCGCAAGTTTAGAACGTGCATTTTAGAAACTTAAAATTATTAAGACTTATTTAAGAAGTACCATGGGACAGGAAAGACTAAGTGGATTGAGTTTACTCTCTATTGAGAATGAGGTAACGTGTCTTCTGAGGAACGATATGGATCACATTATTAAAGTGTTTGCTGAACATTACACATACCAATGAATTGCGCCTCTCACTTCATCTACGAACACACCCTCCCGCACTTACGAACATCGGTCGCAGTAAGAATACGTGTAAACTTGTCAACACTTGTCATCTGCCGTTTGTATTCAAAACCGTACGGGCGCGTGTTTATATACGTATTGTTTTTTATTACCCTTAAAATATGGAAAACAATCGTAAACGTAGTGTTTGTGAAAGTGCTAAGAGTGGTAAAAAAGAACGTCGAGTGCTTTCGATGGAAATTAAATGGACATAATAAATAGATCAGAATAAGGTGAGTCGTTTGCTTCGATGAGTCGTGTTTATGATCTCAATCGTTCAACAACTGCAACCATTTTAAAAGACAAAGGAAAAATTGGTGATCATATTCGCAATGCAGGTACTATTCAGCCCGTGATTATAAATACAAACCGAAACGTCGTCGTTGAAAAAATGGAACGGTGATTAACAATTTGAATTCAGGAACAAAATAAAAAAACAACGCTTGAGCACTGAGTTGATTCAAGATACGGCTAGAAGTTCTTTTTCGACATATTAAAACACGTATGGGAGAAAGGGTTGGTGATCTTGCTGAATTTATGGCAAGTGCTGGATGGTTCCCCAGGTTCAAGAGTAGGATCAACATGAAAAACATTTCATCGTCTGGTGAATCTGCAAGTGCCGATCACGACGCCGCTAGAGAAATTCCTGCTACACTGGCAAAAATGTTTGAAGATGGGGGCTACCGTTCTCGTCAATTTTTCAACGTTGATGAGACCAGTATTTTATGGAAAAAGATGCCTTCGCGTACTTTAATTGAAACTGAAGAGAAAAAAGTTCCTGGTTTCAAAATTTTCAAGTATCGTCTAACGCTGCTACCGGGTGGAAATGGCGAGGGAGATTTCAAATTGAAGCCACTTCTTGTTTACCATTCGGAAAATCCGAGGGCTTTCAAGAGTATTGTCGAGGCGACATTACCTGTGATTTGGACTTCAAAATAAGAAAGCATGGGTATTCTATTCCAGAATTGGTTTGTAGATCATTTTGTTCCAACTGTCAAAAAAATATTGTAGGGAGAGTAATTTGGCCTTTAAAGTTTATTGCTCCTTGATAATGCACCAGGTCGTCCTGTAACATTAACTGATTTGGACCCAAACGTGCGAGTGGGCTTTTTGCCCCCCAAAACCACTAGCTGACTGTAACCTATGGATCAGACGGTAACTGCAACCTTCAAAAGGTTCTATTTACGTCGTACTAATAAGGAAGCTGTTGCAGCTACCGACGCAAATGAAACTGTAACCATGAAAGACTTTTGGAAAGGTTACAACATCCTAGAAGCAGTTAAAAACATTGATCACTGCTGGAAAGAAATCAAGCAGATGAATAGCTGTTGGAGAAATCTGTGCCCACAGCTTGTTTTTCATTCACAGGATTCTGAAGAAAATGTAGAGCAAATCACCCAGGAAGTTGTAGAAATGGGATTAAGAAATGGACTTAACAGATGTAGAAGGGTTAGTGGGTTCTTATTCAACTGAACTGACAAATGATGAGCTAATAGAAATGCAGTAGCAAGTTAAAGAACGGGAAGACGATGACAACACTTTAGACCTTCCAACAAAAGTTTTGACCGTAATAGTTCTTGGCGATTCATTGAAGAAAATTGATGAGAGAAGATAATGACCCGAATGTTGATAGAATTTCTACAGTTTATAGAGATGTTCATAGAGAACTAGCCTGCTACAAACTCCTTTATGAAGAGAAGGAAGAATTCTAGTGTTCAACTTTCATTGAACACTTTCTTCAAACAAGTAGGGAGCAGCACATCTCAAGCATCATCTTCAAACTCATCTTCAAATATCCCTTCCTATTCCAATTCTTTGGAATAATACTAATTAATTGAATGATGTATTACGAAATACCTAAATATTTTAAATACATTAAGTACATAATATAAGAATTGTTTAATTTTTTCCCTCTATATCAGTGGTCTTCAACCTTTTTTGAGTCACCGCCCACTTTTACCATATGTTGTCCTTTGAAATAAGTTCACCGCCCACCCAGTGGCGTAGTGATGGTTTCTGGAGCCCGGGGCAAAGAAGAATTTTGCGCCCCCAGCAGCAAAGCGATTTACGGAGGTATTGTACCCTAATACTAGTGGGATTGACGTTAGATGAGATTACCGAATACGGTCTCAGTGGTAATAACAGTTTTTAAAAATTTATGATTTTATATATTTGATAAAATTAAACTTAAACGCTTCGCTGCTTCTGCGAGAGACTCCGACCACCCTCATAGGCCTTTCGATTTTACCGCAGCATGGATATTGTCGCTAGTGTAGTATGATATGATACTATAGTTAACGACAAACGAACTGTAACATAAAATAGTTGTACAGAATATATGTGCGTATCATTAAGCTTTTTTATAGAATTTTATTTTTCAGTGTAAAAATTAGAATAGCATTTGGTGAGTTCTTTAACGCCCACTAAAAATCCACTGGTGGGCGCTATCGCCCACCTTGAAGACCACTGCTCTATATGAAGAAAATTTATTTTTGCCAATGGTTTGGGAACGCATTGACGAATTTAACTATAGTTCTTATGAAACTTACGAACATTCAACTTACAAACGCATTTCAAGGAGCGCATTATGTTCGTAAGTTGGGGCTCGCCTGTGTGTGTGTGTATATATATATATATATATATATATGGATAATTTCTACAGTAGCCCCAATCTTTTTCGAAGATTAGTTGAGAGATCAACAGATGCTGTAAGAACTGCAAAAATAAATAGGAAGCGAAGTACATATTAAAATATGAAATTTCATCACCGGTATCATAAAGAAGGACAAAATAAAGATCAGTATTTATTTTTTATCAGATAATATATGGCATCTTTAATACAGTGTATTTTTTGGGATTATTCAATGATAAATAAATAAATAAATTAGCATTAAGTGAATATATGCACAACGAAATCGACGTCGCCGAAAAAAAGTCACGCTTGAGAGGTGAAGATGTAACACTTTAATAATAGGTCGAGTAAATAGCGGATACTTTTCTTAAGTGCGTATATTTAAATGGTATATTTCAATTTTTCTGAACGCATTTTAAATCTGGGCGAATTTTCCTCCTGAAACTACGGAACGCGTTCATTTATTGCGGGGCTAGGAAAAAATTTAGACCGAGGCCCGCGCATGCCTAGCTACGCCACTACATATGTAGTAATGCTTGTAAAATCATTCCCTATAACTGGATAAACATTAATCATAATAATCCTTTGAACCATGTTTGAGTATTTCGACATTTTATGAAACTAGACAGGAATAAACTATCCTCCACCTTTGCGCGATATGTTTTATATCAACAAGTTTTCTATTTCGGAAGACACGCTTATCTGAATACGAGATTTATACGGAACCTGTCAAATCGTTAAGGCCAGGCATGTAAAACTCGAAGGAACATTAGGAATGCAGTTGTTTAACGAGGGCCAGAATTGTCAAAATACACTTCATTTGGAAGACTGGTCACCTGTTTTGTTATAAAAACAATGATCTCATTAACTTCAAAAAATCTTGTGTCCTTTATAAAAAATTAACGAAAGTATTTATATAAAATATCGAACGAATTAGTAAGGCATAGAAAGGCATACCTGGTTTAGAACATATAGCGGAGCACACACCATACGCTAAATACAGACGGAATCGAAAAAAAACTACTTTTTCGGACGCAGCGACATCTAAAACGTGCATTTTCATTAAAATCTTAAAAGGGATTTTTTTCGCGGTACCATAATACTTCCTCTATTTACTTAGTGTACGAGAAAGTAAAAAGCAATTTAGCAAATTATCGTATAAGAGGAGGAGAGTAATTTTTCGCCCCAAGTGCTAATTACGATCCGCGTAATCACCTTACCATGATCATACCTCGACTAACGAAGAAAATTTTGCTTTAACGAGAACAGTTAAGCTGCTCTCCCTTTCTGCGCATCGACAACTCTTCTTAAATGTTGACAGTTTCACACAAATTCCTAACTTAGAGTAGAGAACAGGGTACTTAGCGAAGTGGTTCTCACTGCACCTCTTAGGAAGTCGCTCCATTCTTATTCTAAGGTATCTCATACGCAAATTTTAATTTCTCATATACTTAGTATGTATATAACGTATTGTCATTCCGAAAACAATCGACTTCGATATTTTGACGAAAATGGACGTTTTAGGTGTCTCCGAATTGATAAAAAATACCGTGTTTGTGAGCGGTTCTAGGGACTAAACGGTGCGACTAAATCGAATGATATTTCGTATTTAGCCTTACTATTATCCAGAATAGAACATTTAGTTCTGCAACGGTCGCGAAACGTCGGTTCCATCATGTTCCGGACGCAGCTGAAACCGAAAGCTGACAATATCATCGAACAACCACGCTGCGAAAACCTTCGATCAAAACGTAAGTACCGAATTTTCTTACTTGTGACGTGTAAGAGGATTTGAAACTTCATATAGGGTCTTTCGATTTCAAGGATTGAATTACAATATTTCGTTCTGGAATTATAATCTAGGGATACAATAAACCTTTTTCCAAATCAGGTTTCCCCAACGCTGATTCTATTATACAGGGTTAAATAAATACAACGCTAATTTAGCCAAGGCGTATAAAATTTAATTATACGCGGTCCCCATTAGAGCGCGCACCGCGTTTGAGGTATTAATGGGATGTAAGAAATCTTATAGTTATTACGAACAAGTGATTTTTTTCCATGAGTAATTACATTTGCGCAAAGCGAACATTCCCAAGAGTAAGCCCAGTGTTGCTCAACACATTATTGCACATCGATTGATCATATGTGCATAAATCGCCAGGAGTTTTAAGAATTTTAAATAAACAGAGCTTAAAAGCTAAACATTTTAGTTAATTTTTTTAAATCGAATACTATAAAATGAAAACGCCAGGAGATTTTTAAAATTTCGAAACTTAAAAGCTGAACATTTAAGCATGATTTTTTAAAATCAAATACTAAGATATTAAATATTGCAAAAATATTTACTACGCCTGAATAATCGTAGGATGATTTTGACAGAAGCTTTAACGGTAGGACGTTTAAAATAAAGCTTTTATCTTCCAATATTTTTTACTTATTATTCCTAATTTACTTTATCGCGCTAGCATCTCGAAGCTTTTTATCGCTGATGAAAGTGAAAGACTTCTGTAAAAGATATATCTTAATTAGTTTTACGCCTGAAATCTCTAGGTGAAATGTAAAAAAAACGCTGTTTTAACGCATGGGCAAATGAAGACGTTTTAAATTATCCGACCTCGAAGGAAAAAGATAAAAGGTGGAAATTTTTCATAAATCGTTCCTTCAATTATGATATCTTTTCCTCGTATTCCTTTAAAAAAAGGTCGATGGATGGATGAAATTCTTCATAAAGTTAAGCGCGTGATCTACAGTTTAATTTCCCATTCTTAACTTCTTGCACCCTTAAAATAATCCGACTCTACCTCTAAAATAAATATTTCATGCTTGCCTTGCGTATATATTTATTCATAATTTCGCACATTTGAATATTCTTGCCAAACAATTTGCGAGCCGAGAGGTAAATAAAGATAATGGAATAATGCAGACGTCATCCTGATTCGCAAGAAAAGGTGCAAGGAATAGCTAAAGCACTAGAAAGACCCGCTTGACCCCCGCGTCAATCATTTGCAAGGTCTTTGCGAAGGTCTGAGGTGTGGAATGCAAAATAACATAGTCTCCGCACAATACAGGGAGAGAGCATGACAGATCATAAATCACTCCGAAATTTAATTATCGAGCACATATAATAATAAAAACTCGGTTTTCCGAAAATTTTATGGCTACGCGATTCATCTTTATTATCAAAACATTTCATTAAAAGAAACTACGTGTATAAATGTCTCTCTCCGACAACCCAGCGGCTCTCCTTTTGGTAAGTGTTCACCGAGTCTCATTCATCATCTAGTTGCCCTCGATTTCCATATTTACCTTTCCTCTTCCACAAGCTTTTATTTCATTAAAAAGGTTACCGAGCGAATACGAACTATCTCTCTGCCTCGCGTTTCAAGCCAACGCTTCTTTATTCATCCGTTTTTTTCTCTCATGATAAACTCGTTGATAAAAATACGAGGATGCGCCACAAAGATCTTGTTAATGATACGTACAACAACACGATCTCAATGATTGCTCAGAATACTCGCAAGATTAGGATTGCCGAATAACTACGTAACTAGGACAGTGTGCTTTACTCTATTTAATACAATTTTGAGAGATGTTCAGAAGTCTCGATTAGAATATTATAAACATTAAGGACGTAGGTATTTGTATATTCATCATTCTCCCAAGCTAAATAGTCATCTACACCACTACATTTTAGTAAGTCTGTCTGTTTCTTTAGGCACGCCCACATTTCACAACTGATTCCGACCAAATTTGTCAAGATAGTAGGGGGCACTAAGGGGAAGGTTAACGTGGTGTTTTAGTGTCCGTCTGTCCGCTTGATTCAAAATGGCGACCAATTGTCTGTCTCTTCCTTTATGCACGCCCACATTTCTCAACCAATTCCGACCAAATTTTCCATGACTGTAGGAGGCACTAAGGGAAAGGTCAACACGGGGTTTTAGTGTCAGAGTACATGACGTTGCATTAAACGAATTCGAAAAAACGTCGTTTTATCGCTGTAATCAAACACTAGGTCGTAAAAATGTAAACAGAAAAATTATAACAAATTTTAGTTCATACCTAATAAGGAGGGATAATAGCATTTGAGACTTGCCTAAAGTGAACGGACTAAAAGGAAAAACATCATGTGAATGAAATGAGTTTAGTTTAGTTCATCTATTAGAATTTAATTTAAGGGAAGTTTGACAACCTCAAAACATGCGTTATCGTTAAAATGGAATGTATTTTTTGGATCGTACCGATCGTTATAGCGTTTTAAATATCAAGTGATAGGATGCAACCAAGAGGGTAGAGATATCGAGGCAAAATCTCCGAGCCATGGACCCCTTGGGACGAGGGAAGATGAAATTTTAAAATATTAATGAATTAATTTATCAAATAATAGAAAATGTATATGGTAAGATAAATTTTAACGATATTATCATGTGCGTTTAAAGTAAATGCAAAAATGCAGTATTTGCATAGTTGGTTAATATGTGGAAATATTAATTATTACGGTGGCGCGTCTGAATTTCAACTAACGTACAAGTATTTCCATCTCTAATATTTTGACATGTAATTTTGGTAAAATTCCTTGTTGGCTAGCTTATGTTTTTCCTGTAACGTGGTCCTCCAGGCCCCTCTTCCCTGTGGGAGCATATACTAACCCTTTCCCAGGACTCCTTGTAGCCCCGGATGCAACATCTACGTTAGAATAAACCTACAGAGGCTGAATTATAAATAAAATGAGAGAAAATATTAGAATTAGACATTCTGAGGCCCCTGGCCCTAAATTATTAGGGCTCCTGGAGCTAAACAATTAGCGGCCCTGATATCTAAATATTTACTGAAACCTCACATATCGACTACTCCTTTATTTGACCCACCGTTTTAATAAATAAACTATCGTAGCGCAAAAAAATAAATTTTCCTTCATGGCTTTTAAAATGAGATATTTCTGAGATTATACACAGTGTTGTAGTGGAGGCTATACGGTGGTAGGGCCTTTTTCGAATGAATAGGGCAGGGTTTACCAAACTGTGTTCCGCGGAAGCCAAGGGTTCAGCAGGAGCAAAATGGGGTTCCGTGATAGACAGAGGAAGAGACCCGGTATGATCTTCCCTCTCTTATTTGCAGAAGGAAACATAAACCTCACTTGTAAAATATATACTGTAAGATACATAAGCTATATATTTAAACATTATAATGATTGAAAGTAATTTTTATTGCGATTAGGCTTGCCACCTCTTAGTAAGGGTTCCGCGAGAAAAATATTTGAATATAAGGGTTCCGTGGCTTCAAAAGGTTTGGGAACCCCTGGAATAGGGTATACCCTCTGCTTTTGCAAACATAGCATATACCCACGCTTTATGAAAAATTATGCAGGTCGATCGAAAAAAAACAGCTCATACGTTTTCTCCTGGCATCGTAACATTACACTCGTGTAATTTGCTCTAAAATATCTGGGTAAGAACCCTCCCTCAAAGTTTTACTTTAGTATACAGTATACACTGCTTTTTTTACGACTACAGCACCGATTATACATTAAAACATTTTTTGAGTCCCCTTACTTCAAAGGGCGCGCCAATTGCGACTCCACTTATAAAATTCGCCACTGTAAACCTAAAAGCTGCGCCAGGCTCTTGACTCACGCAGACGCCTTTCCTTTTACGAGAGATAAATCAGACGAGCCCTTTATATTGCCCCCAGGTTGGCGGACCGGGCACCGGGAAGTGAATGTGATGTTTTTTGTACCGGATGTCTTGGCTTCTTTGCGCGGTAGAGAGTCGCCTTCGTTCTCGGGGGACAATGAACAAGAGATTTTCCATCGCGCGCCGTTACGAAAACTTTCTTCTTCGCTTATTCCCGCCCATTCAATCCTTTTCTATCTCTCGATGCGCCACTTTTAATTTCGAGTTGACGATTTTGCGAGACTTGACCGGATTAATTTCTCTTCTTGAGAAAAAATCGAGAAATATTTTCACACATACCCGTGAAAAAGACGGTATTTTTTATCTGCAAGGTGTTTCGAAAAGAATTCTTTTTGAAGGCTTTCTTTCATAAATTTCATTCGGCCTCCGTGTGTTTTAAACCTTAAGCCAGTCAAAAACTTTTTTTTCCCCCTCTATTTGCGACCGTAAGTTCGGAGGAACAACAATCGTTTCGCCTAGTGGCGTCAAGAGTCGTGAAAGTATGCTCGCTTTGATTACTTCATAATTACTTCATTTTTATCGCTTACTTCCTAATAAAATTCGCATACCTACTGAGGCACGCACAACGTGGTTTGGAAACTAATTCTATCGATCGGTTGTTGCCAAACTTTGTCGTCGTGCGACGTCTCTCTCTTTCTCTAATGCCGCGACCCCCTTTGTTCCGCCACCATGTTGGAGAAAGTTATTTTTTTTACGATCATAAATCATACCCTTCTCTGAGGTATTTTTGTTTTGGAACACCATCTAATCTTGCGATATATTTTGATCCATCTCCGATAGAGTACACAGTAAACTCTATAGCGATCGCGCTAAAAATCCTCCGGTAATTTATTCGTAACCCATAGTTTTGTAGGTAGGGAAAGAAAGGTTTCATCTTTGACAGATTTCCTCATCGTGGCTACAAAATCCTTTCACTATCTTCTAATCCCATTCTTGGAGGAAGGGATTTTAGCAAGGGAATGCCGGAAATAACACCTTGAGACTCCATTGAAAACGACTGAGGATACATAATTAGAGTCCAAATTGTCATTTTAAACTCAAAGAAAATAGAAAAATTGTATAATATTGAGAAAGGCGGTTCTGGAAATTATCAGCAACTTTTAATACATGTATAACCAAATTCCGTTAATATTATCCGTTTCAATTGATAATCACACATTAGAACACTGAGACGCAAAGCTTCATCCATATCTCTTTCGAATTAAGGAATCGTAAAATTAATTACTCGTAGTATTGCGGCTGATTTAATTGTGTCTAGCCGCCGACATATCGTCTGGAGATGCTGCATTAGATAAAAATTAAGACTTGAATTCCACCTTTCAGTTGGTGCGCATTGAAATGTAAAACGTTAAATAAAATATTCAAATCCGCTTCATAAATTTCAAAGATCCTTTTTCATGCACTGAAATTAAACCCCGATAACTATGTGGCTTAAATAATTAAAAGATTTTGGTAGCTTTAAAATCTAAGAGCTTGATTAAATATTTCAGTGAGTATCCTTTAATACGTTTAAATACTTTAAACTTGTTTAATTATCGACACAACATCTATTTAAGAAAACTGGTGCCTTTTGACATAAAAGTTCCTTAAAAAAGGCTAAGGAATTTTTATTTACAAGTTGGCTATAGAAATCTTGTAAGTGAAACTGATTCATTCAAAATGTTAAAAAGTAAAAGTGGAAAAAATATTACTTGAATATACGCGAATTAATTCAAATACTTGTATTGAAAAATCCACGAAAATGCAACCTTAAAAATTACACCTGAGCTCGTTTCTTTGTGGCTCTTTGGAAATATTATAATGCGCTCGCTGCTTCTTAACATTACTAAAGAAAAGCATTAAGGATCTATTATTTTTCAAACGACGATTATTTTAATTGAGTGAGTGTTGAATGACGAATAAGTGGGGCAGATACTGTTCCGCGTGAAAGTAAGTCGAGCTAAGCACAGCTGACGAGAAATTGCTACAGTACCCGCTTGATAATAGCTACACTGATTGAATTCTTCCATTTATTTAATTATTTTCACCGCGTTTAATGTCACTGGAATACATTTATATTTTTAAATACCTTGTTTTCATTGAAAACATTCTCCATTACGAAACTTTTGCATACCAAATTATTGTTTTTAAAGAAAATTTATAACAGTTCACAACCCAAGAATTTAATAATCTTAACACTATATTGTATAATTTTTTATGCTTAAAATATACGCTGGTATTCATTGACAGATAGCGGATATTCTGTTAAGACAAAATAATTCAGCGAAACACTTACAATCAGTTTCAATGTTTACACTGACGTAGCTGGGAAGAAGCTGAGAGGTACCAACTCCTGGATCAAGCGCAGTTTTTTCCTCAGTCATTTTAATCCGAGATAACAGATAAATGTTCACATGACGTACAGCGTAGCGGTAGAGACGCGAGTTCCAGTTGCGCTATAGCCGCTATAGGAAGTATCAATCGCGTGAACATTTTTATAAGGCAGAGGCGACGGCGCTGCCCTCTAGAGAAAATCATTAGAATTATCTTCATTATATCTCGTTGAAAAATGTTATATAACAAGAAATAAATATTGCTATTCAGCAATGAGTAATTCACAAACGCTAAATTTCACCAATATTGAAAGTTCATTGGAAATAAATATGAATCGATTTTACTTTACGGTTTACATATTGTTTTAGCAAAATGTGTTGTCTGCATCTGCCTATTTGAAATACGGCGCATTTAATCATTTCAAGGAAAAGTAAGAGAAATGAAACAAATTCCATTTCATTAAAAGTTGTTTCTAGTTCTTCACTTTTCTTGAAATTAAAAAAGAGAATGTATTTCATAGTATTTTTCGTGAATTTAAAATTAAAACAAAGTTTTTATAAACGTTTGCAACCACGGCACGACCAATTACAAAACGAAATAACGGCATATAAGGACTGTAGGAAACAAATTTAATCTATTAACCTACTAAAACTCTCCGATATTAAAATAAATTGAGGGTCCAATTAACAATTATTTTAAACAATAACAAACTATTGTTAGCCAGAATATGAACACAGGTACCCAAAATAGTAATGGTATTTACGCTTTTTCTCATTGTTTTATACATTTGTTGGCGCAATAGATACATTAATTTAACGTAAATAATTGTGACAGGATTTAATAGCAGGAAATTCACTCAGTTGAATGCCGAGAGCTCCAGAACTGGACATTGATGTATTCATTGTAATATTCTCCATATATTTCACGTAATACATTATCAATAAAACTGAAAATAAATTACTTACCTTGTATTATTACAGCAGACAAATATGTTTTAAAAAATATAAAAAGTCACATGAAACTTAAGTTTCTTTGCACAATGTCTTTATCAAAATTGTACTCGATTAACAAAATCTATTCTTTGACCAAGATTGTTTATATAACAAATGCAAAACGATAATGCACTAATTATACTATAGCAGTAATACCACCAATCATGGTAATAACTCGGATTGGCGAAGAACCGAAAAGTATGAGTTTGTTTGAAATGAAAACCAATTTTTTATTTTAATCTGAATTGACGAGTTTCCTTATCAATAAAATTTACTTTGTGGCCGCGGCACTGGTTGAAATTGAGACTTCGAGTTTTCATTCTAATGCCCATTCCAATGATAACCAAGTGTACCAAAATATACTGATTCACAATTTCTGGATTAAAATTTTATAATTAACCCTAGTTTATCGAACCAATGAAACTTTAGAACTGTAAAATGCTCACAAAAGTATAAGAGAACCTCACATTCAGAAACTATTATTATGAATAGATACTAGCTAATGATAACACATTGCAGTTTTGAAATTTTTTTTTGTTTTGAGTATGAAAGATGTTTCTAAATTGTTTTCACATGCTGATATCAGAAATAACATCCTTTTTGCTCTATCACTTTAGAATTTTTGACAAATTAAAAAAACGAAATAATTTCGCTAATTCTAATACGGGTCTTAAATTTACACTTCAAAATAAAGGTATGCAATACAATTTCAATACTCATTTTACATATGGAATTGTGTTGAAGTAGAACACAAAGGTAGTGAATACTACAATTTGTCATATTTATGCCCATTTTTAGGTGTTAAAAGGATTAAATTTCCATTTTTTAAACTTCCTTCCGGAACTCGCTTCGTGGGAACTGTCTCTTTTCAGCATCCAACAATAGTCTGCCATCATATTCACATTTCACCATCCTTGGTACCTCTTCTCCATTTAATTGATATCCTGGTGAAATCTTTCATCGTTCTTCATTAACACTTGCTAGGTTTTTGAGAAAATAGTCCAAATGAGAGTACAAAAGGCTCATATTACAACCCAGTTTTCAAAAGTTCTCCAACATATCTTCCATGATCATATTTGGATCCTTATTGTTTTCCAAGTTATGGGCAGCATTTCTGAAGCTATTCCATGCTTGTTTTTCACTTAGCCCATAGTTTCTTCGAATTCCTTGTCCTTGAATAAATTTCGGATTTGAGGGCCTACAAAAATTCCTTCTTTGATTTTGTTGAAAGTGAGTAAAGGAAACATGATACAGATGTATTTGAAGCAATCACTTTCCTTGTTCACACACCCATGTGATGCCATGCTTACAGTGAAAGTATCACATGAATTGCCCAGCAGCGACTCATTGACACAACCACACCAAGACTGCAACTGAGCTAACAAATTGCCAGCCGGGAAGAGATACCACACAGACTACTTAATGTCAAACAGCCAGCTCAAAGCATAATTGCCAACCACTAGACAGGCCAACCTCTAGCCTTGGTCTAGTAAATCCATTTCTCACTTAAACCTGATCAGATATTATGAATTATATATGTATATGCATGTGTTCCTATTTAGTCCTACACAATTTTTATGCAAATTTAAAAAAAACTGACCTAGGCTGTTTGCAACAAAACTGCACATGATAGCCAAAAACGGTTTTCAGTTTTGCAATCAGCATCAAAAATGCGTTAAAAAAGTTGCAAGTTTGAAAACATCACAATCAATGCAGACCAGTGTAATTAATGTTATTCTACCAGAAAACTATAACTAATATAACAAGTTCTACAAACTTATGAGGAATTCCCCAATTATAAGGTCAAAGACAGATCTCAAGAAATGAAAGGATAAAATATGGAGTACTAGCCTTTAATGAACCAATATTTAGGTAGTTTTTCATTATAAATTCAGAATTAAATTATGGTTACTCGATATTATTCGAGGATTCAAATGCACAGTAAAAATTTCTACTGCACTAAATTCCCTTTACGATACAAAAAGTCAATAACAGGTTCAACATATTTTAAAAATTAGTCAATAAGTTACACATTAAAATGCAAGACATCATGTAACGTTACAAATATAAGCTGCCCAATGTTCAATAGAATACTTTATAGCCCAATGTTAGCTGTACACAACAATACAATTTTCATGCCTACGAGGAGACATAATAAATATGAAGATGGTGCATACTTTATCAAATATAATAATGGATAAAGTAAATACTTGCTCACAAAAAGTTGTGGAATTTATTATTTGCAGTAACTTTCTTTCTAAAGCTCACAAAGAATTAAAATAAAGATAACAACAAAGACAACAAAAACAAGGCATTCTTTTGTCACACACATTCACTCTTTTTGGCCATTAATTGAATATATAAACATGACAATCATATCTTACTTTATTAAGAGCACCTACTTGCACCACATATACATAAAATACCCACTTAAATGAGTTCAATAAATTCATTTTAATTATTGGAAAATATAACAAAATTAAAATTAATAAATTATTTGGTACTTAAAATGTTAAAAGCTGTCATTTTTATTTCATTTCATTATTTTTTATGAAAGGGACGGTTGTCTAGACACTTGGACACCTAAATGTGCCAGGCTCTACTGACACCGATTAATAGTAATAAGAATCGGTAAAAAGCCTTGGTTAGACTTATCAACACTGGGGTGAAGGTAACAAGCAATGCTTACCACTCAAAATGCTACATTACTGTTACACATTCAAATCTCAACTTCAGTAAAATCTCTTCAAACCTATGGTCCCTATTAATTATTATTATAAATATACCAATTTTTACAAAAAAATATAAAATAATTTTTAAAAGCTCCAGATAAATGTGTATATAATTACAACCATGAAAATAAGGTATCAGTGCTAAGGATACTTAAACATTTTGGCAATTAGATTACATCCATAATATGAGGATGGCTAGTTTTGCCAATGAAAATTAATTTCGTTATTAGCTAAAAAATTAAATATAGCTACCAGTTAATGGAAAATTTTCAGAATTTAACCCAATTCTGCAACTGAAGAAGTTACGAATCACTCAAAAGACCCCCATTCTTCATTCACTCAAAATTATTTCACGTTCATTCAGTTACCTATTCCAAGGGTTAATGGCAAATTTAATGGAATAAGTACAGTGATGTGTTTACAGCCAAAATTTCAGTCAATACCTAATTGGAAATTTACCCAAGATTTCATTCATATGTATGTTCACTTGATGCAATTACAAGTTACGTGGAATTTACAGAAGCTCATAATTCTCACCACTTTCAGCATGTTAAGCAGTCAAAATGAAAACTTTGATAAGCACTCTTCAGTTCCTCACTATATTCCAGCAAGGTCCAATACACTTTCTAGCACTGTTTACACTAAAGGACGGCCAAAGTTAGTAACTTAAAAATAATTTTCAAAATTGGAAGGTGGTCATGGGGGTAATCCACTGACTTAAACCAGTACTTGCGCACTGGACATTTCTAAGTTTCAGCAGTATCTGGCATCATTTCCTTGCAGAAGTGGAAAATTTGAGAAGGGGCAATTGGTTAAAAGAAGTCCCGTCCCCCCTGATGATGCCCCCTTGGTAGGCGTACGTGGTGTGAGGCTGGAGAAGAGGACAAAGAGGAAGACAGCCCTTTGGAATTGGAAGAACCAGACGACCCACTCCCACCAGATCT
Source organism: Uropetala carovei (assembly GCA_036926305.1). NCBI lineage: Eukaryota > Metazoa > Arthropoda > Insecta > Odonata > Petaluridae > Uropetala > Uropetala carovei. Next base: position 336,581 of record JAXCHB010000100.1, read on the forward strand.
TGCTCCCGACTGGCCAGATGAAGATGTTATTCCTGACGATAGGGAAGAGCCACCACTGTGCACCCCAGATGACAAGTGACTACCACCATGTCGACGAGCACTGCTGCTTCTCATTTCCATACATACCTCCAATTCTTCCAGCTTTTGCGTCAAAGACAACTTCTGCTTCACAGCCAACCGCAGAAGCTACAAGAAAAATTACCAAGATCGTTTAAACTCAAACAAAAAAGGTATTTATTGCTGTACCAAGAGAGACGGAAGCAGGGACGGCATGATACCTTTTGGGAGCCCTACGCAAACATGATTTTGGGAGCCCTCTCAAATTTTTTGCAAGAAAATATTCCAACCACACTGTCAGGTAGCACATTATCTAGAATGATCTAGAAGTGGTGGCTTTCTGTTTTCTACGTATTTTCATATGTAAACCTTTTTAACTCTGCACAATGAAATTTTTATTGCCTAAGGCGGTGAGTTTTCAAAAGTGCAGTAACTCCATTGCTTTATTTGGATATTACAAGCCATGACGATAAAATTTTTAAAAAATTCCTTGGCTGGACTCCAAGGAAAAAACTTATATAATTATAAAAATAAAAAATCTGATGTGTCCAGCATGACTTTATCCATACAGAGTAATTACTGTGATTGCTCTCGATATCAGCAACCCCATGAAAAATTATCGAAATCAAACTTCTAAATACTTTTTAAACATTGAATAATTTTTACAATGAAAAATGCTTTGAATCGCTTTTTACATTGAAATAACAATAAGTAAAGAAAATTGTTAGATGTTGTTATGAATAAAAAATATTGATGTAAAAGTAAAATTACCCTTGTTAGTGTACGTATCACTGTCAACAATGACAAAATTTTACCATAGCAACGGATCACATATCACGTAGTGACGTACTTTACATAAATCGAGATGAAAAATCGAAATATCATCCTAAGCAATCAGTTTTATGAAAAAATGTATCAAACAAAGATTCTGGGAAAATGCATTTTGCATAACTTTGGTAATGACAAATATTTACATAAATTGAGGCATAAAGGAGATATTTGCAAAGCGTGGAAAAACGATAAGAATAACCTCTACTTCAGAGTTAACCAATTTTAGCCAAAACCTTTTCAGATCTTCATTTAATAATAAAAATCTACAATTTACAGTTTTGTGCTGATCTGATTATTGGTTTGTGAGTTAGAGCACCCACAAAATTCTAACATATACACAGTCATCATTGACAAAATAGTCGAAACGTACTCAAAGGAGACCTCAAAACGTGTTTTTGTTCAAATCTCAAATTTGATTTTTTCACGAATAAAATACTTTCTCCTATACTACGTACATATGGAGAAAGTAAAAAGTGCACTGATTTTTTAGTTAAAAATGTCAATTTAAGACTACACAACATATAATGAGAAAGTAATACAAAATGAGTAACACGTGCAATTTATTATCTGAAATGATAAATGGCCTCTTTCAGTGAAAATTGTTGAAAAATTCCTCCGAAATAGAATTAGTTGAAATAGCTGAAAGTTCTCTTACCTCTCAATTACAGCTGCTAGATTGTGTTGCTATCTCGACACTACTGTTAAAACCAGTGGCGTAGCAAGGTGAAGCCGGACCCTGGTTCGAGAATTCTTTACGGGCCCCCCTTTCCTCCAATATATATTTTTTGGTTATTTTATTTTTTAAGGGGAAATTTTTAATGAAATAAGTTTCACGATCTCGGATTATTTTCACCGTATTTAGCAGCTCTTGTGGTTTAAAATGACAGAAAGGGTAAAATTTTGTATATGTCGACCACGGGCCTTCGGGCCCCCTTGAGCTCCGGGCCCTGGATCGACCGATCCACCAGATCCATGGTTCCTACGCCACTGGTTAAAACTGATGAAATATGGAATGGGACATATTTTTGAGTGAGACAAAGCGTTTGGAAACAATCTTTGCTGAATCATCCAAAACATCCCGTTGATTTGAAGAGGTACAATGTCAACAGACGTATGATTATAATTCACAAAGTTTACTCAGTAGGAGGTTACCATATTACTTACACAAAGTAGCAACCAGAGATGAAAAATGTGCCATTTATACGAAAGAAAGACTCTCATTTATTAGTACATATGTTGAAATAGATACCTGCTCTGAATTTTATCACTACATGTATATATATATAGGTGTATGTGTATAATTAGTTTGAAGATTTAACAACATAAAATTGGTAAAAACTAATGCAAGTATTTTCATAGTTAGTGAAGTTGATACATTCCAACTTTTAGCATATGAAGTTTACTCTGAGACTTTTCCATTAATCAAAAACTTTTAGGGATGTGAGATGTGTTTAAGAAGAAAGCAAAAATCTATATCTGGAACAATATTGTTTTGTAATGTTTTATGACTGTCAAATATTTGTTTTATTTTTCCATTTATTTCTCTTCCTTTAATGGCCTTTGAAATTTGAAATGTTATGTGACCTTATTTTATGTATTTCTGAACACTGATCCTTTTATGAGCTTTTAGCTCTCTGGAATCTTAAATAAATTTTTTTTAATTGTAACCTTATACAAGGAAAAATACTGCTTCTACTGATTTGGGCTTGAAAGAATTGGTCACTTTAGTTAGAACTATTTACTAATATCTATAGAATATAGACCATTACACAACAATTAATAGCAGGAATTTGCATTAGAAATTTAGATAGTATGGAATGAAGTGATAATAAGATACCTGGTTTAGCGTTTTCTTCTCTTCTTCAGCTGCCGTCAACTGTCTCTGCAATTCATCTACCTGGGTAACATATTCCTCACAACGTGCAGCAAACATAGCACGTAAACCTATTAATCAAAAGCAGAAAATTTGTTTTATGAGCAAATATAAACTAATTTATGAAAAAACTAAATACAAATACAAAGCAAGAAAATTGCTTCAATCCCAAATAAATCCATCACAGAAACCCATATACAGGGCCAGATCTATATTCTTGGGGGCCTGGATGCAAATTTATTTGGGGCCCTAGTGAAATATTTACCGCATGAAAATTTTGAATTTTGGGGGCCTTAAAGGCTTGCACCCCTCCTTAGATCTGACACTGACCATATATACATGCCTGAGATGATAAATCGTTTAATAAATTGGAATGGCAGGTAATTTATTTCATTAAAAATAAGTATTAAAATTAAGATGGAAAAATAAATTCAATTTTACAATTTATAAGCATAATAATAAAACAATAATTAACATTCCCATAAGATAATTTAATCAAAATTATAAATGATGCATTTTATTATTTGCTGTTAGGATATAGACATGACTCAGTCGTTTACAATTGTTTTACCATCATTAATGGAGATAAGCACAGAATATATTGCCCATGACAGAACTTGTAACGTAAGGATTGAGATACAGACATGATACTCACTCTCCCACCAGGGGTGCTTTTAAGACTTAGAAATACTCGGTGCTATTTTGCCAGTTTGTACCAATCTGCTGTAAAAATTCAAATTTTCATTTTCAAAATATTAATATACAGTATTGATTTTATTCCAACTGGTGGCCTGCGGCATGATTTTATCCGACCGAGATACGGGTGAGCAGGTTGGCCACCAAAACCTATCAGTTCGTTTGTATCTATAGAATACTCAATTAAAAGGTACAGCTTTAATATTATAAAAATATTATGCCATCTCAATCTTGAAGATGCACCAACGGCAGTATAAACCATGCATTTAAACCCTAAACATTTGGTTGGTTGTATAGATATGCATATACTTCGTAGAATTCTTTGTCTTTTGCGATTATAAATTTAGATGTGTGTTGCAGTAAATTTACTATCGAAACTCTCAATTTTTAAAACTTCATCAGAAATCTTCATGTATGAAGCGCAGTCTCTTTTTTACCGACATTTTGGGAAAAAAGGTGTGGGGTACACATATGCGATATTTAATTGAATTTCACCACCGTAGAGATCATTGTGATCACTAAGTATAGTTCATTTCGATAGTATTGTTAACAGCTGACATCAATCGAATTATAGGAAGCTTTATTTAGTGGGTCAAGCTCTCAGAGAATAACAAGTTTTTATAGGTTGAAATTAAAACAACTGTCACATGAAAGGCTCAAGAAGAATAGCACAGACTCTAAACAATATTTATATATTTTTATTATTATTTCTGTATTTTGTTAAAACTTGGATAGTATAGGACCTAGATTTTGCCTAAAAAAATTATTTTAAGTGAAACAATAGGGGTCAACTTATACAGCGAATATATGCCTAATCGTGAATTTTCAAGCCAAAAAGTCCATGTTGATTAATACACCATGATATACTGGTTTCATCTAAAATATCTTTGTGAAAAATTTCTTATACCACAATAACTACCAAGTGATCAAATGAAGGTAACCTATAAAAATGCTCAGAATAGGTGAATTTTAAGATCAATGGCAAATGAAGTAGAATGTTTCAATTTTTGGTAGATTAGGTAGCATGCACATGGTAATATCTGGGTAAAATAAATACTTTTCATAAATTGCATTGAGTAAAAAGAGCACGAACCTTAATATACCTATGAATTCTATTTTGCTGTTACATTTACCAGCATAATTCACTGTTACGTATAATACAGAGTATAGCTCATTAATTAAGTCTGCTTTACACATTTATCAATTTCAAAATCATATATGATTTAAAATACTATAATAAAAATTTCAAGGCTTAAACTATTTAAAAACATTTTCACTTTGAGTTTATTCGAGTGAAAAAACGTTTTCTTCATGAAACAGTCATACGTACATATATCCAAGTACTGAACATGTGAGAACAATAACAGTAGTTTACTTTAAAATGAAAAACTTGATAAAAGCTCCCTGGTAAAAAAATTCTTTGATATGCACCAAAGCCAAAAGTGTTTGTTTTAATGACTATTAGTTTCCAGCACTTCTCAGAATTTCATCGTTCCAAAATGCAGGAAATGCATTCTATTCTTTTTCATATCTTACAAAACAATGTAAACTTTCAAAAATATTTTTTCCCAATGCAGACAAACTTGTTATTAAGTTCTTCCCTAAAAGGCAGTTGAAACTACAAAACACTGCATAGATTTCCCTCTTTCAAGAAATTGTTCATCCTAGTTTAATCTAATATATAACTGACAATGAAAACACCTGATAGGCAAAGTAAAACTTCCTTCAAGCTGCTGGATCTGATCTATTTGTAATTGTAGCAACTGATATTGGCTAAAACTGCAATGATCTTGCACATTAAGAGGTATATGCCATATGATTCCATTCTAAGACGGTGTTTGCATCTCATTTCTTCACCATATAATAATCACAATACATTTTTGATATTACCTGGTAAATCACATTTACACTCACTCAGTGGTATGCCTAACGCAACTATTTCATGGATAATTTCTCCATATGATTAATCTATTTAAGGAATTAAATGTTTCTATGATAAAAATATTAAAGCATTACTTGCTTATTTTAGGGTTGAATATCACATTTCTGACAGGCCTACTACTCACTTCTGCTCTTAAACGAATAGAAAATTTATTTTTGATACACAAGACAACTACTTTCTTAAGTTAAAGTTTACTAGCTGAAAAATATATTAAAAGACAAATTTCCAGGACAATATGGGAGATTTTGTTAGTATTAAGTGAGAATTAAGCTGTGTTTATTGCTTAAATTATATTCATGCATCCAGTTAAAATAGCCTGTTATACTTTTATATTAGGTTACATCACATACGACTAACAATAAGTTGATTATAATTGGAACAAGTAAAGCTAATGATTTAAAGTGTAACAAAAAATTAAAAATCATACTAGTTTTAAGGTGTACAGATGTGATTTTAACTAAATTAATAAAATTAACTTTGATGATTATATGAATATTCAGAGAACTACTTTTCTAAAGAATTACCCATTGTGTTTAGTATATAAAAGGAGTATATACTATATAAATATATCCAATACACCAATTATGATTGTGTTAAACTTGAATTAATATGAAACTTATGAGATTATCACGATATTTAAAATGCTACTACATGACAGTACTTAATACAAGTATTTAAGCAAGAAAGCTAAATATCTAAGAGTCTCAGGATTTAGCGGATAAGCTATGAAAACTCACTAGAAAATGTTGCGGCATCCTCCTTAAGATGACGGAGTTCATTCCGCAGTTTCATCATTGTATCAGACACAACTGCTTTTTCATTTTCATATTTTGATTTAAGATTATTCAATGCAACTTCAGCAGTATTTTTGTTTGATTTAAGAACAGTTCGTAAAGTTGCAATCTGTTCTCTCTTGGTTGACAGCAATGCTTTTAGTTTAACAACTTGCTCTTGCAACTCTTGAATTTCTTGTGATTCTGCCTCCTTTGAATCATTGACCACTGAAGATTTAACATTGAAAAGGTTGCAGTGGGACATCAGTTCCATTTTATTGGCACTAATGCTTAGAGCTATGAACTGTACAGCTAAAATAGATCATGCCTAATTCTTATGGATATCAAAAACCCAGAACCAGGGGTTGAAAAATTTACTGCAAGAGGAACAAATCTCTTTTTAAAGACACCCCTTGCAAAAAATATAGAGTATGCTACACAACTATTTCCTTCTGATTAGCATTTATCAGTTACGACCATCTTAGAAAAGTTGGGTGGACTTTGAAACCCTATAGTGTTAATGGGATTGCAGTGAGTTAAATAAATTACTTAACTTTCAAAACCAATGCTAATTGTGCAAATCTTGAGCAAGATTTTCCAGAAATAAAAAATGTTACCATTATTATTATTACTAGTGAACAAAAGAATTTAAAAACATAAAATAATATGAAAAAAATTTTACTCAAGGAAAAATGCATAATTGTATAGCTATGCTTTAATTCACAACAGTTAATTGCAACATAAAAAAATGAAATAGTAACAAAAATTCAATGTGTCATAATAAATAAAACCAAAATGTGTAATTTTGTGAAAAGATAACTATAGCATGGACAAATTTAAATCTCAAACTCGGCAATGAAGTAACGTATATGTTTTACTGACTTCTTTTACGTTTGCAAATGCAAATGAGTCATAAAATGTTGCCAATGTATGGTCTCAAATAATTCAAGTTTCAAAATTAAAATAAAAACTGGGCAACTGAGGAGATTTTTACCAAGAAATTTGCTTTTGCAAGAAGAAAAGCAAAGGAAACTTTAAGTGCATCACTGAAACAACGGTAAACAAGTGCAACTGTGTTAAAGAAAACAAATATAACATGAATATACATGACATCTGACCCAAATATTATACGAGAACACCATGGAATAGAAATAATATTTAGTTTTAAGCCATTAGAAATGGAAATACAAATTTATAAAATAAAAGTACGACAAAGAAAAACAATGAAGCATTGCCGATGGAAAAATAACACCCTATCAAATTCGTAGAGAAAATTACCTTCTGCTGATGCACTTGTGCGCAAACCCTTGGCTTTAGACATATCAATCGTCTTTTCTACAGCTGCACGTAAATGACGCATCTGATCCAGTAATGTTTCGGCACATTTTGCCATCATTACAGCCTCACCCAAGGACTCAAGCTCTCGCGGGGCCACCTGAGATGGAAGACGTCCCTGCAGGAGGATGGCAAGTTTATCCCCAATTCCACTTGATAAGACATCTTTCCCAACATCCATTTGTTCTCCTTTAGCACCTTCTGCTGAACTAGTCTGTGTAGACTCCATACCATCTAAACCATAACAATAAGAGAAACCATTACTTAAAATTGTAGTTTGTACCAAGTGGCTTAAACACCACAAAACAATTATTCTCCATTAACATTCTATTCAAATGCATTGCCTTTTAACAAACGAAATGAAAAATTTAGCCAGCTGGAATTTACCTATCAAGGATTTTACAAAATAGACAATATTTACATTTAAAAAATTTATGGCTTTTCATTATCTACTGAACAACAACTATTGATATTTTCCAAATGAAACGATAAGAATTAAGATATTACAAACTGCAACAAAAATAACTCTTAATATTCTATGCAACCACAATGTAATATGAAGAGCAGTTTCTTTTGTAGCCACTTATGAGTCTTTGCCATGATCTTTGTCCATTACTAATACTGATACATTTTTTAATATAATAGAAGTAACTTTATTACGCATTAATTATTTCATCCACAAAAAAAGCAAAAATCATTGTCACATCATATCAAGCTCCTACCTATGGAGGTTTAGCACTAAAAAGCAGAAACAAAACCTGAGTGATATTTAGGAAAATTCTCAATTAAAATCTTTTCAAAATAATAAGGAAATAGACCATTAAAAAAATAAGACTTCTGCATCAAATCATTTGGTAAAAAGGAGTTAAGCTGCATCATAATTTACTTTTATGTTCTTTTTTACTTTACTCCCACTATTACCACACTCTAAATCCCTTCAAAATTAAGAATGTTTGCCATTTAATAAATTTACATGAGTTACAATGATATTAATAGTTCTCATAATTTTAACATGATAAGGTGTGTTTCTAAGTAGTTAAATACTTCAGAATGGATTTGCTTCATTTAGCGGTGAATATCATTCATTTGAGTATTTCTCATGGTTTTTAGTATTATAGCAATTATTATAGCTAATTTCCAAGGAAAAGCCATAATAATTATTACCTTGAACTGGTGCAGGAGGTTTCTGATGGTCAAGAAGAACTCGTGATGGAGTATCACCATTGACTGCACAAACATGGTGATACATTTGAGCGAGTTCATCTGATGCTGCCGTCAAATCACTCATTGCTGCATCCAGGGAAGCACCTGCTTCACTTGCAAAAGCTGCCAATGCTCCCACACCCTGTTCTAGGCTTAAGGCTTTATGCTCGGACTCCAAAAGCTGAAAATGTTTAAAATAGCAATATTACTATAAAAAGAAATACCAAACTCAAAGCGAAACAACCTTAACCCCTAAGCACAGTTAGAGCAAGCATCAGGCCATATTCACAGTTTGCAGTATGAGCTACATTTAGGTGCACTCCTTCAAGAATGTTCCATATGGTTTCCCAAGTGTTAAAGAATGCTAACGTCTTCTAGAATTCATAATCATCTCCTTAGGCTACAAGATCCATCACTCATAAAGATAAAAGAAATAGTTTTTTTAACCTCATCAAATTGGTAAGAGTTGGGCAGCATGGTCATCATTGAAGCTTATTTTTTTTTATTTTTGGCACCTAGGAATGATTGTTCTTTATAAATTCTATGGCATTCATGAAGACTACGATTAAAAATTTCAATTTTTTTCACGAGGGGCAAACAGAGTACAGTAATACCCCACTATACGTTGTTTTGCATATACGTTGTCAGTCAATTAAGGAACATGTTTTGTTGTAAGTTGCATCGCTTTGCATATACGTCATTTGTGAAATGCTAAAAGCAAAGCAAAATTTCAGGAATTCCAATTGTGGTACAGAAATTATTACTATAACAATACGATCCTTCTATTAGCTTTTAATTTCATGTTTACCATTATTTATACAAATTAATTTAATTTCATGTTTAATTTCATTTTGTGAACCCATCTTGGGTCCCTTCCTACCGAATGACCAATTATGTGTGAGCAATGTTACGAAACTTCAACTTCACTTACTAATGTTAGGTATAGAAATGTCATTCATTATTATTATTTATCTTCATTTTGAGAAAATGCACCTTTCAAGCATTTTTTATAAAAATAACAATATAATTTCATAACTGCAAATTATTTTTGTGTCTGTTTACAAGCAGATAAATCTTCGATATGGTGATTTTGAAGTAAAAAAATATATAAGCCTAAAGGCGATTCATGAAATGCATGTACGGAACTAGGAAGAAAGAATTTTAGAGGAATAACTGAGGACAGCGTTACACAAAGGGTCCTTCTCTCCAGAGCGTTTTCCCCTTCCACCACCATTTGAAGTTTTCGAGAGGCGTGGGAAAGTAGTACACTCTTGCCAGATATCCGCTATTGAAGAAAGTTGCATGCGAACACTAAGGCGTAAACGCGGTAGATCTGGCAACACAGTCGAGCTAAGAGCAATGCGAACAGCATGATGGCGAGAGAGAGAATGACTTTCTCCCCTCTCCATCGACACTCTCTCGAGCTTTCATTGGCTGCAGCAGTAAGTGTACAACTAGGATTTTCAAGGTCAAGCTTCATAAGAGTATAAAACGGGTATAACTGTAAACACTCAAGGGAGTATTGAGAAGCGAAAAAGAAAGCATCTTACGTATACACAATAAACATGAGCTGGTCATATGTTTGGGTGAGCACGATGGGGTAGGTGGTTCACAAGCCACACAAGGTATGAAAAGGAACTATCCCAACTTTATGACAATGTGTAAAAACCTATTTCTGAGCGACAGACAGCTATAAGAGGTTTTTGAACAGCTGTGTCTAAAATGTTGTCCTTATATCCCGATTTACGTTTGCATTGATATCTCATGAGATATTGGATATCATTTGGATTAAGAAATCTGCTTTAAAAGTGCATATCAGTGTGCGTATTCCATAAGTAAAAAACCAATTTTTGTGCTCCATCACACTATAGAGAATTATTTTCGGTGATTTCTGAATTTATTATTGCAAGTGGTTGTTTGTTGTTACGATTAAATGTATATTAAACCCTAGTAGCAATGAGTGGTAAACATACAACAAGTGATAAAAAGCTGCTCCTGCACTTAAGAAAGCAAGGAAAAGCAAAAGTTTAGAAGTAAAATTGGATGTGTTAAAGAGATTAGATGCAGGCAAACGAGCTGTGGATATCAGTCACAATAAATATTTTCAGTAAATGTCATATTTTTAGAATGCAACTACGACTTCAACCAAAGGATAACTACGTATGCTTCACATATATGAACAATTACAAATATAACACTTCACAATGCTGGTTTTTGGGCACCTGTGGATTACACTCAAAAGCAATTTTGAAGCCTCAAAAAATACCCCTATGAAAAGAAGTAATAAAACTACCCTCGACTAATCAGCTGATCAGAAAGAGACTTCACTATTAAGTGAACATATAGATCCAAATTCATTTGCATATCCTCACCAGGAGGGGTTTATGACCCTGTAATAAATAGGTTTGTAACGAGATCTTCTAAGGAGATTCTAAGGTGGCAGCTGCTTGATTTCTCAGTAAAATGTATGTTTCACGTAAGAAGGAAATTAACCAATGGGACAAGCGCGAAAGAATTTTCCCAAGAAAGAAGGACAAAATGAAACAGTCTTGCATGGGGGTTTAAAGCAAGTGGTTGTTCGACGAGTCATTTGCATCTTTACACAAAAAACCGCATTACATCCAACTTTAACATTAATACAATTTAGTATGCCTTGCAGACTGTTGGTGATAAATATGTGTGTTGATAAAGAAACCGTGGTGAAAAGTGTTTCAACTGCATCATGATATTGTGTTTTTTTCCAAGTTGGTTACATTTTTATGCAAAAAAATACAAGATGTTCACAAAGAAATGGATGGAATCACCTACATCATCACTACTGAAGATCATAACTTTGCTGTCCAAACATCGTCTAGTTTTTAGTTTTGGCAAGAGTATACGGTGTGAGTGCTTTTTGACTTGGTTTGCATGTTTTTGCGCATGTGTTTTCTTTTGAATTAGGCTCCACAACGGCATTACCAGCAACCTGCAGCATGAATGTGAGCATACTCTTCCTTTTTTACAGCATAAAAGTATTTTATTTATTTACTGAACTTTACGTGTATTTGAGAATCATAATGTTGATGCCCATTTCTCAAAAGCCTACAATCTGTTCTGACTTTTCAAGAAATCAACTTTTTACCAAATTTAAATGGTATTTGGTACATATTTAAATAAGATATTAAATGTCGTTTTTTGAGAGATTGCATGCACAGAAATTACTGCCAAATTTATGACACCAAATAGAGCTTGCATATACCAAAATCTTGAACGGCTTGAGGATTAAAATCACTTTATACACATGCTGTGAGGGATGAAGGGAAAAATTTATTCGAGGTCTAAGGGCTAATTAGAGTGCTCTAGTTATGTTTATATACAAGGAATTCAGATTGAAGCAAATGAAATGAAAGGTGTATTCAAATACCTGATTCTTAAGGTTTGTCACTTCAACCTGCAGCAATGCAAGAGCGGACTGTCCAGCTTCTCCCTCATCTCCATCTGCACATTCCTTCTGAGCAGCTGCTATGTCCTGCTGCAACTGATCCAATTCTTTTCCGGCTAAAGAAAACCACTGCCGACAATTTACAAGAGCTTCATCCAAATTCTTCTTATCCACTTCCTATTGGAATGAAAATGACAAAAGCATTAAAATACCAGATAAAATCTAATTTTTAAACTAATTATACTGGAAGAGATAACAAAAATAGGGGATTAAAGGAATATTACATGAATTAAAAGACGGGGGTGGGTATGAGAATGATGTTTCAGATTAGGCTTAATGAGCCAAAAACCTACCAAAAGGCAGAATAACTATGAATAAATTACATAAAAGCATAATTGACAGTATTTGGTAAATGGACATGTTAAACAGAAATAATTGCTTTAATACTAATTTTCAATAAAAAAACTTTCGCTTTCCCTGCATGTAAACTGAAAAAATATTTTTTAAAGTTATTTGATAAGACTACAGTGTACTCTCAATTATCCGGGCTAATGATGGGGAGAAAAAGCACAAAAAATGGGAAAACACGGATAATCCAAAATTTTACTTTGTTTTTCACATTCTGTCGTATTACATACTATTCAACCCATTTTTGCACTTAACACAGTTTACTTTTCTTTTAGTAAATAGTCTGTAATCTTAGCTTGTTTTGTTTACTCATTAAGGTTTCTCTTCACGATTGCTCAGATTTTCTTTGCAGCTATAATATCACCGTATTGATAATTCTACTGCCCCATGCAAGACTCTTTGGCTGCCCGTGTGCAAGTCTCTCATTTGCTGCCCTTTTTATGCGTTCTTTACAAAAATAAAAAAAAGAATGCCTAATGGTTTGATAAATTTCCGTAGCCAATACATATGAAAGAATATACAGCTTATTATAATACAATCCGCAATACACCCTTCCCTCGCCAACTGCGGGGGTTACATTCCTGAAAAGTACCGCGGTTGGTAAATACTTAAGTATATTGGAAATTGGGGGTTAGGTTCCATGGTTCATATTACTATACCATATATTATTGATCACTTACATTACTCACTTACCTCTCACTTAAATACATTATATAAATATTATGAATACAATAACATGCTGTTCTTTTCTTACGAGCTCTCTGGTTTGGCATAGACGAAACTCCCGTAGATGAAAAATGTGTGACGAAAAACAATCACCGCCGAGAAATAGCTTTCCGTTGCATTCCGCTGTTCGGAACTACATATTCTATCCCAGAATGAATTCTTTTTTTAAGAATTTCTTCAAACGTATCACACTATGCATAAGACAAACTATTGAGTAAAACAATTACCAACTGAAGGATTACAAACATCCCGTAGGTAACGGAGAAATTACATGCATACTACGACATATATCACATCATTTTATACAATTTACTATGGTCTTCTAATCTTACCCGGCATTTTTTGCATTTAAACAAATATTATTATGCACAAATTCAGAAAAATATTAAATGTTTAATTTATTTAGTATGCTGATATGAATAAAACACAACTAAACATGTCGTGTGCACTTGCGGTGCGCGAAAAGCATGCGTATGCTGATGTGAATAATACACAACTGATCGCCTCGTGGGGAATGTAGAGACTTGTGACGGGCGAAAAGCGTAATCGTACATTACGGCAACAAAGTAATAGCAAGCAAGTTAGAACAACAACATAGTCTTTGTGAGTGAGTGCATATAACAACAAAGTCATATGATGAAAGGGATTATCCTGTTGAATGCAGTGACTTGTGGCGCGCGAAAAGGGTACGTAATCGTGTCATTACGGCAACAACGTAATAGCAAGCAAGTTAAAATGACAACAAAGTCTTTGTGAGTGAGTTAAGATGACAACAAAGTCATAAGATGAGCGGTATTTAAAAGTTTTCTTGGTCCGAACCGTGGATACGCAAGGGAAATGTCCGCGGTTGGGAAGGGTGAGACTCAATATGTAGACCGCGTATATTTGAGGGCCGCGGTTAATAAACCCGCGGTTGGAGAGGGAAGGGTGTACTGTTAAAAATACTGTACCTGTTCTGGAGTATACACTTCCAAGTGACTACAACAGTGTGATTGTATAACTTTCCAAGTGAACTATAACACAGTAGAATGATAACTACAGAAAGGAAGGGAAATTTTCGTATGCGTGGAGAAAATGTAATCACAATGAAACAATTTGTGTCCGCTCTGCTCTGTAAAAGATGCGATGTAATATAGTCGGCAGTAAAATAGCATGATATCATTTTATGGTCGCTTTACCTTAAAAATACTTGATGTACGATCTTTTTTATGCAATATGTCTTCTTCGCTTAAGTAAACGAGCGAAAAGTATTACGCGACTCCACATGCATTAATGCATGGATAGTGCAAAGTGCAATTTTCATAAATAAAAATTCGTGAGAAATACGGAAAAATCATGTACAGATAACCTGCAAAACAGATAATCCACCCATGGATAATCAAGAGTACACTGTATATGAAAGTTTTTATGATTTATTATTAAAACTACATACCTTACTGCGTTTGCTAGGCGAGGCACAGTCAATTTGTTCACTGGCCTTAGTTTTCAGATTTTGCATGGCGTTCGAATGTGCTGCTAAGAGAATGACACGGCCCTTCAACAAATCAAGCTGCCCAGCACGCCTATCTGCTTCTCCCTGTGCCTCCCTCATGCTCATTGTCAGAGCACTTTTCTCTACCTCCAACTATATAATTAAACCAAAATAAAATGAGAAAATATAAAACACTTCACTCATATAAGATATTATAATTATAAATTATACATAAAACTTAACTGAATGGGAAAGAAATCTTTATAAGGAATTACTTTTAAAAGTAAGTATCCCAGAAGTCTGAACTCCTAGAGAAAACAGACATTATATCCTTAAAGTTAAACAAACATTTCTAATGTCGGGAAATGTTGAAACAGGTGAAAAAATCTGCTATGACCAGGAATCCATCCCAGGTCTTCCACTTGCCAGGTGGATATTCTTCCACTGAACTACCATAGCAGAAAAATTCTCCTATTTCAGAATGGGAATATTTCTAATGTTGAGTTTTTCATATTTCAGAAAATGAAATAACCTGATGGCTATGTAAAAAAAATCAAGGGAAGGTGGAACTGGTGTTGCTACATTAGATAAGCATTTATTTAAGAATATGTCTATTTTGCCTCTATGTCCAGACTTCTGGGACATCCTGCACATTAGAGTTCTTATAGGATAAGTAAATTTATAAACAAGAAGAAGCACTGGGGAAGAACTCATAGAATATGAATTGAGGTAACACCAGTAGTCATACAAGCATGTTCATTTCAACTACAAAGCAGTGTTCCCAATGGAAATTCATGTACTGTTTTATAATAAATTTTCAATCTTAACATTTAAAAATTCTTTCTAAATCAGACAACTAACAATCTGCTTTCGAATTTATGAACATTCCTAATAAAAAGAAAGTGAACAATTCCGCAAAGGACAGTTACAGAAACTTTGGCAATACAGTAAAAAACATTAGGGACAATTTTTTAGAGAAGAAATTTGCTGGAAAACTAAAAAAAACATCAATTTAAAAGTAACAGAAACGCAAGAATTAAGGATCAGGAGCAATCCAAAGATGACTGAAAGTAATAATACTGAATATCACACATCTATAATAAGGAAAATTGCAATGATATCATGAAAGGCAGAAACAGCTCAAAATATATATAAAGAATGGAAAACAGTGGACGTGAGATGGAGAAATGCACATTTAAGAACAACGGATCAAATAAGATACATACTCAAATTATTCCAAATCCTCCTTTTTCACGTGACAACACAAACCTGTTCGAGCTGCTTCTCCAATCTGCGTACTTCATTCAAGTGAATTTCACTGAACAAATCGACTTGCTTTCCATGATGGTGATGCCCTGCACTTGGACTTGAGGAGGCAACCTTACCCCTCCTCTTCTTCCTCTTTATAGCAGCCTCTATCTTTTGCAAGCCTCCCTCGCTGCAATCCATTACCCCACTTTCCTCCACATCCATTTCCTCTTCCTCGTCTCCACCTTCCTCCTCACTGCCACTCCCCATCGACTGCTCCTCTGTTATCCCTGGAAGGAAATGTTTGTGAAAGCAAAATTCTCCATTAATGAATAAAGATTTAATTAAGTGAATATTAACAGCATCACACAACTATTTCAGCCTTTTTTTCATTTCTCAAAAGAATAAATGGTGCTTCCTAGAACAAGAATGTCAATAAAAATAACAGCAAGGTATCAGTAATTCAAGTCTTCACCAGTAAAATTGGATGCCGAGTTCTGCTGAGTGATTACCGCAGGATATTCTTGTAATTTAACTTGATAACAAATGGTTAGAACCACCAAGAAGGAATGCATTTGTTCAAGCAAAATAGAGCTAAATTTTTCTAGGAACTTTTTCTTACATAAGTGTGCATTTCATGTTTACTATATTAGTTCTTAATTCTTCAGTAATAAAACTAACTGTCTTAGGATTGATTAAAACAATGATGACTTTACTAGAAAGAGGTTTAAATTCAATTTAAACTTTTCCTGCAGTGATTATTGCTGACTCACCTTTATAAAGTGATAAAAAACTAACCAACATAAAAACATCAGGTAATGGTTACAGACTACATATTAACAGATTTTATTTAAATATCTGAGTGCACCTTACTGTACAATACTAACAACACAATTACCCTGAAATATTTTACATAATGAACAGAGCTGCAAACCACTTCAAAATGTGGGAGTGGTTCGGTTCTAAATTTTTGGAAGTGGTTCGGTTCAGACGAGAATTTTGACAAGTAGTTCGGTTTGGTTTGCGGTTCGGTTCAACTAAATTAATCATTTGAAATACTATTCAGAAATAATTTATCCAATATAAACATTACACATTCAGTATCAATCTGTAAGTAAATCAATCAGCAGTCATTATTATTTTAAATGAAAGAAGAATTTATTTAAAGGAAAAATTTATATTTTAAATATATTACAATCCCATCATCATCTTCATTTATTTATATTTAAAAAATGGTGTTATTGATCCTAACATGATTTTTATGTTCACTGTGGTTTACATATCAATTAAAAATTCTCTGAATGGATTCACTTCAAATTCATTTACCAACATACACAATCAGAAAGAAAATGCGCTTCTAGCTTAAACCGTTTTTGAGATTAGCTATGGATTGACGGACAAACCGAAAACATAAAAGAGTTTTAAAGAAATCATTAAAAATCAAAGAAAAATAGTTTCCTCAGACATTTTACTTCTTTTTCTTACCTGTAATACACATTATTTAGAGGAAAAAAGATTTATAACAAGGGCCTTACCACCCGTCTCCCAATATTTAACCTCTTTAGTTCTACCACCCACACTTGTCTTTATTTTCCTTATTCCCACACATACCCATTACCGCACTGACAATTTCCTCCCTCCTCTCTCTGGGGTTCACCCTCTCTCCGTCTTCCACAAGGCCTTTCTTTTTAGTCCTAGTCCTTACTCCGGCTTTCCCCAAACCCTCCCGAGATGGTCTCCTGCCTCCAGCCTTTCCTTTCCCCTCTCCCTTTACAACCTACCCTCCACAGTAACCCTCGGACAATGAGATAGGTTCCTCCTTTCTCTCCCCTCCATTCCTTTCCATCTTACAAACTACCCTCCCCCCTCTCTACCCATTTCTCTGTATATACTTTCTATTCTCACCATATCTGCACCTGACGATAGCATTGTAATGTCGAAACCCGGGTCGTAAGAGAAATAAAAACAATGGAAGTTACAAAGCGTTTGGTTCATTTATAACAAATAAAATAAAAAATGTTCGCTATATTTATCAAGAGTCTAGAAAAATTCACCGACCACAATTCACAGAAACACAACTAGGAAAATTCTTTTCCGTAAGCCCTTATTAAGATTTCCTTGACTGAATGATAGATTTAATTATTGAAGTAGACAGTTTCTTGCTTTCCAATGGCGATGCTGCACGGCGTCTCAATTTTTCAACTTTCAATAATAAATTTATGTAAATAAAATATTTTAATTTGTTAATTGGTCAAAAAATATGGAATAAAATATTACTCCGAATGAATTTATGATATGTAAAACTCTAATAAATTCGATTATTAATTCTTAATATTATATAATAAAATAAAAAAGACACGATTCCAAACATATTGCTAATTTTTTTCTTTTGCCACCTTAGAAAAGTAATCAAAAAAGCAATATGATAGTAAAATTACGTTACAAGAATAATTTAAAATTAACCGACAGTTCAGGGCAGATTAGTCAATATACAAATTGCGGACACTTATGGTTCAAAACAAACGATTATAAAATGTAGAGTGACCCTCTTTAAATAACACTAACATGTTAATTGATATTATTTGCCTCTTAAATAAAGTTTACTAAAATATTATTAAAAATACACACTTTAGATAATTCAAGGAATTCTCCGGGAAATGAATGCCTCCGATCCAAGGGATCCGCTGAAGCTGGAATACAAACCACCAAGTAATGGAAATATCATAGAAGAACACATGAGAGTTGGAAAAGGAATGATTTCGTTGAAAGCTCAAGCCGTTGAGAGCAACAATTCGAATTTTTCCGAAGAAAAAGATATGAGGGGAGTTAATGGTATTCTAAGAAAGGCACAGCGGGGCATATTTTCTCAGGTCTGCTAATTACAATGCTGAAGGGGATGTAGGTGATGGTAAGGGCATGGATTTTTCTCTCGGCATGAAAGCAGATTACGGTTCCTTTCTAGGTCATTGTAAAACGACCATTTTGCCTGTGTTCAGATAAAGATCTTTCTATATTCTGTTGGTCGGTTTCTGCCTAGAGTGGTTGACCTGGATATTGTAACAGTTGGTGTCCCCATAACCCTCACCATAAATGTCGTCTGTGGATAACAATAGTAGCAGAGAGGAAAGAGATAGGCACTCTTTCCTTTGAAGCAAACCCGCTGGTTTTTCCAATGGAAATTCCTGGTCAATTCGTTAGTCCGTACTTTGTGGATTGAGATCGAACCGAAACCGAATCGCTTTTGCAAAAAATTACGGTTCGGTTTTCGGTTCATTGAAAAATTAATCAGTCGTTTTGGTTTGGTTCGCGGTTCAGAAAAATGACTACGGTTCGGTTCAGTTTGCAGCTCTGATAATGAAGCATGATCATCAGTACAAAAAGCTATAATAACTGAACAGGTAAACTTTATAATATTTCTCCAAGGCTAATGATTTACCTCAATTAAAAAATTAAAACAAAATCATGCCCATTCAGGAGGATGATTTGCAGTTTTTCCTTTTGACAAGAAATCAGCAATCTTAGAAATCTATGTTTACAAAATTTACCTCAAATGTGTGAGTGCATTCATTTTAAATATCAAAACATTTATATTTTAATTTTTCAGATGTGCATGAGAAAAGCTAATGGGAAAGCAAAACATATTAGTCAATTTATGTGGTCCACAAGGCTCAATCTCCAATGTATTTCTTATAAAATATTTCACGTGGATATTTGTAAGTACAGTAAACTCTCGATTATCCAGCCTAATGGATGTAAGAGGAAGCACAAATAATTGAAAAACAAGGATAATGCAAAAATGATTACTTTAAAAATACGTGCTTCAACTCTAGTGAACAAAGGTCAGAAAACAAGTGACTGCGCCGCCAGTCGTGAAGAAACAGCTGCTTCCCGTGATATTGTCATGAAACTCACTAACATTAAAAAAGCAATATATTTACATACTTAGGAGGACGCACAAATAAGCAAAAAACATGGATAACGCAAAAATAATCTATTTCAAAATGTGTCAAAGGTGTCAAATTCTCTTCCTTCACAAATTTTTGAAATTCTGATCGAAGGGCATCAGCAGCTGACACGTTGCCACTCAAGAGTTCTCCTTGAATGGCAATTTCGCATATAGCGTATCTCTGTCTGAATCGAGTAAACCACCCAGATGAAGCATTCAAATTCCCTTCTAAACCTGGTGATTCACAGAAATACCTCGCTGGCTGTGCATGCATGGGACTGGAGATAAAGAGTTCCATCAGCTCGCTTTTGATTAAACCACAGAAGCAAGGTTGCATCTAATTTCTCGTAGGTTGATTTTTTCACACACATTTTGAGGGACCAGCACCACTGTCAGAAACTGCAGCAAACTCCATCAACTTAGTTTTGTTTTTCTTTATATCATGAATGGTTTGTATGCCAATAACATATTCGCCTGCCAATTTATTCACAGATTCTCCCTTTTCAAGTCTCATAATTAATTTGAGTTTTTTTGTAATAAGAAGATCAATTTTCTTGTGTTTTTCTGCCATTTTAACAAGGGGTGGGATAAAAGTTTATCACCACAAAAACCACAGCACAATGACCTGCACACAAAGTGAAACAACAATAGAAGAATCTATAATCTGATCACCCTTACTGTCTTATGTTTGTAGCTTGCCTGTAAAAGTGACTGCGCCGCCGTGAAGAAACAACTGATTGACTAAAGTCGCATGCTGATTCCCATGATATTATCATGAAACTCACTAACATTAAAAAAGCAATATACGAGGGAGAGTCAGAAAGTATCCGCAATGTATTTTTTAAATTTTTGTTTTGTTGGCTGCACTACTAATTGCATGGCAACTCTAAGTGTGGACTCTCTTAGTCATTTTGGTGTGGTTTCGACCTTGAATGGTCAGTTATTGTGTCGTTGTAGCGGTGTTAACATGGTCGCTCCACTTGCCGTATGCACCAAAGAAGAGCAGCGTGCAGTGATTCAATTTTTGTGGACTGAAGGTGTACCAGGGGCAGAAATCCATCGAAGACTTTCAGTACAGTATGGGAACAGTGCTATGCCGCAGCCGAGTGTGTACGATTGGATTAACATGTTCAAAAACGGTTGCACAAGTGTCACTGATGAAGAACGATCGGGGTGCCTCCACGTCTGCTACTGATGAGAACAATGAACGACCCACGCCATGATTCTGAATAACAGATGGGTGACTATTGATGAAGTGGCATTTCACCTGCAAATCACTCATGGTTCAGCCCATGAAACCATCCACAACAGACTTGACTTTCATAAAGTCTGCGCGGGATGGGTTTCCAAACAACTCACAGAAAGGTACAAGCGCAACCGTTTGGACATCTGCCTACACCTTTTGAACCACTATCATAAAGAAGGTGACGCCTTTTTGAGACACATCATCACTGGGGACGAAACATTGGTCCACCACTACGAGCCAGAGAGTAAATGCCAGAGTTTGGAAGGGAAACATCCAAAATTGACAGTCAAAAAAAAGTTCAGAACTCAACCAACAGCGGGAAAAGTGATGCTCACAGTGAAGGAAGCGGTGCATGTGTGGCTTGTCACTCAGCTGAAATCATTTTTTTCTGAGAGCATACAGAAGCTTGTGCAACACTGGACTAAGTGTGTTGAAAAGCAGGGGAACTATATTGAAAAATGATACTCTTGTAAGTTCTCTATTGTTTTTGTATTAATTTAAAAAAATACATTGCAGATACTTTCTGACTCACCCTCATATGTATTTACAAACTTATCATTTTTGCACATAATAAAATCTTTAGACATTAACACAATGGGATTACGAAAATATTGTTGTCTCACAGTGATGAATTTCTTTGCAATTAGAGTATTAATAAAATTTTGAGGCAAAAGGAGAGAGGCAGCACGGATAACCCGCAAACCGGATAACCCATGCATGGATAATCGGGAGTTTACTGTAATCTAAGAAATTTAAGGTCTGCACTTACAAAATATGTCAAGTTTATTATGTGAGGACTGGGAAAGCATTGAATGAGGCCTGCAGATTTGGTGTAGTCTTAATGCGGCCCATGAACTGATGTGAGTTATAAAGCTAAGGACAAAACAGCTGCATAGACAAAATAGAAGAACTGAAATATTAATTACCTCTAATACTAAATGCCAAATTACTCAAGTTGAACATCGATTCTGAGTTAATCCTATGGTCTAGCTCTTTCTTCAAAGCATACTTGGCCTCTCGTTCCACCTGACAAAATAAAATTTAAAGAACATTAATACAAATGAAAATAAAAATTTATTATAAAATATGCTACAAAAATAAAATTAAACAATAAACAAATATGAATATAATATATAGTTCCATTGCATGATATTATACGTAGCCTGTAAAAGAAGAAACTTACTTGAAGGGATTCAAGAGCTTCCTCTAACTGTTTCTCTGCAATGCATCGCAGTTTTATTTGTTCATCTCCTTGTTGATTCAGCACTTCTATTTCTTCATGAAGACGCCTGATTTCATGTTTAGCTCCCTCAAATTCAACCTAGAACACAATTTTAAAATTGCGATTATTAATTTTAAATGAACAAATTGTTACATAGCAATATTTTGATGTTGTTGTTGATATGGTTGAGAACACGTGGACTACATGTTAACAGTTAGATATATTAAAACAGAAGGATACACTAACAAGATTACTGAAAGACAAAATATATACAACAGCTATTACAATACCAAACTAAATAGCAACCACTAATATGTTTTGGAAGTTAGTTGGCACTGAGCACTTATCAACTCAAGGTGTAGGTTTCTCTACAGACAAGAAAACTTTTTAAAATGATTCAAGAACATTCTAAATGTACCATCAAAACATATAAAACCTTCAATTACTCAAATATTTCTTTCAGAATCATTTAACTTGTATATGTCTTTTTATAACAGGCCATTCATACATTTCCTTAAAATATCAACTACAAGCTTCTTTTTGCTTGTTTTAATAAGAACTTTTGGTAGATTGAGATTTAAAATCTTACCTGAGATGAACGAAGACCAGCTACTTGCTTCTGGAGTCCAATATTTTCTTCTTCTAACTCAGAATAATCCAAGACAAGCCTTGTCTCTCTTGACTTAGCCTCACGTAGTTCAGAGCGCAGAGACCTTCTTTCTCGCTCCCATTCCTCCCTTTCTTTAGCTAGTTCTGCGTTTTCGAGAAAAGTTCTCTCCCTTTCAGCAGTAACACGGTCAAGTTCTTGCCTCAGCTGTGAAATAATGTTAGGAAAAAACAATGTGATTATGTCATGTGATGATTTGATTAAATCTTGATAAAATGAGTTAACGCTTTCATAAACTACTTTGCAAAATAATTTTTGCGTTCAATTAAACAGCAACTGATAGAATGGAGTAAGACCATAATGATACAAATAAGGAACACATACAGAGAAATGAGTAGAATTTATCATTCCAAGCAAAATAGTAATTGAAATTTTATAGATATAAATCACGCTAAACTTAAAAATTGTAACGTTGTTTAAGCTCGAATAATTTTAATGGCGATTCATCACCTAGTTACAGGAGACAGGCCATAAAGTTCTAGAACTTAAAACATTAACATTTATGCATTCTAACTCAAAGGATGAAATATTTTAATCTTTTAAACAATATCATGTAATTATTTCTATTTGTAAATGGAGCAAACGTACCCAACACTCACAAAATGAATACGAATGGGTAGTTATAGGCGTTTAAATACTCACCTGTTTAGATTCATTTTCATATTCTAGTATTGTCGTATTTAAGGACGTCTGAAGTGCAGCGGATTCACTAAGAAGAGACTCTTCTTGTTCGATACCAGTTTCAGTGGTCACTTTATGACTAGTCTGGAATTTGGTTAAAGCCTTTTGGAAAGAAAAGGTGTGAATGTACATTCCTTTTACATTACCCGAGCATAAAATAGAATACAATTGCGAGAAATTACCTCGCGAGTGATTTCCAATTCGTGTTTCGTATTTTCGTACATGGCCTCAAGTTCATCGCACCTTTGCTCCAGCGTACTTCTCTCTTCAAGTAACCCCAGTCCATATTGAGCAGATTGTACATTTTCACTTCTAGCCTGATCTAATTCTCGGCTTAATCGCTCAACTTCACGCCTAAGCTCCTCTATACTTGCTCCCTCTGAAACGTACGATCCTACGGAATCCATTTTTGTCTTTTATTGCACTAAAATTAATTAAATAATAATAACCTGGAGCTCACGTCATAGTTCAACTAAATTTAACATTCAATACGTTATTATCACTTAATCACTCAGCTGCCTAATCGCAAACATCGGTGAAATTTTTACCCACTTATTACAACTCCGGCTACACCAACCGGAAGTAAGTTCACCTGTTTCCGAGTGAGAATATCAGGTGAAAGTCGATTTTACCATCCACCAATAGCTATAACGGTGATTATTTGTCAATTAATTATTATTAAACATAAATGGAAACAAAACTAATTGTAAATTTGTATTATTTGTTTATATTTGGCGGCATTTTAGAACCGCTCTAGATATTGACGAAAATAAATTTTCATTGACAGTAAAAAGCCACAGAACCATTGATAGGATAACATGTATTATTACTTGATTTCAAATTAAAAACAAAGACGGGCAGTTTTTGAAAAATATATTTTCAGAAACATGTATAAATTTGCAAAGTTACAAACTGTTCAGTAATGATTATCTAAATCATTTAGCATTTATTTACAGCAAAATTGTTAAAACTACATTTGCGAGCATATTTTACAATTTCTTTTCAATTCATATTTACTATTTTTTACAAGAATATTTGCTTTGAACATGAGATCTTATGCTATAATAGATTCTCCAACTGAATATGAAATTATAGCTACTAAATGAAATGTGTTCTATGCACTTAAATATATTACAAACAATATGTCACAATTTTCAAGCTCTATGATGAAAATGTCTACAAATAAAATTACTAGATAAACATTTTCAAAGACATAAATCTAGTTTTGATTTCATTAATGGCAAGAGGCTTAGAACCGTTACAGTTAAAAAAAGTGCAGTCTGCTTTACTTTAGTCAAAGACAGGTAATATTGTATACATTAATAGGTGAGAAGGTAAAAAAAATTATGAAATATGATATTTTGACAAAGTAGCAATATAATACATGCATCACAAAAGATTGATTGGCCTGATAATCACATCAGACAAATACAATTTCATGGTAATACAATATCAAAGAAATAAGGAACAATACTTGGCAGCTTGTTTCTCTATTAAATTAGAATAACAATAAATTTGGAAAATCAACATGTATTATTTAGAACAGCAAAATTACATTCCATGGTTGATTATAAAATAAAAAACTATAGCTGTTCGAAAAATTATGATATTTGAACATTCAAAAAGGTGCTAACAGAATAATTAACCATTTAAAATGTTTGTACATTTTTGCAGTCAATTTATTTTAAATGGTATTGCAATAGCTGTTCCTTGAATTAACTCCAAGATGTTTCTAATGATGCATATAAGCTAAATATTTTCAAGTAGAATGTTTAAAAAAATAAACATTTCAGTGAATAGTGAAATATATTTTAAGGTAACTTATCCATCATCATCCATTGTGTAGAGTAAGAGTCAGTCAATATATTTTATAGTTTAAATGATGTTTCTTGTAAAAATAATTAGTTTTAAAAACTTAGACTTTTAAGATATAGCAGGCGATATCACAAGAAAGAAAAAATGAATCAAAAAAATCTGCCAAAGAGCATGTTGAGCCTTCAGTTGAGATTCTTATTTTTAACTATTTCCTAGATCATCATAGAGCAGGTTGCCCTATTCATAGTCCTGAATCAGTAGAAAATCATAAAGGCAGAAATCAATGTAATTGTGCAGAAAATGGTCAAAGAGGTACAAGATCTATTAAGTTTGATCTAGGTTGAGTCATGGATTCAGGAAAAAATTCAACAAGACGATCAAATAGACGAGAGCGCCGAATGTGGCATTCACTGGTTGCTAGAAGTAACAATTCATCGCAGCTGTCTCCTTTCTTTGTGCCTGAAGTTTGGACACTTGCACTATAGTCATCCTCTCCACTTCCGTCATCATCACGAAATAACACAGCAGCCATTAATTGAAACTAAAATAAAAGCAAGCCATATAATTCATTATTCTAATTGCTTGAACATTAATGGGTTTACAGTGGAATATCAAATACAGGCACTCCCCGGGTTACGTAAGGAATGCATTCTGGCACCCATTCCGTAACTCAAAATTTGCGTAAGTCGAAAATCACTATGGATGCTGTGTTTAAAGTATAATTTACTGCATCAGTACAGCACAAGTAATTGGTTAAAATAGAGGCATGTAAACTAGCACTTTTACTCTCACTACACTACACTACAACATTTATCACCCATGACTGCAAGGGCAACATGTTAATTTGCACGAGTGGTAGAACACACTTAAGAACATTGCACTACAACCCACGCCTTGCATTCCTCCTCCGTGCATGTATGCAGTTCCTGCTCACGCAAACCACTAATGTAAACTTTCTGCATAACGAAAATGTTTTCAAGTGATTTATGGATCCACTTACGTAAGCACGGGTTATGAAAATCAAGGCTTACATAACCCAGGGAGTGCCTGTACATACAAATACACATCCTTTATAAATATAAGGATTGATTTATCTTGATTATAAAGCCATTATAATGGTAAGATTTAACCTACTAGGGGCTCTGCCCATGGCCACTTCGCTATCTTGTTATTAATAAAAAACCTAAGAGTGATAAACATACCTTAAATACAACAAAAACAAAACCTTATTTTAATTCTTTAAGAACATTCCTTAAGGTTCAATCCAATTCCTTCTACTATAGGCTTCTTTAAGTATTGTAGTTTCACAAACAGAAACAGAAGACAATATGGTATTAAAGTCAATTGTTGGCTTAGATATATTTCAGTAATAAGATAAACATTTTCCTGGCATTGTTATTTGATGTCAATTGTTGTTTAAAATAAATGTATGGCACGCTGCTTGCCGTTTCAATTTTTTAATTCCATGAAACCATGAAAACATTGAAACACTGCTGTGAAATTTGCGTTTTATGAAGCGAAAGTAAGTGAAATTATATTGTTCGGCTTACTTACGTTTCTACATGGACTCGCTTAACTATGACTTATTTATTGATAAATAATCTATATTATAATTGGTGCAAGATTATTGTTTTCTTGTCTACACACTTTTGCAGCCACTCTCTATATGTGATTTAAGATAATTTCCGAGTAGGTACAAGTGTGAAATTTGGCAGGAATGCATGAATCACGCATTAAAAGGCAATGCCTAAAAAAAATCCTGAAAAAATACCCAGGTTCAATTCCTGGAGATAATTTCTGTTTCCTGTAAGAAAACATTGCTAGCTTTCACTCTTATGCAAATTAAAATTCGAAAAATTGACCTACAATCACCGTACATGAACTGTTTTAAAGAAGATTGCACAAGGTTTCTTATTCTTATCATCGATTTTTACCTTTCATTCGAAATTACTCATATTTAATATGTGACAAATTTTGACCATCGATAACTTTCCTGGAGAACGACTATCATTGTTGAGACTTGAGATTTCTATTATTGCCTCAATACTCACACATCATACAATAGAAATATGAAGCATTTACGTAGATGTATTGAGTGAGAGGGAGAGAGGTAGTGAGAGGGAGTGAGAGGGAGGGATGGGAGACGAAGGGGGGTAGAAGGATACGTCAATATAATTTTCTTTCCTGTCATAACGATGGGTATTTACGCAAGGTATTTAAGTATTGTAGAAATTAAAAAAAAATAATATTCAATAAACTTTTCAAGCTTCTCTGTGTTTATTATTAAAAAATGCTGGCAACATTTCAAATTTGAAATGCAGGCTTCTCTAGTTTATTGATAAGTAAGGAAAACCAAACTAGATAAACACAAGAAAAATTAATGTTTGTCATATTGGCGAATTACAACACAATGATTAGTACAGCATTTATGCAGATTCATCAAACTTTGAGGAAAATTTTTATTTTAATATCTAGTTAATAATTTTATCACTGGAATTTAATTAAATTACAGCAAAAAATATTGTGGTGATCATTTCGAATGATAAAATTTCATAATATTCCAGTGATTAAAATTCCTGATGAATTGAGTGTTCGCAATTCTACTTTTGCATTAAAATGGGAAAACTGCTAAGGAAATAAATTATCTAAAAATTTTGATAACCTGACAATTTTAAAACAGACTCTCCACTCATATAATAAGACAGTAAAATATCTTGCCGCCAGAGGCAGGGCTGCTGATTTTTGGCAAAAAATATAATATAGATTTTAGAATTAATACATTATTGATCATAAACAACGAAAAATAATAGTCATACTTAAAATTGCATTCTTTATTGTAGCACTTCATTATACATTACCCATTTCGTATAGCCCTATCCTATCCAAAGGGGCAACAATGCAAATCACCTTGATGAAGTACTAACTGCAGCAGAAACAGCAGCAGACGTTAGGGTAATGTTATGAGGATGGTTCCAAATGTGAAGTTAGAGAAGAAGAAAAATTCTAAACTTGACCGAGAATCGAACCAAGGTCTCCCACTTGCCGGGTAGGTGCTTTAACCAACTCAGCTTTCAAGCCAGTCTAATTCTCCATTCTTGAATTAGGGTATTCATGATGAAGAAAGGGATAAATCAGTAAGGATGTTTCCTGCTGTGCCTCAGTAAGGACATCTAGTGTGGTAAGGTTTACCTACTGAGTTAGCCCGTAAATACCCCAATTCGCAAATGGAGAATTAGACTGGCTTGATAGCTTAATTGGTTAAAGCACTTACCCGGCAAGTGAGAGACCTAGGTTCAATTCCCGGTCAAGTTCAAAACTTTTCTCCTTCTCTAACTTAACGTTTGTGTTCAGTTATATGCCCTCATGCATAAAAAAGTTGCATTTCCATCCATTCACTCTTGCTATGATTTCAAATTGACTGTAACAGTCCTTTAAACAATATATACAGAAGAAAGTAATCAATATAAAGTGTGAATCAAGATAAAGTGCGAAACAAGGAGAGCCAACGAATGAGAATATAGAATTTTGAAATAAAACAAATCAACAGCAAAAAGTAATCAACAACCTTTAAAGATAAGGAAAAATATAGTCATAAAAATTATAGATACATAATTTCGAACTTCTTCAATAAAATTTAACTACAAAAAACTACAGACGACTCCCGAGATTCGACCGTTCGAAGAATTCGACCAGTCGAATCGACCTAGCTGATCGATCGGTTGAATTAGAAACTAGTTTATGTGAAGTAATTTTCGGCCCGCCCGACCACGAGAGAGTTTAGTTTCAGTCTAGACATCGTTATTTCTGCTCTAATTGTTTGAATTTGTGCTGATTCGACATTCGACTGTTCAAGATTCGACCACGTTTTCAGGAACGCATCCCTGTCGTATCTCGGGAGTCGCCTGTATTGCCTATTAAAAGAGTCAAGAGAAGTAATAAATTATCCAAATTAAGGAAAATTATTTAAAATAAAATCTGTTTCATTATATGTGTTAGCTGAGACATTGATTTACAGTTGAATTTTAATATACTGTATTAGTTTGAATTAAAATTGCAATTAAAAATTCTCTCATATTATGTTTGAGGACTAGTGATTTCAATAAGAGAAGTGACCGAAAAGTTCTATGTATACATAGCCTCAATACAGGGCAGGTTTCTGATTTTTTGGGCATTTTCATTTTTTTCTTGAAACTCCTTCCAGAGGTATTGCAGTAATCTAAGTCGCCTTATATTTAGGCTAATATAGTAAAAGAACAAACTAAGAGAATAAAACCAACTTACTTCTTTTGTTTGCTCTGGGTCATTATGATCCACAATTTCAGAGAGGGAAGTCTGCAAGTAATTTAATGCTGACATCTTATTTTTCATTGCTAATTCTTCAAACCTATCGAAAAAGAATTCATCCAAGTTATGGGAAATATAATCATAGATAACGACGCACTTTTAAAAGAGATTTTTATTAAAATCAGATTTTATTTCTCAAATGTATTCATACATTTTTATGCGTAGAAAATAGAAAAGAATAAGTAAGCCATAAAAGCAATAAAAGCTTCATAAAATTTCACTTAATCATACCTGTGAGTGCGTATCATCATTTTACATCTCTGCAAAAGTTGAGCATGGGTCGGCCTTTGAAGTCTGAGTTGCCAAAAGTCATCAAGACGTAATTTAGGTAGGCATGAACTACCAGGATTTCCACCAAAAAGATAATGAACTTTTTGTACAGGATCGTAGACAAGTTGATGAGCAAATCGAGGGCAAGGCTCCACGTGCTGCATACGACTCCAGTAATGCTCTCCAGTGTTTTCATTGCGATATACACAGGACCTATAGAGTGAAGAAATGAAATAGAAACAAATTCTTTATGACAAAGTCATTGTTCTGATTTTGTATGATATAGTTTTGATTGATTCTTCATAATTTAATATGCTTAAGGAATTAAAGGAGTACAAGGAAGAATTCTTGAGCTCAACTTATGACTGTAATAAATATGGAAAATATTTCTCAAACAGCCGTAAAATGACTGGGAAAACCAGTAACTTGCAGCGAACAGAGTTAATCATAATTAATTATGCTAAATTGCTCCAACTTATTATTAATATGCATTACACAAAAACTATAAATGATGAAACATGCAAATTAACAGCATTTTAAAGAAAAACACCAACAAATTGGGTAATGTAACTATTTTTTTAGGATAAAAATTTTTCTTCCTGGGAATATGCAAACAAACCCTAAACAAAAATATTATAAGTGAACTGATAGCTGAACACAATGTTAAATTTAAGAAGGATTTCAAAAGTCCTTTCTATTAGCAAAAGTGAAAGAAAATCCCTCAATGGAGGTATTTCCTTCCATTTATCCTG
Organism: Uropetala carovei; assembly: GCA_036926305.1. Lineage (NCBI taxonomy): Eukaryota > Metazoa > Arthropoda > Insecta > Odonata > Petaluridae > Uropetala > Uropetala carovei. Next base: position 367,508 of record JAXCHB010000100.1, read on the forward strand.
TCATTTTTTTGCATTTTTTGAAAGCCATGTACTGATTTATTTTGTCTCTTAGGATTAGTTTATTAATGCAATAAAATCACCAGCTGAAGTCCACAACAATTTTTAAGTGGCAAGCCATCTTAAATATGTTTACGGGGTACCAAAGAAACTCTCTTCAAGTGAATATAAATTGTTCAAGATGGATGGGGACCACTAAGCCAACAGTGAATATTTATTTTTCACTAGCTCATAAACAGCACTTTATGGTCTTTTACAATGAGCAGAATAACAATAGCAATGACAAAATACATACAGCCATGCACTCGGCAGGATTCGAACCCGCAAACTCAGCATTAGAAGCTAGACATGCTAAACACCCCTCTAACAAGGCCAGCAAGGACTATAGTTTGCAGTCTCTTTGGGGAATATTTTACTGATACAGGTTAACATTTTGTTTATGGGAAGAGCTAGTTTAAGTTATAATGTTCATGCTGAATATAGATGAGTGAGTATAATGCTTTAAAGCCAATTTTAATTGCAATGCCTTTTTTTTAGCTTTGTAGCAATGCTAATTGAACATTAAAACATAATCAACTATTAACCCTCTAATCCTCTGAAAATATGAAAGAGATATTTAAATACATACCACTGATTAGATTTGATGTAATACACCCAGAAAGAGTTCTGAACATTGTCATCTCTCTTTTCCTTATCTTTACTCAATCCCTGTGAAGGCAAGAATTAGATATGAATAAGCAGTAAATTAGTAATAATTCCAGCAATTCCCACTTAAATGAGCATAAGAAAAGACAGACTTACTGAAAGAACATATATTTCATCTAATTCAGGATCTATTGTTGCTCTTTGAGTGAAACCTGCTGCTGGAACTCGAGGACCCTCAGTTCCTAAGTTTCCAGATGCCTTTGCGGATCCTCCATCAGAAAGTATGAGTTCCACTTCCCCAGTGTCAACAGCATAGGTGAAAAAGTCATTAAGGTATTCCTTGTCACGCTGCCCAGCAAATATATACAATTTACGGCTTCCCTGGAGGAAAGGAAATTAAACTTCTCATCCTAAGTCAGCATAAATTGTACCCTACAAATTGTGATGCTGATTATTATTGAATACTAAAATTTTAAACATACATTTTTATTCCAAAAAAATAGTGGTCAATTTATGTACCATGACATATAGTAATGAGCAATTATTGCATCATATACAAATTATGAAACAAAAAAATATGCCATTACATGAAATGAAACCAGCAAAGGGCAGTGGGGTGGTAATAAAACTATTAAATTCCATTTATTAATTTAATGGATGAAAAGATTTAACACCAAAATTTTGCACCCATCCATGAAAATATTACTCACAGGATGAAAAAGCATTGAGTGTCCAACGCGGGAGCGAATCGTAGGAAGAGAAGAACTGACACCTTCTCCATTTATGGTTGAATCCTCACAAAGTTTTTTCCAAGTGTTGGTCGGAACGTGATATGAGTAAAGACCTGAAAATGTTGGCTCCATAGGTCCTATCGATGAAGCAGCACCAACTAGACCTGTACAACCTGGTCGATCGTCATCAGAACTTGATAAAGACAAATAATTACATTTTAGGGGGAAAAATTAACAAGGGGAAGGCACTACTGACCCCCAACCGATTTAGCTGAAACTTCGTAGAGATAATGTCCATGACGTCCGATTAACGAAAATATATACATATCTGGGCCAATACCCAGCCGTTTTTAGTTTATTAATAAAAATAAGTTAATATTTCCCGAGTCACTGCTTAAGTACCATACACGGTAACGAACTTCGTAAGAAGCGGCACTGGCATAGCGGTTAGCGAGTTTGACTGTAAATCTGAAGATCTGTTGTTCGAGTCCTAGCTCTGAAACTTTTTTCATTTTTTCCCACATTTTCACTTTCATCACTTTAAATGCTTATTTCTTAATAAAGCTATATATTTTTATTTTTTAATAGTTAATATTTTTAACACACTGATGTGCAGTTTTGAAGAATTATTTGTAGCGTACATAGTGGTTGGTTTTCCTCGTCAATAAATTTTTCATTGTAAAGCAATTTATTAGTTTGTCCTCCCCATGAATAAACAATGAAAAGAAACTTATTGTCTTGCACGTATTGTTTCACAATCATGACACTGTCGAAAAACACTTTGAAAGCATTTGGAAAAGGATAGGAGAGGAGTGATTTCAAATGCTACAAGATCAGTACTGCTTCTTTCATCAGAGCATTGTGAGCATTTTAACTAGCGTGTTTCAAAGTGTATTTATAACATACTGCAGTTTTTGCTGTTACAAAAATGGAATATACTGCTTCAACATCTTCAGCTGGGAATCTGTAACGAGCAAAAATGTTACATCTTGTACGTCTTCTCCTTTGGACGACGAAACAGCGAAAGATGTGTTGAACACCGCCATTACTGAATGAAGCTCCTCCAAAAAAATTGACTGATGTTGGATAAAGAAGTTCCCGAAAGTGAATGTGGCCGTAGGGTTGTAATGGCCCAAGAAATTTATACACATGTTGTGGATATGCTTGGCGAGATGAACTTCCCTGAAGATTACGATCTGGTGGGGCCCGATGAAGTCGACGAAATGCACAGATTAGAGGAAATCGAGTTAGCTTATAGTTATATATACTACCATTGTGATTAGGAATTTTATTTAGAAATAAATGGATATTTAAACTTAAAGCAATATTAGGAAATTAGGTAATAAATACTTTAAATGATGAAAGTGAAAATGTGGGAAAAAATGGAAAAAAGTTTCGGAACAAGGACTCGAACAACAGATCTTGAGATTTACAGCCAAGCACGCTAACTGCTACGCCACCGCCACTTCTTACAAGGTTCGTTACCGTGTATGGTAGTTAAGCAGTGACTCGGGAAATATTAACTTATTTTTATTAATAAAATAAAAACAGCTGGGTATTGGCCCTGATATGTACATATTTTTGTTAATCGAACGTCATGGACATTATCTCTACGAAGTTTCAGCCAAATCGGTTGCGGGTCAGTAGTGCCTTCCCCTTGTAAGACTTTATGTAGAACTTTGAAAAGAAACAAAATTCAAAATTCATAAAAGAAAAAGAACTATGGCATACTTAAAGGCAGGTAAGAGAACGCGACCTCCAAATACGTAAATTGTCTGTTTTTCAACATCCATACACATCTGATGATCAAATATTAATTGAGGACCTCCCATTGAAGCAGTATCTTCGGTTATAAGTGTCCAATGGTCTCTCTCTATGTCATAGACATAAAAGTCACTCTGAAAATATACATTATTTTTTATCATACAGTGAACAATAAAAATTTCCCTTGATACAATACACTAAGTTTTAAAAGGCAATTTTTATTAGTCATTCTACTAATTCATAATTAAACTTGTTATATCAGCTATGGCTTGTACTGACTAAATCTGGGCTTATGAATGTTGGCAATGAAATATGTAATTATAATTTAAGCAAAACATAGGTACTATACTTTTTAATAAGACAAGATTATAAGCCAACAAAATAATAAGTTTACAACCTAATCTCTGTAAAATGAAAGAGTTTTAGATGTTAAAAGGGCATAACAGAACAAATGATAAAATATGATAAAAGATCGAAATTATTGTTTCTTGTTAAAACACAGAAGGAAACTCAGAGTTATTCTTCAAGTACCTTAAGGTTTTCAGGAAATCTGAATTGACGGTCCACAAAATGGCCGAGAGTAAATAGTTGCCGTCTCTCTGGATCAAGACAAACTTTGTGGCATGAACGAGCAGTTGGTCCTCCCTAAATAAAAATAGAAACATAAAAAAACCTGGTGAAATTGCAAAATCATGCAATTATTACTTAAAGTACTTTTTAAAAGATATATGAATGTAAATGATACTAATGATTATATAATCTTATTGCAATATAAAGTTTACTTAATCTAGCTTAACTATGGCTCGGGTTCAAGCAAACTGTCTGCAGTACTGCTAAGGAAGGTACAGACGACTCCTGAGATTCGACCGTTCGAGATTCCACCAACTTGAGAATTCGACCGGTCGAATCGACCCAGTCGATTGATTGGTCGAATTAGAAACTACTTTACACAAAGTAATTTTTGGCCTGCCCAACCACAAGAGGTTTAGTTTCAGTCTAGACATCGTTATTTCTGCTCTAATTGTTTGAATTTGTGCTGATTCGACGGTTCTAGATTCGACCACGTTTTCAGGAGCGCGTCCCTGTCAAATCTCAGGAGTCGCCTGTATATGAAACCAGCACCAAAATTCTAAAAATATCTTTCAATAACTATTTTAGCATTATATAGAAAGAATGAAAAGTGCCCTGTCATGATTTTTCCTTTGTTATACGTATATTACTAAAAAGTTAATTTAATAATAAAAAAGCTGATGTGGCCAACACGACTTTCTCCATATTTGGGGTATAGATATTTAAATTATTATGAATAGCATTATAATGAAAAATTATTATTTCATATCGTAAAAGAATCCAGTCCTCCTTATTGCCGAAAATCATATTTTGAACTATCAGAAATTCCCGGCGTTGCCTGGGGAAATTTGCTTCAAATCTGATCGGAATTCTAGATGATACATGGTATTTAAGAATTCACTCGGCCACCATTTTGAATGAAACGGGCAGAGAGAAACAAAAACCACCTATGAATTATTTCTGGGAGTCCTCCATAATCGTACCAAATTTGATTCAAATCAATAGTAGGACTTGGGAAAATACGCATAGTTTAATGTTTAAATTGACCGCCATTTTGAATGAAGCGGACATACAAACATTAAAATCCTGCGTCGACCTTCCCCTTAGTTCCCCCTACTATCCTGCCAATTTTGGTTGGAATCGGTTGATTGTGGGCATGCATAAAGGAGCAGACTGAAAATTGCCATTAGCATTAGCATACAAAGTTATTTTGTTTTTTGTACAATTAATATAAAACATTTGGGATTAAAAAGTAGCCTACAGCCTTTCTATTTGTGAAGAAAGTATCTGTTGAAAGTTTGATTACTCTAACTTTAACGGTGTGGAAATGTATAGAAAAGAAAAAACTTCAATTATGATTTTGGAAATTTATTTATAATTTGTTGTAGTTCATATTTTGTAACGCATTTATTTATGATTTCTCTTATGGGTGCCCCCCTCCCACAGACTCTCCTCCCGTTGGTCTGATTTTGCTCATCTACAAACTTGATCTTATGCTTGTATTGAAAGTGACAAATATCAAATTTGAACTTCCTAAGTTAATTTACTCAATAGTTATTGCCGAAAAACCAAATCGATGCCCCCCCAAACCCCCACTTAAAATTTTTTTGAGATACACCACATACCCTATATTTTAAGCTGGCCCAGTCTAAAGATACGCTGCAAGTTTCATAAAAATTCGACCAGCCGTTTTTGCGTGATGCGGTAACAAACAAACAGACAATTCTACAAACCGATTCAAACGTCTTCTTGTGATGCAAAACACACAAAAAATTAAAATACCAACAAAAAAACAAATGTACAGAAGAGGTTACAATTTTATTTATATAGATATGTTTACAGAATTCACTGCTAGATGGTGGCGCTGTATACTGGAAATTTACGAATAAATTATCTACTAAATGGAAGGTTCTGCAAAAATTTGTTTCAAACAAAACTTGGGAGAAATATTATTCTCTACAACTTTGCTCCTCACGAAGATTACCAATAATGATGTTTTTAAGGAGATATTTGATGGAAACCGAAAAAACATTATTTATAAATAATTCCTAAACAATAACTGCTATAGAAAATTGTTTCAAATGAAAGTTGTAGGAAATTACATTCTCTATAACCTTTGTATTGAATTGTATACACAATACTGATGTTTTAACAGAGATATTTCACCAAAACCAAATTGGGTTTCAAATAAACCTCGACTTCCGGTTCACCGGTAATGTCCAAAAACTAATCAGCTCTTCGTGCTCCTACCAAAGTGTTATATATGAAATTTGATAATGTTATGGCAAGTACTTTTCAAGTTAGTGTGCCCAAAACCACATACACACAGACATCATTACAAAAATAGCCTAAATGTGTTCTAGGGACTTCACAACATGTATTTCCGTTGAAATCTCAAAGTTGATTTTTTTCATGAAAACAATACTTTCTCTATGCTACGTATATGGAGAAAGTAAAAATTGGTACAACATACATTGTACAAACTTTCGCATATACTAATGCATCATTTAGTTATCTTTTGAAAAATATGAACTATGTAGAATCGTTATAAACATCAACTTAAATAACTATACGAAATTTTATGAAAATCCTGCTGTTTTTCCGAAAATCCAATTGTTATTAAAGTTGCCCAAGAATAAACTAGGTAGCCTTATATTCATTCTTTGAGAAAAATGAAACATGTAGTATTATTTCAGACGTAAACTCAAGTACAGGTAGTTCTCGATTTACGCTGTTAATGCGTTCCTGAAAACTACATTGTAAATCAAATTCGCATAAAACAAGAACAATTTTCCCATATAAAATAATTGAAATATGCAGGTTAGGGAGAACACGTTTCTGTATTAGCCTATCCAATATCACCAAAATTTCAAATTGTTTTACAGAATACAATACAATAAGTGTAATACAATAATTTAAAGTAGAAAATAATAATAATATTATAAATCAAAGCAAGAAATGTTCACGAAATTATAAATCACCTTAAATTCATTCAGTTTGATAGGATGAATTTCAGTAAAGACTAATGCAACTATAGTACGTTTCATATTTAATGTCAACAAGAAAAGACAAACCTGACTCTCTGTGTCCATTGAAAGGAGAGTCCACTGTTGTGAAGGTATATGATACGACCACAAGTCACTAAGATCCTGGTGCCCATCCCAGCCTCCAAAGAGAAATATGGTCTCTGCTGCTGGATCCATTACCATTTGATGACCTCCACGCATGCCAGGACGGGGTGAAAGTGGTTGCTTAGATGAGGAGAGTAAATTCGATCTGCTATCCATCCCCTGTGCTCCCACCTCTGTGCTGCTACCTGGTGCAATCATTGTGAACCACGCTGGCTTGTACTCCTGTCTCTCAATGTACTGAGAGAACAAAGAACCTAAAAAGGACAGAAGTGATGAACAATCAGGGAATGATTTGAGTTTATTGAGGCAATTTAAAAGTTTTAATTCAAGCCAGTGTGAGTTTTAAATAAAAAAAATTAATGAGAGATTTTAATAAACAATAATATAAAATGAGTTTTTTTCACCTAACTTTTTGGTAAATGGCATCAAGCCTTCCATTAAATATTTAAGGATTAACCAAATTTGGAAACCCAAGTTCTGAAGAATTAGATCTTATTACAAAATTTCTCTTATAAATTTTGGTCTCAAATGGATAGGAATCCTCATAATATTATAATTTTCCTACTATCCAAGAACCATAATGTTAAAAATTTCAGAAACAATTTGTAAAACTGAAAAATATGAATGATGAAACACCTGATAACTAAAATTTAAAAATCACGCAAGTCTGTCCATTAAAGAATCTTCAAGCAACAAAACAAATAAAACTTTTAATAACAATTTTCCTAAAATCCAAGAAATTCATTATCAGCTGAGTCATCTTTGCTAATACTGGTCGCTATCTTCATCTGTTTCTGAAGTTTCAGATTCATCCAATTCTAATGTTGCAGTCATCATGGCATTGCTGTCATCATCTTATCATAATATGTTGTCTTCAATTCTATCTAAAGCATTACTTATGCAACATTTTTTGAATCCCTTAATTATCATTTCTGAAGGGAGGTCATTCCATGCTTCCACGATCCACTGACAGCCATGCTTCCATGATCCACTGACAGATGGTTGTGATATCTACTTTACGAACGAGTCTCCCTTTGGTGAATGTGTGTGCGCCATTCACCATCCAACTGGCCCACTTCTTCATTGCCGATTTAGATGGCTTGTTAAAATAACCTCTATAGGCTGCAGGATTGATGTCGATCCCCCTGAAATAATCACCAAATTTGTCTTCATTTCAAAAAGTTTCTTTTTTCTTTCTTTTGGGATGTGCATGGCATCAGAATACATCCAAAACCGTGACAAATCTTTGATGAATTCCACCAGACCTTTTCGAAACAAACTTTATCTAGTCAATGGTGATGTATTGATCAAACCAACCTTGCTGTTGCACTCGGAAAATGATGCCACGTAGAAATTCACCTTTCCGTATTGTTTTTCTTTTAAAAATGACATACTGAGGCAGTTTTGTCCCATCAGCCATACAGGCATTTTATTTTCACTGCAAGTTTCACAGGAGATTGTAGAAATTTTCATTGAGTTTTTAATTTCAATTAGGCAGGAGTCACAAAAATTAGCTACATTTTATCTTCTTCTATGTTGCTTGCCAAAGTGCTTTACTATATCCTTTAGTATGTAGTTTTGACATCGGTGTTACCATGCATATTAAAATATGAATGATGTACATTTTTTAAATCTCGTATTAAAAATCATTCGGTAAATTCACTCATTAGTTCATACAGAGTAAAAAGGTTATTCAGTGGAAATCATCCAATAAAATGAATACAAATCTTTCATGGCCATTTATTGAGTATTTCTAGAATTTTAAGAGAAAACCTTCCTGCATCTTATACATACATAGAATTCTCAGAATTTGATGTCGACTTTTGAAGCTTAAAAATATTTCCTAAAACTTCAACTTATACGTTGAATATAAAATGTGAACCTTAAAGATGAATAACATCGATATTTACGAAGACAGCTGATCTTTCGGTGGAGGTGATCACCATTTTGAATCAGTTGTTCCAGTGTTTACATTTTATGACATTTATTTCAGAATTAATTTTAATACTGTATTCACTCACATAATCCATGTCCTCGTGTACCACGCGCACCCCTATTTTTGGGTCAGTTCGAGGAGAAAAAAATTAATTCGTACTAAAAAAAGTTTATGTCTATGGCGGAGAAAAATTAGAAAAAATAAAAAAGTGCAGGGATTCCCCATAGGTGTGTTCTCTCTCAGGTTAAAGGAGCATCAGCAGCACACGATAAATTCCGCGAACACAGATACCAACTTATTCTGGCAAAAGTATAGGTAGAAAATGATAGTAAATTTTTAATGACAATTGCTTATTTTGAGTAAGAATAATAAACTTAAAACTCAATAAAAAGGTACAGCTTTAGTATTATAAAAATATTATGCCATCTCAATCTTGAAGATGCACCAACGGCAGTATAAACCATGCATTTAAACCCTAAACATTTGGTTGGTTGTATAGATATGCATATACTTCGCAGAATTCTTTGTCTTTTGTGATTATAAATTTAGATGAAAGCGTGTTGCAGTAAATTTACTATCGAAACTCTCAATTTTTAAAACTTCATCAGATATCTTCATGTATGAAGTGCAGTCTCTTTTTTACCGACATTTTGGGAAAAAAGTTGTGAGGTACACATATGTGATATTTAATTGAATTTCACCACCGTAGAGATCATTGTGACCACTAAGTATAGTTCATTTCGATAGTATCGTTAACAGCTGACATCAATCGAATTATAGGAAGCTTTATTTAGTGGGTCAAGCTCTCAGAGAATAACAAGTTTCTTATTGGTTGAAATTAAAACACGTCACATGGAAGGCTCAAGAAGAATATCATGACTTGAAACAATACTTACATATTTTTATTATTATGTTTATATCTGTGTTTTGTTAAAACTTGTATTGTACCGAACCTTGATTTTGTCTGGAAAAAATTTCATGAGAATTATTTTTAAGTGAAACAATGGGGGTCGACTTATACAGTGAATATAAGCTTAACCATGTATTTTTAAGCCAAAAATTCAAGGTCGACTTGTACACCGCAATATACGGTACTTATAAAACAAATTTCTTAAATGTGTAAGAGAGTTAACTGGAAAAATGAATTCCAATGGAGTTATGAAAAACGGGATGCCCAATTACATGGAACCAGTGCTATAACTAGGGCGGGGCTAGCGGGGCATCTGCCCCGGGCACATCTAAGCAAGGGGTGCAAAATATCCAAATAGTAACTAAGTAAACTAGAGAAAATAATTTCTTGAAGGGTACATATTTAGTAGTTTGCTGCAGGCACTAAATATCTAGTTACAGAGCTGCATGGAACTAAAAAATAAGAATTACAACAAATATTCAGAGGAAGATAAATTGGAAATATTTTTAAGAAAAACTTCAAATAAAAACAGTTCTAAAAATTATTAAACACAACTGTTTAATTTGTTTAACCCTCAGCATCAGCCCTGGTGTAGCATATGGAGTTTACCATCCTTATGTACAGCCAGCCTCTGCAGATATGGAGTTGTCTTAAAAAATTCTTTTATGCCCTTTACAATGAGTGTGCAGTAAATGTGCATTAATTATATCTTTTTAAAAATCGGTACATACGTATTAATGGGGAGCCCAACTTAAAAATATAAATACCGAACAAATACCATTTAAATTGTTTTAATTTTTCATAACAACATTAACACAAATTAATTAACATTTAAATGAAGAAAACAACTGACAAAAAACAATCACATTTTAATTTCTGGTGGCCAATATTTAGCAATTTCTTCTAAAATGGTATCAAAAGTGTCTCAATTGTTGAGAGAATTAAACCAGATAAACTCTGCTAAATATGATTCTAGATGGAGGCGTGCTGTTCCTCTTTGTTTCTTGTTACGCCATTTAGCTGAACCCCACATTCGTTCTACCTGATTGGTCTGTCTCGGCATTTACAAACCCAATCACCGGACAACGGGGAGGGAAAGTTTGGTTCCGGGCGAGGCGAAGGGCCTGGTAGCACCCGTAGATGACAAAGCGATCCGAAGGCTCGCCAATATCCTCTCCATTTGTGGCACAACAGTCAAACAAAATATAATTCCTCTGTAGACTACAGATATCTTGGTAGAAACCAATCGGTACTTATGTATTAAGTTGGGCTCTCCGTTAATACGTAAGTACCTAAAAATCTGACATGTCCAGCACATGACTTTCTCCATGCAGAATAATGAACATGATTGCTCTCGACATCTGCATCCTCAATAATAATTATCGACAATGAAACTTTTAAATAATTTTTTAAAAATGAATAATTTTCACAGTGAAAAATACTTTGAATCACTTCTCAGAAAGAAAAACAATAAGGAAACAAAATTGTTATCTGTTGCTATGGATAACAAAATATTTATGTGAAGGTAAAATTATCTCTGGCAGCATAAGCATCGCTAATAACATTTAGAACTCTATACTATCTTATTCTTGTGATGTTTACATGTTACACGGTTGAAGTTTTCAGAAATACGCAATTGTTTTAGAAATTTTGCAGATTTTTCATACTCATTCCGGGCGTTGCCAAGGAGACTCATTGTTGCCTGAGTTAATAAACATTGATTAAGCCTTCAAATAGGTGAAAGAATAGCGTTATTCACTCTGCACTTTTATTTAAGCATTGAAATTATTGTTGTAGCAATGTCATCATTTATACATAGCAACATAAATATTTACGGATAATTAGTATTCAGTTACCTGCATATGGGAAGCATTTCTAATGATTTAATCAAAGCAGCTGAATCTTCATTTCATTGTTTGAATGCTGGAATCTTACCTTTTCATAAGTAGAACCATTATATTATACATCTGTTATGCTTGTTAATGCAAATAGGCTCACGCATAAATTTAAAATTACACAAGAATAGGGATATATGTTATATTTAGCACATTATATGGTTATCTTCTCTTCATTTATAATCTAAATAAACGGTTGTATTGATTGTTATATACAAAGAAAGGACATATAATTCAATATAAAGAAACAAAGAAAATTAAAAAATAAAAGTCCGCAATCAATTACTGTGTAGCATTAATTTCCTCTCTAATATGACTTTTAAAATGTAGATTTCTGACTGACTTCACATAATAAATTCCCAATATGCACACACAGTCGTGCCCTCAGCTAGATTCAAACCCGTGAACCTTACCTATACCTGGAAAATGCATTATTATAGTTAAATGTGAATTATTGAGCCCAACTTTTTTTACACACTCCTTGATTTTGTATAAATTAATTGTAAAAAAACCGTGCAAATATTGTGTAGGTTCAGCTAGTTACTAATAAAAATCTTAAGTGTAAAGTTTCGCACTGATTTGATTATTAGATTTTGAGTTAGTGTGACCAAAAAATTTCTTTAACATACTTGCTCCTATACTACATATGAAGAAAGTAAATATACATTAACTAATGTACAGTACTGCAGAAATCAACTTTATTTAAATGTCCAATTATCTGGATTTTCAATAACTTGAAATCACCCTTACTCCCAAATAGTATGAATAATCAGAACACTAAAGCAGGAGTCAGCAACCTACAGTCCATGGGCCACATGAGACCGCTTCATGTGGCCTACGAATTTATGATGAAAAGTGATCGGTAAAATGTGATATAGACAATTTATTACTTTTTCAGTAAAATTATGGTGTCAAAACTTTTTCTAATGGATTTTCAACATTAGCATATTATTTAGATATAATTTAGGATGTAAACACTCATCCAGCACACCGAATGTTTTAACTTCCAATGTGATCCTCTGGAGCAGTCACATCTACGAGTGTGGCCTGCCATGCAGAAAAGGTTGAAGTAGTAGCAACAAATTTAGTGCCTTTTTAGTATAAATAATAAATTATTCGAGGGCTTGAAAGAAATGGATATGACTTCTTAAGGAATTTTAATGATCTGAAGATGAATTAACTTCAATTTTCACAGAAAGTTTTCTAATATTAAGGAAAACAAGTTAGGAAAGTGTACAGTGTATCACAAACGTGTGAGTTTCGTGCAACGGAGTATTAGAAGGAAATGATATACCTGTATGTAAGGGAAATAGTGTTTTCAAGTTCTTTTCTTCATCATAAATAATCCATTTTGTTCCTATTTAAAAATATTGCATGTACACGTAAGGAAATTAAAAGTTTGTTTGTGAGATTGTTTATGTTAACAACAATGAAGAATTAACCATGCAAGATATTTTCAAGTTCAACTCAATTTAAGACACTCTTGATTGATTTTATTGATAACGGCTACTCCTACGATAAAAATGAATAGGAAAAGAAATACTGTTCTTTACTAATTCTACAAGTTTTATTTGAAAAATATTTTGATATGACTGATATTTTGCGAGATATGACGTAAAGTTCATTTTTTCATCAGTAAAGTGGAACCCTTGATTGGCTTACATGATTCATTTTTGCGATTTTCTTATTGACTTTGATTGTAAGTCCTTAATATCAAATTTCATGAAACTCCGTTCGGTAGAAGCCGAGAACAAACATGCGGACAGACAGACGGACCGACAACAATTGGCGCTTATGCTGGAGGCAAAATGCACCTCAAAATATATTTTTTCATTGGCATTCTACTGCTATAATAGATGTTATAATGGAAGAAGTGAAAGAAAGATGATGAGTTTTCTTAAACAAAGAAGTAATATATTTAAACTCTAATGGTGGCAGAACAGTAAAGCTTTCTATGTAGACTATTAGACTGCACTGACACGAAAATATATTTTGATGCACTTAAGGCATGTCAACCATTACAGTCCTCCCAAGTACAGGATGGAGCAGACATAAGAGGAATGGATATCTGAGAAGAATGGAAAGGATTAGATTAGAAGAAAACATGATTCAGTAGATAAACAGATAACCTTACTACTGATTTTGGAAACTGATGAGTCAAACCTGACCAAGGATCTTAAGAATTCAGCATTTTATACATGGATATTTCATACAAAGCAGCTGAACTAAAATCTGTTGTAAAAATATTTTATTCTTGCTACATTTAGATTAAAAGATTATATAACAAACTTTCAAAAGACTTGAAAATACTGTAAGTGAATATCTTCATGAATAATACTTGTACACTTTGTAAAAACTGCATATTTTATGTTATGTAGTTCTTAAAATTCTGTTATATAGGTATATCTAATGATTTTAATGTACTATAACTAATTTAAAGAAATTTAGAAATCCTGTCCTAATGAATGTTTTACTCTTTTGTAAATAAATTTATTTATATGATTAACTTGTGATAGTTGAGCAGCTTTCAACTACTACACACCGCTTAGCAGGCATTTTTTACTTTCTCATACGAATCGAGAAAGTACTGTTTTCGCGATAAAATTCGACCTCGAGATTTTTACGGAAAGATAAGTTTTAGGTGTCACTGAATCCGAAAAAGTGGTTTTTGCAATGCCGTCTGTCTGTCTGTTACTGGCTCTGGAGCCTAGACGGTAGACCGAAAATGAATGAAATCTCATACTTAGGCATTTTATCATACTGAGCGGAGTATACATAGAAATGGTTGACATTGCTCAATAATTAAGAGTAGTTTATTCTACGCATTTTTAACAACAATCCAATTTTCTCAAAAACGGCTCTAACGATTTTGATCAAATTTCGTACAGTTACTTGAGTTTACGTCTTCAATAATACTGTATAGTTCATATTTCTCAAAAAATGAATATAAGGCCAGTTTATTCTAGGCAACTTTAACAACAATTCGATTTTATCAAAAATGGCTCTAACGTTAATGATCAAACTTCGTAAAGTTACTTAAGTATACATCTACAATAATACTACCTATTTCATTTTTCTCAGTGACTTAATATAAGGCTAGTTTATTCTTGGGCAACTTGAACAAAAATTGGATTTCCTAAAAACAGGCTCATATGATTTTCATTTTCTAAAGATAACTAAACGACGCATTGGTACCCATATATGAGAAAGTTTGTACAATGTATGTTGTACATATTTTTTTCTTATGGTATGATGATGTCCTATATCCTGGTGGATGTCTCCATAAATATTATTATTATGAAATGCTAAAACCTGATCTAGTACTTATTCCATAATAATAAATAGTAATAATCAATTGTTTAATGATAAAAGAACTATATTTTTTGTTATTGCAGAAATGTGATGGAGTAGACATAGGGTGATGAGATGTCCCAGTTTTACTGGATTTGTACTAGTTTTTAAAACTTTTGAAGTACAAGAGACTCCCGAGATTCTACAAATTCGAGATTTCGACATCCCCAATCGAATTGGGAACTAGTTTACACGAAGTAATTTTCGTCCCGATCAACCACGCGAGGTTTAGTTTCAGTGTAGACATAGTTATCTCTGCTCTAATTGTTTGAATTTGTGCTGATTTCACTCTTTTTTCTGTTAATCTTTTATTTCAATTTATTTATTTTATTGATTTATTTATAAATTTATCACTTGACATGATATCTAAAAGGAAATGTAATAGTGATAATGCAAGTGAATCAAATAAAAGAGTGCATAAGACTCATAGTTATGAATTGAAATTAGAAATTTTAAAGGGTGCTGAGAAAGGTGAAAGCCATACTGAAATTGCACGATCGTTGGGAATGTGTCGTTCAACAGTCCTAGGTGCGGTGTTGTGATTCCTAAAATGGAAAAACTTTTAGAACTTTGGGTAGATGATCAGTGTCAGAAACACATTCCTATTAGTGAGACCATGATTAGAGCAAAGGCTGCAGACAGCCTGGTCTGACTCGCGCGAGCCGGACCGGGCCGTTTGCAGCACATCCCTGCATACATCTATCTATACATACAACTATATATTGCAGCGAAATTAATATAAAAGTTATTAAAAAGCACAAAATAACTTGCAGCCTTGCCAGTTAATTTAAGGTTATGCAAACCTGCCCTTCTCTTAAATCTGTCAAACCAGCCATGACTTGCACTAAATGGAGGCTCAACAGAAATTTCATCCATCCTTTCCTTCAAATCATCATAGAGATCCTTAGCCTTTGCTCTAATCATGGTCTCATTAATAGGAATGTGTTTCTGACACTGATCATCTACCCAAAGTTTTAAAAGTTTTTCCATTTTAGGAATCTAACACCGCACCTAGGACTGTTGAACGACACATTCCCAACGATTGTGCGATTTCAGTATGGCTTTCACCTTTCTCAACATGCTTTAAAAATTCTAATACTACTCATTCCTTCATTTAAATAACATGGGAATAGATGAGGCGGATTTGATTTAATTTAGATTTTTAAATTACGTAAAATAATCATAAAAACAAAAATTTATTTTTTCCTTTTTAGTGCAAAAAATAAGTTATACATTTAAAATATTTATTATTTAATTTATTCATAATTTAATATTGTTGTATTAACATATTAGTAATGTTATTTTATCTTTATATAAAGTGAGTGGAGACTTAATAATTTTTTCCCGAGATGCGGGAACGTATCCCCCGATTATAACATGCAAGTCTATAGAAAAACGGCGTTCGACATTCGACAATTGAGATTCGACCACGTTTTCAGGAACGCATCCCTGTTGAATCTTGGGAGTCATCTGTATATCAGTCATGGATTTTCCATACCTTAAGTGGATTTACTAAAGAGACAATGAAGGACATGACCTAAGGTGATAGGTTTAGAAAAGGAAAACTTTTAACCGTGAAGGAAAAAATACAGCACGTGAAAAAGCAATCCTTTAAATGTAAATTAGTGAATTGCACACTGAATGACAGATATTGCTCCTATTTATTTTATGAACTATTTTTTGATAATACTGAATTGGTACCTACTTTGAGAATTTGTAAAATTATTCATTACTTATTAAACAAAATCACAGCCAAACTAGAAAGAATATAATTTCTCAGAATTCACTGTATCAGTTTTGTTTCCTAATAATCTTATGACTAGCTGCCCGTACAGCTCTGAAATCGGAGCTCTGTTGGAGTATTATGGTAATAAGGCCCTCTGCCACCTAACCTGCATGCCTCTGCTGCTTTGTGTTGCCGCTGCCGTGCACTGAGGCTCGATATCCTATTCCTGCTATCTGTGTGTCCCCCTGGCACATCTCCTTCCCCTCCACTTTCCCTCAAGCATGGCTGAGTGAAAGTGGAAGGGAAGCTTTGTGGTTGTGACTGACAAAAGCCTTCCCTTACTCATTTAATATACACACTGATTGTAAGTTGGAAGGAATTTTATAAAACAAAACAAGCAGTCTATATTTAAACCACAACAAAATTTAAGTAAAAAGCAAATGCCTTCTCAAAATATTTATACCACTTTCTCAATTCAACCTTGTAAAAAATATTTTGGGAAATGACTTATTACAATAATTTTTGGTAATTTGGCTAGAATTATTCACATAAGATATGTTAATGGGAATTTTTGAAAATGAAAAGCAGGCTATTATATGAACAATAAAACTATCCACAAATATTGTTTTAAACTTTCCAATAAAGCAAAACTTGAGTGAAATAACAAACACATCAGACTATTAACCCGTCAGCGTCCTACTGCATACTGGGTACATCGGACATAAACTCCACATGCGGTCGTCCTGCATACTGGGTACACCGCAGAGGTCTCTAGCTTTCTTTATTTTTTTGACAGTAAATTTTCTTAAATATGGGTAACCTTTATATATTTTAAAAGAGGAACCTTTGGCCTACCTATTTATCGTCATTCTGCATCCTTTTTGTCTTTTTTATTACACTTAATGTTCATTAAATTTTGTGATTGATTTTTCGCGAATTGGGGAATCGCATCTTCTAAAAATCCCCTATCCAATGCTGAAAGGAGCCGTATCTCTACACGAATGCTACTGCAAAGTGAAACAAGATCTAGACTGCTTATCTGCCAACAAACTTCGCTTTCTCTTTGGTTTTTCTTATGCGTCAGAGGTTGAGAGGTATAAGTCAAGGAGAGCCAAACAACGAAAATCATTGTTCGGCTCTCTGCGGGTCATGTGCTTGCTTCAGTATTTCTTTAGAGCATTATAGTATAAGATAGAGAGGAAGAAATGTCTCTTCTTGGGTCCAAGGTCTGTTTACAAACATAAATCACTGAAGATACGTAGTAAGCGAAAGTTTCGGAGCGAGCGCTTGCATCATGCCCTTGAGCTCGGGTCTTCGCAGGAGAAATATTCTCATGTCACTCTCAATAAGTTAGTCTGAAGTGAATGCTAGTAAAAAAAATTCAATATAGATGATTCATTGAAGTTATATTTTCTTGTAAATTTTATGATAAATGGGATAAAGCAAATGCCTTTAAAAAAACTTTTAACTTTTCTAATTTTCTTATTACGCGTACATTCTGATACATACAACATCATAGCTCTGTTTCTACTGGATGAAATAGGACAAATTTCACCAAGTAACTTCTATAATGATTATGAATGACTACTGTACAACTCAAAACTTTATAAGCTTTATGAAATGTCTTTTAAAAATATATGAAACGTAAAATTTATTTCAAATTTTTAGCCAAGACATGAAAAAGTTGACCTGCGAGAAACTTTTTTTCCTATTTGGTTTAGGTAGGTACATCCAGCGAATGAAATTTTAATAAAAGCTGAAATATTATTTTTAAAAAGACTGCATACCAATGCCATTTATAGTTTTCGTAATACTGAAAGATATGTGAAAGGACGGGTGTGTGCTAACTGGTTGGCGATTTGGGTGATTTACGTATTTCTCTTCTCTCCTGTAAAGAGTACGCTTAATGTAAGATAATATAAAAGAAATTGTTTATAAATATTATGTTCTACTAAAAATCTTCAAAAAATTTTATACAAATCTAATGAAAATGAAAAGTTACGAATTTTTAAATTTTCAGGAATCTAAATCGCGAATTTTGGCCAATTTTTAAAAACCTCATCTGACCTCTAAACACGTGATTTAAGTAAATGCCCTGCGCACTTGAAAGTTTAAAACAAAAACCCTTAGATGCCATCATTCTGTTTATTCCATAAAGATTATCTTAAAATTATGAGTTTAAGAAACACCATCTAAAATTCTGGCTTGTACCTCAAATTTCATTGCAAACACAAAAATGATGTTGTACCTTATACCTCACATAAGAATCTAATAGCCAATCAATAATAAAAGTTTTTAGGGATGATGTTATCTCTAACTATAAATACTAGAACAAACCTCCTTTAGCAGCTTGTTCAACAAACTTCTCAGCAGCCATATAATCACCATCACGGACAAGAAGGTTGTGAAGATGAGTAATGAGAGGGTCTTCCAAATTCGGGACACCTTGGCCAGATTCTAAAGCTTCTAATGCTTCCCAATGGCCCCGAGATCGAAGATGCTTCATACAAAGTCGAATTGCCTCACGTTCACGATACTATAACACGGAACAAGAGTAGATTTGTAATTATAAATTGAGTGCACTGATGCAGTCATACCTAAAATAGATACAAAATCATTTAAAACCAATGTTATGTCATTTGGTGCACTAATACCTATAACAAATTCTTTTGATGTATTTTTTTAGTCATTTTCTTTAAAATTCAGCATGGAGTAATTTGGCCTTGATGAAACATTGTCCACTTGCATTACTTAAATAAATTTTATTCCTAACTGCTTTTACGACTGGATTTGATTGAGGGAGTTTTAATGAATCACAACAAAAATTAAGATTCAAATAACCCAAACTTTAAGTAGTTTTTATTAGTGTTGTTTTCCTACAATGCTCTCAGCATTGTGATTGTTGCTAAGAATTGGCTCCATGCAGATGTTCAGTTTAATTATCAAAGCACCCATTATAAACTACAATTCACTGATAGTAAATTAGATCTTTTTTAGAAATAACAATGTAGCTGAAATGCATGTCTGATTTTATGGCTATTGGAGAGACATAGTTTGTCAATTTCATTATAAAAGGAAGTTTCTATGAAATTGTCTTGAGAATCACTTTATGAAAAAAAAATTTCAATGTAAAATAAACAGACAAATATTAATGAAAGTTAATTAAAAAGAAAGCTTTTCATGTTCAAATAAATAATTATGAATGACTTAAAAAAATTAGACGTGAAAATTTAAAAAATGTGCAATGTGAAAAAGAATTTAAAAAAAAAATTGTAAATGGACAAACTATCAAGCAATGTAATTAATGGTTTCGTTTCCAAAACGTTTCAATATACTAACAAAGTTTACAAATGTATGAGCATAACAACAAAATATATTCACTAATAAGAATGGTATATTATAAACGTGTATCACACTTAAAAAACCAATTTTTCACAAATTAAATGCCACAAACTTTTGCTTAGAAAAACTGCTTTACCAAATTTAACCAGCGAATACATGGCTGAACAATTTCCCAAGAATCTATTCCAGTAACACGGATGAACCAGATGCTGAAGTTGAACGATGGTCCCCAAGATTGCAATGGTGATATTTTCAAGAAACGGATAGGAAAAGGATGACCACCAACAAGCCGACGCAGTTCAAAAGTTTCTGGAGAGCTGTCATTTCGTAGGCCACTAAAAAAATTTTGAGAATCACATCATTTTATTACATGCGATGTACTTGTAAATCACTTCAAGTTACCACTTCACAAGAACTAAGGTCGTCTGGGAATAAACAATCTTCTGATTGAAGCAATATGATTATTCAAATTTTACAAATAAAAACATCAACAAAATATAGTAATTCGTTGTGTTATAAAACATTTTATTTTTTAAGATAGCACTGAACAGAAATCAGTGAAAAAGCAAAAATTAAAGATTTCCTTCGTAGAACTGTGACAAAACTAATACATAATATAATGGACGGTATATGAAATTATCTAGTTTTGGACTACTTTCCTACACTCGGAAAGAATAAAAGACACCTACCTTTCTAGTAGCTCTATCATATTGTCATCTTGTAACCCTCCATACACCTTAAATTTCTTTAAATTACAAACGTGAGTTTTTTCATATTTTCCAAAAGTTATAGATTCTACTAATGAATATTTCTGTAGCTTAAGTATCAGGAACTGTAAAAAAATTGCAAATTTATTTCAACTGAAAACATCACAGCAACAAAGTCGTTGTAATCACCAATATTTTACCTGTGGCGGGTTGTTTGTATCCGACGACCACCTTGAAGACTGATCATTTGGTTTGTCCACCTGAATATTTCTGAGTGTAAACAGATACCTACAATTAATCCTAGTCAAGAAAAATTGCTAGTTAAAAGCTCTTTCCTCAATTGACAATATGCACAACATTATGAACGAAACCTACAAAAACCTTGAAAATTAAATAATGATCGAATCTAATAATGAAGCGATAATCTTAAAATATGCCATGCCAACTGACATAGTCGACTAAATAATATTAGTCTTCTACGATATTTATACCTTTTGCGGAAGCAACCCAAAAATTTGATTTTAAGTGTCAACAAAAAATTAATTAAAGAATATATTTATCACTATTCAACAATTAATGCTTTACATACTCTGGAACGTATGTAGATGAAAAACTTGAACATTTGTGTACAGAATAACTGAGCTCTTTGACTGCTTCTTGTCGAAACGCCGCCATGTTTCGAAAATACCGGTTACATCACGAGATGGCGATGTTCAACGACGGGTAATGAAGGTTCGCATAATAACGAAAAGCGAATATCTATGAGTAATACTGTGATAGACTCGTAGAATATAACTGGCAGGTGAATCAGATGATGCACTTTGTTCTATTGACGTGAACTATTTGTAATTTGATGCTATCGTATTCATTTATATATATATATATCTGCCCGATTCTTTAAATATTGAGTGAACGATTAGAACAGTAATTATCATTCTTCATAAGCAAATCGCTTATCTAAAAAGTAGCCTCGATAAAGAATTGCTGACGAAAATAATGAATTTATAGTAGGGTGAAAAAAATAGAGGTGAATCCATCGGGTTTCGCAATCTTCTCAGTCCCCCTGAATTTAATCATTTTTACGTATCACAGTGCCAGAAAATAATATTATTTTCCCAATTAGGTATGATGAAATTTTATATTTTATCAATGTGATAAGCTAATCCTCTTCAATTACCGATGATATTTAATTTTTTGCCAACAACTAGTGTCCTGAAAACTATAATTCTTCGTATAGGGAATTACTTATATAACATATATAGAGCAATGACATAATAAAATTTCGAAAAAGCCTTTTAAATGCATGATAATATATCCAACTACTAATTAATATTATAAATTTTCTCTACCCTACCACTCCACAAAAAAAAAAGAACATCGCAATACTCCATGAAGTAGACGATTCATCCTTGTTTCCATTAAATTGCATGAAGTTCTGTCAATAACTTTAAAATGGATAAAGACTCTCTACTTTCTCAATTTACGGATATTACCGGCGTTGATGCTGAAAGAGCGAAGTTTTATTTAGAATCCTCTGCCTGGCGATTAGAAGTATACAATCCTCTCGTATTAATTCAAATATTGGCAGAACAGTGGTCACTAAGATGTTCTTTTTATTTATAAAGGTTGCTTTGGCCGGTTTTTATGAAAATGACGGTGAATCCCAACCAACCGGAGATAGTTCTCCTGAAGTAGAAGAGATCCCAAACGTAAAATCAGATGATAAGTCTAAGAGTAAAAGTCGGTCGACTGCGTCCTCTCGGTAAGCGTTAGAATATTCTATTAATCTTACTCCAGACTAGATAAGTTGTCTTAAAATCTGGATTTTTATAATTTTCTGCAGTTTCGCAACGGTTTCCAGTCTTAAAGAAGTTGCTGGAACATCGGATGAAGAGGATGACGATGAAGAAGGACAGGCATTTTATGCCGGAGGATCTGAAAGTAGCGGCCAGCAAATTCTTGGGCCATCGAAAAAAAAACAAAAAGACATTGTATCAGTGATGTTTAAGTCTGTGCAAGAGTAAGATATATAATTTATTTAGTGTTTTTCGAAATTTTTGTGTGGTGCTAATAAGGTGGTTTATGGTATCCTCTTAATGTGCTATAATGAAAATGGGTTTGTAAATTTAGCCTATTCTAAAATTCAAATTAGTCCTCGACTTCGAATCTGAGGTCTGAAAAACATAATGGAAATTTTATGGCGTAAACTACCAAAAGAAATTCATTAAATGCAATACTTTCTTTGATAAATTTAGTAAGCATTTTAAATTTTCTAGCTGTTTTAAAGCCAAGGATTAGTTTAGATTATTATTATGAAAGCTACAGCAAAAATTAACCTCTTATTTATTTTCAGACAAGGAGCTGAAGTGGTTGACCCGAAGAGTCAACCTCATGGAAGTAAGGGAAAAGTCGCAACTTTTAGTGGAACAGGTTATAAGCTTGGTCAATCAAATGATGACACAGAGGGTAAGCACATATTTTCAAGCAGCTTGTTTAAATTATTATTAGATTCTATAGTTTTAAACAGGTTTCGTTTCACTGCACAAACTGATTTTCAATAATTATCAAATTTATTAGTATGTTATGCCCATGAGTTAATTGTTATTTTTTCATTAGAATGAATGGTACTGGTCGGTTATCCCTCCGCAAATTACATTCCATAATAAAGACACTGCAATACATGATAACTTAAATGTTTTATTGGTTCTATCCTGTTTTGGCCCCGCAAATATTTTTCATGATAAATATTTATTGTTGAGAGGCTCATGGGATCGCTATGTAATATTTTTAGCCTAAAGCTTGCTAACCCGTGACTGTTGGGCCTGTCGCGACATTTACAAACCCGATCACCGGACAACGGGGAGGGATAGTTTCGTTCCAGCCGAGGCGAAGGGCGCAGTAGCACCCAGAGACGACTACCCATTAAAACAAAGCGAGCCGAAGGCTCGTCAATATATCCTTTCAATGTTATATCCTCTTGACTGTTGCGCCGCAAATGGAACCAATGTAATTTGCAGGAGGATAACCAACCAGTACCGAATAAATAACTAACTTATCTGAGTATAATTTTCTTTCATTATAGTAATACCACCACCATCCACATCCCGCCAGGATTCTCAAACTGAGGTTACCTTAAAAATGTGGAGAGAAGGTTTTAGTATCGACGATGGACCTCTTCGCCTTTATAGTGATCCAGAAAGTCGAGAATTTCTTGATGCTGTCCGCCAAGGGTGTGTTTCAAATTTTTTTGTTATGCTTATGTATGATATATCTTCTCGAATCTGGCATGCCCCCAGTTTCCAAATTTTCTACGTTTCAGATATATACACTGAACAAATAGGTTGGTTTTTGAAAGCATAGAGAATCAGTTCTGACACAGCAAATAGGGAGGTACAAAACTTGAACAAAAAAGAGTTTATACAATATGAAATAAAGGAGCAGGTAGATTTATCATTAAATGTACTTATTAAATTATCATCTACCATTTTATTTCTAAATGGAAAAGTTGATCATAGAATGTTGACTGAAATGAGGCGTTGTCCTGTGTGACAGAGATTGAAGGCGGATTGTTTATTTTTAAGGTAGCCACAACCAGAAGAAATGGCTTTAATCATTACAAAGCCAAGTTTTGGCAGGAGCAAGTTTTTATGAGGGGTTATCAAAAATAAGGCAGCAACCTGAATGATAAAATTTGGTGGTGTATTTGGAAAAAAGTCTGATATACAAATGTTGCATCCATACAACATTATTTTTCTACATAGTCACTGCCTCAATTTAAACATTTTTCTGAGCTTGGTACCAACTTATTGACCCTCGGATAATAGAATTCCATGTTAAGTTCAAGTATTCATGAAGAGACACCCTTTTGCATTTCTCTAACATATTGAGAATGTTGACCACCAAATTATTTTCTTGTGTTTGTGAAGAGATGAAAGTCAGAGGGTGTAAGGTTAACTCATGGATTTGTGCGGCGTTTCAAGTGGGAAGTTTTGGGCCATCCATCTCCCAGTCCAAATCCGACTTATGCAGGGGAAGTTTTCTTCCCCGAATAAAATGTCTCTTAAGAAAAAAATCTATGCACAGAGGAAACACTTGTCTTAATTTTCACGAGCGAAATCCGCTTAACAAATGGTGTTGATGCATTATATTCTCATCAGGTAGCAGGAATTCTTTCATCGATTCTATTTGTATGTGCATGCAGGAAATGTGGGGATTGAAGAAATCTGGTTGGGTTGGATGGCTGTGGCAGCTACAATGCCTCTAGATCTAATTTCCATGTCTCATTAGGTTGAAAGAAGAGTTTAGAAACCAAATTCTTTATTTGAAGTCCTGTGTTAAAGCATTTTTGTTCTTGTTAACAGCAAGTGATTTTTAACCTGTCGATTCTATGATTTGGGTTCAATTTCAGAGAACTTCCCTCTGAATTAGGAAGAGGGGCAAGAAGAGGAGCGGAAATCCATCTTAACATGGAAGATCACAGGCATGAAGATTTTATGTCCCAGAAATTCAAAGCCTTTTCTGGAAAAGGGCAGCTTTTGGGAAGGTAAGATTGTAGAAAGATTGAAAATATAGTATTTTGCATGAAAAATATTTGGAAGGCAGTTTTTGTGAATAATTGCCTGGTTTCTTAAGTGAAAGCTTGGATGAGAGGTTATCAGCATAAAGTTAAGGTTGCAGATTGTTTCACTAAGGGTATGGATTAATGTGGTTGTAATTGTTACTAAGCTAGTTGAAATTAGTGGACAAATTGCATATTAAAAATAGTTCATCCTATCAAAAGTAGGTGTTTCATTTTATCTGAGTTTAATTAAAATTTCTCACTATAAGTGGTAGTTAGTTAACATTTATCCAGTGCTTTGTTCCTGCTGGAATGCCATTTTGGAACCTTTATTTCTTTGAAATGCTAATTTTCATAATCTAAAACAAATCAAAGTTATTTGCAATGCAATAATGATTTATTCATATTGTAAAATCTCACATTTCTCCGCTGACAAATTATATTCATTTCCTATTTTTCCCACACATCTCTATTGCATTACGGCACCTTTCTTGATAGAAAAAAGCACTGCATTTATTTATGTAGCATTTTGTACAAATGAACATGAGTTTGACTTTGTTTTTATTTGATGAAGCCAAAACTTTAATTTGTCTATTAATATACATTCTTTTTGTTTGTTCACTTACTTTTCATCAAAGTTTTTATTTTTTACTCTATTTCATTTGTGCATTTACTAATAATGAACATAGCATATTCACTTTTCCTCCTGGCATACAACAAAATATTTTAATTAAGTTTAAGTTGGAATACAGCATTTCAAAATATTACTATGTGCTAAAAATTTATTATTTCATAAATGAAAGAAATTACTTAACTTTTCAATCTTATAGCTAATCATGGTTTATACTTTTTTCATAAAGTTCTATTTTTGAAAAGTCATTATTAATGGTAAAATAATTTATCAGTGAATTATAATTTTTGTTTTTATGTTTAAATTATTGCCACTGATATATTTGGTGAGGTATCTAATTAATTCATATATTAGAAACTGATATTATGCATGATGTAGGAAGCGGAACAAAATATAATTTCTGTATATTGGGTGATCACTTCTGCTTACTTACTATAACATTGCTGTATCCTTTAAATTGTTCATCTAGCACGGTCCCTACAGTTGTTGGGTCAACAAAGCCTCAAACTGAAGCTGACCGATTGGCAAACGAAGCAGCTGCAATTCATTCAGTAAATTTGAATGCTGATGAGCCAGTTACAAGTGTGCAAGTTCGTCTAGCTGACGGGACAGTCCTGCAAGGCAGATTTAATCACACTCACACAGTGGATGATGTGCGTCGCTTTATCACTTTGTATCCTTTAAAACAAAAGTTAATGGACATTTTTATTGGGGTTTGGTTTAAATTTAGAGAGGCAGTGAGAAACTCATCATTTGCATTGTAAGCTGACCAAGGGTGACCTTCTCCCAGGCCTTCTTACCTGAAATGGACTTTGCCTTTCAGAATGTACTTAATGGTTGGAATTAAATTACAGGAAAGTTCCTGATTTACATTGTTGTGATACCATAAAGGAAACACAAACATCAATATATGTGCTGCAGTCAAAAAGTTCCTGGACTCGTCAGAATGTGTCACAGGCACTTGACGACAGCTCACTTGAACATTAGTATCAAGCGCTAACCTTTAGCTGTACAGAGAGGCAAAATTTGCCCTTATTGTATTACTAGTTTCTTTGTTATAGGCTGTAGAGTATTGTTAGTTTTCGTGTAATTTCGAAGTCTGATGTGCTTTTCTCATTTATTATGGTGATAATTATGAAA
This sequence comes from Uropetala carovei, assembly GCA_036926305.1. Classification (NCBI taxonomy): domain Eukaryota; kingdom Metazoa; phylum Arthropoda; class Insecta; order Odonata; family Petaluridae; genus Uropetala; species Uropetala carovei. The sequence continues at coordinate 394,542 of JAXCHB010000100.1, forward strand.
ATGAAGTACATCTTTCCTAAAATTATTATCCCTCTGCCACAATGCACTTCTGACAGGAGGGATAATTTTAGCTATGTTGACACATTTGTTTCAATACATGGACCCAATTTTAATCAGGCTAGATGTCATGTAATTGCGAAGTTGTGAGGGAGAGGCTTTGCTGTTAATGTGCCAATACCTTCTCCATTTAACTTATAGAAAATCATGTCGTCTTTGACGTAGTGTTTTAGCATTTACTGAATTTACAACAGTATTTTAAAATCAGCCTTGATGAAAGTTTATGCAGTGGATTCTGCTTATAGAATTCATGTTCGATAAGATTCAATACAATTATTCAGACACCTGCAGTCTATCAAATTTCATAATAGAAATTCAATTTTTTAAAGTATGATCTGTTGCTCTTATAAAAATGTCTGCTTAAATTTGAACACGAAAAAAGCAATATGTCTTCCACATTTTTATCTCATATCATATGCTTTAGAAGTCATTTCTATAGGGTATGTCTTTATGAGTTAAGTTAAATCTCTTATTCATTTATCCTAGAGGAACCATAAGTCCTGATATTTCTGAATCCTACATCTTGATAGATCAACCAGATTGATTCACATTTTGTAAAATTTCTTGATTTTCTGCAACTTGAAAAATAATACTCAGATTTTATTATAGTAAAGCCTCCATTAATAACAAGAGGTAAAATAAATTATTGTTCCTGTTTTGCTTAGAATCTGGTTACCCTAATATTAACTTTTTCAGGGAAAGGCAATTGATAAATTGTTAAGATATATCTCTTTAGTATTTCCAGGTTTGACCACCATTTTATTATCATTTATTTCTTAACTGAAAAACAGAGCACGACCACAATATCAAATTACACCATTTGTCTTATTGTCAGCATTTCCCAGGAGTGAACTTTCTGATGGATCCAAGACATTAGCAGAGGCGGGAGTATTGAATGCTTCTTTGCTGCAAAGACTGACATGAAACTCTTGGAATTCCATTATGTCTGTTATTGAAGTTCTCCAATTCTGTACAGCTGCATTATTTAACCTCAGTTTGCAAAACATTTAGTGATGAATAAGGAACGTTATCAAAATTGCTAAGTAGCTACACCATTAAAAAACATTTCAGTTAAAATTTGCTCATAGAAAAATAATTCTGTGCATTGAGTTGTGAGTTACTCTTAAAGAACTGTGAAATTATTGGAAATACAAAATAATTTTTTAATTTGTCCTTTTATTGTGAGCTTTGTTATAAGCTTGAAAAGCATTGTATTAAAATTTATTCTGAAAATACATTTTTAAAACTAAATTTCTCTGAACATAAACTGTTGCAGTGCATAAAAGTAAAATTTTGCAGAAACTTGTTATGATTATTACCCTTATCAGTGGCATTCAAAATGGAAAGGGTATGGGGTTAGAACCCTCGTCATGAAGCAGAGACGTAGCTAGGCGATATTGTGCCCATGAGTGCCCGCAGTAAGGGGCAAGGGGGGGCACTTGCCTCCCCTTACGTTTCCCAAAAATTTTTACATATGGCATTTTAAAGTTTACGCTGGCACAAGCAGAGCTGACAGATCGCGGTGTCAATGGTGTGAGTGCACCGGGCCCTGCGTCTTCTAAAAATATTTGTTTTATTTGTGGCTGGGCGAAAATCTGCTGAAGTGTGACTGCAAGTAAATGTTTTGAGTGCAATAAAATTCCCATACTCCTGTTGAAACTGTATTTCCGAATGTTGATTGTAAGAAATATAAGGAATGCATATGACTGGATGTAATTTTCCTGACATTTTTGTTGCCATTTTTGTTCAGTATAATCAATAGTAAAGGAACAAGTAATTGGAGCACTTGCTGAGAGGCTTCCCGGAAACCCATTCGCAAAACGTAAGAAGAAAAGACGGAACACGTTAAAGTAATTATTTGCTCTCCGGCATTATTCCAAGTGCCCTACCCTTGAATATGAAGTAGCAGAGATATCAATCTTTGAAACTTAAGGCGGTACTGCAAGCAGGCACACAGCCAGGGGAGGGAGAATTTTACTTCTACTGCGCGACTGCCAATAACAAATGTCTAATATATTTTGAAGGGTGTGTTTTTGGTTTGTTCATGGAACTCCTCCTAAACGATAAAAGCTAGAATAACCAAATTTGGTACGATTCTTCCTTACATCCTAACTTAGTGAATGGTCAAGGTTTTGTTTCTGTCCGTCACTTTGATTCGAAATGGCGAACGATTTAATTATCGAACGTCACGTATTTTACCGCGTCCTGCAACTGAAATACAGGGATGAGTGTAGACTACTTTGAATTTGCCCTTTAAAATTACTTAAAATTATGGTAGGAACTTGAGACTTGGATACTTCTTTGCGGGAAAGAACAAATTATATTTTTATTGAAGACAGATTCTGAATTCTGGTCGAATTTGCGTAGAAATGCGGTTAGAATCAATAAAATACGTGATTTTATCAGTTTTATTACAATGTCAATTATAAGTTACCATGACAACTACCACTGTCGCCGAAAATGAGAGTTCAATGGGAGTTATATGGGAGAGAGGGAGAGAGAGGGAGGGAGGGGGAGAAGGGAAGGAGAGGGTGGGAGGGGAAGGGAGTTTATACGTTATTTTCGATTTTTCACAGTGCAAGATTTTCTTCATTCATCTAAATAGGAAAATGTGGAGCGGTTTTCTTCATTTTTGCTTTATTCGACGGGTACAACTGTGTACTATCTTATTCTTGCAGTGTTACACGGTTGAAATTTTAGATTCACTAAATCCGTTAAAATTCAACAGGCACTCCAGCTAGTAAACGAATATTTTGAATATAAACGAAAATGAATAGTTCTGATCCAATGTAGGCAATCTACTTTTATCTATAACGAAAAAACATATATCGCTGACAATGAGTAATTTGGAATCTTTCGATATCTATCGCGGCAACTAACTCGCATTGCTAATAACATTAGATGTAATACTTTATGGATAATTTTAGAAATAAACATTTTATCTGCGGTGTGCAATACTACTCCCTTAAAACGAAAAGCAGGCCCTGCTTAAAAAATCAATTTAAAAACGTGTTTTTTGCTATATTTGTGAAGGTAGCCCCAACCAATGCTAATGGGTAGGCATTTTTCCCCCTCCCTGAAAAAATTTCTGCAGGCACCCAAGATTGCGCCTATGGCAAAACTTTCGGAAACACCTTGGTTAGGTAGAATATAATATTTTCTGTATTCTTATAAAAAATTATAGCATTTTTATTATGTATACAGGCAGTCCCCTACTTTTGTACATAATATGTTCCTGAAAACGTATGAAAGTCGAGAAATAAGACATGTTATAATGGGGTTTCCATTCCCAGAGAGCCAAAAAATATTATAAAATCTCTAATTATGGTATAAATGTTTAGTTTTTTGAGCAGGGGCCTTTTAGTCACAATTGTCGATTTTATAATATAGAAAGATAGGGCAAAATGCAATATTTAAATAATTGCACAGATAAACATTGCTGTACAGACAACGATGGCTACGCAGCAGAAACTGGTGGCTGGCAGCCAGCACCACCATGCAGTAACTCGAAATTCATTCGTCATTTTGCTGACATACGAAAGTCCAAATTCGGCATACGAAAGGCAGTTCAGGGGTGTCAATGTATAATGTACGAAAGTGCGAGTTTTTTTATTAAAGCATTTTGCTATTTTCATAGTTTTTCTGTAATATTGCCTAATCATGGCCCCAAAGAGAGTGATGATTGAAATGAAAGAAAAGCCGGTAAAAAGGGCAAAATAAGTTATGAGTTTGGAGAAGAAAATTGAAGTTTTAGATAGGCTTGCGTATAATGAATCTGCTTCATGAGTTGGTAAATTATTTGGTGTGAACGAGTCCACAATAAGATCGATAAGGAAAGGGAAGAAGCGATTAGAGCTAGTGTTGCAAGTTGTACTTCGAGTACAAAAATGTCTTTTGTACCTAGAAATCCGTATGTAGAGAAGACAGAGAAGGCTTTAAACCTGTGAATCGAGACCCAAACTCGCAAGAAAGTTTCTCTGAGTTCCCTTGTCTTTCGCAAGAAAGCCAAGCAACTTCGCAATCATTGTGTCTCAAACTGTTTCACGGTCTACTAATGGGGTATTGCCAACGTCATTGAAGTGTGTATAGATCGATTCCTTGCTCTTTAAAAAAATTAAATCTGCTAGGTCACTTTCTAGAAACTCATCAATTGAGTAGAATGATTTAGATTTCAGCCAAGAAGCCATTACTCTTTTGAATTTTATTGTATTTATGCATTTGCTTAACTTGTTAATTTATTAAGTGTTGACTTGGCTGACAGACAGCGCCACTATGCGATAGCTCGAAATGTTTGTTCGTCAGCTGATATATGAAAGTCTGAATTCAGTGTACGAAAGGCGGTTTAGGGGTACGAAAGTGCGAGTTGTATGAAAGTTGAGGACTGCCTGTACGTTAACATTTGAATATTAAAATAATATTTATGGGAAAATGAACCTTGGGCACTTTTTTTTGGGAACTTTTGGCATCTGTTACAAGCAAATGCAACCTTCGCCATACCCTAGTTACGGCACTGCCATGAAGCATTCATTCATGTGGTTCAGATGCAGCAAACATTTGTAGCATCAGTCACTTTGAGCATCATAATGAGTAATATTAGGTCAAATCCAAGGTTTCAACTCATATTTCCACTTCCCTATGACCAACGAATCCACCTTAATGAAATCCTGTACACATCACTAACTTCAATATTATGTTTAATTGGTGGCAATATGCAAATAAAATAGTTGTTAATAGTTTACAAGTTCTAAATGCATGGTTAGTAATAATAATATTAATGCTTTTATTGAGGGCAATATTTAGGCAATTATGTCCATTCTTACATATAACCCCTGGCAAATACAAACATCCATGTCTTATGCGGGATTCGAACTCCTGACCTTAGTATCTGTCGGCATACTATCCACCCACCTACCAAGGCAAACAAAATATTCCTGATACTAAATGACCTTGAGCCAAAATAATCCTTTGTTCGGTTTATGATGGTGTGTGTGTGTGCACTTATACACTTGATAAGTTTCGATTATTCAAAATATAACAAAATAATACCAGTAGAAAGGTTAATAGAGTAAAACTTCTCTGATATTTGGCTGCTTTGAGAGGAAAAAAAATTTAGTTGAAAGTGGGCATTGGTATACGTTAAAGGCAGTGACAGATGAAAACAAAACGGATAATTTTAGACATTTTAATTTTTATATATTTATGCGCTTTTGGTTTAACAAGGCTGAAGAATTAATAGCACTTCTTTCATGCAATTTTATTTGTTAATGTGGTTAACAACGTGGCATCATAATAGCTAAGACCTGCATGAAGCATGGTGTGCATCTGAGGCAATATAAAACTTTCTCCCTCTTATCCCCAACAAATGTACCCAACCACTACCTGCTCAACATCACTGCTGCTGACACTACTGTAAACTAGCTCTTGTGATCTTGGTGTTTCATGTTATATGAGATTAGACACAACTATATAAACATTTCACATTAATATAAGTCTATAACAATTTATCAGTTGGGAACTCAACCCCCTGGAGTGGCTTTGGGGCTGGTAGGCATCCCCCCCTTTTCCTCTATTTCTTATGGAAATTTAGCTCTCCATTTATGAGGTTTTCATTTGTGCAATGATTTCTAAGAATGCATTTAACATATAAACGGAGAACTGGCAGTATTTAATCGTAATATTCAAAACTGTTAATCAACTAAATTAATAAAATTGAAAACTTTACATTTAAAACCACTTGTCCAGATATACATATTGTACTCTTAATTCATACAAGCAAAATTTATGCTACTCTAAATAACGAATATTAAAAGGTGAATTTCAAAGTAATCTGAAAATGCAATTTGTCTACTTGTTCTTGACTTTCACTGGAAATTGTCCTTTTCTAGACTTTTTTCAAATTAACATAACAAATCTAACATTTATTTTCTAATCTGCAAGATAATTTTTTTTAGTTCTGATATTGTCTTCAAACTTTAATGCATGGGAAGTGAAATTTATCAATACGCCTTCATTTTGATCATCTTAATTGTCATTACTTTCATTGCAGTTATCACTACTATTTTACTAGAAAAGATACCTATCTTTTTAAATTGTCCCACAAAAATTTGGTCACCTCCAGAGGTGGTCATCTCAGGAAGGGTAATTGTGCTAGAAAGGATATCTCTTGAAACCATTCTATTAAATCATGGTCACCTCAGGAGATGGTTGCTTATGGAGGTTTTACCATTAAAATTTTTTCTGTTGATGTGTGAATCAAATGCAGTGCACACCTAAGCGTTGCTAAAGAGAAAATATTTGGGTAACATTTTAAATGTGATTGTATACAAAATCAGTGACTTTTCCATTATTCTAAATCAAACAAAATAACATCTTTGATCCCTAAATTTTTTCTTGATAATTCAGTCACACTTTGTTTAAACCTTGGAAATGCAGTTTCCAATTATTTTCCGAAAGGATTGAAAAACATTAGCAAGCTGTTGCTGTGCCTTTATGCAGTAATTTTGGTATGCGCTTTCAATTCTGCCAACTCTTGTGGCTTATTGGAACCACATATTGAGATGCTCGGCCACCAATGTCGTTTTGTATTGTGGTTTTATAATAAAGTTAATTGCTACTTAATGTTTCATATAACCCATTCCATCATTAACCCTTTGCGCTCTGAATTTTATTTTACTCATATTAACAGTTTGTATTCTTAGGGCAAATAGACACATTATATGAGAAACGGTTTGAATATTATGAAAAATTAACTTGATGAAAACAATTACAGGTGTATTAGCAGTTCCGAAGTGTGCACTTTAGGCATGATTATTCATCTTCTGGCAAGCAAAAGCAAGGTCGAGTCTCACGCAATACACGAGTGCTAAGAATTAAGATGCTTCAACATGTAGCTTTGAAGTCACTGATGTTGCAACTAGATAGGCATTTTTATTTTAGTTTATCAGTCCCAATTATGCACGTAACTCAATTGAAATTCACTACTAAGAAGTATTTTCCTTGTCAACAATTTTGCACTTTGTTCATTGCAGATAAATGGGAAAAATCTTGCAAATCTAAGACTGTAACAACTATGTATATATATATGTACCGTATATACTCCTGTATAGTACGAGTTTTTACGACCAAATTTTTATTTCAAATATTGGGGATCGTACTATACACGAGTAATGCATTTGAGGATTTAAAATTCATGTATCTTCACGGGCATTTTCGGTGAAGTTATGCCACCCGCACGCATTCTAATGGTGGGCTAACCTTAACAGTGAGGTCCTTTATCGTTGTTATGTTGCTTCATGAAGAGTAGAATGTTTTTCATATATACATCTTTGTTTGCGTCTTTTTACAAGGGATGGATTGGAACGAGTTGGACTAAAAGTATTGTAGACGGTATAACTTCATGGAATTTCGACATCTTGGAAAAAAGAAATTACTTTGTAATATTCAACAGTCTTTATTGTTTCTTCAATCACACACTGATCGGTTTCCACTACAAAGTCATTCTAAAGGTGTTACGTCGGTTAGTAACACCATTAGAATGATTTTGTAGTGGAAACCGGTCGGTGTGTGATTGAAGAAACAATAAAGACTGTGGAATATTACAAAGTAATTCCTTTTTATCCGTTATCCCTACCTATTAAATAGATGAGCGAGTGGAACCATTACGTATGCGGAATGTAATCCAGACGTACTAGAATTGAAACGATTTTATTTCATCTTGTGCAATCATGATTCATATCACTTTTTATTAAATGTTTTAGGAGTAAGATGCTTAACTTATCCGAATTTTAGTATACTCGCAAGAAATAATATTTACGACATTTACAGTCTATTCTATGGTTGTGTGGAAAATCAAGGTTGTTCGATATATCTCGCTCGTAACCATCGAGCCATCGAAACGAAATATATCGACCATGGTGGAAAGCTGGGGTCGTACTATAACGAGATATATGAAAAAATCAGGTTTGTTCACCAAAAAATCAGGGGTCGTACTATACATGGAGTCGGCATATACACGAGTATATACGGTATATGTATGTGTGTGTATATATATATATATAGACACATACACACTAGTGAATGTGTGCTTGTATTCTGCAAGCATTTATCTCATCTTACTCTAAAGCGTAAGAGCCAACAAATAAATTTTAAACACAAAAGTACCCTGCACCAATTTCAATGCTTTTCTTATGGGAAATAATCTCAAATTTAAGGCTGCCTGGATTCGAACCGATGACACCTACGCAGGAGTTCTCAAATAATATAGAGATATTTTCATGACATCTACAAAACCTGATAATATCAGCTATATATTCCTATTAGTTTCGTGTACATGAAGAAATTTATTTTTTCCATGCTTTCTTATGGGAGATATACTGGGTCGTCAGAAGTTGAACCCAGGACACTAGCGGTAAAAGTGATAATGGTTCCCAATAGACCTCGTTGATGTCTTAACAACCACCCAAGTTTCAATTCTCTATCTTATCGGTAAGTGCCAGAAATTAATTTTCAAAAATGCCGCAATGCTTTTCTTATGGGGAAAAAACGCAAATTTCGGAATTTCTGGAGTCGAACCCATGACACTAAGGTATGAGGTCTCAATTTTTCTGGCGGTTTCTTCATGCCATCTACAACTAGTGAAAATTTCAGCTCTCCATCTATTGTAGTTTGGGCCAGACATTAGTATCATCCTATATATATATATCATTCTATAAGCATCTTTATATATTGACAGGCCTTATTTAGGATATAGGAAGATACAAATGTCCAGCCCATACTACAATAGTTGGAGGGCTGAAATTTAATACATAGGTGAATCGAAAAAAATAATCGGAGGAAAAATTGCAACGTTTACTTTCTTGGCCGTTAAAAATTATAAACAATTTTACTAACATTTCATGGTTAAGGTACATCTAAATGTGTTATGAAGCTGAAATTTTTTCTAACTGTAGAATATACCAAACAACGAAAACGGGATTATAGAAATTTGAAAATTTTTATTCGTTCGGCCGTGAAAAATTCTAAAATGTGAAACAAATTGACTTTATGTACTTTCTGAAGGTGCAGGAAGCTGAAAATTTTAACCAAGGTAGGGAATTATGTTCCAGTGGTAACTAACATTGAAAATTTTATTGTGGCTGTTAAAAATTCATAAAATTTAAACAAATTTATATAAAGGCACTCCTAGAGGTGCTACATCGATGAAATTTTACAGAAATGTGAGGTATCCATAACAAATGATGAAAAACTATAACATTTTTATAATTATATATTTTAGAGGTTGTTTTTACCCCAAAATTTTAAAAACAGAAAAACACGTAATTCGGCGCAGATGCCAACTTATGCATTTGAAAATTATTTTTCTGCTTTTATTTTTACTTTAAGGTGAGAGAAAATGCTTGCAGAATGCAAGCACACCTTCATTAGTATCCTATATCCCCCTCTGTAAGAAAAGAGCTTATAGAATATGAAGTTTTCTCAGGAGGTATGCTGTAGCCTCACTTTTTTTCATAATTACAAAAAATTTAAAAATATACGTCATATCTGTGTGCCCCACCTTTTTCCCAGAAAAAAGCATGGTATATTTATATGTATCACGTAAGGAATTTTTCAAAAGGTTTTATCAATGATTAATGGGCTTTAAAAAATTTTAATCCCTTTCATAAAATATAAAAAAACAATATATTTCAAGTTTAAATTAGCTTTGCTTGTAAATATGTAGTATTCTAAGCCCAAAATTATTCTCACATACACAAGCTAAATTATAGTAACAGTTTTGGGTCGACTCAGATTGTAACTGCAAATGTTAATAACATGCAAGAGTTTATATAGCAAATGCATAAAGTACACAACAATACATAATTATCAAAAATACATTAACATACAAGTGCACTAATATATAACAGTACATCACAGCTCAGTTCAATCTAATGTATATTACCATATAAAAATCATTTTCCATTATTTTATAAATTGGATTTCATTAACAATAACAATAAAGGGAAAATCCTGAGATTAAACAAAAATAACATTTGTGTTCTCCTGGAGGATTTTAATTTCAACATGTTCTTGACTGCCTCAACAGAAGCTGTGATATGTGTTTTTATCATAAAAACCAATATCACTTCATTTGCGACAAATTTTACTAGCTGTGGTAGAAATGTTTTCTCAGTGGTTCCTGTGAACTACAACTGCATAATTTGTTGATGTAGGGAAATTACTCTCATTCTGCAGCATACATTGTTTTTTTAATGCTAAAAAGCAAATTTAGAGTTTGAAAGTATACTATACTGGCATTTTATCATACTGTTGGTGAATGAGATTAAGTTGTTTTTTACTGGTGGTAATGTCCAGTAAATTACAAATATAGAACTTAAATCTGACTCTTTAAAAAAATATAATCGATGATACAGATAAAAATGAGAGAACACGAGTGAAGAATACCAGTAGAAGTAATAATTGTCAAACAAAAAGTTAAGCTATTATGATAATTACTTAATTAAATTATTTACAAAGCAGTAAAAAACACCAATGTAAAATACAAGAAGTGATTGAAAATACTGAAGTTACCATGATAAAAAAAGCAAACGTACCATAATAATCTGATACCCGAAGTTCACTATTTTGTGCATAGATATAAAAAAGTAATAGAGAAGTAATTACTCCTAACGTGTTATAATAAAAACTTGTATTTATATGATTTTCAATTTAATATCAAACTAGTCTTAAAGAATAAATTGGCAATTGACAAACACGGAAAACATACAATATCAATTTAGGAATCAGTCTTTCAAATTGAAAAAAATGCAGTTTAGTGAGCAGAGATGTAAAAATTAAATACAATAGATTTATTTATTATGGGAAATTCTATGATCATTAACTTTCACTTAATACCTAGCGGTGCTAAAGATATTAAGCAATAAGCAATGAATATTTCTACAAAGCCTAGGCCAATGACATTCATCCCTTTAATGTCAACCTGCAAAATCCCCCAACAAACATAATTCACCTTCCCTTATAAAATGTAAAGCCATTTTAGCAAGATTAAATTTGCATATTATAATCTGGAGCAAGAAGAAATTATTTCAGTAGAACTACAAATGCAGTTTTTTCTGTATATTTCAGATGATACAAATCAAGAGTTATTTACAGGACTTAATTTATCACAGCATTAAAACTATAAAATATGTTAATATAGTCAGATTAGGGTACCCAAGTGATTAACTTAACCTTCATGAAATAATATTTTTGCCATTTTTATGAAAAATTCATAACACGTTATATCCTTAGACAAAAAAGACCAATTAAACGAAGCAGCTTTAAATTAACAGACCAATGTTTTCACAATACGCGGCAATTACAAAAAGCCTGTTATAAAAATCAAAATGTATTCAAATCTTATTATCCATTGCCGACCAAAATTTTAAGGCTTCCTGCAGGTCTGGGTCAAATCTACGAAATATGGGATCGTAGACAACCCTACCCCTTCTAAATTTATTATTTTTATAACACAATACGTACTGGTGCAAAGATACGATGGTATCAGATATTTTCTGATTTTCGATATTTTTACCAGGCAGAGCATGAACCGTGATCAACTTTTGAGTTTTTTCTGCTCGCCGGTGCGTTTTCTGCATAGGGAGAATCTTATAGTTACTTAATGTTTTCTGACTGTCGTTAAATTCCGTACAAAAATCTGACCTAACAATTTCGAAGCTCATGGTTTTATCAGTGCCACTGTATTCTGTAAACAGTGTCTGCAAACTGCGATGGTACCTGGGCACAATATACTCGTTCCAAGACAAAGCAATGGCATAAGAAGCTCCAGCAGCACCAGCTCTCAAAACGCAATCCGCCTCAATTGCAGGATTGACAGACATTTTTCCGGGAAAAGGAAAATTCCACGGAACGTTAATAATATTTACACCTTGAAATTGCGGCTGACCATAAACAATAAAAGATGTTACACCTATTAACTGATGGTAGGCTAAGTAACCAATGGCTTCCGAATTGGTGACAATGTCTGGAATTGTGCACACAAATACGGAAACATTTTGGGAGATTCTGGGGAGATAACTCTGCAGGACCGGGATTCTCGCTCCGGATAACATATCCTTTTCCAAGCTAAACGACGCTGAATGTGGTGCACCAGTTTCCGCATCCGTTGGTTTACAATAAAGGTACTTAAATCCAGTACCCTCAAAGTTTTCTGCTTTCATAACCACTTTATTAAATAAAAGAAGCAATGTTAACACGATAGGGAAAATTACACTCTCGATATAGTTTATTATAAACATAACTCATCCGTCAATCACATTTCCAATTACTTACCTTTGCCTTTAAGTGGATCGGTAATATCTGTAAACCACAAATAGCATGATAAAAAGTCCAGAGATTCGCGTTCACTATATACTGCAATGGCCTTAATTTGTCCGGCTTCACTGTCCCAAAAAGCGGAGTATACGTGCAACGAGTCTGTTACCCTCTGCCAAGAAGGGTACATATTAATTAAAGCGTATGAAGGCCTGCGATGCACAGGCAAACAATTTTTATCAATATCTTTTGACTTCTGTCCTGGATCGCCGAAAAAATTCAAAACTTCCAGAACATAACGAAGCCTGTGATACTCATGCCTATAAAAAATTAAAGCCGTTACGCTCAATAGTGACACCACAACTAATAACAATTGATAGTATTTTCTCATCTTGCTCTGGTTTTCATATTTCATCGACGACTTCAGGAAACCCTACTTCGCGTACGACTTGAGCGGTAATTTGTACTGCTTAATCTTATAGCGCCGCCTGTGATTAACATCATAGCCTACGTAACAAGAGAAGCGCGGTGAGCGCAACTGATACATTGCTCGAATAGATGGTAGCTTTATTCGTATCACCGATTATTTAGGAAATTAACAGAACACCACATTTATAAAAAAATTTTTTATTATTAAAAATTACAAATACATCAATCAATTAACTAATCTGCCTTTAAATATTTGGGGGCAAAAATTGCACCCATCCTGTACAAATGCACTTGACGTACAAGAGCAATAAAAAATCCGTTTTTTGTTGAATTTTAATGCAAAGTTAAATTTAAGTCATGCAAAATAATATCACGTAAAAATCAAAAGGAATTGCGCAAAAAGAGTTTTAGTTTAATCTCTTGGAATCAGAAACTTACCGAATGCATCCACATTTCTGCGGCGACATAACTTACCAACAATTACGGCTCTCCAGGTCAACAGCAACACGAGTAGATACGTTTCATGTTTCATAAAGTGATCCAATCCACGAAGTTATGCAGACTTTCGTCAATTGCAACTTAACTGTGTTATTTATCTAGTTCACAGCACCTGAATAAACTACACTCCACTGATTCATTCTCACTCAAACCACAACTTAAACGTTACGGTTACTCTTCCAATTATTTAAAGATATGCTACGGAGAATTACTAATTCTTACCCTTAAGAAAAACATTTACGAATGCACTATCGATTTTATGAATCCACATACCATTAAAAGCATTCTCTTAATTTAAAACCTTTTCCTCACTCACTCACAACACACACTCCTAAACCCAAGCTACATTAGGCTCCAAATATGAGGTTTTAAACAATATGGCACCGTACTTCTGAGAACTTTTCTGATAATCACAATTTACACTCTTACCGCATTTATATCCCTGCACTGGCCAGTGCTGAACCAAAAGCAAAATGCACTCGCCACACGTTCTATTCACATGCACAAAACTTAAAAGAACTTACACTGGCACCAACATGCAGCACTGGAACTCATCCACTACTATCGTAACTACAAACCTGAATATACCTAAAAACATTACCGATCAATTAATATGTTTAACAAAATTACGGGCAAAGCAAATTAAATGAATTACTTTGGAAGGTGACGATTTAGAGCCAACAATTATTTCTATTTCATAGAATGAACAGTATATTTCTGAAATGGCTGGAGTGAGAGGAATTCTGATGACTCAATATTAGTAGGCTCTCACACTTCTAACACTTCACAACTGAATGCATAACTATCACAACACTCACCCACTCTCACTTTACTTTTTTACTTTAATACAATCAGAATAGTGATGAATCACTTGAATAGGGGATGCAGTAAGACAAATTTTGATTTGTCTACAAGGACCTCTCTATTTATCACATCATGAATTCCTGAGTAACAAGTACCCGGGATTAAAGAATGATGTAAAAATGGGTTCAGTAAAACATGCTGACATTATTTTAAAACAAGTAGAAAACTACTTTATAATGTTGCTTCTTATCTGAAAATCAGTAAAAAACAAGATAAGGAAAAGAAAGGGTTCATTCTTTAAACCCAAAGGGGTATGATATTACACAGAACTCTAAAAACACCAGTACACTTTTCACTTATACAAACAAACTGGAACACATCACACGCAAGCACAAATCACAACTTTATTTCTTTCTCTTCATGTCCTTAAAATCAAGAATAACAGTACCACTGCACCACTTCAGACCACACACTGCACCCATAACATAAAATATAAGTATGATGATCTCAAAACACTGTCCACAATTCACAATAACTTCAATAATACACAACCGTCCCAAACTCATAAATGCTTGGTGCATTATTTCTGTTCTTAGAGCTGCAGCATCTATTTGTAGGAAAGGTTGAGGAAATAAATTTCATATATAGAAAGTAGTATAAAAGCAAAACATGGACATCTAGGATAGATAATGTTGGTGCTTAGGTAAATAGTGCTATGGCTGTCAAAGAGATGTGCTGTGGTGCAGAAACTGCGCTATGATCCATGCTTGCTTTCTCCACAAGTATCAAGACAGCCCTGGTTTGGCCAGCAGAAAGGAAACCCTCAAACGAAAAAAAATTATATTAAGCAATGTAGAACTCACAAATATTTTGCATGGCAAGATAATAGTAAATTAAAAGTGATCCTACCCTTTTGAGCAAATTCTCTTGCTACCAATTAATTTCATTATATCCTAAACATGTGGTCCCTGCACACAGAAACCTTAAAACCTATGACACCGTGGGTATGTACCTCAAATTTAGTACAGAAGCGTTAATTCAATGACAAATTAACTACTATTCACACATTTAACTTTGCATAGAAGATATCCCACATGGTTCAAAACTACAGACAACGAACTTCACCTAATTAAGTAACATTTAGTCGTGAAAAATGCAGGTACATATGTTGCAGTTTCCTTTTTTATATCTTAGTGCTTTCCCAAATGAAAAGAGGACAACCGCTAAAAAAAATTAACATCTTTTGCTTCACTTACATCTACCAAAACAAAATCCTAATACCCATTCACATATTTACTGTAAAACTTCTTTAAAGCATAATCTTTATATCCACATAGCCTTCTTTAAGCCTGTACAATTTCAATAGGTTCACTCTTATAATATGTTCATATACATTAAACAAGTATACTTGACGCTTCATTTGCTAACTTTCAAACTTACAACATAAAATACTATCTAATAGCGGTAAATTACATTTACCATTCCACATTACTTGTGAAATAGCTTCTCATAATCAAATTCCCAATAATTCAGGCTGAAGTTGCAAAAAATCAATTACTTCTCACAAGCCTATGTCATCAGCAGAAACTATATAATATCAAGTAATCTGCCTTAATAAACAGAAATTAGAAAATTTTAAGTCTAATTAAGCTGTAATGTCATAAACATATAAATTTACTTGAACCATTTATTTGACATATTATTATGCCGAACCACCTCTAACCACAACAATTACAAGATGATCCTCCCGGAGACCCTCTTCAGATAGGTTGGGTGCTGTGCGCCTCAGGAGCTCCACAGAGAAAGGACAGGGTGGAAAAGTATACAGCACACCAGTGGCATCTGTCTCCTTGCTCACAAGGGTTATGACACCAGCAGCTTCCTTCTGCTTTAAATATGAAACCAAGTTCCTCAGGGGACGTGTCTGCACAGAAGAATCTTCACCAGTTCCTGTAATAGATGCAGTGGGCCCAGATAATGCTAAGAAAATAGCATGAGAACTTGACGATGCAATGCGTTTCGACACATCCTCCAGTTTGCTTTGATCTAGACGGAGGCGCTGAGTTATACGCAATTGAGGACGACCCTCTTCATCCCTAAGTAGACCTCCACCACCACCAGCACCACCTACAATACTGGAATCGCCATCTGTTTGGTGGAATTTGGCGGGAAACAAGGAGTTCTTGAGAATAAGTGCTCCAGTCCATGCCACTTCACTCTTTCTAGCAATATCAGGAAGTGAACGTGCTGAACTAAGAGCACCATTCAGATGCCTGTTTGATGAACCACCAACTCCTCTACGGCCTTCCGAGGGAGAGTCACTGTCACCTGAACGAGGTCTACGCCTTTCTCCAGGAGATCGAGGTGAACGATCTTCACCATGTTCAGGAGACCGAGACGACTGTCTTCTGGAGCCACTCCCACCGCCCCTACCTAGCACTTCGAATTCACCTGCTTCTCCACCAGCCCCAGCAGGGCGTTTTACCCAATCCTCCTCCCGATAACCATCAGCTGGATAAGTCCCTCTATACCCTCCACCTCGACCACCACCACGCCTATCTCCCCAAGCACCTCCACGTCCTCTGTAACCCCCACGGCCAGTAGTCGCTGCAGTTGGATAAGCATATTCAACACCATCTGCCCATGCCTCATAGCCTGGCTCAAAAGCAGTGTAGTCTTCTCTCCCAACGGGTGGTCCTCGAGCTCTAAAATCTGCCCCAGCAGCAACCTCCTCTGTACTGTAGGGTCTTGCTTTGTACCCAAATGCTGGTGTCACATCTGCAAAGTCAACTCGCAACCTTCTTTCAGGACCGCCCAAAGGAAACCCTCTCATTTCCTTTACTGCAGCTGTGGCTGCATCTATGGAATCATATAAAATATAAGCATGACCATCACCTTTCACGTGGTCAATTTTCTTGATTGCTCCAAATCGATCGAACTCTCGCTCTAAGCCTGGAATGGATGTCCAAGGTCCAAGACCACCAACCCAAATTCGTGTAGTTGGTGTAACTTTGCCATACCCTATCTTGCATTGGAACTTGCCTATGTATTGCCCAGAGAGTTCAACTTTCGCGCGGTGTGCCATGTCCAAATTTTGATACCGCACGAATGCATATGCATTTCCAGTACCAGGAGGGGGACGTTTGATATCAATGTCTTCAACGATTCCATATCGTCCGAAAATTCTTCGTAGTTCTTCGTCGGAAATATTTATTTCTAGATTACCAGCAAATAATGTTCTGGTGGCCAAAGGATCGTCCTCCGGGGGTACATGATGCAGGTAGTTTGGGAACTTATCTTTCTTATTTTCATGCTTTTCGAAGTGGGCTTTGTATCCACCGTGGGCTCCCCCGCCTCCTCCATGTCCACGAGGTGGTCCGTAGTGATGAGGAGGCCCACCACCTGGAGGTGCGTGAGGCAGACCATGATGGGATGATGGACCGCGAATAAAATCATGATGTGGTGGAGGAGGTCCTCCATCGCCACGTCGAAATTCGCCCCCGCTTCGATGAGGCAGCCCAGGCGGAGGCGGCCCATAGCCCCTCTCATAGCGTTCACTTGGCCGGTGTCGCTCGGATGGAATGCCGGGTGATCTTTGACGGTAATAACGATCGTATTCCGGGCTTATGCTGCGAGGCCTGCTACGATAAACATCACTGCTGCTTCGGCTACTGCTCTCATACACAGCCTCTACAATGGCTGCCTTATCAAATAAAATTATTCTTGGCTTACTGTGCTTTGCTTCTCGTGCATCCTCATAACTTCTAAAACAAACATATGCCACTCTTTCATCCAAGTCATGGGATATTTTGACGCTTATGTCACCAAATTTCTTATATTCCCGATAAAGGGTATCTTTGATTACTTCATCGCTGGCTTTAGGATGCAATGCACTCACACAAAGAACTTTGTACGTATAAGACCTCTCGGACACACCTCTAGAACGGCTATACTCATCTCTATGTGAACTTTCAGGGGGGTATCGACCTCTACCGGGGCTTGGTCCTGGTGATCTGCCTCGGCTTCCACGGCGGTCTCGATCAGGAGTGATCCTTTCATCCGAACTATCGTCATATCTTCCAATACTTGAGCGGGATCTTTTACTTATTGGTGGAGTATCACGATCAGAACTTCTCTTCATGCTAGATATTTTCTTACGGAAGATGAATGCACTAAAACACACTAAATACGACTTAAACAACGACCACAACCAAAACTATCTGCTTCCCAACGTTCCCAACTGAAGCTTTACTTTCTGTATCATTGCGCGTACCCTTAGGACGCCTGTGGCCAGTACTCAAAGAGTTTTTAATTATATAAAAATTAAAATCTATCAAATTTGAAAATATAATTGCGGAATAGCATTATAAAGTAGTATATATCTTAGTTTTCTTAGTTGGGATTACATTGCACCGTGCAACTATTTTATATAAAGCGTTACTGAATATAAAATGGCGGCACAATTGAGCGTCGAAAGTTAAAACCACGGTAGCGCCATGTGCTCTGACCGGAATTTTGTTGGTCCTCATTTGAAGAAGAAAAAGTTACCAATAAACCCGTGTAAAATAGGAAAAATTTTAAAAAATAAAAGATTGAGAAAATTAAAATTAATTTCAGAGCTAAAGTAAGTTGCAAGAAAAACTTCTTCCCAATAAATGCATCGTATTATTTATTTCAGTATAAATTTTGTGTGTATCTTTACAGCTATTGAATGCAAAATTTTAGCTAAATCACTACTGTTTTTGGTTTTTTACTATTTGATTTTTATCTCGTATTTTTTATAGAAAACGTGTGAAGATGAGAAAAGATATACAGCAGGAAATCCTTAGATCACCACTGTTAAGTTCATTGTCCAATTCTGATCCACTCATAAAGCTTTTAAAGAAGCCTCCATCGGGAAATGTTCGAAGAACTATTAAGCGAAGAAGATTGTTGGAAAATACTTTGGTAGATAAAAAAATTAAAGTACAGGTTACGAAAAGTCCGGGTGACCTCAAATCAGCAGACGAAACAGAGTTAAAAGTTTGTCGAAAACACTCAGGGAACTGGAATTGCTCAAAAATTTCTTCGGAGGTGGCTTTTCCAAATACTAAATATCAAAGTGTGTCTGATGATAAAACTACTTTTGGCGCAAAGGCCAAAAAAGAAGTGGTGAATCCTAGTATAACACATTCTCTTTCAGAAGTATATGATTCAGGAACTGAGGGGGATGATAGTTCTGTTTACTCAATAGAAAGTAGCAGCTCAGAAACTCAGTCCAAGAGTAATGTTGACTTTTCAGCAAGTAGTGGAAGTGTTGCTGAAGATAGTTCATCTTCAAGGGAAGTGCATGAAACAAAAGCAGAATTTCATCATCTTTATGGGAACTGCTATCTCCTCATTCTCAGGCATCCTTGCCAAATCTTTTTTAGAGGCTCCCTCTTAGTGACACCGATTTCAGGAAAAACATCATTTTTAGGATATGAATTTGCGCCTGGGATGAAGTCTCATCTTGTATTTTCCCCCAAAGGAATTAGCCCTCTATGCTTGGGAACAACAGGACACATAAATGATCCCAAAGTTCGTATGGAAAAAATTTGAGAAATATTTCCAACAATTTGTAAATTTTTTATGTGGCGTTTATTTGTTGTAGATAAAAGTACCAGATTAATAAATATTTGCACTATTTTATTTCAGGAAGTTTCTAAGATCTCTGGGTTAGATGAAAATATTTTGAAAAGGTTGAATGAAAAGGACAGCTCTTTGTTGATTGAACCTGCATCAGGAGAATATTGGAATAAGCTTAATGGATGTTTCAATCGTTTACTTAAGTTCAATCCGTTAACTCCAACTCGCAAAATCTTTGTCATAAACCCTGGAATCGATGTGGAATATGATCTTGGAGTTGAGTTTGTTCAGCCAACAGCTCATATTTCATCCAAATCCTTTCACACCGAAAGTATAGAATGGAAAAATCTTTTTTGGGAAATTCAACGCTTCAACCATCAAAAAGGTTAATATACTTTCTACCATCTCATTTTAATTTTTCGTATAAAGCCAAGCTGTGGATTTTGGTTTATAATATCTTTTAGACCAAGTTTAGAAAATACCAATTTATTTTTCTTATTGAAGGTTTTTTCTACTATTTGATGCATATTGTTACCTATTCTGATTTAGTCATAGTTTTAATGATCAACTCAAAATTACAACCCTTTCCTTTTGGATGAGAATGAAAGTTTAGCATTGCAAATATAAAAATATGCAATTGGTGCAGTTGCAACATGGGATCCTACGAAATTTGTAATGAATAAATTTAATACAACTTTTAGTAAACAATCTTGTTTTTTTGAAACGATAGTTAATGGATGTTCTTAAAGGCATCTGAGAAACCTCGAGCTTGCTTTTACTAAAACACTTTCTTATAATAATTTTATTGAATTCTCCAGATAATTATAAAGCTCATTTTATGGCTGAAAAAATTCAAGAACAAGCACTAAGGAAATACTTCTCTGGTAACTCCAGTTGCCACATCAATAAAAAACCGGAGGCACATTTCAGCTACAAAGCAACCATTTTCAGTGGTAATTCACCAAAACTAATTTATAATGTTCTAGAAAATAAGATTCTAAAAGAACAATAGAATCCTTTTTTGATGAATAACCACTGAAGATGGTTGCTTTGTAGCCGAAATGTGCCTCTTAAGGCTTGCAAGAGAAATATTTAATATGACATGTCCATGCATATTTAGGCCATCTTTGTTAGTGTTTTGACTAGCATTAATATTTCATATCTTAAATTTTAGTCATTTATTTTTTGTATATCATGTATAGCTATCAGAATTCATGTAATTCTAGCCTATTCGTTTTTTAGGGCAGGTTCGTGTCATGGTATTTGGTGGAAAAGGAGTGGGAAAATCTACTTTTATGCGTTACTTGGTAAACCGATGGCTTTCTGCTAGTTACAATGATACAAAGCAACAAGAAAGAAACAAAAATGAAGCCATTTTGTTTATTGATTTTGATCCTGGTCAGTCAGAGCTGGTACCACCAGGGTGCTTGTCTGTAACACTTGTCTCCGAGCCTCTCCTAGGCCCAAACTATACTCATCTTAGGGATCCAGAAAGGTAAACTCATAAAATTTTCAGTTTCAAAAACATTTTCTTATTTTATTCTCTAATATTCAAAGTGTAGAGATACAATATTGTGATTTTGAAAAAAATTGTCTTCTAGATTTAGATGTGTATGGTTTTAGGGACTAGACCAAGGGTCAGCTACCAGCAGATCTTTAAAGCAGAGGTTTTCAGCCAGAGTTATGCGTACCTCATGTTGGTACATGAAGAATATTAAAGGAGTATGCAAAATATTTGAAAATTACAATTTTTTTCTTCAGCTCTCACAGATGACTTCTGCATCAAAGACTGTGATTTTACAATTATGATCATTGTTATAAAACGCCGTAAGAACAATTTTATAGGCAAAGGGGAATTGGGATAGAAAATTATATGTTGTATCACAGTAAGTAATGATAATGATAGATACTGGGTATTCACTTTATTATGAGTCCTCCTATGATGGGCTTAGCGAGTGGTGTCTCAGCAACACTGCAAACAATGTATTGAGTTGCTGCGACTTCATTAACTGAGCAGCCTTTCATAGTGAGGACCATGATAAAACAAGCTCAGGGCCGACGTGATTATTTACAGGGACTAGTTCGATAGTGAGTGGGAGCAGGGCCTATTTATTTATGTATATCTACTCGTTGGTGCAAAAATTGACTTTTTTTAAGAAAATGGTAATTTTTTAAATGAAAAAGTTATTATTAACCCTTTATAGGTTACTGGTACAATAGTGTACCACTTTTTTAAATTGTAACTTTCTTTGGTTAATATAATATGATATTTAGCAGCTATAAATGAAAATAAAATTTGATTTCCATTCCTTGACTTCTTGCCCTGTAAAGGGTTAAAATTTATTTTTTAATTATTATTATTGTAATAATATTAATCTTATATCTATAAGGTGTTTGTATGTAATTTTATAGCTCTGAAACTACCGCATGTAGAAACAAGAGAAAGGTATCATTTTAACCAGAATAAAGAGTTAAGTGGTGTAGTAAGGTTTTTATATCGATTTGATTGACCTGTCTAATTTTTAAAAATATTTTCTTTTTTCATTTTCTCCATTTGAATAACATAGGGACAAGTGCAGCTTATTTTTCATTTGAATTTTAAAATTACTTAGAAACATGGTATGAACATGAGACTTGAATGGTTCTATGAAGAAAAGAACAAGGTTTATTTTTATTGAAGCCAGAATCTGAATCCTGATCGAATTAGCATAAAAATGCATTTAGAATCAAAAAAATACATGATTTTATCAGTTTTATTACAATACCCATTATGAGCTACCATGACAACTCCCATTGTCACCGAAATTGCGAGTTCATTTATATGGGAAAAATTTTAACATAATATCATTTGTCAATTTCTGTGTATGATTTTAATTTGTTACATGGAAACCAAATATTTGTTGTTTTTAATTGAATTATCTTCTAATGTAATATATAAAGGAGAATGTTTGTAAGTTTGTTCACTTTGAATGCTTTTAATACGAGATAGGGAGGGAGAGAGATGGATGGTAACGGAGGGGAGAGATGGAGAGAGGGAATTAGGGGGAAGGGGTGAAGAGGGAGGGCAGGGAGAGAGAGGAAGGGAGGGAGGGAGAGAGAGGAAGGGAGAGAGAGGAAGGGAGGGAGGGAGAGAGAGGGAAGGAGACAGAGGGACAGACAAACGACTTCATTGAGGGTGAAATTGAGACTATATAGTCCCTTCTTTCATTTAAGAGAGAGGGAGGGGGAGAGAGAGAGAGGGAGGGAGGGAGAGAGAGGGAGGGAGGAGAGGGAGCAGGAGAAGGGGAGGGTGGAAGGGAGGGGGGGGGGAGTTTATACGTTATTTTAGCAAGATTTTCTTCCTTACATGTTACATGGTAGAAGTTTTAGATTCACTAAATCCGTTGAAATTCAATGGGCACTCCAGCTAGTATGTAATAAAAACTGTCTAAATCTCAATACATGAGAATGGAGCCTTGTGCGGGGTCCCTAATAAACAGTGGGGCCCTATTTGGGGGAACTGACTGCACGTCTCATGCCGGCCCTGAACAAACTCCCTGTATTTTTTTATCCATGTGCTTCACGATAAGAGAAAGTTTGTGCATTATATGTTGCGCAGATTTTCAATCATAAAACTGTATACTACATAAATGTGGGTTGATTGCCAATGAAGGACACACTTGTTTTTATTCGGGTTGCATGAAAGACGTCTTTTTGAAAACTGATATCTAATTGGTTACAATAATGTTGTATATAATTTTGTTTCTTTTTATAGGGTTAAAAAACATCCCATCATAAAAATATGATAATAATAGAAATTTCAAATTGTGAAAATAATTTTGCAATTTTGCAGGATGATGTGTGTTGGGGATATCGATGTTTCAAAATGTCCTAAATGGTATTTACACTGCGCAAATGATCTTGTGGAATTTTGCACTTCAAATGAAACTCTCAGTAAATTACCTTGGTTTATAAATACTATGGGTTTCTGCAGAGGTAAGGATCTATGCTCCTGTCCATGTAATCTTAGGATTCTTAAGATTTTCTTAATTTTACCGTTATCACCAATGCTGCAGATTACTGTAAAAGATGCCATTCTTATAAAGTGTTCTGTTTGTATTAGGAATTGGGGCTGATCTGGCTGTGAAGCTGATACATCTCTGTCGTCCCACTCACGTGATTCAAATGAAAAGTATCTGGTCGAGACGTAATTTTGATCCTATAGACTTTCTTTCTTGGTCTTCAGTGAAGTCAGGGAAAGTCCAAGATTGGAATGAAGAAGTAGCAGTTATGAAGGAAGATAATTTACCTGAATATTCCTATCATCAGCTTCAATCTCTTGCAGAAAGATCATTTATTCCTGGCGAAATGAGTAAACAAACAAATTTACAAGATGATTCTACAATTGAAGTAACTGAAAATAATTCAGAGGAGGTGGAAGATATTGATTCTCAATGGTATGACATTTATAGTTTCATTTTATTTTGTCATATTACTTAAGGTACATCATATGGTATAAACCATATCTAACAGCAATCCATGCTTAAATGTTGGAGCAACAATTAAAAATTTTAGTTTTTTGATTAAGAAAAATAAATTGGCTCATAGCCAATCAGTACAATGTGGTTTATCTGAAAGATGGTAGAAAAAATTGAACTTAAAAAAATTTCAAATGCATATGAAATCTTGACCAGATTTGTCTGTATACTGTGCAGTACTCCATACAATTAGTTAGTGGCATCTGTCAAATAAAAGATAATGGATTGAATTTGAGAATTGATTTTATGGCACAAAAGTCAATTGCAGTATTCTACATAAATTATTTTATCATTTTATTGATTGACAATGAAAACTTGTTGATCAACTTTTATCATTATTATTTCAAGAAATAACTTTGTCTTTGAAGGCTGTTAGAAAAAAATTGTGCAAAACTGAAACATTTTTGCTTGGTAACAGAATTAAAATTAATTCAGTGAAAACCACAGTCTACCTAAATCTGAGGACCTTTAACCTCGAGATTATTCAATTGTGACAAATTTTAAAATCAATCTTTTTATTTATTAATTTATTGCTTTCTGAAATGTATCATGCAATATTTTTAACTTTTACATTCATTATAAGACAACATAAATCTTAAGTTATAAGGCACAAAATGTGTAATGGCTTAGAAAACTGGATAATATTGATTGCATAAATAATGCTTTTTTTCGTTTTTATACTAGGGGTCTCCCAGCATGGCAGTCTCGTGAATTGTGTGTTCTTGCTTATTTTAGCAGGATGGTTGAAGAGCCCAGATTTTCCATATTGAAACCTGAGCCTCACATGTAAGCATTGTCACTTTTTCTCAAATTTCCATTAATTGTGCATGAAAACATTTCTCTGGACAAAATTTGCTTTAGAATTATCAATTATTTGTGACTGATATTTTATGTGTATTTTATGGTGGAACTTGTATTTCATACAGTTGAAATTTCATGTATAACAATTTAGGTAAAACTATAGTCATTAACAATATTGTTGGATTTAACCATCACTGTCTCTGATCTAGGCATCTTTTTATCTCACAAGAATGATTAATTGAAATAAGAAGATTTAAGCATTTTAAATGCCCAATGATATTATGGATTATCATGCCTAGTAATTTTATATGCAGTTATGAAAATGATTGAATTTGTTGTGCCATAAAAGTTTAACTATATTAAAAATCCTACTTTTGTCTGCTTTGGAAGCTTTTAGTGATCCAAAGGCTTAATTCTTTGAAACTCAGCATATACATAGTGATTTTCAGACATTCTTATAGTTGGTTTGAAAAGCCCAGATGATTGGTATGACTGGTTTATGCCCACACAACTCAAGTATTACAGGTAAATAATAGTGTCAGTGTCATTTTTGTGTTAATCCTTATAGTATTTAACCCTCACATTATGGACCCCACTAAGACATTCTGTGGAATTTTATCCACTTCTTTCTTCCCTTGGTTGT
This sequence comes from Uropetala carovei, assembly GCA_036926305.1. Classification (NCBI taxonomy): domain Eukaryota; kingdom Metazoa; phylum Arthropoda; class Insecta; order Odonata; family Petaluridae; genus Uropetala; species Uropetala carovei. The sequence goes on from JAXCHB010000100.1 coordinate 420,207, forward strand.
GTTATTTTTTATTATGCCTCAGTTACCTTAAGATGTAACTATTTTTCAAACAATTCTCTTTTTACTTTCTCCATACGTAGTAATGGGAAAGTATTGTATTCATGAAAAAAATCGACTTCGAGATTTCAACGGAAATACATGTTTTGAGGTCCCTAGAACACGTTTAGACTATTTTCGGAATGATGTCTGTGTGTGTGTGTATGTTATTGTGGGCACTCTAACTCAAAAAGTACATGCCATATCGTTACCAAACTTCATATATAACACAAAACTTCATATATGAGCACAAAGAACTGATTAGTTTTTGGACGATAACGGATGACCGGAAGTCGAGGTTTATTCGAAACCCGATTCAGTTTTTGCGATATTTCTTCGTTAAAACATCATTATTGTATATACAGTTCTATACAAAAGTTATAGAGAATGTAATTTCCTACAACTTTCATTTGAAACGATTTTCTACAGGAGTTATTGTTTAGGAGTTATTTATAAATAACCGGTTTTTCGGTTTCCGTTAAATATCTCCTTAAAAACATCGTTATTGGTAATCTTTGTAAGGACCAAAGTTGTAGAGAATAATATTTCTTCCAAGTTTTGTTTGAAACTAATTTTCGTAGAACCATCCATTTCGGATATATTTCGCTTTATCTTAATACCAGTATACAGCGCCAACACCATGTAGCGATGAATTCTGTAAACATTCAAAATATACGTAATTTACAGCAACAAGGACGTGTCTTCTTTTATGATACGAAATAATAATTTTGCCTAGTAATATTATTCATAATAATTTAAATATCTATACCCCAAATATGGAGAAAGTCATGTGTTGGCCACATCAGATTTTTTCCTCTCATAATCAGTTTTTTTTAAATCCTGGACCAAAATGGACCCATTTCGTAACAAGTGTGACAAAACACGAATTCATAAGAACTGAGTATACAAAGTTGCTGCACATATTTTGGACATGTCAAATGCTATTTATAGCCTTTCACAGCATCTAGTATCACATGACTTTGGGTTTTCCCTTTTGGAAGACATGTAGCTCTCTTTGTGTTGTTAGAATCAACTATGAGGAAGTGTGGTATTCACCACTTTCAGTGTGCCACAAGACCGCAAAGAGTGAAGTTGGTGCAGTGTTTTCTTCCTTTCATCAAAATTTGGGACTCTGCTGATACCAACACCTATTACAATCATAACATGCAGGTGTACACCGGGAAGAAACAAGAACCTTGAGAACAAAACCAAGGTATGAGAGTGGTCCGAGACCTTATGTCTCCTCTGTTTGGAACTGGAAGAGGAGTGACAACAGACAACTTTTTCACAAGTTGCCAACTGGCAGAATATCTCCTTACTCAGAATCTCACGGAAGCCTGACATTCCGAAGATATTCGTAATGGGGAAGGGAAAAGAAGTGTTGTCATCACTCTTCAGATTTGATGGCAACTTGACCCTGACATCATATGTACCAAGGAAAAACAACACTGTTATTCTTCTTTCCACTCAACACCATGACAAGTCATGTATGAGAGAAAGCCAAGCCTTCAAACCAGAGATCATTACTCACTACAATTCAACGAAAGAGGTTGTAGATGTTGTTGACAAGCTGTCAGATTGTTCTGCAATATGCTTGATATAAGTTGCATAAATGCATTTATACTTTGGCTTATAAAGAAACCAGAGTAGAAAACTAAGGTGCGACATCGTCGACACCATTTCTTGCTCGAACTGGGAGATCAAATGGTAAGTCCCTACATAATAGAAAGTGCCTCAAATTGTTCTATCAAGAAGCCAATTCATGTGGCAATGGAAGCTATTGGGGTAAATCCAAAGCCGCAGAATGCTACAACAGCCACACCACCACCCAAGGGGGAAGAAAAAGGGGACGTTGCCGCTTGTGTCCCAGAGTACCAGACAGAAAAGCAGAATTCAGGTGTGGATCATGTCAACAATGGGCATGTAAAAACCACTCCTCGAAGAAGAATGTAATTCAGTGTTTTAAGTGCAGTGAAGACTAAAACTGTTGGAGGAATCTGAAAACTGTTACCATTGGAAAGTGTTTGATTACACACGATGATTAATTCCATTGTCAGAAAACCAATAAAAACTAATGAATGTATGCTATAATGTAAAATTTTAATTTTTTGTTTATTAGGCAAATAAACGTGGGGCCCAAAATGGACCCCAAACAGTAAAATGTGTAACTATTTTTGTTCCGTAATGCAAAGGTTAAACTGCAGTCATTCTGTTAGTTGTGGCTTTCTTCAACTTGGACATTTCTTGTGAAAGTTCTTTGAGTATTTTCATTTGGTTCATCAGAATTTTGAAGAATATACTGTATTTTCCTATGTATAAGATAAAAGTATCCTAAAATCATGCTGTATCGTATACAATGAAGGTTTAAATGCCAATATGATATTTCACTTAAAATTTAAATATGCCCACTTTCCAAATTCTTGTGATACTTTTTGGTATAGGGGATGTTTTCTCTTCAATACATACTTCAGACACTTGTGTTCATTCAGTAGGATTCTTATTATTTATAATAATGTTTTGATGAGTTATTTATATGCATTTATTTTTAAGAAAATAATCTGTGATCTCATATATAGCATAGTAAGGAACTTATTCAAAATTATTCTTAGGTTTAGGCTCTCGGATATTGTTCTGAGCCTTCCTTCTGCCATGGTGATACCTCGCTACATTACTGCTGTTTTCAATGCAAGATTAGTGGCATTATGCAGTTTAGGAGGTAAAGCAAAGAGAAAACGTTTTTCAGGATCTGATGAATCTGAAGAAGCTAATCATGAATCTGCTCTGCATGATAAAGGCTCAAAGAAACCCTGGGAGAATTTTATAACTCCGAGTAATACTTCTCATGCCAGTATTCTCTTTCATATGCCGTTGGATCCATGTCTTGGTTTTGGTGAGTTATTGAAAACTACTTTTTCAGTATACTATTATTATGGAACTCAATGAAACTTCTTTACTGTCAGCCATATAACATTCATGGGTAAGAACTATTTATTTTATCAAAACTAAACAATATCTTCAAGTGAGTCATGCAGTGTAAACAGTGATAATCATAGTGTCAAAGAAGGGCTCAAGTTTTACAGAATGATTTAAATGTTCTTTCTAAATGGTAAGAATGAGGTTATTCTTTTTAAAGTTGTTTAAAATGAGATACAAACTCGACATACAGATGTATGTACCATCTTGTCAAAGTAAAAGAAAAATTATGCAATGCAAAAAAATATTTTATTTTGGATGGAGGGGGGGAGGAGGAGGAGAGACAAAATTACACCTGTAAATATGTTACATTTTTAAAGTGCATCATAAATGCATGGAGTATCTCTGAGATAACTTCTTAGTTTAAAACATAGGCACAATTTTTTTTGTTGGTGTGATATGAAATTTTGCTAATTATTCATGTCAACATTTTGTGGTATTTAGCAACCTTTGTTTGTCTTTTCATTGCAGGGATTGTGCGTGGGATTGACAATTCAAATCATGAGATTTATGTGACCACTCCCTTAAGTAAAGAGATTTTGGCTTCAGTCGACTGTATAGCAACTTCTCCAACAATAGGTTCAATCCCAAAGCCACTCATCCTTGATGCAGTTAAAGAAAGACCAAATGCACAATTTATTCCATATGTAATGACCAAAAATGCCAGCAGCACATTTAGCCGTACAGTTCCACGAATCTACCAGCAACATTTATCCAATTCAGTTGTGAAACAGCAAGAATAATTTAATATTTTCCAGTTTGATAAAATTTCAAACAAATGTATTGTGATATTCTAAAATATATTTTTGTTGCTAATCACCTTCACTCATTAATGTTATTGCTATGTATATGCTCATAAATTTGAGTTTTAATCTTTGAAAAAAGTCAACCCTTACTAACTAAAGGCTGGATTGAAATGATGCAATTTATGAGATTAAAAAATTTATGAATTTTAACATGAACAAAAAATTATTTTTTGTGTAAAAATATTCTTTTATTTATGACAAAAAATCATAAATTCACTCAAAGTAATTTTTTACAGTTTCCATGTACAGCCTTTCATAGTTCAACCTGCATATTATTATATTTTCAGAAAATCAAAAGTCCAATTTAAAGAGAACATTCTCATGGAAATGTGCATTTTGTTTTTTATTAACACTGCACCATAAGTACCAAATACAGTAGGAACCTGGATTAAACATGAAGCAGATAAACCAGATGGCTGGGCGTTCTGAAGGGAGTTTGAATATTCCCACTTGTATGAAGAACACATGAACTTTATTTATTAAATATCTGCTGATATATCAGATAATTCAAACAAAATCTGGTCCAGCAAAAGAGACTAAAGTTGACGAAGTTCTTAGCGAGAAAAATGTTAGGTTAACTGATTTACCTACCATATTTTTTCCTAAATGAAATTTCTCCTTTTATTATAGCAAGACTTGAAAACCAAGAACTAGGTGAATGCTTTAGTAATCTTTCTGTCTCATCACTTTTATAAGCACTGGTTATCTGTTGGTCAGACAGGATAGTTGCTGCCGAAAACATTTTTTTTTATCATTTCACCGTAATTAGTTTGTTGTTTTAGATAGCATTGCAGCCTATTTTTTATATAAATAAATTTGATCAAATTAACAGACATTATACCAAATTTTGCATTAAAAAATATGGATTATCCTGTCTAAGTCCCAATTAACACAATCAGTGTTACTGTAGTAAAAATCCTCTGCTCTAGAATTTTGTCTTGACATAAAACATCATTTTAGCACAAACGAAATATGCCTAAGAAAGCCACCTACCATAAAAGAACATAATCACCAATCACAATCATATTTCTGTAGTTGGGATTATTGGTTTTCAGCTATTTACTGGATTGCACCATGGGTATATTCCTTTCTTCATCAAAATTGCCTCTTTATACTTTTAATTATTAATACAAACCGCAGGTTAAGAATCTCATATCCAAGTCCTTGACGTTGTTAGTGCAAGTATGAGATGAGGACAACTGTAGATTCAAGGATCAAATTATGGAGTTTACTTTATGGCTTTTATCCAATGCCATTTGGCACTGCAAAAGTTCTGTGCTCATCCACAGAGTGGATTCTTACGATCATGCATACGTGGAATTATTCCAACACTCTTAACTTAGGTTTTTTAGGTGAATTTGATAGTATTTTCTTGGGAATTTCATGTTTAGATTTACCTTTTGACTCAAGAGTCTTATGCCCGTAGCCCAATTTTTATGATTAAAAAAGCTCTTAGATTTACAGGCCAAAAAAATAATTGGAGTGGTTAGTCACCACCTTTGTTCACATTTGTTTACTTGGAATTCTATAGAGGACTCTTCTTCTCTTGACCATTTGTGTATCCTTCTTTTATTTGCCTTTTATCTCTCAAGTGCTGATTAGGTCTTCGGGCACTGAAAATTTGTTTCTTTTTCTTTCTTCACTTTTGTTGGTTTTTGGTGTACAATGCAGATGTTTGAATTTTCTTGTTCAAGCATCAATCTGGATTTTTCCACTGGCGGAATCAGTCATCTTACAAGGGTGTCAAAGTACCAGTGGTCATTTTACAAAACTTCAGTTTCCATCTTCCTATTGCTTACACCTATCCTAATTATTCCTTGTTTGCACTTATCCTTTATATGTTTCCTAATCTTGGGTTGATAAATTATTTTTAAAAACATTTAGTGAAAAAAGTGACAAAATTATCATATTATAAAGTTCTTTGGTTGCACGTTAAGCTTTAGTTCAAACAATCGAACATTAACACTTTTTGTGCAATAAAATAATAAAGCAACAAACCTCATGGAAGACCCCAGTCAGGAGAGGCCACCGGGGATTTATACTCTGACATGTAATAAGGAGTTTTCAATCTTTTTGGATCCACGAGTGATTATCAATAGCAGTTTGGCTTTTGGCATCTATTGTTGGTGTCAGTTACTAACCCTGTTGGACTGCTAGTATATTTCCACTCGTGTCATAATCACTATTAGCTTTTAACTTTGATTTTCATCACCAGTGCAAGTTACAGCTTGGGAAACTTCATGATAAATGATATTAGAAAATCCTGTCAGCTGTTTTATGGCTATAGGATTTGCTTTTGTAACGTAAAAAAGTTAAATTAACCATATACACAGTAATAGAAATAAAAACAAGATATTTTTCATTTATGCTATAAAAACATGAACATTACATTGCAAAATGTTGTGCTTTGCATTTTTTTGAAAATTTTAATTCTTTTGGTACAATTACATCATATTCTTCAATGAGATTCAAAGTTAAATAAAGGAACAGACAAATAAATACTATAAAATTAGTCTGTACATAACAATACAATGTTACTCATTAAGATCTAGTTACATTAAAAATATGAACAGATTAAAATTAAAAATGTAAAATTGATTCTCTACATAAAATTGGAATTGATACTTGTTAGAAAAATGAACTTGGTTACCTCTCTTCTTTCTTTACATGAACGGATATTTGTATGCACACAATTAAACAAGCATTAAAATACAACAATTTGTTTGAAAGTAAAAGGTTTAAAAAAATAACTCCACATTGAAACAAAAAGATGGACAAACCAAACATAAAATACCCGTGAAAAAGGAATGAGTATCTTAAAAATAGATACATCAGATTCAAGTGGAAAAATACCAGCCATTCATCACAGGATACATCATCGAACGTTATTTTCTTCAGGTGACAAATCATAGCGACCTCTTAACCTCCATATTCCGATGGTTCCAACACTACTCCATTGGTGGACAGGGTACAAAAAAGAAAAGTGTTTCTTTAAAAAAAATCATCATCATCATGTACTCTTTTCTTTTCATGCTTTAAAAAAATTTTTACAAAATAATCTTATTTTGCAGATGCAAAATGGTCATGGACTTCATTAGTGAGATATTCTTTATCCCTGAGTCAAGTATACTTTTTAAAGTAAGCATTCATGCAGCACATAATCAAACCTAATGGCAAAAAGAAATAAGCATAAGGTTAACAATAAGCTTTTAAACGTCTTGTAAAGGAATTAATAATCCGAGTATGTCCATCATTCAGGTGCAAAACGGGCAAAGGAAATGTGTGTGTGTGTATATATATACACATGAGTAAAACATGCAACCAACTGCAAGAATCCTGTAAATTAAAAAAGTCAAAATTAAAATTATAAAAAGGAGTAAAAATTACTTTAAAATATCTGCATCAAAAGAAAGAAAAATAGAAGATGTTTCAAATTAATCCATCACATTCTTCATTATGTTATGACCTGTTTTAATGAAATTAATATAGTTAATTATATGGTGAAAAGTTTTTTAATGAAATAAAAGTTATCTTAAATAACTGCAATACATTATATAAACAAAATTGCAAAGAAAATACTAAAAGGATAACATTATTGTAAGTTTAAAGCCAACACAATATTAAATTTTATTGTTTGTGTATGCAACTTCAAATCATATCAATTTTTTTGTAAAAAAACGAATCTAAATTAGTAACAAACAAAATCAAACAGGAAGTAGCTCAAATCCTACAAATATTTATAGGTTGCAGCAACAATCATTCTGACTGCACATTCTTTTTAAATTGATAATAAAAAATTAAAAACAAGTAACACAATGCGTGTAATTCAGAAGATTAATTTTTATGTGAACGTTGGGCCTTTTTGTTAATAAATGCCACAACTGATTAATACCAACAAAAATTTTTACAACACCCAATGCTTGATGTTTTAAGCTGGGTATGGTCTGCATTTAATACTGTGCACCATGCACCTACAAAATATACTGAGGCATTGGAAGAAGCGCACCAAGAAAAATAAAGCCAAGTGCAAAAAGATGAGAAACGAGAAAGTAAAATGAATTCCATACCACTGGTTAACTTCATTCTCTCATATGCAAGTTGAATGTTTCAGAGAAAATTAATTACTGATGCCATTATGTAACTTTCCCTTTTCTTCCTCTGTAATGTAATATTGTTAAGTAACTATGTATGGTATAAAAGATAACTTGAGAACAAGTGAGGGAACAGATTTTATATAGGTCACCCACGACCGCAGCACCACCTGATTCCAGAAAAATGAACTATCGAAGTATGCGTACGAGTAAATGATGCCCTTAGAAACTTATTGATGTTTACCCAAATAAATATTAGCAACAATAAATGAAGAGGATATTCACAAGCCCTCGGCTTGCTTGGTTTTTATTTTAGTTGTCATCTTCGGGTGCTACCACGCCCTTCGCCTTACTGGAACCAAACAATCCCTCCCCGTTGTCCGGTGATTGGGTTTGTAAATGTCGCGACAGGCCGATCAGTCGTGGGTTAGCAAGCTTTAAATTAACTCAATGAAGCCATTGCTGTTGGAGTTTATTTATTTTCGCTGCTTGTATGCATACTTCGATAGTTCATTTTTCTGAGATCAGGTGGTGCTGTGGTCGTGGGTTACCTACATCAAATCTAAGCCCAAGTGAGACCTAATTTGTCAATGCTGCAGCCAAAATTTTTTCAAATGTTAATTATCTAGATTCTAGACAATCATCAATGCTCAGATAATTCATTCATCGTGAGAAATGATATCACCATTATCAAAGTAAAAATGCGGAATCAAGCTTAAGAAATACAGTAACAATTCATGCATCATTTAAAAATCAATCTCTCTCATTAATCTTCAATTACAACTGTTCAGTATTTTTAAAAATCATTACTTTGCTACTCTCTTTCTTGCACAATGTGTAATAATTGTTTCTAAAAAATGTAAATAAGGGTTACAAATTTTATTAAATGATGAAATTAATTTCTCATTCAATCTCTCTAGTCTTAATTGCAAATATTATTATTGATAGGAGTTGAATGGATAATTTCAATTTTGATTTAACCAAAGAAGGCAGAATTACATTTTATAAGACTATTCTGGGAAATTTAATTCCATAAAATTGGCTACCTGCCCATTCAATACAAAAAGAGACTAGAATAAAATCAACGTCTGAAAAAATGAAATAAATTTTCATGAAAAAAATGTTCAAGTTTGTGATTGTTAGATATAAATTTAGTTCCAATTTATGGAAACTTCCAACAGTTCTGACGAATTATGATTTTGTATTTATCAAACAATTTGGAGTGAAATGGCCTTTGTACATCAAAATTATATTGGGAAAGCATCGCTTATCAATGTATAATTGCTCACAGTTTGTTAGCCTTGTTAGTGAATTATCTACTTTCATAAACAATTATGAAGCACTTACAACTACTTCCTCAATGAAATACATGAAATTTAACTGGTATATTTTTTATCCTTGAAGCAATTAATCCTAGTTTAGCTGCCCCAAGCCAAATAAAAGTTATGGAAGACCACTAATATATATACCTGATCATAATTAAGTCATCCTTTTGTTATGACAAATTTACTAAGATAACCAAATAATTTGCATGAATGATAAAAGTGTGATTTTACCCATTCAGTATAGTAAATAGGTTGTTTTCTCCATTAAACATTATCTACAATTTATAAAGTTTCACTGATTTTTTAACTAATGAGAATATATTATGATTTATTAAACAGTAATAAAAGATTGATAACTTTTAAACATTTTTAACAAAATATAAAGACTATAATTTCTGATTTAGTTTATAATACTTCATGAAAAAATTCCATTTAAACTCAGGATGGAAAATTACAAATTATTACTCAAAATTTCATAAGTTGTTACTCAATGTAAAAATAACAGAAATCTTTTGCAAATGGATAAGAATAAAGATTAAAAATGCAGAAATTTATATTTGTTGGCTATACTGCTAATTCCAGCTCTAATTTTACATACAATTTAAGTCACGTTAAATAATGTTAGCATAAAGTAGTTTACTGACATTTGGACACTTTTGAAATGAGCTGGAAGAACCAATAATGAAAATGACTGCAAGAGCAGAATGTACAGAAATCATGTGATCAATGGATATAGTTTATCTCCTGAAAACAGGCAATACTTCTATTAATGTTTTGGTGTAAATGCCTCGACATATTTTTAAAAAATATTAAAATCCAGTAGTACTTATTCAAATTAAAATCGATAAATGTACATCACAATAAATTGTCCAAAAAATATAAATTTTATGAGTTGCTAATTAATTTCATTTAAGAAAAATGTCAGCAAGCAATTTGGAAAAAATAATTTCAATTACAATAAAAGCCCATTTATCCGGCATTCTTTTAACTGGAAAACTCATTACCAGTACCTCTGATGCGATGATTGCTAGATGTTGACTTAGTTGCGACCAACACTAAATATCATACAACTAAAACCAGCTCAGACTAGAATAATTGGATTCTGCATTATAAAAGTGCCTCAATAGATAACCTGTCTGAATGTTTCCCAATTCTAGACCTACCATTAATTGAAAAGGTCAAGTGTACTTAAACGAGCGTTGATTTTTTTTCTGAAGGTTGGCTACCTCACTTTAAACATTATGGAAGAGAATTCTATCTTTGGCGAACTCAACCAAAGTAGCCTTTGCTTAACCAGACTTTTCATTTGAATTCTCTTGAGTGCTGAGTAAATAAGCTTTTATTGTAAATGTAAATCTCAATTCATCTCCATTTAGTTTTCTTGATTAAGGAAAAATGGGAATAATATAGGTTTCATATATGAGACTAATTTTTGGGTTGAGTTTTGTTTTAACTTTGCATATGAGATGAGAAACTTGTCAGAATAGTCTTGATACCCCAGATAAAAGAATATTTAAAAATATTAAATTCAGTACTCTCACCAAATGGTTTGCAATACAATATATTTTTCAAAATGTAAACCATTTATAACAGAGGGTGTAATTACAGTTACAACTCATTGCTCTAATTGAGCAAATAATGAGATGGAATAGATGTTGAGTATAATGATCTAAGTACAAATAAGTAACATACATACCTAAATTAAGATTACAAAATTATCATTCATGGTATTTTTCTGATTAAATTTTATATCTGTTTTATTATACTGCAACGCAATAGATATTAAAAACATGCCAGCTAATTAATTGCATACTGTCAGTTTTTTTAAAGCTAACACACAATTCGTATTTTAAAAGCTCAAATAAATTTCCACGGCCTAATAATCAAGTCCTAAATAAAATATCCCTTCATAGAAGTGACATTTACTGCGACAACCTCTACTTCGAAATAAACATTATTTACAATATAATACATCGATCACACAAAATTATCAGGAAATAACACAGCCTGATGCAGCCAATAATACAGAAGAGCATGAATAAACCAAGGAATATGTCATTGGAGAAAGTTGTATTCATACAAGCTGCTTGCGTGTTCAAGGGGAAATTTGAGAGCATTTTGGATGCGGAAGAAGGGATTAACGAAGGGTTATTAATAGAGAGGACTTCACTTGCTCCACCATCCCCCTCTCCGCTCCTTCTCGTGTCCTCAGAGGGAAAGCTCAAAAACCCTCCCCGTTGACATGGTCATGGCTGAATACTGAGGTGACTTCCAAACCTTCACTTCCCCAGTGCTGAAAGGTTACGAGGATAAAGGCAAAAAAAAGAATGTTTAGGAATCAGGAGAAAGGGAAAGAGGAGAGGAAAAAGAGTTTAAGACAAGTGGTAAAAATGTGATTACCTCATATTTGACATGCCAACACCCAGTTAAAGCCTTAGTAATTTTCTAAATAATACTTTTCAATTGAGAGAAAAGTTTTTTTTCCATGTCAATTTTCGAAGTTACGTTAAATACATACAGCAAAAACTCGGGCATTCTTAAATGCAAATCTATTTTCCAATTACAGCAGAAACCAGATTTTTTCTAGTCTATGCATACTATTTGTACACAGAAACCAAAAGAGCTTCATTAAGACAACGAATAAAAATCACGACTTTGTCAAAATATATCTATTAGACTGAGTTGTAATTAATACATTATAGTAAATAAAATTAGGAATATACCATATATTTTTGCATATAAATTAACCCTTACACTGCGATATTCGAGTATACTCATATTAGCATGTCCCTATGCTGCGACACTCAAGTTTACCCCACGGCCCTAAAAAAACTTTATGCATACACTCATCATATAAACAACTTTCGTTTCACAAATAATTCTCATGAAATCTTTTTCAGACAAAATGGAGGTGTCATATAATCAGAGTTTTGAATAAAACATCGAACAAGTGTCACGAACATAAGAAACATTTGATGAATGGGATATTTATGGGAAATTGAAATTGAAATCATGCAAAAAACTCCCCTATGTTGGCATGATAGGTATGATGTCACATATTATCATACTTTGATATGTACTGTCATTTTTCAAAATAATTATACAAATTAAATATCCTCATTGTAGCTCCACCAATCTAAAGAATAAAATATAAAGCTTAAAATATTAACCTTGAGCTTTTGAAAGATTTTTTTAAAGCTTTAAAAGTGAACTTATATGCCATAATGTATGGTAATTCTATTAGTTTCATGTGAAGATTTTCTTCTAATCTTAAGAAAACAAATTTCAGCCCATCAGAGTATATATTAAGCAATCCTGTTCAATACCGTGGTTGTAACCATTGAATACAATCCAAGAGATGATAATAAGAATGTCATAATAAACTCACAATTGTTTTTCATAGTGTTATGGCTTCCATTTATTTAATAAGTAAATTTTTAAAGAAATTAGCAACAATTTCCTTAAATCAGAATTTTTAATACACTGATAGAAAGAATTATTGGAACCTTTGATTTGCACATAAAATGCATGAATGAATTCTGGAATAACTGATTGTTCCAATCGATGGTATTTTTATTTGTTACAAAAATTAACCATTCATCTACAATGTCAACATTAAAACTTCAAATATTTATCTCAATGAAAAATCCTGATAAATATTTAAATATCCTCCACATAAAGCTATTAAATGGAAACAAAATGCCCTTATTCCTAACTTTTAGTACGAGTGCTTTCTATACCTAAAATCCCAAATTTATATGATGATGAAAAACATTAAATTTGGTCACCTACACTTAACACTTTAGCATTTAAACAGCTTTAAATAAACTGGCTTCAATTATATATTAAATAACAAAGATTTACTATGGCAGTTTTGATCAGTATTGACAGCTGAAGGAAAAACAAGCTGTACAAGGTGCTGCACAAAAGTTATGAGAATTTTCATATAGCAATGCCACCGATGATAGTACAAATTTTTTCTGCTATGTGGTGATAGAGTATACTTGCAAGAGTATATTGCCCTTACTCTCTGGAACTTGTTCCCTGTGACTTTTTCTTGTTTTCAAAGATGAAACAATCTCAAATGAAATGGATTATTTAATGGTATTTTGGAGATTCAGCAACAATCGTGGAAGGTACTTCACCATATCATGAAAGAAGAGTTTTAGACATGCTTCCAATGATGGCATAATAACTGGGCTCAGTGTATTAACTCCCAAGGGGAGTACTACTTTGAAGGGGGCATGATACAAAATCATCTAAGTTAAAGGAATCATTGCTTATAAATACATTCTCATAACTTTAGGGTAGCACCTTGTATGGGAAGGATACTAGTGATCAATGCACTCTCTGAAGCAATATTCCTAGATCAGGCATTGTACAGAAATTTTACAGCTAACGTATACAGAAATCTTACAACTCTAAATTTCCTTCATATATAATTTTATACTTAAACAAAATGGCTAAATTTAAATTATTTCTGATTGTGGCTTCACAATTTTCCTCTGAAAATGATAAACCATGTTTCTTGATAAAATTACCCTGAATATTAAAAAAAGTACCTTGATCAAGTTCATTAAAAAAAATTACATCTACAATTATTATATTAAGTTTTATAAATAAACACATAAGAAGCACTATAAGAAAGCGAACAGAGAAATACATTGCTTAAGAGTGAGAAGAAAATTCCACAAATCAATTATTTATAAAAATGAATCACCAGGTTAACTTAAAAGAGAAAAGATATTATTTGATTGTAAAAATTACATAATAAATTCATAATGACACTGGTAAAAAACTAAAATAAAGCTGCATTTAAATGCCAACAGTGATCCTTAAAAGATAACCAAAATAAAATAATACATTCATAAAAAAAATTTACCTTTCCCACTCATTATGTATACATCCAATCATATAATGGATTTGCACTGTTAGAAAAAATAAATACACTTGCAACCTGAATCCATAAGAATTGTCAAAGATGGGATTAGTTTAAAGTTGTGAGGAGTGACATTATGTTCTCTAATATAATCAACAGAGCACTTTCTATATTACAATTTAAAATATATTAAAAAATATTCAAATTAATATTAAAAATAGCAGTGAAAGTCTGCCATGAAAATAAAAAGCAAACTATCTTTTTCTTACATTAAGAACTCAATTCAACAAAGCAGATGATTATCAGTGACTCATCATTGATGACAGCTGCTTTGTAGTTGAAATATATATTTGGTTTTCTTATTTTTTCATGCATATTGAAGATACATAATCAATTGGAAGGCCAACTAGACGCTTCTTTGTCAAATTATAAGAATGATATATACAACATGAATGAATGAAATGAGTATGACAACTTTGTTATTAGAAGCTTTAAATGTTATCACAGATTATTGCTCTCACAATACTTTCACTGTACATAATTTAAGGAACATTATAAGCATAAATTTGCACTCGGTAATGTAAATCCTACAGTAGTATAAGTTTTCATTTACACCTGCAAATTTCTCAAACAAACAGCATAGCTGTACATTTATGTCCCGACTTGAATCTATCCCAAAATGCATTGCCATACTTCAGCAGCACGCGAGAAGTATGAAATCATACCCCAATGCCCCAATATTTGCACAAGAAAATGAAAAATTAAATATGCTGCTGTGAAGGTTAAGAATAGGAATTCAACTTTAATTCACATAAAACATACAGGGATTAATTGAAGATATTATCAGAGCAAACCCATAAAATACTAAGGTAAACACATATTTAATGCATTACAAAAAACACAAAATCCGAATCACAAAAATGTCAGGTACTGGTATTTGTAAATAACAAATATATGCTGGCCAAACAAAAACAAAGTAAAAACATGGCTCAAGGAATACTTAGCTCAATTCTGACTCAGACTAATTAACATAGCATAGTAGAACACACAAAAGACATGGCCCACCACATTATGATGTACCTTTAAAACTTCTTTATGAAATGTCAGAAAATTACGTTTGCAAAAGCCTATACATTTATCAAAATAATTATCAATGGCCTAGTGCCCATAGTTAGCAACAGTCTCCTTTTCTTTTCCAATAACCATCAGTTAACCACCAACAAATTAGTTTTCACTCATACTATATAATCCCTTTAATAAAATAATAAACACTTTCTACATCTCTCAAGCAATGGGTTTACCTACTCATGATCACATCCTCGATGTTAAAGTGGGCTACAAGTTTCAAATTTGAAGATTTTGGTGTGGGTATTTGCCTACAATTGAAAATTAGGTACCGTATGTGAAGTAACGAACACATGACACGTATGTGAAGTAATGTCTACAGCAGGTTAACCATTAGTAAACCAGAATCTGTGTTTCTTTTGAGCATTTGGAATTTCTCTTTATCTTTTACTCATCTCCTGTACAACCTGCAAAATTTAGTGCTTAGGTATTCACCTTAGTATTTCATCATATGACTAATATACAAAAGGAATAAGGTATGAACTTCACCAAGAACTGTATATCAAGAAAAACTGAATTACTTACTTGCAAGCAGTGAAGACATGAGTGGAGTTTGTGGCCAGAGCATTTATAGGTGATGAGTGGGCTTGCATCTCACCAAGAAGGTGACATGTCTCAGAGGACCACAGCCTAACTACTCCCGATCGGCAGCCAGAAAGAAGCATCTGCCCACCCCCTCCAGGCATGAAGGTCAAACCACATACCCAGTCCTTGTGTGCATTGTTTACCGACTGGATTCAAAATAGAGAGGAAGTTGTATGTTGAAATATCTTTTAAGTTGCAATCACAAAAAAAGTTTTAATTGATGCTGGTAGTGAAATTATGAAGTAAAGGCTGTAATGATTAAAGAATAAAAAAATCTTTTCAACCACCAATTGGCTGAAATATAGTTGTTTTAGTTACGTAATCAATCAATAGTAAATGTAATAAGAGTTAAATGGCGGAAGTTAACTTATATGCAAGAGTGCATAGTACTGATCACAAATGAAAAGATTGAGAAAGAGAAAAATTCTGAACTTGACCGGGACTCGAACCCGGGTCTCCAACTTGCCGGGTAGGTGCTCTAACCACTGAGCTACCAAGCCAGACTAATTCTCCATTCTCGAATTGGGGTACCGTATATACCTGAATATAAGACAAGGTTTTGTTCCAATTTTCATGACTGAAAAATCGCTAGTCGTCTTATAATCGCGAGGTGCGTAATATTTTGACTGACAGAGAAACTGAATGCAGAGTATAATCAAAATATTCGATTCTTAAAATCGATTATTAAAAGTAGTAGTAGAAATTGAATCGATTCAAATGTATTCGAATACAAATACTCTTTTGAATTTTATCCTATATATTATGCGCGTAGTGAAGCTGCGTGTGTCCATGAGTATGAAGTCTCATGTAATTATATTGGCGTATTTCTTGAGAACCGTTCGTCGTAAAAGATATGCGGTTAACGGCATTTTGTTTCTACTGGCTATGGAAAAATATTTTCGTTTGCTAAAGTGTCCCGGGTTCGAATCCAAGAGACAATTATATTTTCCCATAAGTTCACACGGGGATTTCGATTTTTCAGAGTGCAAGGTTTTTTTCTTCATTCATTAAAATACGTAAATATGGACCGATTTTCTTCTTATTTGCTTTATTCGACGGCTAAAGCTCTATACTATCTTATTCTTGTGATGTTTACATGTTATACAGTCGAATTTTTCAGAAATACGCATTCTTTTTCGAAATTTTGTGGATTTTTCATACTCATTCCGGGCGTTACCAAGGAGACTCTCATTATTGCCTCTGATTCATTTAAGGCCAATTAAACCTTCAAATAGATGAAAGAAAAGCGTTATTGTTATCATCTCTTCACTGATAATCTAAATAAACGCTTGCATTGACGTCGCCTTTATAGTAGGTCCTGTGAGAAGTTAAAATCAGTCATTGATAGACACTCGAAGGAAAGCAACTGTATATGCCAACTAACACTACAAAATTGCTTATTTCAATTGGTTCAATGTTTATTAGTCAATGGTATAATAAACCTCTGTCATTGTGTGAATAATAAATTTTTTCCTTTTATTAGGAGTTCAAAATGGGGGGGTCGTCTTATAATCAGAGTCGTCTTATATTCGGGTATATACGGTATTTACCATGAAGAAAGAGCTAACTCAGTAAATCTTTCCAACACTAGATGTCGTCACTGAGGCACAGCGGAAAACACCCCACACTTATCCCAGACATTGAGAAGATGTTAAATAATAAGAGTTAATGATGGAAGTTAACTCAATCTTTTCATTTGTGATCAGTACTATGCACTCTTGCATGTAAGTTAACCTCCACCATTTAACTCTTATTATTTAACATCTTCTCAATGTCTGGGATAAGTGTGGGGTGTTTTCCGCTGTGCCTCAGTGACGACATCTAGTGTCGGAAAGATTTACTGAGTTAGCTCTTTCTTCATGGTAAATACCCCAATCCGAGAATGAAAAATTAGTCTGGCTTGATAGTTTAGTGGTTAGAGCAAGGATTTAATTATATTATTGTCCAAGTAAGCAAGCAAAAAGTGACTCACTTTTGTTGGATTAGTTTAGCAGCATTTTCAAACATATGTTACCTAAGTATAGCTCTTGACCTATCAGAAATTATTCTTTAAGTGGGGTAAAACTTGCAGAATGACCATTAATATACATGTTCTTTACAAAAATGACAGTGATAATGCATTGAAAATGCCATCACAAGGCAAAATTTTGGAACAAATTTATAAACTAGCACAAAAATTCTGCAAAATAATAAAATTTATTGTACAAATTTTTGTAATTCTATATTTGATCATGATCACTGACCAAAAAAATATAAAATTTTCCTTGTCTAAACTATTATCTTCAGTTGCACTGTTTTTGTTAGGATTTTTTGCTTGAGGTACCAAAACAAATAATTATACATGCCTAATTTTTTCTTCAAATATTACATACAATTAGCCCTGATTATCAAATTTGACTACAATACAATCAAACAACAGATGGCCTATCAGGAAATCATTTTGAAGTAAATGGATTTTCCATGAGCCATTGCACCAGATTTCCAACTTCTTTTTCAGATACTTTGATTTATAGCTATTAATACTGAAAGAGAATGCTTTTAACTGAAATACGCAGGATTTTAAATGATCTGCTATTGAAGAGAAGAGGTTTTATTGTATCAATGATTCATAAATATTGACTCTTTTTATCTCACTCACCTGCACCAGCTCCTCTTTTGAGAGGTCCCACTTCTTAATGGCCATGTCTCTTGAGCCTGAGAAGAGCATATCTCCATGCAAAGCAAGCGCTTGAATGCCATCATAATGTGGCGGTTCAAGATTAACCTTTGGATTGAAGTTGTTTATGTTGCCTCGACTACCAACCTCAAATACCTACAAGCAATTAAATGAATATCATTTAGTAATGTTTCAGCCTCTATTAACATGTGCATGGCTGGATGACTCACCTGCAAGGTGACATTTGGTAACATAAAAAGCAACTGTCTTACATGCAGATGGTGAAATCACTTCATCTTACTCTGTATCACAATATCCACACAATATAAGAAAGTAATTAAAATGTTTTGTCATTACCCGAGTTTTTTAAAATTCAAATGCTACACAGTTTTTAATTAGAATTTATCACAATATTTTGGCAAAAATTTAATTTGCATGAATGATGATTATTCAATTTATCCACATTGATAATGTTCCCTTTTCATCTTATTATTGCATGTATGAAATGCTAACAGAACTAACATAACATCAATTATAATGTAAATAGACAACAATTGAAATGTTCCCCAAATCAAAATTTCCCATAAAAATTTATAACTTATACATATAAAACTAGAATATAAAGAACATGGTAACACGATACATAAGAACTGGTGACAAATTTTTACTTTCCCATTTATTGCTCAACTTAACACATTTTGTTAACAAATTTGTTTTCTCTTGGAAAAATCTGATAGTATTTGTTTATATAAAACAGGCACAAAATAACTAAGCAGGGCAATAGAAACAAACATACTCATCTTTAAAAAAACGTATGGAAAATTTTAGCATAATACAACCATGAATAAATAAAATACCTTAATGTAATGATCTTTGGATCCAGTAACAACAATATCTTCTTCCTCTGAGATTTTGCCCACTGCAAGGCACATAATGGCAGCTTGATGACCACCCGTTAGTTTAGCTGTAGCGGCAAACCTGAAATCCAAATTTGAACACCATAAAAAGTCATCTATGTAGGACAATAAATAGGAAAACAAAAATAAGTATTAGCAATTTTCTAAGAAATTGAAAATAATGTTAAAAGTTGAATCACCATCGAGAAAGAAATATCAGCAAAGAGATGAGAGAGAAATACACACTTGCTTTGAATTAAAGTCTAAATTGAAAATAAATTCCTACAATTATAGATGAAGAAGCGTATAGTTGAGCAAACAAGTTAAGATTTACTCACTTCCTCAAATCCCACACACGAACTTTGTCTCCACCAGCTGTATATAGGGTAGTTCCATTAGGATTTAGAGCAACATCATTTAACTGAACTTCCCCAGCAGGGAGGATATATGTTCTCGATGGAGTATTTGGTAATACTGGCCCATTCTGACCAATTCCTGATGACCTAATAGGTAAACATAAAATGAGACTTAAATTCATAAATATAAAAAAACAGCAATTAAATAAGTTACTGAAATGAAATTTATGTGATAATTTCAAATTTAAATCATATTTTTACATGAATCAGAATCAAATATGATTTAATAGATATGAAAATGCAATACAGGTAGTCCCCTACTTTCGTACATAATGCATTCCTGAAAACGTGTATAAAAGTCAAATGTACGAAAGTCGAACAATAGACTTACATGTTATAATGGGGGTTCCATTCCCAGAGAGACAAATAAATATAAAATCTCTAATTATGGTATAAATGTTTAGTTTTTTGAGCAGGGGCCTTTTAGACACAATCGTCGATTTTATAATATAGAGAGATAGGGCAAAATGCAATAAAATATTTCAATAATTTGCACAAATAAACACTGCTGTACAGACAAAGATGGCTACGTGGCAGAAACTGGTGGCTGGCAGCCAGCACCATTCAAAATGTTCGTTTGTCATTTCGCTGACGTACGAAAGTCTGAATCGGCGTATGAAAATCCGAATTGGCGCATGAAATGAGGTTCAGGGGTGTCAATGTATAATGTACGAAAGTGCGAGTTTTTTTCATTAAAGCATTTTGCTATTTTCATAGTTTTTCTGTAATATTGCCTAATCATGGCCCCAAAGAGAGTGAAGATTGAAATGAAAGAAAAGTCGGTAAAAAGGGCAAAATAAGTTATGAGTTTGGAGAAGAAAATTGAAGTTTTAGATAGGCTTGCGTATAATGAATCTGCTTCATGAGTTGGTAAATTACTTGGTGTGAACGAGTCCACAATAAGATCGATAAGGAAAGGGAAGAAGTGATTAGAGCTAGTGTTGCAAGTTGTACTTCGAGTACAAAAATGTCTTTTGTACCTAGAAATCCGTATGTAGAGAAGACAGAGAAGGCTTTAAACCTGTGAATCGAGACCCAAACTCGCAAGAAAGTTTCTCTGAGTTCACTTGTCATTCGCAAGAAAGCCAAGCAACTTCGCAATCATTGTGTCTCAAACTGTTTCGCGGTCTGCTAATGGGGTATTGCCAACATCATTGAAGTGTGTATAGATCGGTTCCTTGCTCTTTAAAAAAATTAAATCTGCTAGGTCACTTTCTAGAAACTCATCAATTGAGTAGAATGATTTAGATTTCAGCCAAGAAGCCATTACTCTTTTGAATGTTATTATATTTATGCATTTTGCTTCATTTGGTAATTTATTAAAAGTGCTGGCTTGGCTGACAGACAGCGCCACTAAGTGATAGCTGGAAATGTTCGTTCGTCAGCTGACGTACGAAAGATGGTTTAGGGGTGCGAATGAAGTGTCAGAACTTGTTCATATTTCCATATCCACTTACAGGATCTCAGGAAGGAATTAATGCTTATAACATTATTTCAGATAGAAGTATATGCTCAAAATAGCACTTGATTTTCATTGAAGCAATGAAGAGCATTAACCGGGGGGGGGGGGGGGGGGGGGGGGGGTATATACCTGATTTATACCGTATTTACCCAAATATAAGACGACTCTCCTTTTTTAAACTCAGTATTTAAGAAAAATACTTAAACAAGTAATTTTGACAAATTTACTGTGATTATATTCAATTATTACAATTTTTGCATTAAAAATTCCGGCACAACGAGATTGTTTCTTGGTGCATACCTTGGTTGTATGTTCAATTATTACAATTTTTGCAGTCAAGTCATAATTATAATTATTAAAATTGCCAGCACCATGAGATTATTTCTCGGAGCATACCTTGGCCGCCGAGTGACCACAGCAGGATTTGAACCTGTGACCCTCGCATTGGGAGCTAGACATGCTAACCACCTTTCTACCAAGGCCAGCCACCTTTGTTATTAGAATGAAGTACACATACCATAAATGAACACTTCATGATGATTTTGTATTTAAAAGTTTATGCTGTAATACTAAATGGCTTTATTCCATAAACTTTGAGCAAATTTTATGAACAAGTTTACTTAGTTGAATCAAGAATATTCAATACTACGTTAATCACTTCTAACTTGATGATAAACACCTCTTCAGAATTTTACAGTGAATATTTGTAATATATGTTTTCATTCTATAAAATACAAGGATGCTGCTAAAAGAAACCAATGCTATGAAAATAAATGTACAATAGATGTCAGCAGCATTTTTACAGTGTCATCTCATTCAAACTTACAAGAGTGTCTTTATACATCTTGACTGTGGGCTTAATCGAAGATCCCAGACTTTAACATAAGCAGATGAAACCGAGAAGACTAGACGACTTTGTTCGTTGTATCGCACCACCACAACATTGTTAGGATGACCAGCTAATGATTCAACCTCTTCTCCTCTAGACAAATCCCACACTTTTACAGTACGATCTGAAAATAAGGGCAAACAATATATTATATTCAGCTCCTGCTTAATTGTCTAACTTATAACAAATCTACTCATTTTTGTCTTCAAAATCACTGCTTGGTTTGTCTTGTTACCCATAATTCAGCTATTCTCATGCTTTATGGTTGCGTGACCTCACTGAGGCAGCAAAACTTCTAATGACTCTCTTCCCAATTTGCATTTTATTCATGCAATAATTAATAATGATTAATATTGAAAATGTAAAAATTAAATCTATAATGCATCAAATGCTTCACCTTCCTTGCCCACATAAAAGCTTTCCCATATCCCCAAGTATGTTGACCCCTACATTTGACAATTGCTGCAGTTGCATATTAATTTGTTGATGACTCAACCTTAGCAATTAGAAATCACAGTGATAAACAAAAGCTGTACCGAAAACTTTAAAAAATAAATATTACACTAACTCAGCTACAAAACATGGTAACAATGACATCAAAGCACACCAATAAACAGTCCAAGAATGACATCAATGGCATGACTATTATGAGAATTCACTGTTTTTTCAATAAATTGTGTATTCTCACTTAAATGAAATCCATATAATGTTGGAGGTACCAAAATTTTCCCATATAAATACAAATTTCGGATAGTGAAATACACACGTGCAATATCTTGCATATTAACAAAAAAACAATATCATATAGCACAATATAAAATTATCACCTTTTGATGCAGTAAATAGCATATCATCAGTAGCACAAACAGACAAAACAGGCTTAGAATGACCTTCTGCAACGTGAGTGCACATAAGGGGTGCCTTTGGAGTTGCCTGTAATAAAGAATAAATGAATCCATATATGATTTTCTGTAATCAATTTTGTAACCTTTTTCCTACCGTTTCTTGAAAATTTTACAAAGGCAATCATCATCACTACCAGAAACCCTTAATTTTTCATATAATATATAATGACACAATGAGAAACTATAAAATGCAAATAAAATTTAAGCTTCAAGTATTTTCCGAACTTTATAAAAAATTATGTTTTTTGGTTTACACAAAAAATTTTTGTTATAGAGTAATAAAAACAAATTCTGAGGGATATATTCCTTTTATGAAAAAAGACGTATTTTGATTGCGAGGTCTTAGAAACCAATATGACTTAATTTTGGTCAGTGGGTTATCAAATCCATCATTAAATATTTTAACAAATGTAGAATGTTTTTTATATCCAAATTATAAATGTTCTAAAATTAACCTGTTGAAAGCCCATCTGAAATTGTGAGGGGATCAATACCTTTCAAATTCATGGAATGACATGAAAAAAGAGCTTATTTTAGGATGGTTAAATAAAAGAATTTTTTGCCCAATTTGGAAACTTAATGCTTATAAAAATTAAATTTCATTCTTTCTGCACTTGATATGCATATATATCCTGAGTTTGCATCTCAATTTTATGGAATTTAAAAATGCAGTTTTATTATATCCTCCACCAATTCCCACTTTTTAAAATGAGTAAGCAAACATTTCAGAAAATAACTCAAGAAAATAAAAATGTCTAGATTTTTATAATTTTCCCTTCCCTTGCCTTACAACATAAGACTCACTTTCATAACCATCACGGACAATGAATTTCAGGGTGGCACAAACCGAGGGTCACAGATTGTGACACCTAAAAGATTGTGGCACCTAAAAGAAAAGCCTGTACTTAGGAGTCAAGCAAGCCACAAGTTTAGCCACTAGATGACACTTCTTATGTGTGCCGGTCTGCCACCTAAGAACTACCTATTTTGGCCATTACGTAGCACTCTGTGCATTAGTCGCTCAGACTGAATGTTTCTTCTGTTCTCATTCCAGGCGGAATGGGATTTTCCCTGAGTCCAGAGAGCACTACAACCCAACCATTCTTTTGAAACCCTGACGTGCGACAATAGCGCCGTCACAATAACATTTGCCATTAAATTTATAACAGGTGGCTAAAATGGAACCTAACCCTCAGTCCCGGTTTGCAAGCCAAATAGGCTCCAGTCAGGGGAGATATACTGCACTTTAGTCACCAATTTTCCTTCACAAATAACAAAAGAGTAGCGAAAAACCGTGTCACATGTACTCGGGAAAATCCCATTCTGCCTGGAATGAGAATGCAGAAACGTCGCAGACAGAACGAGTAATGCACACAGTGCCGCATAATGGCCAAAATAGGAAGTTCTTCGGAGGCAGACCGGTGCACATAAGAAGTGTCATCTAGCGGCTAAACGTTGAACTAGGTAGTGCGAGCCGCTTAACTCCTAAGTACTGAAAAACCTTGCCGACCCCTGGTATAATTAAAATAATACCATGTTGACAAGTTTTGGTATCCTAAGCGCCAATGCCCAGACTTGGGCAATCAACAGATTAACATATTGCTAGTTTAAAAATATTTTCCTTAACCTGACATCCTTATCTTTACCTTACTGGCTTCTATACCAGTCATTCTTTTTTTATTTCATTGGATCAATTAAAAAGTTTCTTTAATCAAGTGTGAAAAATTAAACACTCACCCTTCCTTGATAAAGAGTTATCACACCTTGCCCAGGGAGATGCTCATTACCGACAGTTGTGCCAGAGGTGAGCCTTGAAAAAACATTTTCCTCGCGGCTTATTTGCCTTCGATATCCAGGAGGAGAGTTGGGAGGAGTAGCATCCAACCCTTGCTCCCTAGGGTCACCCAAATACATTACCATTGCCAGCCAATGGGATAAATTAGGGAAACAGGGAAAGGATTGAGGCATTGGTTGAGAGGGTTTGTGAATAGTTAGACAATTTTTAGGAGACAGCACCATGAAGAAATGTCAAAGAGCAAAAAAGAGATTATGGGAATTGACCCATATTTAGTAGCAAGTAAAAGTGAAGTTGAAAAAAACAAGAGAGTGATAAGATAAAGAATAAACATATCACAGTTAGAAACAAAGTTTAAAGATTTAGAAAATTAAATAAAGGATAAAGCATTCCATATGTATGGGGATGGATTTAAAGGATAAGGGGAATGCCGGCATTTATAGTTATATGGCCAGGTTGCATGGAAAAGACAGATATTACAAGTTAGTATGTTAATGAATTAGCATTAATTTAAAAATAAATCATGCAAATTATGATTTGTAAAATATATTACATATCAAATGGTTTTAAAAATCAAATAAGCCATATAAAAATGTTGACTAATGAAACAGCACTGTAGTACTTTATTCACAATTATCACACATTTTGTCAGAGTTAAAAAATTTCCATTCTGCATTTAAAATTACAATCTCATTCATTATTATTAAGAACTGATTAAACTTTAGTTTTGCTTTAGCACAAAAATTGTTATCACAATTTTATTAAGATTATAACATTACAAATTTTTATTTGAATGAAAGAGTTATTAAAATTAATGTAGCACATAGCTTTAGTTTCAAGTAAATACTAAATTGAATAGGGGTCGGCAATCATTTAGGCGTACTTTTTAGACATTAAGAGAATTGAGTTTATTAACTTGCAGCTTAAGCTCTCAAGCCTGGAGTACGATGGCTATTTATGCAGTCAAGCCTTGATTGAGTCTCACTCAATCAATTTTTTTAGTAACTCGACTAAACAAGTTTCACAAAGAAATGAATGAAAACTATCAAGAATGCTGACAGACTCCCGTTGTTTCCTTACATAAGATAAGTTTAACAGATATGCCCTATTGGATGCACCAAAGCTTAATCCTGATAGGTTAAAGATCCATTTTTAAAACTATGAACATTAAACCTCATTTTGTAACTGGAAGAATAGCGATAATCATAAATTTGATTGCTGACTCCTAAGACCATTTTTGTCCTATCCCGACCCCACTTACATGGAGCCGGGCCTTCCACCCAGGTTGGAATATCCGCCAGACCCTGCAGAGGAAGCATTGGAGGAAGATGCCATAGAGGCTCCAAGGTTGCGTCGTGCCATGCGAGGAGAGGTAGTGGAAGAAATGTGTGCTTGAGATGGAGGTTGATCATAAGTTCGACGGCCAAGAAAAGGAGATGGCCTTGGTTGACCAACACTGCTAGTTTGTCCATCTGCTACCCCAACTCCGGCAACCCTGTTTCCTAGAGTTCTGCAGGTAGGGGAGGACACGAGTGATTCTCCAGCAAATAACTCACATCTCCTTCATTGGGAAGGCAATTACAACTTTTACAAAGTTAATAATATGATATTAGTACCCTTCCCCATTCGCTTGAGCATTCTAGAAGCAAAATACATCTATGCAAAAACTAGATTACTGGCATAAAATAAGCAAGAGAGAAAATAAGTTATTTTTAGGATATATTTAGATTAAAAGTGAAATTATGGTAACATAAACCCAGATCTTAAAGCTGTTTGGGTAGAGATTGTTAACTTAATATTATTAGTAAAAATTATTTTTAAATCAAGAAGATAAAATGTAAATGTTATGGATATTATAAATGGTTCTTCAAAGTAATTTCAAAAGGGCTCCAAAATGTTTCAGGGATTTATAGAAGTAATAAAAATACAATAACAAAGTATATATTTAATTTTATACAAAAATACAAATGCGCATCTGTCCAACTACTAACTAAATTATTTTCTTTTGAAACTATAACATAAACTGATTATTTAATAACACAGTCACAGCTAATTTGAAAGGTGACAACCAATTCAAGAACAAACATATTAGCTTATTGAGTAGAGATGTCATTAACTGGATTCTCAGATCCCCCTTAGATTTACATCTTATATACTTTGCTCTAAGAAATCACAAGAAAGAATATTTTGAGATAGCTGCAAAAATATAGATATTGCTAGCACTGAAATCTGTTGAGAAATAAATACTTTAAGCTGACTTAAAGATTTAAATATTAAGCATAAAAGTAAATTAATTTTACTAAAATTTTGCTAACAATCTGAAATTATTTCAAATCAAACTCAAAAGATTTCAAATTATGTAGCAAACATAAAACTCAAAAATATGTAGAGCTTCTGAATTTGTTAATTTTGCAAAGCCTAATTATTTACTATAATGTTATTAAAAATTATTTGCAAATGAATGACTATAATTGTATCAAGTCCTCCAGATAAAATAATGAAATTTCATTGATGCCACTACTAAAATACCACACATAAAATGATTTTCTTGTCTCATTTTCATAATACAAATTCAATTCAAGGAATGTATATAAAGAACACATCAACTCAAACGATAAGCCAAAATGCCAGTAAAACATCACACAACTAACTTTTACATACTAATTGCAAAACAATATTGACAAACTCTCAGATACTTCATTACATTTTAATGACTTTATTATAGATTAATAGCTAAAAACAATCTGAGGTATTGGTCATGTCATCATAATCTACAGACAGAAATATATTTAAAAAGCAAATGAATCAATCAGTACTTAATAATTCAATACCACATAAATGTAGTGGGTAATATTTTTTAAACTTTGATTTAAATTACCTATGCAAAATTTAGTCTACTAATAAATTTCATAAAAATATCTATGCAAGCAATATTATACTTAGAAAAATAACTAAATTAACTGCAGATAAAAATGTACAGAATACCATCTTATGATCATTATAAGAGGTAAACATGGATTTACAGTTAACCATTAATTTATAATGTTACAAGTAAAATAATTATTGCTGAGTTAATCCATCAAAAAAATAATAAATTGCAGAATAATCACCTATTCAAATACACAAATTTTTATGAATGAATCCTTTAAATTGTGGGAGCATAGCTTGATAAAATTTATCATGCCTCATTAATTCTCAGTTCGATATAATACATCTAAATATTTTATTTCAAATGTAGAAAGGTATAGAAATTGAAAAATGAGAAAATCTTTAGCACCATTCCCTAAGAGATATTCACTGTATTGAAAATATGCCCTTATTAGAATCTGCAATTATTTGGCATTGACATTTGACAAGTTTAGTCGGAGTTTAAAAACAGTTTCAGTTTACAAGTTCTCAGCAATAGTACATAATGGACTGTAGAAATATCTTTGAATAGCTATATTTAACCTAATATGCTTGGACATAAGTTGAACCTAAAGTAACATCGACAAGCAAGTCCTTATTATCTTATTTGAGGACATTTTAACATGTCAATAGCATCATTTTGTTTTATTTGGAAGTTTGGCAACACTTACACACACTAGCAGAACTATCTAACATTATTCCTACATTTTTTCCATTAAAACACTGTTAGTGATGATACTGCTTTCCCTGGATATTAAAAGATTTCTTTCACATAAACTTCCTGAAAGTCACAAAAAGCAGCAGGAGAAAGTCACACGCCTTTCAAAATATAATTTCTGGAATGTAAAGCTCTCATTCTGAAAAGAAATTACAACATTTTCTTACAATTGGTAATAATTTCTTCCAAAGAATAATTCAATCCTATGTAATTGCAAGAGGTAAAAATGTTGATCCAGTTTATAAAATTGAACTAATTTATCTGAAAACTAATTACTGGATACTAAAGAAAGAAGATAAGACAAATGAAATATTATTTTCTAATCAGAAAAAGGACTCTGTGATGACTGATTTTTTCAAGAGCATAGCTTTAGAATATAACTTACTTGAGAGATCCAGGAGCACTTGGCACTCGTGTCAAAGTTCCTCTCTGGGAAGCATCATCTTCGCTTATGCTCTTCATGTCTCCGCTCTCGGAATCTTCCCCTGATGCTTCCTTTGAATCAGTTTTATTCTGACTTGGATATAGCAATTCATTGGGCATTGCCGTTCGACGACGTGCCTTGGTTCCTAACCCAAAGGGATGAGTAGGTGGTGGTGGTGGAGGAGGACCCATCACAGAAAAGGCTGGATTTGCAGCAGTCCTAAAAATATATTTACAGAATAAGTGAACAACATTACATGAGATGGGAATGTCTTGATAGCAAAGAAGTCCAAATGATTATAGTGAAATTTAATACAGAAAAATAATTATTTTTTTAAATTTTTACTTCAAAACACTTGATTACATTCTTACTCATTTCATATTCACGTGTACTAGCAAATGTGATGTTTCTTCTAATTAATTCCATTTTTTCAGGTAATCATTCCAAACAATTTCTTCTCGACAATGTCTGTCTCAGAGCCTGACTTTTAGTATCGGGAGATGAATTTCATTCCAGCTTACATTAGGATCTTGTAGATCGGTCAGCCCGTTGACACAACTTACTATCCTTTAATGTCTAAGTATGATCACTGTAAAAGAGTTTTCTTTCCCATTTCCTAGAGATTGCTTATGGCCTACTAATTGGCATTTCTGATGATAATGGACTGGGACTGGTCTACCAATAGTCAGTAAGGGCTTGGGTCCTGAAGTTATAGAGGATCCCTGATTGCCCATATTTGTGCCCTTATTCTCATCAACAGAATGATGAGCTATATATGAAGAAAACCTGAGAGGAATTTAACTCCTTAAGTTCATGAACTGTCAAGATGATGAATATTTTATACATCTTCAGTTGACTCCTAACAAAAAAACTGGAATGAAACCAATAGTTTTGAAATAACTATGCCATCAGAACGTCATACTTAGACAATGTGCATTTTCATAATTTTTTGCTTTTTACCTTTATGTATGTACAGTGAGCAGTTTATGGAAATTAGATGGCCTTGACTTACATATTACTTTAGGTTCATCAACTTCATTCCGTCGTTTAATAATGACCGATAAAACTAAAAATATTTGTGCAGAATGTATAATATTTCAGTAAGATCCCAATGGGCTGGCCATTTCTGTCACATTTAGTAAGTATGAATCTTTTACCAATAAAAGGTATCATATTGCAAGTAGTTTACCATGCCTCATAGGGAAAACTAACCAATGGGTTGTCCATGCATGATCATGTTAAAGCTAAGTAAGAAACAGGAAGTTAACTCAGAAAAAAATACTTCATACAATTTGGAACTGCTCCATTCTCCCAATTTGACTGAAAAAATAAAGTTTAATTGCTGCATGAAGGCGAATTAAAATGATGGGAAGAATTCAACATTATTTGTTAATAATTTAAAGGT
The DNA here is from genome assembly GCA_036926305.1 of Uropetala carovei. NCBI lineage: Eukaryota > Metazoa > Arthropoda > Insecta > Odonata > Petaluridae > Uropetala > Uropetala carovei. The sequence continues at coordinate 450,500 of JAXCHB010000100.1, forward strand.
GATGGGATTGGATTGACTGGATAGCAACTGAGATTATCTAATTCGTTCTACATTAAAATAATATATTAAAATATTACTAGAATGTAAAAATGCTTTCATTTCTTAGACGACAAGATATTTTAAAGAGTGCCCACTTTGTTATCCTAACAAGATAAACCATAGCTCCTTTAATTCAAGCAGCTGTTCTGCTTTCATATATTTCTTTTTGAGAAAATCTCAGCACTGTCTTCATAAACAAATTAAATATTTATTATACACTAGAAAGAAAAAAAAACATTTTTAGTTCATTTTGTGGGTCCAAGAAAACCTCTACCTAGGGTGCCAAATGGGGTCACTACAGCCCTGTATATGTATACCGGTACTCCTCAATTTATGTGACAGCTGTGCTCCAAAAAAAGTCCCATAGGGTGAAATCACCTAAATCAAACATAATTTCCCCATAAGAATCAATGAAAATGTGAGATCTGCTACAAAAAGCATTAGAATATTCTTGCTGTTACTTAAACTGATTGTCTAATACAGAACAGTACATCCATTTTCTTATTTCAATAATAACTATGTCATTTCAGCATGAATAAATTGTTTATAATTATTTAGTTTGAAAAAGAACGCTAGACACTGCTAAGAAATTTTGAGTAAAACATGGCATTCACTGCCAGCACAGTCTGCGCTTGAAGCTGAGAGAGACTATGTTTTCTTTCACGTGGAAGGAAGGATAGAAAATGGCAGATTCCAACGACTGAGGGTGAGGATACCTCACACCATAAGTAAACAGAAAATAGAGTAAGACCACTCCATAGCCCGAGATTAGTCGCCATACTTGAAGAGGATGAAAAAAACTATTCTTCCACTTTCTCAACATCATGGTGCATAATAGCTACGTCCTACTGACGTCATTAAAAGTCAAATGACACATTGGCAGTTCCACCTTGCTCTCATGTAGCATCACGTCTTATTCCCACTAGAACTTCCCTGAGAGGAATTGTGAACCTCCGATAATTACAAAACCTCCCAATTACAAAATAAAAATCCCACCCATTCCACTAAAAACAAACCTCCATATAGCGGAAAAAAAAAGAATATTGTATGTGCTGTAGTAAAGCAGAAATCAATGCCATTTATGTAGGTATTAATGCTGTAATTACGACCTCACCTGAATGATTCGAAGCGTAGTATTCGTCATAATTTCAAGCATTTTGAGTGATAAGTTAGACCTCATCTTTCATGGCTTTATCTTTTGGGTATTTCGATCATTCACGGTTCTGCATTTGCGACCAGTTTTGTCTTTCACGGTCTCACGTTTTGCTCTTTCGTGCAGAAAAATCACGGAAAAGGCTACACGAAATTTTTTGTGTGCGTAATGAATCGCCTTTTTCTCACGTTTTCTCTCATAGTCAGGCCTGAAAAAATATTGTTGCGTTATTCTAATATGTAAAAATATTTACGTGTGCATTAATGTAATATATATGCATAATTAAAAAAATTAGACACCCGTGCCTTGTATATACTTTTAAATATTTTTAGGTTGCAATCCTACCACACTTTTGTGCCCCTTCACATGTGAAAAGTTGCAAAATATAAGCTGGTATCACCATTTAGGAGCTTTCTATCTTTTTAACAACATGGAAGATCCTGGGGGAAAAACTCAATCCCCAACTTTTGATCCTTCCTATTCATGATCATTGGGATATTTGCTCAGGTTTGACGTAGTCCAAACGCTTAAGCTTTGCGTTTTACACATCATTTATTATTGGTGGAGTTTCACGGAATTTTTCAGGAATGTAATACCACGAGAAAGACGAGGTCTGCCGTATTTGGAAATCAGCTCCTGCAAGTTAGGCAACCTCCATTCATTTTTCTCGATTCTACTACGGAACTTAAATAAGCTTTTATTTTCTGATACTTTTTTCGTGTTCTTTTATCTCAAGTCTCTCTTTCATTGAAGTTAATTTTTCTGTCTCTTTCTCTATTTTTCTGTGGTCACCAATACAGAGGACAAATGATCCGTTCTTGCTGGGACGGGAACCAAACCCTGTATTTCCCATTGCCTTAATTACTTCTCTTTCGCGATTTTGTCTTTTGTGGTGTTTTCAGGAACGTAACCCCTGTGAAAGACGAGGTCCGCCTATATGTATAATTAAGTATGAAAATGTATTAAAAACACATAATAAAATATAAATAAACTTTCTATAGATAATTTATCGTTAGTAGCTCTTTGTGGTAAACGTTGAAGATCAACTGACTTTTATTTAAATAAAGGACTTAAAAATATATTTTCAGTAATATTTTTTGTGCTATATTTTCATTTAGTTTTATTTGGCTATTTATTGATATACTACCGTCTCTAATGTGCATAGTGTTAAAAATTGCAAAATTTGCCATTTAAATATTTTGAATACTGAACAAGTAAATTTAGCGTAAAGTAATCAAGTTTTGATCAATAATAATGATATAGCTCAGTAGCCCAGAGATGACCTACACGATAAATTGCCACATCATATAGAGTATTGTTTTTACTATGAAAATTGATCAATGTTACAGGAATCAAAAACTAATATATTGTTTTTTTATCATTAAGTGAATTTTTTGGAAATGTTCTTTAACTAAAATGTTAGTGTTGCAATAAATTATAACCAACAATAATATGCTAATATGCATATATGATGAATCTGAAAAAACCTCCATACAAAGAACCTCCTTACAACAAAGTACCAAAAATTGGGTCCCTTCAATTTTGTTATAAAGAGGTTTTACGGTAATTCAAATCGGTCTCAATTAGTTAAGTGCATTAAAATGAAATTGCATTTTTCGAATTGCCATATAATGAGGAGTACCTGTATACCTATATTATTCCAAATGAACAACTTCAGTTTCCCATTTTCTTCTTAGGATCAATAATTGTGAACTAGCATTAAAACTAGCTCCTGAGCAACTGAAATAAGTTCCTAGAATTTTTCAAACTTTTATTAATAGAGGTGATCATCACATTACTTGGTAAAAGTCATGCATAGAGGTCATTTATCCAGCTTGGAATAAAAAACTGCAATATCTTCCATTTGCTCAATTGATCTACTCATGTGGCTTTATCTTCTTGAAGATATGATCACCTTCACTTTCAATATGATGTTATAATTAACCTTTTAAGTAATAACTTCTAGAACGTAACTCCCAAAAATCTTTCCAAGGGCTGCATGTTAGAATTCTCCCAATCAGCACTTCATTGTACACATATTCACAAGCACACATGAAGCACAAGCACACAGACACAAAGGAACATAATTAAATTTCTACTACTTGCTTAATAGGGTTAGACCAATCAAGGTTCCAAATATTTAAGTTAATCGATAATTTCTCCAGAAAGCTTTTTGTCCAAGAATTAAAACAATGATCTTGATATTTTGCTTTTTTGCACAGAACAGGGAGCAGCAAAAACAATATTTCAATTATGCAAACTATGTGTTAGCTGTTAGCAATATCTACTTTCAAAATCAAGTCAGATGACACAAGTCCATAAACTCACTGCTATTTGTAAAAAAAATTAGAAAATTTCCATCTATATGCGTAGAAAGCAACTTATTAATTCAACAAAAAACATATGCACAAGAACTGTGAGCACATTCTATTTGAGAATGTCTCTTGGATTACCATGCTAATGAAATCTGTCACTAACTACATCTTACCTCTTAAAAATGATCTCATATTGCAGAAAAATTTTACTTCCATAGAATAATGCTTCCAATTTATGGATATCACAATTAAACATTGATATATGATATGATCCTGGCAGGATTGAAAAATTCAAACATTAAAGTCATATTAAATCGGCTTTCCTACTCCATAAACCATTTGTTGCTTATCAAAATATTAAATAATGAACAAACCAAAAGAAAATAAAATACATAGTAAATCTAAATTTTCAAAACAATAATATTAACATGAAAAGAAACAAAAACAATTATTGTTAATATAATGATATTACTTAAGATCAAAATGGCATCAAATTTCGGTGAATTACCACTAAAGATGGCTGCAGTGTAGCCAAAATGTTCGCCTGGTTTTTCATAACCTTGCTATGATTATTGGAGATACCTAAGATAAGTACTAAAATTATCAATTCTCGATACTTAATTGCTTTTCTTGAACCAATAATTTATTGTTTTAAAGTGAGATTAAAAGATTTTACCAGATTTCTTAGTGTATTTATAGCAAAAAAAATGAACATCCAGTTTTCCCAACAATTTTATTGCTACTGGAGAGGCATAATCTATCATTTTCACATTTTTCATGAATAACTGAAACCTAACATACCTGTCAGGTGATGGAGTTCGTGATGAAGCATTTGAAGAGTTGGAAGTTGGAGAAACACCTTCCTTGTCATCAATTCCTCCGCTTTCCAAACCTTCTAGGCGAGAGAAAACATCCAACTGCTCTTGAGTTAGCACATGCTGTAACAGCTGGTTCTGGACAGATGAAGTTTTCTTCTCCTATAAATTTTAAAAGAAATAAAGACATGCTTTCAAATTACCTTTTGAAGGCAAAGTCAATGTTAAATTACAAACTCACTCTCAGAGTTATTCAATGCATATATAAATACATTTACTGGTAAAAACAGGAGATTCATTGATATGAATAAAAAATTATAGATTTGAACTGGTTATATTCAAAACTAAATGTCAATTTGTCCATAAAAAACATTTTAAAAAGTTGTAAAACCCATTACTATAAATATATTCCTCATAATATGGACACATTAACATAATTGAGCGAATTTATATAACAGTAATTGTAAAAAATATTATTTTCAGCATGCACCTAATTTTAAAATATCTCTATATTATAAAATCATAATGGTCATCATGATGTGTAACACTCTAATTTTGTAAATAACTCGATTAGAAATAAACTTAGAAGTATGAAATTTCTCAGAATTTGTGCTGATAAATCTTTACATTATTACTAAAAAAATTTCGAAAAAGGTCACGGGTTTGACTCCAGAGGATGAATGTTGTTTCCCATAAGATAACACGTAAAAATCACCTTTTTGGTTTGAAGGCTTTCATTCTTTTACTCTTTAAAATACCTATCTTAAAATTAAGTTATTGACACAAAATTTGCACAAAAACATGCCAAAATGAATGAGGATTCTTATTCTTACCATCGAATATTCAATCTCATTCGAGTTCACTCATATCTTGAATTTATACTTGAGTTTTGGTAAATTTTTTAACATTTCAATAATAAGATTTCATGGTTACCGGTATTGTTGTCCTTGGTAATTTCAGTGCATATGCACTTAAATAAAGGCATAATACTTAACTGGTATGGTGCTGTCTGTGACACCGCTGCCACTCTTCTTCAGTGAACCATTCCCCCACCACTCGTCCTTTGACCTTGATTACCCACTTACCTTCTAGTCAGTATGTGTCGAGAAGAGTGATGAGAAGCATGTGCCTATCGCACTCAGCAGGGGCAAGTTATTACGGATTATTTATTTTAAGCGGTCTCACAGACCGCTCATACCAGTTGCGTTACTGGTATTTGTATTTTCTTTTATTTTATTATTTCTTTATTATTATTTATACTAATATTAGTATTTATATTTATATTTATTTTATTATTTATACTTTCTTTTATTTTATTATTTCTTCCAAGTTTTTACTAGAAAACATGGATCTTCCACCCGGTCCGTCGCGTGTTCGGCGTGTTTTGCAAGGTAGTGACCCTAATTTTGATAAGGCCATTCTCGCAGAAGTGTTGAACGAAGACGATAGTGACACTGATCCAGATGTTGTAATCGAAAGTGACCATAGTTCGGATTCTGAGCAAGAGGAAGCAGATGAAGACCACCTGGATTCAGATGACTCCGACGGGGACGGACGAACAGATGCTCGTTATTTTCAAGGTAAAAATTTTTGATGGTGAAAACAGCAACCTCCCAAAACAGTAGGAACAAGAAGGCATAACATAGTCATTCAACTTCCTGGATTATGGCCTGCAGCAAAAACTTTGGGAGACAAGGCAGATGCAGAAGCTGTTTGGAATCTTCTATTTTCTCAAGATATAGTTACTTGGACAAATGAGAAAATTGCTGAAACAAGAACCCACTACAGAAATCAAGAGAACCTATCGTTTCTTCATGATCTCGATGTGATAGAATTGAAAGGATTCATTGGCCTTCTTGTAATTACGGCAATTTTCAAATCTGGAAAAGAATCCGTTGATAATTTGTTTGCAACCGATGGAACAGGATGTGAAATTTTTCGATATACAATGACAAAGAAATGGTTTTTGTTCCTGTTAGCTGCATTATGTTTTGACAATCCACGTGATCGAGATGAGAGAAAGAGAGAAGATGCTGCTGCCGCAATTTCAAGAATTTTCGACAGATTTATAGAAAACTCACAGTTGTGTTTTTCCCTCGGGCCCTCTACTTGTATTGAAGAAATGCTTGTACCGTTCAGAGGTCGATGCAAATTCAGAATATATATGCCAAAGAAACCGGCAAAATATGGTTTGAAAGTGATGTGTTTGACAGATCCGAGGACGCATTATCTCTATAATGCCTATATTTACTCAGGATAAAGGAACTGATGGAAAAACGTTGTCTGATGCAGAAAAGAAACTAAGCATTCCATCTCAAGCTGTTCTAAGACTGGTAAAATCTACTGAAAAAACTCGAAGAAATGTGACGACTGACAACTGGTCCAGTTCAATTGAGATCGTGAGTGAACTTCTGAAAAGAGAACTTACTTATGTGGGAACTTTAAAAAAATAAATAAAAAAGAAATACCAAAAGTTTCTTCCCCATAAATCAAGAGAAGAAAAATCATCACTTTATGGTTTCACTGCTCTCTTTTGTTCCCAAAAAATCTAAAGCAGTCATTTTGGTGTCCTCCATGCATCAAATGACCAAAGAGATGAATTTAATGCAAATAAATTGAATGCAGTATTCATGTTATTTATATTTTTTATCTATATTACTAAAATCCTATTTTGGTTGTCTCTCTCTCTCTTTAACACTCTATACCTCAGCCATTTTAAATCTCTGGGAATTTCAGTTTATTTTTTATCGAGTTATTCAACTAATTTTCTTAATTTGTTATTAAAAACCAAACACATCCTTTATAAAATATATTCATTAAACTCATATTCAAAACATATTCCCATTAAACTAATCTAAATCCAACAGGTGCATGGGGGGGTTGGCGAGCGTCAGCGAGCAGGGGGCTTGCCCCCTAGTAATTACATAAATATCCAAATAAAATGAAATGAATCACATAGAAAGCTTCTGAATAAAGCACTATTCACACAATTTGCTTAAACTTAACTCTATATTGGGTTGCTAATAATAAACTTTAAATGCAGATAGTAAAATGTCTCATATACAAAAACTAGTTTTAATAATACCAACTCTGAAATACAATGCAATTTTCATTTTACATTGTTATAAAAACTATAAAGACTGAAATATCAAATTTCTCAATTTTCATTAGGTATTGAGCTGAAGTTTTTAAACTTAAATAAAGATTACTAAAAGTTTAATTTTATGACATACTTGGGACAGTTGTGCCTCCATCTCCTTAATGTTTGCTTCTTTTTGTGAGACTGCACAGGACTGATTCACTGTCATATTAAAAAGTTTTTCAATTATGTATCGAGCCTCATCTAAATCGTGCACAGCTGTCAAAAATGCTACAACATCGGTAGGAGTCGTCTCTTCCTAATAACAGAATAAAGAAATATAAGTTTTACATTAACTAAAATGTTACCAATGCAATACAATATCAGCTGTACATATAAAACAAAAAAGAAATTATGCTGAGATGATATGAGTATGTAATGCTGATAGAAAGATCATTGAGAAGGTATGTGTAGTAGAATATAAAAAGAACAAGACAGAAAACCAATGAAAAAAAGCAACACTGGAAACTAAATAGGCATCGAAAGGGAATTGTAGAGAAGTTATGACAGAAAAGTGTTGAAGAGAATTTAAGTAAACTAAATCACCACTTCCATAAATGCTGTGATGTCAAATTGCATTTCTTAAAATGCTTATCAGTTTGTTACTTTGGATTTTCTTTAAATGATTTTACTTTCTATTAGACATTAGATGATATACATGCCTTTGCTTCTTCAACTTGCATTATGTTGGTCTGACACTCTGCTATACTTTCTTGAACATAGTCTATGTTCGCACGAAGCGCTTCCATCTGCTCATCAAGGTCACTTATCACACTTGGATCTGTATTTGGATCCATTAAGGCATGGTTACGCTTTTTCAGGGCATGCTCCAATGAGTGGCTCAAGTGATCACGACGTTGCAACAGTCTGGAAAAACCATAACAGACAAAATATAATTTTACAAAAGAAAATATGTAAAAATGCAATGGAAACAAATCTAAAAGAAAGAAATAATGACATCAAGGCATAAAAGAAAGACAGTGAATGTGGTTCTCTAGCTTAATTTATAACACTACATCTTTAAAAGGTCCAAAGCATACAAGTGACTCTAAATACTTTCTTTTGCAACTTTATCATGTTACTATAATTTCAAACATATTCATTCTTTCAGCAAAAAGACATTAAATGTTATCAAAAAGATGTCCTTTATGTCACGATAAGCAGAATTTTAAACTCACCGCTCCATATCCATCTCCATTGTTGCCACAGCCTGTTTTCCCATTGCAATTTGGCTAATACTTTTCTCCATTGCCTGCCATTTCTGTTTTGCAGCCTTGGGTGAAAAGCTCTTGATTTTTGATGCTACAGATAAATGAAAAAAATAGAAAATAAGGTAGCCATAAAAATACAAATTTTAAACAAAATTTACTAATAGAGTAGGTATAAGTATAAACAATAATAGTTAAGTAATTTATATCTCTCTATATTATAAGCACACTATGCATGACGCTTCACTTGATGCTAGTGCCATTGGATGGAAACCATGTGTACTACATGCCTAATATACTTTGTATTTGTATTGCCTAAATACTGATGGAAACACTCAAAACCATGGGTTACTAGTATTACTTCCTGCATAAATAAAATGAAAGAAAATATACATTTATCAAGCCATAACCTAACCTAATATAGTGTCTTTGATATGTTTAATAACATATACTCTTTTCAAGAGTGAAATGGTGGAAATTTAACTTATATGCGTGAGTGCATAATACTGATCACAAATGAAAAGAGTGAGAAGGAGAAAAATTCTGAATTTATATACTCTTTTCTTATAGACACAATCAATATTTGAATCTAAATCAAAATAAATAAAACTAAGACTTCATTCTTGGGATACCAATAATGAACTGTTTTTTATGGCAACAACAAAAACAAATGACCCTTAATTTTCTTAAAATGGTTACTACAAAGATTAAACAATCATGGGAACAAGATAGTGAAATGCAAGATAATGATTATTCACAAGCCTCTATAAATTTAGAAGGAAGACTTCTTCAAAATCGTTTCTCTCAATATCGTGAAAAAGTACGTCAAGATTCTATACAGCTTGAAGAGATGCATGCTAAAAATCGTGAAAGAGAACAATGTTATCAAGACAATAAAAGAGAGGAAATATTAGAAAGAAGACATATAGAGAGAGCAAATAGATTTATGGATTGTAAGTCAGAGCTATTGTTATGTTACTGAGAAACGTGCATAAAAAACGGATTGTGTAATGGTACACATGTGATAGTTTGTAGGATAGAAAAACATCCTATTCTGTGAAATTTTCACTGGAGATATTGTATCCATATCTTGCATAAAGATCTTGACTAAAGACGATATGGAACTTCATTCCTTCTCTATAGAACCCAGTTTCCTATCAGACTGGCATTTGCCTCGACTATAAACAAGGCCCAGGGCCAGAGTTTCGATAAGTAGGTCTGTATATTCACCAGGATAAGGCTTTATTTGGGCACAGTCAATTATATGTAGCTTTATCTTGGGCAAAATCAAGACGGGCATAAAGACAATAATAAATCTGTTAAGAATAACGTGTATGAAGAAGTTTTGAGTAAAGAATGAATAATAAAATAAGTATTTTCAGTAAATTATTTTTTCATTTTTACCAAAATCCCAAATTCAGTATTCAGAGTAAAAAATATGAAATGAAGCTGGCAGCTGAGCGGATGGAGCAGAGGGGCATAGCCCCCCTAGTGCTATAATAAATTTAAAAGGATGAAATATCATAAACTAGTGGAATATTTAACATAAATATAAATTACTACTATCTTGAATCTTTATCTGTTTTAGGGAAAAAATGACACAGTACAAGGTGCAATTTTTTTAACAGTTCAACTCTTCAAAAACATGTTCAAAATGTTCCCTAACAAATACTGTAAAACCTCGTTATTTCAAAGTTCAAGGGACCAAAAAATTACGACTTTGAAGTATCTGGATTTGAAACATATGAACTTTCTTAAGATCTGCTACTTGGACAGCAAAATCACAATACAGAATCTTATCTATCTGTTCTACAAATGAATTGGCCATACAAGTTAGTATAAACTGCGAATTCGAACAAAGCTGAAGTGAACACTTAGTTTGCGATTCACAAACACAACCGCATGTGAAAAATAGGCTCGAGTGAATATCCTGAATTTTCTAGTACATTTCAAGTTACTCTTTTATGCTGCATTTCGGAAGAAAAGACGTTTAACCAAGCACTGAAAGAGTATCACTCATCTATAGAACCGAGAATTACATTTCTCCGAGAGATCAAACTCAAAAGTTATTTACTGTAGAACTGCATTATGAAAACTTAAACGAAAAATGACCATCACATTATGATGCACTCTTATTACAAGAAGAAGAGTGAAATTACTTGTGAGTAAAATAGAATACTGCAATAGCCCGTCAATTCGGTGCTTAAATAAGTGGATGGACATAGTGCATTTAATTTAAAATGCAATAAGAACACTTAATATGCATTAGTAAATAACAAATACTACAAAATGAGACAGATTTAAATCCCAATTCTAAGGCTTTCAAAAGACTGATCTTTAAGCTTCGCTTAGCTTCCTTTTGATCTGTTGCCTCAAAATCTCGCTCAAAACCATCACAATGTCACTATGCTGTTAGACAGACTGCTGATATCAAGGTGGTAACAAGCGTCACGAGAAAGTTCAAGTCATGTGACAACCAGCAGTAAGAATATTTCACTGTGCTCTTATTTTATTATATTATGGGAAAACCAATAGGTTTTTATTTTTGGCTCATCACTTATTCTTGGGGGAAAAAAAGGCATGATCTTTTTAGAGATAACACTTTGTATAATTTTATTTAAAGATTGGTTCAGTAACAGAAAAATCTTGCACAGGTTTGGAAGACCATGAGGACTTGCAATTTCTCTTCATTTCAGCTTGGTTCTCGAATTTCACTATCCGCTTGAGAAAGTTAGCATTCACACAAAATCATGTGCCTTGAGTGACATGCCGAGAGCATAAACAAAACTTCGCAAGAGGTCAAGTAATGCATCATGTACGACTTTTATTTCATGTTGACTATTAAATAGGGTGACCATATTCCAACAAGGTAAAAACGGGACATTTCCCATCATTTGTAAGAAAAAAATGAGAAAATTTTTGCATGATTTTTTAATGATGGATCTGTCAATATCACGATCTATAGCAAAAAAGGCAAATATAAACTTCCCTTACAGCCTAGAACATGTCAGACTAGGACAAAGCTCACAATCAAAACAGAATCAGAGTAGCATTGTCGTTGCCAAAAGTCAAAGAGAATAAGTTAAGGTAAAACCCAGGCAGGATATTATATGCAGAGACCGGGTTTGCCACCTCAAATTTATCAATAACCCTGAGATTTCATAATCTAACAATTGCAGCTATAATTAACATTTGTTGTCCATTTTATAAGCTCCATGTTTCTGAAAATCCTACATTTCTAATAGCGATATCAGCTATACCATCAGATAATCTGAACTGTATTTGTGATGGGCTTCAAAACGGTACATACAGGCTTTTTTGACCAAAAAAACATGACTGTTCCAGCAAAAATGGGACGTTTGGTCATCCTACTATTAAATAAGTAAAAAGGAGTCACCCGTTTGAGGCGCTATATGTATTTTATGTGCAAGAAATGAGGAACAAAAACAAGATGTCATAGCACGCACACAAACCTTCCTCTTACACAGGATTGAAGTTTCGAATTACATGAATTGTTCGTGAGTCACTGGGCCAGATCATGACTTTGAATTTCATTGTAGGCGTATTTCGAATAATCCGTACCAAAAAAATACACAAAATTCTATGGTGTTGGCCAGGGACTAATCTTAGCTTCAAATTACACCATACTTTGAATTATCCAGAATCAAAATAACAGGGTTTTACTATATATACCCATTCCTAAAAATAATTTACTCTTATGCCATTTCACCTCAAACAGCACCATATATGGGAAATGTAAATGAAATTTGGAAAAATGTTTGTTTCCGAATTAGAAACAACATGAAAAACTCTCATAAACTTCTGCCAAAACATAAATGAAGAGAAGTAACACCAAATGAGTATAATTGGTTCCCAAAAGAAAAACACATCAAAACATTTTCTGAATGTAAATGAAGAAAGAAAAATTCAAATTTGCTGATCTATCAAACAGCAAATAAAAGTACTTCATAGTACTCTTCCTTGCAAGACAAAGAAAAATCACTTTGACGATTTGATGAAACAAGGTGATATACACAGAACTGACAAAAATTGTGAACTTTTTCATTCACAAGCAAATTATTCCAACAATTCCAATTTTGCATGACTCTTGGCTTTTGTAGAGAATATTTTAATGAGAGATCATCATAAATCAAGAAGCTTTAAGTATATAGAAACTACTGTGAGATAGCATGATGTTGAATGTGCACATCTAACAATAGGCAAGGTGATCATGCTGAGACAGTGATTAAGAGCTTTATGTATGGTGTATCAATAATACCTGGAAGCACCATGAATGTAAAATTTTTGTCAGGGACTGCAAGAATATCCAAAACTTTCCAATCACCTCTGCCAATCTCACTTGATACACCACCATCTAGCAAGGCTTCAGAAACATTTCTTCTTACACCTATCAGGCAATTTATAATCCAGGTATGGTAAAAGTAATCAGTTGCAAATGATGGTGAGAGCAATTAAATTGTAATAATTTTGATTTCTGATTAAAAGCAGTGCAAAATGCATAAATTGGATATTTAAATATACAATTATTTCAAAATTGATTTTATACCAAGGTAAAATTCCCAAATAATACAAAATGCGCTATAATTCATTCATTTTTATCTAATATTCTGCTACTAAAGATTAATATAACCTGTGCAAAAACGAGTAATTTTTGCTGATTTTCTGTCATTTAATTCAAGGATAAATTGCTACATTTTTAGACCACTGAAACTGAAATCAGAGAAATTATTTTTCCTGTATGAAAAGGATGAATGCACAATGAAGTCCTATAATTTGCATCAGTCCTCCATGCTTCATTTTCATGTCTGTACCTGACCAATGTTATAAACTATGTTAAATGATACATTTCAAATACTTTAACTGTGAATAACAGCAGTCTATAACGTAACTGTTACAAAAATAGACAATGAACGACTTGAGAGAAGAACCAAGACCAAAACACAGTCATAAAGATGGGAAAAAACAGAAGATTGTTTTTGCCAAAGATAAATATGCCAACTGTGAGAGAGCTATGAATTTCCAACAACAGTTTATTAGGCAATTTATGGAAACTTGGATCTAATCAAATGAGTAAGATGTGAACAGTATTTATTATGAACTTAAATGGTTCCAAGAGTACATATATGGATCATTTCAATTAGCATCAACATTTCAGTAATATTTCACTCAATGCTTCAATATTAAAATGAGTAAATTTTTAAAAGTATAATTTCAGGTATAACCTCATATATTTTTAGGCTTAATCTAAAGATCTAATTTATGCACATTATGCCAGGAAATGTCATTTTTCTGAAATAAAAAGTTCAATAAGATGGGGTCGTCTTATATTTAGATAAATACAGTAATTTCCATGTGGAAAATTGAAATTCTACTTCAACTACAAGAAGGGAATATATCTCATATTAACTGAACATTAACATTTAATAACAAAAAAATTACTTCAGTATCTTTGCAGTTAATTAAAGGGCCACAGACACTGTTTACTTTTCTTTAAAAATAGTCAAGAGTAAAAAAAAAATACAACAGGAGAAATGGTGCAAAATATAACGAGTTGTTTTTAAACTTTACAAAATAATGAATAATACTATTGATAAGGATTTTCTACACAATAATCCTATTAAAAGGATATGTTAATGTATAAAAATATGTTAATCAATTTGATACCAAGTATCAATAATTTTGTATTTTTACACATCATGAATTTTTATTAAAGATTAGATTAAATTCAACAACAAATTCTGACAAAATGAGAATGTGATGATTCGAAATCTATTCTACCGCATAACTATAAGGTTATTGGAGGCGATACTTTATTTTCGCACCAATTTAAAAGTGGTGTACATCATTTCATTGCAAAGCAGTAACTCATGCAGCCACTAATCTCCAACATGTCAAATATTTTACATAAAAATCACATTATGGTGGGCTTTCATGGATAATATTATTAGGTTCATAGCACTTCATTATATAAAATTTGAAGTAGGAGACCCAAGATCTTTTAAAACAATTCAAGACCCAAATAATTTATATATAATTACACTTACCATGTTGGTACCATCAGTAAGATACAATTTATTGTTTGAATCAAATGTTGATTTTTTAATTGAAAATTTAAAAAAAATTGCAACACATCTCCTAGAAAACGACGCTGAAACAGCACACACATCAAAAATCCAGTTAGTTAATTTCAACACGACCTACTGGCCCTTGTCAATCAAACATGAACTTTATTTTCTTCATTAAAATTCACAAAACTCTTGATTCAGACTCCCATTCTCATTGTACATCATTTACCATGTCTATAGCATTGATATTGCAATCCAGAAAATATCTGATTTAAAACACCTAGGACATTCAATAAAATCAAACATATGCCATGGTACAGGAAATTGTGTGGTTCATTTTTGTTTTAGTGCTAAAATTAAAGTTAACCTACTATGATTGAAATTCAACAACAGCCTTCACATCTGGGACCAAAATCCCGAAAAACATAAACATTAATGGGACAAATAAAAAAATAGACTCAAAATGATTAAAAGTGTGACCCAATGAGTAAAGCAGCTTTCGAATACTTAATCTTCAATTTTAAAATATTTATGATTTCTAGAATAAATGACAAATTAAAAAAATTTTCTTCATAAAATACCTGGTGCGCATTTATCATTCTTTTACTCGTTGACTGCCAAAAGGAAATTTTGAAAAAATTCCTGTTCAGGCCAACACTGGTCTAGGACTTCTAGTTATCAATAAAATACGTAAAAAATAGAACAAATTGAAAAATACCATTAAGAAGAAAGTTACTGAAAATTTTATGCAGCGGTCACCGGTGACCGCCATGGTCCAGGGGGACCTGCAAGCAGGTGGTCACTGGGAGAACACACACATTGCGATTTTTTTTAGCTTGCATTTGTGTAAGTTTATTCTTCATCGATTTTTGCCATCTATAATCAGATTTTCATGATCTTCTAAACAGTATATACAAGGAGTACAGGGGCACGCCGGCCTATGGCCCAAGGGGTGCATCGCACTTGGGCGGCAACGTATTAGGGGCGGCAATTCACGGGCAGAGGCAAGAATTTCTCTTAATTTTGAGAATCTCTTAATTTTGTGTTTTGCACAATTTATTTCTTAAATTAAATACAACTTTTAATGTAAAAATCGAAAAAAATCTGGACCAGGGTACTTTTATAAGTCCGTAAGGGGTGGCATAAACTGCTTGCACCCGGGCAGCATGCCCGGCGCGGGCCTGAAGGAGTATATATAAATAATAACTTGACCCAGCATAAAATTCTATTTGGCAACTAAAGACGAAATTCTGTAATGTCACTTCAAAATTTTCGACTTTATGTTTCTCCAGGCGTGTCTGCATTTAAGCATTTTGTTTTAGCTCCTTTTAGGACAGCCGAGCCTAACCGTGTATGCACAGCTGGGTTGTAAACTGCAATTCGGAAGGCACGTGGGGACCCTACGGTGCGTGCCTTTTCCCAGACCTCAATTGCAGGGTAATCTTTTTTCGGCTGCAAAAGGAAAGTTTTCCTTTTCAGTTTACAATTTTTGATTCCTTTCTTTCCTTCAATCCTCTGGGAGGTTTCATATACGTCACAAATGTTTTGAAAAGAAAGGCACATTTATTGCTTTATCCTAACGGTTCTCATGGGCAAGCTACTTCTTCTAGGGATGCCTTTGGACATTTTGCTCCCTAACCCTCATTCTGTGTTTTGTTTGATCTCTAAGCGTGTCAACTAGTTCGTCGTAGGACTCGTAGCAGCAAGATTTAGGAGAAATTGCTGAAGAGAAACGTTTTCCATACTCTCCATTTTTTCAAATTGTGGGGATAGAAAATGGATTTTATCCTGTTTTATTTCTAAGCCAAGTGAAGAATGAGTGAAATATTTTTTTACTTTTGTGAATAGTGTTCCTGTAAGAAAATTTTCTGGACATACCTTTCATCAGATTTTTCTGATCTAGAGGTCCTTTCTCATTCGGTAAGTAAAACAACCCCGTTATTATTTCTCGATAGACTTACGTAGGTGAAAGAAAATGAAAATAAAAAAATAGATAAAGAAAAAAATTTTTGAAACCAAGACCATGTAGGTATTAGCTGGGCCATAATGGACACAGCGCGTATTCTATAATGTAGAAAGAGCGATCACACGGCCTCTGAAGGAGGAAAGGGGAGAGTGGTCACCGGTGACTGCCATGGCGCTCAACGTGTTAAGAACTTAAAGGTAAATGCAAGAATAAATGCATTCATCATAATGATTGGCTAATCAAGAGAAAAATTTTTTATTGGGTTGCTCAGAAAGTTCATGCAGATTTTCAATAGGTGTCATTGTATTGCTGTTATTGTAAAACTTTCATGGATTTTCAATAGGTGGCATTGCATTGCATAGCATTTTATCAAATGCAGTACAATCATTTTTGTATTTTTATCCCCTTTGTGTTGGTGTTTCAAATACATATTATGAGTGAAAAATATGGTTCATTTTCAACATTTAATGCTGTACGAGTTTCAAAAAGGAAATAGTGCTACTGCTGCATCAAAAAACATTTGCGAAGTGTATGGAGAAGGTGTAGTAGCTGATAGAACTTGTCAGAAGTGGTTCTCAAAATTCCGTAAGGATAATTTTTATTTGGATGATGAGCCACAGGACGGATGTCTTTCTTTTGTTGACAATGACAAAATTCGTGCTTTAATTAAAAATGATCGACGCATCAGCACGAAATTTCTGGAAAACCCATTATTTTAAATCAAGTGTTTAGTTCATCAATAATTTGGTTTCAACTATAAAACATTGTCAACAGATAATTATTGAGCTCATCTTATGGCTTAAAAAAATTCAAAAACAAGCACTATAAAATACTTGTTTCAGGTATCTCCAAAAGCCATAATAAGATTTAAAAAAACAGATTTGCATTTCAGCTATAAAGCAGCCATCTACAGGGATAATTCACAGAAAATAGATTCTAAAAAAGTATCACTGAAGATGGCTGCTTTATAGCCAAAATGCACATCTGATTTTTTATAACCTTGTAGTGACTATTGGAGATACCTGAAACCGTTATTGAATAAAATATCTTGATATCCAAGAAGAAGATTCCAAATGGCATCCATTTCCCATCAGATCTAAGAGTGAATGATGACTAAAACTGTGACAGTAATTGATTGCAGAGGTAACCACTCAGTAGAATTAAATCAAGTTAGGAACTCATGAAGTTGTTAAAAATGTATTTCATTTAAGTGGGTAAACCATTAAATTGAGAAACACTGTTTCTGCCTTCTAATATAGGAAGCCAATACGACACAGCATTTTAACCTCTATTTACTTACGATGATGAAACTTATACCAATACCTCGTAGAAATCACAGAGAACTTTCTATCAGAGTACACGAGAAAAATTTAATAAATCCAACCAAGAGTGGTGACGTGGGAAATTAAATTTCAGAACATAAAGGTTAATTCAATGACAGTAATACATTGAGTGCTTTACAGGACTACAAAAATTTAACACTAAATGTGGGCGAACAATAAATGTGGAGATCTTAAATTGGGGTTTCATCATATTTGTGAAACTAAATAAGGGCCTCATTCTAAAAAAAAAATATTCCAATATCAAAATCCACTCACCATTCTTTGCCTTGAGATGTCCAGCAGCACGAGTACTAAGCAACCCTGTTGTTCCTCTTGCAGCCCTTTGCTTACGCAGCGCAGACACTTCCTCATTTCTGCGTCGGAGCACAGCCTCTTTTGCACGCTTATCTGCCTCTAGGGACCTAATCTTATTCTCATGACGCCTGGATTCTTTACGTAGCTGAGCTATTTCTTTGGCTCTGCGAAGATCAGATTCCTTGTGACGGGAAAGTTCCTCCTTCATTTTGTTCACTAACTTAACCTGAAATAAATTTTAAACAAAAATGCTGCAACTTCCTTTTCAGCAAAGTGAATTTCTCCTTATGCGCAGAACTTCTTATCTGGCATAACAAAACCCAAAAAGACTCAAAACTAGCTAGTTTTGAAAGCAGTGGCTTGGTATTGGTTTTTAGACATTTTATTTTATATTTGGAAATATGTATTGTTGGTAAATTATATGACAAAACATGCCCATTTATTCTTTGAATATTTTATTACATTAATTATTCTTGGTTAAACATTTTCTCAATAATGTACCAATTAAGTCATATTTTTATTCAAAAATAAAAATTTTATAATGATTGAATTTATGAATATACTATTCTACTAGGGGCTCCGGCGCCCAACCCCGAGCCACGCTCCGAGTGGAGACTTTTCTTTAGTTAAGCTTAAAAAGCATTTGTTTATAATTTTGTTTCTTTTTATTGTAATATATAACAAACAATGCAACCGTTTATTTAGATTATCTACAAAGAGAGGATAACCATGTAACTTTCAATATGTTTTTAAAAAATAACATGTGTCCCTATTCACATATAATTGTTAATTTATGTGTGAGCCTATTTGCATTAATAAGCATTATAGATGTGTAATATAATGATTTTACTAACTCGAAGGTAAAATTCTGGCATTCAAACAATGAAATGAAGATTCCACTGTTTTAAGTCTTCCGTCTCTTTTAAGCATCCATCCGGCGTGAGGGAGAATAACCCATAAGTCAATTAGAAATCTGCATTTTAAATGTCATGTTAGAGAGGAAATTAATGCTACACCATAACTGATCAAGAAAATTTCTGTTTATAATTTTGTTTCTTTTTATTGTAATATATTGTGATGTTTAAATGCTCGCGTGCGTAATTATGCCCGCCGGCTTTCGCTTTGGTTTTATTTTTCGTTCGGTGGTGGCCCCTAGGTGTCTCGGGGGTCAACCGAGCAACCAAAGAAAGTGAAGGAGGAGGAGGGTCAGTCGGGTGACGGGCACGGTGGTGAAAGTTACGAGGAGCATCGGAGTCAACACGAGCTATCCCTTCTCCTAGCCGGCCTCTACCCCGATTTTCCATTCCGAGTGCGGGCAGAATTTCCGTTCTCTTCCCCTGTTGTTTTTTTTTCATTTTACCCGCACTGGCGCCCAACTCCCGGTTCCTTCGTTGGACCCGCGACCGAGCTACCTGGGGATGCGTTACAATATGTCCTTTCTTTTTTTATGTAACAAACAATGCAACCATTTATTTAGATTACTTACGAAGAGAGGATAACCATGTAACTTTCAATGTTTAAAAAAATAACGTATTATTAATAACGTATTTTTGTGACCCTATTTGCGTTAATAAGCATTTCAGATATATAACATAATGGTTTTACTTACAAAAAGGGTACAATTCCAGCATTCAAATGATGACATGCCTTGATTAAATAGTTAGAAACCCTTCCCATATACAGTCAACAGAATAACTATCCTTAAATATTTACGTTGCTATGCTTCATTAATTTCGAAACTTAAACAACAGTTCAAAGCGAGTAACGCTTTTCTTTCGTCTATTTGAAGGTTTAATTGGCATTAATTGAATTGGAGCATAACATTTAAACATCTCAAGAGTAAGATAGTGTACAATTTTATCTGTTGAATGAAGCAAAAATGAATAAAATCGGTCCATATTTATGTATTTTGATGAATGAAGGAATAAAACCTTGCACTCTGAAAAATCAAAAATCCCGTATAAACTTTGGGAAAATATAATTGTTTCCTGGATTCGAAACCCATACTTTATGAAAATGAAAAGTTTTGTAAAAACAAAACACAGTTTACCGCAATCTTTACGATGAATGGTTCTCGAGAAATATGCAGCTGTAATGCTTCATGTATGTACGGTTAGAATTTTAATATTATAAGATTATTTCTTTTCTAGTCAATTATCATAGCTGATAAAAATTTAATTATTTCTTCGTAAGAATTATGTAGTACACATGGAAGATCATTTTTATAGCAATGTGGCAGCAATGATTCTACATTATGGGATACAAGTTTCATTTTTGTATTCAGTTTTGATCCATGCTATACTAAATTTCAAAAAAATTCACCTGTAGTTGTAGCTTGAGATAAAAATATATGGATGCAGCTGGCCTATATAGGTACTGTTCATGCAAGACATAGGGATCCTACACTACCAAGCTTGCTGGATAAAAGGTTTGGTATCATACTTAATACAGTGCTCCTCAGTTATAATGCTGTCACTTATACAATGGATTCGCATATACTTCAGATCTTACTTACTCCCTCTATGTTCTTCATAGAACTTGAAAAATTCAGGCAAAAGACTTTTCAGAATCGATTCTAGCTTTTATTTGTTTCCAACGATTACGAAAGCTACATTTTGAAAATTCAACATATACGGTAGAAACTGCTAATGTGACCACCTCTGTACAGTGACAACCTGCTTCGTGTGACCACTTATTAACGGTCCCTGCGGAAATGCTATAGTGTCAATGTAATATTTTTTGTGTATAGCGACCATCTGTCCATTGTGACCAGTGACCACTATTTTGGGAAGCAGTCCTAGTATATGCACCTCCCATATAGTGACCGGTAAAAGATTGGCTACAGGAAATTGCATTAAAGTTTACTGAAAAGCTTAATTTATCTCATTTCAAGGCATCTTCTGGTTGGCTCGAATCTTTTAAAAATCGGAACAATACTTCTTCAAAAATACTGGCAGGTGATGCAAATGAAGTAAATGAAGTATTGTTGAAAATTTTCAAGCCAATTTCTCTGAGTTTGTTTTAGGTTTTGCCCCAGAAAATATTTTTAATGCCGACGAGTGTGGTTTGCTTTTTAGAGCAATGCCTGATCGCTCTTTGGTAATTAAAAGGGATCCGTGTAAAGGTGGAAAGATGTCAAAGGAACGTCTTACAATTTTGCTTGCAGCTAGTGCAAAAGGTGAAAAACTTGAACCACTTGTGATAGGAAAATATCACAATCCCCGGTGTTTTAAAAATGCAAAAATAAACAAGCTACCAGTACTCTGGAGAGCTAATAAAAAGGCATGGATGACTTCAGAATTGTTCATTGAACGGTTGCAATATATCAAAAGTAAGATGAGAAAGCAGAAAAGACACATTTTAATGATTGCTGATAATTGTCCTGCTCATCCCTGTGACGAAAATTTGTCTAATGTAACGCTCAAGTTTTTGCCCTCAAATAGTACTTCAGTCCTTTAACCCTTAGATCAAGGTGTAATAAAATGCTTCAAAGCATTTTATAGGTTTTTACTTTCAGATGTCATATCGAAATGCAAAACAAATGCAGTGCAATCTGTTTCAGTTTTTGCTGCAAAAGTGAATGTACTTGAAGCTGTTATGTGGATTGCAGATGCATGGAAAAGGGTAAAAGAGGAAACTATTGGTAAACGTTTTAAAAAGGCTGGGTTTTCAAGTAAAGATAGTTTTGATAGTTTTGATTTTGAAAATGAAGTCGTGTTGCCGGATCTGGATGGCAGTGACATGGAGAACTTCATAGGATGTGACATAGATACAACAGTTTTTCAAACCGCTACATCTTGTGAGGTTTTCGATGAGGTGTTTCAATAATTTAGTGGAACAATGGAAAAGACAAATGATAGTGACGATAGCGATGAAGATGTTTCAGCAATAAATGAGAAAGGAAATATTTTCTTGACTCCAAAAGAAGTAGCAGGCATGCTTGAACAAATAATATTTGGATTTGCTACTGAAAACTCTCTGGAATTATTAGTTCCTCTTTATGAATCAAAAAGAATAATAACTGATGTAATTTGTAACAAACGAAAAAATTACACACAATTGACAATGGAAATATTTCTTAAAAAATAAAGAAACTAAATCAATTCATTCTTATTATCTTTTTACAAAATTGTAAGGAAGAATTATTTATTAATTATATTATATATTTATTTATTATTGCAACTAGAATAGTTCAATTACTGATATTTAGTTGCATATATTAAATTCCTAGCTAAAAGTTATTGTTAATTTATGTATTAATTTCTCTGCCATTAAATTTTCTAACGATGTTTTTCTACCTAAAAAATAAAAATTTTGGCTAAGGTCACCACTTTTGTACAGTCCCGTGAGTGGTCATCTTAGGCAGGTTTTACTGTATACTGTATTAGTTGAAAGAGAGAAGTCCTATAATGCAGGTTCCTAAACCTGCCCTTGAGAGCACTGTATTATTAGTGAAAAAATCATTTTACTAAACATGAATTAGTCAAAGAAAAAAACCCTTCTCCACTAACCTTTGCACGTTTCATTTCAGTCAAATCGGCTCGGAGATTGCGCATTTGAGTTTCATAGTGTGTCTGATTCCTTAACAAACGAGCATGTTCTTTCTTAGCAGCTTGTAGCCTTTGCAGTTCCTTCTTCATATCTGTCAAACGTCGTTCATATTCCTCTTTTACCTTCTTAATCTTGTCTGCGCCAGCACTAGTCGGTTGGGATTGATGTCCTCCACCTGAACCTAATCATAACATTATTTTTAGCCATTTCTTGTTTTCCATAATAGGCAGAGGGAAAACCCTCCTTAAAATTGGTCTGAAGTTAAATTTACATTTGATCATGAGAAAACCGTATTGTGTTATCACATCACATGTGCAGGTGATATACCACAGGTAATATACCACAAAATCAATTTCCAATCTCTCCAAAAAAAAAAACATCACGAGAGATTTGATTTACTCTTAATTGACAAACTATTACTTAAATGCTCTACTGTTTGATTTTTTTTACAGGATTTGTGATTATGAAATTAAACTGAAGCTCATAGAGGTCTGAATAATAAAAAATTAGCCTCTTTTTGAATATAAAATAATTCTATTATGAAATTTTTTTATTTTGTTCTTGTTCAACCAAAATTCTGCAACTACTTTTAAGAGCAATAAGTAGAAAACTTTCCCGATAACCTTTTTTTTTTAAATAATTTTATTGAAAAGTTAAAAATAGCTGCATAAATTTAAAAGTTTTTGAAATATAATGAACATTTATTAAAATAGATGGATGTTGTAGCAAAATACTTCCTCATATAAATGTAAAATGTGTTTCAGCATAATTTATCAAAAAGTTCAGCTTTAAAAATATTAAGTTCTTATGAAAATTTAATTTATGTAATAAAATTTGTTAAAATTATAGGACATTTAATTATGAATTTAT
The DNA here is from genome assembly GCA_036926305.1 of Uropetala carovei. Taxonomy (NCBI): domain Eukaryota; kingdom Metazoa; phylum Arthropoda; class Insecta; order Odonata; family Petaluridae; genus Uropetala; species Uropetala carovei. The sequence continues at coordinate 474,279 of JAXCHB010000100.1, forward strand.
TGTCAAGGCTTGGAAAACTTCACAACTTGTTGGGATGCCACACGAAGTTCCGAATTGCTTACCAGTAATTGATGCAAGCACTTTATCTCGTTCTTCTTGAGTGTCCTGGATTCGTCGCTGGAGCTGAGTTAACTTGTCTTCATAATGTGCTCGCATGGACTGGAGACGACGTTGAGACAATTCCAGTTCTTCAATAAGTTTCTGCTTGATGTTTATCTCGGATGTTAGCTCCGCCAGTTCCATACCATACTGTGCACTGACTTCTTCCGATATTTCACCATCTTCTGAATTAGGAACAGATAACATCATTCAATACAAAATTCTGTAAGAAACTTGTAATTTGAAAATATCAAAACATTTCTTATGAAGTAAAAACGCACAAAGCTAAATAATATTCTACGACGTCTTAAAAGCTACCTCTAGACTATACAGACAGCTAAAAATCAACAACATAACATATATAATCCTAAAAGCGATCAAAGACTAAAAATGAGAGTAATTTTACGTACATGACACAAAACTACCACATTTATTTAATTTACTTACCCTGTAAGATACATAAGCAACAAACAAATCTGGGCCTAAAAAAGTTATTTTCTAACATTAGCCATATATTAGTAATTTGACCATGCAAACATAATGATGGCAGCTCTACAATTTTGGAGACAAGCATTATTGCATCCATTTTTTTTAATGGGAGAGGGAACCATGCCTTCTTACCTTTATCTGTGTCCGTATCACTCTCACTCTCATCTCCTCCTCCTGGATTTGTAAGACAGGTAGAACAAGATAAACAATTTTCAGACTTAAACAAATTTGGGATCCTTGGACATGATATTCATTAGCAAAATTTGCAACTGCATCAATTTTTTTTCTAATTCCCTATTCAAATAATTCAGTAGGAAATCATTCATAAAAGCTAAAGCCTTTTTTTTCCTATTGAGTACAAGAGCTTCATGCTATAAAGCTTAACCTTTAAAAGAAACGTCATGGTCATGCATGGAAGTTCATATGCAGGTTGCTCAGCAAACCATAACATGAGAATAATGATTAAATTTATCAAAACTTATTTTCTCACGAAATCATTTTATTTTATTATTTAAACATAAAAATAAAATCCATGCTTAATTTAACTATAAATGTATTTCTAATAGCTAATTAAATTTTTCATCAATTTCAATTTTAAAGTAACACTTTAAAGTATTATTTGCGCCTTTGGCAGTAATGTTGCACCCAAAATTTCCCCATGTTTAACAATAAGAAAAGGAGATACAATGCTCCTCATAACAATATCAATGCTGAGGACTGCAATTATCAATTAATTAATGCAATGAGGCAGACATTAAAAAAAATATATCTCCCTTGACTATTTAACAGGACTAGTACTTTTTGGATCTACCTAAATGTTATATGAATACACAGCATTGAATCAGAAAGCTAACTGGCAATGAACTTGTTGAAGAATCATATTACGCAGGAAATAGAGCGAATGGAGTAAACCCACGGGAAAAAACAAAACCGGGTGAAACTGCAAGTCTACTTTGATGAGTTATGCTGTCACAGCAAAAAAAGGAGCATAGGATCTCCTTCCTTATGTACAACAAGCCTCACATGAAAAAAATAAAGCAGCTTACCTCTTTCCTCTGAATCACTCTCTGCACTCTCTCCTTCTGCCTTCTCCCCATCCTCCTCCTCCTCCCCATCCTCTCCCCTCTCTTCCACAGCACCCTTCTCTTCACTTCCCTCCTCTCCTACCCCATTCCTCCCTCCTTCATTGGTGCCTACCTCGTCACCTGTGGCCTCAACAGCAGCCTTTGCTACCTTCTTAGCTTTAAACTGTTGTTTCAATTGCTGCATATCCCGCTTCACGTCCATTCTGGCCTTTTCTATTAGTTCTCCAACGCTAGGCACCTCACCAAATGAAATGTCAAACCCACCTGAAAAGAAAGCCATTGCAAGCCAAATGAGAATGCCGTTTAAAATGATCTCAACATGATAGATAAGCTGCATTCCTCTTCTCATTTTCATACAAATACCAAGTTCATGACTTGGTTATAATAAATTATAAAATGCAGTTTTATAAATTTTGCATCAATTTCCAATATTTATTCAAATTTTTCATTTCAGGAAATTTTATTTTATATCGCAATGTTCACTTAGATGTATGCCTCATAAATTATTTTCACCCTTTTTGCTGTTGGTTCCAAAATTTGATCTACATACCTGACATCGCAACATGTGGACTCATTCCGAAAGGCCTCACACCACTTGTTGGTGAACGGACATTGGCAGCATTTTTGCGGAGTTGTTGGCAAATAAATTCAGATTCTAACAACTTGGCACGCAACTCTTCGATTTCCTTTACGTATCCCTGAATCATCTCAGAAACATCAGAATCAGCACCTGTAATGGAAGTTATTGCATCAAGTTCATAGTACATTTTGCAATAAGAGTTTCACAATAAAAATTCCACAATAAAAAATGGCAGCTGGAAATCAAACCAAATCAGAAATTTTAAATGATTTGTTAAGTTCAGAGAAAGTTGAAGAACTTCATTCCTAAAATTAGTTCTAATCTCTCAAATAAGTTCCATCTGGTAAATTTTTTCAACAACCGTCAAACAGCATCAATTGTGAAATCACAAAAAATACATTAAAAAGTTTGCACTAGTCCAACCCATAAGTTGGTCATAACTGTCATACGAGATATGCTCTTTTTTCTTACTCAATAATCAGATGTTTTGTAACTTGGGCATAGGACTACAGAAAGGGAAGCACTTCAAATTCGCCCCACAGGTGGAAGACACTCCTATTTCAAAAATACAGGGAGCTAAGGACATCCTCAATGGCATCACTTGAAAAAATGCACCCACAAAATAAAATTAGTAACTTGTGCTATCGCAACAGAAAATAAATATCTCCAAGAAATGAGATTTTTATAACTGCATACTTGTGAAAGTGGGGATGAGGGAGGACAAGATTTATCATCATCGGTAGCTGAAATAGTTCAAATCACCAATGTTTTTTTCACTTCCCAAAATTTCATCCAGGTTGTGTCTCAAATGACTGCATGTTGTGCTTTGGTAATGTACCACTGGAGGCACACAATGGCTAGCATTGAAATTATTTTAAATTAAGATGTTGTGACCCATGGGTTGTACATCAACAATATGTGAACAAAAATCAACATTTGATTCAATTTATCATAAAAACATCCTCAACAATACTACAAATTAGATATCTTGCAAATGATGGTGGCAGAAGTGTTCTGGCCAAGTTATAGGTCATATATGTGAACAAAATGCAAAAAATAAATAAATAATGGGGACATTCAATCAAATTGCTTGCATTAGCAAAATAATAATATGTGATACAAATCTAAAACCTAAAAAGGATTTATTTAAGTTGCTAGAACAAAAAATTTTGAATTTTTTGTGACATTAATTTCATTTTCTGTATTCAATTTCAGTAACAGTACATTTCTTTTTGAAATTAAGAAGGAAACCACAAACAAATTTTCTAGAGGAGAAGATTATGAAGGTAATTGTAATTAAAAAAATATACTTACCACTATTGATCCAGGAACCAGCAGCCTTTTCTGCTAGAATCTGTGTATTTCTACTACTGAGCGTGTCAATAGTTTCTTGCATAGCCTTAATTCTCATTCTTAGATTATTATTTTCATTTTGTAACATATTATTTTCATAAAACATGTCATTTACAGTTTCAGTTCCATCTTCCCCAACCATCCTTTTACCCTGTTAGAATGTTCAAAATTAACCACTTTAATAAACATAATTACATTCATAATTATAAGTTTATTGTGGATGTTTAGGATCATTTCTGACAGCTGTAAAATATGGTATTTAATTGATGTAAAAACTCTACCAATCATATTTTCAGTGTTTTCAAAAGTTTTCTTCGGTAATTAATTTTATATTTGATACAGATGTTTATTGCAAGATATTTTTTTGTTAAAAATTTTTCAAATCTGAATTACCTGTTTATATTCCATAAGTTCCAATTGTAAAAGCTGAATTTCTTGTCGCAGAAGGCATATAGTGCGTGAAGATTTATCTTGGTTAATTGTGACACGGTTTTTGATATTACGAGCACGATTAGCGTATTTAAGCGTATTCAGAGTCTCCATAAAGTCCCGATCAGATGGAGAAACACATGCAATCATCACAGTTCTGCTATTACCTAATGAAAAATATTTTATCAGAGACTGGAGTGCTCAACTACAAATATATGCTTTGGTATTATAATTTATACCATAAAATATTGAACCACAAATTATTAGTGGCAATTAATGAAAATTACCTCCTAGAGAATCCTGTAACAACCTAGTCAGCTTTGAATCCCGGTAAGGAACATGCAAAGCTCTTTTAGATTTGTCTCCAAGAGCAGATATCACATTTCCTAGAGCAAGCTGTTGAAAAAATTATGCAAATTTGTAATGACAAATATAAAGAATGACTCTTTCCAAAATTTTCAGCAATACATAAGCTTTTCATTCATAATTAGATTAATTAAAATAATTCAATTTTGGTGATGATTTCTAATTTTTCAAAGCCCCAAATTATTTTTAAAAATATCATTCTTATTAAGAAAAATTGCACAAGAATTTAAGAAATCTTGCAAAATAAAGGAATTTACAAAATTTTAGAAACAAAATGGAGACGCGACATCACTCACCAGACCACAGTTAATAGAAATACCCTCCCTTGCTCTTTCACCCGTAGCTCCAGTACGCTTCAGTCTTTCTGACCCTGCCAAGTCCACAAAATGGAATTTAGCAGTTAAAGTCTCAAACTCTTTAGTTGGTTGACCGGAGGGAACAACATCTACTTCCACCTGATGATAAATAAACAAAAAAATTAACCATTCATCCTAAATATGTTTTGTGTAAGTGAATAAAAGAAAACTGAAGCTGTGGACACTTCTACATTTAAAATCAATCAGAGTAAAAATTTCCTCATTATTTCCTTTAAGCCATTTTTGAGATCATTAAGAAGATTAAGTACACAAATTAATAAAGAAAGACTTTTTACATGAAAAGCTTATGTTAAAAAGGAAACACTGCATGAAAAACATTGTTTAGAAAATATATAACAGAATGCTAAAAAAATAAACAGGAATTATGCCATAATTTATAATCTAGAATAACCATTACACTGGATAGTAAAATTAATATCAACATTATATGTACTATGAATTTTAAAAAATCATCTGAAGCTGAAATCATAACCTTTAACTGAAATCTAATTTTCTTTAACAATTATCATTTTTAATGCTAAAATTCATGGCACTAGGCATAATCTGTGGAACTTCCACTATGAACAAATAACTTTGTATCTGCCACTGTTTAATATGCATTCACAACCCAGATCTTGATGTAATACATCATCTTCAGGTGAAGAAATGTGGTTACAGAAATACACAATCGACTGTATATACTGTTTCTGCAAGCAAATTTCTTCACCTGAAGATGATGTATTACATCAAGATCTGGGCTGTGAATACATATTAAACAGTGCAAAATACAAAATCTTATTTTATCTGTTTATCAATTAACATTTACAATAAAAACATTTAAGCAGGCATTCAATTTCAATGACTATAAAAAATTAATTTGGATTAACATTGGGCCATATCTTCACAAATAATTATCAAGAAAAATGATTAGAAGTAGCTGAAAAAATCTGCCTTCAAGAGATTTTACCTTTTTTTTAATGCCAACGTTAAACTTATACCTAACAAAAAACAAAATTACCAACATTACAATAATGAGTAATAACAAAAAATATGGGAGCAGAATGGTGTAGAATACATCAATGGATCAAATATAGGATTTCTTTAACATATAAATTTCATGATATAGCAATCTATATAATTTATAATGACTAAATAGTCCTGCCATCAAGGATGAAATGAAATTCTATTATAAAAATATATTCTTATGTTTACCTCTCCATTTGTTATGCTTTCCCCTGACTCCCTCACCATTCGTTGCTGTTTTACGTGAAGCGTGAAAATAGCATGAGATCGTGAAGACTGGGTGTTCATCTGGGTACTAGCTGTTGTTCTCGACAAGGCACCCAGGCGAAGGCACTGCAGGGCTTCCTCTGCAGATCGCACGGCACGCATGGTGACTCCAACCACGTATATGCCTCCCATGGCATCTTCGTGAATTCTTATACCCCCACCCATCTTGTGATGGCCCTGAGGCATTACTGGAATGGCAGGCGCCAGCGTTGGACCAGTACCAAGGGCAGTTCCCTGAATCAAGGATTCAGCATTTAAATAATGCAGCACAAAAAAGTCCATGTAAACTTCTCACAATTAATGACTGACAGTATATTCACATAGCAGATTTATGATCCCAACAAAAGCTTTAAAATGTCTAAAAGGTAAACAAATGAATTTTCTTTTTGATAAAAAATTATGCCATTTCCTTAGATATATCAGAAATTCTTTAAAAATATATTGCAAAAATGTTTTCTTTTTGCAAAACCTAATAGAAATATAACAATTAAAGAAACAACATTTATTAAATTACACCTAAGACTTGAAACATTTTTTAAAGGCAATCTTTTAAAATAGGCAGCAATCAGAAGCTACAGAGGCATTTCAACAAAACTTGTTTCTTACACTTTTTATATCTAATATATAAAAATGAATGTTTATATGTGTGTGTGTATCATAATTTTAAAACTCAAAAACTGCAGATTGTAGAAGCAAGAGAAAGGTATCATTTTAACTGGAATAACAAGTACGGTGGTATAGTAAAGTTTTTATATCCATTTGATTGACCAGTCTAATTTAAAAAATATTTTTTTTTCATTTTCTCCATTTGAATAACATAGGGACAAGTGCAGCTTATTTTTCATTTGAATTTTAAAATTATTTAGAAACATGGTACAAACTTGAGACTTGAATAGTTCTACGAAGAAAAGAACAAAGTTTATTTTTATTTAAGACAGAATCCGAATCCTGATTGAATTAGCATAAAAATGCATTTAGAATTAATAAAATACATGATTTTATCAGTTTTATTACAATACCCATTATAAGCTACCATGACAACTCCCACTGTCGCCAAAATTGAGAGTTCAATGCATTTATAGGGGAAAAATTTTAACGTTATATCGTTTGTCAATTTCTGTGTACGATTTTAATTTGTTTACATGGGAAACAAATATTTGTTGTTTTTAATTGAATTATCTTCTAATCTAACATATAAAGGAGAATGTTTGTAATTTTGTATACTTTGAATGCTTTTAATACGAGATAGGGAGGGAGAGAGATGGATGGTAACGGAGGGGGGAGATGGAGAGAGGGAATTAGAGGGAAGGGGTGCAGAGAGTGAGGAGGGTGAGAGATGGAGGGAGGGAAAGGGAGAGAGGGAGGGGGAGAAGGGAAGGGAGTTTATACGTTATTTTCATAAGATTTTTTTCCTTCATTCACCTGAATAGAAAAATGTGGAGCGGTTTTCTTCATTTTTGCTTTATTCAACGGGTATAACTGCGTACTATCTTATTCTTTTCAAATTCAATCAGAGCAAATTCATAGCATTTTTCTTAATCAGAACTGCTGCCTAGCCATAATTAAACAGCCTCAATTGTTAAATCAAGAGAAATGTGCCTAACTTAGGCTATGCTTTTAGCGTTCATAAATACAATTTTTTCAATGGTCAAGCCAAGATAACTCAATAACAAATTTAAAAAAAGAATACACAAAATCAAAAAAAATTTAAATTATTTCATACAAAAATAAAATTTACCAGTAATATTACAAAATAATCTAATTTTAAGATTTAAGACAATAAGAGCTATAACCTTCAAAGCTGCTGATTCACGCACTGGATCAAAAAGGTCAATAACCTCTTCATTGTATAATTCCATAAACTGTGCAACAACGCTAAATTCTGGTGCTGGGTCTCCTGCTTCAACAGCATGCTTTGCTCTCTGGTTGATTCCATCAAACAAATGGCGTATGGCTCGGGGAATTATTCCCACTTGCTCATCAGCTAAAGCTACATCAAATCCAGTACCCATCGTATACGTCTTGCCTGAACCAGTCTGAATATGAAGACAAATATAAATTAGTCACAAATGAATCCATATACAGTATAAATTTAAGTAATATCAATAATGTAATTTATTAAAGAAACTAAAACATTAAAAGTAAACATAGAATTGCATGCTTATGAACAGACAGTTATATCTGAATATATAAACACAACAGATTAGTTCTGTCTATCATAGATACATAATTATTTTAAGTTTTGACGTGAAGATTTCCAATGTTAGCTACACATAATAGTGAAACTTTATTTATGAAACTCAATAAGGAAACCATAACTTTTGGAATTGCATTATTAGGAAATTTCCATTCAGAAAAGATACTCAACAAATGGGAAATAATTATAACGATAGAATTAGTTCTTTGGTGGAATTTTGTGCATAACATCTTTTGTGGATTAAAGTTACCTAAATTTTTATAATCATTTGTGACTGCATTGTTTTTGGCAATATTTAAAAAATAACCCTTTAATATCTATTTTACTCAAGGAATTATTCCAGCACAACATGGAACATTTCATTTGATAACATTAAGCCAGCTTGAACTTTGATTTTTTACTTTGGATAAAATAGTCTTACAATGACCATTTCCTATTGGATGTTTAACTGTTTTTTAAATACCTTACCTGACCATATGCAAGGACAGTGGCATTGTATCCATCAAGAGAACCATCAACTAAAGGTGAAACACATGTAGTATAAAGGCTTTCTTGGTCTGCATCCGTATTAAACACATAATCATATGTAAAGGCCTTGTCAGACCCCAATGTTACTTGTGGCTCCCCTGGTGTTACACCTGTACATACTCGGCACATGTCGATAACTTCCCTTGCTATCTGTGGCCGGATCCTATCAAAGAAGAAAATTGCAATATGAAACAAAAATTCTTGAAATTTGTTCAGTTATATCAATATCATTAGCCAAATCTTATAAGATGATTGTTCATCTAAACAATCAGGAACAAAACATAATATTTAATCAGTAGGTGCTGGACAAGCTGTTGATTTTTTAATGACCAATTAAAATTTGCTTCCTTTTTAATCAATTTCTTACTTTATAGATATTGCTACTTATACAATTATAAATTAAAAATTACTACATGCAACTTTATCAACTTAAAAATGTATACTTGAAATGACAAAATGAAATACTACATCATTCTTTTTGGTCATGGCATTCTTCTATTTTTCTACATTGAGATTATTAAGCAAGATAATGTATGCCTTCAATGCAAATCTCTGACTACTGAAGTGGAGTACCATAGAGATTACAGAGTTACTAAAATTAAAGATACAATAACAATTATTTTTCAATTGGCCATTAAAAGTTTCAAGTGAGTTAATTTCATGATAATGGCATTGTTAAATATAAATTACTCTAATGTTCAACAACTGTTTTGGATTAAAACGATTTTGCTGGCAGGTTTGAAAATACTTGTATGCACTGCAAAAAATCAATGTGCCATTTGAAGTTTTCTCACGAACTTTTATTGAGAAAATGTTATTCTTGAAAAGTGAAATAGTTTCTTTTAAAAATGTATTAATAACAGATACACTACTCCCATGCTAACTCCGAGTTCTCTATCCATGGATTCAGGTATACACGATTTGTACTCTCTATCATATTACTATCTGCAAGATATGCAAGGTCATGCATATCCACTGAGTTCTCGAAAGCATAGGTTACAGCAAAAGTGTGCAGATGCTCTCCTATGACATTTTTTTATTTTTTCTCCCTAATCAAATATGCTGCTTATATTAATTTGTCCTATATAATGTGGTTTTTTTTCATGAAAAATGGATTAAAATCAATGCTGACTGTAATACTTGGTAAAAAACCTAAGCATTGATTATATACTAAGAATTCTTTCTCAGATGGCAATTAAGAATTATTTACAGACATTTGGTTGCAGTATTTTTAAAATAATTATAAAATGATTTCTTTTGTTCAGTCCATAGAGATCTTTAACCTATCCCTACAGTTATAATGTAAATATAGGACTCAGTATCTACAAATTCGGTATCAGTGAGGTTTTCACAGAATGCATCCCTCATGGATAACAGGGGAATAGTATAGTTTTTTAAGCTCCTCACAAAAATATCGATTCATATCTGTATAATTTTTAGACTTCTTATTTGACATCTAAATGCTATGATGACAATGAAAAAAAACATTAATTCATAAAAGTTCCTGTGGAGCAGAATTTAAGAGCACCTAAGCCGTAATTACTGAATCAAGTGAATGCTCATCAAAAATAATATTTAAACGAGAAAAATTACAGCAATTGAAGATAACTACCAGAAAAATGGTGTAAAATTGTTCTAGAGCAGCAGCATCTGACAAGATCTTGATGTTTTGGTGAACGTCTTACCACAATCCCAATACAATATAGCATATACAAGAGAAGCAGAAAGAATTTCGAATATTGTGAAAGGTTTTCATTCATTATTATTAATCCCGTTCGTTATTCTTGTTATTTATAATATATCAACTGCTATTTATCCAGAATAACGATCAGTACCAAATAAATGTGGTATAATAGGCCTACCCTCCGGCTATTATTGCAAAGTTAATCCTTCAGCGAGACTATTTATCCATTTATTTCGCCGACGTACCGAAATCGTTGGGAAAAAACACCAGAAAGAAAAGAATACGAGCGACGATGAGCATCAATTCACCGCACGTCTGTGGCTTACCCCGCCACATGTGGCGAACGCGTTGGACAACGCCGCTCTACGCGAGTAGCTAATCTAGTAGAGAGAGGGGGTCACGGAACGAAAGAGAGCGTGTTAGTTTTAGACGGCGGGGCGTCACGGAGTACGAGATCGAAGGATACAGGAGAAGGGCGGATGGTGGCAGGTGGGTGGACGGGGGGGGGGGGGGGGGGGGGGGGGGATACAGGCGACTCAAACAAGTGAAGGGAACGCACGCTCAGATCACAAAGAGGGCGAACCAGGCGTTGAGGCGTCTGTGAGAGGAGTGGGATGAGATAGCGACGACGCGATCGGTGGAGGAGGAGAGGGAAACGGTTTGATGGGGTGTGGTGGAACCGGAGAGGTTCGTTCACAGGAAGTCGCCCTCGTTCCCAGCTTGGGAAACTGAAAGGATATACACCTCGGTGCAGCTGTACCTTCCACAACACTCAGGCGGCAAAAAAAAGAAACGACCAGTGAAGAAACAAACACCGTTAACTCTCACGCGGGGAGGGTTAGGGAGGCATGCCTTCGATACTTTCCCATCCCGCCGACATATCCGATTCCCTGATGCGAGTATCTCAACGTATCGTTTTTTTTTATAAGGTCACTTTCCCGAATGCACACTTTTCAGAAACGACCATTTATCCCGAAAATCACATTCCCTGTAAAATTTAGGTATATGGGTTTCATTTGAAAATTTAAAACGTAACTCAGAACTATTAGTTGAAAAGCAATGAAATACTTAGAACGATATTTTAATATTTCATAAAAGTTTACTGTTAATACCATAAGCTATGACCCTTCACGTAAATCAACAGAATACCACGTATTGTGGACAAAAGCAGTTAGCAAGCAAGTCGCCTGTTTCCCCCGTTCATGGGCCTTCATATTTTTTTCTTCCGTTTTTCTGGTTCCTCTCGTGATGTGGTTTTCGGGAAACGGCTATTCCGGAAAGCGACTTTTGGGGAAAGCGTACCCAAACAGTTTTTGGTGCTATTTTTTAAAAACCGATCGTGTATTCGGTTTGTCTGCCCGACCCTATTACGGGCAGTGTCTATGGAATCCTGCAAATTGGAGAAACGAAATTTTCAGGCTTGACCAGACTATGTGCGAGTTAGACAGTAAAAGTTTGGTGGATCTTGAATCAGCTGCTGGGAAGTAATCGAAAAATATAAAAAGTGCATGCTGCTACAAATGTAGTCAGCAATACATCGCATCTGCGTTTCTTTTCTCCGATGGAAAGATAGCAGTTGGCGAAAAAAGCGCCTTATGTAATTTACTCTGCAATTATTCCTTCACTTGTTTTAAAATGTAAAGAAAACTAAGAAGACTAACTTAGTGTGTGCTATATATTATTATTATTCATTATTTTTTAATTTTATTATTTATTATATTTATTTTTACTTTCTCCATACGTAGTAATGGGAAGGTATTGTGATCATGAAAAAAATCGACTTCGAGATTTCAACGGAAATACACGTTTTGAGTTCCCTAGAACACGTTTAGACTATTTTCGGAATGATGTCTGTGTGTGTGTATGTGATTGTGGGCGCTCTAACTCAAAAAGTACGTGCCATATCGTTACCAAACTTCATATACTTATAACACTTTAGCATGAGCACAAAGAACTGATTAGTTTTTGGACAATAACGGTTAACCGGAAGTCGAGGTTTATTCGAAACCCGATTCAGTTTTTGCGATATTTCTCCGTTAAAACATCATTATTGTATATATATATATATATATTTCTACACAAAGGTTATAGAGAATATAATTTCCTACAACTTTCATTTGAAACAATTTTCTATAGCAGTTATTGTTTAGGAATTATTTATAAATAACCGGTTTTCCTGTTTCCGTCAAATATCTCCTTAAAAACATCGTTACTGGTAATCTTCGCGAGGACCAAAGTTGTAGAGAATAATATTTCTTCCAAGTTTTGTTTGAAACAAATTTTCGTAGAACCATCCATTTCGGAGATATTTTGCTTTTTCTTAATACCAGTATACAGCGCCACCACCATGTAGCGGTGAATTCTGTAAACATTCAAAATATACGTAATTTACGGCAATAGGACGACTGTATTCTTTTACGATACGAAATAATAATTTTGCCTCATAATGCTATTCCTAATAATTTAAATATCTATACCCCAAATATGGAGAAAGTTATGCGTTGGCCACATCAGATTTTTTATTTATGATAAGGGAGAATCAAGAAAGTTATCGAGCTCATCTTATGTCTGAAATCAAAACAAACCGAAAACTGACGTTTCTCCAATACACACTAAAAGGTTTGGAAATATAGATGTTCATTCTGGCAACAAAGCAGCCCTAATTTTCTCCAACTTTTTATGGCTATTGGAGATGGATACTAGTGGCGTAACTAGGGTTGCCAAATGCTACGGACTATTGAATTTATTTCGAATATAGAAAAAATAAAGTTTTATTTGGCAATTTCTATTTTTTTATCCTAATATCTGAATGACTTTTCAGTTAATCATTATTTTTAGGCTGAGTAATTTAAAAAGTCTAACTTTTTTCAGCATATTCCTGATAATAAATTAATACGTGCAACTTGGTAGGTTTTACAATGAGTTTCAGTTTTAATCGAACATATGCATTAGTTAGGTGAGGGATCATACATTAATATTTTGCCGTTTATAGTTACTTAAGGGATACCTCTCGTTATTAATGCATTGGACTTCTATAACAAGATTTTTTTAGAAGATTACAGATAATTAGGGCGAGTTTAAGGAGAGACTGACAAGAGGAATATATTTACTGCAGCAAAGCACGTATAATTCCACCAGCGATTTAGGAATCGTATTAAGGTAAATGGGTACTAGAAAAGAATTAATTCTTACTTTAAAAAAAGATTTTCAGCACACAAAATTGTATAAGCAATCACGCGAGCATAAATGATCACAGAACATCCCGTGGGTTAGGTAAAAATCACACTGAACAGAAACTGACTTTATATCACAAATATTAAAGTATATTAATTGAGAGGAATAATAAATATTCTATGTTTGACATTTCTTGAAAATTTTGTAGTGTAACTTTTTTAATGAGTTTTATACCCTTTCAGTAAGATGACTCGGTAACACAATAATGTAAGGAACAGTATGCAAAAAAGAATGCGCGCATTAGCAGGCTCAATTGTGTATTTTATATAAGGAAGGTATGACGGCAATAAAAGTAGATGGAGGCGAGCAATCCTGTCAACCGTGCAATGTCGTTATATCGTTTCGAAAAGGCTTTCACGGATTTAAATATAGCCAAGGGCAGCACATTTCTTCATCAAGTCACTCAAGTTCTAATATTTCTCCGACTTTATTTATCCTTGAATCAAAGGTGTTGTATTTATGTTCATGTTGCAAAGAACGAGTTTTTATCTAAAAGGAAGTTATATTTTCCTCAGATGCGAGCGTTTTCGAAAGAAAAACAACTTTGCGTGTAATGGGGGAGCGCCAAAAGAAAGAAGCTACTAATTTGGACACAGGCTGAAGAAACTAAAGAGGAAAACTTACAATGATTATCACTTAAGTCAATTTGGATCGCAAAGGAAAAAATATCAATTTCAGAAGAAAAAAAATGTTTGCTTTAGAAATTTTCCCACAACGGAATTTTTAATATTTTCATTTATCCTAACAATTTTTCCTATTTTTTCACTATCCTACCGAAGGAAATATCTATTTTACTCTCATCTCATAGTTTACCACACAACCACGCTCGCAGATCCCAAAAAAAAACTAACAAACCATATCATCTGAAAGGGTCAATTTAAATATCACCTAAATAAGAGAAATTCATGTTGTCTTTACTATTGGGCAGGGTTACACAATTTTTACCGTCAATAACGCCGTCAAAAGAGTTAACGCGTCTACATTTAGAAAGTAAAAAAACCGTGGCGAATTCTCTCCGCAGCAAAATTACAGATATTTCGGTATCGACAATCGATATACTTTCCCAAAATAGAGCCAAACTATTTACTCAGAAGCTCGAGAGGTCGAGAGCCCCGAAAAAAAAATCTGGCGGTCAGACCATGGGCCTTTATCGGATGGCCGATCGAAACGGAATTATCATAAAATTAGCGCAGCTCGAAAGATCGAAGTCATTCATCCAAAAAAATATATATATATATTGTGTGTGTGTGTATATACAGACACACACACACACACAAACACACACATATGTGTATATACATATATATATATACATATGTATACGTATATACATATACTCGACTCAAAGCTCGGCCAACAGGAACACCAATTCATGTACAGTCTATTTTTTATTGGGTTTAAACACGTGGTTAAACAAAATCCGAATGTTTTCTAATCTATATAACGTTAATTCGACGTCAAATAATTACTGGAATGCGGCGATCGACATCGAATTAAAATCCTTCTCAATTTAAGACTCCAACGTACATGTTGATTTACAAAAAGTCGATAACTAACCGTATATCTCAAAACCAGAAAAATAATATTAACGGCGAGAAGAAAATCAAAGAGAAAATGAATTTTTTTATAAAAGAGATCTTAAAGAAATTACTTTTAACCAAGTCGTGAGCAAGTAGCAAAAAACGGCTAATGCAGGTGCATTGCGTTCATTCGAGAAGCCTGGTAAAAGCTTGGGGTCGCAAGCTGCAAGATTCGATTAGGAAGAAATGGATTCCATGGCTCAATTCCAGCAAGAACCTCAGCCAAACGAAGTATACGTCGAGGTACTCGCTAAAAAAACTTTCTGGTGTGAATCGCAAAATATTTCACAATAGAAACCCGTATATTTGAAAACTCCAAATTCTAGCGGACAAATCAAAGCATCAAGTTTTAGGAGTGAATTTCAAAATTTTGATAGGCTGCAGCGTTGGGATAGAACAATCAAACCAACGGAGTTATTTTGTCGGACTAAGAATATTCCGAAAGGTAATACGGAATACCAGAGTACTCCCAGAGCAAAAAATATCGCATATTAATGACACGCGTCCTTGAAGTTAGTAAGCCACGTAACGATTGCTGGAAACCTTTCTGGAGTAAGGTAAACAGTATTAAAATTGTTGCATTTCAATCAAGTCCGTCAACTAGTCTGGAAATTATCTTATTTTTAAATTAAACAAAATACGTAACAGGATACAAATTCCCGAAGAGCTCTCTTTTTATCGAAGCTTAGGAAAAAAAAACAAAGTGGAAACAACTAATCCGTAAAGAAATTTTAAAATTATATACACCGAAGACGACCGTAAGAAAACCTTACAACGCTCTGGAAATAAAGACGTCTTAATCGGTCACTTCAAACAGTTCGCCGAAAGCTTCGTTTCTAGCTGACTAGACGCGAGAAAGCATTCTTTCGGCCGTGGGACGAAAGCAAAAACAAGAATAATATGGGAAAATTATCCGAGCCGAGTCTTAAAAGAGCAGCGGAGACATTCCCGAGAATTTCATACTACCCACGAGATGGAAAGTAGGGCGGAGAAGACGTGACACGCGGAATGAGCCGGTACCGTCTGTCAATGAGACACTTGTGAAGCGACGATCGCTACTAAACTCGCTCTGACTTGGAATTAGAGACGAGAAAAACTCTCGCTAGGCAAAAATGCATCCCCATAGAAACATCGAAGGGAAAAAATATGTCACTAAATAAATCGAACTTTAAATAAGACATAATTGAGAATTAACGAGTTCCTCTTACAGCAAAAAAAATCACTACATAAGACATTTAAAAATCTTATTTAAAAAATGAGAACTAAGGTATCTCCAAATCTAATTCAAAAATGAGAACTAAGGTATCTCCAAATCTAATTAAAAAATGAGAACTAAGGTATCTCCAAAAACCATTTTAAAAAAATCACATCAACTCCTCCTGTCGTAGCTTTGTGGAATATATCCATACTATTTTTAACAAAACGCCGTAATTTTTCGCTAAAATTTTATTAATAAAATTATCTAATACTACTAATTACCTTTGTGAATGATTGATTGATTTAACAATTTTGGGAACAGGTCTGTTATTAGGTTATTAGTCACCCATCATTAAAACACACCGTTGCCACTAGAAACCCGTTTTTATTTAACTAGAGAAAAAAAGTAATAACGAGGGATAGGTATCTATTATATAAAAGTGAATGCATGTATTTATGTGTGTATCATGATTTTAAAACTCGAAAACTACAGATCGTAGAAGCAAGAGAAAGGTGTCATTTTAAACGGCGTTTTGTTTCTACTGGCTATGAGGTCCCTGAAAAAATATTTTCGTTTGCTAAAGTGTCCCGGGTTCGAATCCAGCAGGCAATTATATTTTCCCATAAGTTTACACGGGATTTTCGATTTTTCAGAGCGCAAGGTTTTTTTCCTTCGCTCATCAAAATACTTAAATATGGACCAATTTTCTTTATTTTTACTTTATTCGATGGAGAAAAAACTACACTATCTTATTCTTGCAATGTTTACATGTTACACGGTCGAAGTTTTCAGAAATACGCATTTGTTTTAGAAATTTTGCGTATTTTCGTACTCAATCCGGGCGTTGCCAAGGCGACCATCATTGTTGTCTCCGATTCAATTAATGCCAATTAAGCATTCAAATTGGGGAAAGAAAAGCTTTGTTCGCTTCGAACTTTTGTTTAAGCATCGAAATTAATGACACATAGCAACATAAATATTTAAAGATAATTATACTGTTGATTGCGTCTGGGAAGCGTTTAATCAAGGCATTTCATCATTAATTTTATGCTGGAATATTACCTTTTTGTAAGTAAAGCTATTATATTATACATTTGTAATGCTCACTAACGCAAATAGGCTCACGCATAGATTTAAAGTTAGATGAGAATAGAGACGTACGTTTTTTAAAATTTAATATTGAAAGTTACCTAGTTATTTTCTCTTCGTAGCTACATTTACGCAGATAAAGTTGTACATTTTGATTTATCATATAAATAAAAGAAAATGTGTTCTTTGTTTGAGTGTTAACGCTGTAACTCCAAAACCAATAAACCTAGAAAGCTGAAACTTGGCATGGGTAAAATCGACGGAGGAAACCTTTACTTGGTGGAACTCCATCATAAAAGAATGGGAAGGAGATAGCCGAAACCGGTCGTTTTTTCTGTTAATAAAAGTGGAACTTTTACTAAGTTATCCTTCTCATTCTTTTATTTTGGCATGGGTACTTAGGGAAACCTGAGGACGTGCACCTCGGGTTTATTTTTTAATTTTTGGCTTGGAAGGAGGATTAAATAAAAGGTCATTAAAACTAAAGAACTGAAACTTCGCATCGGGAACGAGTGCAGCATATTTTTCATTTGCATTTTTAAATTACTTAGAATCATCGTACGAAATTTAAAAACACGGGTCGTTAGAGGTGTTTGTTTATCGTAGAAACAGTTTTGCTAACGTGTGCTGTCGATTGAAAAGATGCGTTTGATTTCATTTAAGTAGTTTAAATATGTTTACATTGATAAGTATAGTCTACATGTTTTTTTCGTGTTCTATGTTGCCTGCTCCAGGGTCGGAATTCCAAAAAATCTTTTCATATATGCACCAGAAGGAAAGACTAAAAATATTGTATACCAAAAAACACTACAATAAAGGCTGTGAATAAAAAGTTTTTTATTGTTGCCTATCCCGGGGAACGCCGGGTACCCAGCTAGTAGAAAGATAAAAATAAAACCCATTTCAGAAGTATTGGAGGAATATAAAGACAAAATAATCGAAAAAAGGCTAATACCAAACATAAAAGGTAAAAGATGTTTGGGAGAAGAAGGAACGCCGTCAAGATTGTTTTCCTAAAATATATAACATTGAAAGGAAATATTGACGAGCCTTCAGCTCGCTTTGTTTTAATGGGTAGTCGTCTCCGGGCGCTACCGCGCCCTTCGCCTCGGCTGGAACGAAATTATCCCTCCCCATTGTCCGGTGATCGGGATTGTAAATGTCGCGACGGGCCGATCAGTCATGGGTTAGCAAGCTTTAAATTAACTCAAGTCAAGCGAGATACAATTCCTCTGTAGACTACATATCCTTGGTTACTAGGCAAATTAAAAACATGATCAGTAAACAATTAGTTGTGGGTAACTAAAACAGACCTAAGCCCAATTTTGTTAACATTTCGTTCCATAGAAACAAAATAAATCGGTACTTTTTTGTTTACATAACGACCGAGCTTCATTGTTATAACGTGCAGTATTCACAAGTATTCATCGAAGTTTGATTTGGATATCGGTGTCTAATATTTTCTTTTGATTTGTTTAGAATAAAACTAGTAATATTTTGTGATAATTGCTTTGTAATCCTCACTTTAATATATCGTCTGTATTATTACGCAAAGCCAACTTTATTCAGAATAATTTCAAATCAATTTTTCTTCGATAAATTCTTCACTGAAATTTACATTTTAAGCAAATTAAAGCATTTGAAAGATAATATTAAGACAAGTTTGGAGTGTTACCAATTTACAATGTTGAAATAAATTGGTGACTAGTTTTCGTTCAGATAGTTTTCAAAGAAATTATTATTACTGTATTTTTATTTCAATGTCTCCAAAAAAAATAAGCTTTATTCATTTATAGCAATGGATGAAAATGATGAGACACAAGTAGACAGAAAACGAAGATTAGCTAGAGAAATGAGACAGCGTTGGGTTGTAAGGTCAAGTCAGGAGACGTTAGAAAGAATCAGAAGAGAGAACGCTTCACGGATTGCACTGAACCGTGCGAATGCAAGTCAGCAAGCAACCGATGAACGACGATGATTAAATAAAATTATTAAAAATAAATTATTGGTCTTTTGAGAGAAAGGGAGTGAGAAGGGAGGGAAGGAGAGGGGGGGGGGGGGAGAGAGAATTAACCACAGAATTTCACAACATTTGTTTTCAAAGAAATGTTCAATTAATTATAAAAGATTTAAAAAATGTGAAAACCGCCGTTTGCATAGCGCGCCATTCAAGTGAAAAGGAGCATCAAAACAATTTCAGAGTTCAGGAAGGATTTTCATAGTGCGGAAGACCAACTCTGCTAACCAACTCTGCATGTGCATTGTCCGAATATATGCCCACTCAATACATTTTTATTTAATGTGTACCGTGCCAATAAACCAAATCACTCGCCGTCATTTTTCACGGGCACTTATACTGGTAATAATATAAATCGTAAAAATTTTAGTGTAAAATTACTATTTTGTTTAAAATAATAACCATAAAAAGTTACGAAAACGCGAATATTTCAGCTAACTGGCGGCCGTCATCAGTGACATCCACCGATAGTAGACACCAGAAATTTATTTTAGAGAAGGAGATACCTAAGCACTTATTTCTTACTATTTGATTTTTAAACGTTTATTTTACAAATCTGAAATATAATGACATTCCACGAGAATATCCTAATTTGCATGAAACAGCGGAATAAACTGATACGCAGAAGTGGGCGTATATTTCTTCTGACGTTCAAGTCCTTGGAAAGCTCGGTGCAGAGAAAGACACGCGAGGGTTCTTTCGAAGCTCACTATCATTTAAGCGTAGGAGAGACTACCGCGCTGCATGAACGCATTATGCGCCGTAATATATACGCAAGGAGCTCCTAGTAATTGTACGCCAAAAACGTAATCCAACAGATGCTAATCATCTAGAAGGCTAAGTTTCCCAGAATTGTTGATTGGCGGAAACAGGCAACATGACCACGAATCCCTCAAAAGGTGATGCGACAGCGAACACTGGAAATTACTCGAAGTATTCGGAAATGGTTGACTAACTACGTTTCCGTCGAACTTATATGCCGCGTTAAGAGAAAAAGCTAAGTACCGATGATATCATTCTTTCGCGTTTCAAGGTATATCTCACTTTAGCCGCGGAGATTTCAACGGGCGAAGAAATGTCACTGAAAAGAGAAGGGCAATTAAATGCCATCCTGACTTTGAGATTCATGGCAAACCTGAATCACTTTTAAGCAATCATGCCGTATTAATTATATTACGTTAATCTGGCGATATATTTTTAAAAATATAATAGGCGATAACAATTCATCCATTACATTAACTGCCCACTCTTACTCGAAATGAAGCGTTAATCGCGCGTTCCCAACGCCAAAACTACACTCGATCGCCGATATCGAAAATAAAACGAATTTGGAAGGTACGGGGAAATTCCGACCGAGACTTCAATTTAACCCTAACTTCTCGCCGAATGGTGGAAGAGATATCGGCCAGTGCACCCAAAACAATCACAACGCCGCTCGATACGCCCATTCCCCTGCGGGAGAATACAAGAGTGGGAAGCTTAAGGTCAAAAGGGTTTCTACCTACGCGATCGCTGCTCTCCACCAATCAAATCACCCGAGAGGAGAGCAGAGCGGCGGTTGCTTGGAGGCAAGACAGAGAGAGGTGGGGTGGGGGCACACGCATGTGAAAGGGGGCAATCGTGGGGAAGGTCTGTTGAGCCCACTCCTCGTGCCGCGACACTCCCGTGGCCCACGCGGCGAGCGCCAACGCCAGAAGGGAACCCCGACTAGATTCCAAAGACTCCCACCCACGGAATTCTCTGGAACTTCCACATCGTACGCGGGTTATAACGCATCTCCGCGTATTGAGGCAATGGAATAAATTACCCACCATACCGCGTCATTTGATCTACCTGAGGAAGATTTAAAGAGTTGCTGAAAAGTCCGTTTAAATCAGAGGTTCCCAACCTTTTCGAGATTTGGCGAGCACCAAGTTGTATAACTGAATATCAAGCGAGCACCCCTATACTTCAGCAAAAATAGGTATGATCATGAATAAAATCAAACCAACGTTAAAGTTATTCTTAATATTCTTAAAAGCAACTGAGCAAATTTAATTACTGGTTCTAAGAAACAGGATTTTCAGCTTTGTAGAAGAGTCAGCTTGTCAAAGAGCACAGCAGATTTACCGACAATGTTTTCTCAAAACTAATCGTTTCTTATGTTCCGTCGATAGTTTTTAAAAACGACCGTTGAAATTGTAGCGCTCCTTTGCTGTCGGCGATCGATCTGATAGGTGAATTTCAAACGGCTCGAAACAAATCGATTTGCGACTGTTTAGAAAATCACGTCACTCAATCCCACGCGGTTCAACGCCCACTCTCCTCTGCGCAAACCGGATTCGCTGGACGCCTTAAGAAGTCTTCATAAAAAGCGGCTTCGCACTTGCCTCCCATAGCCTACTGTCTGGTGCGGAAGATGCAACCAGAAGATTCACGAGCGATGGAAGCGTATCGGAAAAAAATACACATTCAGGAGATAAGATATTTGGAGACTGGCGGAAAATCCAATTCTGAAATTGACTCAAAAAGGTACCAATATGCTCCCGCATGACGGACTAATGCATATTTAAAAAAAAAACATATTTTAAAGAATTTTCGTAGATACCGTTCGTTCGTTTGAAATATAAGTCGCGAAAACTGAAGCGTGGTATTGCGAAGCCTGTTCCGCGAAAGGGGCATGAAATTTAATGCGACCTATTGGAAAAGCAAATGAAATAACCCATTTAAAATATACGACACAAATTCGACTTTGTCTATCTGTATATCGAACGTCAAAGAGGTGGTTCGAAATGCCTTCGTTTTAGATAACTCCTCGATTCAATTCTGCATTATTTTAGAAGTTCGATTTTTAGTAACTTGCTTCGTTCGACGCAACGGGGTAGCTATGGGTGGGCGAATAGGACGAGCACCCTGGGCGTCGTCGCCCAAGGTGCACCGAACACGCAAAAGACATTTAAAGTAGATATTTAATGCGAGGGTAGGGGGTGCCGTTGTACGGTTTTGCCTAGGGCGCCAAATTTCCTTGCTACGGCACTGAGTCAACGTAATATTATTATCCAAATTACGATAACGTGTCTACAAGCACGTACTTATAAGTGAAATATTATACCTGAAACGAAAAAAAATTTAATTCTCAGACTACGCATGATTTTGCTTAAAAACATAAAAGATAAAAGCGGGGTTTTAAATTATAAAATGTAAAATCACTACGCTTTTGAACTACTAACGGAACGGATTACGCCAACTAAATAAAAACCTAGGCAACAGGAATCGAAACGCTTAAAATTCTAAGGATACGACGCGAGACCTTTGTTAGTCCCGAGAGAGCCATACATAGAGAAGGCGCCTCGGAAAGAACTTATCTTGATCGGAACCTTCACCGTTTTATCATTTCAAAAAGGAAGCGCGTTGAATGGCACGAGGAAACCACGCGAGTCTAACGCGAATCCTAAGAGTTAATTCCTCTCTCGTCTCACCAAAGGACACCTCCAGATCCTTAATCTCGCCTACGACCATTTGTTCCCATTTAAAAAATCTTATAATCAACTTCGATGTAGGACCTTGTCTATCGACAGATTCGTCGTAGAATTCGCACCAAAACCGTGCCCGCATCATCCACGCTTTCGTTCAAGATCGCAAGGAAATAATAAATCTCTCGCCTAGATTGAAATTTTTATTTTTTTCCCTCTTTCTCTCTCCCGACGAGGTTACGATCCACACCAGCTATTAGATAAAGGAAGAAGCTCGGCCCATGATTTACGAACTCCATAACCAAAAGGAGATAACGCCATAGATGAGGCAATAACGCTTCCACCTTTTGTAACCAGGGTCTGTATTATACGGGTATAACCTTTGCTGACTAAGATTCCGGAGAATTATAAACACAGTTTAAAAAAAAACTGCAGCCTCTTCTCGATTCGCGAGTTTCCCAGAACCAGGGCCGTTTTGTATAATCGACTGAAGAATATATTCATCTTAACCAGGTAAGTTTTTCGGTTTCTTTTTTCTCCGAGTCATTTTAATTACGTCTAATCTGCAACAATCGGTAAATGACGTGCTTCGATATCCACGCGTGAGCATTTCCGTCAACACCCAAAATCGATCGGTATGACGTTTACATCTAGCGGATAGCTTTGACATCGCCCGCAACCGAAAGAACAAACTTTAAGCTTATCACCAAATTGGAAACTCCCTTTTCTATCTATTAAAAAAAAAAGATGTTAGTGCGAATAGTCACGATATACATTGTAAACATCCACGCTCGTTCGCTTTGAATTTCCACTATCTTAAAACATTTTCTTCACACCCAAAGACGGGCAATATTGTTAAACTTTAATTAATGAGGTGCGGTCCCCGTGAGACACCAGCTACGTCGAATTATCCCGTTACTTACCAATTTTACACATAAATAACAAGGACATTAAGTTTTTCGTTTAATCAAGCTCTTAACCCCCGTGACATATTATTATACATTGCCAATCCTATAGTAGATATATAACTAGGTAATAAACAATAATAATAACAACTCGTAGCTGTTTTGGAAACCGCAACTCAAGTTACAACGTGATCATAATTACAGGTCACTAATTAAAGGTAAAACTTATCTTCACTTTAGAGGATTTTATAGAACCATCAAAATCATTCTTTTAATCCGCATCTGAAAAGTTATTTTAAAAATATAAAACGATTCGTAAAAATCTCTATGAAGACATCAAAGGTTGTGCCGTTATGAACATGCAATAGAATAAAATCAATAGGAATGCGTGAAGGCGTTGCCTCTCCTCAACCGGAGACTAGCGGATATTTCCTGAGGACTGCGGTGTACCTCAAGAATTCGAAAAGCGGTGAATCATATAGTCATTTGAGAGCGTTCCGCTGTATAAATACCCTTGCTCGAGCCATTAATTACAACGTCTTGCGGTACATTATTTATTCCAAATTCCCCGGATATAAAGTCGAACTTCTGTAACTCGAACTTTCCATAACTCAGAAGAGAATTCGATTTAAAGTACAAAATCTTTTTCACCTTATTCTTCTTCTATAACACGAAGTTTCTAAAGTCGAATATTTTTCTCATTTCCCTTGAGATCCGACTTATAGAAGTTCCACTGGATATTGATTTAAACATCATTCTTTCGAGGAAATGGAAGTGTCTCTAGATAAACGGATCTCTAAGAAAAGGGGAAAAAATAAGATATGGCGTTAAATCGAGGCATAACGTTAACATCATTTCTCGAAAGCGGTAAAACCTCTATTAAGCGACCACTGACGATCCAGAGGTATAATTGTCCTTTAGGGAAAGGTCGTTGAATGAGGAGAAAAATAAGATAGCTCTCGTGGAATCCATTTAGATGAAAATTGGTCGTGGATAGCGATGGTAGCTTAGAGGAAGTTTCAATGCATGTTAATGTAAATCTTCCGAGTTTAGGCAGACATCCACTGAGGCACCTGCTTCCTTCATCCATATCAAATGCAATCGCGGAGCGAAAGTAGAGGATTCAATTATATAGCATTCAATAATTAATTGCGCAGCCACTGAAGATCTCCGAAATTTTATTTAAATTATTAAGATTATAAAGATTCCCAAATGACACGAAGCAGAGATCTATAAAAAATTAGATGCCACATACTAGTAGACGAAAGTCTAACAGAAAATCTGCGCTTAACTGATTCTTTTGCAATACACACGTCAAATTTCTCGATTGAGTACTTAACCCAGGGGTTCCCAACCTGGTGCTCGCGAGCACCGCTTTGCACTTTGGAACCCTGATGATGCTCTTTGACTGTGCTCTTCTACGGTGCTTAACATCCAATTTCTTATGACCAATAATTTAATTTATATAGTAATAATTATTTCTTTCCAAACGTATTAAAGAACATTAAGAATAACTTTCATGTTGGTTTGACTACATTCATTATAATTACTACTCTTGCGGAAGTGAAGTGGTGCTCTTTCGACATTCTAGGATACAACTTGGTGCTTGCTTGATGTTCTAGGCCAGCGTTTCTCAACCGGTGCTCCGCGGAGCATTGGTGCTCCGTAACCATTAGGTAGGTGCTCCGCAAGCTTTTCATCCATCATTTTGTATGGATTTATTTTTTTAATTAAATAGCCAATATGTGTTATTTGTGTGATCGCCTTTAATTTCATTTCGATATTTTTAGTTCATTCATCCATTTTTTCCTAGATCGTTTTTGTACCGACAAGTGCACTATGATGGACATTCCAGCTGGTAGGTAACAAATGTTTTCCTGAAAAGTTTGTTCTAGTGTTCCTCCTGAGTTAATGAATACCTCTAGGTGCTCCCCGGTCTATTAAACGTTGAGAAACACCGTTCTAGGCTACTACTTGGTGCTCGCCACATCGAAAAAGTTGGGAACCCCCGACTTAACAAAAAATTGAACTAATTAATTTAAAAACTTCGCACACCGACGAAAACCGTCGATTTTCCGAAACGAACCAATCACGACCGACGGTACATTTAAAATTCAGCACGAAGGGAGGAGAGAAAAAAAAAGAACAAGACGCGGACACAACCCTTCTCCTCGGTGAGATAGGAGAGGGCCAGCGACCTCGTTTCCACGAAAAGCACGCCAACTCTTCCACGAGCGAGGATGAGTAGGACGGAATGAGAACAGTGCAGGAGGAAATCTCTTTCCCTTAGCCCTTTAAATCCATTGTGCTCGGGTGAATTTCCATCTCCAACACGTTTCGCGGCCGTTTCAAAAAGCATCGCCAGGCGTCTTCCGACAATTTCCCTTCTCCCTCGGTGGCGAGAGATTGCGTCCCACAGACTCCCACTCGAAAAACCCACTCGCGCTTTAACAAAAAAAACGAAGAAATAAAACCCGAGAGAAAGGTGACGGTGGGCAGGAAGGGAAAAGAGATTGAGGAAGGAAAAGGGAAAAACCAGAGATAGGAGACGGAGAGAGAGAAGGAAGAAAAATGAAAGAAATAAAAGAATGTGTAAAAAAATCGTCGCAGCTTACTTTCGCAGGCTTTCTCACATCAGCACGTTTCTAGTCCATAAAATTGTCACCGGTTACATTAAAAATTATTATTTTCTCGCAATTTGCTTCGTAGCGACAACGCTGCTGCTTATTCGCAGCGTGGGAGAGCTTGGTAGTAACTGGGCGTTATACTATAATGTCACAGGACGCTTTAAACATAGTTATATATTTCTACACATTGCTTACGAAGAGTTGATTATGACAACTATCCTAATAACTGAACGATTTATATTCAGAATCCATTCTGGCACCTTTGTGAGTAAATCGTAATTTAGTGAAACTCGACAAGAAAAAGGTAATCAACTGTTTCGCAATATGACTCATTTAAACTAACCTTCTATTCCGGGTGACATTATAAGCAAATATAAGACGTAGGTATGTATACAAATTATCGACTCTTAGAGCCGCGTCCAGACTACGGACGGATTGCAAAAAAAAAACTTTTTCGGGCATGCGCATCAAAATCTCGAGGTCGATTTTTCCTTTCTTATGATATACTTCTTATGCGAGAAAGAAAAAAATGGAAAGGAAAGAGGGCAGAGGTAAATGAATTTGGAAAAATGCGGAAGAATGAGAAAGATGGGTTGTCAGAGCGGAGAGACAAATGCGAAGGTTTCTCAAGTTAATGAGGTGCATAGAAGATGGAAGAGATTTAGGATGGCGAAAGAGCGGAAGGCTATGGAAAAAAGTATTTTTTTTTTGCCTTTATCAAACAATCTGAACTAACGATGACGGCTACTATTGATCAAAAATTCTCCATAAGCCCCTTAAATTGCGAGTGTACTAAAAAAATTAATTCAATTCAGTTCCTCTAGGATGAAAAAAAGGCGAAGATTCCGAGATAATAACGAGTCGAATATTTTTGTAATAAATGCAGTAAGCCTTTGCACAAATAACGCGCTAAAATATCTATGAAAACTTTATATTGTGCCGGTATACAAGACATTTACACTACTACCCACAAATCCGCCTACAGCGTTTGGCAGGGGGTGACATCATACTAAATACGCAATCTAATTTAAAGCCTTATCGCTTCTGGAAAAAAAACAGAATTAGAGTTACTTAAGATAGAGTTACCAATCACTTAAGTGATCGCACACCGAACGTCTTCAAGTCAATAAATATTTGATTCCGACGTGTCACGAGAGATTTCTCTAAAAATCCTCCCAAGCGTGGCGGCGGAGGAAGAAAATTTACTTGTCGAGTTAGTTATGCGACGAGTTTTAGTGACAAATATCAATTAACATCTTACGTCAACGAATCACTTTCGCAACTTGCCCATCGCAAGGCGCTTTCAAACTTTTACGTGGGCTGTTTACTGCGCCGAAAGTTTAAAACGGCGTCCGTTTCAATTAAATACGGGGATATTTCGCAAGAGAATCACTTCGACCGGAAGAAAATGCTAGATTCTTTCGTACGTTGTTACATCTATTGTGCCGCGCGGCTATTTCAGGCCGAGGGTAATTCTAAAACGTTTTCGCCGATGACCCAGATGTACAAAAAAAAGGTCTACTTGAACTCTCTCGGCAAGTTCACTCTTTACTCGGCCCCTTTTAACCTTCAACAAGTGAGGTGAAATTATCGCGACGTTGTAACCGAGGTGCGCCCTTTATTATTATTTATTCATTAGCTATGTCTACAGTTTGATATCCCGTGCTTAATTAAAAGAATAAAACCTTTCATATTCGCTTTATTTCTTTGTAAAATTTTAAAGGGAGGGAAGTAACGTAGCGAATGAATTTCAAATTATAAATTGGGTGTAAAATACAGTAGTAGTAAAGGATAAGAAGGGATTTTTTAAAGACCATTTATTCATCTAAACGCAGTTTTCAAAAAGAAATATTGTATTTTCCACCTAACTGGAGGTAAATATAAACTATAAATTCGCAACATTAAGAACAACATTTCAAAGCGGAGATTTGCAACGTTCTTCTGCCATTGGAAGTGGGCCGAAGACAAAATGAACTCGTCGTAGGGAAACTTGTTTTAAATGCATCCCAGGCCTGGGACGAGGGTGGGGAATGCGTACGGTGACCATTCGTCCATTATTTTAAAGGATAGTCCTTTATTTTAGGGCGTTGTCCTTTAGATTTAAAAAAATTCAAAAACACGTTTTTGTCCTTTATTTTTTTATGAGAATTAGCTGAATGCCGGACTGTCCGGCAGAGTACCAGGCAGGTGGTACTATGTTTTTCAGTGGGTGTCCTTTATTTCCCTCCAGAAAAAATGGTCACCGTAGGCATGCGGGGCTCTTGACCCGGGCGCATCATTCTAGGAGGCGCCAAAATTGATTATATGTGTATTTTAAATAAACATATGGCTTGTGTCGACTAACTGGGACCACACTGAAAACTGACCGCGACGCTGACCCCTCGACCGTCATTAACTCGGGTTAGAGGCCCATACCTCGAGGCCTATCCTCAAATCCGTGCTCAGGTGTCTTTACCCTCTCAGCTGGGGGGCACTAGCCGACCACGTCTTTTGCAGTAAAATTTAAACTATTTTATGTTGTTAACTTAGTGCGATTGTGACTCAAGCAACATATTCGGGTGAATGCGCTGCTGATCAAGAGCGTCTTTTTAACGGAATTCTACGATAAATAATATATTTACGCTCACATCTAATTTTGACGCCAAGGAATACCAACCTCTTAAGAGTTTTCGGACGGGATTGTAATGAAAGCAGACATTCGCGAAACGGTGCGGAGGGTGTAACGCTTGGTTGCTATATGGTGTTAGATGGGTGAAATGGAAAACCGCTCATAACTAAAAAGCTTTACAACCTTTTTCGATCAAACTTTTAGGAATCGCTTGACTATTCAACTTTTCAATTTGAAACTGCTCGCCGTGTACATAGTAGTCCTGGGTTTGACTTCAGGAGCATATCATTTCCCCATTTCAATAATATGAGCAGAGCTGAAACGAAGCGAGGCCTTTTTTCTTTAGCATTAGTCGACACAAGTCAAACATATATATTTACAACAATCAACCGTATTGAAATTACGTGATAAAGTGAGATTGGATGCGACGGACAGACAGAAATTAGAATTATTATTTTTTACGTCATAAAATACAGGGTTTGGGCTAGCGGGGCGATTCACTTTCTTTGCCTGCGGCGTCCAAATACCTAGTCCAGGCTCTGCTGTATTCCGTCGTAGCGAGATTTTTACTTGGCAAAAAATTTTGCTAGCGAAATCATTTTATCTGTATGAATTATTCCATTTCGCCAAAACGGGCTGCGCGGAGGGACGAGAAAAAAACGAAATTTCATAAACATCTGGAAACTGCCGGTCAAACAAGCACCGAGAAAAATCCTCCCTTCTCCGTCAGGCATGGGCCGTTTTAACAAATGGGTTTCGAAGCGATGCACCTCGAGAGGAAAA
This sequence comes from Uropetala carovei, assembly GCA_036926305.1. Taxonomy (NCBI): domain Eukaryota; kingdom Metazoa; phylum Arthropoda; class Insecta; order Odonata; family Petaluridae; genus Uropetala; species Uropetala carovei. The sequence goes on from JAXCHB010000100.1 coordinate 504,228, forward strand.
ATGGAGGAATCGAATGCACGAATGAATTCTCTCTCTTCCGCGTGTTAACGAGGCAACTTTGGCGGCCTAAAAAATGAGGAAGTAGTTGAGTCAAGCCTCCGGGAAACGCGGACGGAGTTTTCACGGTAGTAGATTTGTATCGCCCGTGACCACAGAATGCAGACTGTAATTAATTTATAAACAATTTTCGGTGCATTTTAATCAAAACATCTATGGATACCAAAGGATCACGAAAGCGAAGGCGGAAGATAAATTTTATATCGTCCAATCATTCTATAAGCTCTCTTCTTACAGAGGATATATCGTATATAGGAGGATGCTAATGTCTGGCCCAAACTACAAAAGATGGAGAGCTAAAACTTTCAGAAATAGTAGATGGCATGGAGAAACGGCAAGAAAAATTGAGATCTCCTACCTAAGTGTCATGGGTTCGATTCCAGAAATTCCGGAAGGTGCGTTTTTTCTCAAAGAAAAGCATTGCGGCATTTTTGAAAATTAATTTCGGGCACTTTCCCATAAGATGGAGAATTGAAACTTGTTAGATATCCACGAGATGACAAACTTTATCACTTTTACTGCAGTGTTCTGGGTTCGACTCCAGACGACCCGGTATATCTCCCATAAGAAAGCATGGAAAAATAAATTCAGATAGACTAAACTAAGAGGAATAAAGAGCTGATATTTTCAGGGTTTGTAGATGTCATGAAAATATCTCCATATTATTTGAGAACTCCTGCGTAGGTGTCATCGGTTCGACTCCAGGGAGCCTTAAATTTGAGATTATTTCCCATAAGAAAAGCATTGAAATTGGTGCAGGGCACTCCTGATTTAAAAATTTATTTATCGGCTCTTACTCTTTATAATAAGAGAAATAAATGCTTGCAGAATGCAAGCACAAGTTCACTAGTATATAATACGCTCATATTATTTTCGTTTATTCTGCAATTTTTTAAATTAAATTAGGAATGGAAAAAACAGTAAGTAGATAATAGTGTGCTTAGCTTACCGAGTTTCTTCATGATAGAGCTTTTAAGCCCTTCATATGTGTGTCGTATATTGCCATGGATAACACAGGAAATAAGCGTCATTTTTGTATTACGTTAATATCGTATTGTTTCGATCACAACGAACATTTCTGTAACAAACATTACCTTAACTTGCTGGCAATAGAAACAATGGTAAGCATTTGTAACATTAAAGACAATCCACGTGGTAATTTGAACTCCGTAGTTGATATTAACAAAAAATGGGCTACGCCCGGGGGGCGTATCTACAAACGGGCTAACAAGAGTAGCATCCGCGGGATCCAGAGTTCGAAGGACCTTTGTTTCGCGCAAAAATACCAAAAATAAAAGGAAAAACGTTAAACGGAAATAACACTACGTAAACGACTCATTTTTCATCAGAATTTTCCCTTTTACGTTTATTTTAACTTAGTTAATGTTAAAGGCACCCAAATGACGAGTCCTGGACCACCAAAATTCACCATCCACTACCGTGCTCGAGAGAGACTCGGGTGAACATCATTACAAAACAGCTCGAAAATCACCGGTGCAGTGCATATAGCGTCGAAACAAATGCCAAGAGTGAAATTATAATTCAAAGCGCTTTCGTGCGGACGACCTTGAAGCACGATTTTTTTCCATTCGCCCGTTTCCACGAAATAAAACGAGGTGAAATTTCAGAGGAAGCGTCCGGTGAATGGGAGGCAGAAAATTAGGACACGGAGGAAAATCGTAGTGTGGCATCCTACGACGTAGAGATGGGAATCCTGCGCCGAAATCGTTCGAACGAAGGTCACCATAGGTCGCGTTAGGCGTAGGAGAGCGCCAAACGAAGAACGAGTTTGAAAAAAAAAAGAACGTTTAAGGACGGACGGTCAGTATACAGAGAGCTAAACGGGTAATTTAATCGGATCGTTTACCGTGCTCTTTACTGGTCATTTTCATTTTCGAGACATCGCGAGGTAAGCGTCTGCATATAAAATCAATAAACGTGCACATAAAATGTAAACTTAACGTTTCGCTACCTCTTAGGATTAAAAGAGAAGCAGCTCCAGGGAAACTGAGCGTTCAATTTAAAGGAAAAATGTGAAATGGGACGATGGTGATGATGTGGTCATTTCTTTAATACATTTTAAACAAATACCAGATTAAGCACTTAAGTATTAAAAAATTGAAAAATTTAAGTACTTGTCTAAGGTATGTCCAAAAACATTACAGCGTTATAAAAAAAAACGCAAATTCCGGCTCAATGCTGCCGTATTCAGTGGTGATTCAACGAAATTAGATTCTGTGACTATTGGCGATATCTAAGACGTACTTTTTTCAATTTATTGATACCCGAGTGCTTATTCTGGAATATGACGAGCTCGATATTTATCTTGAGAAAAGTTTAAATTATTAAAAACCGTTGTGTAAATGTCCAAAGAACTTTACGATTCTAGGAAATCGTCTTTTTCTGCTTTGACTAATTTTCTCGATAAATCGGCAAAGTTTTATCGCTTCAACTTATATGACTTGTGAAAGAATAATTCGCTACCATTGGGAAAGGTAGCGAAGGCGAACCTTAGTTGCAAAAGGTATACAAGTATGTGAAAATCTCACTAATCAACTTCGCAACTTCAAGTTTTTACTTTAGCGATCGATTTACGTTATAATTAATTTTTGTTATTAATAATTATTCCAAGGAGGATTTTTCACTGAAGAGATAAAAAGATTCGCAACAGATTTTTCTAAATGAAACCTGACGTTCATTGCAGGATATACTTGTAAATTCGGTTGCCTCTAACCGCATCAGTTCTGGAAATGTCAGTTTTTCCTCTTTATCGAAAAAATTCCTGTTTTGACCCACTTTTCCAAATTGCCGTAATAACGCAAAAGGTGTTACAACAACGGAATCAGAAATCCGTCACACATCTCCAGCTTTTCCGAAACGCATTTCAAAGTTACGAGAACTTGAAATGAAAAAAGAAATACACGCCACATTTCCACGTCAGCCAGAGGGAATAAAAAAGAAAATATTCGTCGCCCAGTAACAATGAGAGTATTTAACCTATTTCGGAATAAAGTAGTCGATAAAAAAGTTTTACTACCGTGTCAACTAAATTCGTGAACGGAAACGATCCCGTAGGCGGGGGTCAGCAAACTGGGCCATCGGCGGCAATACATATCTCGCGTGACTTCAATCAGCCAAAAAAATGCGCGTTGATATCTACATCTCTTCAGTATATTCGTGTTCGAACGAGTGTGGGGGAGAGGATAAAAATGGGGGAAAGGGGGGAGGAAGAGAGGGGGAGTAAGAAAGGGGGGTAAGAGAGGGGGAGGAAGAGGGGGGAGGAAGAGGGGGAGGAAGAGGGGGGAGGAAGAGGGGGGGAGGAAGAGGGGGAGAGGAAGAGGGGGAGAGGAAGAGGGGGAGAGGAAGAGGGGGAGAGGAAGAGGGGGGGAGGAAGAGGGGGGGAAGAGAGGGGGAAGAGAGGGGGAAGAGAGGGGGAAGGGATAAAGAGGGGGAGGAAGAAAGAGGGGGAGGAAGAGAGGGAGAGGAAGAAAGAGGGGGAGGAAGAAAGAGGGGGAGGAAGAAAGAGGGGGAGGAAGAAAGAGGGGGAGGAAGAAAGAGGGGGAGGAAGAAAGAGGGGGAGGAAGAAAGAGGGGGAGGAAGAATGAGGGGGATGAAGAGAGGGAGAGGAAGAAAGAGGGGAGGAAGAAAGAGGGGGAGGAAGAAAGAGGGGGAGGAAGAAAGATGGGGAGGAAGAAAGAGGGGGAGGAAGAAAGAGGGGAGGAAGAAAGAGGGGGAGAAAGAAAGAGGGGAAGAAAGAAAGAGGGGGAGGAAGTAAGGAGGGGGAGGAAGTAAGGAGGGGGAGGAAGTAAGGAGGGGGAGGAAGTAAGGAGGGAGAGGAGTAAAGGGGTGAGGAATAAGAAAGGGGAGCAAAGTCACTCCGATGGCTACATATCTCCCATCGCTTCCCCGCACATGTTACCACCAATCATCCTTCCCGGTAGATGAGGCTGAGATTGGACTAGATCGGGGATGGAAAATACGTGGCATGCGTGCGATTTTACCTGCCACGCGAAAGCTTTTATTTTCTATATAAAATATGAAGTTTCTTAGAGGAGTAAACTTGTGGCACCCGACAAAAAATCCTGATGGTTCACACTACTTTCTTGGCACATGACTCGAAAATCATTTGCCATCCCTGGCCTAGATGGAAACGTAGATTAAAAAAAAAACTTTTTTCGAAAATACACCATGCTCTCCTATGACACGGGGGTAAGTTTTGAAAAAGCGCAGTGTAATGTTACCCTGTGCTATGTGAACCTGGCTTTAAAAACGTTGCGTTCCATACCCCTTCAAAGCACCCTCTTCCTCAGTTCAAAAATTAACAAATTAATTATTATACTACATTATATAATAATTAATTAATATATAATAATAATAATAATGCATTAATTAATATATTATTATTGTATTATCTACAAGCAGAATGTTGTTTTCGATTATCTAAATCTTACAATCCAGCATCCTGGTCCTCCGACACGTCTCTTCCTCGTTCTGCAATATGAAATCCCACATCCGAACCAAATCCCGTTAATGCAGACCATAATCCAAGCCGAATGAATTCTTCGTACTAAAACAAAGTTTTTTTTAGGGATTATGTGTAATATAGGAGGACCAAGTGCAATGCTGCATAATCGCGCTGTACGTCGAGAGAAATTTTCGTGGAGATAAAGACTACGGCTTCCGTCATCATCTCTCTCCACCGTGGTAGCAGAGAGTGGGCCAAGGGAATGAGGACGTCAAACGATGAAAAAAACAAACAGTTTTTCCAAACCAGCCACACAAGGCGCCGCAATAGCAGCACAGCGAGGTATAAATGACAACAGCTAAGTTTTTGTTGATTTAGTACAAATTCCTTAGCATCCAATGCGTTTTCAGGACATGGCAGATGATATTGTATCGCTGATTAATCGGCATACACCCCTAAACGTAACGAATATTCTTCACAATAGAAAAGTCGTTCAAAGGATCCTGTCGTTGTGATTACACACACATGATTAATTCGAAAATAATCGATTTCCATGTCGATAAAACGCACTCGACCTACAAATAGCATCGCCACATTTGAGGTAAAAACGGTCCAGTTCATGAGGTCGAGTTGGAATCCTGCCGAGTGACGTATTCTTCGGTAGATTTCAATAAGATAATAATATTAATAAATAATTTTATTGGGTTTCATCCGCGACAGCAATTCATGTGGTCGGCGTTTTAATTTTGGAACTCGACTAAAATTAAACCACAATTTCCGGAAAAATCACCTAGCGTTACATGAAAACGTGCAATTTTATCTAATTATTCGTTATACTAGTAGACGGTGCTTGGACAAGCATTTTTAAACTTTTGCATTTTTACAATTTCGAATGTTTCCCATCGATGTTGTCCAAAATCATATAAGCGTGTCAAATTTAAAGTGTATAGCTCATTTAGAAGTGACTTATAATTTTAATCCTCGTATGGGGCAATATTGAAGCAGAACAGCCCCTAAGATTTCGAATTGTTACAATATCGGATTTTTTCCTTCTGTTGTAACAAAAAACCTATAATTCCGCCAAATTTAAAGTTTTTAGCCCATTAAGAAGTTCACATTCGTATGGGGCAGAAATGGGGCAAAACCAGCCATAAAAATTGGAATTTATGCAGTATTTTATTTTAACTTCCGTTGCAACGAAATTCTATAATCGTGCCAAATTTCAAGTCTCTAGGTCATATGGAGCTGCCTCATCTTTTTTGTTCTCGCATGGAGCAATGCTGGGGCAAATACCGGCCACAAAAATCGGATTTCCTTCATTAGTCGTAGTTTAGCATTAATGGCATTAAAATATAAGCCTCTGATTCCCATTAAAAGCTTACCCATATGAAAGCATTACGCCTGCTGCATAGGCAGCCAATTGTTGGACCCAGAAAAATTACCATTTTTTCTGATAAAAACTATAAATCTACCAGATAGGTATAGGTCTACCAGAAAAATTACAACTTTTTTCCGATAAAAACTATAAATTTACTATAATTCTACTTGTATTTGAATTCTGTCTTCAAAAATAAGAAACTACAATTTCTAATATTTCTGATAGTTAAAGTTCCGAGTTCAAATCTTGACAGGAAATAATTTTAAAATTCAAATATAAAAACCTCTACACCGATTCACGTGTTTTCTTATGGGGCAAAAAAGGGGCCAAAATAACCCATAAAAACTAGAATTTCGACAGTATTGGACTTTTTCCTTCGGTTGTGACCAAAAACCTATAATCTTTCCAAATTTCAAGTTTCCAGCTCATCTGGAAGTTCCTCATAATTTTGTATCCTCCTCCTCCTATATCATATCATGTCAGAAGCATCTATATATTACAGATACATAATATATGTTTTATTCCAGTTTCTCCTCTAAGATTTTGACATTTGCTTTGAATCTAATATGCAGCCGAAGACCTATTATTTGTAAATTTGTGGAAATAATCTAACTTAGGCTCCATCACAATTTAAATTATGTGCTTAAAATTCACAGTGGAAGTTTCTGTGATTTGTTCATACGAGTGCTTAATTTTTAGGAAAAAAGGAAACGGAACGCAGGAAAGTATAATGGGGTTGGTACATAGATTTTTTTTGAAAATGTTGCGGTGAATGTATATGTTGCTCAACAAAAAACCCCAATTTAAAATACTGCCTTCTTTTCCTGTACTAAAAGCAATTTTACAAAAATTCGGTAATTTTCTTCTTTAAAAAATCGGTACAACATACACTGTACAAACTTTCTCATATACTAATGCGTCGTTTAGTTATTTTTATAAAATGAAAATCGTATGAGCCTGTTTTTAGAAAATCCAATTTTTGTTAGATGCCCAGGAATAAACTAACCTTATAGTCATTCAATGAGAAAAATGAAATATGTAGTATTATTGCAGACGTATGCTCAAGTAATGGTACGAAATTTTATCAAAATCGTTAGAGCCGTTTTTGAGAAAATCAAATTGTTGTTAAAAATGCGCAGAATAAACTTCCCTTAATTATTGCGCAGTGTCAACCGTTTCTTCATAGCCTCTCGTATATGAGAAAGTAAAAATGAGAACTAAGTACCGGAACGCCGTTCCGGAACGTTCCGTCACTAATTGAGTCCTGGTTCATTAACACTTGCGCCATGTCGACTACAGATACTTCCTAGAAAGTTACACTGATGAATTTCCTGACCTTCCCGATTTTCAAACGAATTTGGTGAATTAAGTACTTAATCGACAGTTAAAATGACGCCACACGATCTTCGAAATAAATCTCTAACGCATTTAACCATCGCACGCTTCTCTTCTGTAGCTATCAATCAATATGTGCGCTTCAGCCTTTCGGCAAATCGCCAGATCCAGTCCACGGACATTACCATTCTATCGACCACTCGTCTATTTTCCACCCTTCCAGCTATCTGCGTGATCCGAGACATTCCCTGCCTTACGGGAGACGTCTAAATATTTCGCATGGAGAACAATACGACGCTACGGAATTATCTTTGAATAGCGCCATATATTTTTAAATGCCACTTTTTACATCGAGATTCAGTCGCGCATAGCCATTTTATGGCGGGTTTCGTCCAGCATATAAAACATCTATTTTTCCCAGACCTAAACCCCAGACGGAATTTCATCTTTTTCTCAAGTCTACGCGTAAATCCTTCGTTACTTCTACATTTTTAAAGGAATCTTTAAGTCGAACAACGGACGCTATTAGAGATTACACTAATCCCTCACTTTTGCTCGTTAAAATGTGTTCCTGGAAAAGGCGGTGTAAAGCGAAATCGTACAAATTGGGATAGATCCTCCCCCAAGGAATACACTAATTGTAAGTTACGTTTGAGCTCCGTCATGAGTTCAAGATTAAAGAATTTAGTTATAATGTATTTAAAATCTTTATTATAATCTACTACTATAATATATTTTGAAATGTGTGTGTATTTGTGTGTTTGTTCATGGAACTCCTCCTAAACGGTAAAAGCTAGAATAACCAAATTTGGTACGATTCTTCCTTACATCATAACTTAGTGAATGGTAAAGGTTTGGTCAACCGGGATTAATCAGTGCTGCCAATATAGGGGATTAACATTTTCCCATAAGATAACACGTATGAATCCATTTCTTGACTTGCGAGGTATTTTTCCTTCAAGCATTAAAATACGTACATATGGACCGATTTCTTTCATTTTTCTTTATTCGACGAATAAGACTCTATACTATCTTATTCCTGCCAAGTTTACACGGTCGAAATTTTCAGAAATACGCTTTTTGTTCCGAAATTTTGTGGATTTTTCGTACTCTTTCCGGGCGTTGCCTCCGATTCAGTTAGCTTCAATGAAGCTTATAAATAGACGAAAGTTTATCGTTATTCGATTCGCACTTTTGTTTAAGCAACGAAACGATCGATGTTTATGGATAGCAACGTAAATAGATACTGATTATCATTCAGGAAGCGTTTATTGATGAAAGTAATTGAACCTTCTTTCGTCTATTGAATACTGGAATCCTACATTTTTTGTAAGTAAAATCATTATATTCTACATTATAATGTTTATTTACGTAAATAAGCTCACGTATATGGTGTACATTTACCAGTCAGCGTTCAATCATGGACAACTGTACGTTGCTTTTTCACGGGTTTCTTGGTTACAAGATATAAATGTAAACATTCATAGGCATAATTACACAAGAAATGAAGCTGGATTTGGCGAAAGTGATATATATGATAGGAAATACAATTATCGTTATATTTGAATGCAATACGTTCGAAAACGGATTGTTACAAGCAAATATGATTAACTGTTAAGAAAAGCTAATTGTAATTTTAAAAGTATCTACTATATATTTTAAAGAGTTTGTATGTTGTGCTGTAGTAGCTTCACTAAATCCGTTGAAATTCAACGGGGAAATTCTGCTAGTAATATATATGATACGATATTACAATCTCCGAGCCGAACTAAAACATTTTATGATGTTTAATGCATGGAGAACGTCCCGAAAGCGCGCTAAAGTGAAATCTATGGCCCTGCTATTCGAAGTAGTCCTCCAAAAAAATAAATCCGTGCTAAGCCGAAAACTTATCAAGCGAAACCACGCGATTCGAGGGATGAATACATTATTTACGGAGTCCAGGGATATTTACGAAAAAAAAAGATGGCACGAAGTCGACGACCAAATAAAGAACAGACCGAAAATACGAGGATGACTGAATTATTAAGATCGAGGGGGTTAAATATTTGAGGATAACAACAGGTGAAAACGTCTGGCGACCAGGTAAAATAAAACTCCGACGGACAATAGAGGTTGCGCCGAAAAATAATATATCGTCGTCCAAGGACCTTCCCCTCTTACGTCACAGGCGGTCGTTTCGTACGACACTTTTGCAACACGCGGCGTGACACGGAAAAAAGCCTTTCGTCTCGTCTCGGTCTCGCCGGTTTCTAAGTTTCGAAGCAAGTCAAAACCGGCGGCCCTTTCTACACCACACCTCTGATCTAACGATCCTGATTTTCGAAATCCTACGAAGTTTTAGAAACGCTCGATTTTTTCAAACGAAGGAGGAGACGATATTTTTTACTGCTTAATTTTAATAGCAGAATAAAACTCCAGTGGCGAATAATAGTATTAATATTATTATATGTATGTATATAACACTATTTTATACGAAAGAACACAAAATGTACAAAAAATCAAATTAGGAAATGTTCATAAATATAATACTAGAAATAAAGAGTTTCTATATATGAAACATCACAGGCTTCAATTATTAGAGAAATGTCCTGATTATGCTGGTAAAATGCTATATAATAAACTCCCTTCACAATTGAAAGGTATTTTAAATGTAAACCGTTTTAAAAAATGTTTTTTATAAATAAAGCGTATTACTATGTCAATGAATATAAAGAGGATAATATTTAAAACCTGTGAATTGTTAAAAATGATGGTGTTAATATGAAGAGGATACTGTTTAACATTGCGAATTGTGTAAATAAATGACGATGCCAATACAACGTAAAAAAATGTTCTTATGGCAAATAAAATTTATTATTATTATAAGGGCACATTACAAGTGGGCCACATGGTAGTATATAAAAATTTCATACACTATAACTTACATAAATGCACGTACAATAGAATAAGCATTTTAATGTAAAAATTAAATTAAAAGTAATACTTATCGTTACTGGGTATGACTAAGGTAAGTAAGTACCTTTTCAATATTTTTACACTGAAATTTTTCCCGATAATTCTCTAGTGAATTCAAAAATATACAATAACCCAATCACATTTCTTCATATAATAATAATATAAGGCATATTACATGGTGGTAATAACTAAGTTTTGTAACAATCGCGGCCCTACAGAGACCCACGTGGGAAGGGCTCGAAAACCTCTGCGGACAATTCCATATTGTCTACTTTTATCGACTGCGGCCACCTATCAACACCTTTAAGCCTAATGTGGTCCTTCTGTGACGCTTGTCGCATTAATCCATAAAATTCAAATTCAAAAATTCCTTATTTCTTAATTTCAAAATAATAACAACGATCCAAAGAATTACATTTACAAGAGGTTGTATAATTTTCTTCTTTTTATATCAAGCTCATTGGCACGTGAAATTTTACTTGGTGTCTTTTGTTTACTTTTTTACATTGTTGAAATAATGTTCTTAACCGTCTAGCATCGAGAGTCAATTACAAAAAAAACCCTCCTGTCTTAGTTTTACATCCAATAAGTTTACATGCCCGTCCTTAGCCATTAGGACCATTCTTGAGGCAACGATCAGTCTGACCGTTGAGATCTCAGCAGCGACCCCCAAACAGTGACGCAACAATGGGCTAGTGAGGGATATTAGAAGTAGTTTAGCAATGAAGGCAGAGAAATCGACAGTGACGTCTCATTCGGCGTGCAGCAAACAGGAACATGCGAAAGAGTTGCGCAGACACGCGCTTTCTTCGATACGCCACCACCACCACCAAGGTATAACGTAATTGACGCGAGGCACGGGAAGACCTTCACCGCTAAAATTCGCATCGCTCGAACGCTGTATCACTTCTAATTCGGTCCATATTACGACCGGTGGAGAGAATGCCTTTTTGACGGTCGACTCCCGGCAACATTCCGACGTAAATTGGAAAACGTTCGAACTACGCTGTTATTCACAGGTTTCGCGTAAGGTACGTCCGACGGCAACGAAGAAAACAAGAAGCCAAACGGTAGCATCGAAGCATGAATTTTAAACGGTTTTCTACCTCTTTAAAAATTTTTAAAGGGAGTCATAAATAACCATTAATCCCTCAAGATATTTAGCCATACACGTGTACGTACCTTTACCATCATGGCTCAGCAGCGGTTGTCCGTACAGGTGTACGTACCCTGACTTTTCGTTACACAAAATCTGAATATCTGAGTCATCTACTTACTTTTCCTCGACAGAAAAATAAACAAATGTCGAGGACGGTGAAATAAACGAAAATGGCCGCATTGAGACACGAACAATGATCAGAAAATTACAGGCTTGAGGGGTTAATCTCGATCAAGCATTCTAAAAAATATGGCGTTTTAAATAACATTTTTATCAATAAATAAACCATGTGCATTTTTTACAACACCGATTCAATTCGAAATCGACTCGTTCTCCACCAGCAATGAAAGCAGGATCACCAACCTATAACGCAATACAACTTCGTATCTTGTTGGCTAGGATGCCGAAAAATACACTTTTTGGTAAATAATTTTGCCCATTGCATTCTGTTCTTCATTTACCAGTCGACGTAAAAGAAAAACAGAAAAAACGCCACCTTGAAATTATTAAAGCAGTTGTAAAAATATGAAACATCGCATTGAAAAATTAAGCTTTTACTAAATAAAACGGGAAGCTTGAGCCACCCTTCCATGTTTAATTGGAAAGCTCAAGTTTTCCTTGACCAAAAATCTCTCTAAAAAATAATACCCTTCGTCTTTAAGTCTAACAATATTACTGTCAGACTGTTATCGCTTCTGGCAGAAAATGAAAACAGTATAACTATGCAAATCAGAAATAAAAATATATGGTACTTTACACCAGGTATGGCAGATAGGTTTTCAATAGCGTGCCAAAAAGTGTAAAATTTCCGCTATATAGTTTTAGGCGTGCCATACATTTATTTACTAATAAATTTAACTTTATATTTATATTAATATGAATTTATTAGGCAAAAAGTTAAGCGAATAAATTGCACAAGTTTGCATATTGATCATATTCAACCTGACCGACGGCCAAAAGGAAAAAATTACATAAATATAAAATTAGAAAAATATGCTTTGGTATTTATTTGATCGTTTGAACTTTTTCGGGTCATTTTTTAAGAAAGTTCTTTGAAGTGTAACATGTAACTTGTTGATTGAATAGCAACATTTTCTGCTGACACTTCGTGTTTCTGCGTACGTATTCAAATTTTAGCTCAGATGGCTAATTCCTGAGATTCAATATCCGAAAAAATAATAGGACATTTAAATTTTTTAAAATATGTGATCGCAAAGTTTTGCCGCGCCAATAATATTTCACAGCGTGCCAAGTTTGGCACGCGTGCCATTTTTTTGCCACATCTGCTTTACACTTTCTTTCGCGCGAGAGATAGAGAGAGAGAAAGAGAGCTACCGATACAATTCCACAACATCGGAAGTTAACGAAGTAGGCCAATTTCCTCCGCCTTATCAGGAAGACATGCCTCTTTGATTCTACGCAATTAGGAAAGCTATTGCCAGCGATGACCAGGCGGTTGCCAACATTGATGTAAGTCTCCTTGAAGGGAACGTCCTTTATTTACCTCCGCGAGAAGACGCCCCCACACCACCGCCCCCACGCAACCGCCCCCACACCACCGCCCCCACACCACCTCCCCCACACCACCTCCCCAACGTGTGGCAAACATCACCTCGATCCTACTGAGAAAACTTAGTTACCTTCCAGAAACCAGTCTTGCAGGATCAACACCGGAGATTGAACCGAAAATTTCGTCGATCGTGAGATAGAGAGAGGGGATGGGGAGGAGAAGGGGGAAAAGGTTAGGAAGAAGCGGTCGAAGCCAATTCCGCATCCCCCCTACCCCCACATTCTATCCTCCCCCTTTCCCTCTCAGAATCCAGGCAGTTTAGAGGCGGTCGGAAGAGCTCGCTTGTTGTTATGAGAGAGTCGACGGAATAAAAGGAAGAAAAACCACGAGGTAAGGGAGAGACGGCACGTAGTGGGAGGGACTACGTCACCACCTGCCTGTGCCTCGTGAGGGGAGGAGCGCACGCACGTGCCTCCCGATCTCCGCTGCTGCGAAGAGGGCGGGAAGGCATCGCGCATTCATTAAACGAGTCTGCATCGGGAAGAAACCGCGGATGGAGAGAGGGTTGGGTGCGGAGGGAGGGATTGGGATGGGTGGGAGGGAAAAGAGATGAGACTCCGATTGCCGGTGGAAAGGCGGCGGTGAGATGCTATCGGTAGCGAGGCGAAAGAGAGCTCCTCTCGGCCCCGAGGGAAGGCGTGTGCCGCGGAGCGTTCTGAAAGGCCGAGAGGATTGAAACTGCAATAGGAGATCTCTTAAGATGGTATAGCCAAGGTCTAAGGAGATTAGGATAAAAAAGGACGAGGATTTCGATGAAGGATACGACCAAAACCCTTGTTTTTTTCCCTCTAACTCGACCATCGGCGGGGAAGCCGTGGCGTAGTGGTGAGCTACGCTAAACATACCCGGTTCGAATCTTGCGAAGGCAGCATTTTTTCCGAGGTTTCCCGGCTCCCTATTTGCGCGGCTAAGAGGAGAACATGGAAATCAGTGTGCACAGTCCTTCGGAAGGAACGTTAAGCAGTCGGCCCCTTTGGTGCTCTTCGTTAAAGAGTTGGCTAATGCCGGCACCGGGTTTCCCTCCTCCCTTCTGTGTGCGTCTGGTGTGGAAGGCAACGGGAAAACACCACATCTTATGTTTATTCCCTAGTCAGTTCAAACCAATCTTAGGATTGAAAACCATGAATGAACGACTATCCGCGAAATGGCGTCCGGAATACTACCAGAGTGGCCAACCTTACGGGCTCAGAGCGGAATAATTTTTACAGTTGTACTGTTTTTACATAAATATCGCATAAAGAGTGTCCGAATATGACAGGCCGGTTAACTGTGGAAAGGCCGCGCTATCTTTTGTGACCTCACCATTAGGGTGTCAAAAACAAAAAGAACAACGCTTTTAATCGCACCCCTCTGCAACAACGGTGGTTTATAGCTCTAGGTATTATTGTTTAGGTGCCTATTCTTTATATTAGCATGCTTTCTTAAAACAAAAAAGGTGCTTAAATGTTCACTGACTGTCTGTCCATCTGCGGACAATCAACTTTTTTGTTTTAAGAGATATTTGAAAAATTAATTTTGGGTTAGACCTTATTGATGCGTTAATTTTCCACAATTTTTATTTTTCCGGCAGTTGACAGATTTGCCGCTAAGCAGATTCAAATTCGGAAAATTCCAAATTTTGAAATGGTATTTTTGCTAAACTGCTCAAGGTGGAGAGGTGAGATTTTCACGAATGAGAATGAGGATTTAAATTCCAAAGGCACGGGTTACTCTCTCCCCAAAGGGGTGAGACAAACCAGAAACCTGAATTTTTTTTAACGTGCTTCCACCTCTGACTTTAGCATGGGTATCTTACTTGTTTATTATATTTCGAGTTTGAAGACGCATAAACGCCAACCACAATAAAATAGTTCTTACGTGCTAAGCGTACTTTAACTACTCTTGGGGTCTGTAGACACCCCGCGCGATCGTTCCCGGTTTAACGGTGGACAAATTACAAACGAACGCGCGCCCGAGGCATGACTTGAACCCGCGACCTCCAATGTCGGGAGGCATCCAACTCCACCACTCCTCCAAGACCGGTTGCTTAATGATGCGGCAAACTTAATAGGACCGGCCACCTTAAAAATTGTTTCCATACACAGGATACGTGAGACCTTTTTTCGAGTTCCAAGTATCCTAAACTCTACTCTCTTGCCAAGACAATTGTCATTCCGACGTATATCCCGGGTGAACATAAAAAATAGGTCATCCACCCTTCCCTCCGGTCCGTTGACTGCGCCAACAGTTTGGAAATCATTGGATGGGAGTATAAATTCGCGCACACCTTAAAAACCTCGCGCGACGCTTACCTCGGAGGCATCCAGTTTCAAGTTGCGTGATATCATCGTTCGAGGCATGCATCGACCTCGACGAATAACTAAATTTAAAATCCCTCTCCCGAAATGTCGACTGATTTATTCAAAATTTTATTGCCATGGAAGAATGCCTTGGGATAGCCGGCGATTTTTCCTGGCGATAAAATTCTTCGTTCTTTAGTACTACCGAGTTGCAATCATTTTCCTTCGCAGGTATTCCTGTATTTCTCCTCATCTCAATGCATTTAATTCAATCTCAGTCTACTTACCCCGCATCGATCTCTTTTGCCTCTCAATTTTGCGCATGAAAATAGAATTTTTGTAATGTTTTTAAGTGCTGTATAATTTTACAATTATCCCTTTCTCATTTTTAAATATGCATGCAAATCCACCCGCAGACTCACGGCCTAATTATAAAAGGATTTGGTATCGCCAGGGGATCGGCGAATGGACGCTGGGCTGAGGTTTTTGGAGGAGCATAGGTCGGAAGGTTTTCTCGAGAAGTTCGTAGAGATAATATATCTGGAGACACGATCAGAACGATTGCATCGATTGCAGGAAAGAGCGATATCTAGGCTCGTTTTTTTTCTTCAGAACAATCAGAGATCATGATAGAGTGGGTCAAGCCAAGTGGAGAAAATCGTTAGGGACGTTTAGGTTCGTCTGCATCCCATGCCACCCACAAATTTGGTAAATTTCAGGACGACGTAAAAAAAATTAACTTTTGTTACAGCCCAAACCTCGACTTGGCTTCACCATATTTTCAACTTAGCTCCTGCACGCAAAATAATTTGATCAATACACGCCGCGTTGGAGTCGAATTTGCATCACAAATCCACACTTCACAAGGTTATCCGACGTAGGTACTTCGTTCCCGCGTGGACGCAGGAGATAAATTTTGAACGAATGTTGGGCACGCAAAAGAGACGTCAAACTTTCTCAGACCCGAACCCTTGATAATAATTGGCATTGCTACGGTTTGACGAAGGTCTCGTTTGGAACAATACAAATCTCACGTCGAGGAGATGGCGAGGCTAAAGAGTGTATGGACTACTCAGGACGCGACACTTTATTTGGACCTTATCACGAACAACTTTGTAGGACAAACTATCTTCGCTGCGTTTTAACCTAAATCCGTTTATCAGCCCAAAACGGAGTTGCGCTAGTTTCCGTCCTTGGCCTTCGTTGCCGATTCGAAAAATAAAATTACACCCACCACATTCAAATGCGACACGTTTGAGCTTTAGGAAGTGAGATTGGGCGCCCTCATTGGGAAAACAAAAATGGCGGAAACTGGAACCATCGATTGGTAAATTCTTAAATCCGAGTTCCAAATCCATTAGCCTTGTCAAAAAAAAAATCAATTTACACGGGTAAAAAAATCGGCAGATAATTATTGAGATAACGCCCGCAATTTCGGCAACAGCATTAAAAACTTCGGAAAGGAGTCCTATTGATCCTCGAGTCTAGGAAAGAGGTTTTCAAACTATTTTTGATAACTTACCCCTTTTTTATAATTTATTATAATGGCCGCGTAACCTTTTCTGGTAACGCATCCCCTTGGCCACGTATCCCCTTGGACATTTTTAATAGCTACGTACCCCAGTCCATTTTAAAGCGGTAACGAACTGCATAACTCTGTTTTTAAATAGATACCTTGTTTATAACCTTATAATAAAAATTTTTTTGGCCTATTTTTGTTTTATAACGTTACTCTTAGTAGTGACGGTACAACTTTTGATTCCGAAGTCTTGCTTGAAAGATGACGAAAGAAGAAAATTGTAATCTTTTAATACCCCTTTTAACACTTTGGACGTACTCAAATTATTTTATACATAAATTTTGACAACATGAACCGAAGATATTTAGATTTTAGATAGTTTCTTTACGGGGCAAAAATAAATGTTTATGCTGTAGCTATGCAGAATCGAGGTGATAAAACAAATTTTATAGTTTTCCACTTATGATAAACAGTCTTTTGCTTTAGATTTGGGGCGACTTTTAACGGATACTATATTCCTTATAACTTCGTTATGTTTATACAAATTTAATAGCAATACTAATTGAAAGTTACCCTAATGGTCGAGAAGCTTTATCCATACTTTTGACATATTGGACTTGGATATTTCCGAATTCGGATTGCTCTTGTGTAGAGATATGCATATCCGCAATTTATCCGACCCGACCCGCGAAGTTGCGGGTCGGATTCGGATATATAGCCTGCGGGTGCGGATAGGAAAATCAGTAACTGTGCTAAACTCAAAATTCAGTCTTGACTATGAGAAAAAATAATAACGTTGGTTGCACCCAGGGTCTGAGAGAGATGAGATAGGGCCCGAGCCAGTCACAAATGTGGGGCCCCACCCCACTCCAAAAGCCATACAAATACCTACAGTATATGAAAAAAAAAACTTTAGAATAAATTTTGGGGGCCCGGCCCAAATGGCCCTGCTGCCCCCCCCCCCCCCCCCCCCTCCCTCTGGTTGCACCCTTCTCCTACCCCGTCCAAGCCGATAACCCTATGTAAAGGCTTTGGGTCTCTTTTGACCCTCCCCTTACCTTTCGAGGGACTTTCTTTCGGAGCTATTTGTGGTATTTTCCAAAACATTCTTTTTAATAAGAGAGGATCGTTGAAATGTTCTGCCGAATCATTTTCTTTTGAAATTTTGGGTTTTGGTTCGTAGATAATTTTTGCCTGCGGATATGACTTCTGCTTGCAGGCCGCGTTGGGTGGGACAATTTATTCCTGCGGGTCGGATCGGGTCGGGTAATTCAGAAATATTTGCGGGTACGGTTCGGATACGGGTATGTAGCCTGCGGGTACGTGTCGGGTGCGGATACAGAAATCTGTATCCGCGCAGATCTCTACTCTGGTGACCTCTACGTGAGAATTTGCACTAAATCCTTCCAGCAATCTTGCTCACCCATTTGATCAGAATCTTTCAGAAAAATGCTCCAACATTTGCATAAACGAATGTCAATGCCACTACCATCAGGGCTTGAAAATAGAAATAATGGCCGCACAATGGTGAAAAAAATTGCAAAAAAAAAACATCCTTACGTAAGAAAAGTCTTGGAACTTAAGAATTTTGACGACTTTGAGTAAAATTTTGAGGACAATAACCTTTAGCGTTCGTAATTTTTTAAAACGTAGAGAAAGTGGAAGGGTCACGCTCGTGGAGACTGCGGATTTTAAGCCGATAAAGTTTGGTATGACGAAACACCAAAATAATCCCACATTTTCCTCGCGTGAAGTTGATTAACATTGCACATCACAAAATGCACCTTCGATGTATCCGTGAAAGCACCGAACACGACTAATTAATAAACGTATGCCTCGCTTCTTAAATAACACCCGGAAAACGATAAAAACATTACCATTAAAATGAAAATTAAATTAAAAGGTTAAGTGCTATAATTTTCCCCGAGATACTGCCGACATACCAAAGCACCTCTGACATGAGCTTCGAAAATTTCCCATTACTGCTAAGCCAAATCGCCGGATGGGAAAACTGGGATAATTAGAGTGATCCCAAGAGAGCGAGAGAGAGGGGGGAGGAAGAGAAGGGAAGGCGTGGGAGCGCAAGGAAGCGTAGAATGAGGAAGAGGGATGTGGATTGTGAGAAAATCCGGGCGCGGGAGACGGAGGAAAAGTTAGATCGCAAGGTTAAGGGGCGCTAGGGAAAAGAAACGGAGACAGACGATCCTTGAGGAGGTTGTTGCATGACCGCTGGCAATATCCCCGCAAGAGAGAAGGCTTTTAACGAGGACCGGAGAGAAAGAGAGAAAGCAAATCATTTATACATAGACCGCGGTATGCGATGCCCAATGGTGAAAAGTCGAAACGAAAGGATCCTTCGATGATCCCAGGAGGAGAGGCAAAAGTTCGCGTGTACATATTCCATCAGCCACGACCGAGCCTGGGAAACATGGATGGCGTTATTTTAAGGTTTAAGGAGGTTTGGAACCCAGTGACACGGAATTTGCGACAGCTCGGTCGATTACGAGGCGATTCCCACGGTGAAACTTGGAAATAACTTTCATCGGCCGCAAATGATTTCACGGCATCGTTCTTCCAACTTGGAATCTCATAGTCCCAAGCTGGAAATAATGCAGCAAAAAGTAAACCGAGAATCAATTTCGAGAGGGGGGAAGACGACTTCAGTACGCTTTTCAAACAAATCAAATATTCATACAGCGTGATTTCGACAGGTTGAAGACCTCTCTCGTGTGTGCACGATGCATTATCATGCGAGACGACTGCTAGCTGTGCTTTTTTCCGTTTAAGTTGATTTTCTTAAGTAAAATTTATATTTCATTTAAAATATAATGAAACTACAAATACCGCGGTAGCCGCACCTTTATTAAGTCGTGTTTTCTTAAGTACTACGTCAGCAGGAACTAGAAGCTTTGTGTTCTTGGTTCTCAGATTTAAAAAAAATCCTTTGAGAATAATATTTTTGCAGTCATGAAAATAGGAAAATATATATAATTTAATGTGCGTTACCGACGATTGAATAATAAATGACAAGCAGGCAAACATGAAAACATAATTGTACAGTGTATCACAAAAAGGCGCGTTTCGTGCGGTGGAGTATTCGAAACTAAACGAATTCGCACCATAAAACAGCGAAACACCCAAGTTCAAAGCGAATTATGACTTCCTTGTTGGATTTTCTTGGTAATGGCTACTCCCATGATAGAAATGCACCGAACAAAAAATATTTTATTTCACTGGTTCCACAAATTTTATTTCACCCGTTCCTCAAATTTTATTTGAAGACATATTCGAGTTGGTTAATATTTTACGAAATATGAGGAAAAATTAGATTTCGTTTCCCGTCAAGTGGCACCCCTGTTTTGGTTATCTCAATCCATTCATGTCATTTTCTTATTGTACTTAGCCGTATGTCCTAAATACCAAGTTTTATGAAAATCCATTCCGTAGAAGCCGAGAACGAACACGCGTACGGACGGAGAGACCGAAGCTAATAGGCGCTTACGCTGAAAACGCGCCGAAAAAAAGAAGAGGTCACGCCGCCTGTGATCCTCCAAACTTCCCACCCATTTCAGTAATTTCAAGTGGTGAGTGATGGGTCGAGATTGTCAATTAAAACAGCCGAAAGACAGGTGGTTAGAGTACTCGAGGAAGGGGAGGAGGTAGTATACCGCATTAATTAACGAGCAATAATACCGTATTTACTCAGGCAATTTCGAGAAGGCAATAAAAACAGCTTTTCCCTCGCATCATTTCTCATTATTTACCTTTAACAGGAGGTACACGAACTGGCGTGGTCATAAATGGAAAATAAATCTCGTTATGGGCTTGTAAAAAAAGAAAATTGTGCTTTTTGGTTCGCACGTCTATTCAAGTCATAGCACGATACGATCATCTTCACAGTTACTTAATTTATCCGTGTAGTTTCCCCTCAGGAATTTAGAGCCAAAACATCGGCGAAAAAGTGGAGAAATGGGGTAAAAATTGCATCATAAAACACCGAAAAAGTTTTACTGTACAAATTTACGTCGAAAAAAAGCTTTTAAGTGTGTGTGTAAATATACATTTTAAAGTTAAATAAACACATTTCTAATGTAATTTTACGTATTTCGGGATATAAAATACCCTGATTGCCGAGTACTTTAATTAAGCGAATGTGGAAAGTTTCCGTCATCAGTGGCGATTTACCTATAGTAGATCCTAAGAATCAACACGTCGACTAACGGAGAAACGAAGACTTTCCATATATGCGCAAAGCCGCATCTCGTAAAAAATGTTTTACAAATCGGTTTTTTTGCAACACAAGTCAGGAATTCTCTGCCTTTAATTCCGGATTAGGGAGCCATTACGGAATTTAATGAAAAATGCTTAGAAATCTAACGGGCGTAAGAATAGATGAAAACAGTATCGGGTGACTAAGTAAAAACTGATACTGGTCTCATTTCCTCGTTGTTTTCGACGATAAAACCAAAGGAAGCGTATATTTTGAGCAGCGGTAACTCGTTCAAGAGGTCGGTCGCACAGCAACATAGTGGTGTTATATAGCGGTGACACCGCCTCCGCGTCTTCGGCGAGAAACAAGGATGGCTGACCAAGGAGTGGCCTCCAAAGAGAAGTGAGAATTACTTCATCCGCGTAAAGGTGATGACATCGAAAAGAGGATTATGACACAAGCAACATTCCAAATGCAGAGAGAAAAAAAACAGAATTAAACTATATCCAATCGAGACCGGGTGCTTCGAATATAATTACAAACGATCATTTTAGTTTCAAAGAATGCAGGAAGATGGCGAGGGTGGGGAGAAACATTACAGTAAATATAAGAGATGTGCGCATGTTTTCATAATTTACGTATCATCACCGTCATCATCAGACCTTTTCAATCGATCGAAAGATGAAGGTCTCTCAATGGCTCCTCAAGTTTTCCCTATCACCTGCCTCTCTTTCAACCTGGCCCTAAGAACTTCATCATCTCTCAGTCCCGTTTATGTATGTCTTCAAATGTCTCTCTATATCATAAAATCTTAACTGTCATCATGATACGTAACGCTCTAATTTTGTGAATAACTCGATTAGAAATACACTTAGAAGCCTGAAATTTCTCAGGATTTCGGTGTTGATGAATCTTTACGTTATGACTATAAAAATTTCAAAAAAGGTCACGGGTTCGACTCCAGAGGATGAATGTCGTCTCCCATAAGATAACACGTAAAAATCACCTTTTTGGTTTGAAGGCTTTCATTCTTTCACTCTTTAAAAGATCTTAAAATTAAGTTATCGACACGAAATTTGCGATAAAACACGCCAAAATATATAATGAGGATTCTTATTCTTACCGTCGAATACTCAAATCTCATTCGAATTCGCTCATATTTTGAATTTATACTAGAGTTTCGGTAAATTTTTTAACATTTCAATAGTTTAATGCAAATAAATCTAACGCAGTATTCATGTTATTTATATTTTTTATCCATATTACTAAAATCCTATTTCTGGTTGTCTCTCTCTTTAACGCTCTATACCTCAGCTATTTTTAATCTCCGGGAATTTCAGTCCTCTAACAATAAGTTTTTTTATTAAAAACCAAACATCCCTTATAAAATATATTTATTAAACTTATATTCAAAACATATTCCCGTTAAACTAATCTAAATCCAATAGGTACATGGTAGGAACGAAGAAACAGAGCAAATGGGGGGGGAGCTTGCCCCCTAGTAAATTTATGATGATAAAAAATTCCCCTGCGTGTCACGATTCTCGTCGCCCGGGGTACACTTCGTAGCTAGCTCTGAATAAAGAATTAAAACGATTACATTTGTGGTTTTACAAAACATTAGAATGGCAAACAACAAATAAGTTTGTTCTTATCATTAATCGAAATATACAATTTATATACGAATTTCAATTCGTAAATGAAACAAAACTGTTACCGTTGGCAAGCAACGATTAATAGAGATTTAATCTAACACCCACTTATGTTCAGCAGAGAATTATCGAGGTCGCTTTATCGCAAAAATCAGATTGACATAATAGATATCTCTGATAGCCATGAAAAGATTTGCTGTAATAGTTAAAGCAGGGATGGGAAACCTACCGACCGGGAACCAATAATGAAAAAGCGATCCGTGAAATTCAAGCACAAATGTGTATTTTTGGTGAAAATTATGATTAATCCTTTTAATTTTGGGATTTTAACTCTAAAATCCTTATTTAGGTTTGATGTTTACTCATATGATACCTCAGAATGTCATAGTAATTGACGATTAAACTCTAAACATTGGCAACTTCCAACGTGGCACGCCTAAGTATTCGCAATCACCAATGCGGCCCGATATGTAAAAAAGATTGCCCACTCTGCTTTAGAGGTTTCATATTTTTAGGATGTAAGAGTAGTTTTTTTTTCTTCCCATTTTTGTTAATCCGGAGCGAATTTTTTCTCGAACATCTCTTTCGCGATGTTTAACGTTATCCTGCATTTCTATAGCGCTAACCTATTCTACATTACGTGATAACATAATATTTTTTATGAACGCGCACGTTTAATTGCGATTTAAAGCCTGATCCTGTTAATTTTTAAACTCTCTTTTAAAATATATTTATCACACTGTTGGAGAATCAATATAAAAACCTAATTATTTAACTCTCAAATGCCTTCATTCACATTTTAGAACATTTATGTAAAAATGAAAGAAATCATCGATATTCTACTTTTTTCTAAAAGTAAACGACCCCCTCAGCGACGCGATATTAACATGACGTAATACGGGATAGACAGACGGAGTGCTAACCTTTGATGCGTGTTAGACATTTAAAATTAGAACTGTATCTCAAGACACTCAACTAATACGTATTTATTTATCACTATGGAAAACGTCAAAGACACACATGACATGGACCAAAACTTTCCGTGAAAACGTTAACCACCCATCGCAGATTTTACCATATGCTGTATTAAGGCCAGCACATGAGCTATAACTCCGAATAACTAATCAAAAGTTTAATTAGACCAGGGGAACAAAAAACGTGACCATATATCTCGCACAACTTTTAAAAAAAATGCCCGTATTCCCATTACGCAGAAAGTGAAATAGAATAGCCTTGAAACTAAACGAAAGTAGGTGGTCCAAAACCCAAAAGGGGAAGCTTATGGTTTGTATTTTTGAGAGTGTTCTTACCATACTTGGTCAAACCTAAAATGAGTCTCCCCCCTCTTATGTCCCTGAAAACAAGGGATGCGAGTGGTGCAATAGCAAAATACAAGCTTATTAGCAGTTGACCTCCGCTTTGCGAGACTCGGCGACCTCTCTCTTGCCCAATTGAACCATACACAGGAGGGTCTACAGCAGCGCTTCCCAACCTTTTTTGCTCCACGGCACACCTTCATGCATGCTTAAGAACATCGCGGCACACCAAACCACCCCTAATTAATTTCACTGCGTATATACTCATTTTTAAAGATAAAAACTAGTGTAACAAGTAAAAGTCGCAGTTACATTAGATTGTTACGATTGGTAAAGCAATAATTGTATAATTTTGTTGTACATTAAATACATAAATAATTTAAAAATTAAATATCATCGGAGTGTGCGGATTACTAGTCCCTTCCTAGCGGCACACTAATGTGCCGCGGCACACCGGTTGAGAACCACTGGTTTAAAGAAATGTTTTACCCCCCTTCCCACTGCCAAATATAATCCGATGTATATGACCGACGGTTCGACTGTCCTCGGACGTGCTTCGTCCTCGGCGAATGAGTTTTACGTTGCACTAGGAAGCAACGCGTCGAGGAACGCCAACTACATAGTAGGCTCGGGGAAAGGGTTTGCGCAATGACACCGCGTTTATATAAAAAAAAAAACACGAGCAAACGAGTGAAATCACTTCTTTCCTTAAACGTAAGAGCTCTAAATTTTTCCAGGTGACGATGCCTAGAATTGGAACTCAAAACGCTTCAACTTTTCCCATTCCAATTCCTACGTCATGACAGTGTCACCAACGTTCCTTCGCTGTTGACGTTTTTACTGCTCGAGGAACAGCTGTCTTTCGCTCTCTTCCAGTTACTTTCAAAGCCTTCATCAACGTAGCGGGGTTTCGAACACTCCGTTGGTATATTTTAAAAGCAACCAAATGCATCCATCATAGCTGTCTCTTACATTATTATACTTTTATAGGCCTGACTAGAATCATAATAAAACGTCAGGCCTTTTTAAAATTTACAATGCACTATTAGAAGTAGTGACGAACAAAGATCTTCCTGGGTCGAAGTTTTCAGGGTTCCCGGAATACGCACATGGACATCTTATGGAACAAAAAGATATTACAAAAATATTAAGGTCTAGGACAGTATATAACGCTTATCTGCTTACAGCGAAACAATATAATCTAATACCGGTGGACCACCACTGATGATGGCTGCTTTTTACTCAAAATTCGCACCTGTTTTCCCTAACTTATTTACAGATATCAGATACACATTGCGTCAATTTGATTTTAGCCACAAGACGAGATCGATAATTTCCTACTGAATTAATAATAATATTTTCTAAGTTGCATTTTCACTGGCTGAAATAGCGTTAGTGCTGCATTAACGATTGAGTGAACCTTTATCGAACCAGGTGCAACAACATTAACTTAAAAAACAAGCGACCCGGTCCAGGATCCTAGACGCTCGTCCTAATCGCCACTATGGCTTAAATGTAAGAGGGGCCACTCCCGATTGTCTCAATTTCGCCCGAATAAAGTCGTTTGTGTGTCTGTCTGCCTGTGGCCGGTCCTGATTACACGAGGAATTTGAAAATAGTGTATACCAAAAATGGCTTTCTCCATTCAGAGTAATGAATATAATTGCAGTGGTATTTACAAGTTGCTCTCGACAACAGCTTCCTCAAGAGTAACCATCAGCAGTTGCATCCGTGAATAATTTTAAAACACTTTCAATATTTTTCACAATCAAAAATACTTGGAATCGATTTTCACACTAGACATACAATAAGCAGGCGACATTTTTGTGTGTTGCCACGGAAATTTTGTTTTTAAACTATGACACTAGATGGCATTGGAAGAATTCTGATAGCGATTTAAACTATCCTTAGCAGCGCTGGCTTCGCTTTCAACAATTCGAAAATTTTATCATAGTGACGGAAACATATCGACATGCAACGTACGGAAAAAATTAAAAGTAAAAATTATTCCTTACCATTAGGGGTTTGTCACAACCCGCGACACAGGTGTCGCGACACCACGTCATGGGTCAGATTCAATTTTCCCCTTTCGTTCAACGCGTTTAACATTTAAATACAATGGAAATCAATCGACGGCATACTCTGCGCCAAAACGGTAACAAGTCCCGGAATGGAACGAACCCATCGAAATAAAAGACGTACGCGCACGAATTCAAGGCAACCATATGAGTCACATAGGAAAGTCTCCATATAAATGATTTCGGACCCCTTGCTGTTAAACGCTGGGCCTATTTAGGTGTCGCAGGAAACGGACCTTTCGAGAAGGGAAACACAACGTTGCGTGACTATAACTCCCGCCCATAAAGGTCGAACTCCCAAATCCTGTCTTAAACTAACAACATTCGCAACGCATAAATAAACGACAGCCTCGAGGAGAGATAATCAAATACGCCGACCGCAAAGAAAAAAAAAGAGCGACACGTAGCCATATATCTTCAACCATTTTTTTTTGCAAAAAGAGCATTAACGCCATTTCGTTGTCTTTAAAACTTTCGTAACGCGTATAAATATTTAAGTCTTTCCTACACGCACCTGACGCAACGACGTAATTAAACGACCGTTCCGAAAAAAATTCGAAACCGGCAAAAAAAATCATCGAAACTATAAAGTACATTCATGAGTATCGAATTTAGTAGTGTTTTTGAACGAATTAAATAGAAGCGGGGTAACGTCTCGATGAATGGCGTTCGTCAAATGAGACAGGTGTAAACGATAAATCAAAAAAAATAAAGTTTTTAGTCGCTAACGGTCTTCATGCGCCGACACTTAAGTGAAAATTGGCAGAAAATACGCCTTTTTTGGAAACTTTAAATACGGTTTTTTTAAGGCACGCGAAAAGGTCCGTTTAAAGAGTTCGGAGTTACGCAAAACTGCGTCTCTTTCTCTCTCTCTCTTCGGAGGTGGGGATCAGCGAGGGAGGAAGGGAGGCGGAGAGAGAGAAAGGAGTAGAAAGTGAAGGCGAACGATGTTCGGTATTTGAGGCGTGAAAGTCCGCAGGGTCGAGGTTGGCGAAGGACGAAGGAAATTGTGGGGAGTTTTGAAGGAAGGGGGCAAACGGGGGATGACGGAGAAGATAACTCGGGTTGACGATTAAGTTTCTTTTTTCCACGTTAGAAACGCTTTTATATTTCGAACAAAAGACAGGAAAAAAAACTTTTCGATGAGAATTTTTGTAATAAAATGTCTCATTAAAATGTCGGCGTTTATTCCACACTGTTAGCGAGACTCGCGCTCACGACACGCTACTTTCGTAAGAAATTTTACAAAATTTCCCGCGAAAGTCGTTTATTACCTTTTTAATGAGAACGGTAAAGACAAAATAAATTTTTAAATATATTTTCATTTTTGAACCTTTTATCTGCTATGTTTAGGAAATGGGGTAATTGGGGCTCTGCCGAGTTTAAAAAATAGAAAATCCACTTTTAATAATATTACATTTTTACAATACACAGAGGATCTTATATAAGCCGAACCTCAACGGAAACAAAAAATTTTCGACTTATGGAAAATTAAAGATGTAGAAGAAAAAATAACGAAAAAAATTTTGTCCTGTAAAATTAATTCACTTCGAGTTATAGACAGACTCAAAGAAGTTCGACTGTATTTAACTTTAATTCATACATTTTTCCTTGTTAGCCATTTAAAAAAATGCTTTTTGTTGTGGCCTAAGGCCCGAGTATAACTGAAGACACGAAAAGGCTTACGCGTTCATGGAGGTTAAAGGGTTAACAAGAGAAGCTGTTCCCAACATAATGCGTATGTATCACTGATTTTAGGTATGCTCTTCTAATGTGTGACACAAAAAAATAAAATTAGCAGCGGTTAAACCTGGAAGGAATGCGGAAAGAACAAAAGAAGAATTTGCGAGCTTAATTATATAATATGAAATATACATAAGGTTTTAAAGATATATACATCGACATAATACCCTACAAATCACCAGATTGGTGGGTGGCAGGGAGTGCAGCGCACCAAAGCCTACAGAACAACTTCTCTCGCGGGAATTACCCTCCTTCCGCGTAGAGCGAAATCGTGCAAATCGAGGTAGTTTATCCCATGAAAATTCGTGAAGTTACATTTGATCGCCGTCTTGCATCAACATGTTACGTTTCGATCACATTGCGTTCGGCACTGCTTTCTTTTGACCTCAGTGACGAACCGAAACATTTCATACATCCAATACTCGAAAACGTTTCAAAGCTGCGCTGGAGAGAACTTGATAACCGCGCACGATTCGAGGCAGCTCTTTAAAAACAAAACCGCGCTAAACTGATAACCTGCAAATCGAGGGACTACATATATTACTGCTAGATTTCGGTAAAAATTCTAAAATAATATTTTGGTGGCAGATCGTCTTTTTACAATTAAAAGCAATCATTTAGGAAACACTTTCTATTGTACAACAATAACTATGACATACTCTCCTTTCTTTTTCACAAAAATAAAATGCTTATATTCAACCTCAAACGATTTGGTTGAGATAAAACTAGGCATTCGGGCCACAATCAGGCACAGAAAGGGCCGACAGTTTGATACACCTGCATTAGACGGTGATGTTCAAGTTATGTTAAGATTGGAAACACTGCTGCATTGTATTAATCTCCTGGAGGCTTGAAAGTTGATAAATAAAAAGGGAAAATCGGGGAGAGAGGAAAGTGAAATTTTTTTAAGTGTGAGATATCGTAAGTTAGGATGGGATAGATAGAGAGCTCAGGGAACGGCAAGCTGAGGAGATGAAGAGTCGGTCCGGTATTTCAACGGCTGCGCTTCGGTGAGAATTCGAAAGGTAAAGTTTGCAAGAGCGAGAGAAAAGTCTCTCGAGGAGAGAAGTGCGAAGCGGAAGAGGTGACAAAATTTTCTTCTAGCAGATAGGCATTCGTAGGAAGAAAGAATTAGCGGCGAAACACCCTTGTGTTTAAATTCGCCGCCGTCGTGACGCAACCAAGTTAAAAAAAGTTCGACTATATAAGCTAGAAACCGCGAAAATGTATACTAGGCGTGTAGTTCCAAAAATAGTTCCCTCGTAAAACGTAGCATTTTCCAAACGAAGTGAAAAATGGCCTCAGAAGTGTTTTTGAAAAATATTTCCGATCAATTAACATTCTAAGGGTAAAAGGGAATAGGAGTGTAAATATAGACCTTTTTTTTGTAATTAATGTCAACTTGTGATCAAGACAATTCTTATAAACAAAACGGTAAAGAAAACCAGACGCACATTTCGGCTACGTAGCAGCCATCACCGGCGATCCAAAAAAAACGTCGAATTGCCATTGAGGGAAGCTGCTATGCAGATTCTTATTTGGTTTTCTCATCCGATTCACTACTACAGCATTTATATTATCAATTAGACTAAAGGAGGAATTGATGATTAAATTTAGATTTAATAATAAGATTTAAAAACATTTATTTTATTTCGCTACAACACGATTTCATCCCGAGAAAAATTTCCTCCAATGAGAAAAATTTTTATCTAATTATATTACGTACATTGCCGGTCTTGGTAGAAGGGTGATTAGCGTGTCTAGCTCCCAATGGTGGGGTAGCAGGTTCGAATCCTGTCGAGGGCATGGTCGTGTGTGTTTCGTCCTTGTTATTGTTGTTCTTACGATATTCAGTATAATTGGCCCCGTGCTGTTTCTGAATTCTTGCCAATAAATAAATTGCTACATAGTAACATAGTAATTTTAAAATAAGCAACTGCACTCGAATTTTTTTGTTGGCGACATCATGCTATAATTAACTCATTCTACGCGATTTCACTTCACGCGACAATGTGGACGCAAAGTTTCTACGTAGCAAAGTACCTGCCGTCGCGACGGCTTGTCGTTAAAACCCGAACTTAGCTCACATTTTTCGTCGAAACAAAAAGTCTTTTAAAATAATACATATAATAATCATTCAATAACTCCGCGAGTTTACCTATCGCGAGTACGTATTATAATGTTAATTTCACAAACGAGACACATTACTCGATCATTCGCGTGTTGCGCAATAGGCACTTAACGTAACGCCCTGTTCTTCGTGATGGACGCTAACCACGCGGCTCTTTTATTACATTACGGCAAAAAGAGTGGCTTGACGCAAGCGACGCCGCCTCTTTTTGCTCCTCCTCGTGAACTCGCGTTCTAAGTTGAAATGAGCGTTCCCAACTTTTCCTTTCAGGTCGGCGGCGGATGCATAAATAACCTTTACAAAATTAATGGAATTTATAACGTACACGAAACGAACCGAACGCCTATTACTCCCGATTACCCAAACGCCCTCTCTCTCTCTCTCACGAAACGTCCAGGAGCTCGGAAAAAAACGCGTTGCAAAATCGATATGCACGCGACGTTCTAAAAACAAAACTGTTAAAAGGCGTGTGGAATTCATTAAGGTTTCTCAAAGAAGACCAATTTGCGAGTCTAGCGATCTTCCAAGGACGCATAACTTCAGCAGAAGTGAAATCCCAACTTCTTTACCATTGGCCAAATCACGGACCTTTAAAAAAAAAACAGCAATTTGCATCTTTCGCGTTCGCAACGCGGATCTTAGAATTTCAATGTTTATCGGAGGATATTAATAGAAAACGCAATTAAAGAATATTGCGAGAATGGTTTGAGTAATTAAAAAAATAATTCCCGGCTGAAAAAGTAACGAACCTTGGTAATTTACGAGTACCGCGTTAGATTACAAAATGGATTTACGCAACATGCCCACGGGAAAAAAAACATAAAATAAAAAGTAAATAAAAACAGAACCACGGGTGGGATTTTTTTCGCCTGTTTATCACGTGGTAAACGTTAGGTCATTTTCGCTAGGAAAATGAGTAAACAGAGACTAAAGGAGTGAAGTTTAAAGAGCGCCGTGGGCGTTTTAAAAAGGAGAAAAATATTTTTCCTACTTATAAGGCATCAGGATTGCGCAAACAACGGAAGTCGGAGAGAGAAAACGCGAAGATGGCGGATGGAATGGGGGTTAAAGACGTTCTCTTCAACGAGAGATCGCCGCAAACGATAATTTCCATGCAAGGAAAAAGTTTTTCCAACTGGAGGGGATATCCAGAGCAAAACGGACTCCCGAGTACCATTTCCACGTGAGACGAATGAAATCATATTTTTTTACCACACGTTCGAAGGTCTCGAAATATTCGCAGTTTGAACAGATTTTTGCATTCGGTAAACAAAATTCACGTTCATAAGTCGTCAGTTTTATGACGCATTTTGATCGTCATTTTCAAACCGTGAGAAATTACGCGCTCCTACCGAAAATTGTTCACGCAATTAGCGTCCAAGGAGTTACGAACACCTTCGAATAATTCACAGTACATATTATAAATTATTAATTAATACTAGCTGTACCCCGCGTAACATACGCCGATCTAGCAGATCTTAAAGGCTCTTAATTAAACATTAAGGCATTTATTTATTTATTTAATTATATTTTTTAATCAAAGATTTCTCTAAAGACACAATTGCCAATTTCTGGGTTCTTTCCTGACACTACAGTAAGTGAATCAAACGATCCGACTCTTGGTAGAGCAACATATAATTGTCCAAGACTGAAAACAGGCTTAGGTAGGTAAAGGCATTTTATCAAATGTTTGGCCTTGCGACCGATAAAGGCAATATAGCACTTTATATAAATTAATTCACTGAAGAAAAATATCTGGGAATATAATCGAGCGCTTGATCGTAAGAGGCGTAAAAACGATTAATTACATTAAAAAACCGAGAATTTAAGAAAGGCGTTTAAGTCGCGATAAAATAAATTTTGACCTTGGATGAAATGAATTTAAATTTAAGCGAAGCATGGCAAAGTGCTATACACATCAAACAGATAAAAATCAAACATGGCACAAGGAAACCCTGCGTTATAAAAGGCAGTACGTATAAAACTCGCACTAAATGCCTAAACATCATCAATTCTGGGTTACCGAAAAAAGGAAAAGGTTACTGGCATGAAAGATGGAAGTGAAAGGTGATGAGAACGTCATCATATTTAAGATGAGAAAGGAATTTCCTCGAGCAACGAGATTCCAAATCAACCAAGTATCAAACTTAACTGAGGCCTTTTACTTTTATTTCGCATTTTCTTTGCCGAGATATTTTCTAATAGCGTATCGTTCATCAGGAAAGGAGGATTAAAATAAAATACCACGCAATGCTCAACGTCCGACTTTGTTCCGATACGTATGAGCGCATTACACGGGAACATTGA
Organism: Uropetala carovei; assembly: GCA_036926305.1. Classification (NCBI taxonomy): domain Eukaryota; kingdom Metazoa; phylum Arthropoda; class Insecta; order Odonata; family Petaluridae; genus Uropetala; species Uropetala carovei. The sequence goes on from JAXCHB010000100.1 coordinate 536,385, forward strand.
AAATTTTTCGAAGAATATCCACACACTACAGAGATTAAAGGGACACGAAAAAGACCAACTATTCAAAATTATTAAGACTTTCCAAAAATTTACAGTATTTCTTCGTAAAAGCGGTCTGGTAAATTAGGACTGTGTTCAAACATTAATTTCTTAACTCCGAGGTCTACACTCGCCCACAATACCGTGCGTGACGCCGAATTGACCGGAACGGTACGTGGATTTTAAATCAACTCCAGAGATTTTGCGAGAAGATTATTACTAATAACCTAAATTACAACCAGAGAAGGCTTTAGCATGTCTGAGTCCCATTCGTGGGTTCGCATCCAGCCGAGGTCATGGCCACGTGTGCACGTCTTTATTATTGTCGATACGCTCGTTATAAAAAGGCAGTTAGTGTTTGCATGCTACTTAAAAGTAGGTGAAAAAATAAATCAGCCTCGTTCAAGCGAGATATCGCGGCAAGTTTTCCACGAGTTATCAGGGAAATTCTGAAACTCTGCAAAATCAAGACTCATAAACAAAATTTTTAGAAATTTCAGAGAAAGAAAAGTTTATTTTGTTTGTCTCAAAATGCTTGTACGTCTCTCTTTACTTAAATATTTGAGTATTAAAGCATTTAAAGTTCCGTCAAGAAATTTCAACGTCTTGAATTTCCCAACAATTGACCATAGCGGAATGATAAACATTTTTAATCAGATACTTGGACCTTGATAAAATTTTCAACACATTTCCATCCTATGAATTTTCGATGAATATCTAAAAACAAATAAGTTCAATTAGAGCAGATATCATTTCAGAATGAATTAAAAATGGAGCGATTCTAAAGTAGTTTTATTCAATTCTTTGTAATTTATTAGAATTACAGTATGCGTATATAAGTGTCGTCCATCAAAATATTTCCAAGCCTCAAAGAGTACGAGCTACTGGCCAAACAGAAGTATATCTTAAAGATTCAACATGGGTTTTTGATTAATGGATAGCTACAAAGCGTATCGGTCCTAAAACGAAAAACATAAGTTGCCCAACTCCGATAAAATAAAGGCATTGATTCACTACCTTGACCAATTTAAAAATAATTCAAATTATTATTTTATCTTGTGAAAATGAATCTTAAGATAACGTAAAAGAATGAGGAATAAAACCTATGTGGACAACAGATCCTTTACTCGCAAATTCAAAGTCCATTCCAAAGTATGAGACTAACCTAACGTAGGTAAAAACCAGTATTCGAGACAAAAAAATACGTTGAAAAAAGATACACCGGTAAAAATAAAAAAAACAATATTTCGATAGCAAAGAATTAAACATACGTTAATTATAACACATTTTTATAAATTATTTGCAAGTTACGAGGCGAGAAATCGGGTAAAATTCCGGTAAAAACATTTGAGGGAAGAATTGAAGGTTAATCTCACATTAGAATAGTAATAAGAAATTATCAAAAGTATCTAAATTTGGATGGCAATCTGCTCACAACTATGTCTGCCCTCCTTCGATAGCGTCGCAATATTTAAATAAAAAAAAAACAGGAATTAATTTTATCAGAGAGATAAGCCTAGATCTACAGTTGAAACTCATTTCTCGCAAATCGATCGAAAACTTGCTCGTTTGCCGATCGTATGGCAAACAAGCTCATGACGCACGCCGTGCATGTCAAACTGATGATGATGTATCAAGGCCGCGCCAACGCAATAGCTGCTCTAGAAGGGTCGCATTAGCATTAGCAACGCTTGAGGGAGGGGTGTCCGCAATGCAAAGAACGTTAGATTCTGTCTTTGCAGTTTTATTACACGTTGCAGTTAATAAATTACCGCATCATGACTCAATAAATAGGAAAACGCTCGTCCTGTTTCCGCGAAAAGAGGAAATAACCCTTAAATTTTACATTAAAAAAATTTTTTTTTGACGCGCGGACCATCAGGTCTGACGTGCTTTTAAGTACGAATTCAGCCCACGCGGTCAAACAATCAACAATTCTGTCTTTATATTTGATCCTAACTTTTACCGACTCAAAACTTGTTCCCTCTCGAAATAGCTCGGGAGAAAATTACAACAAACAACTACGAATTCCGAGCGACTATGCTTCTGCATGTGCAACGACGACTAACATTTCCATCAACGCGCGACTATAACCGCCGATCGCCAGTCAAAATAATTAACGGTGTCGCGTCACTTTTCGCGTTCAAAAAAAAAACGATTCCCGCCGATGAAACATCAAAATATTTAGAGTTTTCATTCGCAGCGAGAACCGCGTCGGTTTATTTCACCAAAAAATGTTGCCCTACTCTCAACCTGACTCTTCCCCGAGGGTCGTCGACGAAACGAACGTAATCCCAACCAAAACAGCACGAAAAAACAAACCGGACGAAGCGAACACAAAAGGCCACCGATTTACCGAGGAGAGAAATTAGCAACCGGGGTCCCAGACAGATAATTCGAAAACCCTCGCACCTTTCTCCTCCGCAGGATCCGACAAAAGCGCCCAGGAGAATGGAGTTTTGGAGCATCGGGCAAAGAGTCTGCGCGATGCAGGAGCGGAGCAGGGTCGATGGAAAAGGGTCGGTCGGAATGCAGTTAAAAGTAATGCAAGAGGGGGAAAGAGGGGGGGGGGGGGGAGGGGATGGGGAATTTGGTGGAGAGAGAGAGCGAGAGTGAAATAATAAGAGACCCAACTCCGCCTGCCCTCAGGTGAAAAAAAAGAGACCGTGATCACGAATGAAAAGAGAGAATGCTGAGAGAGAAAAGGGAGCGGGGAAGTGAAAAAGTGAGAGGAAAGCGCGGAGGAGAGAAACGCTTTAAAAAAAAAAAAAACGCCCGGAGTTACGCAAGAGGAGAATTAGAAAGAGGGGGGGAAAGGACTCTCCCGCGACCGAGACATTGTGGACATCTGGACCTTCCGAAGCGATTTGTCAAAGTATATCCGGGGATAATTGACCGATCGAACGGACGGGGAAGAAACACAGGTTGAAGGGACGGACTAGGGGACGACGTTTCGAGATTTTAAGGACGCCTTAACGCGTCAATTCCTTCCCGATGATACGTCGGGAACCTGCGACGCCTTCGAAGGACGCGTTTTCAGAAAATGAAACGGGGATATATATTCCGAGAAATGTGTTACGGGATTGAGCCCGAAGAAACCGCGCGGAATTTTGATCGGCCGCGCTTTTCTTTTTTTCTTCTTCTTCCTATCGAGGTTGCAGTGACATAAGAAACATCTGTATACTCGCGTCGACGTTATTGCTACACTTGAATAACCTGAAAAAAATAAACGCGCAAAGCGGAGAGCGCACGCAGTCAAAATAAATTGTCTCGATGTCGCAAAAACGTTATTGTGCTGCGTATTGCGTGTAATCCTTTCTTTGTTATTGCTTCAGACTTACTATACGAAATAAGACGGGATTAATCCACTACGGTAGCGGTTAAACTGACTTATTACCGAAAATGCTCCACAACTTCGACTTGATTGGAAGAAAAAAATTCCTTTCGCTTTTTACTTATCTTAACCTTACGGTTCCTTGAAAGTCTGAGGTGGTTCCATGAGAGACAAGATATCCCTCGCTTTGCACGGTTTCGTTTTACACGGCTTTCCCAGTAACGTCTGCACTGCGTAAAGCAACGCAAGGGTTACCGCAAACTGTTCTGCTGATTCATAAAATCTTAAAGCTACCTCACCATGATAAGGCTTCGTTAATTACATTTTTATTCATTCCCTGGCGTGACTAATGGCGAGATTATTTATACATTTATCATCGAGGTCCCGCTTCGTAAAATAAAAGTCGACCACATTAGATCGGATTTTAAACCTCGCTGTTCGCTTGTTTCGAGATCTGTAAGCTCACGCAACAGAAACCACGCGGGGGAAAGCAGGATATCAAACAAACAGATGACGCTCGCGACGTTTCATAAAAAATAACCTGCGAACCGCACCTTAAATTGATTAAGTGGGAATAATCGACGATAATTGATTGTACGGCTGTCATGCGTAAAATTATCGTCCGGTATCGATCAACGGAGAGGATGAGACGGATCGCTCGGCACATATGCGCTTAAAAGGGTCAAGAGCACACCGACGGCGACACGTGAAATAACTTATCATTTCGCGAAGCCATGTCACAATTCCCACGGTTTCAATGAAGGGGAAAAATGAAAGTCAAAACAAACAAGTCGAAGGAAATACGGGCCTTTATCATTCAGTCGGGAAACCTTTATTCGCAACGTGCCTTCTTTCGTCTCTTATCGCCGACGACGAAGCGAAAAAACACGCGACAGATATGATGAGCGATTCTTGAATGGGTTCGAAAGAGCGTTTTTATTGGCGCGAAGCGATACCTAAGTCCGAGTTTGATGCGATGATTATTTAATGCACACAAACAAAATGACCATACTTGAACTAACACCCAGGAAAGCAACGTAAAAAAGTAAATCAATCGATGACACACCGACGGATATCTTTTATTAACATTTTTTGAAATAAAATAGTATAGGGAAATGTGGAAACAGGCGAAAAAAAATCTGCTATGACCGGGAATCGAACCCGGGCCTTCCACTTGCCGGGCGGATATTCTACCACTGAACTACCGTAGCTGACTAATTCCCGTTTCAGAACGGGAAGTGGAAGACCCGGGCTCGATTCCCGGTCATAGCAGACATTTTTCACCTGTTTTCACATTTCTCATCATCACAGCTTATGCCTGTCGCATAAGGATCTTCGGATCAATCATTCCCATCGATTTATAAAATAGCATAGATCACAAAAACGGAGGTGGAAAAGCAGCAGTCAACAATGAACTTGATGTTACACGAAACGGAGTGTTGCCTGTTAGTAGAAGACAACTTAAAGTCCAGTACATCTACATGATACCCTGCAAGTCACCTTATTGGTGGATGGCAGCGGGTGCAGTGCACCAAAAGTCCCTAGCTTTCCTACGTTACCTCTTCCTATCATGTCTTCTTATCGTCCTAATCTAGCCTACGCGTGCGCATACTATTCCTCATGAGGTCGACAATTTAAATTTATAACACGAGTAAACAAAACTTCCGCGAAATGTGATATCCCCGTCCCCAAAACAAAAGCATTCCGAAAGTCCTCCACGAAAGAACGAAACGAATAAACAAACAAAACAGAAATGAGTAATTTCGCTAGCCTAGCGCCTCAAAAAATAGACACGCTCGGCAAAATGTGACAGATACGCAAACCCAGCAAATTTTTCCCTCTATGCTCCGACGTAATATTTAAATGGTTCGAAATGCTTAGTGGTCCCCTTTAACGCAGCCTCCTTGTCCCTCCGCGCACTCCCGTCAGCGACCGCGTAAAGCCCTAGAAGACGTGCTGTGTATGCCACTTTTTGCCGGTACCTCGAGTGCCATCGTCGCGACCGATTCACTTCCCCAGTGCGCGAGAGATGGCATCCTTCAGAATATACTCGTCTCTGGGGATGAACATAAAGTTCGCTACAAAAGGAAGACGAGTTTCTGAGGAGTGACGAGGAAGCGATGGCACGCCAGCGTAGTCGAGTACTCCGCCGCCGTGTTCAAAACCGTCTCTAACAATTTCTCTAGGCGGCTAGAGAATTGAGTCTCGTGACACGCTTTTAGACATGCGAGCCTCTCCCGAGGTACCTACTTTGGGGTGAAATCAAGAGCTCTCCTGAGAATCTTTTACCATTTTATATAAGATATGCAAGAATTAACAAAGAATTAAGTGCGTCGCCTCGTGGAACACGTACGTGACATGGCGAGTTATGCTACTTACGTATTAACGGGTGACCCGAACAATATTGTAGTAAAAATACTAAGGTGGTTGGGTTGAGTCTGCGCTGGATTGGTGAATCCAACTAACTTAAAAATTTACTACAAAATTGTTTGGGCCACCCGTTAATATGCAACTACCCAAGCTATTCAACCGTTGTTTAAAAACACAATTATGTTATTTTTAAAAATAAATCAACGGAACGTATTATTGTGCCATCTGTCCAATTTTTCATCGATATTAATGTTATTATCGAGAATCCATCCTAACGACCACTATCGAAGAAAAAAATCTGATGTGGCCAACATGACTTTCTCCAGATTTAGGTATGGATATTTAAATTAATATGAATAGCATTATGAGGCAAAATTATCATTTCGTATCGTAAAAGAATACAGTCGTCCTTACTGCCGTAAATTAAGTATATTTCGAATATGTTTACAGAATTCACCGCTACATGGTGTTGCCACTGTATACTCGAAAGTAAGAAAAAGTTGAATATCTCCGAAATGGATGGTTCTGTGAAAATTTGTTAACCGTTATTGTCCAAAAACTAATCAGTTCTTTGTGCTTATGCTAAAGTGTTATATAGGAAATTTGGTGTTAATATGACAAGTACTTTTTGAGTTAGAGCGCCCACAATCACACATCCACACAGACATCATTCCGAAAATAGTCACACGTTTAGAGGTCCCTAGAACACGTTTAGACTATTTTCGGAATGATGTCTGTGTGGATGTGTGATTGTGGGCGCTCTAACTCAAAAAGTACTTGTCATATTAACACCAAATTTCCTATATAACACTTTAGCATAAGCACAAAGAACTGATTAGTTTTTGGACAATAACGTTTAGAGGTCCCTAGAACACGTTTAATTTCCGCTGAAATCTCGAAGTCGATATTTTTCACGAACACAATACTTCCCCATTACTACGTATGGAGAAAGTAAAAACGGAATGAGAATTGATGAAAATAAAAGCAAATGCGAAATAAAGGGCGTGTTGAACTGACTCTTCGTCCAATTAAAATAACGGCGGAATGTATTTCGCGATGCGGGGCGCTGACTCACCTCCTAATCATCACCCCTGGTTATTGCCTCCTTATCTACACCTCACCTGAATGTGAGAGGGCGGACCTTCTGACCAATAAAAAAAATCAATGGAGGTAATATCAGCCTCACTAATCTCAGCTCCCTATCGAACCACGTTAACGCCCCAGAGGCGGAAGACGAATTTTCGACGTTATTTTAAAAAAATCGGCGTTTCGGCCAGAAGGGAACAAATCAGTGAAAGTGGGCCACAAAGAATGCTTGGATCCAAGTAAAATGTCTTAAAAGCTTAGATTGGCTTACTTTTCCTAGAACGCTTGAACAATGCCAAATTTCTGACTGCGTTGTCTAATGGTAAATTCTATTTAAAAAATTAATTAAACCACTTATATTAATCAATAGAATCCGAAACATGAAATACTCAGAAAAGGTTGAGAGCATCCTTAAATTAATACAAAATAAAGCGAGACTTTAAATGTAAATAATGATTCACAGAATTAATGACTTCAATTCTAAGCTATGAAAACACTATTGGAGAATGGTGAATTACATAGGAAAGATACACGATCACCAAAGTTAAGAAATCTAGAGAAGAATCCACCATTGCATAAATTAATACGCAAATAGATTATACATCAAAATTTCTTCTCCTGGTAGGAAAATATATCGTTAAAATGAAAGTTTTATGAGTTACACTAATTTTAATAATGAAGTATGCTTCCTATAATACTGGATGCTGAGAGTCTACCAATTTTTAAACCGGATTCCCAATTTAAAGACATATTAGCGAAACAGATACTTTTTAAGATTCGTATTTACTACTGGGAAGTTATCTATTCGAAATATACAATATTGCTCAACTTCTCTGATTTGACTATTACTCTTAGCCACCAGATCTACACAAGAAGTGTAACTTTTCTCCAGATCTATGGGGTTCACAGTATAGTGGTTAAAAAAAACATAAACATACAATAGATAGTAAGATGACTAAATTAAAGTACGGCAGCTTTAGGATTACAAACACGTACTATACAACCTTGAGGTGCTCTCGAGTAAACTGAACGGGAGCAGAGAAGGCGTGCTATCGATCTATGGTCCAACATACGTTTCCGACGTCAAACGATAGTAAATTCCTTTTGCTACACACTCCGGCACTTCCAACGACACAACAGTAAATTCCCTGCAAAAAATAAGGAAAAAAATCGTTCGCTTCCCCGGCCTTTCGAAATGCGGTAAACGTGAATAAAACATCATTCAGTAATTCCCCTAAACTTCCACAAAAAAAAACGAGATCTTGACGCCTATCGCCAGAGAAATGTTCAAACGTTACGAGCGCTGTATAGAATTATCGCGGGAATTTATCGATAAAATTTCAAAACTTGAGGGAATTACGCGATGAATAAGGTACATGCTCAGACGAGTCCAATTACGGAATGCGTCAAGACTCCTATATATGTACTACCGTCAGTATTAATCCACCTCTTGATGGGACGAGCGTTATGAAAAGTTTCAAAAGAACGGCTTATAATCTCACATTTGATCGTCTTCACTTCGGCAGACTGTCTCTATTGAGTGTCTTAGCCCTAACCCCCAGACAAAAGGGGAGGATCGAAAAAAGGGGGAGGCGTACGTGGAGAAGAGAAAAAGGGTGGCCTTGATACGCCCGGAGACGCCCGACACCGCATCCTACGCCATGCGGAGGGGGAGAAAGGTGGAGGGGGGTATGTAGGAGGGTTGGAGAGAACGGGGGGACGAAAAGGAGGGGCGAGGAGGGAATGAAAAGGGGGGGGGATGGAGAGATGCAAAGGGGATGAAAAGGAACGCGAGGGTAAGGGGGGCAAAGATTGATTGGGGGAATCCTAAATGGAGGAGGAAAAGAAATGAGAGGTGGGAACGGGATTAGGAAGAGGACTGGAAGGGATGGGATGTGGAGGGAGGGGTGGTAATGGGATTGAGCATAGTTGGAAAGAGGTTGAGAAGGGTTGGAAGGGGATCGAGGGGGGTTGGAAGGGGATCGAGGGGGGTTGGGAGGGGATCGAGGGGGTTGGAAGGGGATCGAGGGGGTTGGAAGGGGATCGAGGGGGGTTGGAAGGGGATCGAGGGGGGTTGGAAGGGGATCGAGGGGGGTTGGAAGGGGATCGAGGGGGGTTGGAAGGGGATCGAGGGAGGTTGGGAGGGGATCGAGGGGGATTGGGAGGGGATCGAGGGGGATTGGGAGGGGATCGAGGGGGATTGGGAGGGGATCGAGGGGGATTGGGAGGGGATCGAGGGGGATTGGGAGGGGATCGAGGGGGATTGGGAGGGGATCGAGGGGGATTGGGAGGGGATCGAGGGGGATCGAGGGGGGTTGGAAGGGGATCGAGAGGGGTTGAGATTGAAAGTCGTGAGAAGGGGAATGAAAGCGTTTTGTGGAAAGGATACAAGAATGGGACAGACGCTGCAAGAGACAGCAATGGAAAAGCAATAAGGAATGATGGGAACCGAGAGGATGATAAAGAGGACTGACAATGAGAAGAAATATGACTGGGAAACTGAGGAGAGGGGTGATTTGGGTAATGCTACGCGCATATATCAGGATAAGTAAAAGGAGAGTGTAATTTTTAAATATGCAAATGGCATTACATGCCTAAAATAGGAGTCGCTAGATTGAGATATTACATATCCCTCGAAAGATTAATGCATCAAATTTAAATGTTCGAAATGTAAATTTTAGTAACATATCGTGCTAATGATAAAAATTCTATCAGCTAACTTTAAAAAACATAAGATTAACAGTACTTGTCATTTTATACGCTCAACCGATTAACTTCGTATACGAGTTGATCAGAATCATTTCCAATAAAGATGTTTAATTAATTGACCGCCAAATGGAATTTTCCAGCAAAATTATCTTGGACCACAACGAGCTACTATAAAAAATATATCTTACAACTTTACATTGGTCACTGAAAAATAATCCACATGCAATGATAATAACGATTAGAAATATGACGCCAATAAATTTGCACATTTGAGATTTTTACAACAGGTAATTAATTAATGAGGTAAACTGAATTGGCGGATATAAAAAATATATATATACAGCTGCATTGGAATACATTCCTGAAGAGCATACTGAAATCTCTACGAGACGAACCTACAAGCAACTATCACAATCACTCGAATTTTTACCAATTCCATTTAGAAAAATTCAGCATATTGTTATATAAACCGCGTTCCTCGAGTTACTGAAAAAATCGAGTTTTATACCGTTTTAGAGTTCCGATTTCATTCCGCTGCTTCAGGAATAATGCGCATAATCAATATAGGGCAACAGCATAGGAGAAAAAAGTGAACGACTCGCATCCTTATGAGAGCCATTATCCAACGCTATCTTATCATAAATAAATCCAAAGAAATTTCAATGTCAATCACAATCCCTCAGACAATAAGCATTCCGAACGGGACAACACAAGACGAGCCACTTATCGCGAACGTTTTCCTTTAAAACAAAATAGTATCCGAGCAAAAACATTAATTTTACCAGTCAGAGGATTTTCAATTAAATAACGTTTTCTCTCTCTCTCTCTCGATTTTTCAGATAAATTAACTCGTAACTCGAATTGCGTCGAAGAGGACATTTTTCAGTTGATGATACCTTAAATTCGAAAGGTAAAAAGTCGATATGAAACCGCCCCTACCCAACTAGCAACCCGACTTACTGTTTTGGCTACTGCACATCCTGTTTACGCTTCCGCCGATGTAATCCGGCCGACGTCAAGATGCGAAGTTTCGAGGGTGTAAAATATAACGGCGAAAACCGCTACTCATTTTTTCCTGATTAATCCGTTCCAGTTTGCATGTTAAAATATGCGAAGGAAATGAAAACACCTGCCTTGGAAACGCAGATTATCTGCTTAAAAGTAAATAAGAGCGAAGCCGTGACGCATTTATGATTTTATAACAACGGGTGAGCTCAAAAAATCGAATCGAAATTATAAACTGCCGACCCACCAGCTAAAGCAAGCATTTGGGAGGTCCGACACTTTTGCACGGGTGGCCCCTACTGCGAACTCGAAGTCACCGCATAACACGGATGTATACCACGAAGACAACAAAGTGAAGACGCTTTAACCTTGCTTATAAACCGCGCACAGCCTGCCGAGATAAAATTCCCTCATCACGGAAGACAATAGGGAAGGAAACATTTTTTTTACCAGAAGTCGGACGTCTTCCTTTCCCTAGAAGATGGCAATCGGATAACACCGGATTTAAGTCGTTAATTATATCCACGTACGTAAAAAAAAATAAAAACGTACGGAAAGGAATCTACCAACGGATCGCATCAAGAGTCGCGCATTATTCAAAAAAATTAAAGGCCGCGAGTGAATCAGCAGGAATACTAAGCGGACCGAAAGAGAGAGGAGAATTCCGCGCGATGCGTGCGAATCCAGCGTAACGAAACCAGATTGTGCATCGCGGAAGGAGTTTGGAGGCCAATCGGTTGCGATTGCAAAGAAACCCAAGAAGGGAGTCGAAGTGAATGGGTCCACCATTTAAGGGACAAGCGGTGCGAAGGCAAACTAATGTCTGTTCCGGCAACTCCAAGGTTCCTAGCCGGAGGAATTATACATTTCAATGGGTTGGAGCATTCGGAGCAGAAACCCCCTCCTCCCCACCCCCCCTGTTGCAGTAAAAACCAGTCGGGGAATGATTTAGTGCGCACTTGATCGCTCTATCGAAGCGGAATCGATTAGCTACAGTTATCTCATTTTTTGTATGCAATGCCTTCAATCTTCACGAAAACAACGATGCTTCGGAGAATAAGAAATTATGTAAAATGAAGTTTTGGATCAGAGGTTCTAAATCTCTGATCCGCAAAGCTGCTGTAGGTAATATACGTTGGCGAGCCAACTTAAAAGCTAGAAAGATGAATCCATAAGCGGTCCGAGTGCAGGGCCTATGAGTGCATCGCACCCGGGCGGCAACATATTAGGGGCGGGCCTGTCCGAGGGGGGTTAACATCTGGAAAGGAAAATCTATTCCAAAACCAGAATCGTGGCGGTCAATGATTACATTATGTTCTGGTAGATTGAGAACTCATACTTTATTTGCTATTCTTGTGATAACCACGGAGTTCTGTAAATGGAGAACTTACCTTTAAGGGAAATTTTAAATAAAACTTTGAAATGCATGAGAGAACCGAATGACTGAAATCAGTCAAAGATGACATACACTAAAGGAAGTGTTCCAATGGTCTCACAAAATAAAACAAATTTAGACAAATTATCGGGTAAAGTTTACCCTTGATTGTTGTACTGGCATTCTTGATAAAAACTAATAACGTTCGGTTTAACTTCGTCAAATTTTTCAATTTCGAATGGAGAAATAAGAAAAGAATACGTGGCAACACTTTCATTTTAAAGTGAAATTTTTACTACGATTATTGTTTTCTTCTTTGAAGAAGCATGATTGTTGTAATCGAAATGTTAGAAGTCTCTTGAAAAGTCTTTGGAAAAATTGGCCTTAAAAATTTCTCCGAAAAAGGTACATTTTATGGGATTATTTGACGAAAAAGTAACAAGGTACTTTGAGAGCAGTTTTGTTTATGTGCATATGAATACAGTATTATGGTCGGGTTTGGACATTTTATGAGGCAATATCGGCCGGATTGGGTATATGGGCTTTAAGAGCATCTGGTAACCAACGTTAGGGTAGCAGGATCGAATCCTGTCGAAGTCATGGTTGTCAATGATAGTCTTTGTCGTCGTTATTGTCAAAAGGCCGGTATCGGCTGTTTATGAGCTTTTCAAAATAAATTAATACTCCGTTATTCAAAATTCGACGTCACACTTGCCCTGGTTTGCCTTGGCACACCAGCTGACAATGGAGAAAATAAAAAAAAAATAAACGAAAAAAGACTAAAACCGAGCTACAGCATCTGCTAGACTATTGGTTACTATTAAGATGAGCAATGACAGAGGTGACGCTTCCAGAATCCCTCCTTGACATGTCTGTGAAGCAACATCCAATGCGACACCCACTCTCGCGTTTTTACCAATTACGTTGACCGTCAAGGTCAACACCCAAAAAGGTAATTGGAGGAAAACGGTCGACACAAAAGTGGAGGAAAGAAACCGATGGCGGGAAAATCGCATTCGAGGCGCCTTTACACAACCTGCGACAATAGGCGCAGGACTATCGACCAGAGCAAAGGTCACTCACACGTGCCCCAACCACCATGGGGGCTGCTGATACATGAGTTGCGAGAGACAGCGGGTCCACGGACTGCGGGCGAATAAGGCCGCGGAATCGGATCGGCTCTCTCTCTTTCTCTAGCCGCCCACTTCATTCAAACGCTGTTTTGGTGACAACAAACGATGACGAATGGGTTCGTATTCAATGGGGGCTTTTTTTCCGGCGCCGCAGAGAAGTGAAGACCCGCTGCTCTGAATTTTAGATCAGCATCTAGACGTCAAACGCGTTCGCAATGGGTTGAACATTTAAAATCTCGATCTCTCGAAATATTTGTTTTTTTTAATAATACACAAACTAAAACGTACAATTGGTTCGAATTCGAAGACGGCGTTGGAAAAAAAATTTAGGGGAAAATTCGCACATTTTCGATGCGTCGTTCCAAAGAAGTGAACAAATATTACTGAAAAAACTGACATATTTTGATAGAGGCAACGTTAACACTTTAAAAAATACTTTAACATAGTAATAATAACAATACTAAAATCTCGAACGCGAACTCCGATGTATACATGATTTTACTACATCTTCAGCAAAAAAATCCAAAAGATCTTTCGTTAATCAGTGTTACGCATGAAAAAATTAGCTACAGTATTAACTGTATCATTTAAGCCACATTCTCTAGGATGTTTCCTCGACATTTCTTTAAGACGAACTCATACTCTCCTAGGTACGTGTTTATTCAAATTCCTAATTCCACAGCAAACCGACTACTACTGGTGTTACTGGGAATATTCCAAGTTACTCCGAAACATTTTCTCAAAAGGCGCAATAATCGATCTTTTAAGACATCCTCTCTCATCAGTCTTTCTCATCTATCTTCCCTCATAAATTATTTAGCCGCATTCACCATCCCATCCAAAGCTTTTCACCGCCATGGGTTATCGGAAGCCTAGACCACGCTCCTGATTTTAAATTCCAATTCACTTCGACGCGTTTTCTTTCCCTGCAGTGATTCCTACCGCCCACTCTAAATCCGTGAAACGGATCCAGGCCTTCGTGTTTCGTTGATTGAATATTCCTTTATGGTTCACCGAATTTTCCCCGGCTATTTTCCCACCGAGAGGATACGGCCGGTCGTACCTCTGGTTGGTTCCGCTCCACATCCTTCCCCTTTTTATACCTCGTCCTGGTTGCGCTGTACTCGAGAACTCATCCTTTCTCCGAGGTACGACATTTCCTCCTCTTGAACTTCTTCTCACGTGTGCCACAATCGAGGAAATATATTTATGCACACCCCGCACTTTCCACGAGACCTTTCTATGTCCCTCGGCGGTGTTAAAATTAATCCGTCTTTCAATTGCAGCCTCCAAAATTCGTTTCGGCGTGCTTCCTCTCATCCTTTCACCGTGCTTAAATCCTTGACCTAATGACGGCTAATTTAAGACAAAAATCGTCGTCTGTCTCTGACTGCATCTTCTTTCATTTAAAAACATCTACCTCTTCGTTATTTTGAAAATGATTTTCGAAGAGGCGATGATTAAACACGTTGGGTTGTAAATTTCAAAATGTAAACTGCATCGGCGTATTACAATTACGGTGGAGATGCAAACAAAATAGGCCTTGCGAGACTGAGTATCCCGAAAATCCGAAATAACTTCCTTACACGAAGAATACATATTTTTAGCACTCAACGTCCTTGGATAACGAAGAAGTTAGCCCAAAACGAAGGAAAGCGGTCAATTTGATGATTTGACTGACGCGTCCAATCCTTTATTGACAAAAAGAGGCAATGAGTTGATGACCTATACTTAAAAGTTTTTATTAATCGATGAATTTACGCCAAGTATTCAATACGTCACTGACAGTTACATAAGAAAGCAGTTTCATCCCATATAATTCGAAAGAGTATCGAACATAGCTATAATACTAGCAGTACGGATATCTTTTAAATTAAGAGAATACGAGTTTACTTAGAACATAAAACAAATCAAATATTTAAGAAATGCTGTCGAACCTTTAAAAAGACATTAGAAGACCGTATTAAATTTATATTATGAGATCACAACTAACGGAAACGAATAGATCTTTCATAGCACTGGCAACAATTGCACGTTATATTCCAGTAATGAATAAAAATGAATGAAAGACATACGACAGCCATACTCTTGAGACACTAAGATAAACATTCATTTGTATTTCCATGAAAAATAAAAATAATAATTAAATATAACAGCATCCCTTATCATTACGGTATTACCAAGAGCGTTTTGCGAAACCAATCAAGAGATGAAATTTCGTTGATGAACGTCTACCCACCAACCTTAAGTGTTACGCAGAACATCACGCAGTTATTGTACATTCGGATCGATGAACGATAGAATGTCTACTTCAATTATAAAATGATACCGCAAATAACAAAAACTAGCATCTCTTTCAACGTATTTTTGAGAAATCATATACCAGGCAATTGAGGCAAAGTATCTTTACTTGGTATATCCCTGAAGACAATTATTCGGGTAAGGGAAGCGCAAAATGCAATTCCAAGACTGAATTCCTAAATTGTGAACTGATTTTCTAAACTACAAAAGAAAAAACATTTGGTAATTTAAATGCGTTTCGAAAGTTCTGTTAAGGACCAACTTCATCGTTTACGTTTTCGCAAAATCAAATAAACGATATTAAAATTCCGAATATATTAGTTTCAACGCGCTGTTTTGAAAATTAACAATTAACAGAACCAGATTTATTTGCTGGTACGCGTTGTGGAATAAATACACACCAACTTTAAAGGTTAATACTACGGATTATGTAATATGTTAAACACACAAAATAATGTCAATTAATGAAAAAGACAGTTCAGTAACAAGGTTGACATATAAGACATTTTAGAACGAGTAGAAACTGCACCATCGCATGGCTAACGACACATGCTAACTTCGAGGAGCTGAGAAATGATAATGCTTAAAAAACTATGTATTATGGCCTGCTAACAATGACAGCCTGCTAGAAATATTAAATTTCAAAATTATACCTTAGTAGAATCTTCCGAATATGGTAAAACTAATCCTACATAATGTTAAAAATACGTTGCACTCAAATTTTCTGATAAGGGAGACCGTTATTTTTTCAATTTGAAATGATGGAATAAGCAGCAGTAGAAAATTCGCCAGTTTAAAAAAATTAAAACGCAAATAAACTGAACATATAAATATTAGAGGAAAAGTACATCTACCCAAGAGCAAAATGTTACTTTATGACTTTTAATAATCGTCCTGAATAATTAGGTATTTTACTTTAATATTACTAACACACACACACGAACAGCAAATAAATTAGGAAAGATTTCAGAAACATCTCTACCACAGATGCACACGATACTTCATTCAAGTTTTCGGCAATAAAAACATGAGGCAAGAGAACGAAGTGACCGTTATGGTATGGCTACTAGCACGCATTTTGAAAACCGTGTAACTCCACCCGACATCAGCATTCAATATAAAAAATTAATCTTTCAATAAACAACAGCAATGACATATTCAAGAATAAGAATGACCATAAATATTGCTATAGCGAGCAAAAAAATTAAATATGAGATTACATTTTTTTAATGTAGACAAAAACCCTCCATTCATCAAAAGTCTGTATCTCCTTAAATTCATTAGGCTTACGATTTATCACACGAAAAAACACAATTTTCTCTTAAAAAGAAGAAAGAAAGCATGTACATACCTAACAGCCACCCTTACTGACGATTCGTCGTCTGCCATTGTTTTGTTGTGTTCTTCGAATACACAGACTGAAGAGAAATATCTTTCAAATGAAACTATTCTTTTAGACTTAAGAGCACGAAAGAATGATTCTAGAAACTATAAATAACATAAATCACAGCAAGATGTCTTCCAGAGATGGTCCGCGATGAGAGCACCACAAATTTTTAAAATAACGAAAACATTTGTAGACTGGCACCTAGTCCGGAAAATAAACCAAAAATACGGAGGCATCGCATGGCTACATAAGAGCTTTAAAGCTTTGAAAACAATAAAATCAAAACTAACAGCTTCCGGTCATTGGTAGCAATTTCAAATCACGTGCATTTCAGATCCTCTCTGTGTACGGTGTGCCGGTAGACTGTTGGAAACAACTGACAGAATATCGTTACGTCGTTTAAGAGGAGGGGAAGGAAGCCGTTCAGAATAAAAAAATAATCGAATTCGAAAGAAGCTAGGGTGTGTGCTTCCATCTCTCGAGCGAAATCTACACTTTTCAAAGATACGGCGCCGCAGTCGAGATAAATATCGAGTGGACTAACAAAAGTCAAAATTACGAAAATGTGATAAAATATTGTCATTAATAAGAATTTTATCCTAGGGAATGTATAGTTTGTCTATTAATGTGAACGATATAATTAGTGTACTTATTTCATAAAAAGACATTTAAAAGTGCCGCAGTAATATTCTCGTCATAAATTTGTGTATTTCTGCTATTTAAGAATTTATTAATGTAATATTTCAATGAAAATACCATTGAAATATAGTTTGAATAATGCTACTGTACTTATGCATAGAATTTTAATTATTAATGAAATTCTGTTAGTTTGTCACTTGGACATATTTATGCAGATAATTTACCGTTTTAGTTGGTGCTTAATTTTTACCATATCAATATATTATAGATATGTCTCTTTTTTAAATTTACTGGGGCATAGTGTAGGAACCACTCTATCGAACTCGTGATATTAGTGTTTTTCATTTAAAGCGAAAACTCAGTTTTATCTTTTAAATTCACCATATTATTCGTTTTTATACGAATAGCTATTTTTATTTAGATTAATTTGAGCACTATAATATATTTTTCGCAAAATGTGTCTGTGAAGTTTATTGCTGCATAATGACGAAAGACGCGCCAGCTTGTATGAAAAAGTTGAGCAGACAGTACCAAACAATGGTATAACGGTATTAAGATAGAAAGTAAAGGGTAATGACTTACTTGTAATTTTGTGTAATACGGAGGAATAAGCATCCTGTGGTCGATTTGTAATAATTATTGATTTTACTTTAAACATAAACGTTTATATTAGTTCAATTCTAAGTTTAAAAGGAAGTTGTCGATAGCCACGTTTGATTTTATGAGATACTGCGGATGCCATGAGTGGAAACTGGTTTCCGAAACGCCGACCTAGTCTTCCCCATTTCAGTATCAAATTATAGAATAATTTCAATGAAATACTTTACTAGGAACAAAGCCAACAATAATAAGAAATATTTTTTATCTGTGTTTTATGATTCAACGTTTCAGAAAAGCTAACTTCGAAATGGCAACTAGGTGGGGAATTGTTAGTGCCGGGAAGATAAGTCATGACTTTGTTACTGCTTTGTCGACTTTATCCGCTGAAGAACACCAAGTTGTTGCAGTAGCTGCGAGGGATAGGGAGCGTGCAGAAGAATTTGCAGCTATACACCGCATTCCAATGGCATATGCATCCTACGGTGATCTGGCAAAAGATCCGGATGTTGGTATGTCCTTAGAGCAAGAAAATAATAATTAATAAATTCTCATTGTCAAAAAATATCTTAGTAAAATACTCCTTTTGGTTGCCTTGTATGCAAAAATATAGTTTAATAAAATGAGCATTAGAATCAAAAGACATAAAGACTTACCCATTATTTTGCATGGATTTCACAGAGGTAGTATACGTTGGTTGCATCCATCCACACCATAAAGTAGTGGCACAGACTATGTTAGCAGCAGGAAAACATGTTTTGTGTGAGAAGCCATTGTGTATAAATGAAAGAGAGACTAGAGAACTTGTGGCAGAAGCCCGTGAAAGAAAGCTTTTCCTCATGGAGGCCCTTTGGAGTCGATGCCTGCCTGCTTATGACTGCCTTAAAAAAGAACTGGAACTTGGTGTTGTAGGGGAAGTTTTGCAAGTCGTGGTCTCTTTTGGTCAGAAGTTGGATAACATAGATAGAGTTTGGTGAGAAACTTTTAAAGGAAGTATTTGTGCAAAATATATTACTAGCTTTGAATTTATCTGTTTTACATCGAATAAACTTGTGGAATTAATCCATGCCATTTAATGTGGATATTTTTTTTAAATGTGAGTCTTGCAGTGGTGGTGTATTTATTGTTTTACCTCATATTTTGTTTAAATTTTTAGGCTAAAAGAACTTGGTGGTGGCACAACTCTTGACATAGGCATTTACTGTCTACAGTTGGCAATGTTGGTGTTTGGCGCTGAAACGCCTTGTAATATAAAAGCAGTGGGTCACTTGAATGCTCATGGTGTTGATGAGAGTACGAGTGTTGTTATCACTTATCCCCGGGGACAGACTGCTACATTAGTGACTCATGCTCGTGTTCAATTGCCTAATGAAGCTCTTGTAGTTGGTACCAAAGGCACTATAAAGGTAAGAGTACATTAGCAAATTTATAAGTTATTCACATAAAACAACTTATGGATTTCAACTAATTTCAAAGAAGTTGATCCTTATTATAAACTCTAATGTAGAATTCTAGAATATGTATGCTGTAGATGCTGTTTTATCTTTTTTGACTGAAAAGGTGATACGATATACATATTAGCAGACCTTCATAATTCATTTCTATAATTATTTATTTAATGAAATGAAATAACTTGACAACAGTGGATTTATATTTTAAAACCTAGAACTGTTTTGTTTAAAGTAACAGTTTTGTTATGTGAATAAGTTTAATTGTGCAATTTTTTGAGCCACTTCATACTTATAGTTATAAAGTAGTTGATTACAGATTCTTCAGATTAATTATTGTGTCTTGTTGACATGGCATTAAATAGGGTGAATTTGAAATATTTTTTGTATTAAACTATTAAAGCATTGGGTTAATGTAAAATTTATATTTTTTGTGTTACCCTAAAAATATTATTGTCAAAAGTTTATTGTGTCATTTCAGCTTATAAGCAATCGCCCTTTGTAAATGTTGACTAGAAAGTAAATGGCTTAACGAACATTACTGTAATTCTGCCAAATTATTTTTATTGGTATCAATTTTTGGTGGAACTTTATGTTATTTGAATCAGCAGTGTTTTTAGTCATACCAGATAGTTTTCATGGTTAAATATATTTTTAGCAAATTTTAGAATCCAAGTGGAGCAAAATGAGCCGTTGTTGAAATATATTGTTATCGAAATGGTTAATTTTGCACCTATTTCACATAAGATACAGTTAAAGAAAGTTCATTTACTGTTCTCTGTAATTGCAGTGCAAAATTTTTCTCTATATAGACTGTCAATCCTGGTACTTTTTGAGGCAACTAGTTGAATGTGAGAGGGAGGATGGGAAATTGACCAATTGTCTGTTGCCAACCTGTTGTCTTAATACTCGTTATGGGCAGCATAGTTGGCTGATTGAACAACCTATTAAATCATCATGTACCTCTGGTGATCTAAGAAGGTCCCAAAATCTGAGATGAACAAAAATGCTTAATAATGGAGTCGCAGCCATTGCAGAAGTTCCAAAGAGAAGCTGTTAAAAATTGAGAAAGTTCGTTCACCTAAAAAGTCTTCTAACAAAAAAAATTGCAATAACGTGAACCAAAATCTTATGTAAAATATTAAAGTACAAAAACTTTAGTCACAAATTTAAGATTGATTTTACAAAATAGTTTTATGGGTTCCGATAAATTGATCTTGCAGATTGGTTCTGAAGAAACAGGCCAGTGTCAATTGTTACATCTCAATGAATAGTCAAGTTTTACCTGCAGGTTTGCAAGATTTATTTTACAAAATGACATTTGTTTGGATAACTTGTGTATCTCATACTTCATAATTTGTCAGTATCATATGGCAGTGCTCTGCAACCTTTTCAATTTCACAGCACACTTTCGGGTGCTCTCGAACTTTGCGGCATACCGAACCAAATATATCGAGACTGTTTAAAACATTTTTACCATCTTATAGCCAAAAATAAAGATAAAATCGCCTTTCTCACATAGATGAAGAAAATTATTTCTAAAATCTACAATTTTTGAATCGTTTAGTCCAGATTACGAAATAATCCTATGATAAAAATTCCAATTCTCCAGTTACAAAGCAACTTTGTTTCAGTTTCAAATAGCAGAAACAGCCTAAGAAATCATACCATAAGAGATAGTTGGTTTCTGTGGTCTTAGCATTAGAAGACTAAAATAGTATTTTTCTCTTGCCTTTGAATTAAAAAATTACCGTGGCACATGGAGTATTTTGTCGTGGTGCCACTGCACACCAGTTGCAGAGCACTTTCGTATGGTATCAATAAAATCTAATGTAACATTATTCGGAATGTTGCCATTAATATGTGGATTAAACAATGTAACATAAATGTAAACCAAATTTAAAATCATGGAAATTATTGTTATAGGTCTCATTTTTATAATTTCAGCTGTCTAGTCCATTTTGGTCACCCACAAACCTGAGTACTCCTGAGAAAACAAGAGACTTTTATTTGCCTTCTGCATCTCAACCTTTCAACTTTATGAATAGTGCTGGGCTTCGGTATGAAGCAATGGAAGTTCGCCGCTGTCTACAGCAAGGTAATTGTGGAATCTATTGTCTCAAAGCTAATATTTTTCATATAACAGTTATTATTTATTCCAAAGCTTCATTTTTGTTAAGTTTATCATCTTCTGTAGTAATTGAGTACTTTAATTTTATTCATTTAAGTGTTGTGTATGCAAACACATACAGTTGCATATCTACATTCTGTGTATCAAGTTCATGAAACTTAATTCCTACTTAACCCCTCAAGCTGGACAAGATTTCTGTGCCTTCAGTAGTGCCACAGTAGTAAATTTGGCAGAAATCACTGCACTTGCTCTATCTCAAACAGTATTTAAGATTTTCAATATAACATGTTTTGGTTCAACTTTGACTCTTCTAATTACAATGGATTTAGAAAAAAATTTAGTTTCATGCAGAGCTGTAAACCAAACTGCTATAATTTTCCTGAACCACGAACTGAACCAAAACCTGTGACTAATTTTTTACTGAACCACAAACTGAACGAGTATTTTTTTTGCAAAAGTGGATCGGTTCGGTTCAAGCTCAATTTACATTCACATTTGTACCCGCAAGCTGTAAAGGTAAATATCATGAGGTGTCTTCACACACACAATAAGCATTCCTCTAGTAAGCAGTGCATTCAAAAGTATAATTATTTCCCTCATTTCCTTGTCAAATTCCGGATCACACAAGTATGAATCAATATATGGACTTCGGATAAAAAATTGGAAAATC
The DNA here is from genome assembly GCA_036926305.1 of Uropetala carovei. Lineage (NCBI taxonomy): Eukaryota > Metazoa > Arthropoda > Insecta > Odonata > Petaluridae > Uropetala > Uropetala carovei. The sequence continues at coordinate 558,609 of JAXCHB010000100.1, forward strand.
GCATGTTCTACAAAGTTCGCCAGACGTTGTTGCTGCGGGGTTTCCCATTCAAATTACACACCTAAACCTGAAACATTTTTCTAAAATTTATTTTCTGGGGATAATTTTAATATTTGGAAGTGGGTGTTTTTTAAATGCGCTTATGGTTTCTCTTTGGCATCTGTCTGTGCATTTGCTTAAATTAAAATTGTCACGAAACTGTAAAACATACAGAACTGAAACTTGGAGGGTATATTTCTGTACTGCTGCCACTTGGTTTTATTTAAATTTGAGTTTTGAAAAATATACAAGTTCAGATTGAGGCTCATTTAAAATGTTGTTTTTTAATATCTCCAGAAACATAAAAGATGGTAAGTTGAAAAATTGAGCGTATATTTCCACATTGATGCCACTTATTCCGTAAAAGTTTGAGAAAATCCAACAAGAAAGTCACCATTTATTTTGAGTTAGAAAATTTCATATGCGGATTTGTCAATCATTGTCAACAAAAATAATTTTCATAGCAACTTAAGTAAACTAGATCTATGCCAAATATGTAAATATGTTTAATTTTCTTTCATGTGCTCACATAATGTAACAAATGAAGGGAAATGTATTATCTAAGGCAGTGCTACTCAAGTGGTGGTCCTCGGACCGGCACCGGTCCGCGAGCCATCGGCTGCCGGTCCGCGGCAAGTTCTTAGGGTAATGTACAGATGTTAACGTAGCATTGCCTCGACATAGACTAATGAGAGTGAGACCTGGACCTGGATTAACAAATGCCTTTATATACATTTAATGTAAAATGCAAGCTTTTTATTCTTTTCCTGGGACGACGTGTTGTCCTTCCCGTTTATTAAACCTCTCTTTTCTAAGCAGATTTAAATTGGATAGTGCCGCAAGAATTTTAACAGACATATACTTAAGCTAATGATACCTACACCTGCGACTAACAGAGGAACGGGGGTGCTCTATGGCCAACCGTTTGGGTCAATCCAAATCGTAAACATTAAATTTATCCCGAATGTCGTTTTAAATGTCACGATGCTTCAAAACGTTTGCTGACAGAGTCAAATATCCGTTCTCGCCTTTTATGAAACAAATCGATCATGAGAGTCCCGTAATTTCTCATTCTCACGCGGATTTATTTTCTTGTTGTCTTTCTCCATGAGATCAAGAGTGATCCATCGAACTGAGTTTTTGTAAACAACTGTAGAAGAAATTGGTGCGTAGTTCTTGGTTGATGAAAAGGCCATTAAAGTAAGGAGAGTTAGGAATATCTCACTCAGTTGCCTTTGAGATCTTTCTGAGGTGTGACTTATTCAGAGATCGCAACCCTTGGAGGACCTTAGCTCGTAATAACTGTAAGTAAAATCACCGATATTTTGCATAATAATATGAAGTTTAAATTGTATGATCTACTGCGATATGTGCAGTATCTTTCACATGAAAGCATTAGAAATTTGTAACATGAACTTTAAAAATGCTTGGATTTAAAGAATCACTAACAAACTGACTGATTTGGATGGCTCTGAAATATTTGAGTAAAAAACACCACTGTATGATTTAATAACATCTTGTTGGACGTCGTTAAATGTGTTACAATTTATCTTACGAAATGATTTGGCTTCAATTAGGGATGACTACCAGTATTGGAAAACCGGAATTAATACCGGTATTGAATTAGACACACAATACCGATATCGGGTTTTTGGTATGAAAAAGTACTTTTTGGAAGCAATACCAAGTTACCAAAAACGTGTATATTAATCAAATTAAACATGATATTGATATCTTTTATGCCTGTGTAAATCAGTAAATTTAAACTTTTTCTGTACGACCATACTACGTAATATTTATTTTTTGATATGTTTAAGAATTTTATAGCCTGTGTCCATATTTTTTAAACAATTCATGCAGTTTATTGAATATTTAAGAGTGAGGTTCGATCTTATGGTTAATTTGATGAAGTCATGATATGCGAACTTTTTAAACTAATATATATTTAGTTTTTTCAAAGTACAGATTTATGTAGTTACTGAAATACTCATATCTTGCTTTTAAACTCTATTTGATATATTGTAAGGAGGAAGGTTTATTCCATTATTAATATCATATCTGAGTGCTTATGTTCGTATGTGCGTGCGTGTCTGATGAATTGCCGAATGATTATTTGTAACAGTTTTAGAAAGCTTATGCTTTGGTATTGACGCTAATGTCCATTTTCAATACTACTAGAGTCCCGAAGTTCCTACTGCATTTATTCGGTTTTCATCCTAATATCAGAAATGAAGTATTTACTTGAAGTATAGATTTATAAAAAATATTTTTATCTCCTATGTACAGATGATGATAGTGGAATTCCAAAACCGGAGTGTGTTATTTGTGGATATATGTTGTCTAACGGTGCAATGAAACCGTCAAAACTCAAAGAGGCATTTAAATACAAAACATAGAGAAATGAGTTCAAAGCAGAAAAGAGTTCTTTGAAAGAAAGCATGCCGATCTGAAATGCCGTCAGAAACAGATCTTCAAAGTGTCACACATAAATATAAGTGCTATTCGAGCTTCTTATAAAGTAGCGCTTCGAGTTACTAAGAACAAAAATCCATACACAATTGGTGAGACGTTAGTGAAAGGCTGTATTAATGACGTCTGCATGGAATGCTGGGCGAGCAGGCTGCAAAGAAAGTGAGTCAGGTGCCACTTTCAAATGACACTATAGCTAGATGAATTTTAGACGTCGCAAGATATGGAAGATCAGCTCATAGAACAGATTAAATTAGCAAAGTACTTCTCTTTACAGCTTGATGAGTGTACAGACGTTTCAAATGCGGCTATTCTGATGGTGTATGTGCGCTTTGAATTTAATGGTGATTTGAAGGAAGAGTTCTATTTTTCTGCTTCACTACCGACAAAAACAACTAGTTCTGAAATTTTCAAAACTTTGAATGACTACATCGTTAATAAATGTGGGTTGGACTTCAAATTTTGTGTAGGCGTATGTTCTGATGGCGCTGCCACAATGACAGGACATTCAGGAGTTGTTACGCAGATTAAGGCGCTTGCTCCAAGTTGCAAGTCGACGCATTGCTTTCTTCACCGAGAAAGTCTTGTAACAAAAAAATTGTCACCAGAACTTAATAGTGTGCTCAACGAAGTTGTGAAAATTGTTAACAATGTAAAGGCGAATTCTTTAAATTCGAGACTATTCTCTGCATTATGTGATGCTATGGGAGCTGATCATAAACAACTCCTGTTGCATGCCGATGTACGTTGGTTATCGAGGGGAAAAGTTTTGTCAAGAGTATTTGAGTTACGAAACGAGCTTGCCCTGTTTTTTCAAGACAAAAACCAATTTGGTCCCAGTTATTCAGAGATGTGGATTGGATAGCCAAGCTGGCTTATTTGGCTGACATCTTTGCCATCATGAATGATCTCAACACCTCCATGCAGGGAAGGATGGCTTCATGCTTTACGATGGCTGACAAGATCGATGGACAGAAACGAAAGCTAGAAGCATGGAATAGTCGAGTTTCAAGAGACTGCTATGACATGTTTCACAATTTAGCAACAGTCATCTCCGATGCAAGTGAAGAGATTAATATTACATCTCTAAGAAAGGTTATCAGCGAACACTTGAGGAATTTGGCAGAACGTTTTGAGTTTTACTTTCCAACAGAAGAAGATCCACGGAAAGGGAATGGATGGATCCGAAATCCATTTATCTCACTGAAAGATGAATTAACTGTCACTATGGAGGAAAAATTGTTGGAGCTGGCTGCTGACGGAGGTTTGAAGATGAGTTTTGAGACTACAAACTCACTAGCTTCCTTTTAGATAAAAGTGAAAGCAGAATACCCAGAGCTTGCTGAGATTTCTCTGAAGACTCTTCTCCCATTTCCTTCAACATACCTGTGCGAGATTGGCTTTTCAGCCATGAGTGTTATTAAGAACAAGTACAGGAATAGTCAGGATATTCATCCTCCATTACGCGTGGTACTGTCTTCCATCGAACCACGACTGGATAAGCTGGCAAAAAATAAGCAGAGTCATCTTTCAAATTAGAAAAGCTTACGTTTAAAATAAATAAACAAAATTTTCATCCTACTCAATTTAGTAAAATTGTTTATTCTGATATTTAAATATACATTTTTGTAATATATTTCTGAAAATACTTTGCAGATTTGATTTTTTATATATTTATTATAACAGTATTATTTTCTCTACCGGTCCCTGGAACTTAAAAAAAAAATTGCCGGTCCGCCACAACAAAAAGTCTGAGAAGCACCGATCTAAGGCAAATAAATGAACTTAATACATACAGTGGAACCCCCATTTAACGTTTGTGTCAGGGGCAAGTTTTTTGTACCTTAAATCGAGTAATACATTAATGGGGGTTATCTAAAATTGAAAGACTAAATGGCAGTTCATTAATGTCAAATATGTTTTATTAGTTAAAACACAAATATTAAGTTATGGATTAATTACGATCAATTTTTTCATTTGTAAAATTTCACAGAAAGAAGATGGTTGAGAGTAATACCAGCTGTAAGTCCTCCGGCAAAGGTGATTCTTCTAGCTTATGGTTTTTTTGCGAAAGTAGTGGTCACTTCATGGCTGTGACCCTCATTGCACTTCCTAGCAGTGAATTTGTGATCTTTAATTCTTCCGAGACAAACTTTCTTAAAACTTTTAAGCAAATAAACACACTTAATTGAAGCGCTCCTATGTAGGAGGAATCAACCAAGCATGCAGATCCTTTCAGTTTTTTAATTTCGCATGCTATAATGAATACATGATATAATTGGGCTTGCATGGGTTATATAAGATTATACAGTAAAACCCCATTATAACAGGTTTTGGGAGACAGAATGTACACGTGCGTTATCGGCAACCCACGGTATTTTGGGAAATAATTTTAAAAAACATGAAAGCATATGCGTTATAACAAATTTAATTGCAAAATACTATAAAAACTTTTGATTTAAATGCATACCTTACTTTAATCAGTGTTTTTAAAATAGTCAGATATTTTCTTTTGGCACGACAGCTGATGGCATTTCTTCGTCACATACGTCTTAATATTTTGCAAATGTAAAAGATGAAGATGATCACAATCACCCTGTCTCTCCATCCAATTCATCACTTCACTGATGTTATCCAATACTTTGTTTATTTAAGGGGTCTCAACCTCACACATCTCCTCATTCTCGCTGTCATCTTCCGATAATTTTTCTGCTCTTCCACGGTTCTGGACTTCAGCAACAATTTCTTATCATTCTTATAGACAGCGACGGGAGTTTAGCATCGCGGTAAAATTTGAACCAAGTTGTTTACGAAGAAAATAAATCGCGGTAAAATTTGAAGCAAGTTGTTTACAAAGAAAATAAATCGCGGTAAAATTTGAGCCAAGTTGTTTATGAAGAAAATAAATCGCGGTAAAATTTGAACCAAGTTGTTTACGAAGAAAATAAATCCCGGTAAAATTTTATCCAACTTATTTACGAAGAAAATAAATCGCGGTATAATTTGAAACAAGGATGTTTACGAAGAAAATAAATGGAATCATTTTGGGAGACATGACATGACCCGCGGTAAATCCGAATCCACAGTATAGTGAGGCGCGTTATAACGGAGTTTTACTGTATTTACGAGTTTCGAATAATTATCCCTCAGTGAAGCAGTTTTTAGTCTCATTTGTTACATTTTGGCCCTTTATGCGAAGTGGGCTCGCAAATTTGATTGCGTGTTTTGTGCGGTGTAGGGAAATGCTACAGTGACTGACGAGTAAGAACATACATCCAAAGTTTTAATAACATCACCGCCTCGATGTAATAGTAACATTGTTGTGAATAAGACTTCCTTTTTTTGGGGGATTGTCTTCCTTTCGGGTTAACAAGGTAAATATGGCCGTGGTATACACGGGTGGCCCAACTAGCTAACACGTCACGTTAGTGAGCGAGCGCCTGCGAACTGAAACGTAAAAAAATCCGTGTTCACGTGATGACGTCATCGCAACTTTCGTGAAGTACATCTACATGATGGATGTAACAGATTAGGACATTTAAGGTGGATTGACAAAACCGCACGAATAAATATTAATTCTTTTGAGTTTATTTAATGTAGTAACAACGCCAGTATGTGTTGTGCCATGGATGGTTAGATTGAATTAATATTACATCTCCAACAAATCAAATATTCTCGAGTCACGGTGTAAACGTACCTGAAATCGGGGCAATGCCCCGCAAGGGACCAGAATTTTGCCCCTTAATTGCGGGCAATTCATTAAATCGGGTCATACAATACATTATTTATATGGAGCTTTGGTCGGGGCTGCAAAAAAAACCGCCTTAAATGCGGGTAAACCTTAAATGGGAGAACCTTAATCAGGATTCCACTGTATGTTCATTTTTCTTTCCTGCGCACCAAGTACTTTGCAAGTGAAAATAAACGGATAATTTACGATGAAGAAATGAACTTTAACGTAAAGATTACGTTACAATTACTCAAGTGACATATGTTTTAAATAATTTTCTATTTAAGATGCACGTTATTGATAAAAAAAATTGAATTAACTTATAAAATGTAAATTAAATATAAAAAATTGAAGAATGATTACTTCAAACGCATTTTATATTCTTTTGAATAAATGAAAACTCCACCTATTCAGAGCGTCGATAATTCTAATATTTACAAATTTTATTTAATACTGATGTATTAATTACATTGTACACCATTCCCACGCCAACCGCGGGGGTTACGTTCCTGAAATTGGTAAATGCTTAAGTATATTGGAAATTGGGGGTTAGGTTCCACGGTTCGTATTACTATACCATATATTATTGATCACTTACATTACTCGCTTATTTCTCACTTAAATACATTACATAAATATTACGAATACAATAACATGTTGTTCTTTCCTTACGAGCTCTCTGGTTTGGCATAGTCGAAACTCCAGTAGATGAAAAATGTGTGACGAAAAACAATCACCGCCATCTAATTGTAAGTGCTACTAAATGCGAGAAATAGCTTTCCGCTGTTCGGGACTACATATTCTACCCCAGAATGAATTCTTTTTTTAAGAATTTCTTCAAACGTATCACACTGTGCATGAGCCAAACTATTGAGTAAAACAATTACCGACTGAAGGATTACAAACGCCCCGTAGGTAACGGAGAAATTACGTGCATACTACGACGTACATCACATCATTTTATACAATTTACTACGGTCTTCTAATCTTACCCGGCGTTTTTTTGCATTTAAACAAATATTATTACGCACAAATTCAGAAAAATATTAAACGTTTAATTTATTTAGTATGCTGATATGAATAATACACAACTAAACACGTCGTGTGGACTTGCGGTGCGCGAAAAGCATGCGTATGCTGATGTGAATAATACACAACTGATCGCCTCGTGTGGAATGTAGAGACTTGTGACGGGCGAAAAGCGTAATCGTACATTACGGCAACAAAGTAATAGCAAGCAAGTTAGAACAACAACATAGCCTTTGTGAGTGAGTGCAGTTGACAACAAAGTCATACGATGCGCGAGATTATCGTGTTGAATCATAGGTTGAATGCAGTGACTTGTGGCGCGCCAAAAGGATACGTAATCGTGTCAGTACGGCAACAACGTAATAGCGAGCATGTTAAAACGACAACAAAGTCTTTGTGAGTGAGTTAAGATGACAACAAAGTCATAAGATGCGCGGTATTTAAAAGTTTTCTTGGTCCGAACCGTGGATACACAAGGGAAATGTCCGCGGTTGGGAAGGGTGCGGCTCAATATGTAGACCGCGTATAGTCGAGGGCCGCGGTTAATAAACCCGCGGTTGGAGAGGGAAGGGTGTATTGTATGGTATTTTATTTAAGCCTCTTCATTATAACAGCATTGCACTTCAATGCACATGATGAAATAAAATGATAAATTCCCATTTTTGCTTGAACTGAACTGCGAACCAAACCACTGCCAAAATGTGAACTATAAACTGAACTATTACCGGAACCATCATCGTGAATTGTGGACTGAACCACTGCAAAATTTAGTATGCTTTGCAGCTCTGGTTTCATGTGACTAGTGTTATACAGCAGGACCTCGATAACCATCATTAAGTGGCTCCTGGAAACTCAACAGTTAGCGAAATGACGATAGTCAAAACCGATTTTCCCCCAGAAACAATGTCATAGGTCAATAATTCGTTCAAAAAGACTTTACCCGCATCATATAAAACTGAATTTTTAGACCTTAGTTTACTGGAAATTTTAGATTCTGCATCATTTTCATTCATTCACTTCTAGTTTTATTTGTAGAGATGTCACATTTCTGAACCTTTTAGCAGCATTGTCACAGGCACTGTGTTTTGGGGCCATTTTTCACTTAATAAGCTATAAGGTATTTAAGAAATATGTGTGTTGGGATATGTCAACTGTTGACAAATGAGTTGACAGTTGTACTGTGGCAATCTGCGAAGGAGCATTTTGCTGTTTGATTATTAGATTTGAAAGCAAAATTCTAAATAGTATTAGTCTTTGTTTAATTCTCTTTCAATTTACATGAAATTTTTTTCACTCTAACACCATTGACTAAATGTTCTCTGAGAACAGCTACAGTGCCCCGTTTTGATAGGTGAGGCGGGGAGGTAAGTTAATGTCTATGATACAGAATTAAGTGTGCGTTACATACTATGTTGCCTCAGGAGACAGAATGTCTGGACATGGTACTTGTGGGCAGCAATCTTTGTCTCTCAGTTACAGTGCATTCGTCATTTTATTCGTTTGTCTGCTTCATTCATATGCTGATGGAATTTTTTCTACTACTTGGCATCAAATGATGGTTGATTGAAACAATGATTATCGATGGCAACAGTTATCGAGGTCCTACTGTACTTCTTCCAAACACAACCTATATTATGATAATGTATCTGTACGTAGTATAGGAGAAACTACAGTATAGAACCTTTTATCCAGATTCCACTTATCCGGAAATCCAGTTAACTGGCTATTTTAAAAAATAACACATTTTTCCAAAATTTGCTAGGAGAAAGAAATTTAAATTTAATGCCACGCTAGTAATTACCTGGCTCACCACCATGTGTTGGATGCGCTCTGGTGAGCAAGTGAACATGTCATTTATATTGGAAAGTATCCGATTACTGTAGTATATACATATTTCTATTACTGTACAGCAGAGCTCCGCAACCTTTTTATAGCTTGACCGCATAGAAAACGTCCTGCGCGGAAATTGCCGCGCATCCCCTCCGAGGAGGGGTATACCCCCACTCCCGCTCTAACTCCCTCCCTCGTGAACGTCCCTTGCAGTTGCCAGCTTTTGCTGTTTGTTATTTTTTCCGAAAAATTAAAAACACCGCTACTTTTCATAAGTGGAAAACAGGTCTACGGCCCACATTTGAGGGAAACTGACAACACTGAGCTGCTTACAAGGGACTCTCCGCTCGAGAGTGAGGGGAAGGGATAGCAGGGGTGGGAAGGTGTGGAGGTGGGGTAGGTATCCTTAGCTCCGCCCACTGGTTGCCAAGAAGGTCGTTTTCTGTGCGGTCAAGGTATAATTATACGGCACACTTTTGAGCACAGTCAAACGTCGCAGCACACCAAACAAAATGCATGACTGTGTAGAACATTTTTATCACACTATAACTGACAAAAAAGAAAGAAAATAATCATTTATCCTATGCAGACAAAGAAAATTATTGATAAAATGCATATTCCACAATTAAAACATACTTATGAAATAAGACAATGATAAATATTGCCAATTCTCTATTTACAGAGCAACTTGGTTACGGTTTCAAGAAACTGATACAGCGTAAAAAATCCTAACATAAAGTATTGCTCTTTATGAGAAATTTGTTTCTGTGGCATCAACTGAAGAATAATAAAACAGTATTTTTCTATTCTTTATAATTCTGCCTGTGGTGCAGCATTTTGCCACAGCACAGCAGTGTGTTGCTGTGTTTTGGTACTTTTCAGTATGATCAAATTTAACGATTTCATTACATCAACAAATCTGTGTCTTAAAGTCTCCAAGCTGTCTTTTTAGAAGAAAAACGTGTGGGACATACATGTTTAAGTGATTTTAGTGGTTCCTCAGAATTTGTTTTATTAATTAAATTCCATCTTATTACTCTGTCACTAAGAAATACAGTCGAATGTCGAACGCCGTTTTTCCATAGACTTGCATGTTATAATCGGGGGATACGTTCCCGCATCTCGGCTCGTGTGAGTCGTTTGTTACAAACAACTTGCACGAGCCGGACAGGGCCTTCTGGAGCACATCCCTGCATACATCTATCTATACATACAACTATATATCGCAGCGAAATTAATATAAAAGTTATTAAAAAGCACAAAATAACTTGCAGCCTCACCAGTTAATTTAAGGTTATGCAAACCTACACTTCTCTTAACTCTGTCAAACCAGCCATCAAATTACATGAATTTATCACGTTCTAGAATTTTCTCCTGCTAATAGTTGAACGACACTCTTTTATTTGATTCACTTGCATTATCACTATTACATTTCCTTTTAGATATCATGTCAAGTGATAAATTTATAAATAAATCAATAAAATAAATACCATATATACTCGTGAATTGTGCGATCCCGCATAATATACGACCCCTTATTTTTTGCCTCAAAATCTTGCTTTTATCCTATGTATCATGTAATGTGCGAGTTGGAATTTTTTAGTTCTGGTAGCACAACCTTCAGTACCTTTTAAAATATAATGTGTTTTCTTTAGTTCATTTCCATACGATTTCTATCTTCATGAAAGTTAAGGGAAAGCATTTAAATGCATAACTGTACTTCTGATTGAATAACTACCTTTTAATTACCTATATTTATGTAATAATGAAGGGAAAATGAGTGAATAACTGTAATTATCACAGTTCATAGCTCACTTGTCTGTTTTCTGTTTACAGTATTACCCGTATAATGTTTTGTTTTGTATGATGTAATATTTTGATTAAACTACAGTATAATAATTTTACCTTCTTTCCATACCTCTTTCATGATGAAAGTTTCATCAATATATAAAATGGTTAAGAAATGTATGCTTGGCAACTCAGTCTAATACCGTAAGCGTTAGAATATGTTGTGCGAATGGCTGCCTGATTTTACCGAGGTCTTTGCATGTAAACAAACTTTTATTCTTACGTTTATTTTATGAATTTTTGGTAACTTTTTGGATGTTTCTTTTTCTTTTCATAATAGAGGTACAAAGATTAAATAAGGTTATATGAGAACTTCATTAAATCTACATGCGTAATATTATGTTACATAAAAATTAGAAGTTCGTGAGACAAGACCTCAGATTGTGGTTACGGGTAAGGCTACACTTAGAAATATGTTCAAAACAAGAGATGATTTCACCGTTTCAAAAATATACCTTGTGCAATTTGCAACCCCCTAATTTTTGGCAAAAAAATAGGTCTAAAAAATCGCATATTATGCGAGTATATACAGTAGAACCCCCAAATTCGCGGGGGTTATGTTCTCGAAAAAACTGCAAATTTGGACAACAATAAATGATGAAAAGGTAGGCTAAAAGTGGTTTTGAACCAATACAATGTGGCATTTAAATCTGTTGTAGCCGTACAGTTTATCGCATATTGCCTGCCCACTGACGTCACACACTGACCACTAGCATGTTTATTTCGCAACTCATTTTTCTCACTTAACCTTCACTTTTATCCATAATATCATAAATATCCCTCTCAATCATCTGAGAATATTTCTTCACGTATGTTTTGCATATGAAACATTCACTGCAATGGTGAGGAGGATTTTATTGCTCCAATTTTATTGCTCCAGTTGCCTAGAAATATCCTATACAGTTAGAGGAAAGTGGTCCTACTGGTTAAAATTCACAAGGGGATGCAAAAAAGGCATTAGAAGTAACATCTCTGCTTTCATTACAGCATGGGCAGGTATAGGCATCCCCACATTACACATGCAGGGTTTTCGTACGAAGCGTATTTTTTCTCGGCAAAAGGAAGAAAACACCATCTATGGGCTCCAACCTCTACTAGAAGGACAGCTAGATACCAGAGATGCTTCATGACGGATTATTTCGGCATACCCATAACGGATGGCCCGAAAAACGGCGTGACGGATATATACAGCATACAGATTACGACAGGCCATGACGAATATATACGGCATACCCACTCAACTGGTTAAAGTCAACGTCGTCTTTTTGCTTCTGCTTTCTGTATTATCACTAGCTTTCCTCTTGGTAGACATTTTCGGAAAATGGGGTCACAGTGTGATAAAAAAATCCTCGTGATTTTTTCAAAAACAGCATTTGCTGATATTCCAATTATTTCATTTTGAATTTTTGACAATAAATACTTTATTTTTCTTTTGGGTGAGTTTAAGAGTTGATCCAACATGTCATCATACTTCGCTAATAGCTCTATAATTTATAAAAAAATTCCTCGGATGATTTCCTGTCCCCTCGATGACCACGAAATGGCAAGTTCCCCAAAGCTAATGTGAGCGTAACATTTACTAATCTATCGAGAACTCTTCTGCAGTATGAGGTTTCTTGTCTTATTTTGAGATTCATTTCATCAGTAATTGTTTTTCCTTCATACCATTGACTCAGCACTGCAAAGCATTGTTTGTGATCAGATGATTCTTCATGATGTTGAATTTTTTTAGTTAAATGTTGCCAATCTATTTCCATTTGCCATACTGTTTGGATATCTCTTAGAGAATAACCAACATGGTTGCCAGTAAACATAATCCTTTATTTTAGAATAGCAAAACCAATCTCTTCTTATATGAATCCCAGCTTGCGTGATTTGAAAATAATAAGAGTTATTGAATGGTCTGTTATTCTGTTTAGGATCTTTAGAAAAGTCCCTTTGGTTGATTAGGGCCACATAAAATAATCATTCGTTTTTCATTTTCATTCACCTCTTTGGTATATAAACCTTTATCTTTAGGGCATGTTGATTGTAAGTAATTATCATCAGATAATTCAACATAAGTTTTTAACTCATTAAATGTATCCAGTTCCAAACAGCCTTCAAATTCATTCCCTAGTGGTTGTGGAGTTTCTTATTCAGATAAAATTCTTTCTTCACTACCTAATAGTAGGGAAAGGATAGAATGATTAGCGGCTTCCCTACAAAAGACTAGCAAGGTTCCTTTCTCCCACTCCTCATTTACGAGGTTCTAGGTACTCACAGCAGGATGGGACCCGGTCAAAGGGCCAACAGCCAATGGGCTGGCAGTCAAAGGGCCAAAAACCATAGGGCCAACAACCAAGGGCCAACAAATTTACAGAAATAGATAAATATTTAACAGACAATATCAATTTCAGAAATAGAATAAAATTTTTACTGACAATGTTAATTTATGTGTGTGTGTGTATATATATACACACGTGTGTGTGTGTGTGTGTGTGTGTGTGTGTGTGTGTGTGTGTGTGTGTGTGTGTGTGTGTGTATATATAATTTTATTCTATTTCTGAAATTGATATTGTCGGTTAAATATTTATCTATTTTTGTAAATTTGTTGGCCCTTTGACTGCCAGCCCATTGGCTGTTGGCCCTTTGACCGGGTTATAGGTTAGGTTATACAGCTTTTATGTTAAAGGCAATAAAAACCTAAAAATAAATTAAATTTTGACATGGGGTGAGTGTCATCTTTTGTGATATATTCTCAAATTTTCATATTAATAACATATCTAGTGTTAGGATACTAATAAACAAAATTTGAATGCATCTTAATATAAAAGTTGTGTGGCTTTTGCAAAGCTAATATATTAAGATGTGTTCAAATTTTGTTAATTAGTATCCTAACACTAGATATTTGTGTATGAATTTTTGATCTGAGGTCCATTAGCCAGATACAAATTAACACATTATAATTTAATTCATATGGGATATTCATTTTCACAAAACGACACTTCTTTGTGGAACAGATTAACATTGTTATGGAAGAGATGCCTGTTCATTTAAGTTCTTTAGTCCTAATTATATAATTTTACTTTTAGATCTTTCTTTACCAATTCTTTTAAACCGTTATGGTAGTGTTATGAAAAAGGGAAGCTGAATGAATTTTCACAGCTCTGGGGTGGTACTTCATGCACTGGACTCGGGTATTCAATTACCAAGATTGTAGGTGATGCCAAAGTGCTTTGCTAAAGGTTCAAAATCCGTACCACTAGTCAAAATTTATTTGGGGCACTAATTTTTTTGTCTTATTTTCTCAGGACTCCGTGAAAGTCCAAAGATGACTTTGGATGAATCCATAAAGCTTGCATCATTGATGGATGAAGTAAGAAGACAAGTTGGTGTAGTTTACCCCCAGGATTAGTTTGTTTGGTACTGACTGGTTTAAAATTGTTATTATCTTTATAATTTACAACAGGCATTTTATATTCATTCAATTTTATGATGGAATGTTATAAAGTATCTTTAATGAAGTTATATTGTTATTTGGTTTCTATATTTTTCTTTTCCTAGCCAACCACTTAGATATCTTAAAAACTTTTGCATAGTCCTCATTTACGTACAAGGCAAGAACTTTATTATGTATGATAGTAGCAGATATATATAAAAAGAAATAACCTGATCAGATCTTTCTAATTCCCAGTGTATACATTTATTATTATTCTTGTTATATTATAGAGCATAGATTTGGATAAAGATACCAAAAAAATGATGAATGAAATGTTCATTTCGAGGATTGATAAATTATGTAAATTGAAGGCTGACAATTCATCTGCATGTAGTCTATTTTGTTTGTATAACTCATTAAATTTTCCTTATTTGTAAATTACAAAAATCATACTTGTCGGAGATAATATATTTTCCTGTAAATTAAAAATTTGTTTCACAGTTAAAGTATTGATACTATTTACTGCATAAATACCTATTAAGTTAATACAAACATTGTGGGCTATTTCCTCTTAATTTCTTTTAAGTTCCTTGAATGACTATGCAAAAGAACAAGTTTATCAAGATTGAGTTGTCTCCTGTTTTGAAGTTTTCATAATGAATATTTTATAATTATGTGGTTTGAAATTTCCAAATTGAAGAAACATTTCTATAAGATTGCTTAATTCATAAATGGCAATTTATATATTTCTCGTATATGTGAAGTAACTGACATTTCCTGCACACATTCCTGTATTTTGTATTATTACTGGGGATGAAGTGTAGGTTTTGTAAAAGGCACTCATTTGGTTTCTGCTTTATTAAACTAAGCTGGCAATAATATTGTATAAAAGGCACTATTTTATATGATCCTATGGAACTCTGTTTTTATAATCTTAAAGCCTCTGAATTGCATTGAGTGTATATAGTATACTCTGATTCATCGTCTTAATATGCTCTTACTAAACAAAGATGCCTCCTAAGATCGCTTTAGTCGCAACATTGTGATTTTCATATGCTATTATCTCAAAGAGAACTTATGTTTGTTGGTATTTTTACAAAAAATGGGTTCTTTGGCTGATTACTGGATACAAATTTGAAATTTGACCATCTAAAACATTCCTATGTATTAAGTGAAATTAGGCATTAAAATTTGGGATTGTTTGTAGTTATAAGTTGTTATATGCTCATGTTAAGCTGGTAATTTACTAGTGTCTCAATTTACTCCTTATTAATTGCCCATAATTTTAAATTATTGGCAACACATAATAAATAAAGGCAGTCCTTTTCTCACCCATACCTTTACTATAACTTACTATGTTCTTTAAAACTGTTGAAGTTGACTAGTGATTGTTAGCTTGAAAGAAATTTCTGTGTTTAAGTATAAATGACTGATGAGTGATGATGAAAATGTTCTAATTTTTTAAAGTGGTTCATATAGAACTGATTGTATTAGTATTGATTAAAGTTAAAAAGGATAAGCCATTGCTGAAGATGCTAATTAAATATGAACCAATCGTTAACTATGGGGTTGTAATGAAAAATAGAGGTCAAACTTAGATTTGCCTTGGCCTTGGTGTAATACTATGTAACTGTGCCTCTGTGGTTAAGTTTGATGCATTTCTGATGAAAATTACTGCAGTTTTATTTTCCACTGGTTATAATTTTGTATGGTGCAAATTTTTGTCATATAACCATTTTAAGTGATTACAAAGTAGTGAGTAGTTTCAGGGTTTACAAAGAAAAGGTTGGAAAAAGTATGCCGTTATATAAAAATGAGCTTTTTATTGTCTAAAAAGATGTTAATTTTTGAATGAAAATTGAAAATTCTAGCTCTTGCCTTAAAAAAATCAAGATGATTCTTGATAATTCATCACTGCCAAGTGATATGAATAAATATATCGTCAAAAAATTTAAAAAATTTATTTATTTACTTGGTATGAATTTTACTGTTTGATCTCTTACATTCAGCAAAAATGAATGTAATGGTAATTATTGTTGTTTTTAAATGCCTTGTATTGCTTTCTAATGCAAAACACTTGATTTTACTGCATCCCTGATCAGTCATGAGTTTTGATTGCAAGTTTAAAAGCACTCCTGCCATACCCAACCTTATTATTTAGTTTTCATCCTCTTTAGAACAACAATTTTCTTAAGTTTTAAATGAGAGGAAGTCTTTTTATAGAGGCATAATATTCATGTTGATTATAGATAATCGAATTTCTGTTTAAAGAAAGATTTTTTTCTTTTGCTTGTGATAAGTATAGTTTTTTATTCATTTGCATTATTTCATTTTTACATTAAATTTCATAATGTTCTTCCAATATTACATTTTTTGGAAATTCAAGTTTATGATTGTTATACATTGTGGTGGGTCACTCATGTGATTAATATAAATTTGTATGAACAATGAATGTGTGAGAATATGCTAATATTGTGTATATTAAGAAGTATTCCATATTTAAATACTGAAATTTTATTAAACCTATAATTGCAATAGTGCTACTCTCAGAAGGAAATCATTTTTAATTCGTTCTTAAGCACGGCTTTAAGGAATTTATGTAGCCGTAAAATGGTTTAGTAAACCAAATGCATGTATCAGCAACTCCTCAATATAATCAAACTATAAATTGCTGCACCTTATAGCTACTGGATATATCTAGACTATAAGTCAGTTTTAACAAAAATGATGTGTGTGGGGGGGGTGTCCCTTGTTTTCTTGCTTTCAAATGGCTCATTTTTTATTTTAAATGGCCTACGAACTATACATAGTTCTACTATTGGTAAAAGCATACATTAAGATACAATGTCAATCAGAATCGGCCAATGGGGGCCCGACAATATTAATATTTATAGTAATAAGGAATGATTGATGGAGCCCCAATTTAATGTTATAACTTTTACAGTGTTTTTTTTAATGAAAATCAGCTTGGAAATGATTTTTTGGAAAAGTTTTTGCAAAATTTACACTCGATACTTGAATAATTGAGAACTTCTGGGGTTCCTATTATTTGGGGGCCCTGATACCTCACATCTTCCCTTTGTCCCTGATGTCAATCATGATCTCGTCTAGGCCAGTGGTTCCCAAATGGTAATCTGCAGACGTACCAGTCTGTCACTTAATTTCCACCAACCCAAAGAAATTATGCAAGAGATGTAATGTATTTTTAGATTTATAAATTGCTTTAAAAAATTAAAATCTTGCTAAGTTACCTATTTAAATGTATTAGGTATTTAATGTTTGTGTTGAAAAAACCTAGTTAATTTTTTGCTCTTGTAAAAAATACCTTCCAAATGTTCAAATATAATGGTATATTAAAAGTGTTATATTATTTTGTTAATTAAAAGGTGTTACTTGTTACTACTTGTGGGATGCTGCTATACAAAATTTTGCTGATCTAAGAGTGGAAAGATCTGGGAACCACTGGTATTTTATATAATAATAGCCGTCGTCCGTCCGTTGGTTGGTTGGTTAGTCACGCAATGCAAACGCTACTAACTCGAGAAATGATAATGATAGAAACTCGAAATTTGGTAGGGATGCTTGATTAACACTTATTCAGAGAATGACAAATTTAAATCGCAAAAAAATTCCTTGGTTCGTCTCCAAGAGAGGCATTTCCATTTCCCATTACTTAACATGTAAAACGCGATTTTTCGACGTGCAGGATTTTATTCATTTGGAAATTAAAATTAGAAGAAATTAACAGACGACCTTCGCATTTGTACCATTTGGAAGGAAAAGTTATAAAGTATCTTATTCCGTTCGTCTTTTTTCGCCCACAGTTCGAAATATTCCATGTTAAACGTTTAATTTGCATATTTTGTGGAAATCTCGCCATTTTAACGTGATGTTGCTATGTCGACCATTATCATTGTTACACCTCTATTTTCTATTATTGTATACATCCTTCTGGGAATAAGGGTGCATTGAGTGTGATTGAGTGCTTCAATACGAGAGAGAGGAAGGAAGGGGAGAGATTGGCATGTTTTGTGGAAAATAAGTATATTAACGTAAATATAAAATTTTTTAAGTATGAACAGTGTCATTTTAGAAAAATTGGAAATAAAAAGCATTCTTAAATTATTTGTAAACCATACGTGTTTACGAATTTATATTGTTATTCCTCGAATTAATTTCGTAACAATGGCAGAAGTTTGGAAACGAATATAAATTAAAATTCAATTAACATTAAAAGGACATTTAAAACTGTTAACATGCAATTTTCGAAGAAACAACTGTGAATCTTTTAATGAATTGATTTGTTTTTATAAAAGGAACTGGAATTTACAGTATGTACTGAATTGACAAGTATACCTATTGCAAAGCAAAAATCAATTTAAAACTGCTTTAACGGTTTCTACGATAAACAGTTAGTTTATTTTTCTGGTAATATGGATCTCCAATACAACAATCCATTCAACCGTCAAGGGAACAGTTTACAATGTTGAAATAAATTGATTTGTTTTTGTTCAGATAGTATTGAAAGAAATAATTCCGCTGATTGATTAATTATTTTTTAATTTAAATATTTTAAAGAGTTTTATTTTAAATACGTAATACATAATGACGGAGAACATTACTGAGGATTCGAGTTAAGCTTTCTTTCTTCGTAAGTACAGAGTACAATTTTAAAGCAACCATAATGTTAAGTGCACGAAATTATATTATTTTCCCTACGTTATATATGTATACAATTAATTATTTCCCGGTCTTTGCACACCGACATTCATATGCAGCATTGACGAGAACAAGGTGGGAGAAGAAGAACAGAATTTTATAGCCGAAAATAAAAACCAAACAACAGAATATTCACTAGAAATGTAATATATGACAAAATATTTCATATGTACAAGTGTGCTAATAACTATTTTAAATACAAATATTAATAATCAATCTATCTATAATTCTTCCGTTGATATTTCAACGGGCATTACACTAGTTATAAGATAATGTTTCATTTTATTGGGCCAAATTACATCCCAACACTACATCTGAACAATTTTCTTATAAACTACTTACTTCTCCCTTTGTGATGATTCAGAACTCATTGACTTAATAACTGGATAGAGGAAGGAGTCTGTAGAAAAAGTTTGCAAAAATAAGTCAGTCACATCTACCATTATTTTCCTTCTCAATTAATATGCCAATGCACCTACCATTAAAAAAAGAAGCAATTGGTGAGTGTTAACTTAAAAGTTATCATTTCCTTGATCCCTATGTGCTAATCTTGAGCTTTATTGTTTTCTATATGTGCAGTGATTACTTTTGAGTAACAGATTTTACTAATTTTTGTCAAAATAATTTTTCATAAGGAGGGAATTCTTTACTTATTATCTGTACTTATGTGAGAAATTGTTTTTTGTTTTGTAGGTATTTAGCACAGTACTTTCCAAACACATATCAGTCTAAACAAGGGTTACCTATATGTAGTGCTTTTATTCTAGAAACAAGTGATAATATAAAAATGAATTTTTATGGATAACATTTATATAAATAATACTTTATACGCATTAACTTAATTTTATTTACTTAAACTTAGGTTAAATTATTTACATTGAACTTTGGTGAAGCTCAAAGTCTTTCCAGCTCTGCCAAAGCACTTTGTTCGCAGATTTTATCCCACAACTTGTTACTCTGTAGTTCACGAGATCTCTATTCCATCAAGAGATCTCACTCAAGAAAGCGTGACATAGACTTGACCAGGGTGAATTAATAAAGAGACTCATAGGAGGAAGGGAAAAATGTAAAATTAAAATAAACTTTTTTGTGGTGAAACAATTTGATTAAGAGACTCAAAAGCTTATGCAGTGATGACTTAGTGACATGTTGCATATAAACATAGTTTATATTTGTGCATCTCATTGTTTCACTTGATTCATTAATTTTATGCACTGCAGATCTCCTTATACAGGTATAATATTGCACATAATACTGCTGTAAATATTAATCCACATTTAATGCTGAGGGTTGAGGTTAAATCCTTTGTTAAGAACAATTAGAAATATGAAATAAAAACCTGATTTTACTATAGCCTGCTATATAAATGAGTGGTAATAAGTATATTTTTAGTTTTACACTTCTACATATACATATTTATTTTAATGTAATGCTGTTCTCCAAAAAATATGCCTTTTTAGGAAAGTTAATTTGATTTTACAGATGGGGGAAATGAATCCATAGTCCCCATCAGGGCCAGCGTGAGGCATGTGCAGTCGGTTCTCCGGAACAGGGCCCCGCGCTTTATTAGGGGCCCTGCACAAGACTCAATTGTCATGTATTGAGATTTAGACAATTTTTTTAAACATATTAATACATTCCGGACAGAGAGGTTGACTGGAGGTCTATCTTCAACAAAAATTTCACAACAAAAAAAATCCATTACCAGAGCCACCTGGCATGTATACATACATAAATAGGCCCTGCTCCTGCTCACTATCGAACTAGGTCCTGCAAATAATCACACCGGCCCTGCTCCCCATTGCCTACATGACTTGCCATTCATGTATTTGCTGTTAGTGGCAGTTAATTTATTAATCTAATAGCATGACATGTATTAATTTTCAGAAATGCCTGCAATTTATATATTATGGAAATATGTAATGCTGATATCCAGCAACAATACAAGGTAGCCATTCTTCATTCATTAAGCATCCTTACAATTTGATTTTCATCCATTAAAAATTTTGTGAATGAATTACTACTTATGTATAGTTGTTTGGACCTAAGCCACTATTTGCCTAGCCAATCAAAATGAAGAATAAAACATTATTTATTTGAAAAATTTCCACAATCAGGCCACAAAAGTTTTGATATGGCCTGATTGATGTCTTGTCATTCTACGCAAGGGCCTTTTATAAAAGTTTGGCCATTCTGTCCCAGAATAAAATTTAATAGAAACAATTTAACTATTATGGTAGTGTGAATTGTTATTTTTCTCATAAATGACTACTGTCAAATATGAAAGCTCAAAACCATCTTATGGTCTGATGATGACATTAACTGAAACAACAAATAATATAATTTGGATACCGAAATGCACATTTAAGCTACAAAGTAGCCATCCTGTTTTATTTTATTAGGAACACCCTTTAAAGAAATATCATTTCCTGCTGTCACCTAAACTTACTTCTCTAATGAGACCAACTTGACAGGGTACCATAGATGGCCCTTGGGAGATTTTACTGCTTATTCACAATGGTTCTCTGTAGTTCTATTTAGCCTGGAAATTTATATTTGGTAAATAGGAGAATGGAACATGACACAACATTTTCTATTAGAGTAGCAGCAACATTTACTTCAGGAATTGCGGTCCCTATATAAGGAGAATCATGCGATAGAAGGGGCTGGAGGAATGCATGCAAAGAGACCACAAAAGATAACACAGTAGGAAAGTATACAAGAGCCTCTTATTTTCTTAAAATGGTACAGGTATTGAATGACAGTAGGCAGGTCATATTACAACAGTGAGATATCTAATACTATCAAATAAATTGCTAGTAATTTCAAAATAGAAAAAATTGAATTAAAAAATATAGAGGGATTGAGAGAGAGTAAACATTTTTAGAGCCAACATATATGAGTTGGGTAATAAAAGAAACAAAGTGTTTTGGAGGCCTTCATATACTAATAAAAAGGTTTGGTTCAATGGAAAATAACTTTTTAACTAATTAAACTTCTGTTTGAGATATCTTCACATTATTCTTCATCGAATGTCTGAATCCAAAACATGTAAAAGAAAGAATCAAAAGTTTTTATGTTAATTACTGCAAAATAAACCACTACAATGCATTTCGATGGAGAATATATTGTATTATTTAAACGTTACATCATAGCCACACTTCCTTGTCATCTACCTATTTCGATAAACATCCAGCAACAGGTCCCTAATTTGTAATCTCTTAAATTAAAAAGATCTTAGATTAGTTTAATTCACAAATCATGAGATAGGATTATAGGCTGAAGATGTATTCGCTTGAAATTATATTTCCAAATATCACTCGTGAAAAATTCATTTGAATTAGGTAGGTACATTTATAAATATACATTCACTGTGATGTGCACATTTGTGATTGTATTGTCCCTAAAAAGAGCCAAGTCCCATTGGGACATGTATGTATATATAATAATAATAATACCTCAAATATTGTTTATAAAACTAACATGAATTGCTGCAATAGGTTACAGCGGAGAATGACATTCTAAATATTGTATTTACTAGGAAATGTGATACAATTAATTGCGACAGATATATTGCAAATTTTCATTTTTAATGCACTATATATTATTTTGCGTGCCGTCTTACGTAGATTTTTAATGAGATTTGCAATTCCGTTTGATTAGGATTATTGGACTTTATATTCTCGCGAAATAATTCTTAGAAAAGATAATTCAACTTAGAAATATTTTTACATGGACGAAATACAAGACAATCTTTTTGAGTTTTTAGTTATCAGCAAATAGAAATATTCTCATAAGTAGTTCCACGCAATGCCACCAGGCGTCACCGAACTTTTTCCGCGCGACAGTCGAAGTCGAGACGTCGAGCAGGATATGGTAGTCTGGTTCGATGGGATGGGAACCTTCTAGAAATTCTAATAGGTAAGCGTGACTATCACGTTTTTGTTCTTGTAAATTGAGTTTTAAGTGGAATGTAAATTATTTTAGTAACATTATATTTATTGTTTGTAGAGTGTATTGTGTTTTTTTGTGACTGGTTATAATGTTCTTTAAGAAGATTTGACTTTACGAAATACGAGGTTTACCGACGATGAATTCATACGAATGGATTCCATTTTTGAAATTAGCGTAGTTGAACTGTGTAAAATCAGCTATTAGAAATAAAAGAACTTTTCGAAAGTTCTAATTTGCAGACCTGTGTTATTAGACGTGCTGGGTGGCATGAAATAATTAATGGTTTCACTTTTATTTATACTTTCCAATAGTTACAATCAGATTTATTTCTAAGCATGTGCAGGTATTCAGAACATTAATGACAAAAGAATAGAAAATAAGTTGAAACAAAAAATATTGTTAATGTAGACTTTATCTGTATAAGAAAATGAACTGAACGCAGGTTTACTACAATGCAATGTGTAAACACAGAATTACAAATATTTTCAACTCATTTAAATTGTGAAACTAGCAATTATCAAAAGTTGAGGTAAATCTAGTGATGGTGACTATTTAAATCTTCAATTATATGCATGAGTTATATTACCATGTCTATAAGGTGCAGGCTGATTTTTGGAGACATTTTTTGTGAAAAAAGTGCATCTTATAGCAAGAAAAATATGGTACTTAAATTTTTAGACATGTCAAGTTACCAAAAGGATATCTGGAGTTTCAATTTCAATTATGAATTTTCTTAAATTAGAAATCATTGCTTCATTTATTGAGAGTACCTAACTACTCGATTTCCAGATTATACATCCTTTCAAAAATTCCAGCCATCTAATTTTATAAACATTTCATAAAGAACAATGTTTCCATTTCTTTGCCAAGTGTAAAGAGTTACCTATTATGATTGTGAATTCTGAAAAGTTTAATCTAATAGTAACATTCTTCCTGTTCCTTTCACTGCCATTATTTATTTTGCAGCACCTGGTTGTAACTCCTTCATCCCATCTTTTTTCAGCCCTGCACCACAAACTGCTCTTTACTCTCATACCCATGTTAGGAAGGGGTGAGAGATTTTTTTCCCTCATCCCTTTGTGGAATGAAAGTAGGAAATTACAAGCACAAAGTATTATTTATTATTGTCACTTATTTTACAAAACATTATTTCAGATCACATCAATGTACTACAACTAATAGCAGTACAATAAACAGAATGCTATGCCCTAGTAATTTTTTTACTTTCTTGACACCAATTTATAACAAAATCCCGGCTGCTAATTGAGGTATTGTAACATTTACTGGTTTTTCTTTAGGCTCTGTATACAGCTTAATATCTTCCCTTTCTGGGCCTACCAATGCATTGTGATCTGAAGAATCTTCACTGCTGTCATCCCTAACTGGTTCCTTTCTGTATAACATCAGCTGTAAGTCTTCAACCATTAGCATAGTGGAAGTCACTTTCTTCATTTTACCTGCCTGCTTCAAAATTCTTTGGCAAGTACTTTTAATTCTTCTCCTTGATTAGAAACAAACATTTCCTAAAGATAAAATAATAAATCACACTTTGTCTTACCGGCTGACATAAATGAGGAGGTAACCCATGATGTCGTGGTAAGTACGCAGTTTATTTTTTCTTTCTTCATTAATTACGTGATATGTAAAATGTATTTATGTGATGAAAATCAGTCCACTTGGAGTTAATAGCCAAAATCCTCAGTTTTGCAATCAATCTCACTGATTAAACCATTGGAATGGGATAGGTTAGTATAGTGATATACAGGCGACTTCCGAGATTTGACTGGGATGCGTTCCTGAAAACGTGGTCGAACCTCGAACAGTCGAATGTCGAACACCATTTTTCCATAGACTTGCATGTTGTAATCGGCAGATACGTTCCTGCATCTCAGGAAAAAATTGTCTCCCCTCACGTTATATAAAGATAAAATAACATTACTAATGTGTTAATACAACAATATTAAATTATGAATAAATTAAATAAAAAATATTTTAAATGTATAACTTATCTTTTGCACTAAAAAGGAAAAAATAAATTTGTGTTTGTATGATTATTTTATGTAATTTAAAAATCCAAATTAAATCAAATCTGCTCCATCCATTCTGATGTTATTTAAATGGAGGAATGAGTACTACCGTATCTGCCTGAATAGAAGCCGACCCCGGATTTAAGCCGACCCCCCAAAAATTTCCACAATTTTTTGGCAAAAACGTAAATTTCGTAGATTTTATGCTGAAGTGTGCCGGGCATTTATGCACATCTTAGAATACATTATTCGAGATCGAAGAAATGAGTGGGAAATGGTTTAGTTGTTGACATTTTGAAATATTACTCCAATTAATAATTTTGCATTGCTGAATAATGTTCCACATTCAGTGAAAATAATTTCATTCATCTTCATTTTCACAAAAGGACAAATATAGTAACAGCGATCTCGCCAAGATATTTTTTCATCCAAGTCCATTTCCAATGAAATTAGCATTTACATTGCCTTATGAAACTGCATTTTTATAATTATACACGTTCCACGTAAAGTTTTACCGAAATTCAAACAGTTGAGCGTTCAAAGCCATCAACACATTTTGCGTAATCGTCAATTTACGTAAGCGATCTCGCCAAGATATTTTTTCATCCAAGTCCATTTCCAATGAAATTAGCATTTACATTGCCTTAAGAAACTGCATTTTTATAATTGTACACGTTCCACGTAAAGTTTTACCGAAATTCAAACAGTTGAGAATTCAAAGCCGTCAATGCATTTTGCGTAATCGTCAATTTACGCAAGTGATCTCACCAAGATATTTTTATATATATTCATCATAGGTCAAAAAATATAGTACTATCATTTGAACGCAAAAGCAATGAGAGACTTCGAGATTTAACCATAACCCAAAATTTCCTCAGACTTGCATTTAAGCCGAGAGGTTATTTTTTCATGATAGATTTTGACAGAAAACATCGGCTTGTATTCGGGCAGATATGGTATTAGTATTTTACCAGCAAAGTTAACGGAAGAGTGACGTGCAACATTCGACTTGTTGAGCTTCAAACGACTCACACGAGTCGATCCGGGCCAGCTGCAGCACATCCCTGCATACATCTATCTATATATACAACTGTATATTGCAGCAAAATTAATAACTTGAGGCAGCATTAGTATTTGCACTTGCAGCCTCGCCATTTAATTTAAGGCTATGCAAACCTGCCCTTCTCTTAAATCTATCAAAACAGCCATGACTTGCACTAAATGGAGGCTCATCAACAGAAATTTCATCCATCCTTTCCTTCAAATCATCATAGAGATCCTTAGCCTTTGCTCTAATCATGGCCTCACTAATAGGAATGTGTTTCTGACACTGATGATCTACCCAAAGTTTTAAAAGTTTTTCCATTTTAGGAATCACAACACCACACTTAGGACTGTTTATTGTTTCTATCAAATTACTTGAATTTATCACATCTTCTAGAATTTTATCTTTCTGTTTCACATAAGTGCTAATAGTTGAACGAGACATCCCCAACAATTGTGCGATTTCAGCATGGCTTTCACCTTTCTCAACACGCTATAAAATTTCTAATTTCAATTCATAACTATGAGTCTTATGCACTCTTATTTGATTCACTTGAATTATCGCCATTACCTTTTAAATGCAATGTCAAGTGGTAAATTTATAAATAAATAAATAAATTTAAATAAAAGATTTACAGAAAAAATGAGTGAAATCAGCACAAATTCAAACAGAGCAGGAATGACGATGCCATGTCAAGTGATAAATTTATAAATAAAATAAATAAATAAATTTAAATAAATGATTAACAAAAAAATGAGTGAAATCAGCACAAATTCAAACAATTAGAGCATAAATAACAATGTCTAGACTGAAACTAAACCTCGCGTGATTGGCCGGGCCGAAAATTACTTCACGTAAACTAGTTCCTAATTTGACCGACCGATCGGCTGGGTCGAATAAGTGGGCTTAGACCGGTCGAATTCTCGAGTTGGTCAAATCTCGAACGGTCAAATTTTGGGAGTCGCCTGTATGGTTCAATGTATTATGTGCTTATTGCATTGAGATAATGGTAATTTATTGCATATCAAATTAAGTTTTCATAGAAATTGTATTATAATTCAGTGGTGTAATCAGAAGCTGTTTTCCATTTGTCAAGGTTTCAATAATTTCCTCTGTTGTTAACTAATTTTATAAATTTAAGCAACAAGTAATGCAATGTGAAAAAGCCTGATTATTTTTATTATTTTTGATAATTGATTCAGATTAATATGAACATAAACTTCCATTCCCATAATAACTGAAGGATGGACAGCTGTTAGCAATGTCTATTCTTAAACTCCCTTCGGCATTTTTTTTGTTAAACCTCATGCTATTTATCTACATTTGTTAGTTGGAAGACTTGTATATTTTATTCACTATCTAGCAACATTCTATCAATTTTGCTAAGCATTGATGACATATGCAAAGGCAAGGGAGAAATATTGTTTTTAAATTCAGCAAAGATAAAATTCCTCCGTTTCAAAATATTTTTTAAATTATTGTACTTATGTTAGTTAATTTAGAAATTATATACTGAAGTAGTTATTGTTAAGTATTGTACTACTTGATGGATTTAGGATCACTCAACCCACTGTATCTCCTCCAATGCTAGCACATCCTTTACAGTGGACCTTCATCCAGTTGCAGAACTCATCATATTTAAATTATATTTAGCATTCAAATGGTAAATTGATTTGGCTTTCAGTGATATAGTGCCAAACTCTTGTTCTGGCTGTTACGTTTCTTTATCTCTGCCGACAGATGCTTTTTCTACAGCTGATTTATCATGGAACTTTTCAGTTTAGGCTGACTTTTTTCTGTCGATTAACCTTTGTCGGTTTTTCCTACAGTTTTACTTGTCTTATTTTCTTCCGTTATTTTTTTGTCGGTTTTTTTCTCTGCCAACTTTTTCCTATGCCGACTTTTTTACTCTGTGGAAGTTTTTACTCTGCTGACTGTTTTTACTTTCTCATATACGAAGTATATTGAGCAGGGCCATCTTAAGACATTTGGGCATCCTTGGCTAGCAACATGATGTGCCCTCTTATAGTGGGGGGGGTTACTAATTTTTAATGTAAAAGTAAATACGTAAATACACATCGATTTTATTAATCATAAATGAAAACAATACACATTTTTATTAAAACAAAAAATAGAAAACGTAAAAAACAAAAAAGAAACTCAAATAATAACTCAGTTTATAAATAAATAAAATATTTGAAAAGTACTTCTTTCTACATTTACTTTTGGCAAGTTGGTTGATAATTTCTGCACAATCAATATTTTCAAAAAATTCTGATTCAATTGATAATATGTTTAAATTATTAAGTTTGCATTCTCCTAAAGATGAACACAGATAGTTTTTTTATTCTTCTTAGCATCGAAAAAGATCTTTCACCACTACAATTTGTAGCAGCAATACTTTAAAAAATGCGCAAAGCAGTAGCAACATTAGGAAATGTAGACTCAATACTTGAATCTATTATTGCCCTCAAACTAAGCTCTGCTTTAGATGTAATTTCATTGTTTTTGCAATGGTTCACATGTTTAAAATGCAGACATTCTTCAATAAAAATTTCTTCTAGATCATCTGCATATATATTGTACAACTCTGCAACCTGTTTTCTAACTGTAGGTTCATCTAGATATTTCAAATTAATTAAAATACCAAATTTTAGGTGTATATCATTGTAGGCACATTTCCTTTTGTTTATTTCTGCCAGAAGCTTATCAATTATAACATAGTATGTTTTTATACAGAATTCAGTATTTGTATCAAATTGGATGTCTGATGATGTAGTTTCATCGAATTGTCTTTTTCTTTTACTTAATCTTTTAGTTTTATACTCATCACAGCCAGTTAATCATTAGAGCAGTTTATAGTAAATTTAGTTGATTTACTAATCCCTGACCTTCAACTTTAGCAGCAGGCTTTTGTGCAGGATCATCAGAGATTTTTTTAAATGTATTTTTTAAATATTCGTAACCTAAGATTACTGTGTTTACTTCTTCAGCTCTTGTCACTTAATTTTTTTGGTACCTTACATTTCGGTGATAAATAACTTTTCAATACTTCTCACCTAAACGTTGAAGCCACAAAGAAATTGTACAAATTTTGTATGAATAGAAATAATCTGGTGGCTTCTAGACAACATTCTGCAGCAGATTCTTCAATTAAATTCAAAGAATGTGCTGCGCATGGCACATAAATGGCAAGATTATTTTTTGATTTAATACGAGCTTGAAGACTGTTATACACACCTGACATATTAGAAGCATTGTCATTAGACTGTCCTCTACAATATTGCAAATTAATGCCCAAATCGGTCTGTACTTTCAAAACACAATCCTCCATTTCTGCGCTCTTATGACCTACATTCTCAACAAATGTCAAAAATCTTTCTACTGCGGTTCCACTGGTATATTTACATATCTAACTACAATGGTTAACTGGTCTGAGTATGCAATATAGGGCGTTGAATCTATTATTAATGAATAATATTTGGCTTCTTTCAATTCGGAGATAATAGAACTTCTGACATTATTTCCTAAAATTTGAATAAATTCGTCAAGAATTCCTGCTGACAAATACGAAACATTTCCAATGCCTTTATTTCCAAAATCTAATAGATGCTGTTGTAATATGGAATCGAATTTCGCTAAAGTTCTATGCAACCTAAATAATTTCCATTATTTTTATTCCCAATAATTTGATTGTTCCCCCTTCACTTCGGCATGAAAAGGCGCCATCTATACTGTTACTTAATCTATGTTCATAGGGATTTTTTGGTCACAGCTTAGCTGCAATAGTGCTGTTGCCAAATGACACGAATGTTTATGTCTGCACTATTGTTCGTACGAATATCTAATCTAACACAATGAAAAAATGTGACTCATGTCATATTGTTGCAAATCACTTATGTAAATAATAATAAAAAAATATATTTATGAGTGGCGCCCCTGGGCTATAGCACATTTAGCCCAATGGTTAAGTCAGTGCTGATATTGAGAAAGTACGGTAATCACGAAAAAATTCCACCTCGAGATTTCTATGAAAATATACGTTTTAGATGTCACTGAATCCGAAAAAGTGGTTTTCGCAATGCTATTTGTCTGTTACTGGCTCTGGAACCTAAACTGTAGAGTGAAAATGAATGAAATCTCATATTTAGGCATTTTATCATACAGAGCAGAAGCTGTGACGAAATGGTTCACATTGCTCAATAATTACGGGAAGTTTATTCCACGCATTTTTAACAACAATTTGATTTTCTCAATAACCGCTCCAACGATTTTGATCAAATTTCGTACAGTTACTTGAGTTTACGTCCAATAAATTACCAAATAGTTCACATTTTTCAAAAAATGAATATAAAGCTAGTGTATTCTAGGCAACTTTAACAATAATTTGATTTTCTCAAAAACGGCTCAAACAATTTTGATAAAATTTCACACAGTTACTTGAGTATACATCTGAAATAATACTACATATTTCATTTTCTCAATGAATGAATATAAGGATGGTTTATTCTTTGGCAACTTTAACAAAAATTGGATTTTCTAAAAACTGGTTGATACGATTTTCATTTTCTAAAGATAACTAAACGACGCATTAACCCATTAATGCCCAGATTTTTTTTCGTTCTTTTTGAGAAATATGTATTCTTTTTGACTGAAAAATAGGTTTGGTAAATTAATTTAACAAAATAAAACAGTAACTGCTTTAAAAAATAGATTTTTCCAAAAAGTCCCAATTGGGGATTATGGGAGGTAGAGTGTAAAAAAATGGATATTTTTTTTTATCATTGTATTTATTTTTTATATTAAATATTTAACTTTTACAATTAATTAATTTATGCCATTCAATAATACACTCAATATGTAACCCAACATTACATTTTGAACATTGTTTTCTTGCATTTCGTTTGCATACAGCACATTTTCTCTGTTTCCCATCATTTGTCCTTTCTATGTAATGTCCTATGGGATCTGTTCTTATATCTTTAACAACATGATTGCAAAATAATTTCTTCAATGAAGGCCTTCCTGCATTTTTCGGATCAGAGATAGATGAAACATGTAAATAGGTTCTTGTAATACTTCTCTTAAATTCAAGGAAGGGCATACTTCCATTAGCAAGACAATATAATGCATAAGCATTTACCACAGTTAAATCTATCAGATTGGTAAAAATAGGAAAATACCACTATTTTCCACGAATTTTTATCCTATATTTGTTTATGCACCAATTTAATTTATCTTTTTCTGGCGACTTTTTTCTGTCGATTCCTTTTCTGGCTATTTTTCTCTGGCGATTGTTTTGTAGGGTTTGTTTATTGATGATTTTTTTCTGGTGACTTTTTTTCTGACGATTCTATTTTGGGAACATTTTCCTCTTCAACTTTTTTTCCTCTTCCTACTTTTTCCCCTTCCTACTTTTTTCCTCTTCGACTTTTTTTCCTCTTCTTACATTTTTCCACTTCTTACCTTTTTCCTCCTACTTTTTTTCCTCTTCCTACTTTTTTCCTCTTATTACCTTTTTCTCCTTCCTACATTTTTTCCTCTTCCTATTTTTTTCCTCATCTAATTTTTTCCCCTTCCCACTTTTTTCCTCTTCCTACTTTTATATTCTTACTTTTTCCTCTTCTTACCTTTTTCCTCTTCCTACTTTTTTCTTCTTCGACCATTTTTCCTATTCCAACTTTTTTTCCTCTTCGACTTTTTTTCCTCTTCGACTTTTTTTCCTCTTCCACTATTTTTCCTCTTTGACTTTTTTATCTCTTTGACCTTTTTTCCTTTTACTTTTTTCCCCTTCCCACTTATTTTCCTCTTCCTACATTGTTCCTCTTCCTACTTTTTTCCTATGCCTACTTTTTTCCCCTTCCTACTTTTTTCCCCTTCCTAGTTTTTTCCCCTTCCTAGTTTTTTCCCCTTCCTACTTTTTTCCTCTTCCTACTTTTTCCACTTCCTACTCTTTTCCTCTTCCTACTTTTTCCTCTTTCTACTTTTTTCCCCTTCCTACTTTTTTTCCTCTTCCTACTTTTTTTGCTCTTTTTTCCGCTTCCGACTAGGAAGACCCCTAGAAAACTATTCTCATTTTCATTAAGTTCCGGGTTCGAATCCAGGAGGCAATTATATTTTCCCATAAATTTACACGGGATTTTCGTTTTTCAGTGTGGAAGGTTTTTTTCCCGTCATTCATTAAAACGTAGATTTTCTTCGTTTTTGCTTTATTCGACGGCTAAAAGTCTATACTATCTTATTCTTGCGATGTTTACATGTTACACGGTCGAATCATTCAGAAATACAATTGTTTTCGAAATTTTACGGATATTTTGTACTCTTTCCGGACATTGTCAAGGCGACCGTCATTGTTGCCTCCGATTCAGTTATTGCCAATTAAACTTTCAATTAGGTGAAAGAAAGCGTTATTCGCTTCGCGCTTTGTTTAAGCATCGAAATTATTGCTGTAGCAATGTCAACATTTATACATAGCAACAAATATTTACGGATAATTATTCAGTTAACTGCGTATGGTCGTTTCTAACGATTTAATCAAAGCAGTTGAATCTTCCTATCATCGTTTGAATGCTGCAATCTAATCTCTTTGTTTGTCTGTCTGTCTGCCGTCTGTCTGTTACTGGCTCTGGAGCCTAAACGGTAGAGCAAAAATGAATGAAATCTCGTACTTAGGTATTTTATCATACTGAGCAGAGTATATATACAAATGGTTGACATTGCTCCATAATTAAGAGTAGTTTATTCTATGCATTTTTAACAACAATTCGATTTTCTCAGAAACGGCTTTAATGATTTTGATCTATAGCTACTTAAGTTTACGTCTTCAATAAATACTGTATAGCTCATATTTCTCAAAAAATGAATATAAGGCTAGTTTATTCTAGGCAACTTTAGCAATAATTTGATTTTCTCAAAAACGGCTCGAACGATTTTGATCAAACTTCGTACAGTTACTTCAGTATACGTCAGCAATATTATTACCTATTTCATTTTTCTCATTGAATGAGTATAAGGCTAGTTTATTCTTGGGCAACTTTAACAAAAATTGGATTTTCTAAAAACCGGCTGATACATTTTTCATTTTCTAAAGATAACTAAACGACGAATTAATATCTGAGAAAGTATGTATGTATGTTGTACCGATTTTTTACTGTGGGAATTCGTTATATGAATTCGTTATTTTTTCCTCTTCCTACTTTTTTCTCTTCTTACTTTTTTCTTTTCCTACTTTTTTCCTCTTCGACTATTTCTCCTTTTCCAACTTTTTTTCCTCTTCTACTTTTTTTCATCTTCCTATTTTTCTGCTTCCGACTTATTTTCATCTTCCTACTTGTTTCCTCTTTCTACTTTTTTCCTCTTCCTACTTTTTTCCTCTTCCTGCTTTCTTCCCTCGGCCGACTTTTTAACCTGTTGACTTTTTTCTCTATTTTATTACCTTATGCTCATTCGTTCTGACGATTTTTTTCTCAACATTTTTTCTGACTATTTTTTCTGGCTATCCAACTTTATGGATTCATTTACTTTGCCGATTTTTTTTCTTCTGGTGACTTTTTTCGCTGGCGACTTTTCTCTGGCGGCATTTTTTCTCTGGCGACTTTTTCTTTCTGGCGACTTTTTTCTCTCTGGCGACTTTTTCACTCTGGCGACTTTTTTTCTCTCGCGACTTTTTATTCTGTCGACTTTTTTTTCTGGCGATTTTTTCTGGCATTTTAAAATTTTTTTCTGGCGATTTTTTTGCGCCTTTTTTTCTGGCAGTTTTTTTTCTGGTAGTTTTTTTTTCTGGTAGACTTTTTTGCTTGTGTCGACTAACTGGGACCACATTTAAAACTGACCGCGACCGTCATTAACTCCGGTTAGAGGTCCATACTTCAGGGCCCATCCTCAAATCTGAGCTCAGGTGTCTTTACCCTCTCAGCAGAGGGGCACTAGCCGACTTCTTTTGCAATAAAATTTAAACTATTTTATGTTGTTAACTTAGTGCGATTTTGACTCAAGCAACATATTCGGGTGAATGCGCTGCTGATCAAGAGTGTCTTTTTATCGGAATTCTACGATAAATAAAACATATTTACGCTCACATATAATCTTCACGCCAAGGAATACCAACCTCTTAAGAGTTTTTGGACGGGATTGAAATGAAAGCAGACATTCGCGAGACGGTGCGGAGGGTGTTGATGCTTGGTTGCTATATTGTGTTAGATGGGAGAAAAGGAAAACCGCTCATAACTAAAAAGCTTTATAACCTTTTTACTTTCTCCATACGTAGTAATGGGAAAGTATTGTATTCATGAAAAAAATCGACTTCGAGATTTCAACGGAAATACATGTTTTGAGGTCCCTAGAACACGTTTAGACTATTTTCGGAATGATGCTTGTGTGTGTGTATGTTATTGTGGGCGCTCTAACTCAAAAAGTACGTGCCATATCGTTACCAAACTTCATATCTAACACTCTTACATGAGCACAAAGAACTGATTAGTTTTTGGATAATAACGGATAACCGGAAGTCGATGTTTATTCGAAACCCGATTCGGTTTTTGCGATATTTCTTCGTTAAAACATCATTATTGTATATACAATTCTATACAAAAGTTATAGAGAATGTCATTTCCTACAGTTTTCATTTGAAACAATTTTCTATAGGAGTTATTGTTTAGGAGTTATTTATAAATAACCGGTTTTTCGGTTTCCGTTAAATATCTCCTTAAAAACATCGTTATTGGTAATCTTCGTAAGGACCAAAGTTGTAGAGAATAATATTTCTTCCAAGTTTTGTTTGAAACTAATTTTCGTAGAACCATCCATTTTGGATATATTTCGCTTTATCTTAATACCTGTATACAGCGCCAACACCATGTAGCGGTGAATTCTGTAAACATTCAAAATATACGTAATTTACGGCAAGGACGTGTCTTCTTCTACGATACGAAATAATAATTTTGCCTCGGAATATTATTCATAATAATTTAAATATCTATGCCCCAAATATGTAGAAAGTCATGTGTTGGCCACATCAGATTTTTCGATCAAACTTTCAGGAATCGCTTGACTATTCAACTTTTCAATTTGAAATTGGTCGCCGTGTACATAGTAGTCCTGGATTTGACTTCTGGAGCATATCTTTTCCCCATTTGAATAATATGGGCAGAGCTGAAACGAAGCGAGGCCTTTTTTCTTTAGCATTTTCAAATATCTTAAAAATGAGATATCGACGCGGTATTTTCACAGTTATGCCGAACAAAGTATGGAAATGAATTTCCATATCGTAGAAGTTCAAATCTCATTTGAAAAAAGCCAAAAATTGCGTTTAAAAATATAGAAACTCTAAATGTGGCAGGTATGCTGGATATACATATTTTAAGGTGATGGCAAAAAAAATCTCGAAAGTAGTCTTGGGTTCGACTCCAAGGAAGGCATTTTCATTTCCCATAAGGTAACACGTAAAACTCGGATTTACGACATGCAGACTTTCATTCTTTTTGGAATTATAATTAGAAAGAATTGGTATACAATCTTTAGATATAAACCATATAGCAACCAAGCGTTACACCCTCTGCACCGTCTCGCGAATGTCTGCTTTCATTTCAATCCCGTCCAAAAACTCTTAAGAGGTTGGTATTCCTTGGCGTGAAGATTATATGTGAGCGTAAATACGTTATTATTTATCGTAGAATTCCGTTAAAAAGACGCTCTTGATCAGCGCATTCACCCGAATATGTTACTTGAGTCACAATCGCACTAAGTTAACAAAAAAAAATAGTTTAAATTTTATTGCAAAAGAAGTGGTCGGCTAGTGCCCCCCTGCTGAGAGGGTAAAGACACCTGAGCTCGGATTTGAGGATGGGCCTAGAGGTATGGACCTCTAACCGGAGTCAATAACGGTCAAGAGGTCAGCTTTGCAGTCAGTTTTAAATGTGGTCCCAGTTAGTGGACACAAGCCGACTTTTATTCCTTACCGACTTTTTTCTTCTTCTGGCAAATTTGCTGACCAATTATAACTATTTCATCTGGCGAATTATTTTTTTCTGGAGATTTCTTTCCTAACAATCTTCTTTCTGGCATTTTTTCGGACGGTTCGTTTCTTTTGCTGAATTTTTTATTTAGTCTTCCCGTTTATTTTTTCTCTATTTTCCATTATCTGATGAACTATTTTTCTTACGATTTTTATCTAACTTTTTATTGCCGATTTTTTTTCTCTGCCTATCAATGTTGATCATCTGAAAGTATTAAAAATCCTTGCTAAAATTATGTACTTGGGTGCGAAAGCCGGCAGCGTGTTGGGCAAGTACTGCCCCTACCAATACAGAAGCAGGTCCAATCCCTCCAATGAAACTGATAGAATGAAAAAAACTCCCGTCCTCTGGGCGGCTGTTCTCGATGGGAGTATTTTCTTGCGAGCAGACGAATCCACTGGCCGGGATCCAATCCGCTTCCTCAGTACTACTTTGCGGGCAGGCGCTTAGCCAACCCGCCAACCAAGCCGACAAGGATTAGAAGTTAAGAAGTTCAGCTCACTCTCCCTCCAGCATCTGGGGGGAAACTTCCGATAGAGGGGAGGGAGGAGTGGTGTGGAGGGGGTATCTGTTAGGGGGGATCTCGCATGAGAAAGTGAGTAAGGAAGACTCTTGAAGCTTATGGCACGCGTGCCATAAGTTGCACCAAAGACGATTTTGGTTGGCACGCCAACGAAAGACGAAAAAACCAATCAAGCATTTATCGTAACTTTTTAGTGCCACAAAAACGTGTTATTTTAGTTAACTATTCATTTAGTTTTTGTTACATATTTCAATCTCTTATGTCTTTCTTGATCACGAATTCAATTTA
This sequence comes from Uropetala carovei, assembly GCA_036926305.1. NCBI lineage: Eukaryota > Metazoa > Arthropoda > Insecta > Odonata > Petaluridae > Uropetala > Uropetala carovei. The sequence goes on from JAXCHB010000100.1 coordinate 595,544, forward strand.
GTTGGCATGCAAAAAAAATCAGACTTATTGTGTGTGGCATGCGAGGTAGAAAAAGTAAGTATTGTGCACGCAGGCAATAATAAATAAGGTTCGCCTCACTGTTCTAGTATTTTATTACCCAAATGGACGACTTTATTCCAGTGTTTAGGAATGAATGCATCTTCACTGCTGTTTTAGATTTTTGTTTTTTTTGCAATTTGACCTTTGTGGTGGAGGATATGATGATATAATTAAATTACAATTATTATTTCGTTTTTTTCAGTTGATGTCCTTTAATATAATTCGTAACTGGAGGTTTTATAACGCAAGCACAGTTCCCTTATCCATCGTCTTAAAAGCCCCAAAGTTTATTTTTATCAGTCTCGCAATTCGGATTTGTCATTTCCATTTTTATTATATTTTCAACATCTGATATATTTCTATCAATGTGAAGGTAGGGTTTTTTTTTTACAAGAAAGACTTATTATAGCTGATGCTGTGACTGACGTAAAATGTGTACAACTGGAGGGACAGTTTTATTTTAGAACACAAAGAAAAGTGAATGTTGCTTAATTGTGTGAAACCAATGACTACCATTAAAATGTTCCACTTATTTCATTTATACGATTTGATGTTTGTATTCTCCGCAGCAGCTTTTACGTAGATTTTCCTCTTCGTTTGTACTTACTTTTTTTTCTTTGTCTTGTCTATTAAAAAAATTCTTTCCGTTTCGTTGATGCCTGAATTTTTTTTAAACCCCACTCTGAAAATGGCTTTGAGCAATTACCGTCATTCTTCCAATTTGTTTTGTAATTGTTGTTATAGTATTTCAACTTTGAGATTGTTATTTAAGGGAAAATCCTTCATGAATGTTTTATAAATGTAAAAACTGAAATTAATTTTGGAGGTAATTTTTAAGAAATTTTCTGAAAAATTTGTTTAATATTGAGAAGATTTATTGGATTCTTTTAATAACTTGTATTGGGAATTACATGAATTCTGAAAAATTTGTTTAATATTGAGAAGATTTATTGGATTCTTTTAATAACTTGTATTGGGAATTACATGAATTTTTATTTAAATTATTGGGCGTTTTTTGGAGATTTTTTAAATTAAAATATTTAGGGAAATTAGGAAATTAAAAAGTCGTTAATTTGGAAATTTTGTAAAAATTTATTGAGAAATCTTTTTCGCAAATGGATTTTTATGGAAAAGTTAATGAATTTTTTTTGAAAAAAATCTTTTTAAAGGTACTTTCGGAAATATATTCTTTGAAATTTTGATAAAAACTTTTTGTAGAATGTTAATCTTTTTTGGCATAATTTTTGATTGTTGGAAAATTTAAAAAAAAATTGATCAGAACTTTCTTAAAATATAAATTAGCATTTAAATTCCTAAGGTTTTGAAATATTCGGATATTTTTGGGAAACGTTTTGAGAAACATTTTAATTTTTGGAAAAATATTTTTGAATTGAAAATTTTGACTGTAATTTTTAGCATGTTTTTGTGATTTTTGAATTTAAAAAGTTTTGGGGTTAAATTTGTTTTGTATATTTCTTTTACAATTTTTTGGGAAAAAATTTTGAAAAAGAATCGTAAAATTTTTTGAATTTTTTTATAAATCTATTTGTAAAATTCTAAGAAATTTTGATTGATATTTCAGAACATTTTTTGCAATTATTTTTGTTGGCGCATATATAACTTATTTTAAAATTATTGTTTAACACATACATACACAAACCTATACCAACCAACACCACAGCAAAATTTTATTTGTTTGTTGTCATGGCATCGCTATGTAAATATTACACAAGTAACTGAGGATATTGGCGGACCCTTCGGCTCGCTTTCTTTTTAGATTTATAATGCGTTTTATATCGGGTGTATCCCATTTTCGGGTGCTTATTGCGCGCCCTTTGCGCCTCTCGAATGAATCCTCCCTTACCCATTGGCAGCCAGTCAGTGATCGGGGTGGGTAAAATGTCACCACAGCCAGCCAGGGATTTTACAAGCTTTCTCGTTTTGCATGAAAGGATAAAAAATTATTTTTCAAAAGTGAGATTAGACCGTATGTGAAATTGAAAATTAGATGTCATACAGGGTCTATATTGTTTTATATATCTAAATTTTGTATTTTTTGTTTATAAAAATAAAATTCCAATCAGTTCTTGAATAGGACATTTTATGAAATGTTTATTAACAAAAAAACCGTTTGCATAACATTCTATTTTATATCTTAAATATTATATTGTTATAGTTGTGTAGAACCAAAATTATTTTTTGAAATTTTTCATTTTTTGTATAAATTATTCATCGATGTATTTATACACACGCACGCACACACATTTTGATTTTTTTATTTGAAAATATCTGATAGTTTTTCTGGTAAATTTTAAATTTTAAGAAAATTTCTTGATTTTTGGAATATTTTTGAAAATATTTTTAGATAAATTCTTTTGAAATTATTTTATTTTCGGAAAATTTATCGAATGTTTTTCCTAAAAGGTTTTTCCCAAAAAAATCTTAATGATAGAAGGATTATCCCTCCTAATCTTCTTCTTGTTTATCAAAATCTTTAAGTGAAAAAAACCATGCACGATTCTGCAAATGTTGGCTGAATCATCATGTTCACCGGCATCACTTTGCTGGCTAAGTGACAGTGGAAGCAGATACCAGAACTGCTAAATGACCCTGGAGAAAGCCAAAGAAGAATGAATTTACTTATTATTATAATTAATAATTTCACTAGATCTTTTTACAAGTATTTTGTTATTATATTATAATTGTTTCTTGTGTAATTTATATACATAAGTGGAAGATGGACCAAATTCCCCCTCCTCTTTCCAAAACTTTCCTAGGTTTTTTTACCATAATTACTTTTCATTTTTTAAGAAGTTTTCTGAATTTGTAAATGCTACTTAGCTTGTTTTTCTAATTTTAAAAATTTGTTTCATTTCTGTGAAATTTTATTATATATTGTTAATATTTCTTGTAATTGAAATGTAAGAACTTCTCAATTCTTCCATCCCTCTCCTTTCTCCAACACCCACTTCCCTCCCAACTCCAACTCCATTTTTCCTCTCCTCCAAACTCTCTTCCTTCCCCCTTTCTCTCCCCCATTCCCACCCCTCTCTTCCCCCTTTCCCTCATGCCTCCCCTGCTCACCCCTTCACTTTTCTCTCCATCCCTACCCCCCAACTCCTCCCTTCCTAATTGGTCTTCCTCACTTCCCCAAACATGGGTTCCCTTACCACTTAACTACTTCTCTCCCCTCTTCAGGGATCATCCCTGCACCTCCCCCCCATCCTTCCAAATTGTAATCTCTTTCCCCCTCTCCCAGGACACCCCTATTCTTTTTCCCTCCACAACTCCTATCTCCCCAAACTCCATATTCCCCCCAACTCCCCTCTTACCCTTTTTCCATCTTTCTCCCTCCCCCTCTTCCCAACTACCCCTTTAACTTTTCTCACCCCTCATCCATCCCCTACTATCCTAAATACCTTATTTTTTCCATTCCCTCTTCACCCTCCGGAACTCACCTCTCTCCCCTCCAACCCTCTCCCCCTCATCACCCTGTTCCTTCTTCAACTCCTCTCCCCTCATCCTTCCCCCCTCGCCAACTAACTCATTTCCCTTATTGTTTTCCTTACCTCTCTTTCCTCCCACCTCAACTCCCCCTCCTGCCTGCCTCCCTTCCCTAACTACCTCCCTCCCCTTTTATCCTCCCACCCTCTAAACTCTCCCCAACTCCTTTTCCTTCCCTCTCTCTCCTCCACCCTTATTTCTCATTCCCTTCACTCCCCCTGTCTCCAACTTAACTCCCCACCCTCCCACTTTCCTTAACTCTCCCCTCTCCACACATATCCTCTTCCCTCCCCTCCTGTCATGGTATCCCCCCATCTACTCTTCCCTTTCTCCCCGCCTTTTCAAACTACCTTTCCACTCCTCTCCCAAACTAAAATCTACTTTTCCCCTTTTACTAAGTCCAGGAAAATAAACAAGTATAATAGACTACTTGTTTATTTTCTGGATTTAGTTTAATTTGTACTATTCTGGTCTTGTTTATTTATATGTTTATTTTCACAGAGTTAGTTTATTTATACTTGTTTATTTTCTGGACTTAGATTATTTACTTGTTTATTTACCAGACTTAGTTTAATCTATACTTGTTTATTTTCCTGGACTTAGTCTGGAAAATAAGCACACACAAATATGTAAACTTAATCCAGGAAAATAAACAAGTATAAACAAACTAACAATAAGTGTATTTGTACTTATTTTCTGGACTTATAATAACTAAGTATAATAAACTAAGTCCAGGAAATAAACAAGCATGAATAAACGAATTCCAGAAAATAAACTACTATAAATATAGTCCAGGAAATAAAACAGGTATAAATAAACTAAATCCAGGAAAATAAAAAGTAGTTTCTTTATACTTGTTTATTTCCTTGACTTAATTAATTTATACGTTAATTTTCTGGACTAAGTTTATTTATATACTAGTTCATTTTACTGGAGTTAGTTCATTTATACTTGTTTATTTCCTGGACTTTGTTTATTTATAGTTGTTTATTTTCTGGACAGTTCATTTTGTTTTTTTCCTGGACAGTTTATTTTTACTTGTTCATTTCCTGGACTTAGTTTATTTATACTTGTTTATTTCCTGGACTTTGTTTTTTATAGTTGTTTCTTTTCTGGACTTAGTTCATTTTGTTTATTTCCTGGACTTGTTTATTTTCCTGGATGTTTATTTATACTTGTCTATATTCTGGACTTAGTTTATTTGTAAGTCCAGGAAATAAACAAGTGTAATAAATAAACTAAGTCCAGGAAAATAAACAAGTACAAATAAACTTAGTCTGGAAAATAAGCACCTATAAATATGTAAACTTAATCCAGGAAACTAAACAAGTATAAATAAACTATCTCCAGGAAAATAAACAAATAAATAAGTAGTTCATTTATACTTCTTTATTTTCTGGACTTAGTTTTATTTGTACTTGTTCAATTCCTAGACTTAGTTTATTTATACTTGTTTATTTTCCTGGATTTAGTTTATTTATACCGGTTTTATTTCCTGGACTTTATTATAGTAGTTTATTTTCTGGAATTGGTTTATTCATGCTTGCTTATTTCCTGGACTTAGTGTTTCTTGTTTATTTTCTGGACGTAGTTTAATTTATAGTTGTTTATTCTCTGGACTTAGTTTATGTATAAATAAACTAAGTCCAGGAAATAAAAAAGTATAACTAAACTAACTCCAGGAAAATAAGTAACAGTTCATTTATACTTAGTTTATTTATAAGTCCAGAACATAAAAGTATAAGTAAGCTAAATCCAGGAAAATAAACAAGTATAGATTAAAATAAGACTGGTAAATAAACAAGTAAAAATAAGCTAAATCCAGGAAAATAACAAAGTTTAGAAAATAAACAAGTATAAAAAAACTAAATCCAGAAAAATAAGCAAGTATAAATAAAGTTCAGGAGATAAACAAGTATAAATAAACTAAGTCCAGGAAATAAACAACAATAAATAAACTAAGTCCAGGAAATAAACAAGTGTAAATATACTAAGTCCATGAAAATAAACAAGTATAAATATACTAAGTCCATGAAATAAACAAGTATAAATAAACACAATTATAAATAAACTAATTCAAGGAAATAAGTGTAAATATAGGTACTAAGTCCATGAAAATAAACAAGTATAAATATACCTACTAAGTCCATGAAATAAACAAGTATAAATAAACTAACAATTATAAATAAACTAATTCAAGGAAATAAACATGTATAAATAAACTGTCCAAGAAATAAACAAGTATAAATAAACTAAGTCCATGTAGGCTTCCTAGGTGCTTGATAGGTGGTTAGTGAGAAATACAATTGTTTGGCTCTTTCAACACTTGAAAAATGCTTTATATGAGTCTTGTAAGAGACCAGTATCACTTTGTAAACCTATTAGTACTTGAAGGAATATTTTTAAACATTTAAAAACTCTTACTTTGTACCACAGAAAGTCTCTTGGATGTCCTCATTTTGCTTCATTCCTAAAGTAGATTTCAAATTCAAGTACAGATTCAGTAATGCAATTTTCAACAAAATTCTCAATGTGCATCTTTTCTGTTTGTAGTGTTTTTAAATTGTGTTTAAGTTTATTTCCACATATGCTATGACAATAACCTTAAATATATAAATAATCCTAATAATGTTCTATTATATTATAGGATATGTGCTTGCAACAGATGCCAACTTTTCCTGCTAGAATAATTAGGTTGCTGGCAATTTTGTCTAGTATGACATAACTACCATTTGGGTCTTGACTGATGTTCATGGTAAAGGCTATCTGAAGATTTTGAATGATTCTATCAATGTAGTATTAATATTAAATCTTTATAACATTCTTTACTAGTTATGTTTTACCATTGCTAAAAAAAATCTTTATTTTACTCTATTAAATAATGTTGAACAGAAGCATGATATAAATTTAAAAAATAGCTTATATTAGATTATTTTGGTTTTATTTTCTGAGGATGATTTTGTAATGATTATTGCTAATAGTGTGTGGAACATTTCACAAGGAATAATTAAGTAGCTCAAGAGCATAATGTAATTATTCACTTTATATTAATAAATTTTTGAATCTAGAATATGCAGTTTCATTTTCTGCCCCAACCAGATGTTTATTGCAGCTGATTTTTCTAATGATTACTTGTTCCTTGCCCTTCTACATAACTCAATAGCTGCCATCTCAATAATTCATACTGGTCAATATTTTTGTGAAGGTTCAATAATATTTGCAGTGGCAATACATTTATTCTCAGATGAAACTTTTAATAATGAATCGGTTTTGGCAATCTTGACTCAGTGTGTTCAATATTCTACATGTTGGACATTTATTTTGGATGCATTTTATAATTTATAAATGGCATAGACTGGTCATATTGTTTCCTAAATGTAAAATCTAAAAAAAAATTATTTTTGTCATATTTAGAAACTTTGTGCATTTACACCATGGAAATAATGCACTACCACTGCTGGGTTAACTTGTTACTAAATGATGCAAAGCAGCTTTTTATAATAACTATAGATATGTCGAGTGACTATGAAGGATTAATCTCGCAATCCTGTGAGTATGCTTAAAGGTTTTTTTTCATCATTTAAAATTATTTAAAACTGTTTATGCATGGACTGTAGCTTAAATGTAATCATGCTTTTTATGAATTTTAAATTTACTCTGAATTACATATCAACTGTATTGACATAGAAAGTATTACAAAACATATTCAAGTCATCATGAAATCTGTTAAATAAAGTAATTTTCACCTTTAATGATATCAATATAATGGTGCAACAAAATTAGACAAAATGAAAAAATTTCTACTTCTTTCGCAGTTTCACTTCAGGTAGATTATTCAACCAATGTTACCGTAAAATATCAACAGAAATTTTGGAAGCGCAGGCATTACATTCTGAATATGACTTAGTTTCTCTAAGAAATAACTGTTTTTAACCGAAACAGTAATAAATTTGGCCATAAAGAATAGCTGTTTTGTTAAAAATGTATTTTCTGTGGTCATAGCTGGAGGATAATAAAATGTAGTAATAATATCCTGGCTGCCAAATTCATAGCAACAAAAACAAAATTCCCCTGCCTACTTTCCCTTCTCTAGGAATTTACTTTTACATTTCATAATCCTATTTGGGATTTTTGTTTTAAATCTTATCATATGGCCTACCTCAAACCTTTCAATGTTACAAAGTGGTGCCTAAGTAGCATATTTTTGAAAATTATACATACAGTGATGGTGAATCTCTTCATAAAAAGATTGTGCCCCTCTTCCACTGGTACAAGAAATATCACCCTTAAATGTTGAATATGAGAAATAGCAAAAACATGGCTAATGGAACTCATGTGTACCCTTATCATTCAGATTGATAGCATACACATACTGAATACGTCGATTTTATAAAACTGCTGTGCAGGTGCATACTAGGGATTGCAATCCCGGAGGAATTTTTCAATCCTAGGATTTCAGGATTCAGATTTTCTAATCCTGGGGTCCCGGGATTGGCTTTTTTACGTTTATACATACAAATAAAAAACAATTTCAGATGCAAAAACAGCTAGTATTTATTTATGCTAATATTATTTATTTATACATTGCATTCATTCTGTATTAAGGGAAATAAAAAAAATTTGAATATATACAATGTAAATGTAATGCATGAATGTGTAAAAACAAAAATGCTTACCTTACATTTTAGAAACTTTAATATACAAACTCAGTACAATGAATTCCATTGGCAAAACAAAAACACATGCACACAGATGGCAAAGTATTTTCTTAAAATAATGTTTTAATTTTGACTAACTTGAATCAGTTGGATTTTTATGATGCAATTGTAACATTTGTAATTGATAGGATAATAGGGCAAAATAATTGTTCGTTATGAAAAAATAAGCATTATTAATTGAACCCAAATCGTATTTCAAAACAAATCATACTTCAAAAAGATTTAAATGATTTTGAAGTACTCTAAAAAACCAGAATGCGTCTAATGTCACTTTTTATCTGTACTTCATGCACAATATGCAGTGATCGTCTGGGAGGTTTCCTAATTTGACCCGGAGATTCTCACAGATGAAGAAATAAATGTATGTTTTAAATGGTTATTTCATAAACTTAGTTGCCACTTCTCCGGAGACTTTGGGTCAAACTAGGAAACTCAGGCCAAACCCAAAGAGGTGGTAACCCAGCATACAAAGTATCACAATAATGAAACGTTAGGAAATTATAATTGTGATACTATGTATACCTTTAGTAATTTAACTAAGAGTGGATGAGAAACTCATCGATAGAGTATTTCATTTAATGAAATGGTGCACTATAGATTTACTGTACTTCATAAGATGTAAGCAGGTCAATGTCTCCTTAACATACCACAAACACAATTCACGTTTTCACAAAAATTCACCATCGTGAGTAGTGTGTACTCAAAAATCCTGACCTACTTGAGGGATCAACTAACATTCTTTTTTCTTTTACGACCTGCTGATTCTCTCTTGCTATGCACAATGGGTATCTAAGAGATAGTGCAATGAATAGCTGGTAAGTTTTAAAAGTTTAGGAAGAAAGGTGACTTCCCCATATATGGAAATATGAACGTTTAATTTCACTGTTTCTAGACTCGAATATGTCAACTACCAATTGGGGGACCATGTTACTTCAAACAACTCCAGCGCTAGATGGCTTATTCTAGATCAGGGGCCCCCAAACTTTGGCCCGTGGGCCACATCCGACCCGCCTTACCCCATCAATTTGTTTAAGTTTTGTGTAATTACCTTTAGAAGTTTTTATTAGACAATTTTTTATATCTAAACGATATTTTCCGAGTGCCTAGATGTAAAATACTTTTAATATAGGCATATGACACATTACAGAATCAAAAAAATTCACGAAATATGCTCTTAGAAATGTTCACATGGCCTGATCCGTCATTTAAAAGGTAGAATGTGGCCCACAGAGTCGTACATGAAGCCTCATGTGGCTCTTTAAGTAAAAAGTTTGGTGACCCCTGTTCTAGATCACAAAGTAAGGGAGGAGAGAAACCCGGTGCCGTCATTAGCCTACTCTTAACGAGAAACACCAAGGGAACCAATGTAAAATGTTTTAAATAATGCGTTTGCTGTTTATTTTTGGATCTTAAACCCTTGATAAAAGCACAGATTTCCCAACTGTCACCTCATATAGTTCAATGTTTATTGTTTTTACTAGTTTCTAACATGAATGACACCGTGTTAAATGCCGATGGCAGATATTCATTAATAATTGCTGACGCAATAATTGTTTTGTTCCATCAGCAAAAGCAAAACCAGGATTTTTTTCGAAGACAAAAACTTTTTTGAGTACTCTTTTGGAATATTTGGATTTTTTCTTACCTAAACCTCGAACAGATAACTATCGTATTTTTACTTTTTTATCATCTCAGAAATCGCCACTCGGCTTAGAATCTGTGTAAAAAAAGTCACTGAATTTATGTCCGTAGTTACATTATAACGCGAGATATAAGTGTATTAAAGTGGAAGTAAACTATCTACTTTAAATCTATGCAAAAAAGAATCAAAATGACTGAACACCTACGAAGAAATAAAATATGTTAATGATACGTGGCGCGTCAAAGTCGTAAAAAAATGCAGCAATAGCGCTTGTATGCGTAAGAAGCTACATATGTACACAATGTTTCATTTTACTGATAAATTGAAACATTTGCCTTTCCTACTCCCCTCCCCTCCCTATCTTGTTTCAGTGTCTCTAGTGGTGTCTAGCATGCGCGTACTGAGATTTCCCGAGCGAACCATTACTTCCTTGTGCCTTAGCGGCATAGCAGCCGACTTGGGAAAATAATTTAAGATGAAAGCGAAAAGGAATACCCAGGTGATAATCATGTAGTACTAACGTATGTTATGTAATATGGTGTCCGTATTTGATTTATGAGAAACGGCTATTTTTTTACGAGAATAAGATCCCGGGAGATAACAAGGTCAAATCACTCTTTTAGTAGAAGTTGTTATGAATAAGTGAATAAACTGTATTGTATGTCTCTGTAATTTTAGTTAATATTCATTATTTAATTACGAACTGAAAATCTGAGGCGTTCATACTTGTTGGTATTTTGAAATACGTGATCCCAGGTGTCTAAGCACTTTAAAATCAAAATTTTTCCTTGCGTGGCCTTGTGAAAAGTGGGGGTCAGCTTACAATCGATTAAATACGGTATATACAGAAGTTGAACCTCTGATGACTACCAGAAATACATAAGGCTTAAAGTAAAAACAGGAAAACTTTTCTGTATGTTAAATTTCCTATAAATTAAAATAGAAATTTGAATTCTGAAATCCCAGGATTTTCTTGTTTCGCGACTAATTTTTGGCAGGATCCTGGGATTTCAATCCCTAGTGCATACCCCTAAATGTCTTCCCCGAATTGTCATGCTAACATTTCTCCAACTCAATAAAATCTAAAGAAGAGAACCAAGAAAATCCTTAATCTTGAAAATAACTAAAATGGATATCATGAGACATCTTTAGTGCTGAAGGAGCTTGTGCCACTGTGCATATGTATGGAATTAATGAATCAACTGTATGCAACGTAAAAGCCAGTAAAGAATCTACAAGAACATCTATTCGACACCATTGCCTGTAAAGAAAGTAAGAAAAAGCAAAGCAGAAATCCAATGGTGGAAAGAATAGAAAAATGCTGATAAAATGGATTGGAGACAATAACCACAATCATATTGGAATTAACTCAATAGTAATCAGAGCAAAGAGTAAAAAGTTACATGATTATCTTATGCAGGAATCAGCGGATGTAGAGAAATTTGGTGCAAGCAACAGATTTAAAGAATGCCAATCTTCATAACATCGTATTCAAACATGAAGCTGCTAGTGCAGATCATGTTGCTGCTATACAGTTTCAAAATGTATTTAAGGCAATACATGATGTACCTGTTCTGTACACTAATAGAAATAGTACAGTAATCTGGTACCTTCTAATGTAAATTCCTTGTCTTCCAAATTATGTGTTCACTTGTTCACCAGAGCACACCCAACACATGATGATGGGCCAGGTAATAATTAGCAAAGCATTAAATTTAAATCTTTCTCATAACAAATTTTGGAAAAATACATTTATTTAATAACTGATTAACTGGATTTCTGAATAAGTGGAATCCGGATAGAATGTTATATGCTGTATATCAAAGTAATAAAAACATTTCTTATAATCGAATGCAAATTATATTGAGGACGTGCTTTCTTATCCTCTCCAATCCATTACCCTCCCCTCTCTCCTCCTCCCCTCTCTTCTCCTCCCCTCCCCTTCCCTCACTATACTTCCAAACTTCAAGGTCAACATTCCTCTCACTCCAAGCAACACTTCACCTTCCCCTCACTATTTCACTTCCCCCCCTCCCTACCTCCCCATCCCCTGACTACCCTCCCCTTCCCCATTGCAACTTCCCTCCTCCCACTTCACTTGCCACCCTTTATATTTTCATTCATTCTAGCATCCATTATGGCAGTCGCTTCTGGTGCATCAGCAATGATTGGCAGGTAGAGCAGATTCAGATTTTTGAAAGAAAAAGTTCCTAATGTTCATTGTGTCCTACACAGACATCTTGTTGTGAAACACCTCAGTGGAGAACTTCATGATGTTTTGAAAATATGTATAAAGCCGATAAAATAAAAACTTGATTCTCACCTTTTTGCATGGTTATGTGAACAATATAACATTTTTATTCAGTTGCTTTTGCATACAGAAGTAAGGTGGTTGTCAAGAGTAGACTGCTTTCAGAGACTTGTCAAACTTTTGGATTCTGTTTTTGAGTTCTTGAATGATGTTGAGCCATCACTAGGTAATGAGTTGATGGGATACAAAACTCATTATTTAGGTGATTTATATACTAAATTTAATGAAATACAGAGAAGACTGCAAGGAAAAGATGCTACGATCATTCAAGCTCGAACCATGATTTTGGGTTTCAAAGCAAAGATCGGCTTATACAAGCTGACACTGGGGTCCAGAAACTTTCAATACTTCACAAACCTTTCATAACTAGAACGAGAAGCCGAGAAAACTATTTCAGACAATGACTTGGTGATTTATACAACACATCTCCAAAAACTGAAGGAGGATTTGAAGGTTCACTTTGAAGACCTCCAAAATATGGATATTCCCAACTGGATTGTTAATCCTTTTACTAATGAAGTAGAATGTTTAAATGTAGAGCTGTGCCTACAGGAGGCCCTCAATGAAACGAAAATGGGTCGAGGCAAAATCAATTTTTAATAATTTGAGCTTAAGTAATTATTGGAGCAATGAAAAAACAAATAACATCTAAATGCTGCTTTTCAACCATTATTCATGCTGCTTTTCAACCATTATTGCCAGCATTCCCAAGTACATGGTTGAAGCTGGATCCAGTCATGTTAATGTTCTCCTGAGAAAACAGAAACAGACTCGATGTTAAAACCACGACCTGAGACAAACTAACCTTGAGCCCAATATTCATACTCTGGTTAAAGCACATGAAGCCCACCCATCTCATTAACTTTTTTATACCTGAATATATGGTGATAATCACCCTGAAATGTATTTTTATACTAATTAAAATATTGCAGTTTGATATTTTCATATTAGTAACAAAACTTCCTTGCAACTCATTGTTAATAGTAAGCTATTATAAAACAAAACGTGTGAAGTAAAACAAATGTAACCTTGATTTTAGTTGAAAATAGTTTTTGGTATTTTATAGCAAATTTATATTTTATTTATTTCTTTACATCCAATATAATTTATTTACCTTGTGATCCGAGCGTGTATGACCCAGGGGGTCGATGACTTGTTTCGATGAGTCCTAGGGGGTCGACGATCTAAACAGTTTGAGAAATGCTGATTTACCTACTAAAAACTTGAGAACTCCATCCTCATTGGGCATTTAAACTGCCTTTTATAAGGTTGGGAATGCACGAGGCTCTTTCTCTTGTATGGGAAAACCTCGAGGGAATATGCATAACAGAAGAACCAAAAGAAGCGGTGATGCCAACGGGAATTGAAAGCTTATCAATTGGGGCTGAAGGCCTCCAAGCCCTTCCCAGGAGCTAGGAGATGATGGCCCGTAAGGCCAGAAATTGACTAGTTGTGATAAACTGCCACAGACCCACTATAACTAGAAGAAAATTAAACAAACCCATGATTTCAATTTATTTAAGAAAATCTCTGGAAACTGTACTGGATTAGTTTAGGAGGGGCACAAGATAATGTTTATTAGTGGGAGCTGTTTCCAACAACTTCAGTATGTATTAAAGGGCCTAAAAATATATATAAGATTCTAAGTTTATAGCCTTATTAGCCTAGCGTAGTGGTTTTCAAAGTTTCTGGAGTGATGCCCTTGTTTAATTTTCTCTCATATGAAATGAAATGTCCTATTACCATTTTTGAATGAAGCAGAAAAATGAATAAGATGACGATTGCACTGTGACAGAGAGAAAGATTACTATCGCAGTGGTGGGCAACCTTTCCTGCACAGCAACGTTACTAGCCTCCTAACTCAGGGGGGGCAGAGCCTAAAAGCTAAAAATATTTGGGGGGCACACCAAAATTTATAAGTTAATACATATAAAAGAGTAGATCAGTATTTTTGTGCCAAAGCTCAAATAGCAACAATTAAACCTTCAAACAGACCAAAGGATAAAGTTATTCACTTCTCAGTTTTGTTTAAGCCAGTGGTTCTCAAACTTTCAACTGGCACGGCCTTCTTAAATGTTATGTGGTCCCATTTGAATTGAAAATAGTAAAAATAATAAACTTTAATACAAATTCCTTTATTTTATACAACTTTAATTTTTTTCGCATTGCATTACCTAAAATTTCCTGATGAAATTTTATTATTCCTGATATTTTATGTTTTGGCATTGCACCTAACATCTACAATAATTTTGCGGCACCCTGGGGTGCAGTGGACCACAGTTCGAGAAACACTGGTTTAAGCAACGAAATGGTCATTGTGGCAATGTCAATATTTATACATAGCATTGTAAATAGATACTGATAATTATTCAGGAAACTGTGTGGGGGCAGCATTTATAACGACTGACCAAAAACTTGTTGTAGGCCATTCTTGAAGTATTCGCTTTGTGCTATTTACACAATCGGTCGACGGCATTCAGCGAATGGTGAGGGGGTCCAAGGGGATACCAAGGACTTTTAAGAGGGGGCCTGAATGTTTGGCTACATTGGTGGCAGTGAACCCTTTGGTGGGCCGCATACACTCAGGCCACTCATTAACTCGACATGACCCGTTAGAACTAGAATTTTCGCGAATTTTACCATTCAGTGTTACTTGCACTACCATGATAGCGTTTGAAATATCCACTATCAATTTATGCAAGAATTTAGTGATTGCATAGAATAAAATTCTAAAGTAATTTTTCACCCTTAAATTTTTTAAAAAGTCAATCATTAAAACAAAATATTTGACGTTATCCTCGCAAATACCGGCCAGTACAAGAAATTTATGCGATGGTCATTATAGTTACTAAAACGATACCTCGTAAATAAATGGAAACCATACAAAAGATTGCGTTCATACAAATATGAATATTAGAAGACGAGGTGACTCATTTAAATGTGACTAAAGGAATTACAACTGAAAGTTTTATATTACTTTTTTATTACTCTGGCTTAAATATAAATACTGCTAACCTTTAAAAGCATCATCCACTTACACGACGACCGCCCGCCCGGCGTTACGACCAGCCGACTAGCGAGGATATGAACCATAAGCTTGCCTGCTGCTGGAATAAAATGTTGATTTAACTTCACAAGGTAATCCCATGATAGTAATGAATCTGTTCAGAAGAACGGGCTGTAAGAACGTCGAAAAAGAGTAGAATTTGAAAATTTTATAAAAGTCGAAAAATTTCGAAAGGTACCTCAATTTAAATTTCGTAATTAGTGAAGCTCAATATCTCGAAACAAATATTTTTGCCAAATGAAAATTACTATGTATCAACAAAGCATTTTATCTGCGCCGTGCGTAAAAGCAATATTGGAACTGAACAATTTGTGATATTATGAGAAAACGCTCGACTTGATAATCCATGACATCAAATCAAGATACGCCCGTAAAATAACCAATCGAAATAATTGGTAAAGGGCTAAAACTAATCGCATTTGAATATCATTTGATTTCAATAACCCACCGAGAAATTCCCGAGCGCAATCTTGTATTTTGCGACACGGATCATCGTTTTACGAGTATATGCACTATAAGGTTCCTGAGCTCTTCTATTTTTCTCGGTAAATCATCTTACGATTGGAATTTAACACAGTATGACGTGATTGCAAAAAGGTTTACTTGGCTATAGAAGCAATAGGGGTTGAAAGGGTGGTCGGCTAGAAGAGAGAACGTTACGATTCCAGAAACACCAACCACACTTCGAAATGAGATAAGACACGTAAACGTAAGATCCAGGGATATTTTTCGCTAGGGCTCGAACTACTACTACTTGTACAGGATTTTTAAAAGTCTCTGTGCAGTAGATTTTACACTAAATGGTTTATTTCCATACAATCTACTGCACAGATACTTTTGAAACACCTTGTACAGCCCTGTGCATCTTACTCTTGTGGGAAATAGGTTCAAGTTACGACTACATTTGTTCATAGATGGCACCACCGTCGCACCAAGCGCGCGCGTTTAAAATATCAGGTTATTTATTCCTCGTAAAATGCTTAATATATATGATCGCAAAATTTTAAATAGAAATATAAAATTGAAAAAACAACAAAATTATTGTACGTTATTGATATTGCTTTATTTAAGCTTCGTTAGATGTACACATAACAAGTAAATGCCGTATTTTAAGTGAGAAACAATTCTGTAGCATTTCAGCTGAGATTGCAAAAAGGTTTTTGCAAACATCACAAATTATTTGCGATATACACTCAGAAAGATGGCACAGTTACATTACAAAGTAGTACCAGATAAAACAAACAGTTGCCAAATCTCAATTCAAACATTAGCAATTCAACAGAGATCACACATGGAAAAGTACAAAATATGTGGAAATGTATCCTCAACTGGTATTACACAAACAGAAAAAAGTGAGACTAAGTATAAGAAAATCTTAACATACACGAAGTACTATAGACAATACTGTAAACCATGAAAATATGCAATTGAACATAGACAAAAAATGTAATATGAACATAATGAACAATGAATTAACAAAAAAGATGTATGCAGGTACATACTAAATAATAAAAGGTTGCAAATTATCTGCATTGCGCTAGTTCATGCCACAAAATGCATATAAAATCATACTTTCTCTCAAAGCTAATGAGAGCATTGATATTAGATAATTTGAAATCACAGGAAGGTAAAAGTATGTACATACTGCAACATCTCAAATGTGTTAATTCATGCAAGCATATAAACAGTGACACCCTTCACATGACATATATACAAGTTCATAATATCATATCAAGGTAACCAAATAAACAGTATAAAAATGAACATATATACACTAAGCAGTGCATACAACACACAGAAACCATCCAAATATGTACTCTAACATTAAGAGGCATGATGTAATACCTGTTCCCAAACCTAATGAGGGCAATGATATTAGGCAGATAATTTTAAATCATAAGAAGTGAAAATGTGTACATACTGCAACATAAAAGGTCGCACAATATCTGAATTATGTTAATTTCCCCAACAAAAAGCATATAGAAATTAAAAGATTGAATAATGAATATGTACATATATATATATTTACAAAATTTAAAGCCTATACCCTACAATAACATATATTAACAAAGAAATGTAAAACCTATACCCTAAAATAAAACATTGACAAAGAAATGTAAAACCTATACCCTAAAATAAAACAGTGACAAAGAAATGTGAAACCTATACACTAAAATAAAATATATTTACTAAGACGTGAAAATTATACCCTAAAATAAAAAAATTACAAAATTTTAAACCATCTTGTGGACCACCGCTCGCACACCCCCACGCTCATACATGTCACGAACCTGCCAGTTTTGGCAAAATGAAAGCCATTCCAAGCTCCTGCACATAAAGACATTAATCGGTATGAATAATCATAGATTACCAGAAAGATAAAAAAACCTGCAAGGTTCACAAAATTTCTTAAAGAATTGGAAAACCGTCTCATTTAAGAAGCATTGGAAATTGTACCATCGAACAAATAGTGCCATTATACCCCCACATTAAGTTAGTTATTCTTAACATAATTGCAAAGGTGCACTCGGTTTTATATAAAAGGTAATCACGAACATTTTATTAATTTCTTTATAAAAGGTCAAGGAATAATAATACAAAAATATTTCACACTGGAAATTATAAATGCAAATTAATCACATTACGACAATTAGCAGGAATAAATGCATTTTAGGAATTGCTGTCATATTTGGAGTTAAATTAATGCTTTGAAACATACCACATTTGTTTGTACATGAAATTTTCAGTTTCCTTTTATCTCATATAAGAATGTTGCAAATGTCAATATACACATTACCTGCCCTTTGTATTCTATCATATGCTGTAAAAGTTTCTATTAAATTAAAGATAGTTTCTCACAGTTTGAGAGGTTAATAGTAAGTGCAAAAAGACTAGAAGAATCGACATAGTTTTTTAAAAACAAATACGGAAAGAATGATTTAATTCCTACGTCCTAAAGAGTATGTAAGGAACGAATCTCCAAAAGCATACAATAATTCACATTGAAGCTGAAATCATGTAATTTATAATTTACAAAACGTAATAATTTAGGCAGCAACTTTTCCACTAGATTTAATTGACGAAACTCATGTATATTTCAAACAAACCACCTATACATATTTAACAAATGGAGAGACCAATGACACATATATGTTCACCTTACAAATCCCTTCATTTAGTTAAACGTACTTCCTCAAAGCGGAGTGAATAAATAAAATTCTAAATTTCGCTTATAAATGACAATCTTCGCACTGAAAACAACCGTTGTATCTATTTATAAACTACACTTATAACTTGCAGAAACACTTCAGCATTCACAAGAAAAATATTCATTAATATAAATTAACTTACACTTTTTCCGTCCTCGGGAAATTAAAAAATTTTCTTGTCCCATCGCTGCGTCCCTCACACCCACTCACGGAACACACCTTCCTTCTCACTTTAAAATCTTTTGACATTTTATCTTTGTTGCCACTCTCTGACATAATGGCCACGCTCAGACCTGCTTTGTTTTTACGATTATAACCTACAGATACAAAGTCACAAAGTTCTTTCATGGTTTCTGTTCTGGCCGTGAATACAGAAAAACGATTATAAATTGTAACCAAATTTGATTCAATATCAATTAGCCAGGAATCCCTTGCATGCTGAACACAATTATGTAAGATATACGGGCAGGGCATTTTATTCCAAGTAATTCCCCAACTTCCGCAGACAAGAGTACATAAACATTGCTCTGTCCATTTCCATCAACATAACCAAAATTGGAGTTGCAGTTATCCCCTCCAAATGCGATACACTCTTCTGGCCAATCATATGTTTTTAAAACAAGGTGACTTATAGTCCCCTCTGATTCATTTTAAACATTTCAATTCAACTAGCTTGTGTGAGTCCTTAAACATGACGATCAAAATACTGTACGAGTATTCGAAAAATTTTTCGTGATAAATTATTGCTACCATCAGTGGAGATCCTGATGTACATATTCAAGTTTAATTTTTATTAAAGGTAGAGAATGTGGAGCTAATACCTTGTCAACTATTGCTTATGTCTTAGCTGTGGCTGGTGAAATTTTAGTAGCCATCTTTGAATCCGCAAATAATCTTATTTGTGCAAATCACTGATCGATAACTCAAAGTGATGTCAAACTGAATGAAAACCTAAAGTTACAAGCAGAAACAATTTCAGCCTACTTTCTATTTTTAGTAATAGCATCATTTGTAATTTTTTCTCATGTAGTGCCAGAATTACTGTTTCTCATATGCTTGGCTGAATTTAAATGCTACTCCAAACCTAATTTTCCCTTTTCCACTACATATATTGATTTTACAAGTATTGCTTTTGTCACCATCTTTGTGAATCGGTGTAATGTAAGCAATTTTAAAGAGGTCAGAAAAAACGCCACTGCTAAAAGATTTTTAAATAGTATAAACAGTGGGTAAACCAGTGATTGACTGCACTTTTTAAATAAAAAAGGGAGAGAGTTCATCTGGGCCAGTACACTTTGTAACATTTGTAGACAATAATTTCCATAGTACATCCTCAGTTGAAACTGTCATTTTGCCAAAGGAAAACGTGTAATTTATGTCAAAGGCAGGCTTTGTGTCAGGTATCACAGTACTGTGGACCTTAGAAAAGTTCGTTACAAAGAGGTTTGAAATATCGTGGTCATTATTTGCAACATGTTCTTCATAATAATACATTATGCTTGGTATTCTATCCAATTTTTGATGATTTTTAACATGTCTCCAGAAATACTTTAAGTTATAGGGAATATTTGTTTCCATGTTATTTATATTGTTTTTGCAACATGAACCAGAATGTTTTTTGCATTCACCTCGGATTTTAGAAAAATTATGATAATCATCATTACTCCCAGTAATTTTGAAAATTTTATGGTAATGTTTCTTGAGTTTGATACATTCCTTTAATTCAACACTAAACCATTTAGGATAAGATGATGTTTTGATTGTTAAGGTAGGAGTACACAGTTCTATAGCTTCATAAAGAATAGAGTAGAAAATTGATAGAGCATTATTAATCTCCAAATTGCACAATATTCCTAGCCAGTTTAAAGTATCTAAGTAGTTAGTCAATGTAGTATAATGACAGTTTCTATAATCATAAATAGTAAATTGATAATTGTTATAATCTAGTTCTTTGGCCAACTTTACACTGTAATGAATATCAAGGTGATGATTAACACATTTTTAAATAGGATATGGATCCTTTTCGGAAGTTACTTGCCCTGAATTAGAAAAAGCTAGATCTAATAGTAAATTGTACAAATAGTACTCATCTGCTTAAGACCCAGTAATGTAAAACTTTCATTTATAATTCTTGCTTGAGTGGTGAAAGACATGCTATCACAGTCAGTGTTCCAACAGGGATCAAGTAAATTGTAGTCCCCAGTACAATAATATCAAAAAATTGTTATTATTCACAATATCTTCAACCACTTCACAATGAGATAAGTACTTATCAATGGCAGAGGCTGGGGGATATACACTGCCCCAATTAAAACCTTTGCCTCTTGACTACAAATGTTTACAAAAATGTTCTACATTAATAATTTGGCTTATAACCTTTACAGATTGCAATTTTGTTTTAATAGCAATTAAAACCCCACCACTACGAACTTTATTAGAAGTAATTACACTGCGATCATGTCTATAAATGTCTAAATGAGGTAAGTCCAATTCAGAGTTATGTCTTCACTGAGCCTAGTCTCAGTGAGTACGATAACGTCATAGTCAGCGGTAGAAATAGCTAGTTTAAGTTGCTCTAATTTTGTCCTTAATCCCCTTATGTTCTGATAATAGATTGAAAGCGTTGTTAAGGACATAAGTCTTTTGACACTTTTTGCTTTTTTACTATGTTAGGAGTGACAATACTACTTGATATGCTACTCCTTTACATTCAAAGGAGGAATAGTGGCCTTATGTTTTTATATAAATTGTTAAATAACCATATTAAAAGCCCAGAATTACTTAATTTAATAAACCTCAGAGTACCTTTAATGTATACAAGGTTAGATATGACTTTTCATATACCATATATGGACAAATTATATGTGCATTTTACCTTTGTATACTATGATGAGAGACTACAACCTTATAAGTCATAAAGTTGATATATTCAATGAATCACTGCAATCATTTAAAACTAAGCTGCAATGCCTAACTTAAATGTGGTAGAAATTTATGCCAACTTATGTCTATTTTAATTCAGGTAAATTTTTATTAAGTACCATGAATCTGATATAATTTTACTTTATGCCTTAGAATATTTATTTATTTATCATTTTTAAAGTTTACCCAACAAAATAATTACAGGATAAACTGGTTTACATTTTAATAAATACACTTGATTCTAATTATCTTGATATCAAGATGGCAAATTATATATGTAACGAAAAAGCAATACAAAAGCATATACATTCACAAGCATAAAATATTCATTATTCAATACAATGATATATATATATATTACCATACACGACCTATGAACTATTTATAAATAAGGCAAGTAACAATGGTAGTTATACAATTGTGGTTATGTATTACCAATAACAACGAATGAAATATATTTATAAAAGAAGTGAGGCAGATAACAATCATATATTCCTTCATTTTCAAGATATGTACATAATTTCAAACAATGGTGAAATTATAAATTCATACATATCTTTTATTGAGTACCCCAATAAAGCCGATAATTATGTTATATACTCAGACTTTCTGATAAAAATGTCTAGATTA
Source organism: Uropetala carovei (assembly GCA_036926305.1). Lineage (NCBI taxonomy): Eukaryota > Metazoa > Arthropoda > Insecta > Odonata > Petaluridae > Uropetala > Uropetala carovei. The sequence continues at coordinate 617,607 of JAXCHB010000100.1, forward strand.
GAGAAGTACTTATTATAACTAGCACATATCCTCGTTAATGTTGAGTTCATACAAAGGTTTGTACGATATTGTTATATTGTCAGATGGATTTTGAGTATAATTTTTATAGGATTTGTGATTTTTATGTGCGATAGTATAATTTTTCTTACTCTTGTGCTTTAATGGTTTATATTGTATTAGAACGCACGTTTAAATATTTTGACTTATTTTTAATACATTTCTGATTGTATTTTTAGGAAAAGGCCTTGTCCCGTAAATAGAGTATTATTATTATCAGTGTAAAATTCATAATAGAGAGGAGTTTACCTTTATAAAATATACGATAATATTACAATAATAAAATTTTATAAATTTCTATAAATTGATGCAAAGGATGATTCGAATATACTTATGTGACAGGCATTAGCTGTAATAATGGGAGATACAAATGGAGAAAGACGGTCGGACAATTGTAAAATTAGATAAAGGATTTGTTGGAAATTGACGCACGAATGCTTTTTTGAAAATATATTACGTGAGTTTTTGGATTTCAAATAGGAAATGAGGTGGAAGTTTACCGTGAAGAAGGAATCACCCGAGTTTTTTATGGTTCTTAAGTGCATTGTGAAGGCTAATTCACTTACTAAATAGAGTATCTTAGTTAGGACAATTACAAGTGTATTTTTCTACCTGTTCCGGACATCTGTGTTTGTAAAACAGTAGGTTCCTACGGTAGGTACATACCTACATTTCAAATTTATACGAATATTTTATCGGTATCAATTGAATATACCACAGGTTTCCAAAGTACATGGATAAGATAAAAACCTGAAAGTATTTTCCGGAGTATAATTGCTATTCTTATAATTACACTCGTGAATAGTTTTTAATAACTAATAATTGTTTCCGCATAATTTGTAAATGCCGCCGAAACTACCCATGTAATTGTTTATGAAGACGTCCTACAGAAAAATAAATGTTACAAAAAAACGCATACGTATTTGGACCAAAAATTCGTTATTAATTAATTAATTACATTGTCGGTTATTAAGCAATCTGAAAATATATTTTAATGCCTTATTTTTACCCCTCTCCATGACGAATCCAAATTTAGGTTTGCAAAGCAAAAGTTTAATGCCAATAAATTTGATTTACTGCAAGTAATTTATAACATTTAAGCAAATTTTATCGATGCTACAATAAGTTATAATTGTGTTCCTACTAAAATGAGAAATCAAGATATAAAAAGGAATTGTTTATTTTTTGTGGTTTTTTTGTCGAAATTGTAAATATCCAGGTTTATAAGGGGAAATGTTGGTTAGCCTGCGCGCCTGCGCGTTACTTCTGGTTACTTCGTAGAAATCTTAAAATGGCTGACGGGGTTGTCTGTTATGTGCGTAATACAGTTCGAAATTTATTTTGTTTCCATCAGACCTTTTTAGAAGGAAAAAACTAGACCTTTTTATTATATTCGAAATTTAATGTTGATAGTTATGATCGTGATATATTTTTGGCCGTGTGTTCTTCGAAAACTGGTCCACGTGATAATCATTTTGACAGCAGAGTTTTAATACTTTTGGTTATTTTATGTGTTTACACCAGAACTTTTTACAAGTAAAAAACTAATCCTTTTTATTGTATTCGAAATTTAATGTCGATAGTTTTGATCTTGACAAAATTTTGGCCGTTTATTCTTCGAAAACAGTGGTGCATGTGACGCATTTTGACATCAGTTTTTAATTATGTACTTTTAGTTTGATTTGTGTACGTTTTAAGACACTTTAAGCGAAGTGAAGTATTATCTAAAGTTTTTTATAGTTTCAATGTGTGTAATCTTCACATTGCTTACTGGACATTAATTAACTTCTCTTAATAGTACTATTTCTTATTTTATAATACAATGATATGTGAATTTGTATATGTAATTATTCAGTATGCCCTGCTTTGCCACTTAATTGTAATTTATGGTGATGTTTTGATGTATTATTGTTTTTCGTTAGTCCACTCGTGCTGTTATATTGTTTTACTTTGTATTTTCTTTTGTGATTGAGTTTGTCTTATTGATTTGCCATGTAACTTTGATCTTCTGGAAAATAAATGTACTGTTATTATTGTGTGATACAGCTGTCCTGGTCAATCTCCTCGAGGATTTATATCTACAAAGGTAAGGAAATCTTAAATAACTTCTCTGTTCATCTTTGATTTATAGTTGAAATGTCTTTACCGTATATATATGTATATAGGAAATGTTATATTTATCATATTTATGTATAATGGAGTAATTATTTTTATAAATTAGACCTTATGTATAACATTTTGTTACTGCATAACATGTTTAATGAGTGATTTTATCGTTGTAAAGTATCATTTTCTGTGAAGAGTTGGTAAAATTTTTTGCAAGGACGGATTTGTTTATGGGCAAATATAGCCAAGATATGGCGTTACACTCTTAACGTAGGATTAATTAAGGGTTTGTTATCAATATATATTGTGTTTTGAACGTAAAAATTATAGTTTACCTCATAAAATGAGAATCTGTGTTTTTAAAAACGTATGAATAATACATTATTAGCCGTTTTCCGTTACTTTATAAACTTCAAATCAAAAGTTATTGTTAAGGTTTTGTAGAATTTTTATCCTTTGGGTGCGAGATTTCTGAGTTGGTTCTGTCGTTGTTTCAGATGCGAGCCTCTGAAGAATGAAGTCTGAAAACGCAGCCAGCATGGTAGATCTTCCACAGGCCAGCTCTGCTTTGCGATGTCAAGAAAGATGGGTGAGTGTGATTGATTTTGCATTTCAAATTAGAACTAATGAGCTTCCCGCTTTAAATATATATTTCATGTCCTGGCATGTGCAGAAACTACATTAGTCTTACGTATTTTTACACATAGGGGTATTTTCTCTCTACGGCAGTTTTAATATATCTGGAAGCTGCGGAAGTGCTCTTCTCGTACCAGCATCTGTTATGCTTTTCTCAGTTATTAAAAAACAAAGCTCTACGATATTGACATTCTTTATTAATTTTTCCTAAATGTGAATCATCTCGTCGAGTAGCTAATCCGTTTCCTATTGCTGAGTTTAAATTTGTGTCGTTTCTTCGTCTTCCGCCGTTGGCTGCATCGATTCTGTTTTGGCTTCTTCTTATATTACTCCCTTCTTCAGTTTGTTCGTTTCTTCTTTGTTACCTGATTTCGTTTATGGTCTCTCTCGCTGTTTGCCTTTGCTCATCTGTCCGTATTTTATCTTCTCACTCTTTCTCTTCTACGTCGTTCTTCTTTATCTTCTTCTGTCTCTATAATATTTATTTATTTATTCATTTAGTCACATGGTGGCTGGATGTGCCAGGTGGCGACAAGTAACATAAAATGACACAATAAAGTACGTTTGAATCAGATTTACATTAAAATTTTCGAAAGAATCAATTTAGATTCACGTCATTGGTACATAAGTAAAAATTACACAGATTCAAAGGCCTCGTTATCTTCTTCTTTCTTCCATTTGATGAATTAATGGGCTATTATTGCCTTAAACTTTAATTAAAGGTTATATTTGTAGTAATTAAAATGCTGATAGTAACAACAACCTGGGAAATTGCAATTGATAGTGCTTTACCGTCAGAGGTAATAATGAGTAAAAGCGTTGTTATGTAAACTAAACAAACAAAATTATAAGTTCTATTTGATGAATTAACGGAGTACTAGCTGTACCCACACAGTGTTTTCACTGTTTTTTCAATTAATTTATAAAAAATTAAGAATTGTGTAGAATAAGTTGATCTCAATATTTCACGTTTAACTCAATAATTCGCATTTAACTCTGATAATGCATTTCCCCAGTATAGGTAAGGTTAGCGGGTAGAAATCTCGCTGAGGGCGAGGCTGTGTGTGCATATTGACAATTAATTATGCAAAGTCAGTAAGAAATCTGTATTTTAAAAGTCAAATTAGAGAGGAAATTAATGCTACACAGTAATTGATTGCAAACTTTTATGTTTTTAATTTTCTTTGTTTCTTTTTATTGAAGTATACGTCCTTTTTTTCATATATCAATCAATGCAACCGTTTATTTAGATTAACAATGAAGAGAAGATAAGTTTCGGCGAGTTCTAGGTTATCAATCTAAAAGAAATGTTTTCATGCTGCTCCTGAATAAACGTAGCCCGTCGCCTAACATTCTTTGTCATTTAGATTATCTACGAAGGTGACATAACCATATAACTTTCAATTTGTTAAAAAATAATGTACGTCCCTATTCTCATCTGATTTTAAATTTACGCATGAGACAATTTGCCTTAATAAGCATTATAGATGTTTAATAGTTTTACTTACTGAAAAAGTAAGATTCCAGCATCCGAATGATTTTAAATAAGATCAATTGCTTTGATTAAATTGCTAGAAATGCTTCCCATACACAGTTATTAACTGGATAATTATCCGTAAATATTTGTGTTGCTATCTATAAAGTTTGACATTGCTACAGCATTAATTTCGATGCTTAAAGTGTGAAGCGAATAACACTATTCTTTCACTTATTTGAAGGTTTAATTGGCACTAATTGAATTGGAGGCAATGCCAGGAATCTTTCTCTCTCGGTCACAGTGCAATCATCATTCATTTGTCTGCTTCATTCAAAACTGGCATCGGAACTTTTTAATTTTTTTGTACCATTTGGCGACAAATGAGGGTTGATCAAAACAACGATTATCAATGGTGATGTTTATAGAGGTCCAACTGTATTTCAAATGTTTATATAAACTCAGATAGCGCTTGCAATTGGGAGCTTTTAGAATAACAAAAGATTGTTTCATTTTTAACTCTTTTTAAGTACTAAGTTAAGATTCCATTATAAGCACCTGTTGGCATAGGTTTGTAAAAGTTTGAAAGGATTGAAAATATACGTTGGATTCGTTATAACTATTTTAATTTTTATTATTCCAGAGCTTGCGATTATATACTTGATACGTTTTCGTGTATGGTATATTCCAAAACGTGGTATTGTACACAGTCCGACATCGCATTCTTTACATACGTACAGTGAAGCCTCGATATATTGGACTAAAAGGAGGGGAAGGCCTGTCTGTTATATCCGAAACATCCGAAGGAAACGTATGTGTTGCCTTAAATTGTTAAAATGCGCATGTTATGAAAGACAGTGTTTTACTCTGCTATATATTTATACAAATTGTTAAGAGCGCATGAAATAATAGCACAGAGTTTTCTAATTAATTTAGGAAAATAGGAATCGTATTAATTTTTATATTTTACTAGTAAAAGGTGCTAGCAGGAGCATACTTTTATAAGAACATAATTAAGAATGAAATAAATTATAGTGACCATAAGAAAAATTGATTTTCCCTTGCATTCTTATTTGAAACGGAATTATTCTTAGGAATGGAACTTGGGATACTTTTTCGAGATTTTAGATTTTTCCGGACCCTGGTGGAAATTGGCAGAAAGTAACAATGAATACAAAGAATGTTTTAAGACAAACAAACCCCACAAGTAATGCAAGTCAGTCAATTTCAACCAGTCACAAAGGTCAAACGGAGGAACAATTAATTTTTGCGGATTTGCTACACCAATAAATTATACATTGTATCTACCATATATACTCGTGTATAACGCGCTGTTTGAAGACCAAATTTTCAGGTCATAAAGTAGGGTGCACGTTATACACAGGTAACACTTCTCTGCACTTAAAATGGGAACCTACCTCGCACCAGATTCACGCTTTTTGGGTTAATTAATGGGAAAAGCACAATAATTATTGATACTCCAGGTTATACATACATAATTATATGTATAGAACACCTAATTACTTCTATACATTTATAATTCCATCCTCTCTAATTATTCCGCATTTCACTAGCTCATCAGCTGATTGCTGTAATTTTTGCAAAATCACAAGATAGTCTTCCCGCAAAACACACATCAAAAACAAAAAACATAGAATAAGCAAATTGAAATAATTTTATTTAGTAAATGATTCTAGTGTCTACGATTGACAACGTAAGTAATTTAAAACCCATAGAATCTCGTGTGTGAACTTAATCATACCTGTCGCATTTCCTGTTTCCAGATTTGTTTGTTAAATTTTTACGTTATTCCTCCTCTTAAACAGTTTTAGAATGAGATAGGAAAGAGAGAACCAACGTCCACTTTAAATCAAAACTAATTTATAGATCCCTTTTTGTCTGATTTAAAAGGATTGGCAACAGTGGCGCTGCAGTTTTTTACACGGCATCACTTTGCCCAACTTACCATGTGAGGTTGCTGCCATCTCAATTCAGTCGCTTTAATTATTGACGATGTCTCTCTTAGACATAATATGGAGCTTATTGAACGTAATACACTTATGGACAAGTCCAAACGTTTTAAAATTCATATACCTCCCAAAAATCAAGGATGTGTGTCATACACGTGGTATCAGAAAAAGTCGGGATTTTTTGGAATAAAGTACGAGTGCGCATTATACACGGCAGTTATACACTGGGACGCATCATACATGAGTATATACAGTAATTATATACATTATAATATGTATATATATATCCATATATTGCGATGTATAAGTCGACCTTGAATTTTCAACTTGAAAATACTAGATTAGGTATATGTTCGCAGTATAAGTCGACCCCCTTTGTTTCACTTAAAAATACTTCTCATGAAATCGTTGCCAGGCAAAATCAAGGTCATGTACGATCCAAGTTTTAACAAGATACAGAAATAAACATAGTAATAAAAAAATATAGGAATATTTTTTCGAGTCCGTGCTATTCTTCTTGAGCCTTCCATTTGACAGGTGTTTTAATTTCAACCAATAAGAAACTGCTATTCTCAGAGAGCTTGACCAACTAAATAATGGTTCCTATGATTTGATTGATGTCGGCTGTTAATGATGCTATCAAAATTAACTGCACCTAGTTATCGCAATCAATATCTACGGTGGTGAAATTCAATAAAGTATCGCATGTTGGCAGGCGTGAGGATGGTTCTGATAATTACATTATTCCCCTTTTCAAAAAAGGAAATGTTTTTTCCGCATATTTTTTGATTATTTTTTTTTGTCTTCTTTCATGTACTTTTTTGTACTTGATTTATTTGCATATTCCACATATAATTATAACTTGCAATTAGTATGGTTAATTCCGATCGAAGTGTACCTCTTCTATCTCACTTACTTCTACAGCATTACAATACTTTGGATGATACAATTAAAAAAACAAGGTAATTGTCCGTAATAAACATTTCATAAATGTCGTATTAAAGAATTGATATTTTAATAAACAATCAAGTAATGATTATAACATTCTAAATTTTATTATTTATTTATAATTATAATATCATAATTATATGTGGAAGGTGCAAATAAATTAAGTACAAAAAGGTACGTGAAAAAGACAAAAAAAATAATCACAAAAAATTGAGGAAAAAAACAAAAATACAAAAAAGACATAATAATAATACAATTTTACTAGTTAAAATATATGTACAGACCACTTCTGAAAGAAAAAAATGCTGGCTGCTGGGAGCGAACCCCAGCCCATCCGATACTAGACATTCATTCTACCCATTCAGCTATCGCTGCTTCTGTTTGTAACCTTAAGGTTAATGGTATATGTTGCATCCGTGCTTACACCTGAATTTAAATTGTTAAGATCTTTTAAACAAGGGCCCATTGGCAAAAACGCAGAGAGATATAGGTGATGTTTTAGTTCTAGTTTCACCTCCTAAAAGGGTATTACGAATTTCAATATTAATGTTATGGCCTCCCCTTGTTGGTAAATATCGATGTTATTCATCTGTAATTTAAGGTTCACAATTTTATATTTGTCGTATAAGTCGACTTTAAGTTTTAGGAAAATTTTTTTAAGCTTCAAAGGTCGACTTATACGCCGTGATATACGTTAGTTATAATGTTGCGATGTATTCATTAGGCCTTCCAAATAACGCACATGTGATAGGTCCGCATGAGACACAATGTAGTAGTGGCGTCATTTAACTGTTTTGCATCGCCGGACATTCTGTCCATTATATCCTAAGTACGTTCCATCAAGGTCCAGTATGCAGAGGGTTCAATGTACTGTGGATTTCTTCCTTTTCATTGGCTTTGTGGTACTTTTGTTTCGGATGATACACTTCCTCATGGCTAATCTCATCACAATTTACCGAAAGAAGTGAATAATATCAGTCAGTCTCTCTTTTACAGTAAGCACCGCCTCGAAATATTCCAATTCATTTGCATCGGAATCAAACCATTATCAGTTTTGTCTTTTCATTGGGAATCAGTGGTCTAATGAAGTTTATTCTAATGAGTACTTGAAGTTGTTTTATTTATTTAACTAGTTTATAATTTTTACTTTGCAAAAGCCATAAATAATGACTTGAAACGCTTACAGAATGCAAGTACCTTCTACTTGTATATTGAACAAATAAGTAACATATCATTCTTGTCATTAAAGACAATTTTTAGTAATGTATGTGTATCTGTAAATGTAATTACATGCAAGGTTATTTGTCAGGTGCGTTTCGCTTCCAGCATAAGCGCCTATTAGTATTAGTCTCCATCTGGTCTGTCCGCATGTTCGTTATCTGCTTCTACCAAGCAGATTTTCATGAAATTTGATATTAAGGACTTACGGTCAAAGATAATAAGAAAATCACATAAATGAGTCACGTAAGCCAATCAGGGGTACCACTTTACTGGTGATAAAATATGAACTTTCCCTCATATCTCGTAAAGTATCGGTCATATCAAAATATTTATCAAGTAAAACTTGTGCAACTAATAAAGCAGGGTATTTCTTTTCCTCTACATTTTTATCGTAGGAGTCGCCGTTTGCGAGAAAATCGAACAAGAGTCGTAATTTGAGTTGAACTTTGAAATTTTCTAGCATGGTTACTTCTTCATTGTTGCTAACGTAAACAATCTCACGGAAATATGTTTAATTTCCTTACATATGCATGTAATATTTTTAAATGGGAAGAAAATGGATTATTTATGATGAAGAAAAGAACTTTATAATGCTATTTCCCTTCCAAACACGTAAATAATTTCTTTCAAATACTCCAATGCACAAAATGCACCCATTTGTGTTACGTTGTACACTTTCCTAACTTGTTTATATCTTAAAATCTCATTATAAATATTAGTGTTATTTTAAACTCTTGTACTAATTTTTAAACGAAGTAATCAACTGATATTTTATAATTATACAGTTTGCGTAAGCACAACATTAAATTACCATAACTTTAATGTATGTTAACAACAAATTGTTGACAGCATATTTGTAGTGATTCTGAGATAAATACAGAGTTCATAAAATTATTTCTAACGAAGAATGTAAATTAAACTACAAAATATCCTTCTAAGATTTAGTCACATTAAACGTTTATTAGGAAAATTACACTGTAATCGTTTTTGTGCATCAAATCTTGGAGTAATTATTGGAATTTATTTTACAATGCTACACAAACATCTTTATATAGTTCTCTGGTGAATAAATTAAATTAAAATGGTATTGCAAAGTTCTTTGCTTATAAATAACTAGCAAATTTACCCAGCGTTGCTCAGGTTATGTTTTAAATCATCGTGACTTCAAATTATGGCAATAATTATGAACAAAAAATTATATCTATGCTTGAATTAAGTTTTATTTGGGAAATTTTTTCATATTTTAATTGATATAAATGAAAGAGTTGGAAAATATTTTGAGGATTCGTAATTAAAATTGACAATCAACGCAGTCGATTCATTTTGTGAGGTGATGCTTTTTGCCAGGTGGAGTTCGTTCTCTAAGCTTCCGGTAGAGAACGTGCATGTAGAGTACAGGTAGTTCCGCCTAATGTAGCAATTGAAAATTACTAGAAGTTACCTTACGCCTCAGTGATCGGAGGTAATATGTAGAGTGGAGGGGAACGAATTCCATTAGAATAGAGGGGCATTGAAGGTGAGCGCGCTTCCTAGAAGGGAAATCCCCTTGCACGCAGAGAGGTGACTTCTTAAGTCAGTTACCATACGGTAGCTTTGCTTTACGCATGGACAGTTATATGCGGGATGCTCAGGAGTTCAAAATAAACATTCTTTAAAAATTCAGATAATACCAGGTTCCTAGAAAGGAGCGTCTGTCTCACACAACATTGTACGAGGGTTTCCCAGAAAGTAATGCACCACATGTTTTGAAATTACTCACATTTAACGAATATGTGACAGATTTTGACTTTTATCGATAAGTTTCCTGGACAACGAATGTCATTGTTGAGACTCGAGATTCATATTATTGCCTAGTGAGGGATAAGGGGGGGAACAGCAGAGGGAGGGAGGGGGATAAGGCATTGTCGAGTACAATTTGTAACGTGTTAACAAAGGTATTGCCCACTTATTGTAACAAAGTATTATTCACTTGACATAAATTTATTTTAACAAAACTCTTTGCTTAGAGAATCGTTCTAAGAGTCAGAGCATTGAATTCCTGTGTGATTTTAATTCTCTTTTCTACTGTTTTTGTTTTTCGTTGCATTAATTCTTTTTGTTTGTTCATCTGTTGTTTGTCGTGTTGTATTAACCAAACCACATCCAACACAGTGTAATGTGAGCAAATAAAGTAAGTGGTAAATGTTTTCACTTGTATAAATTGTGTAGTATCGAAAGTAAGATTGCGTAACCCGGCCGCTGTATGGGTTTGTTGTCTAAGTAGGCTGTTATGAAGGTTGGCGTTGTAATAGTGTCTCATCGCACCGTCAAATGTCATGGATGTCTGTGTTGACCAGCATCATAGCTAATCCTAATATACAATAAACTTTGAAGCTTCTTTGTTTATTGTAAAAAATTCTGTCAACATTTCAAATTTGAAATGCAGGCATCTCTAGTGGAATTGTAAAATGTTATATTCCCCTATATTATTATTATTATAGCACTGACTATAATTAACCAATTGACCAAACCTTTTATACATTCATCAAGTTAAGATGTTAATAATAATTGTACCAAATTTTAGTTATTCGTGTCTTATAGTTTATGGCATGCATAATGAGACACGCAAACAAACTTTTGCAAATATATATAATTGTGGGAAGCTCATTCAGTTCTATTTGGTATAATAATTATAGGATATTTATTTTGTTTCTCAATTTTGTAGTTATTCTTTTGATTCTCAGGTTGGTCTCTATGTAAATATTAACGTTGTCTCTTGTTGGTTGAGTTATATTTTAGATTACTTAACAATTTCATGGCTGTTGTTTAAAATATCTTCATTAAGTTATCGTAACGATAATTTTGGTAAACTCCATATGAGATTTTGACTTATTCTAACATAAGCGTTACTGAAAAGGAATTCTTTAAATTTATTAACATAAATAACTCAATTGTATACAAATATTTAATGAAATACTTTAGTTTTTCGTGCACTCAATACTTTCATAAATTACAATCTGAAAATTCTTCAAATATAAGTTTTTAAATAAATGTTTTGTAATGATAATGTATTGCTACTTACAATTTGCACATTTATAATGTTAAAAAATATAATTATTGATAAATTTTTAATGATTTGATTTGCTGATTTTCCTTTTAAATTTGACAAATTGGCCATGAAAGTGTTAAGCTATCGATAAGGAGCACTGTGATTTGTTAACGATAGTGAGTTGAGTCACGCAATGCAATTACTACTTAAATTTAAAGTAAATTAACCTCAAGTCGTTAAATTTTACGCACTTACTGTACATTACCTGGAAATATAAGACAAACTTTGAGAATATGCTATATTTTTTCATAAATAGGGTGTTTGCTTTGATTAAATCAGTTATATTTTGCATAATAGCTTTGAATCTGAACTTTACATTAGAACAAATATGTTTTTGATGTTGTAAATATAATCTCACCTTGGTTAATCAGTTATATTTTTAAATGCAAGATAATTTTTAAAGACAAAATGTATTTAGTTCAATCTTTGCTGTTATAAAAATTAAATTGCTATCAGAAGTAAATCTTTGTTTATATTATGCTATTAATCTTTTTCAAAAAACAGTAATACGTCTAATTGAGGTAATATAATTTGTGCATTTATACAATAATTAATTTGGCAAATATAAAGGTTTAATTTTATTAACATTTGAAATAGGTATGACATGAAATTTTAATATTGCATTTTTGAAGTTTATTTCTGACTTGGAATAGTTTATAAAAATGTTATCCTGGCATTTAATTAATTCCAATTAAGCATTGCTTTGCGAGATTCATTATTTTTTCGTCATTTATGCAAACATTGCTCCCATTTGGAATCAGTTGCGTGCATTCAATTTTACGTATTTCTTGACCAATAAGAGACATTGTTAATTGTAATTAAGGTCATTGATAATGTGAAATGTTTCTTTTTTAAGTGTTTCCAGAACAAGTACTTTGAAAGATTTCTTGCCTCAGATAAAAATAGCTGCGACAGAGTAGTGAAAAAATTAATACATGCATTTCGACTTCAGAGCAGTTGTCGTCAGTGGCATTTCGCCACTGATGACGGCTGTTCTGTAGTCTAAATGCTTGTATTAATTTTTCCACAGCTCAGTCGCAGTTATTTTTATCAGAGGCAAGTAACTTCTTCAAGTGCTTGTTCAATCATTTATTTCAGCTGCACAATGTTTGATGGTTTATTTTTTCATGTTATATATGTATTTATGTCAGCTGTTGAACAACAGTTGAAAATATTGTGTTATATGTAATATGTCAGTTGTTGAATAGTTGAAATGCAGATAAATTATAATGTTGAATAATTTGTTCAATAATCAGCAAAATTTGGCTGAAATGGTGGTCAAAAATGTCATTTTTAGGTTAAAATTGTGCTAATTTTAGCAAAAATATACCTAAAAAAACCCCTTAAGTCCAACGATACCTAAAAGAGGCTCCGAGAAAAAGAAATTATTCCTATCTAAAAGGAGTCAACAGGTTTTGATCATAATAAAATGTCTTTATTGCAATTAAAATGTACAGTGTATAATACAAGTTCAATAAAAATTTTACAATCTGAAATAATACATTTTGTCTACTTATTTTATCCTGCACCTGAAAATAAAAATTATACTGGACTTAAAAGAATTTTTGACTTGAGAAAAAAAATTGATTTGTTTACAATTTGTACTTATAAAAACTTTTGAAAAAGTCCCAATTCCAGAAATCTTTCAAGTCTAAGAGTTAAAAACTATTGTCCAATTTGTAAAGTAATTTGTTTACAATCTGGACAATAATTTTTAACGCTAGACTTGAAAGATTTCTGAAATTAGAACTTGAAAAAAATTAATTTGTTTACATTTTGGACTTAGAATAATATCCGACTTAAAAAATTTCTGAACTTAAAAAGATCTGAATATTAGCACAAATCAAAATTGCCATTTAAAAATATTCATGAACTGCAGAAATTTTTTTAAATATAACAAGCACTAGAATAAAAGTTGGACATTTTTACAAAGTACTTTGGCAAGGATAATATTTCTTAAATCATTTCTATTGGTGAGAAAGTAGAGAGGAAAAATAGCATGGCTTAGAAAAAAATATGAAATGAGAGACGATAAATATATACCCAAAAGCGCTGCTAATTCTGGTTTGTTCAGATTTAAAAAAATGGCAATAATTATACAGAATGGAAAAGCAATAGCTTATATACATTTAGACAAAAGAATTTGCAATTGTTCTGAATAATATATAAATAACCAAACATTTTGGAAACGTATTTACAAATAAATAACATCTAGCAAATTGGATATTGATGGAATTATTAAAAGAACTTTTTTCTGGACATTGACTTTAATTAAGAATAAAATAACCTGCACAATTTTTCTTAATTAAGAAATTTAACTCTCCACAAAGTTAAATCTTTTTCTAAATATCGTCTAGAATCAAGAACAATTAAACTACCATTTCCGATGCATGGCTTAATAATTGGAGAATATAAACTTTTCACAATGAAAATACTTTACATAGTCTGGATTTTCAATCAAAACTCTCAAAACTAACTGAAATTTCATTTGCATTTTATCTCTTTATCTGATTTTGATAACTTGAATAATGAACTGAATTTGTATTGCCTCAGAATTTTTTCTGCCTTGAATAAACAACAATAAAAACCCCCAAAGAATATTTTCTGAATTAATTCAAGCAGATCCTACATCTCCAAATTTCTTTAAATTATTAAATTAAATCTGGAATTATTTAACCACGACAAACCCTCTTGGTAAAATATTAAATGTAGAACACCAAAAATCCCGATACAAATAATCTTTTTTAATGGCTGCTCCTATTTTAAGATTAAATTTAATTAATTACTTTCCAACATCCAATTTGCGGAACGATATTCACATGACAATTCTGCAAACATGAGCAAATACAGTGCTGTCTCAGAAGTCAATACGAAAACTTGGCATTTTATGTTTTCTAAAGTTTTTAAATTCAACATCTTCGGAAATTCGTAAATAACTTGTTACTACATTTGATTCTTATTAACGGAAGTGAATTTAACAAAAATTTAAAATTTATAGAAGTACGCTAATAAACCTTTACAAACAAAATGGAATATTCTTTATAAAATCAAATTAAAGAAAGTTTTCAGAGTTCAAACTGAAAACCAACACCTTATATTCTTGTAAATTTATAATAAAAAATTAAATGCATTTTATAAAAAAGTTGAGTTATCAGAAAGTTTTTAAGTTCAAACAGAAAATTGATGCCCTACATTCTCAGAAATAAAATACTCTTACGGACGATATCAGATAAAACTTTTTTTTCAGACGTAGCACTATATTTTCCATTTACTTACTTTTAGTGTAAGTTGATTAAACAATATTTTTAAAAGAAATCAAATTCTTGGGGAATCGTTTAATCCTATCGTAAATTTCTGCTCATTCTGAATGACAGGAGAAAAACCTCCTAAAAATTGGAATTCTTATTGTATTGTATTTATTTTCATTGGTTGTGAGCATAAAGCTATAATAATGCCAAATTTGAAGCGTTTAGCTCATCTGAAAGGGACTTATAATTTACAATCTCTCCTACATCCTCCGTAAGATGCAGCTACATATTATACAAGATATTTATCGCCTGACATATTGAACAAACCAGAATATAGCAACATATAGGTATAAAAACCTTCTCTCATCCCATATGTATAGCCTCCAGCTCAGATTCCTCTATACTCTCGCACCCAGGTGTATCAATTGTCGTCTCAGCAAAGCAGTACTCTTCGATTCATGGTTCCTCGACGCCTCAAACCATCGCATTTTCACTCAGCATCAACTGTGAATGCCTACAATGAAGAGGAAAAATGGTTGTGGTGAATTCAATAAAGAAATATTAACTAAAAAATCTAAATATAAAAGATTAATTTGCTTAAACAACATGAAAGAGCACATTCACTTATCAAGGTCTATTTAGAATCTTAAAATTTTAAATTCTTTACGAATTTATTCAAATTATTATGTGAAAGATTCGTTTGACAATTAGTTTTAAAATTTTAACCTTCCATAAGGTGTAGTGCTTAGCGTGTCAGCTTCCCATTACAAAGCTGCGGGGTGCGATCCCCGCAAATGGAGGTTTTTTTCACAAAAAAATTAATTACTTAATTAATAATAAAAAACTATCATTGGTGTCTGGCAGTAGGCAGCAGTACTGTCGGTACGGTATAGAGATGAAAACAAATGATGTTGGTTGGGTATATATTCAATAGAACAGTAGGCATGATTTGATCGGCTACAGTACTGCGATGTGGAAAGCAAGAGGGAAACTACCACATTACATTTCCCTAATAATGATTATATTATATAATATTCCGGAGGTAAAATAGTCCCCCAATCAGATCTCCGGGCATGGACTGCCTTGAGGAAAGCAACTGTCGAAGGTAACTTATGCAAAGATACTTGGAATTTAAAAACCACGAGGAAGGCAGAAAAGCTAGAGAACCTGAAAAATGAAATAGGATTGACGTCATAGGGCTGAGCGAAGTCAGATGGGAAGGAGAAGGGCAGATCCGCTCGGAAGAATTCACGGTAGTTTACACCGGAGGAAATAGTGAGGCAAGGGGAGTAGCTCTGGTACTTAAAAGATATGATGAATAGCGTGACAAAAATAACAGCAACGAACGATAGGTTGATGGCAATAAAGCTAAAAGTTGTCCCAGTTAACATGTTGATAATCCAGGTATATATGCCAACAACCGCTATTGAAGAAGAATAAATCAGGGAGATGTATGAGCAAAAGAATGACATTTATGAAGTAGAACTGCACAATAATGGGAGATTGGAACAACACAGTTGGAAAAGCCCAGGAGATAAAATGAGATGCCAAATAGATTACATCCTAGTAAAACAAAGATTCAGGAACAGCATAAAAAATACTAAGACATTACCAGGAGCAAACATTGATTCAGATCACATCCTTCTAATACTCGATGTAACCACAAAGCTGAAACAAATAAGGAAAACGAGAAGAGAAAGACAGACTTGGGACCTAAAAAAACTGAAAGAAAGGCAGAATGCTTTCAGCATGAAGTCGGAAGGTCGCCTTAGAAATTTGGAAAACAAACCAGAGACCGTGAATACAGAATGGGAAGAAATTAAAGCCAGCATCAAAGACACCTTGAATAAAGAGATTGGGAAACAAGAGAAGAAAATCAGAAACCCATGGATCACTAAGGAAATGCTGGAGATAATGGATGAGAGAAAAAAATGGAAAAAAATGTTAACAGTGAAGAAGGTAGAGCCAACTATAGATGCACAAACAATGAGTCGAGAAGGGTAACAGATAAAGCTAGGGAAATTTGAATAAAAGGAAAATGTGAGGAAATACAACTGAGAAGTTAGGACGGTATGATATGATGTATGCTAGGGCACTGGAGTTAGAAGATTAGAAGTCTAATGGGATTTGTGGTAAAGCAATTATGAACGCAGATGGAAAAATAGTCGCAGAACCAAAGGATGTAGCACAGGTATGAGAAGTATACATTAAGGAACTATACAGCAAGCAGGCAGGATCAGCACAAATAGAACGGAAGAAGAGGATAACATTGAAGAAGACAAACTTGGGAACAAGTAATATGGAAAGCGAAGTACAAAAGGCAATTCTGGAACTGGATAAAGGGAAAGCTACAGGCAGCGATGGAATACAGGCAGAGGTACTTAAAGTCATGGGATCAGAAGGACTAAAAGTGATTACGAAACTAATTAACAAGCTTTACAACTCGGGAAAGAGGCCTCAGGATTCCTTAGATGTGACAATGATCCCTCTAAAGAAGAAGCCAAAGGCAATGCAGTGTAAGGACTACAGAACGATATCCCTACTGTCACACACTTCGAAGATCATCACGAGGATTCTTAATAAAAGACTAGAGAAAAATGCCGAAGAAATGCTAGGGGAAGATCAATTCGGCTTCAGAAAAGGACGAGGAACCAGAGATGCTATCGGTGTAGTGAGAATCATATCAGAAAGGGCAATAGAATACAGTCAAGATTGCTGTGTATGTTTCCTCGACTGGCAGAAGGCCTTTGATAAGAGTAAATTGGGTACTGCTGATGAGGATATTAAAGGATATAGGTGTAGACTGGAAAGACAGGAGACTGATCGGGAATCTATACGTAAATCAACTGGTAAAAGTCAGGTTGGAGAATGCGGATACCAGCGGAGTACATATCGGTAGAGAAGTAAGACAGGGCTGCTGTCTATCGCCGATTCTATTCAATATATATGGAGAGAGGCTAATGCAGGAACCGTTAGAAGGCATGGGAGATTTCTAAATCAGAGGAAGGATTATAAGAACAGTGAAATACGAGGACGATCAAGTACTCCAGAAAATGATAAATAGACTAGTGATAACAGGTAGGAAATATGGAAATTAATACAGAGGTTTAACTACTGACAAGTATTAAATATTATCTGTTAATAATTTCAAGTAGTAACAGCAATATTCATTTTAATTTATGCTATAAAATCAACTAAATTGATCAATTAACTTTATAAAAATCATTCCATGTACTCTTAATTGGAAATTATCGACAAATCACAGCATTTATTATAATGTCTATATCTATAATACAACCTAAAACCATTGTCATATTGGATAAAATTACAGTTTGTTTTTACCTTTAAAAACGATCAAAGAACATGAATTCAGAATTGAATTTTAAGCCAAAGAATAGTAAGAAAATATTTCTAATCTTCCTAAAGCTTGCATTGTGACAAGACTGCACTTAAAGAGGTAAAAACTGACATTATCGCTTCTGACTTGATCTCACTTCTTTATTCATTGTCTTTAATACTTTGTAAATAACAGGCTAATAAGATAAAAATCGTTATGTTAATGCTATGAAATATGTTTCACATTTTAAAAAGCATTGGACCTCTTGTCGCACACCAGTTCCACCAAAAATAAAATCCTCTGTCATAGTAATAAATGGCATAACACATGACATACACCCCGCAAACATCAGCCTTCTATCTCTTACAGTTAAATTTCTGTTTTGATTTGATTGATTGTTTATAAAATAAAATGCACTAAAATAGTATTTGAATAAATTTTCTACAATTTTTTGATGCTCAACTGATGATTAGCCAACCACCGATGGAAATAAGCATAATAAAAACCAACTGTCACGATAAACTTCCATTAGCATAGCAACTTTCCAAAAATTTGCATGTACTCCAAGAATTCGACTAACTTTGACTAATAAATCTTTTTCCTTAAAATATTTCCTTGATTGTGTCAACAATTTCCGTTCAGACACCTTTTCCAAAGTATTTTAATCACTTTCAACTGTCTGAAAATGTCTCCATAATTTCAACATTAAATAGTTTACACATCACCAAAGAGTAAATCCAATAAACATTTCACATTACACTGTCGCTACAAAACTAATATTTTTGTTTCTATGAAATTATCTCATATTTTTAATTGATTTACGTTGAATTGGAAGTCAGTAGACTGAAAAGTAAAAGTTCTCCAGCTCAAAGTATTTCATAAATTATGCCAAAAATTGAAGCGTTGATAACACTTATGTTAATGATAATTAGCAAATCTTTGAAGGTCTAAATTATAAAATCAATTTTATTCTATCAACAAAATATCCACTTAAAAGATGTTGAGATTTATCACTTTCCGATATACGCTGAAGTTACTACATTTTCACCGTTAATAGATGAATAACTAGCACAATAAGTATTGAACATATAGTAAAAAAACAAATGCATGGTTACACGACTAAATTCCTCCTAGCTATTCATTCAAATAGGTCGATAATTCTCACTGGGAACTTCTTGAGGTACCTAACAGCCAACAAAAGTATCACAAAACAACCAATATGTCAAATGCAATAGGCAAACTACTTAAAAGAAACACACGGAATATACTCACTGTTATTATTTCTTGTTATCACACACAGGAGAATATAACAGCTCAGTCCTGTGATGTCTGCTGCAAACATTCCTATGAAACGAGAATAAAATCTTAAAATATATACTGTAATTTCATGCTGAATAATATTCCAGATTACATTATGTAATGTCTCTCGTGCTAAATCACTGAGGTAACATTGGAATCTTTTCTATTGTAACTCAAATTCAAAGATTTGTAATGAAATTAAAGACTTATATTACTTAAGTGGCTTGGTTAAGCTCAATACTTATTTCAAAACCACCTGACTACCATATATTGATTACGGAAATGAATATCAACTAAATAAATCATTGATTTGAATGAATTTTTCGGTAAAGGGTTTCCAACATTTAATTCTTTGTGTTATTGATCATTGTATTTTCTTTGCTAGCATATCTATATTTTCTCTCCTCTTGTCTTGTTTTGTAAATATTTAATATTGTGACGAAACCATGCAAATGTATTTGCCAACGGTGAAATAAATTGTATTATTATTATTATTATTAATAAGTCTAGACAGGAGTTTGCCCGAAAATTGAATACATACTTGGGAAGAAACCTTGTCAATATACTTTCAATTATTCATTAAAATAAAATCCTTCGTCATAGTAATAAATGGCATAACCACATTTCAGCCTTCTATCTCTTACAGTTTAATTGCTATTTTGATTTGATTGACTGAATATTTATAAAATAAAATGCACTAAAATAGTATCTGAATAAATCCTGTACAATTTTTGCATGATCAACTGATGATTAGCCAACCACCGGTGGAAATAAACAGAATAAAAACCAATTGTCATGATAAACTTTCATTAGCATAGCAAACTTTTCAAAAATTTGCATGTATTCCAAGAATTCGACTAACTTTGACTAAGAAATCCCTTTCCTCAAAATATTTCATTGATTGCTTTAGCAATTTCCATATAGATAGCCTTTTCCAAGCAAAATATTTTAATTACTTTCCTCAAAATGTCTCCATAATTTCAACATTAGTTTACACCTCACCAAAGAGTTAAAAGTCAATGAACATTTCACGTTACACTGTCACTTCAAAGTAATAATTTTGTTTCTATGAAATCATCTCGTGTTTATAGAGCATACTTAATTGATTTATGCTGAAATGGATGTCAGTAGATTGAAAAGTAAAATTTCCCAGGTACAAAGTATTTCATAAAATATGCCAAAAATTGAAGCATTGATAACACTTATGTTAACGATAATTAACAAACCTTTCAAAGTCGAAATTATAAAATCAATTTTATTCTCTCAATGAAATTTCACTTAAAATAAATTGAGATTTATCACTTTCCAATGTAAGCTTAAGTTACTACACTTTCACCATTAATAGATGGAAAAATTAGTACAATAAGTACTGCACATATATAGACGCAATTAAAACACATGCGTGGTTACACGACTAAATTTATCCTATCTATTCAGTAAAATACGTCGATAATTCTCACTGGAAACTTCAAGTAACAACCAATACAAATGCAATTGGCAAACTACTTAAAAGATTGTACTCACCGTTAATATGTATTTCTTGATATCACACAAGGGAACATGACAGCTGTTCTGTGACGTCTTCTGCAAACATTCCTCTGAAACAAGAGAATGAAATCTTAAAATATGTACCTACTGTATTTTAATTCTGAATATTATTTCTGATAACCTGATTACATTATGTAGTGTCTCTCGTACTAAATCACTCCGATAATATTCGAAAATATTGTATTGTAACTCAAATTCCAAGATTTGTAAAATATAAGACTTATATTCCTTAAGTTGCTAAGTTAAGCTTAATACTTATTTCAAAACCATGACACTAGTATGTATTGATTACGTAATTAATATCATTTCAATAAACGAAATATAGCATTGCTTTGAATGAATTTCTCGATAATGGTTGCCAAAATCAAATACAGCTGCACACGGAGAATTCTGTCTGAAAACTGAATAATTAGGAGAAAACCTTATCAATATATTTTCAGTTGCGCATTAAAATATTATTATTTTATCAAACATACGCTTTAACGAGATTAAAATACACGAAAATGAGATGGATTACCTCAGAAACTCATATCAAACTCCCACCGTTGGCCAATCTGATCATAGGCTAACACCGTATACATATATCATTTCTAAAAATCAAAGTTGATAGAAAACGAACCTTTACCTTCAAACTATACGCTTACACAACCACTCGACAAATTAATAACCATATTCATGTCTCAACTTGACTCAGTTCACCCAAAATACACGTGATTAACTTTCACCAAGGAAAATAATTGCATAGATCCACATATATCTTATGTAAAGGTCTCTCCTAATTAATGTAAAGATTATGCCGACATAAAATTCAGTGAAGAGATCAACCATTTCGTTTAATTAAGAAATAATTTCACAAAAGCTATGAACTAAGGATCAGAAGAAATAATGACCTTGAGACAAAATTGAACGGTAATATTAATGCGATGATGCTACCCCGATGCGGCGTTCCGACAATTAAATTTTCGCTTAATTCTAACTAAAGCATTTAAAACCGACAATCAATCACAGTAACACGAGGTCGACGTAAATCTCTTGCGAATTACGAACGGAAAGTTACTTACCCGTTCACGACCCTACTCCACCCTACTCTTCCTGGACGTAGAATTACACCCAGACCCCCCAGACCCATCCCCTCCCCCACTTTCATTTTGAAGCGCACCCAGTGACACCTATCAACAAAGATGAGCGTAAGGCTAGTCGTCCATTGGATGCGTGTTCGTCCGAACTCAGTTCGTCAGAAAACGTGCGTAAACGCGCGAACAGTCCCATCTAATTGAAATACATTGATGGTCCTCCACTAGACGCCATTTCATTCGTGCGTTTTCGGACGAATAGTTGCGAAGTGCGAACGATCCCATTCCGTTGGGATTTTCGCAGGTATTCGTGCGATTTTGAACCTTTTGATAGCCTCCTTCTAGAAACCTTCCGGAACTTTGCTTTTTTCTGTTGTTATTTAAATGTTTCTTGATTCATACGAAAATAATAAAAAACAACTTCGCTTCATTATCTTTTAGATCCTTAAATAAGATGAAATGCCATAGTGAATTTCTTTTTAATAAAATATCATTCTTCCAAATTGTTCTTTGTTTGCCCATCATACGTCTAACGAGGAAAGAATTTTCTAAAAATAATAGTTCAGAACGTTCCACCTTGGTAACTGAAAATGCCATTCGCGCGTAAACTGCAGGCAGTGGACACTCCCTCATCGTCCGAAATTGTACGAAATGGTTCGCACGTTTTCTGACGAATTGAGTTCGGACGAACACGCATCCAATGGACGACTAGCCTAACTTGAAACTCTGAAAACCGTTGAGTTGCCAGGGGCTGACCTTGTACGACTAGGTTCAAATCCGGAAGACAGCCGTGTTCCTTTGCCAAACTAGACCAATTGCAACCAACTACCTCATGTCTTGAGAAAGAACAGCTGAGCACCTTGTAAAATTGGCACTTACTCGCGAGCTACTCATTTCGATGTTATAAATTCTTTCGGCGAATTTTTCCAGTGAGATATCGGCAATAGTTAGAAGGTAACATAATATCCCCCGATTTAGTACGCCTTGAAAAGCTGATGATACGAAAGTTAAATATAGGCTCGCAAAATACAAGATGTCGATCACTCATTTTAACTCAGATTGTCGCCGCAGGTATCCTGTAACGATGATTCCTTGTAAAAATCCAAAAATGAAATAAATTACGCTCTCCTCGCACAACATTCTAAAATATACAATATGTAGGACCACATTCGCTTTCATAGTAGTAGAGGCCAATACTACAATGATTACATTCAGAACACGCTTACGAAAACATTTCTCACAGTTATCACGAATGCGATCAATCTTGCATAAAGCCAGTTAACCGATTGCCGGAATTGATGCTCGCCTACGAGTATTCTTTAGGATTACTTATTCGAAGATGGAAACCGATAGCCACTTTCAGATTACTCTATGAAACTTTTCGCTTCGCGACACAGTTCGATTAATAGAAAAAACCTCAATCTAATTAATCAATAGGACATTTTAATTTGGCCACCCAAATAACCAGTACCTATGTAGTTGCGAGTTGTTAAAAATAATGTATGAACTGCAAGTCCGAAATACACGCAGACTAGGAACGATAATACAATTTTAATCCCGATTGTCTAATATAGATCCGTAATTTACCAGAGAATGGACCTAAACGGGTAAATTTGATCGTTTGAGATTTCCTATTTAGCGATATATAATAATTTAAAAAATAGTCTGTGAATTCCCATTTAACTCTACCTCCGATTTAGTAATGCAGGCATTGAGTTTGAATCATTAGTAATGTATCATCTATTATATTGCCCCTAACGTCAAATTCAGGGAACAGTACTGATTTCACTTTCCGATTGCCATACACAGTTTAATTTTACACTTAAAACGATTACTCGAGAAGCAGACAATTCTTCCAGTTGAGCTAGTGGAATCGATATTAACCCATAACATTCACCATGATACACTTTATCTATTCATTCTTCCCTTTATATAAGATTCTCGTGCATTCATCGTCCGTAAATCTTCTGTTTCGTAGTAGTCAAATCTTACAGTATACACTCACAAAAAACACAATGCACTCTACAAACAATAAACATATAGTGGCTAAAATAATTTACACTGCACTTAAAACTCAAATTATAAGAACAGCTGCGAGATATCACGATTACCTGTGACTTTGAAGAAAGTTCCGATACCATTGAACAAGAACAACGTATCCTAATCTGTATCCATCCTTCACCGAGTCTCAACTGGTCTCAACTTCAAGTAAGTGTCGCGCGGAAAGTCAGGTTCGGCAGCGTCTGGTGGCAGTTCAGGGAACCACTAATTATAATAGTTTACATTTCCGTTTCCTGTTAACAAAAAACAATCTTTGTCGTCCTGTATTTAGTTCGTGTAACAATATTTCTTAATGACCATTGGCTATATTAAGAATTATTTCGCGAGGATATAAATTCCAATAATCCTAATCAAATGGAATTGCAAATCTCATTTGTTAAGGATTAGTAACTTTCGAGCAGACGACTTTATCAATAAAAATCTAGGTAAGACGGCACGAAAAATAATATATCGTGCAATAGAGATTAACATTTGCGATACACCAATCGTAATTGATAGTATAACATTCCTATTAAATAGAATAATTTTGAAGACGTGCAAAATATCACTCCGCTCTAGCCTTTTACGGCGATTCATCTAGTTTTTATGGAAATGTTAAGGTATCTTATTCAAACATTTTTAAACAAGGATGATAATTGGAAATATCATTTCAAAGGAATGTACCAACTAATAATCCTATCTCATGATTATTGAAATAAACATCCAAGATCTGTACAGTTTGGGAGAATATATGGGGGACCTGGTGTTGAAATTTTTATTGAATTAGGAGGGTAACAAGTAAGCGTGGCATTGATGAATAAAGATTAAATAAACTTGTATCGTGATAGATAATTTTGCAATTATTAACAACATTTTTGTATCCATTTTATGAGATTTTGTATTTAAGAAGTTGAATTTTGTGCATTTCATCACTGTAATGAAAAAATATGCTAGTGCTTTTGATTACCAAGAAGGATAGGTGCATTGCATGAAATATATTATTATTATTTATAAACATTAGATTATCTTGATACAAATGTTGTGTATTTAATCACTTTAAATATTCCAGGGGATCTGCTACCAAGTGCTTAAAGGAATATTTCAGCAAATGAGGGTTGAAGAACCCTGCTATAAATAGAGGTTACTTGAATGAAATAGTTTTGCATTGATCCCTAGAGCTTTAATATTCATCCTTATGTTCATCAGCTAGACTTACTAGATAATATTTTCTCCCATTAGTTTACTTTACAAAATACATCAATTTATTGAAGTCAATGAAATCCAAATTAGGAAATAATTAGAATGAATATCTTCACTTTTCAAAAATGTCTCAATATCAATATTTATAATTCAGTAAAATAAAGTTACTTATATGTATTTTCATTCATCTTTGATATTCTATAACTGTTACTCTAAACGTATAAGAATTTTATGACATACAATATGATGTATTTTTGTTTTAAAAAAGAAATAAAATCAGTCATGTACAAAATCCATAATAAATTATAATTGTACATTTGATGACTAGTTTTTCCATCCTCCATTATTTTATATTTTTTATCGTGCAGTCTCTGAATTTCTCAATTTTGCAAAGGATTTACAATATTAAAGATACTCTGTTGTACTTTTTAAACATAAATTTGAGGCATTTTCACGCACTTATTCTTTCCTCTTAAAAAGAGGTTACCAAAAATGGGAACGATAGAATAGAAGAAATAGTATTAAGAGAATATGAAAAAAGAATGATTAAGGAGAAGGGCAATGTAAAAGGACAGTCACTGCAGTACAAATGCATTTTGTTTATTGGGATAGACATGGGTAGTAGTTACAAGAATGCACAAATGCTTAAAAAAAAATAAACATCACAATGCCCATGTCAGTTTTCTTATAATTGTTTTGTAATTAAGCCCATTAACACACAAATGACAAAAATCATATGAAAACAGTGGACAGCTATCTGTCAGCACTTTAGACAAAGATGTAGAGAGATGTATATATTTATATATGTTATTGAGAGTACAAAAGTAATGGGAAGTGAAATTTCAAGATGAACTTCCTTGTCAACAATGACTCATAAAATAGGAGTCTAATAGCTAAAGGGGACAAAATCCTATCTACAATGTTAGGGCATGTATATATTCTTATTTTTCATAATCTACAAACAACAGCGATCATCAACATCATAATCTGCATAAAATCTACCGCCCAATGTGCCATTGGGCATATTTTAGGGGGTGAGTCAAGAGGTGTTGGAGGGAGAAAGATTTTATCTTAGGTAGCCGACTGCATATCAGAGTTGGCAATTAATTGTTGCAAAATTAGTAGAAGAAAAATCTGCAGCTCAAAATTAAGAACTACCGATAGTCAGCACAACCCTTTATGAACCATAATTCATGATGTATTCTGTTTTGAAGGTTTATTAATGGACAGTGCTGTTCTATGTTTTTTTGTTAAGAGGTTAATCCACTGATTCAAGGGTACAGTTTTACAAGATTTGAGACACTATATGATCAAACAAATTATTTAGAAATATTTTAAAATGAAATGTTTCATACTCATTCTTCACCCTTAACAGTATAGTAGAATTGCTAAAATTACACTGTAAAAATAAGCCCAGATTAAGTTTTTGTCAAACATTTTTTGAAAATGTAGGTTATTGAAATGCAGTCACCAACAGCTACAGGTAAGCATATTTTCAATCCCAACATACCTCTCACCATATAAAACACTTTAACAATTTCAACTAGTGCCATCAACAATATTTAAGTATTCAAGATTGAGTGATAATGTACACATTTTTTTGCCATGATTTGAAAACTCAAATCTTTAGTTAACTGTAATAGAAGTGATGAGGCTTTCAATAGCAATTAGTCTTAACATTAAGCATGTTGAGTTTCAAGAGGTCACAAATTCATACAGATTCACTCCCACTTTTAAAATTTATCATAGCCAGTAAAATGGTAATTAGTTCCAAAACCTCAAATATATTCATATTTGAGCGTGATCTTCATTAGACTCATTACATTGAAGTTCATGACAACAATGAGTAAGTTGGCAAATTTCCATTTGGCAATCTTTCATTCAGAGATATACAATATGGGTACGTATAAAATTTTCACATGCATACAGACATACAAATGCTCGCTTGTACAAGAAAAAATGCACTGTTCCCAAGCAGAAAACAACATTGGACACTCTTACAATATTTTAAACATTTTTTGTGTAAAACAATCCAAGTTAAAACATCAATGAGATTTAAGTCAAACTATTGTCAGATACTCATTCAACTTAGCAGTTATAGTTTTGAAATCACTCTTTTTTGTGATGAGGAGGTGTGAGAGGGAGAGAGCGAGAGAAGTGGGAGAAATGTACAGATTCACCTATAATGAATTGAAACATGGATATGGTTATATAAAATTGTAAACTTTGCATTAATGATATGTTTTTTTTGCAAAACCATTTTCAGCAAAAACATACAAAAAAGTTTAAGCATCACTAATTGCTTCTCATTGTGAATCTCATCACACAAAACCATGATCCAATAACTAAAATGAAAACATTTGGCATAAAATGTAAATCACACATAGATGGAAGCAATATACGTTATTATAAAACACACACATTAGGAATGGACGTGTAATATATTGAGTAGATTCAGGGAATAACAATGAAAATTATAATGTCCTAAAAGCCTTCAATATTATAATCTTACAGGAGGGATACCAATGAGGTAATATTACTAGTTGTGTATGATAATGAGATGATTACGAAGATTCGTTTTTCAAAAAAAATACCTAGAATATTTGCTCTCCGCAATGATACTTTTCTTGACTTTATCAAATTGAAAACTGAAAGGAAACATTTATTAGGCAACACTTTGCTCTACATTTGCATAATTTACGTCACTCAATTGTAAAAAATGCAAAAATAAAAAGAACAGAGGGAGATTTAATAGACAGATGTCGCTGGGGACTTGAGAGCACTTTGGGTTGAAGATTCACCCCTCCCCCACTCTACAGACCCACCCACCCAATTTCGGCTCTTCACCTGTCCTATCTATAATTAGTCATTTATTTCCTTAGACCACTTCCCTGTGCCCATAAAACTTGGTTTTTTGGGCCAAGCATCAAAAGCTTATATGATACCAAAATAAATTATTTAATTGTAACCGTTACCTCATCCCTCTGATGTATTTTTATTAAAACTTACTCACCCTATGATATAATAGCCCTATTGCTGCCTATTGCTTACACACTAAAATGTCTGATTTACTTCAATTAACTTTATTTAATAATTATTTTTTGGTTGAATTGGAAGACTCATGTTTTGCAGTTCCCCATGAAAAGACATAGGCTCACATATAAGGCATTCCCAACCTGCTCACCAGTATGTTTTTATAATTTAAAAATCTTATCTCCATCTCCCTGATTGAGTTGGTGCTGTTGGCTACCCTCAAGCCGCCATCAATAAAAACCTGCCCCACGTCACGTAGTAAGCACATATTGGATCATTTACACCTGGCAATGGAAGACCAGGATCACTGCCTGAGCAATGTTTTCCATTCACTATACACAGTTCATTCTCACATCCTTCCTCAACCCCAACATTACATTTTGACCACTTTTCTTTCCCAAAAAATGTGCATTTCTTAGGAAACATGAGATGCGAAGAAAGTGATAGGTTAAAAGGAATCAAGATGGTAGACATTCAGAATACATACTTATTTTTTTACATCCTTCCCACCCTAATCAATCATTATGATTTTATAATTTTGGAGCGTACTCATCCAAAAATCTTTGTACTAGTACAAGCACCTTCCCACTATCTTTTGCTGCTCAGATTTATTTCAACCCTAGAAAAACCTCATGAGACAAAAGATATGTTTTTTTGGCAAATGTTTTACCTAATTAAAATTCAACAATTGCTTTATGCAATTGCAGCAAGTCAACGCAGATTTAAGGGAAAGAGAGAGAGAGAGAGATATTGATATATGGGGAAATATTGCATTAAAGCTATCTCTTTGCAAGTTCTTGTTTACGCAAAATTACAAAAAATATTAAAATAACACATGCACTCCTAGGATGTCACATTCATACATACATAGCATTCACACATTTATTAAAATACCCAAACATTGAAGCCAGGATGTGGGTTAATCCTTTAGGCCAGGGATGAAATTGTGGATAAAATAAAATTTGTTCCATGGTAATTTGTGCAGTTCACTTTCAAAATTGTGAGGTAGGCATTATTATCAATGATGATGTGAGCTTCTCACAATTATTCTGCCTCAAATATTTTCCTGGTGTACTTTGCACAAGCTAACATGTGTAAATCGTTATTACATAAATAAATTTGACCCATAAAATTACCATGAGATATGTTCTGCCCCACTGGTTAGATTTTTCTCAGTTGAATTTTTTCAGATATCCATTTAACCACATTACACCATAATTGTTAATTTTTATTTTGGTTAACTGGTGAGGAAAATTCTGTGAATGTGGCCAAATTAATCAATAAAGTTAGTTGTTTGTCTAAGGATTCATTGTGAAAAAATTCATCCTAATTGTCACAAACTTACAATTGATAGGTACATACAAGTTTCTTTAATATACATTACCTGACATAAAACATCAAAACATTTAAAAAAGATTATTCTTTGGAGATTTTTTTTACCTTTCAAAGAATATATATCCAAAGCTCTTTTCAATGCCTTCATCAAAAATGTTTGCAATACATTCAAATGAATCTTTTTTGAACTGTTAATAAAATTCACTGTATAAAATAAAACTGCACAATGTTACTTATGGAGCAAATTTGAAAACAATACGATTGAGATTATTTTATTTCCTATGCTAACAGCAGATAATTTAAAATAAACCAAAGCTCCTCAAATAATTGTATTCAAAATAATGTGTTGTTAAAATGTTACTCTACTTAATTATCAAAATAAATATTTAAAAAACCATTAAGGTTTAGGATAACAGCTGAGAAGTTTTCTCTAGTTAATCTTTATCCCATTAAAGGTCAGTTCAGAAAATATTGATTATCTACAAAAAAGGAACAAGCCAATTCATGTAAGGAGGTATATATAAAAAAGAGTTAGGGTGTGATGCTGGCCAGTCGAAAAGGATTCTTCCAAAATTACTTGCTGAATGTCTACGACAAAATATTTTAGGTCCCGTATACTCATCACTTGCCAATATATTGGCTTGAAGTGAAATACCATAACATTCTTGTTATCTACTAAAGCAACTATAACTGTGCTTTAGAATTTTCAAGCACTCAACCCCATTCTTTTCTCTTGATCTGCCCACAATCTTGTAAGCATTACTTGCATTCACTCTAAAAGAAAATTTATGATTGTTCACCTTTTCACCAACAGAATATGTTATCTAACTCCTTTATCCGATCATTCTCTAGCATCTTTAAGCATGCTAAAATGTGCCAATTTATGATGGTTATTGTGCATAGTGCATGAAAAAAGTCTGATTGCACAGTCTGCAGGTGTATTATGTCCATACTCCATTGAATTTCAAAATCATTAAGTTAAAAAAAAAGAATTTTCTTGAAGGGTTGCCATTTAACACTTCAAATGATGAATAACAACTGGTAGAGGGCAAAAGGGAGATTATTTCACAAGTAAACACCCAAACACACACACATCACTCTTATTCCTCAGTATGAGGAATGTGTCCAAAACACAACATGAAAACTATAACTGCTGTTGTGTTTTTTGTTGTTTTCCCAATACTACACCTAATCTGGTGGCTTTTCATCATGTTTACAGAGAACTTACTTCATTCTGAGGCATTCTTTCACACTAATATTTAATTACCATTCAAAAAGTTTCTGTCGAGTCCATGTCACTTTTGCAGCCTTGTAGGAGGTGCCAACAACACAAAATGGCACACTAAAAGCCAGCAATGATTTGCACCATTGTAATAATAGCATCAAAACAGTCACTCCCACCAGTAATCATTTTTGACTAATGCTTTCATGTGTATTACACACTCACCTACACCCTATAATTGAGTTTTTTTATGAGGATATGCTTGCCCAAAAATGACTTATAGCCGCACTCCAAATGGTGACTATTGCTGACACCAAAGCAGCTGTGGGTCTTAGGCTGCCACTACCACCACAGAGGCGAATCTCACTCTCCTGAGAATAAAAACAGTGATATAATAATTACCTGTGCTAAAATCAATTCATTCTTCAATCAGGACAATTATACAGTAAAACCCCATTTGTATGTTTCTTACTTATACATTTCTTTCATTTCTACGCCATTTTTTCCTGCACCGACTGATTCCCATTTAAAATTATCTCACTTATACATCTTTCATTTATACATTTTCGCATTTATACATTACATTTTTCGTTCCCCACTGGCACTTTTCCCTCACTTATATGTCAACATGGCAGGTAGGGAGGGACGGGAGGGGTTTAGCTAAACCCTTCCCCATTTCAGCACCTTTCGAAGTTTGCCATTGAAGCATCAGATGTCACCACCACACTGGGGTTTAGCTAGACAGAGGGGAGGGGAAATGTAGGGCTATCCGTGCGTCAGTTCATCAGCAAGTGGAGCGAAGAAAAGAACGTGTCGTTTGGATTTCACACATTGTGTGTGAGGTTCTTTTAACGGAAAATGAGCAGTACAGCAAGCTCACCAGATAGGAAAAGACCACGAAAGTCCATCACACTTGTAGAAAAACTATAATTATACAAGAGGTAGAAGACAACCCACATGAGACCAAAACAAGCATCGTGGCATGTCTTGGCATCAAGTACTCTATGCTAACCACGGTTATCAAGAATGAGGCCGAAATAAAACGAAACGCTTCTAAAGCTGGTCCAAGCTCAGACAACTGGAAACGCATTCAAGATGGGCAGTTTTCAGATATGGAGAAGTGTGTCTTCATGTGGTTCAATCAACAATGTGCGGCTAATGTTCCCATTAGCGGTACTATGCTGCAAGAAAAAGCAAGAGAGCTCGCGAAGAAAGTGAACGTCCCTGGTGACTTCAAAGCATCAGAGGGCTGGCTTCATAGATTTAAGATGAGGTTTGGTATGGTTGGGCACAGGATTTGCGGTGAAGCAAACAGTGTAGATGAGGTTAGCGTTCAACACTGGAAAGAAACAGACTTGCCAAAGATTCTCAAGAATTACGAGCTTAGTGACATATACAACACTGATGAGATGGGATTGTTCTTTAATCTTTTGTCCAACAAGACGTTAGCCTTAAAAGGTGATCCCTGCCATGGCGGCAAAAGGAGTAAGCAAAGGCTCACCGTCCTGCTCACCACAAATGTTGATGGCAGCGACAAACTCCTCTCTCTTGTCGTTGGGAAATCTCAGAAGCCCTGGTGCTTCAAAGGAATGAAGTCATTGCCCACTGATTATGAAGCAAACAAGAAGGCATGGATGATAGGCCCTCTGTTCACGGCATTTGTGGAAAAGCTTAACCAGCGTATGCGTCGCGAGAAACAAAAAATACAATGTCCTGCTCATCCTCCTGCTCAGCGCTACATCAATGTAGATATGGCCTTTTTCCCTGCCTATTGCACCAGCCATCTCCAACCACTGGATTTGGGGATAATCGCAGCCATAAAAGCCTATTATCGCAAGTTTCTAGTGCAGCGCACCGTGGCAGATATCGACACTGGAAAGGAGAGCCCCAAAATCAACATTCTCCAGGTATGGTTTAAGTGCACTTTTTATGGTTTCATATGTATTCAAATCGGTTTTCACTGGAGTTAATTAGGGCCAGAATCAAGAAACTTTCGAAACTATAGTAGCTAAGAAATTTTGCCGTGCTTACTCAGCTTGCTATCCTAAAATTACAGTGCAGTAACTTCATTTTCTTTCTTGTTTGATTTAGGCCATGCATTTCACCCAAAATGCTTGGGATAAAATCATACCAGGCACCATCCGTAAATGCTTCCAGAGAGCTGGAATTGCCAAGAGAAAAATCCTGATCTCATCCCTGAAGAGGAACAAATCATTGATTTTGAGGCTCCCGACGCTGCAGAGTGGGCTCATGTCTCAAACGGACTTGCATTCGGCGACTTTGCGGATTTCGATGACGGTCTTGCAGTATGTGCTACCCAAAGCACAGCCGATATTATCGCAGCTGTAAATACACGGGACGACAATGTCAGCTCAGAAGACTCTGACGATTCAGAAGACACTCCTGTAGAGTCGGCACCCATTCCCAGCCTTGCCGAGGCCCTTCAAGCACTGGAAATATCCCAGCGCTTTTTAATGTCAAAAGAGTTACATGAGAATAGCATGAAAACTCTGAGTTCGTACAGCCGCCTTATGTATGAGTGCGCAGTGAAAGCTAAAAAGCAGAGTACTCTGGGCAGCTTCTTCAAGCCACTTTAAACATGTATACTTTTCTATACTACTTACTATACATTTTGTAATGCGTGCTGTGTATTTTTCCATTTTTAGCTAATGATTAACATTTTGTTCCTATACATTCCTGTGAATTTTTCCATTTTTAGCCAATAATTAACATTTTGTTCCTGTACAGTCTAAGAAAATAAAATTTCATATAGCAATGTATGGAGTGACACATGTGAAGTTTCACTTATACGTTTCTATCACTTATACGTTACTTTTCTCGTTCCCCTTGAAAAACGTATAAGCGGGGTTTTACTGTAATTGTTATTGTCATGATAAATAAATTTTATTGTAAAATATTTATTCATTGTTACACAATGATGTAATAAATCACCAAGGCTAAAAATTATGTGATAAAGTTATTATAATTCTTCACATTATTATATGAACTTTGTTATTCATTCAATATACCACAAGTAATGATATTTTGAATAATAAGAATTTTCAGATCATTTTGATAATTTTCACTGTCTTTTTGTTGATTCAACCAAGATGACTGAGAAAAATTGTCACTCCATAGAAATTTTAGCATGTTTTTATAGTTTGGCATGATACAACATGTTAAAGCCTTGAAATAAGAAAAAAGCTTAGGATAAGAATCATGTGAAATTGAGTAAAGGAATAAGTATTAATTCATTGACACAAAATTATTAAATATCCTTCATGTCGTAATTATTCAGCTCAAAAATAGCATTAACAGTAAAAGAATTTTATAAGATGTTAGAGATGCACCATTTTTGCTTTTCTGATATTTAAACATTCTATAATCCAGAAGCGTCTCAATTTGTGAAATCTGTGGCAGAATATCAAACTGGGAATCTGTAAATTGTAAACTTATTTTGATTCATGTAATTTTTATTGCAAAAAACAGCAATGCAAAAAATTAAAATAGCCAAGTGAAATAAGTTTATTTATCATAGAGCCCCTATGAAGCTCCAAAACACAAAACAAATTACTGTAATGACTATGAAATACATAAAAAAGCATACACTAGCATGGTATTGTACTACCAGAAAGGGGTATCACTAGATATATAACACCGTATGTTACGTTAAATTATAGATTCAAGTGTGGAAATTTTTATGCTGGACTTACAACTTCTAGCTAATACCAAAATACTTTTAGAAATCGACCAATATGCATCTTGGTTATCAAATGACCACCCTTTTCCTTTACCATAGTGTTGGCTATCTTGTAACTGTTTTTTTGTAACTTTTGTAAAACAATCTTTGTATTTTCCTCTTATTCATAGTATTGTATGAAGTATCAGCTTCTTCATTACACCATATTTTTCCTATATTCTCTATGCATAATCCATTAGAAAAAAGTGTCAGGAAAGAGATTTTGCATCTTGCAAACCCAGACTTTATTGCTGGAGCATCTGAGTACATATGGCCTATTGGCCAATGATCATTTTGGGCAACTATATCCCAGAAAAATGTTTCCTTTATTGGCAAATATTGCACATATGTACATTATGCAACTCCGCTCATAGTTAACATTTCAGAGTTAAAAAGATGTACCATATATACCACTGGTGCACAACCTTTTTCTATCAAAGGGCCACATTACACATTTTCTCCGAGTCCACGGGCCGCATTATGAAAGAAAATTATACTGAATATATAAATTTATGGAAAATCTGAATTAAAATTTATTTGATTACATTTTACAGGATTTAAAATTTTTTAATTAAATAATGATGATTTTAAATAATAATTACAACTTAATTTTCTGCATAAATTAAACTTTTCATTTAAATAAGAAAGCTCTGACACAAAATTAATAGAAAATAGGATCAATCAGCCTTTCTATTTTAAAGTGAATTTAATTTACCCCAATGTGATCATTGAGTCTGCATTGCCCTTGTTAAACGCTTAATATCTGGTGTAATGTGTGTTGTGCTCAGCCGCAAGATTGAAGACAGATTTTTATCCGTCAACTGGTTCCGATATATCGATTTGATCAATTTCATCAATGAAAAAGCATGTTCGCATATATGTGCTTCCAAACAGACTTGTGCAAATAGCTGCCATCCATTGCAGATTTGAATAGGATTCTTTAGGAAGGCATTTATAAAAATTTAGCAGAATTCCCTCCTTAAATTTTGACCTCAGTTCATCATTACTCTGAAGGTCGATGAGTTCCAGCTGTAAACTGAAGTCAGCATCTTCAAAAGGGTTCGCACATATTTTTAACAACATTTTGTCCTGCTCATAGTCTGTAAATCTCTCACTGAATGACTGCTGGATACATTCTATATGATTGGCATATTTGAAACTATTCACATTGTATTTTTTAAATATTTAATGGCAGTTAGGAAGGTGACAGGTATTGTTCTTCAACAGTTGCTCTTGAAATAATGATAATTTAACTTGGAATGCTGATTCATTGTTAGCAAGTTCAAATATCAGGTGGTTTTTACCTTGCAATCTCAGATTCAATTTGTTTAAATGTGCAGTAACATCAGTCAAAAATACTAAGTCAAATACTGATGTTGGATGTTCGAGATGATTTACTACTTGTCCTTTTCCTGTCAGAAACATTTTTATCTCCTCGAAGAGCGATATAAAACGTTGCAAAACCCTACCTCTGCTAAGCCACCGGACTTCAGAATAGTACAGAACATCGCCATATTCAGCTTCAATTTCCTCGAGAAAAACTTAGAATTGTCTGTGGTTTATCGCATGTGATCTGCTGAAGTTGACTCCATTTAAAACATCACTCATAACTTTAATAAATCCTAGATCCTTCCCAATTAGGTTTTTCTGATGAATTATGCAGTAATATTTTATCAACTCATTTTTGAGCCTCAACTTTTGGACATGTTTGGACAGAAGAGATACCATCGCGTTTTGAACACCTGTCATAGAAGGCGCACCATCAGTAACTATCCCCACAAATTTATTTTAGTCCATATTATGCTTGTGAAGACTTTTAAGCAATCCCTCAAGCAAATCAGATCATTTGTCTGATCTTTCAACAGATGGAGCTCTAAGAGTTCTTCATACACTTCAAAATCTGGTGTTAATGTGCGAATATACACATTTGCAAGGTTGGTGTGACATCTGTCGATTCATCTACTGCCAGCGAAAAGTAAATGCACTTATTAAACAGTTTCAACATCACTGGAAATATCTTTCAGTCGCTGTTGCACGGTCATCCAATTTAAGCTGATGGCTTCAAACTTCTTAATGCAATTTGTACAACATAGCTTTTGTGACACAATACTTAAACATTTTTTTCACAAAATCACCATCATTAAAGGGTCTCGAAGATTTAGCAATCAATTGGGATATATCAAAATTAACTTCCCCAATCTGCTCTTAAGTATCCTAACACTTTTTAAAAACATTTTGTTGTGCTCTCAGTGACTGAATCAGGGAAAAAATCTTTTTTTTCTAAGTTCCCCAGAAAACTTTTCTTTCAATTCTGGGTGCTTTGTTTCAAAATGCCATTTTAAGTTGTATTACTCTGGTACGCATATAATTTGGTCACAAATTAAACAAACAATTTTATCTTTTTGCACCACAAAGCAATATCTTTTAGTCCAATATTCTTGGAACATTTTTTTCTTCTTCTAGGGTTCGTTTCTTTGTTTTCCATGTACTAGTCATTTTAATGAAGTCAATCGGGGCAACTGCAAAATATTAAATTAAACGAATACAAGATATGGGCCATATTCATAAGCAAAAATAGAAGCAAAAGAAAGTAAACCAGAAACCGTAAATTCAGGTTTCTATTATAGATTACATTTGTCATGGAATGCGGGGCTCGAGAAGAGGGAAGAATGACTTCACGTTTGGCAGTTGTATACATACCAAAGCAGTGGGGAGGGTAAAGAAACACTCGAGAGTGCTTATAAGTCTCAAAACCTTAGTCTTCCCTCTGAGACGGGCTTCCAACACTTAGCAGAAAAATGAAGCGAGAAATGAGTTTTCGGGATTTATGAATTTCTTTGGGCTACTTAAACTGAAAAGTTTGGGTTTTTGTACATTCCTCAACTTTATATGTAAACATGAACCTGCATACCAAACTTCAGCACAGTAACTATTATATTTATGAGTGAGAGTTTTTTAACCTGGTCTAGAGATTCTGATTTTTGTCTGTTTTTTATTTCCTGGGACTTGAGACATACTTTCTGAAAATTCCCAGGACTCGAGAGAAATTTAGTGAGTTTCCAAATTCAATTAAACAGGAAAAACATAATTTAAGAGTTTTATTTATTAAAAATTTAGTCAAAGGAACTACTATATAAACACAAAATAAAAGGTTATAAATTATAACATAATATTTTATTTGTCGAACATACCTCAATATTACTATAAAAAATTACGTCCTCCTCGTAAGGCCGTTAATGACCACTGCAGTTGCAGACTTGCAGAACGCTGACATGAGTAGTGAGTCGCTACTTGCACTCACAATTCTTTACTGAGTTCCCGCCTACTGAGTCGCTGATCAGTACAAAAGAATAATAAGGGTATTTCCCTTACATCCCAAATCATATGGATAGCCTACATGAGGATTTTGTAGAGTAATATTACAGATGGTTTGGAGCCTAATGCAGAAAGGTTAGCCATCCCTGTCATAGAGGAGTTTCCCCTGATTCCAGTATTCCCTCATTCTTGAGTAGGAATTGACATCAGTTGTTTGTTTCCACAATATGTTTACAGAACTCAAGAGTATCCTCACCTCCGAGGGCAGAAACAGAAAATTCTCAAGATAGAGGCGATAGATTTTATTCAGTAAGAGTGATCCTCCTCTCAGATATGCAACTTGCAACGACCACGATTTGGGTATCTCTTGCTCTGCAAAATTTGTTTGCCTTTCCCAGGAAGAATTAACCTATGGCATAAATTTGAAAAAGTGTACCGAATAGGTCAAAGAGTGCATCTTGGAGTGGAAGACTGTGACTTTCAAATGAAGATGTGATCACCAGTACTTGTACATGTACAGGGTGGGCGGAAATTAATTGAATATATTTATACCTGTATACCTCGCAAGCTAAACCTACAACATGTCTGTATCTTTATTTCTCTCAAATAAAACCTACAAAGAGACTCACTCAACACTTGCATAATTTATTGATTCAAAGGGAAAATGGGAGAACTGCCAACAATCAGTTGAGCGCCTTTTGATTTTCGGCGACCCGATGCCTTCTTACCTTGCTTACCGCCTAGAGCTGGTCCTGATTATAAGGCTCAGTCGACCTGACAGTCAATGGGTACATTATTTCTGCAGTGCAGCGTGTATGAATCATACTAGCTTGCGGCCCACTTCGGGGTTTAAATACAAAACAATCCAATTTTTAAAAAGTCTCGAATGAAAATTTTCCGAGACTCAAGACAAGAAATCCCCCACCCTCTTCCCTAGAGCGTAACGTAATTTATGAATGATCCCATACAAATTGGGTTAGTTCCTCCAAACTATAAAATACCTGTCAATATTTTTAAATTTTAGAAGTTTACGCAAGCGGCTGCAGGTCACAAAAAATACCGTGGCAGGCCGCATGAGGCCTGCGGGCTGTGCACCACTGGCATATACCCACTAGGGTGGACCTTATTTTTCATACGTGAAATTTTTTTCACGATGCCCCCTAAAGTTGTTCCACTTGGCAAAAAAAAAAATTTATGCAAAATTTGAGATCGATCGGATAACGGGAAGACGTGCCACATCTAACTTGAATTATTAAAATGGGATACAACTAGGGCTGCCACCTTTTGAGGATTCCAAAACCGGAGATATGAGTAAAAAATTATATTAAGTATTTACATGAAAAAAATGTTCATGTGACAATGTATG
Organism: Uropetala carovei; assembly: GCA_036926305.1. Taxonomy (NCBI): domain Eukaryota; kingdom Metazoa; phylum Arthropoda; class Insecta; order Odonata; family Petaluridae; genus Uropetala; species Uropetala carovei. The sequence goes on from JAXCHB010000100.1 coordinate 656,862, forward strand.
GTTCTTCAATGATGTTACAACAATGTATAACCTTGCATCGCATATCTGTTCTTGGTGGCTTGTGACATCCAACGCGGACTCTGAGTTGATCAAATTGCCTTGTCAGAATATCTTGAGCATTTAGAGAGGTCACTGTGAAATTTCAGTGAAAAGTATCCGAAACAAAAATGGAAATGAGAAGCATAGATAAGCTGTTTCTGCTCGAATATGACGAGTGTCAAATTATTGGTGCTAAGTTGCCATCCAACGGGCAAGTTTTACAAGTTTTATTTTATAATCATCGTAAAGTAAAGCTTGATCTGCATTCTGGTGCACATTTAGCTGTGAAGGAAACTGAAATACTTTGGGAGAAGGCGTGAATCCCAACAGGGAAAAGCCAACGGAGTATTGAAAAGTTGGAATCCTTACATCAAGAGTGGAGGATGCTGCAAAGAATATGCAAACGCCGAACTCAACTGCAAGAAAAACGAGAGCAAGATTTTCTTGAAAAGTTGGACAATCTCTTCGATATCGCACATGCCCGATGCTTTGAAAATGATTAATATTGAAGAAGATAAATTATTTTTGCTAAATCAGAGAAAAAAAGGGCTCAATGATTGGAGGAGACCGCGTTCTATTAAAAAAAAGAGATGTGACAAGCTGTTCGAAAAGAACAAGAAGAGTCGAGACAAGAGCAATCTGCGATAGCTATTGAAGGTACTTTTTTTTCATACATTATACATTTCACTTCTATTAGCATAAAATACTTCTTAATACTAATACTAATCATAAATATTGATCAACAGCTTAAGAAGAAGTAGTACAAATGCAATCGTCATCATCCGAAGAAGAAGAGCAGTCCATCGATGCAGAAAGAAATACTGAATTGGAGAATCCCATCAAAGGTCTTGTAGATGTACCTGGTCCGAGTGGCCGGCCTAACCTGAAAAAGAGACAAGCTGGAAAGGAGGTAATTACGCCAAAACTTGTTGTGACCCTTGACAAATACAAAGTAAGTGACGGTGACGAAGTTCGAATTATAGCAGCAACTGCTCAAGCTCTTGACCACGACTTAGATGATTTGATAATAAATCGAACATCTATTCGTCAATGTCGCAAACGTTTATGAGCAGAACGTGCTGCAAAATTGTGTACAGCGTTCAAGAAATTCAAACTCTATACAATTACTGTCCATTGGGATGGAAAGATGCTACCTGCATTAATGAACAATGAGCAGGTTGACAGATTGCCAGTTATAATAACATGCAAAGGAATGGAACAACTTCTCGGAATTCCTGCTATTTCTTCTGGTAGTGGAGAAGGCCAAGCCTTCACAGTGCATGAATTGCTAGAGGAATGGGCACTCTCCAATAAAGTACAAGCACTTTGATGCGATACCACAGCTTCAAATATGGGACGTTTCCAAGGCGCTTGTGTTATTTTAGAGCAAAAAATCAGAAGAGACCTATTGTATCTGTCCTGCAGACATCATATTTACAAAATTATTTTGCGGAGTGTTTTCGATGAAAAAATTTCTAAATCTTCGGGCCCAAATATTCCTAATTTCAAGAAATTTCAACAAGCCTGGCCTCAAATAAATAAGTCGAATTTTAAATCCGGAATTAAAGACGAATATGTTCGGGAAACATTGCAGGATGTAACAGAACTGCTTCAATTTGCGCTACGAAGCTTGCAGAGGAGCAGCAGCCTAGAGAAGATTATCAAGAATTCCTCGAACTCGTCTTTATTTTTCTAGCGGATTCTCCTCGAGGAATATCTATTCGAGCTCCAGCAGCTTTCCACCACACCAGATGGATGGCCAAGGCAATTTACTGCCTGAAAATGTTTCTTTTCTGAGAAGTTTTCAGCTTGACTGATGGCCAAAGAAGAAAATGGGATTCGCGACATATGCATTTTCCTCTCGCATTTATACCTTCAAGCTTGGATTCATGCTCTGATAGCTGCAGAAGCTCCTCGCCAAGATTTGCAGTTTTTGCAATCGTTGTATGCATATGGCAAAATCGATGAAAAGATAAGTCGTATTGCATTACAAAAATTTTGTAAACATCTGTGGTATCTGGCACCAGAAACGGCAGTGTTGGCATTTTTTGACAATAAAATTTCAGCTGACACTAAAAGACGGATGGTGGAAGCCTTAAAATCTGCAGACAACTTTGACGAATCCATGAAAAAACTGACAATTCTTCCTAAGGATATCAACAAGCATATGGACCATGAAATAAAGAATTTCATTTCCAAGGATTCACAAAAATTCTTCAAAAGATTTTCTATTTCCACAAATTTCGTTGACAAAGATCCTTCAACATGGGAAAATGACAAATTTTAAGGCAGGATTGGAAATCATCAAAGGACTGAAAGTAGCCAATGATACAGCCAAACGAGGGGTTAAGCTCATGCAAGATTTTAATCAAATCTTAATGAAAAACGAAGAGGAAAAACAATTTATCCTTCAAATTGTTTCCGACTATCAAACTCAGTATCCCGATTTTAAACAAGTTAGGAAAGTGTACAACGTATCACAAATGGGCGCATTTCGTGCAATGGAGTATTAGAAGGAAATTATATACACCCTTCCCTCGCCAACCACGGGGGTTACGTTCCTGAAAAGTACAGCGGTTGGTAAAACCGCGGTTGGTAAATACTTAAGTATATTGGAAATTGGGGGTTAGGTTCCATGGTTCATATTACTATACCATATATTATTGATCACTTACATTACTCGCTTATTTCTCACTTAAATTATATAAATATTATGAATACAATAACATGCTGTTCTTTCCTTATGAGTTCTCTGGTTTGGCATAGTTGAAACTCCCGTACATGAAAAATGTGTGACGAAAAACAATCACTGCCATCTATGTGCTATTAAATGTGAGAAATAGATGGACAGACGGATGGACGGACAGACCGACGATAATAGGAGGTCACGCTGTAAGCGAAACGCGCCTAAAAATCTACGCTAGTGAAGGATCTGTAAAATGATTTTAAATTAATTTATGAGAAAGTAGTACTGTTATGACAAGCATTCTTAATTAAAAACAACATTCAACTTTCATTAAAAAATTTTTTGGTGTTATTTTTACGTTTTTAAAGAAATTTTATTTTTTCTAACTTTGAAAGGATTGTGGCACGTCTTCCCGTTACCTGATCGATCGCAGATTTTGTACAAATTATTTTTTTACCAAGTGGAACAATTTTAGGGGGCGTCGTGAAAAAACAATCACAAAAAAATTTTCACCGTATAGCTAAGGTTCACCCTAATACCCACGTATAAAACACACCTGCATATAACACGCAGGGAGGTTTTTGGCACCATATTCTGCGATTTTTTTATGTACCCGTGCATAGCACACACGTTTCTAGTATTCAATTTCTGTCCCATGCTTATCATTCAATGGCAAAATTATTCGTTATATTGTCAATATCATTGAGGTAGATAAATTAATGAAAATATATGTTCTTCAGTTTGTACTAACAATAAGTAAGACAGCAATTCACTCAAGTTGGTTATAAAAATCTACCATTTAAGAAAAGAGCTGTTATATGGTATAGCAGATTCCCAGTGTGAAGGCAACAGTTTTAAATATCAGTCAAAAAAGAATACATAGTTGCGGTTCAAATGCACTTCGGACCCATCGGTGGAGGTCGACTGGCGCCGTTATATGATATAGCCAACTCCATTATTCGCATGTTAGTCACCAACGTAAATGTAATCACGAGGAAATTACGCCGTGAAGAACGTAACTCTATCTTCCACGGATGATGCTTCTGATAACAATGCTGATGAATGGGGCAGTGATCAAGAATTTCTTGGATTTTGCGATGCTTAATAATGTTCTTTATTTTTTTTTACTTTATTTGAAAAATCTTGTATTGTACATCAAGTACATATAACTATTTAATAAATTTGGCATTTTTGTCCATTAATTTAGATTTTTCATTCAAGTTATTACCGAGAAAACACATGAGAAAACCCTCAGAATGTTTAATATCATCCCAATATCGAGCGGACATAAAATTGATGACATTTTCTAATGTCAGTCCGTTATAATAAATACTCTGGTAAATATATACCCTCTTATAAGTCGCACCCTGCTTTTTAGTCAAAATTTTTAGGGAAAAAAGTGCATGTTTTACATGGGTATATATGGTACATATTTGAAAATACAGAATCCACTGAATGCATAATCCATAAAATTGGTAAACTGTAGCTGGTTAGTTGAGTTTACTCTGTGTTATTATACTCCTTCTTCTTATGCATAAAGCCATGAAATATGCAGCAGTGGAAGGACAAAAAAGCTGTGGAGCAGCACTTACCTCTGGGTGATAATTCATGCACTTTGGTGGCCTTCGTCTGTAGAGAGTATCTTTGGGCCTTGGGCAGTGAGAACCACCTGAGCCTCCATTGGCCGGACTGGATGCGGGTGGTGTGGAGGGAGACGAGGATGGCAATGGGACTTCACTACCACTTCCACCAGTGGCACTGCTCATACTTGCTCCAGCTCCAGCCACCACTTCCCGAGGAACAATGCTGAGAAGTTTACTTCCACAAGGACAAAGTGTGTCCACCACGAGCAGGATTAAATTGCTGTGAGGAATTTTCTGGACACTGAAAGGTCTAAGTAAAATAAAACATTAAATTTTGCATATATGATAAAAAATTGCATTTCATAAAAACTACTTCCATGTATGGAAAGAATTACGCATTTCTATTGACATATCATAATTCACATTGCAGCAGGAAAATACCATATAGAAAGCCCTTTTCCTGTATGGGTTCCATTATGTGGATTTGATTATATGTATATGGTTAAATAAACATGACATTTATTTATTAAACACATAAAATTCAACCTCACAGTCCTGAATTGGGTTTGCACAGCATTTTATATGTTTAAGGGCCGGTTTCTTGAACGCGAGTTATGGAACCGATAGGCCTATGTACTACATAACTTATGAAAAATCGCTAAAAGCGGTTTCTGAAACGTTCAATAGCACTTATTGGTTCCATAAGCCTTTCCATAACTTATCTCTACCAATGGGTACGGTTAAGATGTTATGAGTTCCATAAGAATCTAAGATGGCGGATGTTTTGTCATAACATACCTACGCCTTACGTTTTGTTTTTCGTTACATTGTTTATACAGTATGCACATTGACGGGAACAGTGCATTTATAACATTACGATGAATAGCAGAATTTCTTTGAGTTAAGTAAGATGCAATTTCTTATATGCTATATTTACATACCCGACATTAGCGTGTTGTTATAATTACTGTTGACATTACCGTCTCATTACTATTACTGTAGACATTAGCGTGCTTTTTTCTTTAATATTATGATTGTTTATCAATTAAAGTTCGCTGTAATTCAATAATTAAAATGTACATCGTGAATTATTGTTAGCTATCATTGTCCTGTTTGTCTCGTTCAATATAGAATGTTTTGTTATTATTTTTTATTTTACGAATTACAGTTTGATTTATTCTGGTTGTGTTATTGATTAATATAGTGGGATTTTGACATAGTTTGTTGTTCTATTTATTCTGACTTACAGAATTCCAATAAGTTAAGGCTTCCCTAGTGGATTATAGTTTTTATTATATTTAGATATCATTACATAAAACCCATTAGCTTCTCTGTCTGTTACGTGATCTACTAATGAATTTTCTTTTGTTGATGTAATCATTTAAAAAATGTCAATCCGCTTCCATCGCAGTTTTCAGATACGTAACCTGACATATAACCACAGCTACTGTTGAACGATGCTTTTCATCCTTGCGAAGACTTAAATCATATTTACGAAACAATATCTGAATCACGTCTTGTAGGACTGGCGCTGTTATCCACACATAGAGATATTAATATAACTGATGAAGTTATTGACAAGTATGCCGATAGTGGAAAAAATAGACGGATTAATTTGATTTTGTAAATGATTTTATTACATTTTATTTTTTAATTTGAATTTCTCGCTTAATTTTTTTGGTTTTCGCACGTGTTACCACCTAGCGGCTTCCACAAAACTACGTGAACGGAGCAATAGCTATTGAAAGGTAACTTATGACGACAATAGCTTCAAGAAACACGGGGGAAGTTATGAGTCCCATAACTTTATGAGTCCAATAGTTATTGGTTCCATAACGAAATCTTTATGCAACCGGGCCTAAGTAATGTGAGAAAGCTTTTAGACTATTCACACATGATTTTTTCCCATAAACTATTAAATTTGCACAACAGTTTTGTACAATATGGTTTTTCACGACACATTTTACCCAATGCAGTTTCAATCAACATGGAATTTTCCAAAAAAATAACCCTTGTATAGCACAAGAGATTACTATGCACCAAATGCTAATTTTAGAAGGTGCACATACATAATACTTACATAAATAATGCTTAAACAACTTTTTTGACCTAATCTTAGTTTAAATGGATCAAAATGCTTGATTCTTTCATATTCTGTTTTTTTCTGCTTGTCTAAAGCTTCAGAAATTAAAATGCATTCAATAACATAAAACATAAATTTGATCAAATTTGTACTTTTTATCCTTGGAAATCATAATTTTAGAGTAATACAAAGATATGAATGTATATAATATAAATAAATATTAATTTACAAGCCATTTGGAATTTAAAGAATGATTTTGATACCTTTCACATCCAGTGACATGGCAATTGGTCAGCTTGCCCTTGAGAGGATTAAATAATCCACTTGTGTTGAGCCTCTCAGGCTGAAGGATGTAAAGATCTGTGCGTTTGTTGCATGGCCTTGCATCACTAGCCGAACTCTGTCCATCGCTAAAGGTGGCATGATTGATCTGAGGCCACTTCCTGGGATAGTGCTGATTGCCCCATCCAGAGGAGCCACTCCCCCACCCTCCACTGCCTCCACCCTCTCTCCAGTGGCTGCTGCGATTAGTGGTAGAAGTGGGCATGGGAGGAGGAGGGGGAGGAGGGAGGGCGGCAGGTGGAGGGGGAGGAGGAAGGGCTGAGCTGCCTCCTACGCCATTGATCACCTCCTCTCCCTCTCCTCCACCGTTATCCTCCTCATCCTCCTCCTCATCATCATCTTCACCATCTCCTTCTTCTTCCTCTTCGTCATATTGTTCGTAATCATCTTCTGTCATGTCTAAAAGTTTCAAAGGAGAGATTTTTTCTGAATGAGATAAACAAAGACTTATATCAAGTTGTTTTGCAAGAAGTCAAGCAATATGATTCATGTAGATGAGAATTGGGGATATTGCAGTAAGGTTAGCAGAAAAGTTGATTACTAATGTTTCTAGTTCAAATTCTAGTGCAAGTTTTGACTGAATTTTCAGGTATTTATGTAAATAACGAAGATATAGTAAAGAGGATGGTGAATGTGATTCAAAAGTATTTAGAAGTTAATGAATATTGCATACAGGACTGGCCCAAGGTACGGGCAAGTCGGGCAGCTGTTTGGGGCACATAACTGTTGGGGGCACTATCCCGATGCATTACTTGCAAGTGAATAAATATTGGACACCAATTTATATTGTGAAACAGGCTAGAATCATGATGAAATTACTTTTATTTATTCATTATCAATAAGTTTTACAGAACGTTGAATAAATTAACGTGTATTCTGTAAATATCTCAACAAACAAATGGGGGTGCTGGAGTGCTGTCCCTGATTGAACAGCATATATTTATATATATGGCATCATGAGTTATTCGTGTGCTTAATTAACATGTGATATTGCCATAGGCATGGAGAAGAATGTTGAAAATAAAATGGTAAGATAGGATGAAAAATGAGAGAGTACTAAGAAGAATAGGAGAGAAGCACGGGTGGTCGGTCTATACAAGCACTGCAATTCAACAAACTTTTTTAATTACTTAAAATAACTTTAGTTACTATTATGAAATTGGTAGGAATAGATTTAGTATTTTCATTATTTGAACAAATGTCTACAAACTTGACTGCGCTTCGTATTACTCAAGTGTTACTGAGTGGGCTTTGAGAAGCAGTTTCAGATCTGCTTCTCTGGTGGTTATACGTGTGAGAACAAGGGGAGGGCCTGTGTGAGCCCAATGGAGGAGAAGTACCGTATATACTCGTGTATATGCCGACTCCATGTATAGTACGACCCCTGATTTTTTGGTTAACAAACCTGATTTTTTCATATATCTCGTTTATAGTACGACCCCAGCTTTCCACCAGGGTCGATATATTTCGTTTCGGTAGCTCGATGGTTACGAGCGAGATATATCAAACGACCTTGATTTTCCACACCACCATAGAATAGACCGTAAATGTCGTAAATAGTATTTCTTGCGAGTACACTAAAATTCGGATAAGTTAAGTATCTTACTCCTAAAACATTTAATAAAAAGTGATATGAATCATGATTGCACAAGATGAAATAAAATCGTTTCAATTCTAGTACGTTTGGATTATGTTCCGCGTACGTAATGGTTCCACTCGCTCATCTACTTAATAGGTAGGGATAACGGATAAAAAGAAATTACTTTCTAATATTCCACAGTCTTTATTGTTTCTTCAATCACACACCGACCGGTTTCCACTACAAAAACATTCTAATGTGTTACTAACACCTTAGAATGACTTTGTAGTGGAAATCGATCGGTGTGTGATTGAAGAAACAATAAAGACTGTTGAATATTACAAAGTAATTTCTTTTTTCCAAGATGTCGAAATTCCATAAAGTTACGCTGTCTATGATACTTTTAGTACAACTCGATCCAATCCATCCCTTGTAAAAAGACGCAAACAAAGATGTACATACATAAAATTCAAGAAAGGAAGTGCCCGTAAATCGTCACTTATATCAAGTATCTGTGAATTTGAAGCTGTATATATGAAAAAGATTCTACTCTTCACGAAGCAACATAACAACGATAAAGGACCTCACTGTTAAGGTTAGCCTACCATTAGAATGCGTGCGGGTGGCATAACTTCACCGAGAATGCCCGTGAAGATACATGAATTTTAAATCCTCAAATGCATTACTCGTGTATAGTACGATCCCCAATTTTTGCAATAAAAATTTGGTCGTAAAAACTCGTACTATACTCGAGTATATACGGTAAGCAGAATTTGAACTGCTTCTCACAATCAGTGCCTAGGAAAATTTCAATCGCTGGTGACACGAAAATAGTGTGTTGTGTTTACCTATCAAGGGAATTTAGTTTTACAAGAGAGGAGGGGCTATGGGTGTCCAATGGAGGGGAAGTAAGCAAAATTTGAGCTGCTTCTCGGTGCCACAGAAAGTTTTGACTGCTGGTGACATGAAAACACAGTAATCACTCGCCAACTGCGGGTTTGCCAACTGCAGATTTGAGATAACGTGGTTTTATATTTGTATACCAAAATTTTAAAATCCGCAATCTTTTTACGTATGAGTGGTTCAGTTCAGTCCCATTAACCCATTGGTTGACGCGTCGCAGAGGACATGGAGGCGTATCCATCTGTGTGTCCAGCATCAAGGTGCACATACGGATCCACTGGACATGTAACCATGAAGTACGTAAGTGATTCAAATTAATTATGATTGATTATGATTGCACATTGATTGGTGTATGGTGAATTCTCGCCCACCCTGTAGGTAAGATTCCAGTATTCAACAGACAAAAGAAGGTTCAATTGCTTTCGTCAATTGTTATAAACCAGAGGTTTTAAACTCAAATCGTACATGGACCAAATACAAAAAAATTACACTTCAAAAGGACTAAAAACATTTTTAAATCTTTGAATTAAAAAAATTCTTTGACACTGAGTTATATAATTATGATAAGATCAGTGAGAGGGCCACATAAACTGAAAAAGTGGGCCACATGCGGCCTGTGAGCCGCAACTTTGAGACCCCCTGTTATAAACGCTTTCAACATAGTTTCCTGAACAATAATCAGTATCTATTTATGTTGCTATGCATAAAGATTGACGTTGCTACACCAATCATTTCATTGCTTAAACAAAAGTATGAAGCAAATAACGCTAAACTTTCGTATATTTGTAAGCTTCATTGAAGCTAATTGAATCGGAGGTAACAATGATGGCCTGGAAAGAGTACGAAAATCCACAAAATTTTAAAACAAATTGCATATTTCTAAAAACTTTGACCATGTAACATGTAAACATCACAGGAATAAGATAGTATAGAGTTTCATTCATTGAATAAAGCAAAAACGAAAAAAATCGGTCCATATTTACATACTTTGATGAATGAAGGAAAAAAACCTTGCAAGTCAAGAAATTGATTCATACGTGATATCTTATGGAAAAATGTTAATCCCATATATTGGAAGCACTGACTAATCCCGGTTGACCATTCACTAAGTTAGGATGTAAGGAAGAATTGTACCAAATTTGGTTGTTCTAGCTTTTATTGTTTAGGAGGAGCTCCATGAACAAACACACATACATACATACATACATACAAACTCTTTAAAATATGTAGTAGATGTATAAGACGACCCCTAAGTTTTTTTGCTAAATATTTGGCCTTAAAAACTGAACTTATACTGGGTATATATAGCGATTAAAAACACTAATTAAAAGGAGTTAGAATTTCTTTAATTACCAGCTATATCATCCCCAGTAGCTTCTGTTCCTGTTGGACTCCAAATTTGTGGAAGTCCTAAATAAACAGTAAGCCAGGATATTCTAGAAAAGGCCCATGTTAAAACTCCATGGAATGGCTGTAAGAAAAAGAACACAATATGTAAAATAAAACTTAATCGATAAATGTAATGTAACGGCAAAATATAAATAAAGAAATTAAAAATTCTCTATGATACTTGCCTATATTTAGCATTAATTTGAAAACTTATTAAAAAGAAATTCAATAAAACATGTTTATAAAATTAGACCAATACATTACTGTGATTCTCTAAATGTTACATATGTATTTTTTCAAAATAAACTTTTTCTAGAAGTTAGAAAGTGTAATAAACAACATATAAATCTAAACAGCTTTAAGTGCAAGTCAACAGCATATTTACTGAAGCTATTGTCAATGATAATGTATGAAATTATAGATGTTGTACATTGATTGTATATATTTATTTGTAAATTTTTTATTTAAATGAAGCTCATTTATTTTTAATAAGTTTTAAGTGCTTAAAAAAATGATTTTTTAAAGAAATTATAAAAAATAGATATTCAAAATGTTTAGAAACAAATCAAAAGTTATTTCTCTGAAGCTTTGATAGTTACCAATCTTGAAGGTGACAAACGACATGAGGCATCACTGAATGGAGAGTGGTCATCTGTGCATGCCCCTTGATGATCCCAAACCCCAACTTTTCGATATATCCTATCCTGTACAAGTGAATCCATGATGGTACCATCAATTTCACCAAAAAACTTTCCTGTATGTGAAGCTTCTTCTGATAGTATAACAAATCCATTGCTGTCAAGCACGTAGCAATCCAGTTCTTCAGATGCACAAGTTTTACGGCAACCTAAAGGACCTAGACACTGCAAAATATTGTCAATCAAAATATTAGTTAAGAAACAAAATATAGCTGACATTAAATCAGCCAGAAATTACCAAAATGTGCATTGATATTTAAAGATGTTAATTTTTAAAATCTAATTTTGATAAGTCAATAGGACAAAAATATTTAGTATCCTACAAAAATGGAAGATTGTAGCTTAATTTAAAAATTAAAAGTTTTTTAGTAAATAATTGTTACTCAATCATTATTCTTCTTAGCTTCCACTTTTCAGCACTATTAATCCATGAAAAAATTTTAAATTAAAACTATTTATGTAGTATCCAAACTTAGTCATTCCTTTAAATTCTGCCATATATTCTTATCTGACCATCAAATAAGAAATTAGATTCTCTTCAGCAACCACGCAACATTGCCTCCCATTTCTTTCAAAGATTTTGTTCTTAGGTATATATGACCAGCATATGATAAGCTTTTGATATATAAATTATCCTTATCTGACTCTTTCTGAAAAATACAACATAGTCACCTATTCAATTGTTTCTTAAGTGAACAAATCATATATTTCAAATCTCAGGCCTTATTTCCAATGTAACTTACTGAAAAGGCATTGAGGTATAACTTTAAAAAATTAAGAAATACAATGCAATTAAAAAAACAGAAAAATTTGACTGAATATGTACAAAATGCCCAAAAAGACCATTCATTTATTGATTTCTGTTGCTAATTCAGTGATTCATACAAGATACTTGAATAAGAAAAATATAGTTTGCAGTTTTTACATACAGTCAACCCACGGTTTTATGACAGGTTAGGTTCCAGGAGACCATCGTAATGCTGATTTCTTAAAGTGGAACCTGCTGTTTTTGGGGCCTTTGGACCTTTTCTTATCAGAAACAGCACTAGCATTGTTGCTTGCACCATTATCAGCCATTGTTTCTGGGCAAAATATTTGTAATTTAGTAAAAAACAAAATCACTGAACAGTTTAAATTAGATCAGATATGGTCTTTATTTAGAGCAAGATTGAGACTAGGAAGTCCCATCTTCCACCTAACTCCTCACCGTGATACAAATATAATATTACATACTAGAATTAACAATAATATAATAATAATAATACAATACTGTAAAAAGATATAATTGTGTGGGAAAAATAAGGTCTATTGCATCCATAAAAAAAAACCCACTGCAGGAAAACACCCACATAGAAGGGGGGGGGGGGGGTTCTATAGTTCTATGAGGAAACTGACGTAAAAGCAGATCATCATAAAGCAGACCATTGTAAAGCAGAAAGTACTTGAAATTTATTAATCAAAAAAAGTTCTAGAATTTTCATGAGTGTCTTCATGACTGTTATTGCATCTTTATTTGATAGCAAAACTCTTTCTTAATCTTCATATAGTAGGAGCTTCTGTTTCTAAAACAGTTTTTAGCTTATAGTTTTATATAACAGCATTATGGGAATGATTTAGAACATAAAACTGAGAAGTAAGTTTTTAATTAGTGTATCCTTAAAAACAAAAATGACCAAAACAAAGATTTCCTTTTTAACATCCTTTCAATTTGATGTTCTAGATCAGGGTTTCCCAAACTGTGTTCTGTTGAACCCTTGGGTTTCACAGAAGCTAACTGAGATTCTGCGATATACTGAGAAAGAGACCAGATACACTCTTCCTTCTCTTATTTACAGCAGAAAACATGAGTCTTACTTCTAAACTGTATACTGTAAGATACTTAAGCTATGTAAATAAACATTATAATAATTTTAAAGTTAATTTTATTGTGATTAGGCTTACCAACCCTAGGTTAGGGTTCTGCGAGAAAAAATATTTGAATATCAGGAATCGGTGGCTTCAAAAAGTTTGGGAACCCATGTTCTAGATTATTCCTGTCTATATTAACCACATATGGATCTCTTCTCTTTATTCTAGATAATATACTTTATCAAAACATGGATCTTTATTGAGAATATTTTTTATGGTTATTTTAATTACCGTATTTTCCATGGTATAAGATGTGGTTTTTTCAAAAAAATTAAGTCCAAAATTCACCCTGCGTCCAATACGGCGAAAGTCAAAAATATTACTAAGGAAAATGCGATCCTTTTCTATGTTTAGATAGATCTATGGCCTGATTCAACCCCCAGTAGAACCCTAAAAGATATTTATTATAGTTCGGTGTTACTAAAAACAAATAAATTATTACAAGACAAATGAAATAATTAATAATTATGGATAAGGGAGCACAGTGAATACAATTACATAAAATACCGAGGGATCCCAGAAATTTCGACACCACTCTTGATGGTCTTGCATGTCTTTCCATTTACAGATTCCCTTAAATGGTAACTTTGTGAACGTGAAAATGTGTTGATTGCATAAAAACTGATGCTTCGAATAACTTTGCCTTTTTATATATACACTACACATATAATACATGAAACGCACAAAGTAATACATTAAGTAGCCAATAAGTCAAAATTCTAATGTTGGCATCTCTGCAAAAGACTAGGATAGCATAATCATACATAATATCAGGCTGTAGCCAAAAAATATATCTGAAACCTTGAAAGAAAATTTAGAGTATTGTTAGACATTCTACGCCAATTGTGAGTGATGAAAACATAACAACAAGACATCTGCAAGGTGAATGAGAAATTGTTTTTTCATTCAATAATTGTGGTAACAGTAAATAGTAAATACATGTACGAGAATATGGACAAAAATAGTTTTTTCCAAAAAAATCCCTTCTGAAATAAGGGTGCATCTAATGCGCTGGTGCATCTTATACGAAGGAAAATACGGTTTTTTATATAAATTCTGACTTACTGTGGATGTTATATTGAGAAACTGTGATGCAAGAGCTGAGTGTTTGAATTGTAGACCAACTACAGCTGCTGGAGCACGGTAACCTTTATGTTCCATAAAAACTGCATGTGTTGCAGTAACCAATGTCTTATAAGAACGACTTTGGTCTCCTATGGATGAGAGGAAAAACCACTTATATTTGAACCATGACAATTACAGATTTCAAGAAAATATATTTAAAAATTAATTACGGAAATATGAAATGTAGATGAAGGAAAAAACACAGTAATAAGTAAAATTTTATATTAACTTGACCTCAAAAGGCTATTTAATCATCTAAATGCTTTTTCCCTACTCATGGAGATTTTTTGCTGAAGAAGCAATGAAAGAAAGAAGAGGAAATGTGAGATACTGCTATTTTCAAAGGTATCCAGAAAGACTTCCAGAGTAGGTGACTTAATGCATCATTTCAGAGCAGTGCAGTCAATTAATTCAGCAACATATTTAATCAACATATTTAATCAATTAAAGTTTTAATTGTAAAGCAGAGTTGGGAAAATATTTTTTATCAACCAGTAGCATTAAATATATATAAAAATGTGAAATACTTTAAAGAAGTACTTACTTCTAATCTAAGATTTTTGAGTAACTGAACCACATTGTTTGTTTTAGGAATAATCCATAAAAATGAGAGGGCATGAATCAATGCGATTAAAAAATTAGTATAAAATATAAGAGAGAAATCAACAAAAATAATGATAATGTGAAACATTACTTTGCTTACCAGAAACTATTGCATCTCCTGCATCAAAGTCAACAGTGAAAACAAAACTCTCTGGTTCTACAGCATATTGCTCAACTGCTCGCTTATACCATACTTCATCGATAGCTCGTCGATTAGTCTCACCAAAGTGATTGCTGTAATGGAAGCTATATTTAAAAACTATATTTTTACAGTACTAGTTCTGACTAAATAATTTATCTTTCGTGTAAAATATCATAATTTAGGATAGAGGGCTTTAAACCCTTAGATATAATCTTTGTTATCATGAAATATTTTTATATGAATTTTTCAATTGTGTGTCCACTTCTCTTCCATTAATATGGTATACTGGGAGCAGAGCCAGATAGAGGGGGGCCAGCAGAGCCATTTGGCCTGGGCCCAGAGGGGCCCCAAAATTTATTCTAAAGGTTATGTGTTCAATATATTTATTCTAATATATTGAACAAATAGCCCTGGTGCAAATAAGCACCGAACAACAGTTAAATGGGAAGGGAGGGTAGAGATGGAGAAAATGTTATGGTCCTTTCGATGAAAATATTTTATCGTCCAGGTTAACGTCAGTTATAAGTATAACGACAATTTTCGAATTATTTATTTTTGTTCCTATTTAAATGAATAGGTTCTTATTAAACAAAAATCCCCTCTGTTTTAGTTTCATTTTTTATTCATATATTTGTATGGCTTTCGGAGTGGGGTGGGGCCCCACATTTGTGACTGGCCCGGGCCCCATCTCACCTCTCTCAGCCCCTGAGAGGGAGTATGCTATACCCAGTGGTGGTCGGCGACCCATTGAGTAAGGCAAGCAGTGGCACAGTTTTACTTTGTGTTTCTGAGCGTTACTAATTGGTCGCTTTGCAAGGCTCGCCTCATCATTCATGTATCTCATTCGGAAATAAGCTACGAGTATAACAAATAATGGTACACCTCGTTTGAAACAAATTTATTTCTCACTCTCTGTTTCCAATAATTTTAATAAACAGAAATAAACGTGAGTGGTATTTATAACCATGCTGAGAATTTCATAGAAAATCTGGAATACATTTTAAAATTAACTCTTAAATGAGTAAATGATTCATATAAGGTTTAGGATCAGAATTTTAAGGATTTGAAGTAGTTAATACAAGAGATTTTTAGGGATGACATATTTGTAGTGGAGCGGTATTACTAAACTAGAGCGATATGGTGTCCCTGGCATATAGGCCTCCCCTGCCATCCTTGTCCAAATTTCCTTACGACTTTTTTTTAGAGAGCCGGTTCTTAATTTTTTTCCAGTTCATCAATGATTATATATTATTATACATTATATGCATTCAAACATTAAGATCCCTCCACGCGTACCACATTTTATCATATGTAGATAAAAATTATATAATTTTTTGATGTGTAGTGTTATTGTTTTATTATTATTTATAATGATATGTTAATATGGTAAATTAACATTGTAATAAAGTAATTGTCAAAAATTATAGATTTTAAAAATATAAAACATCAAAAACATTCTTTACGATCCAATGATGCCAAAGAAACATGAAGCATGAATCATATTTCTATTTCTGTTTTTCAAATGTTTTCTGCCTTAGGAGATATATTTTTTGTTAGACCCATGAAATTTACAGGGAAAAGAGTGAAATTGACCACCTGACGATGCAATATGATGCAACACTGCTGAAATATCACAATATTTACGATACTTTATGAAATTTGATTAGTGCAAAATTAAAAAAATCATAGATATTATACTGCAGTCACACTGTGCATAAGATATCTATATTTAAAAAAATTAATAAGAAATAAAATCCGCATTATAACGAATCCACGTTGGTCAGGGCCACATTAAGCAGGGCTCACCTGTATATTAAATTACGCTTTGGAAATATCATAACCATGCAATTACTTCTATAGCTTCAACTAATTGTTGGCATTCTTGAACAATGTTTTTTTTGTTGCAAAATCTTGATAATTTGAAAACGATTTCACCAATTATTATTTATTACACAATGCTCATCATCATACATTGTTAGGATTAAAAGTAAATAATGTTTAATAGAAGGAAGTACCGATGTAGCATACCAAAAATGAACACTTTTTAAATCACATGGAGGCCACAAAACAGTTAAACAAATACATCTCTAAAAATATGTAAAACCAAATTTCACCGATAGATGGAGACAACGCAGTATTTTCATGTCACATTCCATGCCACATAGAAGCATTTCAAATTCTGCTTACTTCCCCTCCATTGGGCTGATATAGACCCTCCCCTCTTTTCCCTGTTCTCTCGTATCCGTGTGTATAACCACCATAGAAGCAAATCTGAAATTGCTTCATGAGGCCTGCTCAGTAACAACTGAATAATACGAATTGCAATCAAGTTGGTAGAAATTCGTTCAAATGATGAAAATGCTAAATATATTTCTATCAATTTTATAGTAGTAACTACAGTTATTCTAAGTATTTTAAAAAGTTTATTGCGGTGTTGTTTCACTAGGAAAGCAGTGCTTGTGTTGCTTGCATAGACTGACTGCCCCTGACTATAGCTATAAGCAATGTCTCGAGACCTGGAGTATAGTTTCTTGCTTATAATTAGCTTAAATAACTTTAGTTAGTTTCAAACATTTTGAATCTGAAGTAAATGTCATCTGTATGAGGTATTTATAACCATGCTGAGAATTTCATAGAAAATCTGGAATACATTTTAAAATTAACTCTTAAATGAGTAAATGATTCATATAAGGTTTAGGATCAGAATTTTAAGGATTTGAAGTAGTTAATAGAAGACATTTTTAGGGATGACATATTTGTAAATTTGAATTGTTACTATGAAACAATTAAGAAGTTGGGAGTTATATGTGAGATAAATAATTCCTGTAGACCAAATTTAGAAAAAAGAAAAGGATTATGGCAGTTTTGTCTTTTTTCAAGAAACTCTAAAGCAATATAATGAGAATATTTCACCTGAGTTTTTTTTAACTTACGAACTGCTGTCCTGATTATCTTCATTACTCGTAATAGGTGTGGCTCCCCTTCCAGAATTTGTTTCCTTATGATCTTGCCACCTCAAAAGCCCACTTCGAGTTGCAATAAAAGACTTAGTAACTCCAAACATCTGGTAGCCTTGTCTGGAATGATAAAGTTTTGGTGTGGGTTGGAGCAATGGGCAATTTAAGGTTATCAAGGTTGGGAGGCCAATATGGATGAATTTAAGGTACATGGGTTGATATGAAGGTTAGGAGGAAACAGGAAAGGAGCCCAGGAATGGAAGTGAAATTAGACATTAATTTCACCTTCATTTTGTTATCCTTGATTAATTTTTCAAGGAGATGGGAGTATCAAAAATAATGAATGTAATTTTTATTATATTAAAAAGTTTTCTTATATAAAAGAAATGCAAAATTAATTTTTTCAAATTGGTATGGGACTTGAATATTTTATAGGCTTATAGAATGAGATATAATTGTTTTATAAGGCTGTAAAACATGTAGGTTGACCTTTTCATGAAAAAATAACATTCAATCAACTTTTCTCCATAAAAAAGGTTAGCTGCAAAACAAAGTCCAAGGTATGCATATAAATGTGACTTTCTCTATCAGAAGCTCAAAACTGATGACCTAAAACATAAAACCTGAAAACGTTATTTTTCATTAATAGTTATAACATCCACAAAATATTTTGGATAGCATGTAAGAAAATACAAATAATCATTAAATTACTGATTTCCTTGCTTTCTGACAGAAATAAGAGAAAGGAAAGTTCATTAGTACCTTCAGGCTTGCAAGAGAATAAGAAAATAAATTATTGTTTTATAAAATACCAGGTTTGGTATGCTGTGTATTCTGAAAAAATAGAATCAATTGTGATTAATAAATAGGTCATGAAAAGGCCAACGTCAGTTTACAATAGCATATAATAAAAGATTATCATCAATTTATAAATATTCTTTAGGATTAAAAGTCTTTCATGAGGAAGTTATGACTATGAAATTTTACATATCTTTTTTACAAACCACAACATTAGAACAAGAAATGTGTTTTAGAAAATCTTATTCAATGAACAATAGAAGCAATGAAAACTGAATGCGAATTTGATAATTATGACACATTCCAAAGAGTTGTAAAGTTAGACATGGGTACTATAAATGTACACACCAATGTGGTCTATAGGTTAAGGCTGTGGATAACATAAAAAGCACCTTAAGCCCTTGTGATGTTGAAATTAAGCTTTGCAAAGTAAGCAATAAAGAATGTGCTTGTTTTGCCAAAACATACACTGTGAATGACAATGGACGGCTACACACAAATAACAAAATGCAATCTGTGTACTTTACCTGTGCAACAGAGCCATCAGCGTGGCTATAGGGCTTATTGCATAAAACAGGAGTCACACAGTTAGTGAAAAGTCAATTAATGTGCATATGTGGTACAATTAGAATAAAAATATAAAAAGTGCAAGATTTACTCTAACCTTGAATACCAGTCTCCCATACTATAGTGCTCAGCTTTAAATCTTTGTGAAATTGCCAAGAAATTTTTTGCAGTAATACCTATTTGTTTGATAATAATAAATAATGGATAACTCTTAGATTAATTAAAAATATAAATATTAAAAACTAATGTAACTGTAGCTTTGTTATACATCTCTTAACTTACCTTCACATCCACTTGCTGCAAGGAATGGTATCATTAAATGAAAATGGCTAACTAAAATACTATGTGAAAGAAACTGAGTATTCTTTCAGAATTCTAAAAATATAACATAGGTGCCAACTTTGAAATGAAGAAGGGGAGACTGTGAGAATGAATACGGAAAAGAAAGATTTCTGTTGATATACAATAGCTTTCAAGATAAATAATATTTTATTTAATACATAATTGATATAGAATATTTCTGCATTAATGGAAGTAATTATTTTCAGGTACTTAGTCTAAATTAGACCATGTCTGACAGTAGGCCCTCACTTATTTTAGGGACATTTTAATTTTCTGACATTGCTATGTTATACTGTCATCCTTAAGCCATAAGACAATAGCAGATATTGAACTGCCTGATATTTATTAATAATTATTTTTACATACGCTTTACTTAAATTACACAGAAATATTTAAAGTGACAGCATTCAATTAAAAAAAGCATCACTGAGAAAAAGTGAGGATTCTAGCTTGAAATAGATACACTCAGTGATTAATTTCTGGAGGAATGCAAGGGAACAGCATTCCCTCACTTATTTAGTAGTAAGTTTCTAAAAGGTTATGAATAAAAAATGTTTAAGTTACAAGAATTTAAAGGCTGATGAATGTCCCTATTGCGGGGCACCCCATTGTTCAGAACAGTTCAGCTGCACCTGGTGTCAAGGGAGGATACAGGGATGGTGGTAAAGGTTTAAAAGGTTTTGCTTTATCGCGGTTCCTATTTACGATCAGTTTCTCCTTCTGCAATAACCTTATTCGCTTCTTCGCGGTTGAAAATTAAATAACGGCTCATAAAGTTTATTTCTACTACTGTGAATTATAAATAAACAAATGCTTTGAATATAAACAAAAATAAACATTTCTGCTCCAATGAAGGCAACATATTTTTATCAATAGTGAATAACCTACATTAGATACAATTAACTTCATTTTAATATATAATTTTCAGAAACAGAGCTTATAAATGAAATGTGATTGATATTGTGTAAAATGAGCAAATTAACAACTATAAGTCTCCTATTTTGTCGCATTGCCTCGCAGTCCTGAAAAATGCCACTGCGATGTTCTAATATAAAATATTATTTACATAACTACAATAGTATTATATAATAAATACATAAGTAATAAGATATTACGTTAAAATTAATTATTTATGTTTTGAAATATTATTGTGAACATTCCTCCCATACTATTGTGTCTCTGCTTACTAAATCAGAAGAGTTGTTAAACACAGTGAAAAATGTATTATAATAAAATATACTGTTTAACTGCATTCATTTTGCTTTACAAAAATTATATATGTACAATAAAACCTCATAGCGCGAATTCACAAGATGTGATTTCGCTAAGACTCAGTATACATTTCCTTACTAAACCTCAGAAGATGCAGTGGTTTGCTTCACTAAGATACAGTTTGACAAGTCAAAGCCAAAGTTAATCTTTAAATTTCTTGTAAACTATAAATGATAAAAACTTCAAATTAAAACATTTTAAAGAAAAAATACTGAAAAACTGATACATATATGTAATTACTGTATCTGCCCGAATAGAAGCCGACCCCGGATTTAGGCCGGCCCCCAAAAAATTTCCACAATTTTTTTGGAAAAAACGTAAATTTCGTAGATTTTATGCTGAAGTGTGCCGGGCATTCATGCACATCTTAGAATACATTATTCGAGATCGAAGAAATGTGGGGGAAATGGTTTAGTTGTTGACATTTTGAAATATTACTCCAATTAATAATTTTGCGTTGCTGAATAATGTTCCACATTCAGTGGCAATAATTTTATTCATCTTCATTTTCACAAAAGGTCAAGTATAGTAACAGTGATCTTGCCAAGATATTTTTTCATCCAAGTCTATTTCCAATGAAATTAGCATTTACATTGCCTTAAGACATTGCATTTTTATAATTATACATGGTCCATGTAAAGTTTTACTGAAATTCAACGCATTTTGCATTATTGTCTATTTACACAAGCGATCTCACCAATATATTCTTTCATCCAAGTCTATTTCTAATGAAATTAGCATATACATTGCCTTAAGAAACTGCATTTTTATAATTATACACGCTCCATGTCAAGTTTTACAGAAATTCAAACAGTTGAGCGTTCAAAGCCGTCAATGCATTTTGCGTAACCGTCAATTTAAGCAAGCGATCTCGCAAAGATATTTTTATACATATTCATCGTAGGTCAAATATTTACTTTACGAAAAATAGGGTACTATCATTTGAACGCGAAGGCAATGAGAGACATCAGATTTAACCATAACCCAAATTTTCCTCGGACTCGCATTTAAGCTGAGGAGTGATTTTTTCATGATAAATTTTGGCTTGTATTCGGGTAGATATGGTATTTTACCTTATAAAAATGTTACGTCGAGAGATTCGTATATGTGCTTCTCATACTGTGCTGATACGACAGAGCTTTATAACTGGTGTACCATAGTATATTTTACTTTATAAGCAAGGGAAGGATTTTACTGCATGCTATTATCCTCCAGTTACGACCAGAGAAAATACATTTTTAATAAGCAGCAATTCTTTATGGCCGAATTTGTTACACTGTTTCAGTTACTTTTAAGATTTTATCATTTCCAAGTACTTTTATCTCTCTATATTATAAAATCGTAATGGTCATCATGATGCGTAACGCCCTCATTTTGTGAATAACTCGATTAGAAATAAACTTAGAAGCCTGAAAATTTTCAGGATTTCAGTGTTTATGAATCTCTATGTTATGACTAAAAAAATTTCGAAAAAGGTAACGGGTTTGACTCAAGAGGATGAATGTTGTTCCCCATAAGATAACAAGTAAAAATCACATTTTTGATTTGAAGGCTTTCATTCTTTTACTCTTTAAAATATCTTAAAATTAAGTTATCGAAACGAAATTTGCACTAAAACATGAAAAAAGTGAATGAGGATTTTTATTCTTACCATCGAATACTAGATCTCATTCGAATTCGCTCATATTTTGAATTTAGACTCGAGTTTTGGTAAATTTTTTAACATTTTAATAATAAGATTCCACGGTTACTGGTATTGTTGTCCGTGCATATGCACTTAAATAAAGGCTTAAAGATCGAAAATAAGATTAAAACTTGCTCGAAATGACCGAAGATATGAATTTAATGCAAATAAATCGAATGCAGTATTCATGTTATTTATATTTTTTATCTATATTACTAAAATCCTATTTCTGGTTGTTTCTCTCTTCCTGTCTCTCTTTAATGGTCTATACCTCAGCCATTTTTAATCTCCAGGAATTTCAACCCTCTAAGTTTATTTGTTATCGAGTTATTCAACTAATTTCCTTAATTTGTTATTAAAACCAAACATACATCCCTTATAAAATATATTCATTAAATTCATATTCCCGTTAAACTAATCTAAATCCAATAGGTACATGGTAGGAACAAAGAAACAGTGAGCAAAGGGAGGGGGGGTTGGCAAGTATCAGCGAGCAGAGAGCTTGCCCCCTAGTATTTATTGAAGATCATATCATAGATCTCATTATGCATTGAGTTTTATTATGAGTGGTCAGGCTAGGTTAGGTAAGGTTAGGCACTCCCTCTCCTTTTTGGCTACAAATTAAGCACTGGGTATACTTAAATCTTCTATACATTCATTTTTTACAGTATCAATGAGCACTGATTTAGATTAAAATGAATATTGAAATAAACTTTAAAAAGTATATGTATATACTCGATTATCATGGCCTATTCAAGTATTGCAATAGATTATTCAAATGAGAAAATGGTTATCTTTGCAGAAAACTGTCAAGTCATAGTCTGCACAAGGAATTACTGGATGTGATAATAATGATACAGAATCCAAAAAATACTTCCATTTAGAGTTACGATGGAAATATTTGAATGGTAACTTTACTTTCTGAATGTGAGACAATGAATTAGGGCAGGGGTGGCCAACCTGCAGCACATGTGCCACTAGTGGCTTGTGAAGCTCTTCTCAGTGGCACTCCTCTTGATTTTGATATTTTTCTAGATTTCTGTCAATTAATTTCTGCTAAAGGTAATGACATTTTCAAAGAAATTAAATTTGTATTTAAAAAAGAAATTAATCAGGCAAAATTAGATAGCATCTGTACAGATGGGACCATTTCAATGATAGGAAACTTCAAGGATTGCTTAGCCTTACTGGGACAATCCTGATAATTTTTAATAATTACAAGTAAAATGTATGAGTAAAATAATCCATGTAAAATTATATTATTATATAATTTCAAAAATCAATACACATTTAATGTTAAATATTGAAATAAAGTTAAGCTTCCAAGAAAAATTAAGATGTAGAATAGGTTTTAAGATAAATACAAGGAGGGGGATTGCCCTGCCTTGGATCCACAACTGGGTGGCATGCGACACATTTTCAACATAATATGTGGCATATTACAGAAAAAGATTGGCCACCTCTGAATTAGAGGAAAAGAGATGAAGTGAACGAAATAGAACTTACCATATATACTCATGTATAACACTCCCTCATGTATTACGTGCACCCGTACTTTTTGCCAAATAATCGTGACTTTCTCATACCCTGTGTATAATGCACACCTTTGATTTTTGTGAGGCATAAGAGTAAAATTATATCATCATGTTAAGTATTAACTAGAGTACCATAAATAAATACGTTAAAGCATTAAATTATCACCAGTTAACAATTTTAAAATGTATTTCCAAAGAAAATAATAACTTTTTTAAATTCCACAATTTTTTATTGAGGAATTTAACAAAGTTATTATTTTCTTCGGAAATATGAGTATCAATTACCACAAAGTTCAGCCAAATTCCTTGGACTTTTACAGTTTTAAAATGTTTGGACTTGCCCATAAGTATTACATTCAATAAGTTCCACATTACGTCTTAGAGAGACATCATCAATAATGAAAGCGATTGAGTTGAGATGGTAGCAACTTCATACAGTAAGTTGGCCAAACTGATGTCGCGTAGAAAACTGAAGTGCCACTGTTGCCAATCCTTTTAAATCAGACAAAAAGGAATCTATAAAATAGATAGAGTTTTGATTTATAGTGGATTTTGGTTCTCTCTTTCCTATCTCATTCTAAAACTGTTTAATAGAAGGAATAACGTGAAAATTTAACAAACAAATCTGGAAACAGGAAACGAGACAGGTAAGATTAAGTCCATACACGTCATTCTACATTCTATGGGTTTTAAATTACTTACACTGTTAATTGTACATACTATAATCATTAACTAAATAAAATTATTTCAACATGCTTATTCTATGTTTCTTTGTTTTCGATGCAT
Organism: Uropetala carovei; assembly: GCA_036926305.1. Taxonomy (NCBI): domain Eukaryota; kingdom Metazoa; phylum Arthropoda; class Insecta; order Odonata; family Petaluridae; genus Uropetala; species Uropetala carovei. The sequence goes on from JAXCHB010000100.1 coordinate 681,883, forward strand.
GTTTTGTGGGAAGTCTACCTGGAAATTTTGCAAAGATTACAGCAATCAGCTGATGAGCTAGTGAAATGCAGAATATTTGGAGAGGATGAAATTATAACTGTTTAGAAGTAATTAGGTGTTCTATATGCATAATTAATATATGTATAACCTGGATTATTGATAATTTTTTAAGTTTTCCCCTTAATTCACCCAAAAAGCGAGAATCTGGTGTGAGGTAGGTTCACTTTAATTTCTGATTTTAAGTGTTCGAAAGTGTTACCCATGTATAACGCGCATATATGACCTGAAAATTTGGTCTTCAAACTGCATGTTATACATGAGTATATACAGTAATTAAAGATGGTAGAAGAATTGATAGAATTAAAAATGGAAGTTTATGGGAAAGAATCATTTAGTGATTGGATTAATGCAGTTAACAAAATCAAAACCATTTTTCTAATAGCATGGCTATTTACAGCTGTTCACTAAAAGCTGTATTCTTGTCTATTACATGAAGAGGAAAATTAAAAATTGATGAATAACAAGAGTGGGAGGAGAAAAATTATTTCAGCAAGCTGTCAAATAAAAATAGTTTGAAGAAATATGGTTTATGGGAGAAACAGAAAATTAATTCTTAAAGAGTTGAAGGGTAGAACAAAAATGATACTGGAACATAACATGTATTGTTAAAGTCATGCCAAAGAAAAAGTTGGCACCTATAGATATTAAAGGTTAGTATTTCCAAAGTAATATTTCTTTTAGAAGTTGCTAAGGATTTCAGCAACTGTATTAAGTTGGATATATAAAATAATATTAATCTATCACTGAATAAAATGAACATATAAAACTGAAAAAATGGCAGTACCTATATAATGTTCCAACTTTTGGATTTATATTGATTTACTCATCTAATATAGAATCACAATTGCTTGCACTCTCATTAAATAGATACGACAGTAAACTCCCAGTTATCTGGAATGCCCGGGGAATTGGTTTTTCTGGTTAAGTGAATATTCTGGTTGCTTGACAGTTTTATTGGATAGGTCTCAATAAAGCATTTGGATACCAAAATAAGAAACAGATGCAGAACTGTACATTCACCTTGGAATTTCTAACCTGTAGACAAGGTAATCTACTCATAGTTTTTCTTAAATAATTTCTTGACATTCAAGGAAATAATGAAAATCAAATATACAAGTATTCAACACATTTAACTGCAATGTTTTAATATTGACTAACTACATTACATCCTATGGAGTTTCTTGTATACCTATCGCTATTATTTTGTCTTTTGTTCTAATAATAACTGGAGGTAAGGGTTGACATAGACCAACCTTTAGGATTTTCTGACCAAAAATATGGTTTCCTTGTCTGAGAAAAGGAGAAAAATTATCCATTCCCAACACAATGTATTAGCAAAAATTATTGAGGCAAATTGATATTAAGCAAAAGAGAAGCAAACAGTGACATGCAATCATGGCACCATTACATACTGTGCAATTAGTAAAGTCACAACATTATCAGCAGCTTACTGGTCAACCGATTTTTTATTACCAGAAACATGTAGATGTCTGATCCCATGCTTAATCTTAAAATGTGTGATAGCCATCCATCTGAAAACGCACACGGTTCACTAATCTCCATTTGTTTATAAAAATCTTTAGCCTTTTCAATCAACATTAGTCCAGAAATAGGGACTCCCTCAGAACGCTTTATAGAAAACCATTCATAAATAGCAACATCCAATTGCGTAAGTTTCAGCTTACGAAGAGTGCACCAATATTCAATTCCTCTGGTTGTCTCAGAAGATGTAACGAATTTCATTAACTGTGATTTCTGCGCCTTAATGTCATAAATAGTGAAAGAACCGACATTGAACTCCTTCATCGTGGTTCTCACCTTTCTCTAAACATTTTATTATATCAAGTTGCTGGGTTAAGGTTAGCACAACCCCATTTCCTTTTGTCACCTTTAGCGCATATTGGAGTTTGAGGAAGCATTTGAAAGGGCGTGCGAAACATTTTATTAATAACACTGAGTCCAAGAAACATCCGCAACTATGTATTACGACTGCCGAAAATGCCAATTTTAATGGTAACATTCTGAATTAGATGTAAACAAAAAATTGCTGAAAATGCCAATTTTAGTGGTAAAATTCCAAACAAGACGTAAAAAAATCGAGTGGCAGGAGATGCCAATTGCTTGAGAATTCTCGTTGCATGAGTGCCAGATAACTGGGAGTTTACTGTAATTATAAAAATGTTTATCTTATGCATTTATTTTAAGGGCTCAAAAATGACTAAGTTTTAGTAGACATTTAGTTAGGACTTGCATATTACCTCTCACAAATGCTACATTCCATACCTTTATTACTAGTTAGGAATTTGTTCAAAAACATGAATGAAAAATTTTAATTTCATTTCTTTCCAGCCATTCTTTTAAAATCATGTTTCATTGCCAAACGTCTGATAATAAGACTTTTGAAATATAATCTGTCTGCTGATTTTCAATTTTAGTAACACTTATGGACTAATTACGACTTATTATACATAGCTAATGGAATCAAAAATTTTAAAATTTATTGCTGATATTGTCTTCCTGCTCAAGAAATCTCTGTTTATAAATTAATATTGAGTAAGCATATAACCCCAGACTTCTTTGAATTTAATATGAATAAAAATATCACTCAGCCTACATTAATCATAGACTAATGCAAATTATCATGAAAATTCCAGAATTTATTAGACATAACATTTTATTTTAGAACTTAGTATATTTTAAAGTAAAAAAAAATTCTCGGTACAAATTGTTCTGAAAGTACATAGAACTCACAGTAGATAAATATATCATTGGATACATGGTGTATACATGAATTATTTTCATATATTATAACTTAATACTGAATTTTGCTAAAATCTGCCATTTTTTCATGGAAATGTTTATATTTAAAAAGCCATATATCAGCAAACATTGATTTACAACTCCAAATTGCTTCATGGTTCAAAAGAATAAATATGGAAAGATGAAAGCAGTTGCTGAATATTTAAATCAGGGAATAAATATCATGTTTTAATAACAAGCATTTGCTAAACTCAAATTGATATTCACTTATTTTAGTATACATTACTTACTGTTGAATGAAAAATATATTTTCAGGCCAATTTTCAATTTAAAAAGTTAAATTTAGGTAACTTTTTCATTTAAAAAGGCCAAAAACGATAACTAATTATTTAATATAATTAGTATTTGTATTGAGCTTGAAAAATATTTGACAAAATTATGCTCTCATATTCTGCATTATTTATTTTAAGGATAATGTATTCATATCATTTGAAAAACTAAAAAGTAAAATAACACTTTATCAGCAGCTGAGCACATTTTTCTAATTATGCCTGAAAAGCTATAAATTTGAAATAGTCCACATTTTTCTAGGAGCAATAATTCATATACAGTAGAATTCCTGTAATCTGACAGGTATGGGACATCAACTAGCAGGTTTAAATACATTGTGTAGTTGTTATTTATATTTTAAATAAATAAATGCAGAGAACTACTATCTTAATAAAATATTCAGTAATAAAGGAAATTATGAGTGAAGCTGTAATATGATATACCATAATTTTCCGATTATAATACTCATTTTTTCACGAAAAATTGACAAAAAGTTAGGGTGCGTATTATATATGGTAACAAGCTCATACAACTTTTTTTAGTAAGGAAATAATTTATATTTTCGGGCATATTTTTACCAATAAATCGTACATTTCAATGCATTTCGATAACATTCCTTTAAATATCGTCTTTCAAAACAAAAATAAGAATAATTATTTATTTACTTTAACTGTCCGAATATTAGCCTCTGAATTCATTGCTGTCCCCAAATAGTTCGTCGGCGATTTTGTTCTCTATCATCACCTACATAAATGGCGTCGCTGAGAACGTCATCTTCATCTTCACTATCCACTTCGGCAAAATCACCATCTCATATTATGTCGTCTTCAGAACCATCCGTGGTGTTTGTGAGGCAACACTTTTTAAAGCCATGCTTTTTAAGAAAAAATCAATGCAAGTTGCGAGCAACAAATATTATTTTACATACCTTGACTGGCTTCTATGAAGACAAAGTCAGAACTAAACGTGATATTCACGTAAACTATCTTGCTTGGCGGCAAGGCAAGAACTTTTATTCCAACTGACCAGATTATTACACAATGCCGATGTACCGATCTTTAAAGTGAGAGACAAAATTATATAGACGTGAAGTTTTCGTAAACACTCTCGCGCATAACTCGCTTGGCAGTAATGCGAGAACTGTTATTCCAACTGACCAGATTATTACACAATGCGACATGGAGATGTTTTTATACATTGTATCAATCTTTAAAGTGAGAGTCAGAACTATATAGACGTAAAGTTTTTGTAAACACTCTCGCACATATCTCACTTCGCGGCAAGGCGAGAACTGTCTCGATACTGCTAATAACCAAGTGAAAAATTACAATGATCTTTTTACAAAAAATGAGTTGATATTATACATGGTGATAAGACAATTTTCACATTTGACTCGTAAAAACATGGGTGCATATTATATAGGTTATGTATTATAATCGGAAAATTACGGTAATCATTAGCACATCTGAAATAAGGCCAAAGCAAACAATGGCTTAGAGGTAGCAATAAAAACAGGAATGAAAAAAATTAATATTATGCAGAATTTTGATAAATTAGACTAATATGATCTGCAGATAGATAAACTGAATGCATGAGTGATTCTTTTTTAAAAAAAGTGCCAAGAAATAATTTGGCTTAGGGGCAGGAAATTTTCAAATCCATCACTGGAAGTAATGTAACTTGAAGACAAGAAGATATAGAACCCCTTCTTTATAACATCTTCATGAAAATCATTAGATGCCTTATCATACAGTAGACTCATGAAAAATGGTAGGTACTTTGCTGAAATTTCTGCATTGTGAGGGAATGCATTGCATGAATTGAATAACCTATGGTAAACATATGGTTACATTCTTAGAGTTTGAGAATGTTATATACTTTTTGTATCTAAAAAATGTAGAATAAAATAATTTTAAAGTTTTATTTTAAAATAATTCAAAAACAATTCAATGAAATCAACCAATTGCCTCTGAATTGTGCCCTTTCACCTGTTACTTCCAAGATACATAGTGGCCTTGTTCTTGTGGGTTTGTATTGTTTTATAATGGCTGAAGTAGGTCAGAGATGTTTTTAAATGATAGTAAAATTATGCATGTTTCATAAAATGTATTTTGCCATTTGGAATCCTTTAGCCAATGGACCACCTGGTAACTGCTAAACAGTCAGTACCTTGAGCCAGCTCTGAGCACATGACTGAAGCGCAGTTGCTGCTCTTTTATTTTTGTGGTATTATTTTATTACTGAGTGGACATTTGAGATGCCTAAGACAAAATGTGAAATTCAAATGTGGCTAAGTTTTTAGATTTCTTTCTTGGACCCACCACATTGGCTTATAATGGACCATACTGCAAAAAAATTAGGATAAAAATAAATTTTGCGCAATGCTGAAAACATGCAGCCAGAATGTGCGAGGTTTTGCTGTACACATGGCCCTCCTATAATGCTGGGGATGTGTTCTGGAAAAACACAGTGTAATGTGAAGCTGCATTATGTGAACCCTGTTTTACATAGTGAAATGGGGGTTGCATTCCATACCCTTTCATGCATCCTCATCCAGAAAAAAATTCCAAAATCTATCTCTCATATGCACATTAATGTAATAAGGCAGTCTCATCTGCGTTAAAAACTTGCTGTGTCCTTCATCTTTCACAATAGCCTTAAACTCATCTGGGAATTTATAAGCGGCAAAGTCACCAGCACTAGCAGCTTCACCCTTAAGTTTGATATTATGGAGATTTTGACATTTTCTGAACCTGTCAAACCAACCTTTACTCGCTAAGAATTGCTTGGCAGTTGAAGGACCTGCCCCTTCTTTTTGTAAGTGATCGTAAAGCTTCAGCGCCTTTGCGCCTTTAGAGCTATTCACTATGTTCTTATTTTGGTCTTCCACCCAGATAGCCACCATTTTTTCCAACAATAGGTTTCTCACTCTTGCTGTTTTCTTTGCAGCTATTGAGCATGACAGACAATGAGCCACAGAGCTTCTAATTTTTTCCGCATTATTCTTTATTGTGCATATGCTTGACTCATTCATGTTATACATATAAATGCCCAAGCGATGCAGTTGTCTCTCCACTGTCAAGTCATTGAATAATATCAAGGTTTGATTCTAGAGTTAGTGCAGTCCTGGATTTCTTCATGGGGATAGCCATAATATGTATTAAATATTAGAATGTATGAATAATAATAAAAGGAAGAAAACTTAAAAGGTAAGAAGAGCAAGAGCCCTCCATCTCGTCTTTCCCTCTCTCAACAATCAGGAATCACACATCCCAAGTCCGACCAAACCACGTTGATGCAAACTGTAACCCACGTTGTATGAGTTTTTGGTAGTAATAAATTAATTAAAAAAAGGTTTTTTAAAAAATAACTTTTATATTATGCACTAAAAAGGAAAAAATAAATTTTTATTTATTTATCGATTGTGAGTTCGGCTGGTAAGGAGGAACAAAATTTACAACAATTTCAATGGAATAAATTCCTTCTTGCTCAACAATGTTGATTTACTAAACTTTATTTAGAACTTTTGTAAAAGTTATATGGCACAAGATAACCTGTAAGGCGCCATATAACTTTTATAAAAGTTCTAAATAAAGTTTAGTAAATCAACATTGTTGAGCAAGAAGGAATTTATTCCACTGAAATTGTTGTAAATTTTGTTCCTCCTTACCAGCCAAACTCACGATCGATAAATAAATAAAAATTTATTTTTTCCTTTTTAGTGCATAATATAAGTTATTTTTTTAAAAACCCTTTTTTTAATTAATTAATTTTTTCTTTTCAGTCTCAAGCAATGAAATTTCACATTCTTCCATGGTTTCTATAGGTAAGGGTGAAGTAAAAATAAAAGTTATTGATAACAACACAATGGAAATAACAACAAACCGAAACATGAGAAATTGATCATAAATCCATAAAGTGTAAAACTCAAACAATCTGTGAAAGAATATTTTGTAAATAATGTTTCAAGTTATATTTTTTGAAAAATCTACCTACCGTATATACTCGTGTATATGCCGACTCCATGTATAGTACGACCCCTGATTTTTTGGTGAACAAACCTGATTTTTTCATATATCTCGTATATAGTACGACCCCAGCTTTCCACCAGGGTCGATATATTTCGTTTCGATAGCTCGATGGTTACGAGCGAGATATATCGAACAACCTTGATTTTCCACAACACCATAGAATAGACCGTAAATGTCGTAAATAGTATTTCCTGCGAGTACACTAAAATTCGGATAAATATCTTACTCCTAAAACATTTAATAAAAAGTGATATGAACCATGATTGCACAAGATGAAATAAAATCGTTTCAATTCTAGTACGGCTGGATTACGTTCCGCGTGCGTAATGGTTCCACTCGCTCATCTACTTAATAGGTAGGGATAACGGATAAAAAGAAATTACTTTGTAATATTCCACAGTCTTTATTGTTTCCACTACAAAATCATTCTAATGGTGTTACTAACCGACATAACACCTTTAGAATGACTTTGTAGTGGAAACCGATCGGTGTATGATTGAAGAAACAATAAAGACTGTTGAATATTAGAAAGTAATTTCTTTTTTCCAAGATGTCGAAATTCCATAAACTTACGCCATCTACGATACTTTTAGTCCAACTCGTTCCAATCCATCCCTTGTAAAAAGACGCAAACAAAGATGTACATACATAAAATTCAAGAAAGGAAGTGCCCGTAAATCGTCACTTATATCAAGTATTTGTGAATTTGAAGCTGTATATATGAAAAAGATTCTACTCTTCACGAAGCAACATAACAACGATAAAGGACCTCACTGTTAAGGTTAGCCTACCATTAGAATGCGTGCGGGTGGCATAACTTCACCGAAAATGCCCGTGAAAATACATGAATTTTAAATCCTCAAATGCATTACTCGTGTATAGTACGATCCCCAATTTTTGCAATAAAAATTTGGTCGTAAAAATTCGTACTATACACGAGTATATACGGTAATTACAATTTTATGTGAAATTTGGCAATCTGTGAAAGAATATTTTGTAAATAATATTTCAAGTTATATTTTTTGAAAAATCTACCTAATTACAATTTGATGTGAAATTTGGCAATTTTCCAAGTTGTTGTAAGTTCTTTTAAGACTTTTAAATTATAAATTTTATCTCTAACTAATTGTTGATGTAACTAAAAATGTTAACATTCACAATTCAAGCCCTCTAAACCAGTATGATGTAGCATACTTAAAAGTGTAAGTAAGTTAAAAGTTCTATAACAACCTGAAACAAACAAATGACGAAAACCGAGTAACTACATTTACGAGTGTCAGTATACTTAATGATACGTAAGAAATTGTTGCTCTATCCCTTACTGGTTCTCAGTTATTAATTATATTAGAAAAAGTGTCAAACTACGAAATAGTTTACTTTGTAGAAATATATGAAGTAATAAACAAACATTTCTTCAGTTTTTTATAGTTCCAATCTGTGTGTACGTCGCCATGTATCATCCATCCGAACAAGCTCTGATTTTTTGATTACCTGCTAGATGTCAGGAAAAGAGGGGCAAAGACAAAACGCTAAAATTTGCATATAACTGGCATTTTAATGGGATATATTAGTGATTTTGAGTTATTAAAATAAAAACCATATTTATCCCAATCTCATTAGTTGTGTCGGTGGGTTTCACCGGATGTATTTGCACTGTTCCTGTGGGCTGCTGCCAATCTTGCTAGGGTGATACAAGCCTTCATGAAGGTGGCCCAAACCGCTATATATATATATTGAGTGAGGTTACTATAAAAGTTATTAAAAAACAAACCATGCTGTAGCGAAGCCGTGTTATAAGAACCCGTATTATAGGAGAGCCAGGTGTATATTTCTATTTTGCTTCTTAACTCTTACAAAACTTTCTAATGTTTCATTTCACATTTAATAGAACTAGTAATTGCTGAATTTACAGAAATAACTAGCTAAGAAATGTGCTTATGCCAATATACATATAAAATATTTTAAATTATTTAGTGCTAAACAATGAAATTGATGGATGATTAGAAACCAGATTAGAGGAATTCTACCTTAGGTTGAAAAACTTTTGGCTAGAAGTGAAACCATTCTTTAAAAAAGATAGAGCAATGGCCATTTTAAGTATATTTTTTGAAAATATAGCCCATTGCTTTAGAAAAAAATTTACTGCTTTGGAGAAAAATAGCTTTTAAAACTTTAGGAGACCAGTATTGCAAATTATCTAGGTATTAAATTAAAACAATATAAATAACATGCATTATTGTTTGTTTTCTTTATAAATTAAAAGCTTAAATTAACAATTATATTTCAATTTTAATACAATAAACATGCAAATAAAATAGTGCTTTGAGTGCAAGTGCTTATTGCATTTAATAGTAAGTGGTGGAGACAACAAATGTGCACCATATCTACTGTGTAGCCTGTTAACAATTCTTGACTCTCTCTTTCTCTCACACATCTGATTTCATTAAATTCAGTTAAAATTATCCAACAATAAGATATAAATGTGTTTAAATTACTGGATCTTCTTCAAACCTTTAATGAATAAAAGAGATTTTTAAATACGATATAATGTATTGCTAACAGATAGGTTTTTCTGGACTTACTGCTTTATAGTTATTTGTATAAAAGATTTTCATATAACTTTGAAATGAAAATTTTGTATTTAAAAAAATTTAATTACATATAGTTAGGAAATAGGTAATAAAATTGTTATTAGTCAAATAATTTTAAACAACATTAGAAATTTCTGCATTCTAATCATGGTTGAACTTTTTCAACATATAAAAAAGTTTAATAATTATGATATAATTACCCAGAAAAGTAGTAATTACATTTTGAAAATATTTTCAGAAAGTTATTTGCTGATTTGATAAATAATTGGCAATACTGTTTTGGATTAGGATGAGTTATTCTAATTCCTTTCATCAGCAAAAGATACACAGAAAAATTAGTTGCCAAATCCAATGAATTATCAAAAATAATGCGCCACTCTTTTGGGCATTGTACATGTTTGCCTTTATTGAATCAACTATCAAATATGTTTTTCAATTAAAAAATTAGATACAAATTAAGAAGGTGATTTAAATACCTGTGATAAATATATACATATTCAGAATAAGCTTTCTGTATAAAATCATGTTCATGGGTAAGATTCCATTATTAAATCTTATTGAAATAAATTATAAATATTTATCAAGAATTAAGTGATTAAGACTGGTCATGCATCAGTGATTATTAGGTTTAACTTTCTCTCACACAGACACCCACACACATGCACACACACATATATCTCTCTATATTATAAAATTGTAATGGTCATCATGATGCGTAACGCCCTCATTTTGTGAATAACTCGATTAGAAATAAACTTAGAAGCCTGAAATTTCTCAGGATTTCAGTATTTATGAATCTCTATGTTATGACTAAAAAAATTTCGAAAAAGGTCATGGGTTTGACTCAAGAGGATGAATGTTGTTTCCCATAAGATAACAAGTAAAAATCACATTTTTGATTTGAAGGCTTTCATTCTTTTACTCTTTAAAATATCTTAAAATTAAGTTATCGAAACAAAATTTGCACTAAAACATGCCAAAATGAATGAGGATTTTTATTCTTACCGTCGAATACTTGATCTCATTCGAATTTGCTCATATTTTGAATTTATACTCGAGTTTTGGTAAATTTTTTAACATTTCAATAATAAGATTCCAAGGTTACCCGTATTGTTGTCCGTGCATATGCACTTAAATAAAGGCTTAAAGATCGAAAATAAGATTAAAACTTGCTCGAAATGACTGAAGATATGAATTTAATGCAAATAAATCGAATGCAGTATTCATGTTATTTATATTTTTTATCTATATTACTAAAATCCTATTTCTGGTTGTCTCTCTCCCCCTCTCTCTCTTTAATGGTCTATACCTCAGCCATTTTTAATCTCCGGGAATTTCAGCCCTCTAAGTTTATTTGTTATCGAGTTATTCAACTAATTTTCTTAATTTGTTATTAAAAACCAAACATACATCCCTTATAAAATATATTCATTAAACTCATATTCAAAACGTATTCCCATTAAACTAATCTAAATCCAATAGTTACATGGTAGGGGGGGGGGGGGGGGGGGGGGGTTGGCGAGCGTCAGCTGTATGTGTGTATATATATATACATACACAGAGTGATTCAAAATTATGTATAAACACTTAGAATTATTGTATCTCAAAAAGTTTACTGATTAAACACAAACCAAAAATATTTTAACGTGGCTTAGATATCTGGAAATTTGATACACAGAAAAAGTTAGTTCAAAATGTGCATACAAAATGACCAAGTTATCTACAGAATACAGCAATTTAAAGTGTTTATGCATAATTTTGAATCACTCTGTATATATGACTTTAATTGACAAGATTTACGACTCAGGAGAATGTCCTCAGAATTTCTTAGATGTAAAAAATGATTCCTCTAAAGAAGCCAAATGCAATGCAGTGTAAGACTACAGAATGATAAGCCTACTGCCACACACTTCGAAGATCATCATGAGGATTCTTAATAAAAGGCTAGAGAAAAAGGCCGAAGAAATGGTAGGGGAAGATCAGTTCGACTTCAGAAAAGGACGAGGAATCAGAGATGTTATCGGTGAAGTGAGAATCATATCAGAAAGGGCAATAGAGTACAGCCAAGATTGCTGCAAATGTTTCATCGAGTGGCAGAAGGCCTTTGATAGAGTAAATTGGGTACTGCTGATGAGGATATTAAAGGATATAGGTGTAGACTGGAAAGACAGGAGACTGATCAGGAATCTATATGTGAATCAAGTTGTAAAGGTCAGGTTGAAGAATGCTGACACCAGAGGAGTAAATATCGATAGAGGAGTAAGACAGCGCTGTTGTCTATCACCGATCCTATTCAATATATATGGAGAGAGCCTAATGCAGGAAGCTTATAAGGCACGGGAGATTTCAAAATTGGAGGAAGGATTATAAGAATAGTGAAATATGCGGATGATTAAATACTTCTAGCAAGAAATGAAAAGGAACTCCAGAGAATGATCAATCGACTAGTGATAACAGGTAGAAAATATGGTATGGAAATAAATACAGAAAAATCCAAGGTAATGTGAATATTAAGTAAAGAAGAAGAAAATTTGAAATAAGTTTTGGAGGAAAGCCATTAGAACAAGTTTCAGATTATAAATACCTTGGAAGCATTATAACGAGAGCAGCAAAATGTACTGATGAAATCAGGACTAGAATAACAAAAGCAAAAGCTGCTTTCAGAAGAAAGAAACTCTTACTAACGGAGAATATAAAGGAGGGTATCCACAAGAAGTTGATAAAATGCTATGTATGGAGTATAGTATGCATGGGGTACCTGCGGCCTTTGGTGACCCTCAGTGCAGCCTTTTTGCATACTCTTCTAAACAAACAAAACTGAAATGCGATTCGAAGTTTTGTTCTGAGACACTTATTTCCAAAATTTGCTTTATTAGTTCATCAATTTCATTTTTTTGTTTCAGATTCTTCAATGATAAATATACATGATTAATAACCGATCGTCAGCATGAATTGGCTGCCAACATCACCAAACAACTTTGTAAAATGTGCCAAAGAGAAGCTGTTTATTATTCCCTAGCTCTAGACGAGTCCACTGATATTATTGAGTCTGCACCACAGTCAATTTTTATTCGTGCTGTGACTGAAGATTTTAAGTGCCATGAAGAGTTACTGGCTTTGGCTACGCTTAAGGGGCAAACACGTGGAATTGACATTTTTACTGCCTTTCAGGAGAAGCGTCTGGAAGCAAAACTGAATTTGTGTAATCTCGTTAGATGCATGATGTACCTGCCATGAGGGGAAAACGTGAAGGTTTTTTGCTTTGCTACAGACGGGACTACCAAAACCAGATGGCTTAATTTCGTTTCACTGCATTCTGCATCAACAAAGCCTATGTCCCAAGTCTGCAACATTAGATGACACATTATGAATGGTTGGTTAGTTAGATGACAGTCACTTGAAAGACCTATTGAACCTGAAGACAACAGCACTGGAACCAAACATCAAATTCTTAGTTAACAAAAAAACATGCAAAAAGTCATTAAATTAAAGTTTGTTTCTTCCTAATTTTTATTTCATTTTCGTAAATGTTAAAGAATGCAACATTATTCTTTAAAAGTCATTAAATTGTTTAATTCTTCGTAATTCTTTAAAAATTTTGGTAAATGTGAAGGAATGAAACATTACTTGTTTGATTATGTACATATGTATTATGGGGGAAATACAATCATTTATTTTACATTGCGCATATAATTTCCACTGTACACGATAAACTGCAGCCTTATGGGGACTCCTTGGAGAGACTTTTCGCCTTCTAATGAAAAAAGGTTCCCCACCTCTGGAGTATAGCTTTGTATGGGGCAGAAACATGGACACTAAGAAAAAATGATATAAAATACTTGGAAATAAGGTCATGGAGAAGAATGCTGAAGATAAAATGGACAGATAGAGTGAAAAACGAGGAAGTATTACGAAGAACAGGAGAGGAGCAAACGATTATACAGACTATCAAAAAGAGGAAAGCGAACTGGGTTTCCCTCCTCCCTTGTGTGTGGATGGTGTGGAAGTCAATGGAATACCACCACATCATTTGTATGCATTCCCAAGTCAATCAAACCAATCTAAGGATTAAATTACTCAGAAATTGTGCAAAATGGACTTTTCTATCTAATAATTAAACTGCAAGTTGGAAGTGTACAATAAAATAGAACAACATATTCATTTGTATATACAGGCTTTACACTTGTCAGGAATCAGGGTGTTAGTTAGACTAATAGTTGTGTGATGAAAGCCCTGATGCACCTAGTCTCACTATGTCAGTGCAAGAGCTTATATTAATATAAAATTAAAATAGATTTTATGGTTTTATGTTGATAAGTAAACCTAAGAGAATGCAATGGAAACTACTGAAAGTATTATGGGTAATGGAAGGAGATATATCATAGTAATTTTTTAGTATTTTTCTAAATTTTGCATGCAGGGACACATTGAATGAGCTTTATTGTAATCTATCATTTACTGACAAAAATGCTGCTCTCAAGTAATGTAACTCACAGAAAAATAGAGTACCTTAAGAAATTGTCTTTACAGTTCCAATAGCCTGCCACCTCACTGAAAAATGTTTTAATAAAAGTTTAATAGTTTATAAATGCAAATTGAATATAACATTATATAAAGTAAAACAATACTAGCTTCATGGCAGGACAAAAGAACAAGGCCTGTTAATGTCTTCATATGAAAAATATTACATTTTGAAATAACCAATTTCAGCATAAATTTTCTTGGACTTTGGAAAATTATTCTTCAACTTGATTTAAATAAAATGACAAAAAAATCATGCTAAAATAAAAGCATTTGGCCATGTTCTTCATTGGCTTCTGTAATTTTATACATTAAAAATGTAATGTAGCTGCATATGAAGCTTCTACTTCCAGTTACAGAACAAGATATGTATATGATATCAGTTTCAGTATTTATAAATATGGAGACTTCTGTATAAGTAAAAAGGTTTTAAAGTACATATATCCTCATGTTAAATTATGAATATATTTCACATTGTCAAATGAGGAAATGATACATTATAAAATATTTATAATTTTATTATCTCAAATGCTGTAACAATACGTCTCCATGTTGAATAAACAAATATTTTGGCATTGCAAAAAAGACTGCAGAGCATTATCAGCTTATAAAACAAGAGGAGGGAGAAGAATGAACATAACTGGCCTTTTCTGTATAAGATAAAAAATGGGCTGAAGTTCAATATCGTTTTGTTCTTCTTTTTGAGCTTTCCTCAGAAGTACCTCGGTTTGAGTTCAGGAGAAATTTATTCTCCATTTACAGAATTTTTGGACACTCAAATTTTTATCTACAAAATTACTACCATATTTTCTGATTATTTTGTGGCATATGTTGTCCTTTATCCCAGTGGTTCTCAAACTCTTTTTGTCTGAGGTTCCCTTGATGTGAATAAAAAATTTCGAGGTCCCCTAACTTATAAAATTTACTTAATGTGTGATTTAGCAATTTCAAAGATTAATTACTAATGAACGTTAATTATATCTATGAAGCACTTTTTCTATTAAGTTGTGTGTTTATAATTAAATGTGGTTTTTTTGTTATCAATGTAAAAAAATTCTTGCGACCAGCTGATTAAAATTAATTCAGCATCTTTGTTATGAGCCCATTTTCAGTGGCCCTCTGGAAAAAGCTTTATGGCCCCCTGGGGGGCCATGGCTCACACTTTGAGAAACACTACTCTACCAGATCATATTTTAAATCAATATCTCACAGTTCATATAAGAGGTAGGGAGAGAAAATGTTCTTTAATTGTTGTTCACAAAAAAAATTCTTTGTGGCTGATGTAAACAAAAGAGCAGAGCTCTCGAATCATTTTTGTAAGACAGTCTGTAAGCCTATGCCTTGTGTTTTTCTTCTCTTTCCTAAATTTCATTCTTTCTATCTGAACAGGTAGACACCTAGTTATATCTTATTTTTGTAAGGTTTGCTATAATTTTTCAGTAGTTTTTATGTTTCAAGAGCAATTGATTCACCTATTTTCATATTATCTTTGAATAAAACCTTTTACAACCACCTACTAAGTACAGGCGACTCCCGAGTTTTGACCGTTCGAGATTCGATAAATTCAAGATTTCGACCCAGCCGATCGAATTGGGAACTATTTTACGCGGAGTAATTTTCATGGAGTAATTGCTTCCGACCGACTGAGGTTTAGTTTTAGTGTAGACATAGTTATATCTGCTCTAATTGTTTGAATTTGTGCTGTTTTCACTCTTTTTTCTGTTAATCTTTTATTTAAATTAATTTATTTTATTGATTTATTTATAAATTTATCACTTGACATGGCATCTAAAAGGAAATGTAATAGTGATAATGTAAGTGAATCAAATAAAAGAGTGCATAAGACTCATAGTTATGAATTGAAATTAGAAATTTTAAAGCGTGTTGAGAAAGGTGAAAGCCATACTGAAATCGCACGATTGTTGGGAATGTGTTGTTCAACTATTAGCACTTATGTGAAACAGAAGGAGAAAATTCTAGAACATGATAAATTTGATAACAACAATAAACAGTTCCCCACCCAATAGCTCCTCTTCTTCCAACTTCTCAATTAATAAACCAAGTCCAGTAAGCGCAGTTGAAAAAGATTTAAGATACAAAAATATTTTTAATTTTGTATCTTTATTCTTAAGTTATTTTGTGCTTTTTTAATAACTTTTATATTAATTTCGCTGTGATAAATAGATGTACGTATATGTAGATGTATGCAGGTATGTTATCCAGCTCGCGCGAGCCGTTTGTAACAAACAACTCGCGCAATCCAGACCGGGCCGTCTGCACAGCATATTGCATACATCTTTGAAGTTCGAAACAAAAATTTATTTTTTCCTTTTTAGTGCAAAAAATAAGTTATACATTTAAAATATTTATTATATAATTTATTCATAATTTAATATTGTTGTATTAACATATTAGTAATGTTATTTTATCTTTATAGAACGTGAGGGGAGACTTTTTCCTGAGATGCGGGAATGTATCCCCTGATTATAACATGCAAGTATATGGAAAAACGGCGTTCGACATTCAACTATTCGAGATTCGAACACATTTTCAGGAACGCATCCCCGACAAAACTCGGGAGTCCCCTGTATTTCAGAACTTCAAAGATTTAAAGAGCTAAATTTTATACTAATTTATTGAGATTGGTCACTATGTTCTGTTATTTACAACAGATTGCTTGAAAGTCTCTTTCATGAAAGAGATGATTGTAGAAACATAAATTAACATCTAGGTAAATTTTACAACTTCTTGACAAAAATATTCCTGGTGAGGTGACAGATCATGTTTTGTATTAAAGCAAAATTCAATATAAGAGAGCCTCATATTTGGTAGATATTGTTCATCTAAATCTTTATTACAATTCAGTCTTCTGATTGTATAATTTTCTCTTAAGCAAAGGTATGTTTATTAATAAGAAAACATACAGTTTTATTAGAGTTATTTTTCTGTTTTGTATATTAACTTTTGAATTACGTAAAAGGAAAGCTTCTTTGAAGGTAAATAAAAATAATATGATAGTCAAAATATGGTATATGAGAAAGAGAGAGGCAGAGATATTTGCAATAACAGGCTTTGTTAAAGTGCTCATATAATAATATTTCGTTCAAAATATTTTTGCGTGAACTATTTTAAGAACGAGGCATGAGCAACTGTGCCTTCTGTAGCATGAATTCAATCAGTGAGTAGAATGCATCATGATGCTTGGTGCCATAAACGGTGTGACTGGGAATGATCAATTTACATAAATTAACTCACTGCTTGTCCTCCTTGATAGGAGTTGTAACACTCCTTTCAAGACCTTCTGTTACCAATGCATCATACACTAAGGACTGCAGCAGGGTCTTGTCACCTGTTTGAAAAAAAACACAAAAAGCTTAATTATTACCCGTGTTCATAGATATTTTTTAGATGGATTGTCCAATTTTTTCAACCATTTCATTTTTGTATGGACGAGTGAAGTATTTATTTGATTGAAATTGATGGGTTGATGAAAAGGCTAAGCAGCTATTTTTGTTTCACACTTTTATGCTTGCTTTATTTTTATGAATACTTCTAACATTAATGAAAGTGCTAAGCTAGAAAGCTTGGTAAATTATAATTATCAACATTTCATTAAATATGAGACTTTTTCAGAGATTATGATTTGAAAAATGAAGAACTATTTTGTATTTGTATATAACGAAATAACTAATCATGAATCAATGTTTTTATATCAGCATAGGAATACCAAAATAATCTATAATTTAACAAAAGATTTAAGGAAAAACTGAAGTTCTCCATATACAGTAAACTCCTGATTATCTGTGAATGGATTATCCTGTTTGCAGACTATCTGTGCATGAATATTCCTTTCCTTTACTTTCTCATATACGAAGTATATTGAGAAAGTATTGTAATTGCGAAAAAATTCGACCTCGAGATTTTGACATAAATATACATTTTGGGTGTACCTGATTCCATAAAAGTGGTTTTCGCAATGCCGTCTGTTTGTCTGTCTGTTAATGGCTCTAAAGCCTAAACGGTAGAGCGAAAATGGATGAACTCTCATACTTAGGCATTTTATCATACGGAGCAGAGGCTTTGAAGAAATGGTTGACATTGCTCAATAATTATGGGAAGTTTATTCTATGCATTTTTAACAAAAATTTGATTTTCTCAAAAACGGCTCTAATGATTTTGACCAAATTTCGTACAGTTACTTGAGTTTATGTTTTCAATAATACTACATAGTTTATATTTCTCAAAAAATCAATATAAGGCTAGTTCATTCTAGCCAACTTTAACAATAATTTGATTTTCTCAAAAACGACTTGAACGATTTTGATAAAATTTCATACCATTACTTGAGTATATGTTTGCAATACGTATTTCATTTTTCTCAATGAACGAATATAAGGCTAGTTTATTCTTGGGCAACTTTAACAAAAATTGGATTTTCTAAAAACTGGCTAATACAATTTTCATTTTCTAAAGATAACTAAACGACGCATTAGTATATGAGAAAGTTTGTACAATGTATATTGTACCGATTTTTCCTTTTTAAAATGAATTTGTTATTTTATAAAATTGTGCACTATGGAATTCAGAAACATAATAGCTGACGGTAGGTGCTTAACCTTTTGCACTCATATGTCAAATGTCATCCAACATATCTTTTGGAATAAGAGAGGCTGGAATTTATAAATTTTTTTCTGGCCAGCTCATGACTGCATTTTTTGTATTAGGCAACCTCCTGTAGGTCCTTTAGGTAAACAGGTTGTTTACTGATACTTTTGGGGATGATTCATTGGACTCTGGCCAGTTCACAATTGCATTTTTTTATGACTTTCGACTCTCTTAGGTTAAGACCACATGAGCGATTTTTCCATCCAAACTCAGATAAATACTATAATAAATTAAATTTTTCTACTTTATATATTTAGCATTCATTTAATAAAATTTACTCAGATTGAGCATCATAATTTCATTTAAATGACAGATTCAACATAATCACAACAAATTCTAGAGGTGTTCAGACTGTTTTACATCTGATGTGGCTGTAGCCTTAGAGTAAATGAGAAAGAATTTTTTTTTCATCCATCTGATGGCAAATCAAGCAAAATTATGGATAATTTTGAATTATTCATGTCTCTTCTTCCCATTAGTAGTCCGTATAATTGAGAGTTTACTGTACATATATGGGAAATTTTATGAACCCAAGGATTGGCATTATGTGCTATGGTTTAAATATTTTTCTGTAAATATGAATTTCTGTTTGGAGTCATCAATTGCAGTAGCTAGGACTTCTGGGGCTAGATAGATAACTAGATTTACAAGGCCTTTACATTCAATCACTGGCAGATCCCTCTGAATTTTAGGTTCCAGAGACTTTCCCAAGCTGCCCAAATGATAGATAAACTACTGGAGTAATTATGTTTGGAATACAATTTTGTTCAAAGTGTTTTTGTTTATATTAATATTAAATTTAAAATTATGTTTGGAATAAATGTTTTGAATAAAATTTTTATTTATATTAGTTTTATAGTTTATTTGAATAAAATTTGTCTTCCATTAATATTTACCTATCATTTCTCTTTCAATTTAGTATTTTTTTGAAACTGTATAAATTACCGATAAACCAGTATTTGTGAAAATTTTTACTGTATTACCGGTAAATCAAAAGTCGGTAAATTTGCAATCCCTAGCCTCACTAAATCTGTTCAGGATGCCGATGTAACTGTAGATTGATCCTCAATTTGGTACCAGACAGAAAAAGTTGAAAATCACGACTGGAAAAGTATATGGAAGAGGCAAAGACATTTTGCGATGAAAAAGGAATCCCGAAAATAAGAAGAAGAAAAAGAAATTTCATGACACGATGGGAACTGTAGCACCCTCAATACCTGAAACAACAAAATACTATTTACGATGCAGTGCATTAGACAGCAAATTCTCTTCAAATGCAACTGTGGCACGATTTACATCTTTATATGAAATTGATAATGATTCAAAATTTTTAAGTTGTGCTTTATATTGTATAATACGACTAAAGATGAAATGATAACTTCCTGTAAAAATGCTGTGTACATGTATAAAATCAATGTGGATGAACGCGAGTCAATCGAAGAGGTTCTGTTTGAAACACCACCTGCCTTCGATAAAAGGTGTAAAAATTAAAAGAAAAAATATTGGAATTTCTTCAAGAATATGGTGTTTTAAGTTCCTTTCTCAATGTGGAAATTTTGCTGAGAACTTATTGACATTTGCCACATCAATTTCAAGTGAAGAGCGTTCTTTTAGTAAACTGAAATTGACCAAAAATGATCTACAGTCATCAATGAATCAAGAGAGACTTTCTAGTCTAGCCATCTTCTCTATTGAATATGACACTGCTAAAAATATAGATTTCAACGACATAATCAATATTTTTGCTGCAAATAAAGCCCAAAAAATAAATCTGTAAAGAAACGATTATTTATTTTAGTTAAATACCCCTTTTAAAATAGGCACTTATCATTTTATTAGATTATCTAGGAGCAACAAAAAAGCCTCTGCCCAGGGTGTCAAAAGTGGTCACTACGGCCCTGTGTATACCTAATCCTTTTTTTATGCAATGATAAGATTTTCATAAAGAATGAAAAATGAAAGTAACAATGCATGACAAAGAAATATGTAGTCTGTGTCACATATGTATTGGTTTATTTCCCAAATATGACATTACTATGACAGTCTGGAGATGTTAGGATTCTAACTTTGTCAAAAAAATATTTTTGAAGTGTCATCTTATTTTGTTAAGCATTGGGATGAAAAAAGAGTTACATAGTTTGCAAAATACGCTTATCTATTTCAAGTGATATTTTCAGCAATAACCTCATCTTACTAGTTATAAATTAAAATCCAAAGATACAGGCCAATTTCGCTTACCTCCCTATCTTGCAAGGTTCTCGAGCACATTATCGCTAGCTCCGTGATGGACTTCTTAGATAGTCAAAACTTGCTAAGTAAATATCAGCATGGCTTCAGGAAGACGAGATCTTGTGAAACACAGCTTGCTCTGTTCGTTCACGATATACTAAGATCAGGAGACCGTAAGACTCAGTTAGATGCTGTTTTCCTCGACTTCAAGAAGGCTTTCGAGAAAGTCCCGCACAGTAAGTTAGTGAAGAAATTAAATGACTGTGGAATAAATCGAAAGATAATCGAGTGGATCAGGGACTTTCTTAATGAGCGTGAACAAATAGTAGTTATAGATGGATTTAAATCAGATTCAGTCAGCGTAGCCTCAGGCGTTCCACAGGGAAGTGTAATCGGCCCCCTACTATTCCTTTTATACATAAACGACTTAGATAAGGTTATTAAAAGTAAAATCAAGTTATTCGCGGATGATACAGTAGTTTACAGAGAGATTAACAGTCCTAATGATCAATTATTACTTTCTGACGACTTAAATGCAATTCTCGAGTGGTGTAAAGAGTGGCAGTTAGAATTGAACTTAGGAAAGTGTTCCTTTATGAGATTCTGGGGAAACAAAAACATTGACACGACGAATTACACTGTTGAAGGCGTCCAGCTAAAACTAGCCGATTCCGTCAAATACTTAGGCGTTACTTTAACAAGCAACCTCTCGTGGGATATGCACATACGAAATATATGCGGGAAGGCTAAACAGAAACTAGGATTCATCAAACGCATAGTAGGTAAAAGTGAGGAAAAAGTCAAAGAGACATGTTACTTCTCGTTAGTAAGACCGCTATTAGAGTACGCGTCGAGCATATGGGATCCGTACGTGAAAGGATCAATCTCAGAGTTAGAAAGAGTGCAGCGAAAAGCCGCTAGATTCGTCAAAAATTGTTACGATAGAAACAATAGTGTTACAGCCTTGATACAGGACTTAGGATGGGAATCACTAGCTGAGCGCCGATCACGCTCTAGGTTAAAACTTCTCGAAAGATTTAGAACGCATATATTCTCCAGCGATGTCGAAGAAATAATAAGAGCGCCAACTTATATTGGTAGAACGGACCATCCTCGTAAAATAAGAGAGATAGCCTGTAGGACTGAGAGGTATAAAGGCTCGTTTTTCCCTAGAACGATAGCTGAGCAGAACAGAAGTTACGAAAGGAAATCAGCCGACGTAGAATGATACTATACATTATTATGCGCTTTACCTTGGTGCTATTGCACCCCCTGCCACACACCATTGCGGTGGCTTGCAGGGTGAACTATAGATATAGATATAGATAGATATTTAACTTTGTGACTAGTCCATAATTAAAGACCTTATTTGCTGATGGGAACAGACCAACAGCTTGCCTTTTTTTTAATTATCACAGCCAGATTATTTCCAACAGGAGCCATAAATAATATTAATAGAGTTTAAATCTATCAATAATAATTTTTAATGATGTAAGATTTGCTTTGAGTAAGAAAACTCAGGTAGCTGTTCCACCATCATATGTAATGAGTGGTAATATTCATTATAAAAGTGAAGATTTGCTTTGAGTAAGGAAACTCGGGTAGCTGTTCCACCATCATACGTAATGAGTGGTAATATTCATTATACAAGTGAATTAGATGAGAAAATACCTAAGCAGAAATGTTGATAATGTTAATTACACCTTACTTTCATTATTTCAATTTATATTTATGACTTACAGTAGTAGGAATCCCTCTCAATCTTCTTCAAGGTGCTGTGTCCTATAAATAAATAAAAAGATAGTTATAATAACAGTCCTATAAAAACCAAGAAGTCTCATATACATATTAATGGGCTTTTTGATTTGGATAAATGTAAGTAAGAATTATAAAATTTAGCAATATATATAAGAGACAACCTTCCATAAAAGTAATGCTGAAAGGACTACCTGCAGTATAGAGTAAATACATTATGCAACAAATCTGTCAATTAAAATATCAGCTACAGAGTGTACACTTAGAAGCATCTCAGTCAAACTCAGCTTTCCATCTTTTAAACATTAGGAAATATTCTAAAAAATTTAATGGGCTTCCTGAGTATATTTTTCAAAACTCAAATCTAAAGCAAAACAATTGGCAGCATTACAGACATCTACAACTCCAAGTTACAGATCTCTATTGTTTACAGTTTCATCACAATTTCATTTTAGCCCTTAAATACTGAATGGAGCATATATTTATGCATTCAAATATGTTTTCCTTCTGCTTAAGACATCTTTCTCAAGTGTTAGGGCTCTGCACTTGGTCCCTCTCTCATATCTAAAGGAGAAGTAAACAGAGCTTTGTGAGAGAGCTCTAAATACCAAAGTTGCATCTGATGTGAGATAAAGCGGGAACCGTGCCACCAAAAAATACAAGTTACTCAGCTCACTGAAGAATTTGCTATTTTTAATGCAGCCAGACATGTAAAAGTTTAAATCATGCAAATTTGGGAATGTAAATTGGATTAATTTCTATGGCAACACATGAAGACCTTTCTTCCCAGAGCCATTTTGTGTTTTTTTATCAGTTGCATAGAAATGATCACGTATTAATAATATCTGATTTATTACGCCTCCAAAATCATGAGAAGAATATTAATATTCAAACATGTTGACCAATACTGGTATGTAACTGAGAATAACCATGGTTCACTCTAAGCTGCATGGCTGTGCGGCTGCACAGCAGTTTTTGAAGTGCTGCTCACTAAATTTTTCAAGTGCGCACGACTGTATTTAGCTTAGGGTATATACAAACAGGGGCCTTGCCAACCCAGGCACACATCTGTGCATTAGCATCATGTAGGCATATATAGTGATATTCATTCTGTCCATGGATGAAAAAAATTAGAGGGAACTATGGATACAACTACTCTATACCACTCTTTTCCTTTGAATGTTTTCCATACCTGCTAGAAGGAGAGTGACCCCTACTAATTTCCTAGTTTCCTATGCCACCTAGGTATGTTTGCTTGGCGGTGGAGAGGGATAAGCATCTGCCCGCCAATGCTTAGGAATCAGATTCAATCCCAGATGGAGGATTTTGTATGCTTGCAAAGAACTATGCTACAATGAACCCTGTTAAGGACAGTGTGTTTACAGCTGCCAAGGGGGGCAGGTGTGCTTTTTTCTGGCTCTCAAGTGATTGGCATGCTTTTGTATTTGCTGAGCAGTAACTTCTCCATACCCTGCCATGGTTAGCCTCTGCGGCAGATTTTATACCCGTTTATGCAGTACATAAACCTTTGCATGCTGAATTTTTTGAGCATACTAACTGTTCTGTGCTGAGTTATTTTCAAATATTCATATAGGTAATTCAAATTCCAGGAAACTATGAAGCTGATACAGGGCATTGAATGAATTCAGATCAAACAAAATACACCAGTATCATTGCTAGTTTTTAGTGCTATTGTATACCCAGTATAGCAATAGTAATTCATATAAATATTATATTATGAGAAGTAATAAAGAATTTCATAACCATAATACCAAAATAAACTAAATATGCTATCAATTCATTTTTGGTAAAAAGAAACAAAATTAAATAAGGTTTACCTAATTCCTTTTCTCGCTGTGGAGATCGAGGCCTTAAAGACATCCATTTCCAACCAGGCTTGCGAGTTCGACCAATAAAGTGGAGCACTTGCTCTTCAGGGCTATGAAATGCATGCTCTGATTCATGGTTATATTCGCAATAGACCCTGAAACACAATTAAATATTTTATTTCTGACTCATCACATTTAAAAGCTTAAAACATGAAATAGAAATTTTAAAATAGGTACTATTACTCACCAATCTGGATGGACTTTCCAGTTAGAACCTTTGAAGTATTCAGTGACTGCAATAAAAGGATATATTATGAATAGCATATAAAATCACTAAAGGTATTATTCTTTTTATTCAAATCATATCAGCAATTTCATGCATTCTGAAGTACCATTGACGGGACTATGTTTTATCTCTTCTTCTCCCATCACTTCATATATCCCATATCCATCAGGTAAGGCTACTCCCAGTGAAAATGAGGTGCCTTCTATTGGGTGGTAGAAATACTTTTGGCGCCTTGTTGTAACTCGCCTCTGAAACAGGATAAAATTTTAGAATAAAAAAGTTATTTAAGATATGAAAATGTAAAATGACTGTTATGGAAGTACATATGATGTAAAAAGTGTTCACACTTATAATCTTACCATTTTATCACAATGGACCTTAACATTCAATTCGGTTTCACCCTCTTTTTGGTCTATCATTTCATGGCGCATCTGTAACATGATATTTATCGAAATATTAACAATTTGATTAATTTTATTTCCCTTTCATAAAATAATAATTAAAACATGGTAGTAAGTCTAAATGCAGGGAAGATGTTTTCATTCATTGCCTTACATCTAATAGGAGTGAGTTGTTTTCACGGGATCCCCCTTTGTCTTGATCATGACTCACTCCATTATCAATAAGCTCCACTTCAGTTAAATCCACCCCTGATGGTTCTGGCCTCAAAGAATTCTACAAAATAATCATTATTTTTAGCATTTGATCCACAGAACAAGTGTATTTCATTACAATACCTAATAAAAATGAATGTAAAAGCATATGTAATTATTCTTTCATTATAAATTGCAATTCTTTTTCTTAATGCTGTACTGTTTGGTTTATTTAAATTACAATATTTATGTATTATATAAATGTAAATTAAACTCACTTGTCTATTGCTTCCTTTGAGCTGCATGTGGATTAAGATAGAAATAAAATCAGTAATATTAAATGAAAACAATTTATAGACTGGCATATATAGATATGTACATGTTTGTTCTCTCTTTCATGAACTTCCATAACCATGATAAGATTTAAAAAGCTTTCAATCTTAAGAATAAGTAGTGCTGAGAATAATTTTACGATTACCCTAATTTTTGCACTATAACCTACTAATTGAATTCTTTTTAAATATATTTAAGCTACATATTTTTCATATTTATTTATTTATTTGAAGAAACCAAAAAACAACACTATGGCCTTTACATTGGGTATTCAACAGCAACACAACATAGGTACAACAAATAAATAAACACTCAAGTCATAATAACATAAAAACAATATACAATTTATCTAACAATATGATACAGAACACATGATAACATAAAAACATAAAAGAAAGAATCACAGCTACAGAAATGTACTATTCCAAAGAAGGAAAAATTAAAGGAATGACAGAGATCTCCTGAAAATTGTCAGGTTTGAGAAGATGTCAGTAGCAGGATTCAATTGGAAAAACTATTATGTGTTTGGCATTTGGTAAAACAAGGACCATTGGGAAACAGAAAGGAAAAATGATGGCAGGTGGAAAAGAGAAGAAAGGTGAGTTGTATGAAGAGGAATTCGGAGAGAAAAGAAGGAAGTTAATGCAGGAGATCTGTGGTGGCCATTTATAATGGAGTAGAGGAAATTAAGGTCGGCATTACGTTTTCTACAAGAAAGCGCGGTTATATTAAGTGCTGCAAGAACAACACCATCATTAGATAAATTCTGGTAAAGAGGAACACAATTTTTTGAGAGAGCAAGAAAAAATTGAGGACAAAGTCAAGGCGTTTGATATTAGATAAGGCGGCAGTGGACCAGATGGGAGAGCAGTACTCAATAATTAGGAGAATACAGCCTGTATAAAAGGATTTCAGAGCAGGGGGATCATCTGTTTTGGTGAATCGATAGAGAAGACCAAGAAGAGGCATGGTTTTGGAGTCAAATATGACACCAAGATCATCCTGGGAGTGACTTTTAGGAAGTGGTAAGTCTAAAAGACAGTAAACAGTATGAAGTGAAGATTTTCATAGGGTGAAGGTAATATAGTTGCATTTTAATGGATTAGGGTTAAGTTTCCATGTTTGGAACCTAGAAGGAAAGGGCTTTAAGAAGGAATATCATAGGAAAAAAAATCCTCGGATTTCAGAAATTCTCAGAAAATACTATTCGGGGTGAAAGTGGTAACACATTGAAGCTGAGTGTCATCAATAGATGATGCTCGGACTTTGCCGAGATCCAAGTGCTATCAATAGATGACGGTCAACTATGCAGATCCGCTTCGGCTTACAAACTCTCATCCCCTCCCATTTCTGCAGGTATAACTCTCGAACCTTCACAGTGGTCACATTTGAGGCCTGCCTTTCATGTGGTCGGTTCCCGGTCCGAGTTTTTATTTTTTTGTAACAGTGGCATTTTTTAATAGGCGTTTCTGTCGAGGTGTTTTATTTCTCCGTATTTTCCTAACTTTTACTATGTTGTTTTAATATTCCCTTTTTTCTTGATAAAAGCTTTTAATATTTTCTTTAATTTTTGATTTCAGTGATGTTAATAAATTATCCTGTACAAAAAATTCAGTTATAATAAAATGACCTTGTATGAATACAGATTGTCCATCATAGACGCCCTTGCAAAGGAAACTACTCAGCAGAATTAGTCCGTATTTTGGAGACCCTCTATAATATCAATAGATTCAAATTTTCCAAAATATCGTGAAAAAAGAAATGATAGGAGGGTCCAAAAGAGGTGTAGGCACTGTTCACAAAACAAAAGAAAAAGTGCAAATTTCGACAAAAAACGGTTACTTTCAACAAAAGAAAAGTAATTTGCATTCGAATAGGATAATTAGACTATTAAGAAGGAATATCACAGAAAAAAATCCTCTGATTTCAGAAATTCTCAGAAAATACTATTTGGGCTGAAAGTGTTAAGGGCATTTTGAAGACTATGAGCAGGACTATCGACGTGTGTAAAGATTTTACAGTCATCAGCAAATAGAAGACTCTCGCACGAATGACTGGTAATCGCATCAACTATATTGCCGATATAAAGAGTAAAGAGAAGGGGACCAAGAACACTACCTTGCAAAACACCTGAGGAAAAAGAGACAAAAGAAGAGGCGAGACACCATCAATTATAACATGCTGAGTACGTTGATGAAGAAAATCAGAGATAAGATAAAGAAAGGTGCCATGAACATTGAAGTGACAGGAGAGTTTATACCTTAAAAGTTTATGGTCAACTGTGTCAAAGGCCTTAGCTAAGTCAATGTAACATACATCTAATTGAGAAGATGCTCTAATGCCAAGGTAGTAAGGCAAGAGCTACCCAATAGGAAATGTAGGGTAAAGTAAATGAAAGGAGATGCGGGTAAATAATTTTCTCAAATAATAAAGATATTACTGGGAGGATAGGAGAAACCTGTGCTCTGTTACTGGATTTCAAAATAGGAGTAACATTGGCAGTTTTTCATTGCTGAAGAAAAATTCCACTAGCTAGGCAATGGTTAAATAAAATTGTGCTCAGGATATAGAATGTAACACATGTTTTCCTTAGAAATGTTGCGCTGATATTCTCAGCCTTATTGGGCTGAAGTGTAGAAAGTAGATGGTATATTTTGACATGGTCAGTAAATATTAATGACAGGGAGTCAGGGCAGATCTCATCAAGAGGGGGAAAAGAGTAGATTTGAGTAGGAGAAGAGAAGTTAAAGGCAAATAATTCATTGAATTTAGATGGTCTATCCATATTCTGACACGTCCAAGAGCTGATTTTTCACTATTTTAGGAATTCTTTGAGACCTTCGCCTGCAGTTAGCCAATGTCCAGAATCTCTTTGAATTGTCTTTAATTTCACTCGTGACACTTTTGATGAACTCATTATAATCACAACGTAAGAGAAAATTCAAATGTCAACGGATTTCCTTAAAAAAATTGTGTGCACACATGGATGAATTTTAAGAAATCTCCAGGAGGCGAGTTTGTTCATTAAAGCATGCTTGGCCTCAGTCAATAACCTTTTGGAGAGGCAATGCATTGGGACAAAGTCAGCTATAACACTGTGAATGAAGTCGTGAAAGAGTGACCCAGCATCTTCTGGTGAGTCAGTATTGAGGAGATCCCATGGGAGAAGGGAAAGGACGCGGTTAATTGCACTCTAGTCAGCTTTGTTCCACACTTTCGCTAACCGCTGTTGAGAGAAAGTGGTGGAGGGGGCATGATGAGAAGCCGGGACAAAGGTCACTTCCAATAACTCATGGTCGGATGCAAAAGCAGTTCTGCCAACTGAAACATTAGTAGCCTGGTTCGATGATAACCAGTTGATGGATAGGTTGAAGTTACCACTGAGAATAATATTTTTGTGAAACACATCATATTAATATAAAAGTATACATTTTGGATTTTGCAATTCTCTATTCTAAATAAGGCACAAAAAATAATCATCCTTATTAGCACCAATGAAATGAAAAATTATATGGAATAAAAATGTCACTTTTTACTTTCTCCATACATAGTATGGGGAAAGTATTGTGCTCATGAAAAAAATCGACTTCGAGATTTCAACCAAAATACATGTTTTGAGGTCCCTAGAGCATGTTTAGACTATCTTTGGAATGATGTATATGTGTGTGTGTGTGTGTGTGTGTCTGTGTGTATGGATGTATGTGATTGTGGGCGCTTTAACTCAAAAAGTACTTGTCATATTAATACCAAATTTTATATATAACCCTTTAGCATGAGCACAAAGAACTGATTAGTTTTTGGACAATAACGGTTAACAGGAAGTCGAGGTTTATTCGTAACCCGATTCGGTTTTTGCGATATTTCTCCGATAATACGTCATTATTGTATACATTAATCATTACAAAAAATGTAGAAAATATAATTTCCTACATCTTTTATTTCAAACAATTTTCCATAGCAGTTATTATTCAGGAATTATTTATAAATAATCGGTGTTTTTGGTTTCCGTCAAATATCTCCTTAAAAATGTTGTTATTGGTAATCTTCGTAAGGACCAAAGTTGTAGAGAATAATATTTCTTCCAAGTTTTGTTTGAAACAAATTTTCGTAGAACCATCTATTTCGGAGATATTTTGCTTATTCATAAATTTCCAGTATACAGGGCCACCACGTAGCGGTGAATGCTGTAAACATATTCAAAATATAATTTACGGCAATAGGAACGACTGTATTCTTTTATGATATGAAATAATAATTTTGCCTTATAATGCTATTCATAATAATTTAAATATCTATATCCCAAACATGGAGAAAGTCATGTGTTGGCCACATCAGATTTTTTACAAAGATTTTCTTATAAAATTTAATTAGCATTTCAATGTGTAGTAGATATTAAGATTTTTTTAAAAGACTAGAAATGTTTAAAAAATAAATTTCTGGTAATCTCTACTGCTGAAAAAGTAGTCAGTTTTTA
Source organism: Uropetala carovei (assembly GCA_036926305.1). Taxonomy (NCBI): domain Eukaryota; kingdom Metazoa; phylum Arthropoda; class Insecta; order Odonata; family Petaluridae; genus Uropetala; species Uropetala carovei. The sequence continues at coordinate 712,340 of JAXCHB010000100.1, forward strand.
ATTTTTTTATGATTTGACCGTATTGAAGTTTAAAGCAGAGGTATTCCTACTCACCAATGGCCTTAAGTCTGGATGATAAAGTACATTTCCATTGTTATCAACAATGAATGAATAGCCATTGACACCAAGCTGAAAAATACCATAAAATATTATAAAGTACAATTCTGCAACAAGCTTTCAGATCTACAATAGTGATTATTAACCAATATACAAGAGTCCTATAGATTAATCATGGTATGTTGAAAATACTTTTAAAATTTGAAAAAGATTTTATCATAATTTCCAATAAAATATGTTATCGCTAAAAGGTTTCTTAGCTACATTATTCATTTGTGCTTAGTCATAGTATCTGATCTGCATTAGCAGTACATTTATTGGAAAATAAAGAAAACCACAAAAAGGTTTCTACATCAAACTTGTTAATCTCTTTGACACCATCGATATATCTTATAACTTACATTTGGTTTAATCATTGGCTATATATAAGATGTATATGATGCATTTATAACTGTATTCCAGCTATTATATGTATTTTAGTGATGTGAACATTCAAGTTTTTAGTCTTACCTTATATGGTGGGACAAGTTTTTTAATTAGTTGGATAGGAACATCTATGCCTACTACACCCAGCAGGTTTGCCACACGAACCTAATAATGAAAGAATGCCATTAATAAAACAAAGCAAAAACATTCATAAATCTGGTTACTTCAATGACCATTTTTTCTTTCACTAGGTTTTAATTAAGGATTAACAATAAATAGAAGAGGGGACTGTGGCAAAGATAACTTATAGGTAGAATAATAGCTCCGAACCCTAAGTGTAATGTTGATGAGAACTTAGCTCTCAAAATACGTATTTAACATTCTTGTCTTCTATAAGTCATCAGTTACTGTTTGGAGCTATTATGGCTTAATGTTAAAATATTAAATGAACCAACATACTGAATAGTTACGGCGGTCAAAAATGGGGGTGGAGACAGAAGTCATCAACTGATATTCTGGGCACCCACTTCCAGTGGTTCTAAGACAACCTCCCTTTAAAAAATCAAAGACATTACATTTATAAGAGATATTGTTCTTGAAAGAAATGATGATACACTATTTCAAAACTGAATTTAAATATTCACCGAAAAGTTATTTGTATATTGAGAAAAGATAAATAAGCATGTTCATAGATGAATCTTGAATTAACTCAATCAACAAATCGCTACACATCTTTAAATTGCCTATGAGGTTTTATTAGCAATGTAACCTTGTGCAGAGTAAGGCACCTTTTATTTAAAAGTTTTTTTTGATTTGATAAAATGTCATCACCCCTCTGAATGAAAGTATTCTTCATTACTAAAGTTTAGTTAATATTATAGCAAAAAGATTTAAAGCATTCAAGTGGTCTGAATGGATAATATTATGACATTTTGATGCTTTAATAAATGTACTGTTTGTTAATTTACAGAATTAAGATCTACTTGTCAGAGAATTGTTCAGTAATAACTGAATAGTAAATATCATGTCTACTCTATGAAGCCAAATTATTAATAATTTCAAATACTACTTTGGAGTCAGAAGAATTGAAGTTATACTAAAATTCAATATGAGAGTTCAAGCACAAACTATATATCAATTACTAAATGATTACTTCTCAATTTAACCTTTCTTGAAGTTCACAATAAGCAAATTAATTTTATTAATGAGGGAACAAAGCTTACAATTTAAAAAAAAACAATTAATATAACTAATGAAAGTGGCTATGGAAGATGCACCTTAGTGTCTGCAAATACTGGACTCCACTGGATGGGGTGATCATTTTGATACATAACCATTGGGCGAGCCATGACTTCAATATATTGCAAAACCTTGTCCCTTACTTCGTATGTGCTACTAATTTGCATAAAGTAGCCTGTAATGAAAAATGAATAATATAATACAGAGAATAAAGACAAAGTTGAATAACATATTTTAGTGATTTCATTTTTTACATTTATTCATATAGTAGAGCAAGATATAGTAGCTAAATAATCGACAACAAATTCACTTCAACAGAATTCCATTAAAATGTATAATAAAGCACAATCAAAAGTATGTACAATGAATATACAGTAAAACCCCCAAATTCGCATGCTTTGCAGTTTTGCAGTGTTGGACTATTGCTGTCATCTTTGAAGTGAAGAGAAAAAGCACTAAACAAATGAATTTCCCCATCCGCGAGGTTTCTTTATCACGCTGTAACCCCGTTTTCCGAAAATGTCTACCAAGAGGAAAGCAAGTGATAATACAGAAAGCAGAGGCAAAAAGAAGACGTTGACTTTAACCAGTTGAGTGGATATGCCTTATATATTCGTCATGGCCTGTCGTAATCTGTATGCCGTATATATCCGTCACTCTGTTTTTCGGTCCATCTGCTATGGGTATGCCTAAATAGTCCGTCATAAAGCATCTCCAGTATCTAGCTGTGTCCTTTTAGTACAGGTTAGAGCCCATAGATGGTGTTTCCTTCCTTTTGTCAAGAAAAAATACGCTTCGTACGAAAACCCAGCATGTGTAATGCGGGGATGCCTATACCTGCCCCTGCGGTAGTGAAAGCGGAGGTGTGACCTCTAATGCCTTTTTCGCATCCTCTTGTGAATTTTAACCAGTAGGACTACTTTCTTCTAACTGTATAGGATATTTCTAGGCAACTGGAGCAATAAAATTCTCCTCTCCATTGCAGTGAATGTTTCATATGCAAAACATACGTGAAGAAATATTCACAGAAGATTGAGAGGGATATTTGTGATATTATGGATAAAAGTGAAGTTTAAGTGAGAAAATTGAGTTGCGAAATAAACATGCTAGTGGCCAGAGTGCGGCATCAGTGGGCAGGCAATATGCGATAAACTGTACGGCTACGGCAGATTTAAATGCAGCATTGTATAGGTTCAAAATCACTTTTAGCATACCTTTTCATCATTTATTGTTGTCAAAATAATGGAGAGCAGCGAACCTAACCCCCATTTTCTCATAAGGCCTTTGCTTCTATTTTCGCGGATTCCAAATCTGCGGTGTTACCGGGAATGTAACCCCAGCGAATTTGGGAGTTCTACTGTAAATGCAAAAGCTCAATATGTGGCTAGATGTAGAACTAGGAATTGAATTTTACTGTTTCACATTATCTGTTAAAAGAGTATGATGTTAAGCACAAACATATGGAAAGAAAATTTGATAACAATCATGAAAGAAGTATTCGACCTCACCTTTATTGGCACAGGCCATCCAGTTAAGATCTGGAGCGTTAACTGCATCTTTGCCCACAAGATATGTGAAAACTCTTACAGGCATGTGAGGCCAGTTGTATTGTTTAAAGATTTCTCGGAAACTATGAGGTGCTCCATCAGTGATTATCATTATTGCCTGGTTGCATTGTGATCCTTGCCCAGTACGGTTGTACTAAACAATTCAATAAGAAAATCCATATATACTTTGTTAAAAAGATGTCAGTGAAAAAATTCAAAAGAGAAAAGTATTTAAGTAAAATTAAAATTTTTGATGAAATATTAATTTTTTTTAAGGTAAAAGTAAAAAATTGTATGATTAAGAATTAATTCTCAATATTTAAGAGAAATTGTGTGTATACAAAGAAGATAATATTTAGTATTTTAATTTAATTTAATTAAAACTTTGTGAGTTTATAGAAAAAATTATGATACAATACTGCAGTAGAAATCAAGATTGACATTACTATTGCTTACAGAAAACTTACTTCTCACAATTAACTAACCATTAAATTCTTACCTTGTGAAGAAGTTCAAATGCAGTAATTAGGGCAGATGAAAAATTGGCAATATTTTCTGGTTTTATGTTGTCAAGAGCATTTCTTAGCTCTCTGATATTTGCTCTGTTTCCCTGAAAGATTTTAAACAAACTGCAGTAGTAAAATTCACCAAGTCATTGATTCAATTTAGAAATCTACTCATTTATAAATCACAGGGTATAGAATAATATTAATTATTTTGCGAGCTACAAAGTAATGTGATATGTTTAATACAAATTACCGATAGTCATTACATCATAGTTGTATTGCATCCATTTATCTGATCAATCAATAGAGTTCATTAACCTGAGAGAGTTTTACAACATACAGTAAAACTCCGTTATAACACAGGTTTCAGGAGACAGAGTGTACACCTGAGTTATCGGCAACCCGTGGTATTTCGGGAAATTTTGCGGGAGATAATTTTTTAAAAATGTGAAAATATATGCTCTATAACAAATTTAATTGGAAAATGCTATAAAAACTGATATCGTATTTTGATTTAAATGCATAACTTACTTTAATCGGCGTTTTAAATATAGTCTGATATTTTCCTTTGGTGCAGCAGCTGATGGTGTTTCTTCGTCACATATGTCTTAATGTTGTGCAAATGTAAAAGATGAAGATGATCACAATCCCTGTCTCTCCATCCAATTCATCACTTCACTGATGCTATCCAATACTTTGCTTATTTTAGGGGTCTCAAGCTCACACATCTCCTCATTCTCGCTGTCATCTTCTGATAATTTTTCTGCTCTTCCGTGGTTCTGGACTTCAGCTACAATTTCTTCATCATTCTTATAGACAGTGACGGGAGTTTCATCATCTTCGTGAACCCAGGCCCACAGATCATTTACCTGTAGTCTATCATCAAGAGCATTGAAAGCTTCATACGTGTCTTCTTCCGTAAAACCCAAAAACTCTTCTTCGTCTTGGATACTATCGCCTGCTACATCGATGCACTTTGACCAGCAATTTTGAATTGTCACAGAATTTCCATGCCAATCTGGTATTGTAGACCATATTCTTCAGTGTAACTGTTTTCAGGAACTGTGGCACTTGCAGTTCTGAGTTTATGACAGCAGTGAGCAATTCCCGCCGATAGTAGGTTTAAAAGGCTTGGATAATGCCTAGGTCCAAGGGCTGGATAAGTGCAGTAGTATTTTTTGGTAAAAACATCGCTACTATTTTTCCATCTCTTGATTTCAGAGAGTCAGAAGGAGGATGTGCAGGACAGTTATCCAGCAGAAGTAGAGGTTTTTCATCCAGTTTTAGTGAACATATGTAACTCTTTACAGATGGCACAAAATCATCATTGAACTACGACATGAAAATATCGTGAGTCATCCAGGCATTCTTACTGCTTTTATAAATGACAGGCAAAGATGTCATGTTAATGTGCTTGAAACATCGAGAACTTCGGCTAGCTGCGCATCATGGTAAAATTTTAACCAAGTTGTTTGCGAAGAAAATAAATTGCGGTAAAATTTGAAATAAAGTTGTTTATGAAGAAAATAAATGGAATCATTTTGAGAGACATGACTAGACCTGCAGTATATCCGAATCCGTGGCTTAGTGAGGTGCATTATAACGGAGTTTTACTGTATTTTGACTTTCGATGACTTATGGACAACTACAATTAAGTAATCTCTCTTTATATAATAAACAGAATTAAAAGGAGTGACATTATTTTAATAATTTTCTCACCTGCACCAACATGTCCTTAAAGCATGGGACAATGCTTTCAGTAGTATCTGCAAACCTAAGTACATTCACAAAGTCATCAGGTCCTAGAGTGTCAAGAATGGCAGATGCTGTAGATCTTGCCAAGTCTCTTCGAGAGCCACTCATGGACCCTGATGCATCAAAAAGTATCACAAGGTCTTTAGGACTTGTGGCTGCTGAGAGGTACCAAGGTGCAGTTCTGAAGTCCGCATCACCACTAGACACTCCACCAACAGGCCATTTGCTGGCTGTAGAGCAATTATTATTCATGTATTGAGATTATGCTTCAAATGGAGCAAACAACATTAACTACCATAAAAACCCATGTATATGAGGATGCAGGGAAGTTTTGTGTGTCAAATTCTGAGAATTTTCTATTTTCCTGTATATAGGATGCAGGAAGGTTTTTTCTTGAAATTCTACGAATATTCACTAAATCCTCATGAAAGATTCATATTTATTCTACTGAGTGATTTCCATCAAATATACTTTTTACTCGGTATGCGCAGACAAGTAAATTTACTGAATGATTTGTAATACGAGTTTTAAAAAATGTACGTCCTTCGTATTTTAATAGGTATGCATGGTAACACCGATGTCAAAACTACATACTAAAGGATATAGTAAAACACTTTGGAAAGCAATGTAGAAGAAGATAGATAGATATAGCAGATTTTCATGACTAATTGAAATTAAAAACTGGGTAAAAATTTCTACAATAGCCTGTGAAATTTGCAGTGAAAATAAAATGCCTGTATGGTTGATGAGACGAAACTGCCTCATGTTGCTTTTAAAAGAAAAACAATACCGAAAGGTGAATTTCCATGTGGCATCATTGTCCGAGTGCAACAGCAAGGTTGATTTGATGAAAACATCACCAGTGACTGGAACAAGTTTGTTTGGAAAAGAAGGTCCGGTGGAATGCACCAAAGATCTCTCTTGGTTTTAGATGCCATACACATCCCAAAGTAAAAAAGAAACTTTTTGAAATGAGGACAAATTTGGTGATTATTCCAGGGGGAATGACAGTGATCCTGCAGCCTATAGATGTTGTTAATAAACCATTTAAATAGGCAATGAAGAAGTGGGCCGATTGGATGGAGAATGACACATACACATTCACCAAAGGGAGACTCATTTGTAAAGTAGATATCACAACGATCGGTCAGTGGATCGTAGAAGCATGGATTGACCTCCCCTCAGAAACGATAATTAAGGGATTCAAAAAATGTTGCACAAGTAATTCTTTATAACAGGGGTTCCCAACCTTTATGTGGGCAAGGGCGAATTCGACTGTAAAGCAAAAGTGGCGGACATCAGCATTCCTGCCCTGGTGAAAAAAACTGCGAGTTAAAACTTAAAATACATTGTATGTAAATTCTATTAGACAGAGCCACGAAGTCTTATTACATTGGTACTTTGTGGATGCTCAACACTATTAGTAACAAGAGTTCAAAGCAGTGATGGAAAACGTTATGGGTATGGTAACTAAATAACGGAATAACGAAATTATTTTTGATTAACGTAATGAAAAATGGAAAAACAAAAACCGTTATTCCGATAGTTTCACGAAGTTGCACACAGGAACAATCCTGGGCATGGGCAACGAATAACAAGACTAAATCAATCCACCAAATAGTTAATTACTTCATTGCTACTATTATTTTTTACTTAAAAACTTATTTCATAACATTAGTCCTTGAAATGAGATTGTAAACGATATAAACAATTTTTATTAAAATTGATACCTTAAATTAGTATCTAATTCCAAAATGTCTAACCATATGAAAAAGAAGAAAATATAAATTTCAAGTTGTTTCCTTAGCAAATAAAAAAATTTCCACTCTCATCAGTTTAATGTAAATATTTTCTAAATATTTTGATATAGGTCATGGCTACAACCAATGTATTTTCAGGTCATGTTTCTAGCATCAAAATATCCTGTAGAATCCTTTTATTATAACTTTTATAATTTTTTAAAATACACCAAATTTAACACCATCATTGTCAGTATTTATATTAGAAATATGATACAACCAATAAAATTTTATATTTGGAATTATTATTAAAATGTAAAGAGATGATGAGTTTTTGGCTGAAAATGATTTAATGGAAGTAGGAGATTATTTTTTTAATATATCAGTTTTTGAAATTTTGCTGTAAGGTAGAAATAACGTAAATGTTTATCACTGTCAAATCATTAACAATTGTATGTTCTACTACTTTTGTGTAGAATTCTTTTTCGTGAAATGTATTGTTAAGGAGATGATGAATTATCTAAACAGTGAAGTCACTCTCCCTCTAAAACTATGGTTGATGAAGATGAGATGGGAGGCTGAAATTTGGCATGTAGGTCGTTCGATGCTCACAATCGATGATGCAACCCTTAAATTATAAATATTTTAATTTATTTTGATGCTTGATGCTTAAACTAGTCCGGTCATATGGCAAACCGTATGTCATTTCTGTTTTTTGTCAAATATCACTTCCAAAGGACTGTTTTCTGCTGTCATTAATGTTGCAGAGGATATGTTTCTCCAATCAGAACTATATTTTTTAAACTACTCATCTGCACTTTAATTCAATTACTATTTGTATAAATCCTTATGTGGGTTGCAAACATACAATATATAAAAAAACGTTTATGTATATATTAAAAAAGGGCAATTAGTTTGATTTCATTTATGTACTAAAATTTTTCATTATAACGTTAAACGTAACGAAAAACAAAATTCAGATTCGAGTGTAATGAAAAATGATATATTTTTTTTTGACCGTAACGAAAAATGTAAAGAAACGTTTTCTTTCGTTTGCCATCACTGGTTCAAAGTGTTAAGGAGGACACCAGAACAAACATTGGTGTGCGCCAGAGCAATTCTCGGAGGGTGCCATGGCACCCACAGGCACCGCGTTGGGAATCCCTGCTTTATAAGGAACTGAAAACAATGTAGTATGGGAAGAGCAATGCCAAGACAACCACAACATTAGAATCGGACGAATCTGAAACTTCAGAAACAGATGAAGATAATGACTGGTTCCATATTACCAAAGATAACTCACTGATGGCAAATTTCTTGGATTTTAGGAAAATTGTTACTAAAAGTTTGATTTGTTTTGTTGCTTGAAAATATTTTAATAGACAGACTTGCATGATTTTTCAATTTCAGTTATCAGGTGTTTCATTTTCATTAAAGACTCCATACAGGAAGAACGAAAAACGTTTAGTACCCATGCGCAAGGATGAGTCAGCTAATCACCGGGAATTTCTAGGATATACAATTTTTGTTCGGAAAAGTGCAATTTGTTTTCATATTAAAGAGTTTAATTGTAATATAAAAACTGTGATGGTTATTAAATATTAGTTTGCTGCTGTTTAATTTTCATTTTTCGACAAACATTTCACTGAGGAAAAAACAAAATATTATGTACGTACTGTGTATAAATCATACCTTACTTTTTAGCCTCGAAAATTTGGAAAATAAGTGCATCCTATACATGGGTTTTTACAGCATGATAAATTTTCTACTTTTGCAGAGATGAATTAGACATTATTTAAGCAGAATTTAGATTATCAGAGTTGAAAATGCAATAGTAACATTCTTCTGAGTTGTTCTCCCCAAATTCCTGTTACAGGTAGCAAAAAATTCTTGAAATTGCAGTTTTATTTGACATCCTCAATAATCACTAAATATATTAGAATAGTTTCTTATGTGGTGAATACCATATTTGAAAACATTTACTGCATTGCATAATCAAATTTAAAATAATGAAGAATAAACAAAGAATACGGCTGATTTATCAATGGCTGTACTTTTAAAATTCTCAACTATTTTGACTTTAAATAATGAAAAGTACTGGAAAGAAAAATAATGAAACTCTTTTTAGCATTACGGCATTAGAACAGTGGTTCTCAACCGGAGTGACATGATGGTTATTGAGGGGTGACACAAATATTTGATAAGTTCACAATGTATCATATTCTGGTTTATAAAAATAAATAAAACCAGGAGAATAAACACGTGCTTATTTATATGTCAGAATTTTATCTTTATGTGGCAGGGAAAGCCCAATTTATCTTTAATAGTGACTTGAAGGTAAACAAACTGTTAATGGAATGACGCAGACAAAAAAAGTTGAGAACCGCTGCATTAGAGGATTGTCTGGAGTAGTGAAGATGGAAGGCAGAATATGTTTTAAAAGTATAATATGGCTGCGACTAGAGTCCATAATTTTGGATCATATTTTAAAAATATATCATTTTTAGGAGAAGGCAGATTTTGGAATCTAGGTTTGAGAGATTATAATGTAAATTATTAACATACCAGGGTAGCGCCTGAGAAATCCATGAGCGCTGCCAAAATACTGCCAAGTTAGTGTGGGGTCTAGCTCATAGTTTCCAATGAATACTTGGTCAAGGTACTCTGACCACTTGATAGCATTTCTCACATCAGAAGCTAAAGAGAAAGAGTATACACTTTATGTAAAATTTTGTTTCTTTTAGCAAAGAATATCTTTTATATATATGATATACACACACACATTGCAGTACTGTAGCCGTTCAAATCTTCTCGATCACGCTTACAGCTCTATTGGATATAGACCCAGCCAACATCATTTGTTTTTGGCTCTATACCATACTGACAGTACTGCTGCTTACTGCCAGGCACCGATGATAGTTTTTTTTATTAATTCATTTTATTTAATTTTTTTTGTGAAAAAACCTCCATTCACGGGAATCGAACTCCGGAACTTTGTATGGCGTACCTGCACCTTTTTTCAGAGCGCTGTTGACACCCATCTAATTTCGGTACATTTTCATTTTTTTAATTCTTTAAAACTTAAAATAATAAACGGCTTCTATAAACGTTAAACATTTTGATTTTAATTGATTTTAATTCATCACAAATTAAATAGAGAAGGGGGAAGAGGGTGCAGGAAGAGGTGGATGGGGGTGGGAGTACCGGCACCTCTTTTTCTACAAAAACAGCACTGTTTGTGTGTGTGTATGTATGTGTGTGTATGTATACAAATAATTCACAGACTGGACTAATAATAGCATTATTGAAAATAGTCTAACAGAGGTTAAAATTATATTTTGCACAAGTTTAATCTATATATTTTTGTTTTAAAAGCAATTTTCTTATAAAAGATTACAACAGAAAATGCACAAGAATTCTTAAGTTAAAGTATTAAAAGTGAATTATCTTTTTTAAAAGATAAATATATTGCAGCTTAATTTTCACTTTTCATTGCTTTGTTTATCATGCGAGTATTTGGCAAAATTTATTTTATAAATACTCTGTGGCAGTGGCATATGCAAGGGGGGTAAATGGTGGTGATTGCCTCCTTCCTTGAATATTCTTTAGGGATAGCAAAAGGGGAAGCTTTGAGGGTTGTCATACTGCAGGAAATTTCCCAATAGACTTCATCCACTATCAGTGCAAATGAGCCATACTATTCTATTATATTCCATGGTTTATTAATAAAAAATAATAAAAATAATTTTGACAAGGATTTAGTGTACAAATTAAAAATATCCTCCACCCCATGGAAAAATAGTCAGTAATCATCCCCTCTGAGAAATTTCTAGATCTGCCTTTGCTTTGCAGGCAGCACAAAAACCCTTCATGGACCACATCTGGTCCGGGGGCCGTAGGTTGGACACCATTGTGCTAAATAATTCAATTCTATACAAAGGACTATCTCTCATTGTTTTAAATTTATCTGCTTGAAGTTAACAATGACAATAATGGGACCTTCAGTAGCAAATGAGTTATTTTTTTGAGATATGTGAAGCTTATTATTTAGTCTCACGCTGATCTTTGAGCCACTTTTTCCATTGGTAATTTTAATTTTAAAATTTCAAGACTTTCTGTCAGTTGGCATTAGATTATTCTAATTTGTAGCAGTCTAATTCCTCAACAATTACTGTATAAATCTTTTTTAGTACAAGCTCAGAATCCCTCAGACACTGCCTTTAGCATCGCCTAAGCTAGTGGTAACTGGAGAATTAAGCAATGCCAAGATTCAAGTAACTAATATGGATATTAATGGCTGTATATCCTGAAGAAGCATTGTATTAAAAATATGAGAAACTAAAAAACAGAGAAAATAAAAGGCAGAAGTTGAAGGGGGAAATTTAGGGAAGGCCAACCAAAACCTACCGTAAAGTAAAACGTTATTGATGATGTATTTGTAGTCCTATTAAATCATAGGAAGTTTTCTGTCATGTTGGAATTATTTTTAAGTATACCAGGCGATTTTTTTTAATTTGATTTTTTAAAAACTTTTAGATAAGATCGAACCGCTGGTAATTTATAAACAATTTTTTCTGATCAATGGTAAAAGATTAAATATAGGTTAGGACTATGATAGTCAAATGTCAAATGGTGATGGCATCAGAAAATGAATGAACAAACTAAATTTTCATTGATGTTAGGATTACAAAACAAATGCATCCATCTAAAGCCGGGATGAACAAACTTTTTACACCAGCGGGCCGCATTTGATGGTTTATACTTATCCGAGGGCCGCATTTACTTGAAAGCTGAATAATGTAAATTAAACAAGAATAAAATTTTAGATATCAAGTTAATCCATTTTTATCTATCAATAGTCAAGCGCAAAATTATGACAATTATACAATGTAGTGTGAGATTGAAAACGTGTACTAATCCTTTGAAGGAAGCAGTAAAGGAGTAAAATTTTTCAAGGGTACAAATTTGCTAAAAGCTAATTTGATTAACCTTAGCATTTTCTACTCTCTTATAATTTTCTCTTTATGATTTACAAAGTTAACATAACCTAAAAATTGTTCAGTATTATGATGCAAAATCTTCTGCAGGCCACAAAAACATCAACAAAGGGCCTCCTGTGGCCTGAGGGCCGCACTCTATGCACCCCTGATCTAAAGCAACCTGGGGGCCGCATACAGCTCCCCCGCGGCCGTAATTTAAATATAGAAAATATCGAGAGGTTAAAAAAAAGATTTTGGTTAAGTACGGTTTCGTTTCTGGGGTTGGAGTTTTTTTGTTTCCATTAAAATTAATTCTTAATAAAAGTCCGTTTTTTCGTCATTTACGTATTTTGTTTACGTAGTGCGTCCGGCAGACTCAGTGATTATTGAAGAAGCGGCCCGGAGATTCGGAAAAATTAACACTGCGTACTTTTGATAGAAAAAGGTTTAATACCACTGATCTAAAGCGTCTAATGATAAAGGGTTAAATTTGAAAGGAATTTCCACAGATGTAACTTTAATAAATCTTATGGAATAATTATTTAACGTTCATGCTGCTCTTATATGTTTAAATACCTCATTTATTAGTTCGAATATTTTCGAACTTTTATTTCAGACCAAACCGAGTTGAGTTTTATTTTAAAACTCGACTCGTTTCGAAATTTCGAACAGTTCGCACATCTTTAATATTTATAGTTGCCTGGGTGATTTATTTCTCATTTTTTTAATCCAACAGTGGCGTATACCGAACTAAGGCAGGGCGTACAAATTCCGATTACAGTAGTTTTACCCAATGCTCGAACGGTTCGAAATGTTCAGTGCAAAAAAATTGTGCAGTCACCAAAACTCCGATACATGCGTTAGTTACAATAAAGCACTAAATCAGGACCGCCAAATTACCCCTGTCGTGCACGCCGGAAGGCAAGAGGACGCAACTGAAGTTCGCATTGACCGGGAGGTAGCCAAAGTGAGGGTCGAGCACCAGGCTAATATCTCCTTCGTCTCCCCCAGGGCCCCTCGCAGCTCCTTCCCCTTCGCTCTCCGCGGATCCTCCCATTCCGTCACTGGGAACTGCCCCGTCCATGCTAACGAAGAAGTCGCTGAGGCGGCGTGAGTTGATGTAGTTGAGGGAGGAGTGTCGATCAAATTTGTGCGCCAGAGCTGCCTGCTCCGCGGCCTCCATCAGTCTCTGCGTTAGGAAAGAGAAAAATCACGGATATGAGACGACGAAAACATAAATTATAATTTAAAGGAAAGTTTACTTGAGAAATTAGAAAGTATTACATATTTTTCACAGGTAAACGTTATTTAAAATGTTAAATGCATAAAAGTGTAGATAAAGTAGACGTTAAAGTACGTTATTAAGAAAGAATAAATAAAGATTTTGGTGAAAATAAAGTTCAAAACTTTTGAATATAGACAGTGATATGGGTTTGTTTAAAAAAGAAAGCCAAACTGAGAAAAAGTTATTTGAGTGATACAAAATATAGGAAAATAATAGAAACCTAGGAAAATCTAAAGGAGGAAGCGAAGAATATATTTATACACACTAGTAAGGCAAAAATCGAAGGAAATCCTGCAAGAAGAATTCCATCGAACATTCTTAATTTACAGAGAAAAAGAACTTTTAATAACATTCGTAATAATCCTATCTTTTAGAAATTGATGTTTTTTAAAGTTTTCTTTTCTCTGAAAGATATTTAAAGTTTTAAAACATGAAATATAGTTAACGATGATCTTAATCATAATTTAGAATATGCTACCGCTTCCTTGTGTTTGAACTTTTCACAATCAATGTATACATTTCTTTCCCCTCTCGCAATAAGCTCCTAACTCTGTTAACACTGGTTTAGAATTTACCCTGGTTTATTTGAGACAAACTATAAGATGAACTCTAAAAGTAATTTTTCATAGGAAAATGTCACGAATGAAATATTAAGACTTCGATATTTATGGTCCAAAAAAATGTGTGATGCGTATAATTTGTATTGAAGAAAAGTTTGTTGACTAAATAATAAAATTTTATCGATACTTTTAACATGTATGGTTAATTTTTTTCAGAGATGTGCTCTAATGGATCTATTTTTACTAAAAATTAAGGAAGAGATTATAGCGATGAACTTTACCATTCACTATAGTTAGGAAATTTCATCTACAATAGCTGTGAATGCTACTTTAAAATGAGCCTTAGTTATACTAGTGCATGAATTTGGATACTAGAAAAAGTATGCTAAAATACTTTTGTAGCTGAACTTACCATTGAATTATAACACGAGATTTTTCATCTCGGACAAAATAACACAAAGAAATTGTGAGGCAAGGGTCCCATTCTGAATAATCAAGGCAATTTTTGCCCAACGGGAACTTCATGGATTAAATTAACTAAGAAGATTGTTGAGATATATCTGAAAGGTGGAAAATATATTGCTCCATGTAGGTAAAAATTAAGTAAAGCTTGGTATAGGTTAAGATTTTTAGGTGTTGTATATAAGCAAAGCAATAGTAGTGAAGCGCCTTATGGGAACGTCTCGTCTGTTTGTCGCGTCTTTCATTTCTTAAAACGCTTGAAGGATTTTGATTAATTTAATATGAGATACCCTCATTAAAAGTCATTGTTCAAATATGGCTTTGGGTTGTATCAGTCAATTAAAAATTCCACTTTAAGTAAGAGCTTATATGAATTTTTACCCATATATTTTGTTAAATGTCATCAAATGAAAAATTGGGTATAAGAAATGAAACAACAAAAATACAACAGTAGGTTTCATTTTTTCTAGCTTTGTGGTATCCTGTAGAACATACATCTCAATGACCAGTTTTCACTGGCTAACTGTGATAAGATTTTGACTGCATGTAGGCAGAAAGGTTGTTCCTTATATAATGTTCCTATATAATACAGTGAAGAACGCATATGAAAGATATATTTGTTTCATGTGCAATTTTCTTTTCTTCTTGTTTGCTACTATTAACAATAAAGAAATTACGCAACCGAAAATTAACAATAAGCAATAACATTTCAAATAGGTGCTCCAGTAGCATCAAAAGTGATTTCCAGTCAAACTGGCATTTACTGCGTATTTCTTCAGATTATCTAATTGTTCAGTCTAAAATCACTCTGAAATACAGAATATTCATTTTTTCAGGAAAAACGTATTTTTTTGATTGCCTAAGTATTCCTTTGCCTAAAAACTGAAACATATCATGTCTAAATCCTGGTTCGAAAAGATACTTTCCTTACATTTTATGCGTAAATTTTGTTTTCGTATTTTACGAGAATTTTTTTTTAATAATTCAAGATCTCCGACGCAGCACCATTCATTTCCAATTACGCCCACACATTCACGGCGATAAAAAAAGAAAACGGACATCGGATCATCTCCGAACCACTAATTTGGCGTGGATTGTCCATTACCTGACTTCGAGGATTCGATAATCGATGCGCCGATCGGAGAGACAATTCTTTAAAAGGCCGTTTGCAACGTCGAGATATATGGTAGGCAAACCAAGGGTTATAAAGGTCCATAGTATGTCCTTTGATGTTTCAAAATTTTCATTAATGGTGTCGTCGTTTCGATCGACGCCTTCAATGAAAACCGACGAGGGGGAATCGATCGAGAGTCTCCACGTTGCCGTGCCGCTGCCGCTACAACAGTCGCCTAGCGGCGCCGGCGCGGATGCGCTCCCTCGCCCTCCTCCTTCATAGCCCCCGCCCTTTTCCTCCTCCTATCCTTCTTCCCCCCTCCCTCTCTCCCTCCCCCCTCCATCTCCCCCTCCCCCTCAAGCCTCTCCCGGAGAGAGAATTTAGACCCGGTGGTTATCGCAGAGGTCAGGAATAATAAGAAGAAATATATCACTTGGGCGAGGATGGAGAGAGGAAGAATATGCCTCGGGAAAACAGAACAGAAGACGAAGGCTCCCTTGGCTCTTTTCTCTTTCTCTCTCTCTCTCTCCTCTATTTCTTTCTCTCTCTCTTTGCAACAGAGGTTCCCCTTTTCTCGTTCCTCTCTTTCATATCTTTGCCAAACTCTTCTTCTTATCCATCCTCCGTTCTGTCTCTCTTCTGTTCACACACATTTATTCTCTCTCTTTTTAACGTGTTCGTCTTTCTTTCTTCGCACCTTCCTCTGGTCTCAATCGAAAAACAGACTTTGACGTACGTACTTTATCGAGACGTCTTCCATTCCCTTTCTCCTCTTCCTCTCGTTATCACCGTCTCGCCTTCTCATTCTTCTCTTGCCCTATCTCCTTTACTTCTTATTTTCATCCCTAAATGTTAATCTCGTAATTGTTTTGCTCCCTTTTATGATTATGTGGCAACATATTTTAGCTGTCTCTTAACGTTTTGGTTGACTACTGAAGTTATAAATTAAGGTGGGTGATGCGGCAATTATTACCTTTTTCCCAAATGGTTATCGACACAAACATATACCTCAATGGACGAATCAAAATTACACGATGAAAAACTTTTGCCGAAATAACAAAAGTGAAGATCTCTCAGATTTCATAATCTGAGGTACAATCAATGTTAGCGCTTTTAATGGATATCGAATAAATCTTCTTCAAACATTTTCACGATCATGTTCAAAATATCGTACTATTTACGCTTTCACGATGCATACTGACGACGTGACAGTATGGTCAATCTTTATACTTAGCGTAACCTGCGATAGCTTACGCCTTCGGCTAATTTCTCGTACCCTCCATTGGCTTTTTGTTTTCGAAGCGGATGCCACGTCACGCGAGCATTTGTTTCCAATGCGAACTTTTTTTTTTTTTAGGACGTCATAACACCCAAGGGCGGAACCGAGGCTTGCAAATTTTTTTTCGACCGCTACTGGAAATCCCTTCGCTAAGCTAATAAAAAAAAAGCGCGAAAAATAACATAACCCCGACTGTTTATCTGGTCGCGAAATCCTTTTTGGATTGATGACAGAAGCGGAATCTCGGCGGAGGAGCATTTTAATTCGCTCGTGCTTCACGCTATCCGAACGTCCTTCCTTGCAGAGCCCGAGGGATTCAAATTTTCTCGTGCACATGTTGGTGGCCTTCTCTACTCTCTATCTATCTCTCCCTCCCTCTCTCTCTCTGTCCACCCTTCTTTTTTTTATATAGCGCGCCGTATCTCCTCCTCGAAGAACTAACCTTTCTAAAATTGCTCCAACCCCGGAACGCCGGAACACTCCAATCCACGCCGTCCACACCCACCAACGCTGGACCGCGGGGGGGGCAAAAGGGGTCTACTGGAGGAGAGGTCTCGAAGGGCGGAGGGCGGGGAGCTAAAGGGCGAGGAGCAAAGGGCGGAGATAGGTTGTGGGAGAGAGAGAGAGAAGTGGGCGCGGGGATGGCTTTTACAAAGCGGAGAGGAGTTGGAGGGTGGAGCAGGGGAGTAGACAGGAGTCACGCATATCTATCCCCTCCTTAAAACCACTCCTTGGCGGCTCTGCTTCTTCCCTCTCCTCTCCCTTCCCCCCTCCTCTCCCTTCCCCCCTCCTCTCCCTTCCCCCCTCCTCTCCCTTCCCCCTTCTCCCCCTCTCCCTCACTCTCCACTCGAGACTATTCGTCGCTTCTCCACCTACTCCACCTCCTCCAATCTGCATACAAGTCCGTGAAGTTCTATCCCAAGTTATTTCATTCTTTCCACTCTTAGCTGTATCTGCCACGATGGTGCTAGCTCATACCCTCTCCACCACACACACACACACACACACACACGTTCGTTCAGCCACTCCTCCATCCCACCCCATACCCTTCCCCTCTCCTCCCCCACCTTCCTCCCTAAAGTTCCTTTCTTTTAGACATTTTGCGACGTTCTCACCCTGCAAGACGTTTCTCCCAGGCGAACTTCCCAACTTACCCGTCTCTCCGCACTTCCAGTCGACCTAGCTGCACCTCCTCCCATATACCTCTCTCTCTCTATCTCTCTCTATCTATCTATCCCTCTCTCTCTCACCCTGCCTTGCTTGCTCACTCCCGTCTATGTGATGCACTAAGAGACCTTGGAATCCTTCCCATTGCTATTTCCTTCTCTCTCTATGGGGCGGTGGATGCCCTGTATCAGATGCGGTAGTCAATCCGATTGGCACAAAGAAAAAACTGGATCACTAGTTGGACGTTAAAAGGATTGATATCGGATGGATATAAAGGGTATGGATTCACAGAATAAGTGCTTCGAAAAACAAATTGAAAAAGTAAGAACCTAATTCATGTACATCCAATAGACGTAAAAAGTTTATGAAAAACCATGTGAGTATTTCGGTCACCAGGCAGCCATCATCAATGGTAAGTGTCGATCGTTCTTACAGAATCTACCGTAGGTGAATACCAATGATGACGGCTGCATGGTGCCCGAAATGCGCATATGATTTTTCTTAACTCTTTTATGGCTACTGGAGATACCCGTAGTTGAGTAATTGTTTTTTTAATTTCTTTTTTAAGTACTCATTCTAGAAACTAGTTTGTAGCCATAAGAGGAGCTAGACAATTATCTAGTGAATAGGGAGCATGGGCTATTAACTTATTTTTTCTCAAAGCCTTAAATAATATCATATTCTTTAGTGAGAATGATATAGAAAGTAATAATAGAGAAGAAAAAGCATTTCGCATCAAGATAAGTACGAAATAATGATTAAGTGTGGACACTTAAAAGAATATATTAAACGAAAAAGATTCAGATACGAATATTAAAGAATATGTGGTGTGGGATTATACCAGGAGTAGATGCACAGAAGCACAAAAAGTATACGGAAAAAACAGAAACATCGACGCAACCAACTTATCTTCACGAAATATGAGTCAAAAATTAATTTTTCCGAGTAGAATACGAAAAATGACACTTTAGATACTTTGAATACAGGAAGACATTTTAGCTGAAGATGATGAAATTCCTTTCAAATGGAGTAACGACCGAGAGAGAAGAATAATTTAAACCAACGGGGAATAGGTACATCGATTAAAATTTTATTTACCCCACCACTTTTTATAGAAAACAGGACCATCACAATCACATAATCACATCATCATAAGTATTCTTGCAAATAATTGTATCGCTAGTAGAAGACAAGATTGTAAGCTGAAAGAATTGCTTACCAAAGAGTCCTCTCTTTCTATGCGCATACAATTTTAATTTAGGAAGACTTTTTAGAAAGCTGACCGTTAGCTTAAAAAAGTTTGGAAGCCAACAAGGGCAAATCCCAATAACCGTACGCCCTTTCACTCTTTGGATTTAAAAAATATATATTTTCCTTATTTTGGGCCGACAACTTTCGGGTTATAAATTTTTTCCTATTCCTTAACCGGCACCGTTCCCACGACCTTATATCTTTCGTTTTGGAAGGTACACGAGACGCGAGATGTACTGTTCTAAACTTCGACAAGAATATTCTGAAGCCATTCCCTTGAAAAGCAGACTGCAAGCTGACGTCTTCATTGTAATTCAGAACCATAAAAAAACAACCCAACACAAACTCCTTTATTAGCGTGCAGATTCCCGGAATTTATTTCCAAAACCTTCATCAATTTCTTTCAGACTGACATTATCTTTGACTAACCTCGATCAGAAATTATAAGTGCAAATAAAAATGGTATAACCATGAGGCCATAAATAATCAAGCAAAAAATTAAGAATGAAATCTCCCATTGAATATATAAACAGGAAAACCCGGTAATTCGAACTTCTGTGCATCGAATTTTCGAAGAATATATTTACTGCATTGATTAAATGGTAAAGTTTTGCGTGATACTGTTTTAATGGAAATGCGGTTTTTACGAATTGAAAGTGACTGATATGAAGTGCGTAACAAATTTTCTGATAGGCTACATGCTATGAGATTCTTAATTTAGTTTCGCAAATCTCGCTATAATTATTGTCCTCTGAAAATAACATCCCCGTATCAATTAGAATACAAAATTTTCGAAGAAAAGCAAGACATTCCTCAGGAAATTATCTTTGTGACTACGGGACGATCTGAGGTTCTTCAAATCGATGAGTATTACCATTTCCCTTACATAATAGTGCGTATGAGCTTTTTGAATAACATAAAATTCTTAGAAAAATGTGCAATTTATTTTCCCTCACACCAGAAAATCTGCTTTTATGCAATGAATTTGGTCCCGACACATTCCGTAAAAAATGGGATTTTACTGTATACACTTACATGAAATTCAGTAACTCAAAGTTCGATAAATCGAATTATTTCCGTCCTCCATTAACGGTTCGAGTAATCGGGATTTGGCAGTACAGCATAAATTTTTACTACGATTCAAAATATCGTTCGGCCCGAGGCTTTGTACGGATAGGCAACCAGGCAAACTGACTCTCACTTCGGGTTGCCTAACTACACGGGGCTACGGTGGAACTCAATTTAGTCGCGGCTGATTTAACTTCACGCAAAAGTTTTAAATAACGAACCGAAGCTTATTTGTTTGAACTCGAGGAAGAACACACGGAACAATGGCAACTATACGACTAGAAACGCTTCCAGAAAAATAAACTCCATGCTTTTAAGGAGTAAAGATTTTTCACTTCGCCCAAGTTTCAAATATTTTCATCCGTAACTTCGCTGTCTTTCGGATTTACACGGACGAAAAAGTGTTGGAAAGGGGTGAAGGTCGAGAGCGTGGAAGGAGGGTGTGGTGCTAATGGGGAGGTCCGCTGGAACGGAACGAAGGGGATTGGGAGTGGGAGGAGGCTGCGGGGGAGAGGGGGGAGGGGAAATATCGGGGGTGGGACGAAAGAGGGAGGTGGGAGAAGTTTGGCGGAAGGGGGAAGGAGACAGTAGAGGAGAAGGGAGAGGGAGGGAGCGATGGAGGAGAAATTGGGAGGGAGAAAGGAGGGTGGAGACGGGAGGAGATCGTGTGGGACTCTTGCGGCGGGGAAAAGGAGCGGTAGGAAGGGATCGATGGTGACTGGGAGAATTGGAAGGAGTTGAGGTTCGGATGGGTGGGTGGGAAGGGGAGAGAGAGATTGAGGGAGGATAGGGGAGAAGAAAGGAGGAGTTGGGGAGGTAAGGAGTGAGAGAGAAGACGGAGAAGAGGAAGGATGAAGGAGGAGAGTAGGAGGCGGAAAGAGCGAAGGAAAGGGAGGTACTGAAGTTGGGGAAGGGAGTTTTCAGGAGGAGGATGGCGGCGGCATAGGCAGAGAGTGGGCGAATCTCCTCAGGTGGGTTGGCCGCCCTCTTAAGCCCCCTTTTCACTTTTGTTCTCTGGAAGGAGGAGGGACGAACTACGTGAGTGGCCGCAGATTGGTCTCCTCCTTTCATCCCTCTCTTTCTCTATCACTCCCTCTCTCTCCGCCCATAGTGCGTCCTTTCTCTATTTCCCCGCAACTAGTTATTTCTCTAGGAAGGCGCCATATCTATTTGTTCTATCCATTCGATGTGCTTGCTCGAGCAGTCGTAGTCTTTTGTTTCCTGCTAATCGTCGCTACGTTTCGTTGGGTCCCTAATCTTATTAGTTTGTTTTTTATGTTGCTCTTGCTTAAAGCAGGATTTTATTTTTCGTGAATTATACTTGAAGAGTTTTATATCTATTTGTGCACTAATGTTCAGCATTCATCAACTGTAGTTGATTTAGTGATGAATAAATATATGAAGTTAAATATAGGTGCTAAAATAATTATTGTAATTTCATTTAAAAGGAAAACAATTGTTGAGGAATACTGCAAAAGGAGCAAAAATGTCTTTTTATATCTTACACAAATTGATTACAATTACGTCCAAGTTCTTTATCTTATTTGGAATCTTACTATGGATATTGAAGAGTATTTAAGAAAAATATCACCGATACAGCATGAAAATTCGAAGTCATTAGTTTCAGTGTAATAAGAACTTGAGTGATAATATCTGTTAAAATTCTCTGCTTAAATTGTGTTTTTTGCAATAGCGACCTATTTGGTCTTAATATCATCGGCTAAGCTGAACATCAGATTATCTCCCTTAAATCCCAACAAAACTATATGCGGCACCACGTACAGAATAGAATGATTCCAATAAAATTTTAATGAATGGCCAAATGAAGTCATAAAATTACGTGATATCTCCTTAACTTAAAAGAAAAAACTCGTTTTGATGGAAATTTCATATTCCTACAATCATCTCACTGCAGACAATACGAAGAACGTACTGGCCAATGAATAACCTTCGTTCGTACGCGTACATATAACTTTATTTGTGTCTCTGCGTTTTTGGCGCGGGGGTTCTTCTGTTTCTTCAAAATATACCGTTCTTTCAGAGCCAACCTTTAAGCTTTTAACCAAAGAGCTGAGAGATGAGGCAAACATGGGACGAATCTTTTATCAGTGTGAATTTTCTTTCCAAAATGTTATACGATAATTGATGCTTGCGAAAGCGGGCGATTTTTGCCCTTGTATTATAAATTAACTGAACGTAAACTGATGAATCTATTACAGTGCCTCAAAAAAAACTTTTTTAAATAGGTAGAGTTGGAGCTTTAAAGCAAGCAAGAGGTGTGCTTTTAAAAAGAATTTTGTGTGCATCTAGAGAGGGGACCTAAGTCTACATTAAAGATAGGAAACCATTTCCGCAGAGGCTTCTAAGAAACAGATTTTAGAACCCTTTGGTGCGATCGTCTTCATAAATTGGCAATAAAACACATCAAAAAGGAATCATTAAAGCTTTTTTAAGCCAAAGCTTCCCATGAAAACTGGCGGGGAAATTTTGAGACTATACCCCAAGCATTAATTTTTTATTTCTTCCTAAGAAATTCCAAGAAACTTCTATATAAAATTTTTGTAGTCAATATTTTTGTTACTATTTTAAGTTTGAATTAGCTTTGAGAATGTCTTAAATAAGGCAAAAAAAAGAGATTCATCCGAAAACAACATGTAAAGACGGACAGATTGAATCTATTAGCAAATTTTATTATATGGAACGTGCTCAAGTGTGCCTCGAGTCCTATATACGTATAAAAAAAGCGGATTCGAGAAACTGGAAGATGAAAATAAATTTGGTATTCTGGTCATCGTCATCGGCACAAATGAAGGAAACGTGCGAAAAGAATATTTATTCGGCTTCGTATTTCAAAAAGAACTCGGGAGAAATGCTTACGGGATTTCATCGCGAAAGGAGACCTGAATTTCCAGATGAAAGAAAAACGTAGGATCTAAATAACAAAGATAATTTTGAAATGTCAGCGTAAATGGAATACGCGCGCTTCATTTTAATGCACATTAGCCCATAAGTCGCGCTTAGTAGCAGGCTCAAATGTGGTAACCGTGTGAAAACGATGCTCTTAAGTGGAAAATATTTTTTATCATCTTTGAAGATATTAAATGTGATCTTAATAGCAAAGAGAAATCTTACATTCGTTCTCAACTTATTTAAATTCCCTCGAAAGGGGAATTATATCCGTTTTTCTTCATCCGGCCATATGCGATGCTTAAAGACTTCTGCTGATATATCAATTAAAGCGTTTTTAAAGTGTAAAGAAATACAGTAACTTTTTCGCGAGAATTATTGATTGAGGCGAAAAAGACAAGTAAATTTATTACCTTTTAAATCTGAAATATATAGCACAAAATTGATTAGTTGGAAATAAACTTTGATTCGATTCATTTTTTAACCCTGAGTCAAGGACGACACTGGTGAGTTGCGTTACAAATCGAATGGTGACCTTATATAGAATATTCTTCAATTAATTTTTGCGAAGGAAAGGTTGGAGTATTTACTTCTTTTTTAACATAAATGGTAAGGAGTTAAGTGCTAGGAGACTTAAGTACTAGATAACCGTCGTGAACGGATCCAGCTGATAAAAAATTAAATGTATTCTTACCGTTAAGGCGCTCATTTTGATTTCCATCATATTCTGTACTTCTTGCGCCATCTCTCGTATCAGGAGCAGCCCATCTTTTCTCGTAACTTGCACCTCAAGATCTTGGTATTTCTGCGGAATAAGAGGTGAATGAATTAGGAATTTCTAATTATTTCCATTCTGATCGAAAAGTATTCACACACACAAGTTTACCAACAAATTCCTGAAACTCATATCCAATAAATTCATCGATCTCATTACCATTAACAAACTCATTCGTCCAAAATAAATTGCTCGTGCGAATAAAAATAATAAAATAGAGTATTCATACATAATTAAACAAAAAACCGAGAATGAAATACGACCAAAATTCACAGAATTACAAATTTAAAAACTCCAGATAATTTTAGGGACTATGATTTCTTATCAAGTCGAGCAAAACACCGCTATTTTCTAAAGTATAATAATTACAGTTTCACAGTCGTGTCAATAATTTGATCAACTAGAATCCGTGTATATTCGTGAATGCGTACAGTAATCATCGAATAAGCACGCTCAATCGTGATTTCGTAGTCACTGAAATTAAAAAACGAACAATTTCAACATTATTCAGCAATAGCATGCATTTTGGTAGTCATACACAAGTAAGTTATATGTGTATGTGTATGTGTATGTGCGTATGTATATATATATATATATATATATATATATATATATATAGGTAAAATCAAACACGGGGTGAAAGTGAAGAGGAAGGAGACGGGGTAAGAAGGGGAAGGAGATAGAGGAGGGGGCGTGGTTTTGACGTCGGTGGGACCAATCCCCGCCTCGAATCACGAGCGTCCCACTTGGACCACATTACGTTTCCTTCTCCCTATCTGTCCCTCTTATCGACCGTACGGCAAAAGGGTGACACGCATACCAAGGAGGGATGGAGGCGTCGTTTCGCGAAAAGGGAGGCGGAGAAAGGCCTCGGAATGGACCCATTGATATCACTCACGTGAGGGGCGTATTTAAAGGCGATTAATGAGACTTACAAAAAGGAAACGAGAGCAGATGTTACGCACGTAAGCTCGTTATGCTCCGATAATTTCCGCGACGCGCCCAGCGAGGATATTTCGCGGCTTAATCATGGCGTGTCTCCGTAAAAAGGGAAGCTCTCTCTCCATCAAAGGGGAATTGAAAACAATGGAATGCGGAAAGTAATCCAAACGTTTTCTCTCGGAAAAACCGATGACGGCCTTTCAAAATTCTAACGAACCGCGTAAATTGACGTTTAATGTTTTATCGGTTTATCTTTAACGAATTTAACCTCTTGACTGCTTTTTCACGTGGGAGTTTTCCATTATCGCTGTTTTATCGACGCGTATGCGCGTTTTAATGCCCTCTCCTCAATTTCCGTGATCGCGCTAATAGGATTCATTTTCTGACGATTCCTGAGCCTTCTAATGCACTTAATGCACTAAGTTGCTGATCTTGGACTCCTTAGTTTGTGGTATTATGTTATTTTTTTACCTCAAGTCATCCTTGCAACTATAATCACATTGAAGTAGCAAGAAATATCACGTATACTCTCACAATAAAAACGTCTTCGAGCACACTTTTCATATTTTATTGCTATCATGATTAATTGAATTACTGTTTATAAAATTATCACTCCTGAAACATAATAAATGTTAACTTTAACAAAAAATCGGCACAATATACATTGTACAAACTTTCTCATATACTAATGCGTCGTTTAGTTAACTTTTGAAAAATATGAACTATGTAGAATCATAAACATCAACTTAAATAACTACGAAATTTGATAAAAATCGTATGAGCCGTTTTTTATAAAATCTAATTGTTATTAAAGTTGACCAAGAATAAACTAGCCTTACATTCATTTATTGAGAAATAAAATCAAGTTGTTGTTAAAGTTGCTTAGATTAAACTGCCCTTAATTATTGTGTAATGTCAACTATTTCTTCATAGTTTCTATTCTGTACGATAAAATTCCTTAATACGAGATTTTATTCATTTTCGCTCAACTATTTAGGCTCTAGAGCCGCGAACAGACAGACAGACACACAGACATGGCGAAAACCACTTTTTCGGACTCAGTTAAACGTATATTTCTATCAAAATCTCGAGATTGATACTTTCTCAGTATACTACGTATATGAGAAAGTAGAAAGCGGCACATGACAAATGCTTTATAATGACGTAGAAGTGATAGAGTTAATATATAATTGAATAAGGTGAATAACAGTCAGCCAAACCATGTCTTAAACACCGAATTACAGCAATTAACCATTAATATGATATATTCAGTTTTTCTTAAAATTAATATAATACACAAATGGCAAAAAAATGCCGAGTTTAAAATATAAAGCTACTCCACATCGTAATTTATTTAAAATAAAACAATAAAGAAATCGCCTGATCAAGTTTTCGCTAGATCGTAGTAATGATTGGTTTAAATATAATTTTAAAATCTTTCCCCCAAAATATTGAATTAAAATCATTAAGTTCTGAACACACATTATGAGTTAAAAATAATAAACTCTATTCTCGAAAAAAAACTGTCGTAATTCGGCCAAGCGAAACTGTCAGGCGCAAAATGTGACATCTCAGCTGCAGAGGGGTTCGTTAGGAGGCGTTTTGAACTTTAGAAATGTCTTTTGTAGTAAGTACGAATGAGCGCGAATCCCACCATATATCAAAGGTCTCAGGGACTGGATCTAATTTGACTTCCGAGGAAAGACCACGTATGTCGCGTGAGCTCTACCATTGCACTCACCCTCTGAATCTCGTTCATCTTCGTGAACTGTCTCCCGAATTCCCAGAGGTCGACACCAAACTTTAGGGCCCAATTTTTGACTCTGTAAAGAAAAAAAGAGAAAGACAATCAGCGTGAGGAAATTTACGTAAGAAAGTGTTTTTTTTAAACACACGTCTGACCATTTTTCAGTATTAAGACTTTTAAGGTCGTTAATTTGAACGAGCTTACGATATAATATTTTGAATTTTATCGCCCTTTGTAATTACTGTCTTAAAAAGAAAATGTTATTCTACATTCACCTGAGCTATGCAAGTGAATGATAAACAAATACATTCAAAATTGATACATTTAATGGCGAAAATTCATTAAAACTATTCTATAAATATAAACACTTATACGCTACGACATTATTTCATTGTCAATTATTTTTTATATTCAAATCATTTTATCATTTGCCTTTGTGGTAAATTTACAGAATTCATGTTTCAAATGTTCCATTTTTATTCATAAAATACGTGCTTAGAAATGATGAAGAATGATAAATAACGAGAAAGACATAGGGTAAGTAGGTAAGTGAAGCGGGATGGCAGGGCCCTCTGCTGAACTTGGTTCTTGTTCGAGCCGAAAGAGGGCAGCACATAAGAACGCTAACAAAAGTGGAGAGAGAAGTAATGAGAATTGCTCCACGCGACTCATAAGGATAAGAACGTGAGGGGAAGAAAGGAGGGGGGTAAGAGGGAGGGAGGGTTTTGTGACTAAAAGGTGGGAGGAAGTAAGGAGGGGGAGGGAGTTGAAGGGGAAGCGTGACGAAGAGGAGGAAGAGGGAACGCAGATGGAAGGATGGCGGAGAAGGTTGAGAAAATGAGATGGAATGGCGGAGGGAATGAGAAGTGCGAGGGGAGACCTGGAAAAAGAGAGGGAGGAGGAGGAAACGAAGAGGTCAGACGGGAAGGGGAAGGAGAAGAGAGGAGGAGAGGTAGAGGGAGCGGAGCGTCGCACGCCTTGGGTAGATTGACGAATGGCAGACGCCGTGCAGAATAAATGGAGTGCTTTCTCTACCGATGGTAAGTGGGGAAACAACGTGGAACACATTGGCGCGGGAGGACAAACGTAAGGAGAGAATGGCAAAAGATCGTGCGGGGCTTATTGAGGGAGGGAAGGTGATGCGTGGGGGTTGGAAGACGGGTTGTTGGAGGAGGCGAAGGGAAAGGGTTTCCAGCAAGTGGGAATTGGGGTTGCGATTCTCGTGCGAGAGATATGTCGGGTGCGCAAGGGATGGGGTCGTAATTGGGCGATAAAAATGTTTTTATCATAGACTTCATCAGTTTTTCACTGAAAGCCACTTAAAGCAACAAAAAGAAGATTAAAAACGTCTATGCTCCGTGATATATAGGAGAGGGTATATTATAACGTCACACTCTACACTTTAAAGCCACGCGGTGAATTCGAAGCTTCTTGCACGCACCTACAAAGCGATCGTTGTAACGTAACGCATGGGGTTTTCATTATAAAATGTTTGTTTTTTCTGAATAAACCTAGAGAGTGCACCCAGTCATATAACATGTAACGAGATTTGAGGTGCAGCATAGAAGTAAAGCATCAATTATTATAATCCACTACGAATGAGTCATGTTAGTCCGGTGAATGTGATCTCATACATTTATATTCTTTTTTTTTAAATTGATGCGTTGCTGATGGACACGTGGAAAGATAAAATTTCATATCGTACGTTACGTAATTACGACTAGTGACTTTCTCTTAATGGCGTATTCCTCGTTTTTGAATTTCTCCTTCTAATAACCCTACCACGCTGTTATTAATTTGTTCAGTTCACGAAATGCTTTCATTTTCGGTTATTTCAACAATATTTTGTTTCTACTTCCTATAAAAAACCAATTCCAAACATTCTAATAAAATACGGATCAATCAAGAAGCTTCACCAACTAAAATATTTGGGGAAAAATTATTTATTTTTGAAATCTCTCATAATTTCTATCTACTCATTGCAAAAATGTTCGGTTCATAAAAGAAATGTCTATCTAAATCAAATCGAATGCTAAGCTGAAAAAAATTGACATTATGTCTCTCCTACAGCCATAGAGAGGTTAGGAAAACCAGATGCACATTTCCGCTAGAGAATATACTATCGGCGAATCACCACTGATGACGGATGCTCTGTATCCGAAATGCTTTTTTAGGTCTTTTATTATGGCTACCAGAAAGACACATTTTGTCAATTTAAAAATACTCGATCAATTTACGAATAAAACCGAAGAAATTAGATTTTTAACCGGCGTGATAACAAACCCTATAGAGGGAATCCTTGATGAAACTGAAATGTTCGGGTCTATTGATTTGCGGTGTGTATAATCCGCGTTTAAATATTTACCCCTCTCCTGCGTCATGTTTAATTAAGGGGAACAGTCTAAAAAGGAGCTCGCCCGATTAATTGATTTCGTTTTCGTTCAGGTTGCCGAGTAGCTCATTAAAAATTGACGATCCTTTCGTGCGGGTCCAATCCTTGTTAAAGGCATAAAGAAGGGGGATGAGAGAGGGAGAGACGGAAAATGGCGGTGGGGGTAAGAAAGGGAGGAGGAAAGCGGTGAGAGGAGGGCAGATGGATTGGCAAGAGGAGGTCGAGAGGGCGGCCAGTGAAAGGTTGATAGAAAAGGCCTGTATCGGATAAAGCTACTCGAATACGCGATACAACCTCAACTCCTAACCTCTCCCTCCGATGCACTCTCGAGCCTTATATTGCATACTCGTGCACTCTAATGCACTCCCAGAGTCTATCCTTTCTTTCCGATGCTCTCATTTCCTCAAGAGACCTTATGGGAGGTAATACTTCAAACCTTTGCGTTACCATTCTGCAGTTTTTACCCTCATACTTGAATTTTTCGTGTTTTTCGGGGAATTTCTGAAAACAACAGTATCGAGAACGTCGTAAGTAATTAGATTATAGTAACAATCATCCATTCTCAGCATAAATGTTAAGTTACTGAGAAAATCCAATATGGAATCTTCGAGCTTAAACGAAGTTCAATTAAAAAATAATTAATTAAAATCAAATTGAATGAGAACTTCCTCAAATATCTCCAATAGGTTTAAAAACGTTATGAAAAACAACCGGGCAGCCGACATCAGTGGTATTCACCAATAGTAAATTTATAATTCTGATAGCTGCCTGGCGGCCGAATTGCGCGTGTGGTTTTTCAGAACATTTCTGTCCACTGGAGATAGTACTTTTTTACTTCAGAAAATTATAGTATGTTAACAATCGAAAGCTGGTATTCGAAATGTTCATATGGATTTTCATAACGTTTATAAAGCTATTGGAGATATTTGAGTGAGTTCTTATTCAACTTGATTTTAAGTAATTATTTTTTAATTGAACTTCATATAAGCACGAAAATTCCCTATTGAATTTTCTCTGAAACTTAACATTTATGCTGTGAATGGGTGATTATTACTAGAATTTAATTTTTTAAGGCGTTCTTGATAAGAAAAATGAAAATCAATTTTAATATTGTTTCTGAAAAAAATATTGGCCAAAAAGATCATACAAGTCGGTATCGGTAATTACTAAAAAAAATGATGTTGTCAACCACATTTTGAGCGTATCCCATATTTTCACACCAAATATGTATAAAATACGACAAAAATGATGAGGAGGTATAATATAAGAAAGAATATTATGTATGTGTAAAAATGGACTCCCTGCACAAATGCAACATGTATGGCACAATAACCCTAAGTAAATACCCTTTTCCATTAGAATTCATAGTCATTGACATTAAGTTCTAAAACTTGAAATTTTAATAACTCAACATTTTGGTCTTCCTTAACACTCGTGTCTTAGAGATTCGACAGCACCAAACATATACAATAAACATTTCCCAAATTTTTATTATATTACTCAAAAAACTACACGTATTTCCCTGTAGTTTGAGCTGTACCTATTTTGAATCAACGACACAATTCAAAAATTTTAAAGACATATATAGAGGCGACGAGGAGAAATCGGTAATTGCAAAAATGAACGAGTCGTGTCATTTTATCGAGGAAGCCGGAAATAACTAACAATAAGACATTTAAAATATATTATAATCGTGATCCATTAATTCTCCAGACTCCGAATGCGAGAGAAGGAAATGAGGATTGATCTGATAGCATTTCTTTGTTCTTCCCGATTAGCGACAGTGTTAAAAAAAGAAGACTGATGTCAAGTTGATCTAAAGCTTTAAAATCTTCGCTCGAAAAAATTAAGTCCTTCATGATATTCCTTGAGAGAGAGAAATAGGAGGGTAGGATAAAGAGGGAGGGAGGGAGAGAGAGGAAAGGAAGGAGGAAGAGGGAGGGAAAAAGATGGTGAGATGGTGTTATGGATGGCTTTGCTTCTTCTCCTGTACTGATCCTATCGGGGGAATTAAGGCGGAGGGAGCCGAGATAAGGGAAGGAAGGGAAGGGAATTAAGGGTGAAAGGGGAAGGGAATTAAGGGAGAAGGGAAGAGGAGGGGAGGACAAAAGACGGGGAATAAAGGGGAAGGGTGGAGAGACGGGGAGCGGAGGAGGAGGGGAGAGATTAGTATGGTTAGGGAACAAAAGGGGTTTGGGGAAATTAAGGGAGAGAGGGTGAAAGGAGGGGAGGGCGAAAAGAGGCAAACAGGAGAAGACAGACGGAAGAAGACAACCTTATATATATATATATATATATATATATATATATATTTATTTATTTATTTATGCTAAACTCCCGATTAACCGGATGCCTCCGGACCGAGCATATTCTGGCCAATCGGATATTCCGTTTTATCTATATTCCTACTTAAATGCAGCAAAATTTCCTATTAAGAAAGTAAAAGAAGCGACTAAAGAAAAGTCTTGTTATCGTTTAAAGTAAGTTTACAAGCCAAGTAATAGTGTAACAATCACATTTATTAAGCGAAGGAAAAGTAAACACCGTAAACGTGAAGCATTACAGAAAAGTTTCAAGTTACAAAATGTGAAAATACAGGTTAGTCGGGATTACGGTTATTCTATATCCGATTAATCAGGAGTATAACGAAAGAAAAAAAAACAAATGATAAAAAGAAGCAGAAGGGAGGAAAAAGTAGTAAAATTCCGAGAGTCATGGGAAAACAGGGAGAGACAGAGAGAGAGAGAAGGGAAATCTCGAGGGAGAAAACAGATATAAAAAGAGGAGGAAGGAAGGAATGTGGGAAATGAAAGATGAAGGAGGAAAGGCGGCGGGTGGGAGAATATGGGGAGATAGGCAGAGAGATGGAGAATGGGGAGGAGTAGAAACGCCGTAGGCGACGGCATCGGAATATAGAGAGAGAGAAAGTAAGAGGAAGAGGAAGAAAAAAAGGAAAGCGAGGGGAAAAGATAAGGGAATTTATTGGTCCAGATTGAGACTCCTTATATCCGACCCGTAAACGAAGAGGGAGGGAGTTAGTGAGAGGGAGAGAGAGAGGCAGGGTTTGAAGGATTAAAAGAGACGGAGAAGGGGTGGGAGAGTTGGGTAGTTATGGAGGTAATGTAATGGGAATCGTAGGAAGAGAGGGAGGAGGAAGAGGGGGAGGAGGGGAGAGAGTGAGAGAGAGAGACGCGAGTCGTGGGATGGAAGTGTAAAAGGTAAAGGGCAGGAATGTATCTAAGAGTCTAGGATCTAAATCTTCCTCTTTCCTCTTAACTCCCTCACTACGTCGAGATATGGGTCACGCCGAAAGCCAATCCCGTGCGTCCGCCATTCGGATAATCGATGCCAATACCCTGTTACTTAGTGGGTGGGAGGGAAGGCGAAGACGCAAGGACCTCTTCGCCAAAACAACTAGGGGGCGACACATGCTAGACGGGGTGTCGCAAAATGCGATTGTGCGTCTATCTCCTCCCTTTCTTATACTCTATTTCTCCTTTCTCTATGCTCCCTCCCTCCGTCTCCACCTATCTCCTCCTCCATCTATAACTTATTATCGTGAATTCATTATCTTCCTCCTCCTCCTACCATTTTTATCAAATCTCTTTTTTTTATCTCTCTCTCTCTCTCCTTTCAACTCGGGTCTTCATGCCTCTTTTTCTCCGTGAACCTCTATTTAAAACCCTCTCGCTCCTACCTTCCTCCCCTCCTCTCTTCCCCCTCCTCCCTCCCCCTCTCTCCCATTTCTACCTCCACCTTCTCTCTCCCCCCCTTCCTATTCTTCCCCCCATCTCTCTCCCCATAACCTTTCAGGTGAAATTCGATCGCGACGAAACGCGGTCCTCCTCCTTCCTCCCATTTTTTTCTCCCGATAAAGGAAACGTCGTTTGTCATCTCGTGAGACATAAAAAGCGTCTAGAACTCCATCATTTTCCTCTCTCTCTCTCTCTCACTCTTTTGCGTCATAATTGTTTTTTCTCCTCTCTTCTGCGAAATCGTACAACTTCCGTCGGTTTCCGATCTCGAAGTCACTCTCTCTCTCTCTCCACGGCTAGATGTGGTTCAATCACTTCGATTTGCTCGTTTCGATTGTCGCGACCAATTTTCTTTCTCTCCCCTAGATTTCGCTTTTGCAACGTTATACGATGATTGATTTCGTTCTCGTGTTACTTATCGATAATCTCTGAACATTTTGTTATGGAGATAGTATTGAATTATGATTTTTATTATCCAGACGAAAGACATTAGCTTTAGATTAACTGAGGCGCACTCGTTAACTCTCATAAACAAAAAGGATTAACATTCAGAAAATATTCGGAACACATATGAGGAATAAAGCCGTGTTACGTTTACATAGCATAAATTGTCCTTGGTAGAAAATATATTTTGGTGGAACTTATTATATAAATGTTAATTGTATTACATAGAAGTTTGTGTAATTTTCATGCAGAAACTTTCTTGGCATTGACATTAGTAATTGAGGTGTGTAGCAGTTTCCTTAATTTTTTCGGTCTGATGACCTACATATGTAAATGTTTGTCCTTTGTTTCGTTTGTAATGTGGTTTACCAACAAGATATAGTGCTGGCTTTTAGCTTTGTCATGAGATACTGGTTATTAACCCATTAACTGCCACGGGCTCCATTTGGGGATCATACAGTTTATTTTATGTAATTTTGTACCTAACCGCATTACATTGTCTCTATACGTATCAAATTAATCTCAGCATATTGCACCTTAAGCTGGGTGTTTGATTTGTTACATTGTTGCTCGTGCCTTCGAGCAAGGACGCTTTGAAATCGCCAGCGTGAGCTCGGTGCCTGTTTCGAAGTCGAACCTACTTCATGTCACAAAATTTTTGGTGAGTACTGTGATTAAAAATATTTTACTATGAAACTATTTTCACGAATAGTCTAAAGTTGGGAATGGCTGTCTAAAATAATTCATTTTTCATAAAAACAAAGTTATTTGAACAGTAGGTGGGATCCGAAAATGGGATATAAAGAAAAAACTTAACAACATTGTAAGCCTATGTTAAAATAAAAATAATTATCATCTATGATGCATTTTTAATTAATACATGAAGAAAGTTTAAAAAATAAAAAGTTGGCAGTTAATGGGTTAATATAAAATTCACCTGTATTAGATACATCGATCCATAAAAATCAACGAGGCAGATACATATCAAGATATCTCAACCCCTACGGGTTAATGCACCGTTTATGGCTACTTTTCTTATTAAGCTTTCACTAAATTATTATAGAGATTTTTTGCACCTTCTCCCATATAAATACACATCAAATTTCATTTTAATTAATAGTCGACTTAAATGGAAAATATCTTTACAAATATTTCGCTTTATTTGTTGTAACCTGAGTACCGAAAGAAAATATATCAAAGATATACTAGAATACTTTAATATGTTATCAATATACTTCTTTAAGAGCTGTTAAAATGAGAAGTAGATTTAGTTCGCAAATTACAAAATGAATATTAAAAGGGAGACAAAATAAAACCAGCTTCGAAAAATCTGCTGATAGGACGTGTTTGGAAGGATAAAAGAAGAATGAAATTATTTATTTGTCCGGAATTTGTGGTGCTATTGTCAAAACGGAGAACGATGATAAATGACATCACAGCGATATGATGGAATAGGTCCGTATGACTAGTATGTGTGTATGCGAGCGCAAAAAATAATCAGAAAAGTAAATCATCGCTAGAATGGCTGAAAGTTATCGTCAAGTGAAAAACTGTCTGATACCTTAAAATATCGTGCTTTGAATTTTTATAACCGTTTTTTATATTAAGTTAAATTGATGAAGAAGGCGGAAACCAGTTGCTCCAAATCGAAACATAAATTATATGTTTGCTGTCAAAAGCTGCAGCTAGAAAAATATTTTGATGAATGGAGATATATTACCGCAGAGAATTAATTAAATTTAAAATGGCGAGAAGAAAATAAATTAAGACATTTTGATTGGTCTGTGTATTAACTTGGACTTTTTTTAAAATCCACCCTGGCAAGATAAGGATAGGATTTATTAGGTCACTAAAATCAGCATGACGTAATCTTACGCGAGGAGAAAAAATAAGCGAAAATACATTAGGGACTCACGTGGAAAATGAGTTGAAAGGAGGAATAAACCGAAAGCGGAAAACGAAATCAGAGTATTTATAAGGCAACAGTCTCGTACAGAGGGAGAGAGGCAGAAAAAAGGCTCTGCGGAAGAAGAGAGAGGGCGGTGGAACCTTTCAGATGTCCAATTCCGATAAATCCCTGAAACTGAAAGGCAGATTAAACCATTGTTAAATTGTTCAATTTATAACAGATGGTGAGGATGAAGAAGGGCTTGGTAGGGTGAAGCATGGCGCGCATTTCGAGGGGCCCTTTCGCCGCTCTCGTGACAGGAGGAAAAAAACTTCAATTAAATCTCAACGACTCTTAAACCGAGGGAGTTGTTTTAAAAAGTTATTTATTAATCGAAAGAGCGTTAAACGTTTTTTTTTCGTTCCGTTTCTGCGCTGTTTCCCGGCGAAATTTTGGAGCGCTATAAATAAATTTTTGGGGTATTAAAGAATTATTATTGTTATGATTACAAAGCAAGTTTAGCGCCTTTTGTGGTCCATTGAAATTCCGGAAATCCGGAATTTTTAAATTTTATTTAAAGAGATGAATATAACAGAGATTCACACAAAACTAATTAGGGGACCAAGGAAAATATAATTTTGATTGGGAAATATAAACTGATAAAAAATAACATAGATACAAGTGTAAATTTTGGAAACAAGTTCACATACCTGTAATTTTTGCACGTAAAACAAAAGGTATGTGTGAATCAACACCGCTGATTATCTTACTAATCTTATGGAAGTGGTTTCATCATATAAACTCGCCAAAATGAACTTAATACACATTACTCAGTTATAGATTACGGCTCTTGGAAAGGTTACTATTGAAATAATGGGTAAAAACGAGGACAAATCAAAAGTTGTTGCAACAAAGAAAAAGGCGAGCTAAAAATGTCACAAGAATAATATAGCAGGAACGATTTAGTTTCATGGTTTAGAGTCACACGAAGAACGAAAAGCATCGGTGCTTATGCCAGAGAATTCGGTACTGTTCTCAAGGGGGAAAAGAAGAGAGAGAGAGACAGACGGCATAAAGACGAGTTATTAGGGAGAGATCCGAAGAGTACGAACATTTGAGGGTTTGGTCACTTGCTTGGTGGAAAGAGTTTTCCCCCTTCGCCTCGTGGGGAGACGAAGTTATTCTAGAGTGGAATTAACTGCAGCAGCGGAAGCAGAGAGAGAGAGAGAGAGAGAGAGAGAGGGCGTGCAAGCAAGGAGCTGTGGAGGGAAAGAGAGGACGAGGGCGATGGGGAGAAGGGAGAAAGGAAGTATAAGCAGCATCTACGACTGCGGGTTTTTGGGGAGGGTTCAGATGGGTGCAAATGAGGTCCAATTAACTGGAGCACAATGGCAGGGGTCGATCTGACCAGAGGCAGAAAGGGAACTCAAACAGAGTAAGGGGACTTGGCGTCTCACCGGTCGTTGATTGGTACGAGAAGAATGAAAGGTCAAAGAGGTGCGAGGGCGAGATAGAGAGAGAGAGAGGGGGAGAGGGAGAGAGAGAGGGAGAGAGAGAGGGAGAGAGAGAGAAGGGGGAGCGCGAGAGAGGTAAATGGGAGGGGAGGAAGAGGAAAGAGGAGAGAAATGAAGGATAGAAAGGAATGAGTGAAGAGGAAGATCGAGGAGGGAGAAATAGGAGGAGGGAGAAATAGGAGGAGGGAGAGATAGGAGGAGGGAGCGATAGGAAGAGGGAGAGAGAGGATGGAGAGAGATGAGGAGGGAGAGAGGGGAAGATGGGGAGGGAGGGAGAGGTATGTAGTGAAGGAGGGAGAGAGAGGATGGAGAGAGAGGAGATAAAGAAAGGATGGAGAAATAGGAGGGAGAGACAGGGGGAGAGAGAAGGTGGTAGAAGAGATACGGCACTAAATAAAGGTTTAGAGAAAATAAGAAGAAGCGAGAATAAGAAGAGGAAGAAGTAATGGAGAGAGATAAAAGTGGAGGGAGGAGGAAAATAGCGTATTTGAGTCAGAAAGAGAGAGGGAGGAGGTAAATATAAAAGAGATAAATCTAAAGAAGAAAGGACGTCGAAGGAAACATGAAAAATAAAAGAGTAGGGAGGAGATAATAGAGAATGAGGGCGGAAGATACGGAGAGAGGACTGAGAAGAGACGGTGAAAGAGAGAGAGAGAGAGCGCGAACGAGATAGAAAATGACGAGGAGCGAAGATGAGGTAAGCGAGAGAGAGAGAGAGAGAAAGACATAAGTTAGGCAGAGAGGAAGAGAACTGAAGTAAGGGAGAGAGGGAGTTTACTCATCGTTCACCATTTGGCTGAGGAATTGCAAGTTATCCAGGGAACGGAGCGGCCGTGGTATGGGGAGGGGGGGAGGGGAGAGGTAGAGAGGGAGGGGGATAAAGAGAGAGATAGAGAGGGAGGGGGAGATTGTGGAGACCGCTCCTACATCTCCGCTTCTCCTCTCCGTCGTCTTCGCCACACCCCGCGGCGGCAGTTTGATGCGAAGTCTGAGCTCTGTCGTGGCACTGTGGGAGGACTCTTTCTCTCCATCTCTCTCTCTCCTGGAATATCCTCCAAAACCCAACTAACATCCTCGCTCCATCTCATTGACTCCCCCTTAATCCCTACAAGGAACGACTTGAGGTAAAAGTTTCGTAAATATACAAGGGAATGCTTTTTTCTAACGAAAGGAATGCAAAAAACTGATGTTTTTTTAAATTATTCATAATTCGAACGAGGAAAGCGCACAGAGTTAAATAATATATTCTATTCCATCGAGATAACGCCTCGAATAAAGGTTCCGCGGATTTTTTGTGTGTCGCGTGGAAGACGGAGACTAATCAAAGGAATGAATAAGTTATAAAGGTTGTAACGCAAAAAGAAAAGGTAACCACTCCGAAAGATTTTTTTAATTAACTTAGCGAACAGATTTTAAAGTTTAAAATGCAAAAATGATTTCTTTACAAAAAAAATTAATTTCGTCCGAACCTTGAAAAGTACATATTTGCATATATACACGCAGAAGCGTAGAAATCCACTAAAATTTGGGGGTGAAATTTAATCGTGGTTAAAACGCATTTTTTAAAAGAAATTAATAAGAGGAGAAAAATGAATCCGACACATTCACTGTCTTATTGTTTCGATAATTTCCAGGAAAGGCGTATTTTAAAAAAAATTAGGAACAGCAAAGAGACGGGGCGATAGATTGGGAGAGAGACGAGGGAAGGGGCAGAAAGAAAGAAAGATGGACGGAAAAGTATCGATAAAGGACGGAATCATAGCGGGTGGGGACAGACGCGGAAAATAATATGACTAATAAAGCAGCGAGAGAGAGAGGCAGGAAGATGGGAAGATTAGCATAACGGAGAACAAAAGGGAAGAGAACAGATTAAAATAACATCGGAGAATGATAAATAAAAGTAATTAAAAAAATGAGAACGAGTGACGAAGAAGGGACGATTTTTCGAAAAAAAAGGGGGTGGAGGAAAGAAGAGCGAAAATGAAAACAGAAGCGAAGCAGAGGAAGACAAAGAAGACGTTAAGGGAGAGTGAAAGGAAGAAAAGCGGCGAGAAAGAGAGGAGTAGCGGGCGAAAGGGATGGAATGGGAGCATAATCTTTAACGTGCGATAAATAAACCAAGAGGGTAGCGAAGGGTGGAGGTTGGATAAGGGATGGGGAGGTCGGGGGGGGGGGGGGAAATCGGGAAAGAGCGAGTGTGATGTGAGAGGGGGGAAAGGATTGAAGGAGGGATAGATAGAGGGAGAAGACGGTGAAAAGAGAACGGGTAGCGTTATTGGGTGCGAGAGGGAGGCGAAAGCATCGCGGGGGAGGAGTTGGAAACGGCGGCAGAGAGGTGAAGTGGGAGAAAGAGAGAGAGAGAGGGAGGAAGCGAAGAGAGGAGTTTTGATGTGGGAAGTTGGGGGAGGAGAGAGACAGAGAGAGAGGAGAGCAGAGGATGAGAGAAAGAGGAGAGAGGAAGGTTGTTAGGGAGACTTGAGAGAAAGAAGGTTGGTAGGAAGACGGCGTGGATGTCGCAAACACGCTAGGAATACAACTTCGAATCGATACGTTCTC
The DNA here is from genome assembly GCA_036926305.1 of Uropetala carovei. Lineage (NCBI taxonomy): Eukaryota > Metazoa > Arthropoda > Insecta > Odonata > Petaluridae > Uropetala > Uropetala carovei. The sequence continues at coordinate 751,694 of JAXCHB010000100.1, forward strand.
GCAGCAGCAGCAGGAGGAGGAGGAGGAGGTGGAGGTGGTGGAGGAAGCCGTGGAAGAGGAGAGGTGGATGGAGGAGGAGGAGGAGAGAGAGAGAGGCACAGATGACTTCTGACGCAGGAGAAAGGGAAAGAAGAAAGTGAGGGAAAGAGAAAGGAGTGCGGAGGTGCTAAAAGGAGGAGAGGTTGGACAATGGTTGGCTCTAATGAGCAGCGATGGGTTGAGGGGAACAAATTGGATAGAGGAATGAAGGGAGGGAGAGAAAGAGAGAGAGAAGAAAAAAAGGTCGAAGGGTTGAGGGGTGGAAAGGAGGGATGAAAAGCAGTGCCCTTTATCTGAGTATGATCACCCTTCCTTTAATCTCCCACTTATAATTCAACGCGGGCTCTTATCGTCTATTCTCTTGTCTCTAATTTTCATGGATTTGGCCTTCAACGCTTTATTCGCTCCCTAGCGCGAGGTTTGAGAAATAACGCGCAGTATTTAGGAAATTCAGTTTGCAAAATGAGTTATCTGAGTGAAAATTCGTTGAAAAGTCTGTTGTATCGTCGGTGTTTGTCTGAGGAACTCAATAATGTTTAAGCCGACTGTTCGAGAAAGTTTCATCGTGCGCGAAGACGTAACCTTTCTTTGAATACAGGAAAAGGACGTCACACGGAAAGAATTAGGAGATTATTAAAGCCATCATAATCGTGCTGTTAAAGCCACTGATCGTAGGTGTTCTATGATTTTTTCTTTGATAAATCCTAAGCGACGTATTTGTATTAAGTATTGATACAAATACGGAGAATAACATTTTATTTAATAAGCAAGCAATATTTTTGTATTTATTTAAGAACATATTAAAGAGATTTTCTATTGTGCCACACCTATTGCTACAATTAAGCGGTTTTTGTCCATTTTATAAATTACAAAATTTCTTAAAAGCATACCTAGTAATTGATTAATTTAACCTGAGTTTACTATCGATTTCTATATTTATACAAACGTATTTTTAGTTTGATTACTAATTCGTTTTCCTGGTTCTTCAATTTCTCAAATTTTCATCAAATCTGCATTTAATCATCAGCAAAAAATGAGTTTGTGTGTATGATTACATTGGTTTTATCTACAAGGCATATATTATTACTAGCGGAAACGCCGGTCAAAAATGATGGTGCATAAAAATTATTAAAAATGAAGAATGACTTAAGCAAATACTAAAATTTTCAAAACACCGTTAATGAAAAATTTCCCTTCCTATCTCTCTTCCTTCCTCTCAAGTTAATGCCTCCCTTCCTCCCTCTCAATCTCTCCCAACTTCCCACGCAAAAAATATAAGGCACATCATAGTTATTATAATGGTAAATACCTTAGGGGCTCTTAAACAAAATGTCACTCTATGATCGGTGAATAGGAACTGACAAGAATATGTAAGACGCCTACTGAGCTGAAAATGCATACGATATGTTGTAACACGTTACGACTTGCAGTAAACAAATATCTGACCAAACACTGGAGATAAAAATTCAGTGTTGTTAATTTCCGATCACCCCTCACATACACCTATATTATTCAGAAACCGGAAAAAAATACTAAAATCGGTAAAAGACGAAGTCTCAAGGTCGACGTTTTTTTTTGGATTTTGTACTGGTTCACGATTAATGTGCCCTACAGCAGTGCTCTCCAACCGGTGTGCCGCGGCACATTAGCGTGCCGCGAGGAGGCACTACTGTTCCGCACAGTCCGAGGATATTTAATTTTCACAAAAGCGTTTGGAACAAACAAATTCGCATAAATTTTATCATCCAAGGAATTTATCCTGAAACTACTAGAGGAAATGATAGACCTTAGCAACGATCATAAAACTTACAATTAGTACATATTCTATCTTCAGATGTATTTTGGCTAAAAGCTAATATCTTTCAATATCTGAATATGTCATCGCTATGACGTTCCAAATTCAACAATGTATTTATGCGAATTTAGCTGTTCTTCAACGGAGCGTATTAAAAATATTAAAAGGGCATGTTTAAAGGAACTAGATGAACTTCTTGTAACTCTTTCTTTTATTGAGCCAAATGTACCAAAGAGGAAAGACTAAATTTTCGGCCGAAGAGCACAACATTTACATTAAACTTATACAATTATTTGAATATTACTTTACCAATCATAACAATATAATATAATCGCGACTTTTATTGGTTTTATGCTACTTTTTTCTTTAAAAAGGTGTATTTTCGCAGTGAAATTAATTAGGGATGGTTTGGTGTGCCGCGATGTTTTTACGCATGCATGAAGGTGTGCCGTGGAGCAAAAAAGGTTGGAGAGGACTGCCCTACAGGTTTGTATTCACCTGCGCACTGGCATGAAGATAAAGATTGTGTCCCAATGCGTTTACGCAACATGTGTTGATGTACATCAATACCTTGGATGATTGGTTACTAAGCTATTTTTTTCAATATAAAATATACTATGGATATCCAAACAGTTTTGTCTCATTCAATGAATTCCTTTTGGGTTGTTTTTGTTTGACGCTGACACCTTAAATATCGGTTGTACAATTCATCTCATCCCTACAGTTTTCACTTCGGCGCAAAGTTTTTGTTCGGAATATTTACGCAAGAAAAACGAATGTTTTAATAATACAAAAAATTACCACAATTAAACTTCAATAGAAACGCGTATAAATCCCCTCTAAAATGATGTAGGAATCGCAAGTACGTAGCGCTTTCTAATTATAATGTAATTTAATATTCACACGGAAACAATAAAACAGTAATTATCGCGTGGATTAGGGATTGCTTCGAACAACTGTTTTGCTGACACAATGCGAGACTCTCGAGGCCATTGCTGCCGGAATCCATTGAGCGGCGCTCTCATTTCGTCCTCCATTGTGGAGGTGACGGAGGCAATATTCCCACTGCTCAGCACCGTCAATGACATCCTTTAAACCAGCATTCATCTTTCTGTCAATTGATCTCCTGACCACGGGACGCTTCACTACGAGTTCATCAAAGAACTCTTCTCCTATGAGTTGAATTCCGGTTTTACTAAGGATTATAAGAAAAGAATTTTGATGAAAACCTCCATCTTTAATCATCCGTCCTCGAGAGTATTTCCAGATTATCGTCGGACACATAATATCTTCTCTTTTTCTTCTACTTCGGAAGTAAGATGTGTAATCTTATAAATCACACCATTGCTATTTCAGTTATTGTTATAGTTTTTATAGAATGGATAGAAATTTTAGTTTTTAGTCATGAATTCTGTCGACGAAAACATCGTGGATAAAATTGTGAAATTCTACCAGTAATATGATAAAAAAATGAACAAGAGCTGACCACGAGGTATTTAGAGGAAAGTGTTGATGCAGAAATTAACTACAAAAAATATGTAATTACTATTCTCACTAAGACAATTTTTAGAAACGTAATCAATGAAGAGCAAATTCTTTTAATTTGAGCGTTCTTTAAGTATCATACTATATAAAATTTGATTTTGGTCAGTCAGTCCCTGAACAATACGTGAATGGGAGAATGAGAAAACCGCTTAAAACTCGAAAACATTTCATTATTTTTCGATCAAACATCCAGAAGTTGCTTGACAACGCCACTTTAAAATTATAAGCTACTAGACGTTTACATGGAAGTCATAGGTTCGATTCCAGGAGCATTTATTTTCTCCATTGATTAACACGGGGATGAAAATAGCATGTTTATAATTTACATATTAAAACAACTTAAAATCATCGTATGAGTTCTAAACATGAAGCAACGAATGCCTAAAAGAACGAAATTTCATTTTAAAGATTTTTGAATACTTTAAAAATAAGTTGTTAACGTGAAAATTTTATGTATTTTCATATGAAAATCTTTCGCCGTCTAAGTGACTTGCATTTTTGCCAGTTTTGCGTGTATGATTGACTGGGGCTACGAATTCGCGTCGCATTTTTCCATACATTCACGAAATTTCAACCCCATTTTGAAGTTTAAACAATACCTTGCAAAAGTTAAGTTTTTAACCTTCAACTAAAATCAGAAAAATAAAATTTATAACTTTATTTCAACGAAACAAGTATTTACCGCAAAAAAAACTCTTGTAAGTAGTTTATAGATCGAATGAGATGCTAAGTTGTAAACATCGACCTAGAATTGGGCCATAGCAGGGAAAAAAATATCGATGCAGCAATCTTGCAAAACATTCCAAACCGGCGCAAAAATCTTTCGTATTAAACCATTTCCGTATATACTTAGTGGTGAATAACCTCTTAAATGTGTTATTAAATGGTGTAATGTCAGTATGATATCGATGAAAAACGACGAATATTGAAATAATTCGCGGATTGGATGTTTCATTTAAATCAAGCACGACAGACAAGAGGGGAGTGCAAGGTAAGAGAGATCGGTTTGAGAGGTTGACAATTCATAAGGAGAGAGAATGGAGGGGTTTCACGTTGCCCACTACTGGTTGAGTTTAAGAGGTCTTTGTGGAAGGTAAGGAGTGAGGCGAAGCCGTGGGGCAAGGGGAGGCAGGATGAAAAAGGCTGAGTGGAGGGAATGGAGGGAGGAGGCAGGTCAGTCAGACGAGAAAGACAGGGATGAGAGAGGAATAGAGGATAGGAGGGGGAAATAGGGAGAATGAGATGAAAAAGAGAGAAAAAATGAGAGGAAGAACAGAAAGAATCGAAAGGAAAAATGGAGACACGAAGAGAATGGCTCAAAAATAGCAAATAATACTGATTTAAAACAATCGTATATTAGAGAACTTACATAGACATTATGCTTTCTTCACCTATGCCGCTTCATCTACCCATAAAAATAAACTATTTATCGAATTTGAAAGATAATTACCGAGCTGTCCTCACGGCTAAAATCAAATCAGCGAAATCTTTCTCTCTATAATAGCCACAAAAAGACAGACAACCAGATAAGCATTTCAGCTGAAAATCAGCCGTCATCATTGATGATCCATCAATAGCAGATTCTAACGGTTAATCAATTCTTATCATGACTGAGTTTAGTTATCTGGATTTAAAAATTTTTTTTTGGCTATTACAGAAACATACGTAACTTGTCAGATATTTGACAAATGATATAATATGCCTCAGTGCCATATTATAATTCAGCTCTTACTAGTGTCTGATGAAAGAGACGTCATTAGAAATGGCCATGCGTGGCATACAATTGGAAACGTGTAAGAACTGTAGTATGTTGTAACCCACGAATAGGGGTCAGGAATACGTATTACCGAAACAGAAATAACTACGGTGAAGATATTATTTACTCTGCAATGACTAACAGCACATATGATTTTTTTTAAATTTCTCTTATAAAATATAAGTCAAACTTCATGACTACCTACAGGAACTCTAGGATAACATTAGCAGATCATTATATTATTATTACTCAGCTGAAACAATCGCAATAAAATACAAACGATCGATAAAAAACGAGGCAAACAAGGATGGAAAGGACGACATGAAAGTTGAAAATTGAATTATTTTTATTGTATACAAAATAACAAGAGAAAGAACGCTGAAGAGGAAGGTCGCAAACAAAAGAATACGAAGAGCAACAAATATTTGGATTCTTTCAACCTGAGGAATTTGGTTAAGGGATATATGAGCTGTGTCTCGAGGATTGAGGGAGAAAGAAAAAGTGCAGGAGACAAAGAGGGGTGGATGGTGATGAAGGAGAGGGCGGAAGAGAGGGAGAGAAACGGAGTGAGAGAGGGAGAGTGAGAGGGATGGATGATGGTGGTCTCATGATGAGATTGATCAGAGGCGGCTTCGCAAGGGAGCATTAGCGAGGTGTAATAAGCGGAGGGCGAGGAGATTAGCGAGCGGAATTCGCGTCCATCTCTTCGACATGACTTACCTCGCGCCAAAGTTCACTCTTCATCCCGGACGCTTTCCTTTGCATAGTTCCAATCAAATGGAGCGAAGGGACGCATCCCCGTTCCTATCCGTTCGCGTACACTTCATTATTTAGATTTGCAAATTTTCGGAGAATTGAACAGAGACGTGAAGGTTTAATTTTTCGTTTCGGTAACATGTTACGAACTACCTCACGAGTAATTTAAAAGTTGAAAATACATTTGAGAATTATAAATAAATTAGCATCTTGATTTGATAGAAAGGATGATCCGAAGATCCTTATGCGACAGGCATAAGCTGTTATGAAGCATCTTGATATCGACTTCATTATATACAGTACATGATCCAAGACAGCAATATCTAGCTTAAGGTGATTAGGGGACCTCATGATTTAAAACTCTGAAAGGATATGTATGCATAAGTCGGGTCAACATTCCTGGAATAATCCAGATTTTTTTGGTATATTTTCTCGCATATTTAAGTTTTTCAGATGTAAACCACCAAGAAAGACCGAATGTGACCCTGCACATATTTCATTCCGCGATTTAAGCAGTTGCATAGGAAAGTTTGTTTCCGTTGCAATCTGATCATATTTCCAAGATTTATTTCTATTTTTCAAAGCCTTATGAAAAAGATTCTATTACTTATCTTTTAACTTTTTTAAAAGGCACTATTATCTTAATTGGGTTTTGTTACAAATATGTCCTTCATTATTAGCACTCATCCTTAACATTTTGTTAAAAGAGCCAAAGAATTCCTCACACGTTCTATTCATCATTCATAAAATAGGAATTTATTTTTAAAAATTGGAAGAATCCCATTTTGATATAGAATTATCATAGTTTTGAAATATAAAAAAATTTCAACTTGAGCAAAATCATGAGTATATAATTAGAGTTTCAGATTTTTCTTATACACTCATCCCTCGCTTGGCACGGTACACGCGTTCTTAGGAAATACCGTGCATAGTGTGATAGGTTTTCCCAGAGAATGACATGAGGTTACAATTGAGCGCCGCCTTGAGGTTTTATGAATTTTTAATGCTCGAAGACCGTTCCAACAGAGTGAAACCGATGACAATGAAATTCTAGGTACTTTTCAGTGCTAAACCGAAAACATGTAAAGCGAAACAGTGCAATACGAGGGATGAGTGTGATTATAACATTTTTATTTCTCCATCTAATAATGGTTATATTGTTGGAGACGCAATCTTCTAATTTTAACACCTCAATTCTTTCAATAAACAATTATTTGATAGCAAGGGTCTTGCATATGGAACGAAAAGTTTCAACGGATATATTAAAAATTTTATAGTTGTGTATATGACTGATAAAAATTTACGTTCAACTGAGAGTAAATCGTTTTACTCGATGTAGAATGATATGGGACAAAATATTTTGAATTTTTTGCTACATTTGACAGCGCATTCTACCGGTTTGAATTTGGAAGAAGTTTAAATGGAGAGCGTATATCGAATGGGGTTACATCGATATTTCTGGCGTACTTAGACGTATGCCTTGGATTATCTTGCCTAAATAACACTCCCACAATGTGTCAAGTGCTTTTATGACCGGCATCTTTTGAGCAGGGAAGTGTGATAAGAGAAAAAACGTCGCAGGCAAACATGCTCCACACTTTTGCAGACTGCTCGTACCTATTAATAAGCCCGTGCACAAGAGAATCTTAAGGGGTGATGAGGAATTAATGTGAGACGGTTAAGGGTAAACAGTTGAAAGTAGGAGGATTTAGGGCTTGTCGCGCGGATGGAGACGAGGAATCGATTTGGCAAGTGTAAAGGAGGGATTAGGGAAGAAGAGGGTTGGGGAGGGATGTGGGAGAGATGGGAGAGGGAAGGATCAATTAATTAAAGGGGAAACGAGATGAATGGATTTAATAAACGATTATAATCGATGCTGAGAGGACGGCGCGTAATCAGACGAAACGGGACGGCAGAGGGAATTTTTGCATGGGAATACAAGCCGAGTCAGATTACTCCAGCCTCTGGGGAATTTGAAAAAAGTTCGACGTATCGAGATTTCAAGTTAGGAAAATTTGTACTAGCTTTCATAAATACGTACAGAGAAAAAAGTACTGTTCGAGTTATCGTAAATTCGATTCGTAGGCTTTAGAGTCATCGGGGTTTAACTTTGTATGTATGTAAGTGCGTACATATACATGAATACTCCGTCGCCGCTGAAAATGTTTCCATCTGATCTCCAGCCTAACACTGTTTGATAGTGTATTCAATTTTCTTCCTCTTTGCTCAGATTGTATTTTTACTTTTCTTCATTTAGTATATGTATGGGTAAGTGTGTGTGTATATGTGTATATATATATATATGTGTGTGTGTAGATGGCTGTATATTTAATACGATAGTGAACCTTAGCTTGAATCTCAAGGGACGGCAAAAATATTTTGGGTAATAAAGTTCGTCACGTAGAATTAAAACGCGTGGGAAAGATAATATAAGAAACATTTCTCTTGCTGGATTTATACACATTCTATTCATGTAAGTTCGACTGTGTTTATTTTGTTTACATATATATATATATATATTTACGTACGTATTGGCATATATAAATATATGCTCAATTGAATATCTGCGTTTATATATACTACTGTACATAACATATGTATACAACCTGCTTAACGCAGCCGAAATTCTACAGCTACAAGTTAACGACAAGAAACTGAAGCATGGCGGGTGAATTTTAAATTTAAACCTAAATACTCGTTTTGATAGCGCATAGCATAATAAAAAAAACTCGTATCTTTCCGACTCGGGTCTTTCTCTTTCAAATCAATTAATTCACTTCTATTCCTCCTTGCTTTTTAAGCGCTTTAAGAAAATTTCATTCCATCGCTGCTTAATACAGAGAGCCTTAAAAAATATATTTTATAATATAATAAAAAGGGAAGATTGAGAGCTCGCATTTCCTTAGGTATTCCTTTCCTCCATTTTGGGAAGCTGGATAACGTTTGGCGTTATTTCACGCTCCTGGGTATGCTTCTTATCGTGATACAACTCGTGAATAGCTTTGCAAGTTTACACTTTCTCTCCAGATTCTTGAAGCACCTCCATTGTGACAATGTCATCTTCTGGCACTTTGCCACTCTTCAACTTCTTGATTACGTAGACAAGATCCTCCGGAATTACTTCTGGTATCTCCTTGGAGCTGTTTCATACTTTCCTCACATTTCTCCTAATTATTTATTTTTTTCGAGTCCTGATACTTTAATGGCGATCATTAGTTTCACATTACCGTTCTATCTTATTTATTGCGTTGACTTGGTATTGCCAATAATCCGATGGTAGAGAAAGGTTAATCATTTCTCCTAATAATTAGGGAGGCATTTAAATGTTGGATAAATGCATATTAAACTAAGATATATAACTTTTGTATTTGGTGCTCTGTCTTAAATATCACGATTAGGTAGGGCGTGTAAGAAAAATAATCGTTCGTCGCTACTACTACTACAAGTGTTTTAAACATTTCAGAAAGAATTCGGAGTGAGACCTCAGTCATTAAAAAATAAAATACACGGCCGTTAAATTAGGTTGACAATAAATAAAATTCTCTAACCTAGAATAAGTTAAATGCTTTTTATTCATCGTCGACGAAACCTCCGATTGAAACGCAGAGAAAATAAAGAGTTGCTAAAGAAAGGATATTACTAGTATACGAAAAATTAAATCAGGATTTTATTCCTAACGCTACAAAAAAGTCGTGCGAACAGATTCACGCGTAAAATGGTTACACAAAAATTAATTCAGTTCGGTGTCGTTAGGTATGTATAACTCAGTGGCGAAATACGTGCACATTTCACGCAAAGAGGGCGAACGTGGAGAGAACTGCTGTTGGCATAGTCACCACAGCAGCACGGGCGCGAAAAGTGTATGGCGCCTAACCGTGTCCCCCTCTGGCAGGAAACCTAAAAACTCCTCAACCGGAGGAGTGAAATACAATGACAGAGAGCCCTATGTTCCATTGGTTCATAAATCTCCAAGTTTACGGTCGTAAACCCCCTTCATCCTCCTCCTCTCTCCCCTCCCCCTCTTCCTCATCCCCCTCTCCGAAACTCTTTTCCCCCTTCCCTCCCCGCCATTAGTGTGATCGGGGACGGGGAGGAATAAAAAAAACTTCCCGATACCTCCCCTATCGTTCCCGCCCCACGATCGTCCAAACCCCATCCCTCACCCCGCTTTAAGTCCGCCCCCTCTCTGTCTGTCCCCACCTCATCCCACCGCTCTATACTCCCCATCTCTCCCTCCCACCATCCGCCCCACCCCACCTCATCCCAGAGACGGCTTATCCCCTCCAATGCCGCCTCCGCCGCCGATCAGTAGAGCGGCGTAAAAGGGGAAGGACCCGCGAGCCAGACTCTATCCCTTAAGGACGCGAGACCACGAAGGTGATAAGAAGATAGCTCACGATATTTTCTTTAATCGTTCGACTTATCAGAATAAGCGATTTAGTCGAAATTAAGGCCTCATTTATAAGGATATCATTTTCACACGGCGTGATTTAAGCCCATAAACTCGTTTTCCGAGATCATAAATACGAACCGTGCTTTGAAAACATTGTTACATAATATCCGCCGAAGAGGCCGTTACTTTGTCGTGTAGAAATAGTAAAAATTTATGTAGGTACTACTACAGTACGCTTCATTTTTATTTATAATGCGATTACACTAAAATTTCGCATAAAAAAGTATATGCCCAATCCGTGTTAAAATCTTTGAGTTAGAGTTCGCGTTAGCCAAAAATTGTTCCCCGCTGGACTCATGTAATTACCATCCAGGTGTGATTAAACGGTGAGTAAAACAATAAAGAATTTTCTATTTGAATACAAATGAAAGCTCACAGATTTTTTCAAGGAACGATCGAGTTACAATCGAAAATAACGAAAAGAAATTCTGGGAGAAAAACCGACTCTTTCAAGAAAAAATACCCGCATGACGTGAACAAATGAGAAGGATAAAGCAACGAGGAAAAAAAGGGTTCCTGAGACAAAAAGATGACGGAAAAAATGGAGGATGTATTTGTGTGAAGGTTGAGATATCGAGGGAGAGTAAAGGAAGTGGTATTAGGGAAAAAGAAAGTCCTGACAAACTGAAGAAAAGGAGAGAGAGAGAGAAGCAAAGAGAAGCATAACAGCGAGGGGAGGATGGTAGAAGTTAAAAATTGCAATTTACAATTTTCGCTGCAATCTGACTAAGAGTGAGGTAAGTTATTGTCAAACTGTAAAAATGATTTTTTTAGTTGAGAGATTGCGATGAATGTTTTCAGATAAGGTCCCCTAGAAGCGCCAGATATAAAAGGAGAAAAATATCTCACGGTTCTGACTATAGAATCTAATCTCGCTAAGATGGAAAGGAGGCGAGAGAAAGGGAAAGAAAAAGATTGGAAGAAAAAAGAAAGAAAATTAATAAAAAAGGGCGATGAGAAGAGAGAGAGAGATAGAATGTGACAATAAAAGTTGTTTTATTTACCAAACTTGGTGAGATAGTGATGGAGACGGTCAGAAGAGGTTGTGTAAATAGAAAGGAAGTATTTAAGAAGCAATATAATGGAAGGTGCAAAGGAAGAGAGAAATGGGTCAGGGATGATTAAAAGAGTAGCACTAAACTGATTTAACTACTCATCTACTTAAAGGACGTTTAAAAAATAATCAAATTAAATGAGTTTAGCCATAACACGGTAATTTTTCTTCTATAGACGAGCATTTAATTGTAAATTTCTTCTTTTTCTAAAGCTAATTATCTCAGGAGTAAGCTAATTATGCGCAAAAAGTTCTCACTTCGATAATTAATCCAAGCCCTTAAAAAAAATTAGATAGGTCAGAAGAACAAAAGACTCATGTTAAGCTTAATAAGCTCTGGATTATGACAGCGTCAGGATTAGGTAGCATTAACTTCAAGATAGCGGCCGAAATTTTTTCTCAAACTAACGAAGCTTTTTCAAGCATCTGCTGGCGTATTGGGGCAAGTTCAAATTTAAAATTGGGATTTGGAGTTGTTCTAGTGGTAATTATTTTCTTCGTAGTCTATGATTATGCTAATCTCTCCCCTCTCAGTCACGATTTAGAGATCACAATCTCTGTTTATTCATTTTTCAGAGGCGTCCAATTTCTTTCTTCTATTATCCTCTTTACAAAACGAAAGTAGCAAATGAACAATATCTCATCTTTCCTGATACTTATTACGAATCATCGATTGGGAGTTTAGTATTATTGAACAGAGAAATCTTTCCGCTTAACACTAATGCAATCAAGAGGACACAGAAATTTAGGCTAAACAATTGACACGATAAAAAAGAATTTTTCATTACGAAAACCATTATAATGCTTGCTAAAAGGCAATTTAATGCGATTTCTGTAGAAGGTATGTAAATTACATTGGGGATTAAGGCCGGGCGCACACTGATAGAACGAAACAAGGCTAAACTGTCTGAAGCTATGAAGAAAGGAAACGTGTCGACATGTTTCAAACACCGGAGCTCGCACACTGGTTAGGCGAAACGAAACGACGCAATTTGTACTGAAAACATTCCATTTCAGGATGTCAAGCGATGATGATGAGGTTGTTCCCATTCTGTGGGACTAGTTGGTGAAAAAGTCAGTAACACTCAACACAATAATAATGTACTTATGTAATTAATACAATTAAAATACAGTTAAATGCATGGTATTTAAATACCTGTTGCCTTCACCTCAGTCACTATCTCATTCAGTGGCATAGCAAACTCTTATGGAGTCCCTGTGCAAAATTCGAATTTGGGGCCCCTATCATTAATTATACCTATCATGAAACATATAGGATGTCAGGGTCATTTGGGGGCCCCCTTTGGCTGGGGGCCCCGGTGCATTGCACCGGTTTGCTACATGTACGCTACGCCACTGATCTCATTCCACAATTTATCTATTACTGCTCTGTTGCTATAATCTTTGCTGAGGAAGTAGTAAATAGCGCTTCTTTAGTGTACAAGGGCCACGAGTTTATCAGTATCACACTCCATGGCTTGAGAAATACTGAAATGTTTCGACGAAACAAAGGGAGGAGAAACAGCATGACACATGATTCATCCTGTTCTAATCAGCTCGGAGCGGATGTTTCGCTTCGCCTTATCAATGTGTGCGCGCTCATTCATTTGTATGTAATTTTCGTCTCTTGAAACTCCTTGGAGTAGTTTCGCCTTGTTCCGTCTTGTTTCGCTCTATCAGTGTGCCCTAATAATACTTATATACAAGATACAACCAAGTTTAAGACACTAGAATATAAAGGCGTCCATAATACAAGATATACTCCCGAAAATAATATTTTAACAATATTTATATATTTTATACATTTTAAAAATATAACGAGACTTTTTATAATGGAAAACAATGGATAAATCCAATAGTTCCAATAACAAAATAGTTTCGATATTCATTACGAAACATGACGGATCATTCTTGACATTCAGGTTGCGACATGTTTTAAAACCAAATCTAAAATGGTTCGTAATTGTCGAGGCATAACTGAGCATAAGAAGTACAGGCGTATATCTTATAATAATCTTACGCGCATCGTCGCACCAAATTTTCCCATTGACAGCCGTATAACCGGCATCAGGCTGGAGGAATCTCAATATAGGGGTCGTTCGGATCTCAAGGCCCGGTCGAGCTTCGTCTGGAAACAATTTGAAATTAACAATCTCCCGTTTAAACATCCTCGGGAGGAACTTGAGACGCCAAAGAACGAAAGCCGCCGCGACGGAACTAAAACGAAGATACGAACGTCAATAATAAACAGAGAGTACACGAGGTAGAAGAAAGACGGGCGTATGAATAAGAGTATTTATTCGGCCGAGATTGAGACATTAAATTCTCATCATTCATCTAACCGTGTTATCTAAGTAGGCGCGAGGGGGGAAGAGAAAGAGGCAGCGAGAGGAAGAAGCGAGTGAGGAGAGGGGAGAGAAGAGGGAGAGGGCTCCGGATGGGCAAAGAAAGATAGAGGGAGAGAGGGAGGAAGGAGAAAGGGAGAGAGGTGCGTAGGGAAGGGGAGGGGGGAGGTAAATTGCTTGAGGAGCTTGGAAAGCTGAAGATAAGAGACGAACGGAGGGAGAATGACGGGAAACGGAGGAAGAGAAAGCAAAGGAGGGTTCCAGAGAGACGGGGATAAGGAGAAAAGAAAAAGGAGATATCCTAGAGCAAGGGTCGGAATCCTATGGCCGGCGGGCCACGTGAGGCCCCCCTAGGGCGTTTAATGGGACGATGAAAAAGCAATCCGTAAATTTAACCCAAAAATTATAATAAGCTGTTTAAAATTATGGTCATAAAAATTTTAAGGTTAAGAATTGATCACTAAAAAATAACTATATTGAGTTGTTTTTCATTTACATGACGTTACGAAATCTCTCGATAACTTCCCATGTAAGCTGTACTATATCCTCCCAGTCGAATCATTGGCAACTTTCACTGCGGTCTACCACGCAGAAGATGTTCATACTAGAGAAAAAAAGGGAGGACGGAAAAATTTAGAGAACTAAGGAGCTGATTGAAATCCATTCCACGAACGTTCCGTCTCTTATTTGTTTTGTATCGCCTCCTCGAAAAATATTATTCTTTTTCTCTTTCTTCCCCATCGGCGTCTTTTTTCCTCCTTCCACTCAACTTCTATCACTTCTTTCTCTCTCTCTCTTAACTTACACCAATCCTTGTCCTCCTTTCCTCCTCTCTCTTTGTATAACCGCTTCCGGCTGTTTCCAACTCCACACATCCCCATCTTCCTTTCTAACCATCCTCTCAGAGAAGCCACACCTTCCTTCGCCACTCCCTCCTCTCTCTCTCTCTCTCCTTTCCGCCGCTCGACCCATCCCTCCTTCGTCTCAACCTCTTTCCTCTCTCTCTCTCTCCTCCACTTTCTTTCGTCTCCTCTCTCCCTTTTCGCTCTCTCCCTTACCTCGTCCTCCAACGGGGTGAGAGTCCTAAGAGAGAGAGAGAGGAAAGGAGACAGAGAGAGAGAGCAGGCGCCAACAATCGATGATTCAATCTGGAGGGCTGGATACGTAGGGAGGCGGAGGGTGTAAAGGGAGAAAGTTAGAGAGGGGAGAGGGAGGAGGGAGTGGCTTAAAGGGAGGAGAAGGAACGTGAGATGAAGACGCGTTAGACGGTGGAAGTGGTCGAAGAAAAAGGGGAAAGGAAAGGATGGGGCGGGGATTCTGAGAGAGAGGAAGGACAAGTGGGCAACATAATATAAGGAAAGAGCAACAGACGGAGAGAGAGAGATGTATGGAAAGAGAGAGAAAAGAGGGTAGGGAGAGAGGAAGAGCGAGGAGACAGGTGATCCTGACCGGGATGTCTCAACGGCAGGCCGGCGAACAAAAGAATGGAGGAAGCGCGCTCTTTATTTAGCGCAGGAGAATTTATATTTGAATGTCGTTTTTTCCCCCCCCCCATGAGAGGAGGAATGAAGAGCATTTTCTCGCTCAGAAGTTCTTTAAAAAAAACACTCGCCCTTTTTTTTTTTGGTCGTCGCTCGCGGGGAGAAAATAAGGAAGGGTCCGTTGAGACGACGAAAGAGGATGACCTCTGATTCGGTTTGACTCCGTCTTCTCTGAGCGATGCGTCGCGAGGGGATGGGGAGGGCAAGGGAGAGGGGGGGGGGGTTAAGACGATAGGGAGGTGGTATGAGAGAGAAAGAAGGAAGATGTGGGAAAATAAGGAAGAAAGGTCAAACTATCGGAACCGATAAGGGATGAGAGAGAGAGAGAGAGAGAAAGGGGAAAAAAGATATGGAAAGGTTTAGAAACGATCAATAAATGTATCTTAAATGCTAAGTAAAGATAGTGAACAATGAATGATATATTCGCAATGCATACAATCTTTTAATTGAACCTTTTACATAATAAATGAACGTCTTTTAATATATTATCGAATGTTTTTATGGCTTATAATTAGGAAAGGTTCCTAATGTGAAAATTCATTATTTCTTTTTTATATGCCACAATATATGCTAAAAAGAAATGTTGAAGTCCCCAGTTTTATGACTTTTGATAAATATTTTATGTATTCTATTAAACAAACACCTTTACATCTTAACAATAGAATTAGAGACCTCTCACGACACCGTGCTCAGCTAAATATTACAAAATTTTCAAAAATCAAATTACTGAGTTAAATTCAATTGATAATGGCCTCCCGTAAGAGCGGAATTATTAAAAACTTACCCCATAGTTTCGCTTCTGCTCCCATCAAGGATAATAGATATCTGAGATTTATCAATTTCTAACCATCGATTACATTTCTGTAAAGACATGAAACTTTAAAGACTAGTAAAGACAGAAAGCGTTAATAAAAAATCGGTACAACATACATTGTACAAACTTTCTCATATACTAATGCATCGTTTAGTTATCTTTTAAAAAATATGAACTGTGTAGAATTATTATAGCTTCTATTATGTATGATAAAATGCCTACGTACGATATTTCATTCATTTTCGCTCTAAAGTTTAGGCTTTAGAGCCAATAACAGACAGACAGACGGCATTGCGAAAACAACTTTTTCGGAATCGGGTACACCTAAAACGTATATTTCAATCAAAATCTCGAGGTCGAATTTTTTCGCGATAACAATACTTTCGCGTACTTCGTATATGAGAAAGTAAAAATTGTTGCCTTCTTGGGACAGAAAATACCAAAGAGTAACATTTATAAAACATTTCCACGTTTTGCAGGAAAATTAACATATTAAATATTTTACACCAAATGAACAAAATTAGACTAAAAATAATTATAGAGACAGACATATATCTACAATTTTGTGGATAAACAGGTTCAGTAGACGTAGAAAGTTTGGGAAAACCAGCTGCGCAAATCAGCCACCTTCATTGGCGATTGGTCGAGAGAAAAACAAGTATTAAAAAACACCACCGCTTTGTAGTCGAATAATTTTCTCAACCACTGCACGGCCATTTGTGCTAAATTATGAAAGTTGCTTTCCTCAAAATTTGAAAGAAGATAAAATAATTCGGGGATGAAAATTACAAACAACCACAAACGATATTTTTGATCCAATTTCACGGCTGCTTGCTACCTTCGGGAATTGAAAAAAAAAAAGATAAATACGCCATCCAGCTGGAGCGCAAGAAGATTTGACGAGAAGATTAAAGAGGAGTGTAAAGGAGGAAAAAAATGGGAGAACGAAAGGAGAAGGAGAAAAAATATTCCGCAATAAGGGACTCCGAGAGATGAAAATTGCGATAAGCGCACGCGGAGAAAATTATGATAATGTGCGAGAGGGAGAGAGAACGAGGCGGAGGAGAGGAGAGGGGTGATTGAGAGAAGGAGAAGGAGAGGGAGAAGGAGAGGGAGAGAGAGAGGGAGGAGGACGGAAAATTCGAGACGGTAAATTTGTAAAAATCTGAAGGAGGGAATAAATAAGAAGAGAATGAGGCGGTCAAGAGAAGGGAAGACGAGGAACAAAGAAAGAGAGAAATTAGAGGAGAGAACTGTGGGGTGGACGTGGAGTTAATTGGGAGGGAAAGAGGAGCAGAGGGGGAGAGGGTGGAGGGAGATATTTATAGAAGAAGAGAGAATTAAAATGGAGAACCGTGGGGGATGGGTTGGTTAGAGAAAGGTTGAGAGAAGGAAGGAGAAAGCCTGAGAGTAATATAGAGATAAGAATAACAGAGGTGGAGAAAATGCTAATTATAATAACCTTCTTTGTTTATTTAAAATAGCTTACAGAGAGCCATTTCCGGCATCATACAATGAGCGTAATCACGATATCGAAGATGAACACACACAACCATATCCTCGAGAGGATTCCAACCACGACCCACTGGATGTCAGACATTCTAACCACCTCTCTAAAAAGGTCGGCAAATGCGAAAAAGGGAAGGAAATGGAAGATTTCATGGGTCGAAAAGAGAGAGCATGGGAGATAAATAAGAGAAAGAGAGAAAAAAGAGGGAAGGAAGAGAAAAAGACAAGGAAGAATACAGACAAAGGGAATAGGGGAGAATATGACCGAAGGATATGAGCAGATTAAGAGAAAGATAGAGGCAATGAGAGGAAGGTTGGGAGTAGAGAATGATAAGACTTAGAAGGACGCAGTGAATATACGGAAAGAAGCATAAGATAGAAGGAGAGAAAGAGGTCAAGTTTACAAAATGGAGGAAGAAGAAGAACGCGGAAACGCTATATAACAGGATCAATTCCCAGAAAAGGAATGGAGAACCTCGGATCACTCGAATTAAGATGGGGAAAATAAAGAAAAACTGCAACGAGGAATTTCAGTACTGAAATGGGATCAAGCATGATAAACATAAAGAGTCACCACCTCCTTAATTTCATTTCGGCCTCCACCGCGAAAAATCAATGGCGTCTTCTCCCTACTTTTTAAGTCTGCTCTGCTCTGCACTCTCTCTCTCTCTCTCTCATAACCCGTTCGAGAACGCGTGGAAAGGAAATATTTGAAAGAATCTTCACGTCCCTCGTCTCTCTCACTCTTTTACTCTGTGCATGGACATATCAGCTTTCTTCTGGGTGCTTGCCCGCTGAAACCCTGCCATTCCTTTCAACTCATCCTCATCGGTTGTGTATAAATATATGGGCAGCGTTGCGAGTTACGGCCAAAGGTCACATGCATATGAATTCCAAACGATGACCTTATTCTCTTCTCGAGGGAGGACTGTCCTTGACTGCGACTCCGTCCAAGGAAGCGCGGATTCAGAGGGAACCATGAATCTCCACGAAACAAGTAGTGGTCTACGACTACGAACTTGCCCACATGAAATTTTAGGATTCTTGCCAGCGGGATGAATCTTAAAGAATTTGAAAAGAGGTCTGGCTACATCGTTTGACCACATGTTTACGTGTGATGAGAAAGGAGTCCAAGTCGGATGGAACAGAAGCGTCATTTCTTTTACTTACCGATTAACCCTCTAGAGGACGCGCGTCGTACTTTGTAACGTAAGAACGCGCGTTTTTATCTTCTACCCAAAGGTTGAAGAGCTTTATACATTGCGTCAAATAAATTAAAATTAAATTAACTTTTCTAACCATTTATTAATAACGTTATCTTTCACTTTTGGTTCAACATAAACGAGTATTCTAACACTTTTTTGAAGCAGCTGTTACAAACAGGAGAAACATGTTGTTTGCATATCAGTTTGTTAAATTTCAGGTAAGAAGTTCCTTTATTTCTGTCTTTATTCTTTGGGCAATCTGCATATCTGTCAGCCTGTCTTTTTTCCTGAGTTTCTTCACATCTTCCCTCCTCAAAACCGACTAGTCCTTTGATTCTACTTCACAGATAAATTGTTAATGTAATTATTTTTGCGCGAGAAGCCACATGTTCTTTAATGAGCTCAAGAAGAAGAAATTATCGTCTATAAACAGGTTTAGCACTTTGGTTGTTAGCCTTATAGATCACTAACGCGTTTCTTTTTTATCGGTATAAAACATTCCTGCACATGCGGTAAGAAATATTTTTATGCCATATAACGGAGGATAAAAAAATATATTTTTGTGACAGCGGCAATAATACATCAATACCATTTCTATCGGTGAACCATAAGTCTTTACTGTTAAGAAGAGCTGGTTTCAGCACCCAAACAGAATAAAGAAGCCCAAAAAGTGTTCTGTATTAATTTTGTTCCGCATGGACGCACGTGCGAAAAGTGCCCGCCCTCTGCTTTCAGTCTCAATACTCATAAGCAACTGGTTGTAAGAGTAACAAAGCTCTCTAGAATTAACAGGGAGAGTGCAAGTGAAAGGTATTGGGAGTTAGGCTAAAATAATGCTGATGAGACAAAAGATAACCACTTATCTGGTTCTGCTTGGGTGTTTTTTACCCAGACGCGCGTCCTCCGTTAAAATAAAACGGAGAAAATACGTTTCAAAAATTAATAAACGCAAGAAAATATCGATTGTCCGTGTGCAGATTCACTGAGAGGCGGACTAACCGGGCGTTCTGAGGTGAGTCAGTTTGAATTTTTCCTTGAAACATCTTTACTGATCTCCCCTTTGATTAACAAATTTTCTGGGAATAATTTGATATCGGGAGAAAAATTCTGCTTTGACCGAGAATAGAACACGGGTCTTCCACTTGCCGGGTGAATATTCTACCACTGATCTATCGTAGCGGACTAATTCTGAACTTATTCCGCGTTCTGAAACGGAAAACAGTTTGCTACGATACTTCAGTTGTAAAATATTCCACTATCAGGCCGAAGACCCGGGTTCGATTACCGGTCACGGCAGAATTTTGTTCCTTTCAATCTCATCGCGCATTGCATAAAAAAATCTTTTATTCTTAAAAGCTTACGTTACTCTCACGAAACGTTCTATTATTCACAAGGCAAGTAATACTTTTTTCACCATGTTTCCATCGAGCATTATTATTATGGAAGCGATCCCAGAGAGCAAACATCTGCGAACTGTTTTATAGTAAAAGTGTCCTTGAGAAGATCAAAACTGAGAAAGGGGTTAAATCTGAAACCGTGAAATATAC
Organism: Uropetala carovei; assembly: GCA_036926305.1. NCBI lineage: Eukaryota > Metazoa > Arthropoda > Insecta > Odonata > Petaluridae > Uropetala > Uropetala carovei. The sequence continues at coordinate 772,053 of JAXCHB010000100.1, forward strand.
CATAAGTTCACCGTACGAGGCTGGAAGTTAATCAGAACGTGAATCCAACACCTGGTGGTGATATGGGAGAAGTTGGACATGGAAAATGAGGTGATAATTAAGGATTGCTATAGAAAGTAAGGAATCGAGAGCACTCGATTCCATAAATTACCGCGAGTTTCAGGAGAAACAGCGGGAATAGCAGAGAATTGAGAATATGGTGGAGATTACTCAAGCTCAAATAAATTCAATTATTATAAAATAATAATTGAATTTATCGCTACCGAAGGCGTAGTTAGTACGACCATGGAATAATAACTGATAGGTAATAGGTAACTCTTATAACCAAGTAAAAGGATGGGAAAGTGGCCTTTATCAGAGGTGATTTATCGGTAGATGGTTCTTAAAAGAAAAACTAATATAATCTATTACCGTTGAATAGCCACTGATGACAACTGATTTGCAGCTGAAACGCACATTTAGTTTCTCCAAACTTTTTATGGTTGTTACAGCTACATATTTTACCAATGGAATTTATCTATTCTTTTTACCTATAAAGAAGTATAGGTTTAAACAAATACTATGTGTTCACTAAAGAATAATCGAGCTCGCCTTATCGCAGAAAAAATTCAAGAATATGCACTTAAGTATAATAAAATTAAAATAGTGAGTACTTATCTTAGGCTTTTCCAATAGCCGTAACAATGCTATTAATAATCAGACGCAGATGTTGGCTACATGCAGCCGTCTTCAGTGACTATTCACCTAGAGTAGATTCTAAAAGACGGCTGCATTGTAGCAGAAATGCACATCTGATTTTTCATAACGTTTTTATGATTAGAGATCTAATATAGGTGTCTTAGATTTTCAATGTTTTGTTATTGAAGTGTGAATTCTTAAAAATACTATGTGCGTTAAGGCTATCTCTAAAAGAATAGAAAATAATATAAAAGTATCCGATTATTTTATTGAAAAAGAGAAAAATACAAGAAAATTAATGGGCTCACGGAAGATCTAATAATGATTTTATTTAAGCAAAAGGCTTGAAAATTTAAAACGGAGGCGGAAAGAAGAGAAAGAACAAATTAATTCACGGGCGTTCTTTTAAAAGAATTGCTGTAAACAATTACGAGCTCGAAACGTGGCGTGCTGCCAAAAGGCGAAGTTGCGACGCTTGACCTAAAGAGAGAATTTGCTTGTTCAAGTAAAGCTATTAACAAGTTCCGTCAAGTACAGGAAATCCTAAACATGGACCATTTCATTCATTATAATGCTATAAATTATAAAAGGAATTAAATATATGGCTACATTAACTGCAAAATTCAAAAGAGATTCACGAAAAGTTTGATACATCCTATGGAAAGACAGCTCATCTAGATCGGTTGCAAACACATATAGATTAAGAAAAAGAAGTAATATAGAAGGAAATATTACGTAAAATAGACGGAAAGTGGCAAATGAAAGAGGAAAAAAACTAAAGAGAGACAGAGAGAAAAAAAGCGATATAGTACATTGAAAAGATGCAGATGAGGGTTTCGAGAAAGAACGACAGAAGGAAGTCTGCAGGGATGCCATTTGAGGATGATTAACGACTGCTCTTAAGAGACCGAAAATTTTTACCGCCGCAAGTAATAAACATTTTTATAATCCACCCTAATTTCGAGGAAATTATTCCGAATGATGGATGACGAAGACTTTTTTTCCTCTCGCGTCCTATCCCAGAAAATATCGCGTTCCGTTGTTTTACGACGGGGCAACACGAGATATTTTGACGATAGGAACAAGGTTTCGAGGTGGGAAAAAAAACAACAAAACGAGAATAATAAACGCGCAAATGGTTATCGGCGGAGACAGCCCTACACGTCTCTCCCCTCTTGCACAAAATCCTACACATTCACACACACACAGAGGGACAACGCGACAACGAGCGATACACGATAGGAGGGAAAGAACCCCTTCGATTGCGCACGGACGCCCCCCCTTCCCCCTCCATTCGCACCAGCAATCGGAGTGAGATAATCGAGAAGCGATACACACGCACCCTCCTCGCTCTCCTTCTCGCCCATCCCTCTCACCCACCAGCCCTCCCCCTCCCCACCTATAACGCTTCCCCTCCGCCGACACTCCCACGCCGACTCTCCCACGCCCCGTCCGTCCGTCTGGCAGGAATAGATAGAGTGGCTCCGCCCCACCCTATCCTCTCGGGGATCGAATTCGGAGTTTTGGGCGGTCGATGGGGCAAGACCTCCTCGATGTCACTAGATCACCGCCTCCGCCTCCCTCGTCTCTCCTCGTCAAAACTCTTAACACTCCTGCCTCGCCTCCCTCCCTCTTTTTCTGTACCACGGTGGGGCGACTTCGTCGAGGTAGATTCCGTCCCAAATAGCGTATTTTCCGGAGCATAAGACGCAATTTTTTTTTCTGGAAAATATAAAGTCGCGCGAAATTTTCCCCGACTCTTTTTTGTCCGAAGGTAACCCGCTGTAGGCGATATACGACGCAATTCGTACCAGCACGCCAGTGGCGATGATATCAGTGGTGAGGATTTTCCTTAATCTATGTAAGACATACGTATCCCATTTCACTTGGCTATTTTAATGTGATACCATGCTCTTTTCATTTAATTAAACAAGGAGAATTCGCGGATTAATATCCTTTTTAAAATTTCCTTATAAATCTTTGCGCGAGTTATAGTCCGAAAAATGCGTCATTTATCCAACATGGGAATGGTTGGTTAAATTGATTAGGAAGAAAGTAATAAAAACGGAAAGAGAAGGAAATGGGGAAAGGAAAATATGCAGGTGGAGAAGAAGTGAAATTAAGAGAGAGAGAGAAGATAAAAAATATTAAGGTTTGGAAAAAAAATGAGAGAAAGGCTGTTGAATTTTGGGACATGTGAGATAGAATGTAATATTGAGAGGTGAGAAGGAGGAAAGATAGGGGTATGAGGATGGAAGAGTGTTAGCATAGTGAAGGATGACGAAGGGACAGAAAAAGAAGTTGAAGAGCTGGGTGAGAGTGATAGGTTGAAAATAGGAGAAAGGAAGGCCAAGGGAGGTAGAGAGGGTGTAAAAGAGTGGTGCAAAGGGGGGAGGGAGGGAAACGGCTGGTAAGGGAGGAGAGAGGTGGCTAAATTAGGGTGATAGCGGAGAGAAGAGAGAGAGAGAGAAAGGTGGTCGGCTGAGTGAAGGACGAGGGCGGTTAAAATTACCACACACTTTCCGCTTCTATTTATCATCCATGGCTCAACCACCTCTTCCCTATCCCACGTTGTTCCTCTCCAATTATTCTCCTCCGTGCTTTACCTCCCATTCTCTCATCTCCATCTGCTACACCTTCTACTCCCTCGATATAATTTCCTTTTCATTCCACTATCCCTTCCTCGACCCATTCTCCCCTTCTTCCCCTTTCTGCTTCGCTAATTCTCTCCTATCCCATCTTCTCTTTCCTTCCTTCTCTCCCTTCCCAACCTCCTCCTACTCGTTTAATTTTGCCTCTCGTGCTCTCTTACGCGACTTACTTCCAATTACGTCTTTCGAGGAGATAGTTGTATATTGTGTGCACGTAGAGCATGACGACGAGGCGAGTGGATGAAGTAGGCAAAAAGAAGGAAACGGGCCTCTTTGTGTGAATTACGTTAAAGCGATGGATTGAGGAGACCTTTAGGCATTGTCTCCACTCATAATGAGTGCGTTAGGATGTAAGGGACGGTGTTTGCCTTCCTCGCTTAGAGGGAGTGAGGAAGAGGGAGGGAGGGAGGGGTGAGCAAATAGCCCCTTCGTTCTCCCTTCTTGGCGACTGTTGCTTGGGAATGGAGCTCAAAAACCCTTTATAACGCTTCTAAACTGAAAAATAACTACTTACAGAATTGCGCGGGTAACATAATTAAACGGGATTAATCTTGCATTAACCTTTAAATACGTAATGGTGAATTGTGGACGGAAATGAGATGATTTGGCGCTGCCATTTTTAGGAATATTATCTGCAAGTTAATAAATGAGATTGTTAAAAATACGGCGCGAGTAAAATCAATGATGGCTGCCAAGAAATTAACTCGCCAAATGTTAGTATCACAACTCTAAAGATATAAGCAATACTAATTACAAGGCGAAACTTGAAAACTTTTTTATCGAGTGTGCATGAGTAGCAGCTAATAAAATATCGGTGGACATTTTAATCCGAGAGTTAAAGATAAAAATAATTTCTTATTCGTTATCTTTTAAAATTACATCAAAAGCCACAAAAATAACATCAGAAGTTTGAGACCATTTAAAAATTATATTTATGCGATTAAGGATATTAAATATTGTGAGCATATTGTGTTTAAAATATACGTATGTACTTATTCGGTAGACACAAGAAAATAAGGGGGAAAATATACCCTTACAGGTATGCAGCCAAAACAACGCTTTCCCTTAATCTTATGCAACCGCAACAACGCCAGTTTAACCAGACGTTAAGAATATTCACGAATGCAGTAAATGGAATTTTTTAAAGGGGTACATAGTTACCATAACGAATTAAAATTAATTTGTAACATCATTTAGACTAAATATTAATTTGATATTCCCAAGAAACGATAGAAAAATAAGTAGGTATAGGTTTAATTTAAAAGTCAAAAGAAAATGTTTATCTAAAGGTGTAAATACGCAATACTATTAAAGACAGACTATTCAAGCTCAATTTACTAACCAAAGTTTATTCATTCTAAGTTCGGCCAAGTAATCACACTCTCGTGGCCTGGCTTATGTAAATTAGAATTTCACAGTTGTTTTAACCAGCGGCGTCCAATCTGCGACTCGCAGGTCATACCCAGCCCTTCCGAGCGTTTTAATCTGGCCCGCCAAGAGTATAAAAATTAAAGGACACAATGCAACGAAAATTATAACGAAGAATATATTTTGCCTTTTCTTTTCTATTATCATATTTAATAGATACATTTAAATGACGTAATATTTGATCCAAAATTAACCTTTCAGCTTGCTTAGATTATTTTTCAACTATTTTTGAATCCGTATAGTCCGCAGCGAGTGCGGAAGTGTGCCATGTGGCCCTCGACCCGAGAATTTTACGCAGCGCTGCCTTTTACCGTAACTACGAAAATTTTAGCCCAATCTTCTCCCCGCTCCATCTCTTTTTCCGTAACATTTGTGCGCATTTAATTTGTTTTAGTTGTTTCATAACCCCAAAATAAACAAGTTTCTCTGCCTTATCTCTTCCTTCTCCTATTCCCTATCCTTACCTCTCCATCTCTTCTTGTTTATCTCTCTTTCTTCCGTTTCTTCCTCTCTTTCGCCATGTTTTCTCTTTTTCTTTTCTTTGAATCCTTTTCCTTCAGGATTCCTTTTTCGCCATTCGCCTCTTCGTTCTTTTTCCTCCCCCTTTACTTTCCTTCCTTTTCCTCACGGAAGCCACTCTGTCCTACTTCACCTCCTCTCACTCCCCCTTGCATCTTCAAACTCATCCGACGTATACCACAACGGAACAACGGTTAATTCTTTTGCTTGATCGTTGACGATTTTTCACGCAGTTTACGAATAATTTTGAAAAAAAGAGTTACCCTTCGCAACGGTGAAATATATTTCGTTTTTATCTTTCGACAAAATGTTTTGGGGAAAAACATCGACGTTGAGGGATTAACTCGCCTTCGCTTCTGTCGTATACGGAGGGTCGGCAAACTTTTATACATAGCGTTCCGCATTGGTAGTATAAGAGTTTACATTTACCAAGAGAATCAATGTTATCGTATAGGTGAAAACACGTCTAAACGTGTTTTTAGTTTTATATTTTCAATTTCCAAATTTTCAAGTCCATAACTGCAATTAAAAAGTACGAAATAGTCTGTGTTGATTTTTAGGGCTCGTCTTCTCGTCGTAGCTTAGCGAGCCGTAGAGTAACAGACCCCTGCCGTATAACCATACGCTTCTCTGGAAGTCCTTTATAGTTCTCCCTCTCTGTATCTTCATCTCTCAAACATTCCGCTACCTTTTCCTCTACATCTCTACTCTTTTCGTTTCTAGTTCTATTTCCGAGCTCATCTATCCCTCCCTATCCCTTTCCTTCCCTTTTCCCTTTCTCTTAGCCTCTCTCCTTTGACTATTTTGCTCCAACCCCATCTCTCTCTCTCTCGCTTTCTCTCTCCCTCTCTCTCGCTCCTAGCAATTCGATAGCGTACGGCGCTTACTCCGTGGACGTCTCTGACCAGACTGTAATTACCTTCCTCTCAGCCGAATCCCTTCCCATAAGCTCTCTCTCTCTCTCTCTTCTCGAAAACAGAAGGATGTCACATCGAGCTATGCTTTTTTTCGCAAATGGGAAGCCATTTTACAGCGGTTCATTGAACAAGAATAAGTCACGTCCTTTGCACGAAAAACAGAGGACTGTCATGGGGCGCAGTTTTTCGCAGATGGGAGAGCCGCTTTAGGATGGTTCGTCGAACCAGTGTAATAATCCGTGGGGATCTCTCTCTCTCTCTCCTTAAGAGGCGAGGGCACAAAGCAATTGTGATGGCAGACAATGGCGCGTTAAACAAAGATGAGTCAAAAAACGTTGCTGCTTCGGGATATGTTTAGCATTTTGAACACGTTTAAAATTTTATCAAGTAAGGGTGTTGCAATTTCATTACACCGCCATCTCCACGATTATTTATGTAATAATTCGCGACATTTAAACGGCTTTTGTGAGATATTTGCTTTTAGACTAAAAAATAAAACTATATATATTTTGTTTAAAAATTTCTTTCAATACAGAAGTGTAGTTGAGAAAATAAAATATTTAACTGAATTTATACGTTTCAGTAAAACATAAACAGAATTTCCAACGCTGCAAATACATTCGCAGTTTGCCATTTTATCTAAAAAAAAGTTTGTCGTCCGTACATCTCACGAAATATTGTGTGTAATTTTGTTAATGACAGATAATTTGGTAAATTCGACGTTACCATAAAAAATTAAACCAATAAAGATCGCCTTTTTACAATTCGACTCACAAAGAATAACTCTTTTGCTTGCGCCTCACAATCGACAATGTTATGTCAAATTAGGCTACCGTGTCGATTAATTCCGTCATCTTGTCGAACCAAAACGGAAGAATAAGTGAACGCGTGTAACAAAGCGAGTGAAATTTAGCGTTAAGGACTACTCCAACTGATTGGATCCAAAAAAAAAAGAAAACCATCTTGTAACTCCTCTCGGTGCGCGACCCAGCATCCCGCGCCGATTGATCATTCATAACGTACAATACGGTATTTTATCAAAACCCGCAATAAGGGTGACCATTTTCCTAATACGGAATTTCCAAGCGCACGTATGACATACGGTTTTTGGGTTTGAATATAGGGCACCAGAGGAATCCAATCGATTTCTACGGGACTTGAACGAAGACATTCGCTTCCACCCCTCCACGGGAACGAACATTACGTTTTCAATTGCACCGACAGCCGAGGGAGAGAGGGAGGAGAGAGAGAGAGAGACACACACACACAAGTAGTCCCCTCTCCCTACTTCACTCTTTCCTTCACTCCTCCCTCTCTCCCCACAGAATTCCTCTCGTCTCCTCCCTCTCCCCCACCCGATTTCTACCACCCCCAACACACCCCTCCCCAAACTCCTAATCTCTTCCCTCTCCAAATCCTTTTTCTCCACCTCCCCGTCCTTCCTCTCTCCCCTCCTCCTCCTCTTCCTACCCACACCCTCCAACTCCCTTCTTCCCTTCACCTTCTCTCTTTCTCCCCTCCCCTCGCCCTCTCTCTCACACACACTAGTTTATCGATCGATTCTGCCAGGTCACCGCTCTTATTCCTTGCCTTCGCCTGGATCCCAGAGCAGCCCGGCCTGGTCCAGCAGGATGCTGCTGCTCCTTCCACGCAGCTCGGCGTGTGGTACCGCACACCGCCGCCGACGTCGCTGCCGACACTAGAACTCTTGCCGCTCCCCACCCCCACCTTCCCCGCTCATCCCTGTACTCCCCCTCCTCTTTTCCCCGTCCCTCCGGTCTCCCTCTAAAACCCAACTCCCTTCACCGCTCTCTCTATTTCTCTTTCTTTCTCTGCCATCCAACGTTTCGGGATACCGCGAACAACCGCTAAATCCGAAACGGGAGTCCAAGAGACTCGAGATCGCTCGGATGCGTGGGTGGTCGAATCGCGATACGCTAGACGCCGGGAGAAAAAAAATTGAATCATATTAAAGCCGTTATTAAATTTAAGGATGATTTGAGGTCTTAAACTTTTCATATTTAATCTCTCTACGTACCTTTTTTTATCTCTGTTTTCGAGTTTATGCTAACTTCGAAGCAAATTTAGTTGCCGTATTTATCCTGTGGACATAGGTTTACGCATGTATTTTGTTAAACAGAATGGAACAAAAAATATTTTAGAACGGGATGGTTTTATAAGGGGATCATGGCAGGACTAAAGTGTTTAATCCTTCAACCAATAGTGGAAAATTATACAAAGCCATATATTTTAGTGAATATATTAGATTAAGAATGAAAATTATAAAGTTAATTGAGTATTATTTTTCACGGCAACAATTTTTCTTATTCAGAGCGTATTGCGCACAAAATGCATTAGATTGATTTTTTATTTGAAATTTTTGTTTTATCGGAAATCTTCGACAAGCCTTACCTCCCTCGCTACCTTTAAGCTTTAAATAATTTTCTTCCCATTTCATAAAAACCAAACGCGCAGTTTACGTTGAAAGTATCTAAAAATGTTGTCTGTGTTACATCTAACACATAATATGCTGGAACAGCGACGCAATTTTATACAAATTAATTATTCACAGTCACGTCTTAACTTCAGTAATATTAACCCTCTTAAAGCTTTATGACGTTAAGAATTTAACAATTACTATGGTTATGAAAATGCTATTGAGATTGCCGAAAAACATCGCTTTTTTTGGGGTATAATTTACTTTGTAATAAAAAACACTAAATTCGACGCAGGTTGGTCAGTAATTCGTTTACTCCCAGATTAATTCGAATTAATTTGTGTGCTAGCGCCCGTTTGTGCGTACGTGTGAATCTGCGTGAGCTACGAACGCCGCTCTAGGAAAGAAATGTATTTTAACCGGAGCCGGATGAAAGGTGGGAAGGGAAGGAAGATTACGTCCTTTCACGGTAGGATTTGCGGAGTTACGACGCCCCCTGAAACAGCGAGACAAAAGAAGTAATTCCTGCGTACGGGAACTTCGATTACAGGGTTCCACCCCTACGGGAGGTGGATTATTCCACTGCTAGTCCGGCGAGGTTTAAGAAGTCGCAGTCCATTTGCGTACGCGAACTGTGATTTTCGCCGTGGAAAGGATCAAAAAATTTATTACAAATCCCTATGTTTTTTAGAATTTCGTCAAAAAATAAATCCTGACAAATCAATCCGAATTATTTTCTTTCGGAAGGCGGGTCCTCGAGGTCCTTAACTCAGGTTAAGTTACGCGGCGATCAAAGGAAACCGCGAGGTATTTTTCTTTGCTATTCTGAAAGACCGGCAAAAAATGGCTTGCGGTTGATGCGAAAAAGACGAAGGTGGAACATCACATGCAACATCTTGCGAGTCTGGATATAGAGAACGCGAGTGACGTGCTTCCTGGGGACGATTGGCGCGCCATCTCGAGGGGTCAGCTGAAATCCTCGTTACGATCGAGATTTGATTTGGTAGGGTTGGCTGATAGGATGCGAAGGAGTCGAGGTAATTAAGCTTCCAGTATTTTGCGTTTTAGACGTGGCTATGTATATTTAAGCAACTGAAGTTCCTCGAGCATTTGGCCATCCGCCATTTTATGACGAAGTTTATTCCCCAATTTTCTTAACCCTTGCTTTGAAAATGCTTTAAAAAGTTATAATTATATAACTTTTACAATCCTCCCGATTGTTTTTTAGACGCCGATTTCGTCCAAATTAGTTCTAAGACGTAAAAGTACTACATATAATTTGTATTCTCATCGTTTTGCAGGAAAGACACTGTGTACATCGGGAAGATCTATATCTTGAAAAATGGTATCATTTAGAGGAATCCGGTGTATTTATATTAAAAAAACCCTAGAGTTCTATTTGAATGAGAAGTACATATATACTTTGAAATTCGAAAGAAACATTAAGATATTTGACGAGGAAAAAACAGAAACAGAAGGTCCACGAGAGATTTATAATATGTATTCCTACAACTTGGTTATCTTGAATTTGAGAAATAATTTTTATCAACACAAATTTCCCATTCATTTCTGCTATCGTTTTGCAATAACCTACAAGTTTAAACTCCCTCTACGAAAATTTGTGGATGAAATAGTTTAAGAGACTGTTAAAGTTGTAAAAATATCCTCAAAAAATAACCTTTTCCCGAATAAAATCATCAAATGTTACTTTTATAAAATATCACCCTGCATTGGTGGAACACAATAATTTACAGCAACCGTAACAACTACGCTTTTATTTCCTTATTTAATATTTTTAGAGAGATCAGATATTTTAACTCTCTCCATATACTCCTATTTTCCGCAGTCTTCTTCATATCTTGATAGATCTCTTTCCCTTTCAAGTCGCCTATAAGCTGAAACCTTTTCCTACCTCTTTCTTTTTTCCCATCCAGTTTTCCTTCTAGCATTTCTTTAATCATGCCCTCTCTTCTCAGGTAATGTCCAATCCAGTTCGCTTTCCTCTTTTTGATAGTCTGTATAATCGTTCGCTTCTCTCTTATTCTTCGTAGTACTTCCTCCCTTTTCATCCTATCTGTCCATTTTATCTTCAGCATTCTTCTCCATATCCAAATTTCGAAGCTTTCCAAGTATTTTATATCATTTTTCCTTAGGGTCCATGTTTCTGCCCCATATGAAGCTCTACTCCATACATAGACTTTGTCAACTTCTAGCGGATATCCTCCTTTATATTCCTCGTTAGTAGGAGTTTCTTTCTTCTGAAAGCGGCTTTTGCTTTCGTTATTCTAGTCCTGATTTCATCTGTACATTTTGCATCTGTCGTTATGATGTTTCCAAGGTATTTATATAATGTGAAACTTGTTCTAATGACTTCCTTCCAATACTTATATTCAAATTTTCTTCTTCTTTACTTGATATTCACATGATCTTGGATTTTTCTGTATTTATTTCCATACCGTATTTTATACCTGTTATCACTAGTCTATTTATCATTTTCTGGAGTTCCTTTTCCTTTCTTGCTAGAAGTACTTGATCATCCGCGTATTTCAATGTTCTTATAATCCTTCCTCCAATTTTGAAATCTCCCGTGCCTTCTAATGCTTCCTGCATTAGGCTCTCTCCTTATATATTGAATAGGATCGGCGATAGAAAACAGCCGTCTTACTCCTCTATCGATATTTACTCCTCTGGTGTCAGCATTCTTCAACCTGACCTTTACAATTTGATTCACGTGTAGATTCGTGATCAGTCTTCTGTCTTTCCAGTCTACACCTATATCCTTTAATATCCTCATCAGCAGTACCAGTTTACTCTATCAAAGACCATCGCCAGTCGACGAAACATATGCAGCAATCTTGGCTGTACTCTATTTCCATTTCTGATATGATTCTCACTTCACCTATAGCATCTCTGGTTCCTCGTCCTTTTCTGAAGTCGAATTGATCTTCCCCTACCATTTCTTCCGCCTTTTTCTGTAGCCTTTTATTAAGAATCCTCGTGATGATCTTCGAAGTGTGTGGCAGTAGGTTTATCGTTCTGTAGTCTTTACACTGCATTGCCTTTGGCTTTTTCTGTAGAGAGGTCATTGTTACATCTAAGAAATCCTGAGGCCACTCTCCAGAGTCGTAAATCTTGTTAATTAATTTCGTAATCACTTTTAGTCCTTCCGATCCCATGACTCGTAACTCTGCCGGTATTCCATCGCTACCTGTAGCTTTTCCTTTCCTCAGTTCCAGTATCGCCTTTTCTACTTCGCTTTTCATAATACTTGGTCCCAAGTTGTCTTCTTCAATGTTATCCTCTTCTTCCAGTTCTATTTGTGCCGATCCTGCCTGCTTGTTATATAGCTCCTTAACGTATTCTTCCCATACGTGTGCTACATCATTTGGATCTACGACTATTTTTCCATCTCGATTCATAATTCCTTTACCACGAATTCCATTAGGCTTGTTATCTTCTAACTCCAGTGCCCTAGCGTACATCATATCGTACCGTCCTAACTTCTCCATGTGTTGTATTTCCTCACATTTTTCTTTTATCCAAATTTCCCTAGCATTATCCGTTACCCCTCTCCACTCGTTGTTTATGCGTCTATATTTGGCTCTACCTTCTTCACGTTTAACGTTTTTCCATTTTCTTCTCTCGTCCATTTTCTCCAGCATTTCCTTAGTGACCCATAGTTTTCTGATTTTCTGATTGTGCTATATTGAACCTGAAATGTGTTAAACAAATTCAATAGTAGTCTTCTTAAGAGAACGCTCTTGTTAAATTACCGTCTTAGTGTTTTGCAACATTTTACGGAATTTGTTTAGCAAAGAAGAAGAAGACAACTTGCGAGAGGTAAAAATCTAAGATTAATTCACCCATAAGAATAAGATTACACTTAAAAAAACTGTTAAATATAAAGAAATAACCTGAAAGCTCTACTACAAAGATTATAATCGAGACGAAGAATAAATTACGTCACTACTGCGGCTTTGGTTGGAAAGCTTTCCGCACAACTCACACGCTTAGACTCGTGACGTGCTCTCTAATTTTTCGCTTTACGTTCCCGCAAATAACATCACACCGCTCTCTTGTACATTTTTTCGGAGAGATTGCTGGACTCTCGCTTTTTGCGTGGTTTAAAAGGTAGCGAAACAACATTTTCAGCATATCTCACGGCGCATTTTCTGGCCGACTTTTAAGAATCTTTTTTTCACGCGAAAGTAAACTTTCCCGCGTTGATCTTTACCTACTGGCTGCATACTTTTGAAATAATAAAGATAAACACTCCATACATAAAAAGTTAAAGAAATGCGGAGGTTACCCTGATTAGGTATCAAACCCCAAATGCAGTACTTCTTACACAAAATTTCGAATTTCGGCGCGGATGTCCATAAAAACTAGTTGAATCTCACTTTACCCAGGCAGTATATAATTATATATCGTCATCAGTAGCGTCGGTCTCACTAGGGAATACATAAATGATGTGCTGGTTCCCCCGTTACTTTCCACACCGGACACACACAGAAGGGAGGAGGAAAACCCGGTGCCGGCAATAGCTTTAGCCACTCAGCCACCGTAACCGTTATGTATGTATTTATTTAACATATGTATATAAATAAATTCTTAGGGAATAGGAAGATTTAATTGGTATGTGAAAGACAACTAAATATTGAGGGAAGGAAACCCAGTGGACACTTACCAGTAAGAGACCCCTGGGGTGTCGGATATACATATGGACACACCTACAATGTTTATTTTCTCAACATCTATTTGCCGTCCAGGTTAACAAAATTATTTATGCATTAAAACGAAATAGATGATGGGATATGCAAACATCGTGCCTGTATTTTTCACGCCCAGCGATTGATAGGCTCTACACTCTCTTCGTCATGGTAAATGGCTTCTCTTCGTGAGTTCCCGGCGTGTGTACCCTCACCCTTTTGCGCGTACGTGCAGAACCCTAATCCCATCTACTTCCAAGGGAAGGGTGCCCTTCGCTTACTCGATCAAAGACACGAATAAAAAATTCCTTCCTGCTTGCATTTTATCCTACTCGTATGGAGCGTAGCACATATCAACGATGGACATTGGAACTTTTTCGCCCACCAAACTCTCTACGAAGGAGTTTTAAATAATGCTGGATTAAATCCTGAAAATTCACTAAAACTACCATAGTAATAAATTTCAAAGGCAACGATTATAACCACTGAATGATCGATTAAAAATAAATTGATGAATGTTAAATTTCTCTTGTCAATAATATTTTTTGTGTATATAATATGTACGGCGTTCGTTCCATCACTTTGCTGCTAAAGGATTTATTTCTCTTATTCAATATAAGTCAGAAACTCGGCTTGCTTATTTAAGGCTGAATGGCCAATAAGAATCACACGAAAATCACAATTATGCGCGTCCGATTCCATGAATTTCCCTCCTTTTTCCTCATTGAATCAGACTAATCTTCGAGGAAGACATTGTTAGGTTAGAGAGAATATGTAAATGATTGAAAGATGAGAAAATGAGCAGCGGTTTAAATAGCCTAATATGAAATTGAAAGATACTTAACCCAAGAGATATGAAAATAGAATTTCTATAGTTTAAAGTCTCAAACTCAACTCTGAAATTAGAATAATAGATCCAGAGACCGGTTGTGACTGGTATGATATAACTAATTTTAGATAAAAAAATGTAAATACTACTATAAACCATGCATTAATTAACAACATTATTAGTGGAATAGCCGAGTAAATCAAATAAGTAATAACAAATGCAGTTACAAAGGAGTAAATGTCATAACAGAAAATCACGCATTTAAACGAAGCATAATATTTTTTGGGACATTTTAATTAAAACAAACTAAAATAACGAATAAATTCAACACACAGAAATAGGAATAACGGTGTTTTGTCTCTAAATCTCTCTACACCTATCTCTTTTTGTTTGTCTCTCTCTTTCAAAGTCAATTTTATCTCGCTCCCTTCCTCTCCTTCCTGCTCCCACCCACCAGTATCTCTTTCTCTCTTTTCTCATAACCCTCCACTCGGACCAAACTTAGCACGCATCAATCAGTACCGGCACCGGCGTGTGTCTATCGTCTACAGATGAGAGACGAGTGGCGAAGTATAATCACTGCCCTCCCTCTTTCTCATCCAAACCTGTTTCCATCCCACCAACCATCCTACCCTTTCCTACATTCCGGTATATCGTCCTGCCTATACATCCTACACCGATAAACTCCTCTTAACAGTCCGACCACATTCAGAAGCGCGCAATGGATGTTATCCCAATGCCCCCCTCCTCTCTCTCTCTCAATCTTCCTCCCCCCTCTCTCTCCCACTCTCTCTCTCTCCCCCCCTCCTCTCCCCACTGTTTTGTCATCTCTCTCTACTGACGTCATCCTACATACGGGGAATGTGGGTTAAGAGGAAAAGTTCTCCATTGATTGACATTCTCACATTCAGTGTTGCAGATTGAGTTGGGGGAGGAATCGGGTGAATGCAGGAAGAGGCGGAAAATGTACGTTTCAATTCAATTCTAAAAACTGAAAGAGGAGAGAAGGTGATAAAGCAGATGAAGGAAGGTAGAAAGGGAGGAACTAGGGGAGTCAGAAGAGAGGAAGACTAGCGATTAAGGGATTATAATTGAGAGAAGTTTGGGTAGGAACGTGGAAGATAACTTCAAGTTGAGAACAAATTTAATTGTTATCGAGGAGTAGACTTATTCCGCGAATAAAAAATTGACAAAATTACATAAGGAGCAAAATTTCTCTCTTATAAAGCGGATGAATTTCTCTGCATACTAAAATTGCCATCAATTTTTCTGTACTAAGTAGGGATACAATTACCTATGCTCCATAATGGCGCTCCGATAAGTATTTCTAAGCGAAAGATGTCGCATTATGCGTTTAATTTTTGTGTGCTAGGATATAATACAAGGAAGAAACCCAATATATAAACACATGAACTCATCTGCTGAGGATCTTTATCATTTCTATTCACGGAAAACAAACTCTGAATAGCCTATCAAAATATAACACCTAAGACAAATAATATTTTAGATCTATTTACATAAAGGTATCCATTTATAACCTTAGATAAAACGGAAATTGTACTGAAAAATGCTAGCGCGAAAATCCGTTCCAATGATCTGCCCGTGAGAATTTTTGCATAGGATGCCGCTTGAATGTCTTCCGCTGTAAAAATAACCTCGCTTTTTTTATTAATGGCCTCGCCTTAAAAATTCCTTAAACATTTCTTGGTCTTAAAACTATCGCGCAATAAAGCGTTTATTTAACGTGAAATCGTTTATCGGATGAGAACCGAAAGACCCTCTTCTTTAATGCAACTATAAAATTAAGGAGTACGTTATATAAATAACTGCATGAAATATAAACTTGTTAGCTCTCAAAGTGGTACTGCTTTTTTTTTAGGGTTATTTTAAAAAATTTCAAGAGGAAATAATAGTGTTACATTCAAAATACAATGAATTTTGAAACGTGCGTTTTGTTTAAAATTTTATCAGCATTTAGCACGTTGTCGGCCAAAAGTACCTACAAATTCCACATCCTGCTAATTATGACAGGAACGTATTTATTTATTACAAATTCCACATCCTGCTAATTACGGCAAGAACATATTTATTTATTCTATTAAGCTCTCCTTAAACAGACTGAAGCTACATAAAAATCCCCAGGGAGTGTATTTTCCGGCGCTTACGGTTTCAAGTTAAGAGATTAGATACGAGTCAAATCGCTCTCCGATTACGAAGTTTAAAAAAAAAAAACAGGATCGCCTAAATTGCCTCTGCCATACTGTCAACGAGAAGAGAGAGTGAAATAGGGAGAATAAGCTGAGAGATAAGGACAGAAAGAGAGAGAGAGAGAGAGAGAGATGCCTCTCGTAAACCCGCAAATGAAATACCCAAAAGCGGCAATTTTTAGCACATCCTCACTCCACCGATGTATCAACTCACTCTATCTCTCGTTCCCTCACCTCCACAACCCTCTTCCCTTCCTACTTACTACGTTCACTCCATCCATATCAGACCCTTCTTCAATTCCAATTCCTTCTCTCTCTCTCATTCCCTACCTCCTTCCATCCTTCCTCTTTCTCCTTCCGTACGATATTTTCTCCGCGCCTTTCTACTTTTCTTTCTTCCCCTTCTCCCACCACCTTCGCGACCGTCTCCCTTCCCAAACTCGCCCGCTCTCCTTCATTTCTTCTCCGTTTCATCTCCATCCCCTCTTCCTTCATTTCTCTCCCTCCTTCCATTTCCTCCTCTTTCTCCCTTCCTCTCCCCCATCCTCTCCCCCATCCTCTCTCGCCCTCTCCCTCCTTTCCCCATCCATCCTATCCCCCTCCCCCCTCTCTTCTCTCTCTCTCTCTCTCCATTTTCTCGTCCCTCCGTCCTTCCTCATTCCCTCTTCTTCTCCCTTTCCCTCCCTCCTTACTTCCTCGTTAGGAGGAAGAGACGGTTTTTTTACCTTCAACCTTGCCAATAAAGATATTTTTCTTTCTTAGTTTTATACCTCTCTCCTTCCATTCTTTCCTCTCTTCCTCTCTCTCTCTCTTTTTCCCTCGTTCTCTCCCTCTCTCCTCTGAGGCATCCCCACCGCTGCACTTTTGCAACCCAATACACCTTGATTCCTCCTTCATCCCTCACCCCACCGCCCTCTCCCCCCCACTCCCTTCTCCTCTCCTTCCGCACGTTCCTCACCCTCCTCGTAACATTTGGCAAAGCTTTGCCAAAAAAAAAATGGAAAGGGGGGGGGGGATATTTTTTTTCCAAAAAACCAAAATGTGATGAGAAAAATTGGCGGAAGAATAAAAAGTTTTCCAAACTTTCTTATTAACGAATACCTTTGAGACAGGTAACGCCCGTATATTTCATATCCCGCTTCTGTGTGTCGGTTTGAGGAGGGAAATTAAGTCCCATCATGCTTTTAAGTATTCTCCAGATCCTCGTTTCCTCCATTCCCGCCCCCCCTCTCCCTCCCTCCTGCCCCCTTTTTCTCCCCTCCCCACCCTAATTTCGAAAACGAGGAGATATCCTGCGAGGAGGAGGACAAGGAGAGAGTCGAGGGGCGGAGATGTTGGCAAACAATTGACGGACGCAAAAAAGGGGATGGCGGCGGCGGAAATGGATTATGGAATAACGCGGAGTAGCCTGGATTTATTTTTCTATTTTTTTTCGTTACAATTAAGCCTTAGTCTAAAAAATTGGACACTCCTACTTTGACGGGATAGTTTTGGTGTACTCATAGGAAGTTCGATAAATTTTTATTCAGAAAGTGCTCTATGGGTATGGATTAGACTGCTCTTATGGTCGAACTTTTTATGCTATCTTTATGTTACGGCTCAGTAAGTCTTGCCATTCTTATTATTTTCTATTCATTTCCTTATTAAGAGTGAAATTATCTAGATTATATTCTCAGAGGGTTCAACGTCTTCGATAATTACATCATTTATCAATATGCGATGTATTCTAAATTTTGTTCTGGGCGATTTCATTGTCTAATACCTATCTATTTTTATACATTAAACTATATGTTTTTAAGTTTAGATCAATTTTAATTTGAGATTATTAGAACAGAGGTTTGTCGCCTAAGATATAATTATCAAGCAACAAGAAATAACTTAAAGACCGAATTGGCCTAAAAATATTCATATTCCTGTTTTACTGCCTATGTTTTCCGAACTGAAAAAATATTAGCGATGCCAAGAGAATAAATTACATTAAATGAAACAAAAAAATTGTCAGAAATATAAAATTAGAAAATAGCTAGCCAATTCGAAAATTCTCTGCTATATCAGATAGACAGTACCTATTACAGAAAATTGCCCCAATTATTTGTTTCCAAAAAAAAATCACCCTCACACACGCACTGGAATCAAGGATAATTTGAAAAGAATAACGCGACCTAAAACGAATTTCTTATTACGAGCTCGCATTTTCCCTGAATTTCCCGACCGATACAGTTTTATAAAACATTAATACGGAAGCTTGTTATAAAGCTGAGTACGCACATTTCAGGAATATTCGGAAAATGACGCCACGCAAAAATCGTTTCGACGGCCGTCCCACAGAGCAATACTCTCGCGTTCCTCCTCCTTTCTGAGGAATGGAAAAAGAGAAGGATTTGGAGGGGGGGAGGGGGAGACTGCGAGAAGGAGAGACGGCGTAGAGGCGAAGAAAGAGGAGGGCCGGAGGGGAAAACGGGAGATAGTGGGAGGGAGAGAGATTGAGAGGAATGCGAGCGAGTTGCGCGGAAGAGGAGCAAGGGATGGACGAGAGTAGAGGGAGAAATGGAGGGAGGAGTGAAACGAGGAACGGACATGGGACTAGAATGAGGGACGGGAAGAGATAAGAGGAGCGGACCGAAGGAAAGAGGGTGGAATGGAACAAGTAATGGACGGAGGAATGGGCAGGAGGATGGAGAGAAGAACGAAAACACAAATGGAGAGAGAAATAATGGGGACGGAGGAATGGGAAGTGAAACTGGCAAACGACTAGAGGGAGTTAACGGAGAGAAGAACGTCGGGAGGAAACGAGAGAGAGGGATTGATAGAAAATGGAGGGAATAATAGAGAGAGGACTGCAGAGAGGAACGTGTGGAGAGATGGACAAGAATGGGAGGAGGAGGAACGGAACGAAGAATCGTCGGAGGAACGAGCAGGAGTCTGGAGGGAGGAACGATGTTAGGAGTGAACATAAGAATTGAGAGAGGGACAGGAAATGGACTGAGGTGGGACGGAAGGGACAAAGTACTGGAAAAAGGAAGAGGGAGGGAGGGAGAAATCAACTAAAGAACGGTGGGGATAGATGCGAGAAGAATGTAAAGCGAGAAATTGAGACAGAGGTGGAAGAAAACGGTGGAAATGGAAGAAGGGGTCGGGGTTGCGAAAAGCAACAGAGTCGGGAATGAAGAGTGAGTGGAGTGAGAAAGCCAGAGAGTGGTAGAGATCGGGAGGGTAAGGAAAAGTGAGCTAATGTTTACAGAATTCAGTTGGTAAACAAAAAAGCGGAATAGGCAGATGGAGAACAAAGAAGTCGGCGGCATAAGGATCGGGGAGGATACATAAAGATCTGCAAATGAGAGTTAGTGAGACATGAAACGGATGATGGGCGTAGTCCATCCGTATGTGCACCCTCAGAGGGCATTGTTCCTTGCAGTGATACCCTTCCTTCCATCTCTCTCTCTCTCTCTACGCTTTCACCCTACCTCCTTCGTGTCTTATCCTTTAATTCCCACCACCTCCGACAGAGGGATCGTAAAAAACGGGGGCGTCGCAGGAGTTGAGGCGGTAGTGTTGTAGAGGAGAGAAGTAGAGAAAAGGAGTAAGGGTCAGGTCTGGACGGAGAGAGAGAGGGGGCGAAAAGGAGGGGAAGAAAGGGAAGGAGAGAGAGGGAGTGAGGAAGAGAGAGAGAGAGAGAAATATGGGGATGAGAGAAATCAAGATTGGCTTACGGAGAGAGATATGGAAAGAAAGATTGAAAGATGAAGTAAGGATGGAAGGAGGAGGTAGAATGTCTAGACTGATCATTCGCGGGGGCCGTTCGATTTTGGAACACGCTTACTAGATTGCACTAAGCCTGCCACCTGGATTATTATCACTTAATCGAATCAACTTAAGGAGGTGCGGAAAAAAAAGAAATAATAACCAAGAATTGAAAAACGAAATGTAAGACTGCGACGATCGAAACCGAGTAAACATCGGGTAGAAAAGGGGAAAAGTGAGAGTTAGATTGGAGGACGCGTATTTGTACACCGATGGCATGGATCTAACAGAACAACTTCATCACCCCGATATAAATTTAAAAACTACAAAAATTTCATCCTGATTTTTAAAGGCGTATACATGTAGTTACGCCATAGCAACTGAAATAATTCCATGGTTGCAAGCATAGCGGAACAAATTTTTCTAACATTAATGAGGCTGCTAGAAAGTTATTTACGCTGAATAGTTTTACAATTGAAGCTATAAATAACGAAGCGTCTCGGTGTGATCCATGATGCAGTAAACCACGATTATGGTAGGTAATCGTTTTTAAATCTCAGCAGGATAAAATTGGTATTAACATTCATTTCAGCTAGAAATGACTTACGAAATCAAATGCTACGAAAATTAATGAAATCTCTGAAAATTAGTTACCACGTAGACCTTCAATTATTACTCTCGTTGATACAGGCGTCGACTAAAACGCAACAGGAACTGCGCACCTGTGTGAACTCGCATTGATAGATAATTAGATATTTTTATTTGTAGGATAAAATACGTGAGAAGGCGTGCCCCCATTATATTTATATTTATAAACAAAAGGAAGACCACTCACATCTTCAAGGGTTTATAAAAGAGAGAGAGAGAGGGAAATAGAGAAAGCGAAAGAGAGAAAGTGGGAGATAAGGAAAGAGATCTGTGCGCCGCCCTCGTGGCGGGCGGAGTTACTCGCCCAATCGATAGAGGGCAGCAAAGGCGGCGGCGTCCTCTCCTTTACTATATATCTTTCCTCGCCACCTCTTCCCCCGCACCCCTTTCCCTCCTCCTCCCTCCCATCTTCCACTCTCCTTCCATTCCCTCCTTTACCCCTTCTTTCGCGAAACCACCCCTTGTTCTCTATTCCACACCGTTTTTTTTAATTCTCCCTCTTCCTCTTCTCTCTCTCTCTCTTTCTCCTTCCATTCGCCCGTTAATTTGCGAAGAATCCTTCGCATGGAGAAATATACATCATCCACTGTACGCCCCGACGCCTCTACCTCCTCCTGCTGCCCCTCCCTCCTCGATGCACCCCTTTATTTCATCCCCCACTCCTCTCCTACCCCCCATCTCTCTCCTCACTCCCCCTCCACTCTTCACCATTTCACATTCCCTCAGATTTCCTCCTCCTGCCGCCCACAGCGCTCGCGTAGCTCGTCAACTCTCCTCACCCCCCATTCTGCTCCTCCCTCCCTTCCTCGCCCCTCCCCCCCCTTCGAGACCACCTTGCCCTGCTCCTAAAGACCTCTCTCACCCCCGCCCCTCCCCCCTCCATCCATCCATACTCGCCCTCTTCACCCGTTTCCCAAGGTCAAATCCTCTCTTGCAACCATCCAACCGCCCGTCTCCCGTCCTCCAATTCCGCCACGAACGATTCCTAACCAAACTACCCCTTAACTACCTCTCTTTACCTTTACCCATCCTCCCTACATCCGAATCTCTCCTTCACCCATCTATTACTCTCTTTCCCTCTCCCTATACAACTCTCTATCTCTCTCTCTATCTCTCCCCATGCGTCTCTTCATCTACCTCTGTATCCTTCCACCCCCTCCCCCTTTCTCCTTCCAACTCTTCCTCCCTCTTCTCTCTCCTTTCCTCTCTCCACCATCTGTCTCACTCCTATATCTTCTGTCTCTCTACTTCTCTTTTCCTTCTATTTCCTCTTCACTCCTCTCACTTCCCCCATTTATTTTTTTCCTTTCTGTCTCTCTCTACCCTCTCTCTCCCCTTCTCTCTCTCCTCTCTCTCTCCATTTTCCACTCACTCCATATTTTTCCCCCTCTAACTACTTCTCTTTCTTCCCCTATCTATATCTCTTTCCCACTCTTTCTCCCTTTCCCTCTCTCCTTCCCTCCATCTCTCCATCTCTCTCCCTCCTTATGTTCTTTATCCTTGTCTCCTTCTCTTCCTTTCTCTCTCTCTCTCTCTCTCTCTCCTTTCTTGCCTTATGTTTTTTTATCCCTCCTGACCCCCTTCTTGGCTCTCCCAAAAGTGCCTCCCCCTTTCTCTCCCGCTCTTACCCCTTAAGATGAAGTGGAGAGGTGCTTGTGGGAGGGGAGGGCACAGGGAGCTGAGCGCAGTGGGCTTGCGGGGTTCTGAGGAGTAGGGTGCGCGGCGGTTGGAATGAGCATATCCGGCAGAAAAGGAAGGCGGCGGCACTCAAAAGGGGATGGAATTTGGGCTACACCGGAATTAGGGTATCGCCGTTGGTGAGAGACGTGGAAGAAGTTCGAGGGGGGGGGGGGGGGAAGAAAGGAGAGAGAGAGAGAAGGGTAGTAAGAGGGAGGAGGCAAGATCGCGAGGAGTGGGAAGGAAAGGGGTCGTTGAGGGGTAAGAGTTCGAGGGAGTTGAGAGGAGGGAGCGAGAGGGAGAGGTGTGTTTGTGCGAGGGGGAGAGGGTGGAGTCGGATAGGGAGTGAGAGGTGTCGCGGGCCGTGTAGGGAGGGGAGACTGATGGGATGATTTCGTATGGGAGTGGCGGCTAAGGAGGGAAAGGGAGATAAGGAGGGTGAGGGAGAGAACGGGGATAAGGAGAGGTTCTCGCAGGGGGCGCCCCATGCTCGTGTCGATCCCCTTCGTAACCAAAACACGGAGATTATGAAATTTTGGAAAATTGGTTAATTGTAATGTGACGAGCTGAAGATTGCGCTGCAGCTGAAATGATAATGAGAATTCCTCCTCGAATTGGCAGCGCTGCTATGCAGAATAAAACCCAAACAATAGAAATCGCAAAAAATACATTTTCGATGCTTTAGTACACTTAAAACAATTTATAGAAGATTGTAATTCTGTTGAAAATACTCCAATAGGAGCAAAAACTAACAAGTAGAAAACTCTTCCTTGTTATAACAAATCGTCCAATTATCTTGAATAAAAAATTCAGAATAAATGAGAATATTACAAAAATTACAGTTCATCAGTCCAGCGCCTTAAGACATCTCTATACGTAAAATAAATAGGACGCCATTTTTTTTGTTTGACGAAATAACGTAAATGGCGGTATGTGATGTTCTCGATGAGAAAATGGTTCCTCGTAATTAAGTGAACGGGGATAACACGAGGGTAAAAAGGGTCGAGCGTGCCCTCCGGCCAAAAAACAACGGGCTACCTAATCGCAACCAAAGGGAAATATGCCTCCATTTCTATTGGGATGTTATAATAGGAAGGGTGAGGCCAAGGCAGAGAGAAAGAGATAAGCCGGAATTGAGATAAGAGGAAAAGACGATGGATAAGATACGAGAAGGGGAATAATGGAACGATAAAAATAAAGAGGAAAAGAAGGGAGATAAAAATAGAGGGTATATAGGAGAAAGGGTAAGAGGAAAAGGAAAGTGAAAATGTGAAGAGAGAGAGAGAGAGATGCAAAAAAGACGGAAGGTGGGCACCGTGAGGAGGAGAGGAAATATAAGAAGGGACCATGGAGAGAATGAGATTCTAAACTAGAGCTTACGGTAAGAGAGAATGGGAAACTTTGAGGTAGAGAAAGACAAAAGATCATAAAGAGAAGAAGCGATAAAGAGGAAAGGACGAGAGAAAGATGAGAAGAAAGAGAGAGAGAAAGGGAGAAAGAGAAACTCCTTTTAAATTCGGGACGGCGCTGGCATCATTGGTCTTATGAGCCACAGCGGTAGTCATTTATCCTTTCTTCACCGCTTTAAATACGGGAGACACGGAGAAAAGAGCATAAGCGATGGCACGACTACTACTTTCTATAATTCCCACTGGCAAAATGCAAAGATCTCCTCCTCCCTTCCGCCTAAACCTCCTCCCTCCAACCTTCCCTCTCCCCACTGCTGCTTTTATATATTCCCGGGATTCCTCTCTTTCTCCCTCTCTCTCTCTCTCTCCTTTCCCTCTGGCGTTCCGGGAAAGGAAGACCGGTGAGCCGCGGAGACCAGGGACGCGGAGGGGGATTTGGAGGAAGGAAGGACGCACAGTGAGAGAGAGAGAGAGGGAGTGAAGGAGAGAAAAATGAGATAAGAGAGATGAGCAAAAAAAGAACGAGGAAGATGGGTAAAAAAAGGGAGTGAACGAGATATGAAAGAGGGAGAGGGTGTAGGAGAGAAAAAATTAAGGGAAATAGAGAGAGAGAGAAAGCGATAGCGAATAAAAGGAGAGGAAAAGGAAGAGAAGGAATGAAGAGGAGGGGAAAGGAAGATAGAGGGGGAGAACGATACAGAGAGGGGGAGAGGTAGAGAGAGAGGGGGGGAGAGGAAGATGCCGGGGGAGAAAGGAATGAAAAGAGTGAAGTGGAGGGAGGCGGAGAGAGCGAGGAAAACGGAGGGGAGATGCATGCAGAGGGAGGGAGAGAGAGAGAGAGATGGGGAGGGGGGAGGGCAGGGAACAAGTTAAAATGGCGGATGGGGCAGAGATGTGAGGCAGACACAGCTGTCCAAATCGACCGCCACTTGCCCCGTCGCCTGCCCTGGCAAAACCCTATTCCCCGCCACCTCCAACACTCACAATCCGTTCAAAAACCCTGCGCAAACCAATATTAATCTATTCTAACCAAGATAAACCAATCTCGTCTCTTTCCAAACACAACCTTTGAATATATTCCAACTCTTTCTATATATATATACACACAGCCTGAGTCTTAAAATATTTAATGGAAAAAACCATCACTTGGCTAAGATGGTCACATATGTTTTTCTTCGAACTGCATCCATCGGAAACGATTATCTAAATAATCGTTCGTCCAAACGTAGCTTTTCTTTAGCACTCATTCTAGACTAGAAGCCTATCCGTGCGCATTTTTTGACTTAAAGGAAAAGAATGCTCTCATTATAAATGACGCAGTTGTTTTTAAAAAAAATCACAAATCAAGTCATAAGCGAGTCTTAAAATTTCGTTTTTTTTCTATTCTCCCCCGGATTAGAGAGCACGTGGCGTTTTTCCTTAAAATAATCGTATTCAAGACGGAAAACTGCGCAGAAAACCTAGGATTTTACACTCCTGATGGAAATATTTTAAAATGGCAAGGCTTTAAAAATATTAAATATCATAGAATTAAGATATCATTATTTAGCGAATTTATTTCGAGTTTAGAAAATTGAAATGTATATATAAAAACGAATGATAAAATTTTAAACCGCAAATTGGCACAATGTCTCTGCTACAGCCATAAAAATTTTAAAAATCCAGACGCGCAATTCAGCTACAAAGTAACCGGAATCATTTTTGATTAACCGACATTAGAACATTTACGATTGCTGCTTCTGATTGTGAGCCGAAATTCGCATCTTGTTTTACTAACCTTTTTATAGCAACTGGAGAGACATACTGCGTCAATTTTCTTTTAGTCGTTATGGGTACTTTATGATTCTATATTGAAATCTCTACGCAACTTTGTTTATTTTGTATGCTGGCAACGGAAAATATCTTGACGCGAAAATGATTCCGAATATTTTTTTCGCTTTTTCCTCGCCATCATTCCCAATTTTATTCTTCTTTCCGCCCTTAATTTCTAACCCCCTCCATTTGTCCTTCCTCCGTCATACGCCCATGACGTTTCCTTTAATATAATTCCAAACCTCCTCATATTTATCGCCACGCATACAACGGAATTATGAGCAAAGATGGGAGAAGAGGATTTTAAGTTTAATTCGAAGGAATTAATAAGTATTTCGGAAAAAGGGGAATATTTCGGGGAGAAACTTCTCCATGCGTTCTACTTTCTTCGCAACGCCCTCTTCAATCACCCACCCCCCTCTATCTCTCTTCTTCTCTCTCACGCCCTCTCTTTCTCTCCCTCTTCTTTTCTACCCAAATGAAAATCCTCTTTTTATTCTTTGACTGAGGGAGAAAGCGTGGAATTGGGTCAAGTGAACTTAATGATCGCCGAGGGTATTGGTAGAGTGGATGGGGGAGGTGGAGGGGGGGGGGGGGGAGTGGGAGGGATAGGGTTATATGAAGGGTTCGGAGGTGTTGCTCAAGGCGGCGGCTGTGAGATCAGTGATCTCCATTCGAACCCTTCACCTGAATCGGCGTCTACGCCCGCCCTGCAAATCGCGAACTAAGCATAATTTGTAGAACAGCGAGAATAGAAAGGGTGAGAGAGTGCAATGCTCGTAAGAATAAACAGTATAAATACAAATTTCCTTTATCTGAAAATTATGTAGATTTTCGTTGCATTCGTTATTAACGGCATAATTAGTTCAACATATACAATTCGTATAAAGAAAACATCTTCCTAAACACGTTTGATATTAATTCATAACTTATTTATTATAGTAGTCAAACATAATTAATATTTTTCTTCTCAACAAATTCTTAGATTTTTATCGAAATATTCTCGCGTCTGAAAAACTTGTTGAACTAAAATTAGTTTTCGTGGATTTATTTATCAATTAAAAAGAGAAAAAGTAACATAGCAAGAGCTGGTTATGCTGAGTTAAGTGAATAAGATCACTAGTCCCCATAATTTTCAAATTATGTCGTCCTCGTGTAATAAGTTTATGGAATGGTCAATTACGTTTTTGTCTGGGTAGACACAACTAATGATTACTGCGTGATGTTATGCTTGCGTGTATCAAAATAACATTTATTTAAAATAGCTATTAATTAATATCATTTTATAAAAGTTATATATTTTCCTGTTCACTCTGATATGACTGCTGATATTTGAATGACAACTACTCTCGAGTAGGAGCAATAGAAAAACTCGGGTGTAATGGAATTTCTTCTGCCGCAAAACGCCTTTAAAGAATTAAATGCAAGAACTAGAGGCCTTTTCGGCAATACCGAACTGCCGTCATTACGGTAACGTAAATAAATCGCCTTCGAACCGTTCGATTTCATTAACTACGCAATTTTATCTCTCCCCGCTTTACAAATTTCCTATACGTAGACACGGGCACTCGAATGAAGCTCATTTATTATTTTTTTAAAAATGCTTGTAAAGAAAATCGAAATAATCGACTGCGGTCGCCGCTGCTCATTTATCGGGTACGACGCGATCGAGGAAAATCGAATTGAAATTACATTGACTCAAGGAAAGTACCGATAATGAAAAAAACTGGGCTCCTTTCCAGGTTGCCAGTGAAAATTCGAGGCGACTCTCTCCCTCTTTTCCCTCCTCATCTCTCATCCTCTCTCCCTTCCTCTCTCTCTCTCTCCACCTCTTCCTCTGCTGCCGGAGCGGCGAAGCGGAAAACTACGCCCATCGCGTCGCTCGAAATATGCACTGAACCACGGAACGGCGACTTATGCTTGGTCCTAATATGATCTATGTCAAAACAGGGCGAGAGATGGAGGAAGCGAATAGCATAAATTGACTGTTGGACGGACTTTTAGATGAGGTTGCTTCACGGTGAAATATACGACCAATATGTAAGTGACGAAATTTATCGTGTCGTGTAAACCTCTGTGTTGCTAATAACTCACCGAGCGTGAAAAATTTCTTCGATGGAGCTTCAGAACTGAATTATAAATCTCGTAAAATTGTTACAGTAAAGTTATTCAGAAGTTCAAAGTCGTGTAGATTAAAGTAATAATATTTTTAGCGCGATAAGCCATTTTATCAAGAAGAGGTAAAGACATTGGCTATTGACGCCATTCATATAAGCACCGCAAAGATACTGGAAATGAAACCGCAGTCTTTTGCGCAGTTTTCACGAAACGTATCCAATATTCGCAATTAATTATTTCAAGAAATTATTTAACTTTTTATTATTCACTCAAAGAGATTTTTAAAATGTTCTTTTTTTAGACATTCTTGAACGATTTAAATCGTTAGACTAGATTTGGTTATCTTAATTCGTCGTATATGGATTAAGTTAATTTTCTCTACAACATTTTAAATGGAAAATAAAATATACGCGTTAAGTCAATGCAAAATAAATCGACGATACATTATCAATTATTGATTATATTCCCATATTCTAAAAAACACGACCCCCTTTTTTGGAATTTAGTTACTGATAATCTTTAGAGTAACAAATTTGAGCGAAGCTTGTCGTTCAATTTCTGAGCGTAAGAACAACCTAACTAGTTTGGATAGAAAATATAGATACACTGCTTAAATGATATGTCAACTCTCGATTTGAAAACAGGTGACAATAAAGAATGTTGAATGAGGTAACATCAGTGAGCCTGTTTCTCCACGCCTAAAAATCAAAAAGTTCAGTCTAAGTCAGGGGTGGGCAAACCGCGGCCCGCGGTGATATTCAATCGGGTACTATAATACATGTTGCGTATGGAACCCTTACGAGATAGGCCTTAATCAGAGCTAGAAAAACTTCAACGAAACAGAAATGGTAGGCAAGTAAGTGTCATGAGCCTAACAAATGAGCTTGGATGGGAGCCTCTGGAGAAACGGCGAGAAAAATCTAGGCATCGGCTATTGCAGAGATTTAGATAGGAAGATTTTAATGATGAATTTTCAGGCGTAATTAAGAGCCCAACTTACGTAGTGCGACATGACTACACTGACAAGATTCGAGAAATCGATTGTAGGACCGATAGATACAAGAAATCCTTCTTCCCTAAGTCGATAAGAGAGCAAGCACAATAGGAGAATAAGATGATAGATCGGAGATAATCTCCCCCTGCCACACACCAATAGCGGTTGCTTGCAGGGTAATTATTAAGATTCAGATAATTCATGTCAAATTTACGGTGGACAAATCAAAATATTTTTGTTCGAAGGTTATTTTCTTCCGCTGCAGTATACAAAATGTGTGATTGATCGTTCATATTCATAACAATGTATTAGAAAAATATAAATTTTTGATAGCCGAATGAAAAGAAGCCCGTGTTGTACGTGCTCATTAGAATAGAAATCACTCTTTTTTGAAACACTGTAACTTGCTTACATCATTAAGTACGTAAATATCCCTCAACGTTGTTTACTTTTCTTACGGAATTTTTATGCGGCCCGTGCTTCCTATCTTGAATGCGCATGCGCCCCCCCCCCTCCCCCCCGCCTCTCCAGTTGAAGAGTTTGCCCATCTCTGGTCTAAGGGGATAAATACTTGCTAAAATTGCGAATAAATGAATGTGGCATCACTTCTAAATTCATTGTGAATAATTAATTTATGAAAAAGACATTCTAAAAACTATAAACCTTTTCCGTGCAACATTCTCGAAAAAATATTTTAAAATTATTATCTGACTCACTTTTAACAATGCAACCTTAGACTTGCAACGATTATGTTAAATTTACATTTTTGTGTCCCTTGAGAACATGTACACAAATCGCTAAACCCTGTTTTTGTAATAAAACTGTAAGACGCAGACGTTAAAGAGGAAATTCCAACAGCCGTACGAATGGAAGTGACACGAACGACTCCCATAAAAGTTGCGTGGGAGTATCCGATATTCCGATTAAAAATATTCTTCCATTTTCAACGTATAATATCACGGAGTTGCCAAATATTTTTAGGATATCTTCTTTGCTCCAGAAACAGATGTTGGGAAAGGCACCAGTCTACTGCGCAAAAAGATCGTTCTCGAAAAATAGCTTTCCCTAAAGCCCTAAAACACCTTAAGAATTTCGTAAACATCGCGAAATCAAGTCGGCAAGGTCTCACCGAAAGAATTTGGTTCTTTAGATGTAAGATACAATTCTGCAGGGGTATGGCTGCTTACGTAAGAGCGCTGGGTAAAAAATGGGAGAAATTTCGTAGCGCTTACGGCGTAGTTTCCTCCATCTACAACCGTAGCTTAAAATGAAATAAGAGGCGAGGATGCAAGTAACAGTTTCGAAAATATCTCCATACCTAAATTAACGAAATGAATACTCAACACTGTAATAAACACCAAACCGGAGAATGACATTAATTCATCTATGGGTTTCACAAGAAAAACTCGCATTTAGATCAACTTAACAACCTTCAAAATTAATGGAAATTCATTTAGATGGAGTCACATTTTTCGTAATTTGTATTAGCTATGCGGAAAAATTTGGTGATGGGAACAGATTCCAAGTATGTTTGCTGGTTTATTATTTAAAAAAATAAATTCCTAATTTTTTATCAACTAATTCATTTTATTTTTGCATAGAAATAAATACGCACCGAAAAACGTGGAATTATCTAAAAGTATATTACAGAAAGGTTAAGTTTTCAAGTAACAAAGGAATAATCATTAGATCTTCTTTCAAGATATGATAAATATGCTGTAAAAATGACTCAATGGTCGGGAGAGCATTCATTGAACGGCAGCCTTTGACAATTCTTTAGAAAAATTCTTGAGTAATTCCTAAAGTGAGTGAGATTTTAACAATGACTATAATAGTGGTTTCTAATATAGAGAAAATAATCAGATAATAGCAAATTAATAGAGAAAACTGCATCAAACGTATGGGGAAAGAAAAACAGATTAGGAATGGAATATAGGAGTAAAAAGATGTCACCCAGAGTCAAGATACAGATTATACTAGGAAAATTGCGACTTCTAATTCTATGTTGCGTACTGATAATTAGGAACAGGGAAATGTAACATAATAGATTGAGAAACTCTTCGGGCTTGAAACTGTGGTCCAAACGACCCACACTAAAAACCAAAATGTAGTTTTGCAGCGAGGATATAACATGCGAAAATCATTAAGGCAATTGCGCTCGTTTAGAAAAATAAATGTTTGCCTTACCAAAATCTATGGCGACGTTAAATATTCGAATAAACTGGGGATGGATGCTTTTCTTTAAAATAGTGTATATGGCTCAAAAATGGTTGTGCGAGGAAAGGACCCCAGTGGGCGGAAAAAGGGAGCTAGCGAAAGGGAACTTTTTAGACTCGCCATCGTACCTTTTCCCCGAACGTATGTTGGAGTGAGTGTTGATCGCGTGAGCAGAGGGCCAACCGTCAAAGCCATTCTTAAATTAATTTTTGTCCCATATGAACACCGACATTAATTTCAAAGAGGGAGGAGAAAAATCTATACTTGACTGGAAATCGGACATGGCTCTTCCACTTGCCAGACGGTTTCTTTATCCGACCAAGTTATCAAGCCATTATGATTATTCACTCTCGGATTAAAGTATTTCGGGTAACGTGCATTCTCCCAAGAATATAACACTTTGCTACTTTACATACCATCAGCATTGCAACAAATATTATGTCGAAGTTTATGCTACCGAGTTATATTTTACCAATAATCAAGAGAAAATTATAATGTTCACCACATGGGTGAAATCGAATACAAAAATTATGTTTCTCCAATAATAAAAGTGGGGAAATCTGATGCGCATTTATACTAGAAAGCGGCCGCCATCAGTGGTGACTGATCAACGGAATTCTGCAATCGGAGAATCGCTACTTATGACGGCTTCTTTGTTGCCGAAATTCGCGCTAGTTTTTCCAAACCTACGATATATTTATGGCTCTCGGAGAAATATACTTCCACAATGCCCTTTATCACGTTTTCTTAAAATTCGTTATTTATCGCTTATAAATGTCATTCCGATATTCTGACTACTTATAACGCATCCTTAACTTCCTGTTTCACCAACAACACCCATTCTACATCGACCACGTGAAGGCGTAAAAGATCAGGCAGATTCGGGCCTAAAAAACGCAAATCCCCCGCGGAATTAAACAAAAAAAAATAGCAATTCGAAAATAAAAATAATAAAATCCTCCCGAATTTTACCCTTCGATATTTGCAGCCGAGAGGAGAAAATAAAAAAAGAGAAGGGAGTCGCGCCTTCTACTCCCATCGGATGCATAAAAAATGTAACGTGCCACGATCGGGAGAAAGTGCACACCGCGGAAATTGTGATGCATCGTAAGATCGTATATATCGTATATTGCGTGTTTCAACAGCCGGGGATGGCGGTAACTCGAAACCGTCGCTTCCCAAAGTGAAAAAATCTGATGTGGCCAACACATGACTTTCTCCATATTTGGGGTATAGATATTTAAGTTATCATGAATAGCATTAAAAGGCAAAATTATTATTTCGTATCGTAGAAGAATAGTCGTCCTTATTGCCGTAAATTACATGTTGAATACGTTTACAGAATTCACCGCTAGCTGGTGGCGCTGTGTACTGGAAATCTAAGAATAAGTTAAATATCTCCGAAATAGATGGTTCTACGAAAATTTGCTTCAAACTAAAGTTGGAAGGAATGTTATTTTCTATAACGCTGTTACTTATAAAGATTGTAAATAACGACGTTTTAAAGGAGATATTTGACGGAAACCGAAAAATCCGATTATTTATAAATAATTCCTAAACAATAACTGCTATGGAAAATTGTTTCGATAAAAGTTGTAGGAAATTACATTCTCTATAATACTTGTATCAATATATATACAATAATGATGTTTTAACGGAGAAATATCGCAAAAACCGAATCGGGTTTCAAATAAACCTCGACTTCCGGTTAACCGGTATTGTCCAAAAACTAATCAGTTCTTTGTGTTCATGCTAAAGTGTTATATTATATGAAATTTGGTATTAATATGACAAGTACTTTTTCAGTTAGAGCGCCCACAATCGCAAACACACACATCATTCCGAAAATAGTCTAACGTCTTCTAGGGACCTCAAAACGTGTATTTCCGCTGAAATATCGAAGTCGATTTTTTTCGTGATTATAATACTTTCCCTATACTACGTATGGCGAAAGTAAAAAGGAGGAAGGAAGGCTTTAAGACTCTCCGGGAGATCCCTCCATCCACTCCTCCCCTTTTACGAACCACGTTCCTCCCCCACCTTTCATCCCCCCCCCCCCCAACCCATTCCTCTCCCTCTTCGCACCCTCTCCCTAACCCTTTCTCTTCGCAGAGGCCAACTCTACGGTCAAAAGGGTGTGGGTCGTAGCCTCTAAGATCCCAGTTGGAGTATTTGGAGAGCATTCGAGCCTATAAGTGCCTATCGGTGAAGTGGCAAACCCCTCCTTTGAACGTCTCACGTACTATCGAATGGCATCTAGCAATTAATCGGCTGATAGGTTTAGTCCCTAATGTTTCGTTGATGGAAATTACACGCCCTTACACGAGGAGACCTCGTGTACAAAGAGGTCCCTTTGTGCTACAATGAATTCTACCGTCGCGAGATCCTAGGTTCAATCGGAAACGTATTCTCGAAAGACTAATAATTCTGACGGAAATAAAGTGGTAGAGAAAGGGAAAGTACGAGAAAGGAAAACAACATTGATAAAAAGAGATGTAGAACAGATGAGGTAAAGGAAAAAGACAAAAGAAGAATAGGCAAGGAAAAACGGATAAAGAAAGATATACATAGGTATTCTGCCTATCAATTAACAATCAGTTTTCTTTAAATGGAATTTCCAGATGAGGTGAATAATATATATTGGGTAATTACTCATTCAACCGAATCTCTTAAAAAAAATGATTGTGGAACAATGAGGGTTTGGTGAAGAAATCTATAATTTTATAATGTGACAATACTATCATTTGAGCACACTCACATAGTTTAACTTCCAGAGAACAATAACATAAAACTTAATATTATATCAGAAAATTATTATGTAGAAATAAGTCAGATGATTATATTTTTGAAGCTATAGCATGTTATCAAACGACTGGAATTGATTTTATATCCATTGCGTTTGTTACACAACAGCATATAAGACACGCTATCGACTAAAAAAAAGAATCGCTTACCATTTATTGGTAATAGATTCGCTATGTACTTACCAATAAGCGAACCAAAGCCTCCCCCACATAACATGATTAACAGGACAGAGGAAATGTGACACTTACCTGGAAATAAAAGAAAGGAAAAACAGATCAGTATTATTCGAACTCGTCCTCTTATTGTCTCTCCAAACAGAGGACATTTCAGCAAAAAAAATCGATGGCGCTTGCTTTTGTTTTTCCAAAGAATGTTCCAGTAAAACTAAACAATTTACAACACGCAAATTTAAAACTGTCAACGAATTACAAAAAGGGAGGCGAATAATTTTCGAAAACGCTTTTTTTTTTAACGGAAGCTTTGCTAGAATATGGAAGCGCCATCAGACGGCTTCCTCAACTCAAACATCAACTCCTCGTTCATATACAAACGCACTCCAAACTTGAAAAAATAAATGGACGGAACGAGAAATGCGTTGCCAAGGGCTGATTTTTGAATCTTGAAAAAACAAATTTACTCTTCCAGCCTCACTCGCTAATGGAAGAGAAAATATGCCGAAACTTTCATTTTTCCACCGACACAAAAACAATATTTGGCGATGGACGATTAAATATCCAATTAACTGCGGTTATTTGACTAAAGTTTTCTCATTCATTTGCCGTAAAATTCATACAAAAAATTGTAGCTGTTTATTTCAGTCATTCCTAATTATTTCCAATTATATTTTGTTTTTCCCTTTAAATAAATAAGATTAATTCACGATTACTATGTATTTTGTTAAGTTTCATTTTCATTCAAAAGAGTATTCTAAAATACGTTAGATGTAATATAAAATGTCTTTACGAGTAATAACACTGATGCCATACACTTTGGTCAAGAGGAATTTAGCTTTTAATGGAAGAATTTTCTCATTTGAAGCGTTTATAATAATATTGTGTGTCATTTATAGATTAATAGTGAAACCATTAAAACTTCTTTTTCTCTTAAGATCGACTCTGGATAAGAACTTTGCTCTCTCACTTAGATCCTTATTTCTACTCCCTTTCCGCGCATTTTTCAAAGTCACAACAGCAAAATAAACAAAGTAAAAACAAAGTTACAATCGATTTATGAAATAGGTAGATGGAAGGCGATAAATGCCTTGTAATCACAACAAGCAAAATTACAGACCCACATCGTCAGCGTCAGGTGAATAAATTTCTTTTCTTTTCAAAATGTCTCCTTTCACTAATCCACCAAAAATAATTTCAGTCATTGGACATTCTATTGATCGATATCCGTTTCTTGTTACCAAAATGAAAAACCTTCGTACATTCGTCAGTTTTCAGTCGGGTCGAGTCACTTTATGAATAGCGTAATTCTTCATGGTAGGATACCATTCCTGATGCCAGAAGCCTCAAGGGACAAACGCACACACATACATGCACATACAGACAAGCAGCTACACAGAGGAGAGAAACCCGATGGGTGATTCAGCCCAATCGGGATTCTAAATGCACCAAGAGAGGCAACAGGCGCCTCTAAATTCCCTTCCGACCGAGAGGCTGCAATAACTCGAGCAATATCATAATGAAACGCAAGCAGAGGACAGGCAGACTGAATAATCCGTCACCACGTAGATTGAAACCCGGTTCTGTAGCATGGAAAGACGATAACCATTCCACCATTCGACCTGTTTTCGCACGAATTAATATTAGAGAATGAGAGTTTCGGAGTGGATCCGGAATGAAATAGTAGTTAGAATAAAATATTTTAGTGAATTTATCGCAACTTTTTATTTTAAAGACAAAGCTGCGATTCCTTCTTAAAAGGGCAACGCTAAAAATTCCCAAAAGAATAAAACAATAAGAATAATACTTTTACGTCGCTTAATTAAAAGAAAAAAATATTTCATAAACATTCGCGTGGAAGTTTAATTTATCTAATCTAGATCATTCTTTTATAAATTTAAGTAACTTATTTGAAGGTTTCACGTGCTCAAATGCACATCATTGCACCGCAGGCCTTCGCTAACTGCAGAGGTTACGTTCATGGAAAACAGCGCATACCAAAACCGATAGGGCAATGGAAATAAAGAACTTCGGTTATTGCCTCGTATATCTAAAGACATTATCACTAGAATAAGTAGGTATATATTTTTATCACAAATAACATAGTAGGGACCTTTTCTTGCCTATCCTCTTTCTCTCCCGTGAGCACATCAGGATGCCTCAACTACTAATCCATTTCAACCATTACACTGATGTCCTCGTCTGTTTTCCTTCTAACACGATTAGTCCTCGGTTTGCGACTATACCTGTCGCTCTCAAAATTTCAATCTATTCCACGCAGCCTTCTGTCCAGTATGCATATGGTCCATACCGATTATTGCATTTTTTTATCCTCAGCAACTTCTCTATTTGGTTTCGGAAGTAGAGGGAATATATATCCAAGGGACGGGTACTGTGTGTAGTCGGTCGCGAGAGGAATTTTAATTGCACCAACAGTTGAAAACGAGCTTTATCTCAATTACTTCTGGCTCGAAGCGCTGTCATGATTAACAAGAAGACTAACTTAATATGGGTTGACATTTTAAGCGAGAGACCTTAATTCTATTAACTTTAGTCGATTTTTATTCAATTATTAACAACAGTTTGATTTATTTATAGCAGATGCTGAAATTGAACTCCGCCATATGGATCCCTAAGTCGGTGCGACGGAGCATATCATCTTTAGAACGGAATGTTCTCGCTAAAAACGATCACTATTATGATTTTACAAGAGGTTACAAGTAAACACCATAAAAATAATGTCACATGCTCATTCACAAAGAACTAGGAAATGTTCCTAAATATATTCCCTGATATTTCAAAACTGAATTGAATTTCATCCATATATTTCACCATAAAACCCAACAGGTCAGCACATAATTGCTAGTTAAAAGGGGTCGGACATGCGCAAACGTTTTTCACATGACCTATAAAATAAAAATCTCGAACCCTAGTTTTATTAATTACAATCGAATCTCTCTCCGTTCCTCTCGGATGTACAAGCATAAAACAGTTGGCCGCGTTGAAACTTTTACGCGCCGCGTAGATCTTTCCAACAGATTGATGTTTCGCGTGCGTGAAATCAGCTCATTAAGATCACTTTATCGTCTCGACGAGTCGAGCGCGCGCACACAGACATGCACGTAGGGGAGCGCGACGTAGCCGGCAATAAGTTGGAGCGCATTAGTTGGACGAGTGAATGAGCCGATAGCGGGAGATAGCGGCAAAATTATCGTCCCGAAACGCAACGATCCTAAAGCAGCGAAAACGACAGCCGCCGAGCCCAAGTCGATATTAATGATGGTGCCGCGTTAAATTAATCAGAAATCGCGCGGGCGATCGGTTATACCAGAAGGGAGGAAGTCCGGGATTCCCGAAATCAGACATGACGACGATGGCGTGGCGGAATTAAAAGAAAACTTATTTCAGTTTAATATGGACCTCGGTTGCGAATATTTTTTCGAATATAATTATCGATAAAAATCTTAACTCGCGACACCTATCTCACGTTTGAAAGTGTTAATATATATTACATATTATTATTATTAATTTATATGTATAATCCTTTCGCTGAAGGTAGGCCGTGTCTTCTCTGACCTATCACCTGTTATTATCATGTTTGGTACTCGAAATATATTTTTACCTCCGGTTTCATTTAGTGTGTGCATGCATGTATGTATCTGTGTATGTGTATATGTATCTATGCATGCGTGTGTGTATACAGAGAAAGAGAGAGCAAGAGAATCAGAATTAATTAAAGGCCTGAATAAAATCATCGACACGATAATCACTCTCACAAGTTGAAGGGAATCGATTTTCAAGCCCCTCTAAGGATATTACCCGTTTGGATCAATCACCCCACAGCGTAAAAACGGTCATAATTTTGAATCCCATAACTTCCTAATCGAGAGCTTTCCGAAGAGCAAACTTCCCCCCTCTTTTCCCCTCCACACGAGAAAAAAAACGAAGAGGAGAGGGGAGGGTGACAGAGAGAGAGAGAGAGAGAAAAGACCGTTGTGCAGGATTGGCCGTTGTCATGGAAACCTTTGTCGAAGGGCGTTTCACTCCACTAACAGGAGTACATATTCCGTGCGAGCGCGGAACATGCAGCGAGGATAGGACCCCCGAAAAGTCCGAGAGAGAGAGAGAGATAGAAGGGACGGAATACTCCCCCATTGACGGTGCATACCCTTCACCACTCCATCTGTCTTTCGCACACACACACAACACCCTCTCCATCCCACTTTTTCCCTCCTCCCCTCCCATACTTCACTCCCTCTCTCTCTTTCTCTCTCGACCCCTTTCCCTCTTTCGGCCAATCCCCGCTCTCGCCTCTCATCCCTCTCTTTCTCTCCCCTTTACCCTCCTTCATCTCCTCTCTCTCTCTCCATCCCGCAACCTTAAATCCCCGATCCCCAAAACACACCGCGGCAAAAAACGACGACTCAAATGTTTTTCCTTAAGGTCCCCTTATCCCATCCCTCAACCGGCTCCTCCCTCTCCGAAAATTATCACCAATCTTTGCCTCCCTTGTACTTTAATTCGGTGGTCTCCCGGGCGCCTCGGCATATTTTTTTCTCCCCGCTTGTTTTGCGGATGTTGCCAACCCCTCGCGTAAGGAGGGGGAGAGAGAGGAAAAAAACGCTATATTAAATCGGACTCCCGCAGATTCTTGGCGTGCCACTTCAACTGTTTTCTCCCGCCCTTGGGTTGGGATGCCTCTGCTCTTCTCACGTCCTTCCTCTCCTACGCTCTTCCTCTGCCCCTGTCCCGTGCCTCCCTACCCGGTTTTCCCTCTTCTATTTATAACCCCTCTGTCCATCTCTTAAATCCATGCTTCCCCCCAACTTTCCGCCTTTTATGTTTTCCTTCCTCTCTTTATTCGCGCACTCCCGTGTAAACTTACACTTTAACCTGCGTCGTTTTTCCCCTACCAACGTAACCACCTCAATAATTCTTTCTTCGCCACTGTTAATCTTTCAATCCTTCTCGCCTAAAATGACCCTTTTTGTCCTCCACTTTCTCCCCGTATCACCCTATTCACTTCTCGGTATCAATCGTTCCATCTCGCTCATGCATTCCTCAACATCTTTCAATCTTTGGTGTCCTGTGTGCTTATCTCCTACATCCTTTTATTTCTACCTCCCTTGAATACTCTTCCTAAAAATGTCTCTGTTTATATCTTCCTCCCAAAACTTACGCTGCACTCTCCGCACTTTCCCTCTATCGTTTCTTGCGCTAATTAATCGGTAAAATAACACGTCATTATTTTTATGAATTTGCAAAATAGCTTTCCAAATAGGTTTTATGCATTATCAGCTCTCAATAGAAGATTAATAATGAATTAACTATTTTCTGTCATGAATAATATGGTCATCTGTGTGGCCGCTGAATTAACACGATTAAAATGTATCCCAATTTACAATCCAAATTCAATTTACTGCGATAAACAAACATTTGAATAATTACATTAGTTAAGTTGCCCACAGAGTCTCTCCAAAAACAATTAACGCTAAAGAGTTTTAGAAAATGAATATAAACTAGTAGGGCAGCCCCGGATCTCCGATCCTCAATGCGATTTAAATAAACTGAAGGTTTAGTGAAACAATTTTTATTGAATAATTAATGAAATAAATGAAATTCAAAGTATTAAAATAAAAAAGCATTTTATCTCACCTTAATATAAAGAGTAAGGGCCGACAAATAATTTTTAAACGCAAAAGTTCGCACCTCAGCACCGATTTACGTGTTTTTCTCTTTGGACAATACTGGGGTAAAAACAACCCTTAAAATTTATTATTATAAAACTTTTATAGTGTATCATCATTTTTTCCGAATACCCCACATTTCTGTAAAATTTCATCGATGTTGCATTCTGCAAGCATTTTTAAATTTAGCATTTTTACAATTTAGAATTATTTCCAATGGATTTTGTACAAAATCATATAACCGTGTCAAATTTCAAGTTTGTAGCTCATTTAGATTGGAATTTCGACAGTTTTGGATTTTTTCCTTCAGTTGTGACCAAAAACCTATAATCCTACCAAATTTCAAGTCTCTAACACATCTACAGATGTTAAGAATAAATTGTACACAAATGCTGACAGACGTCAACGCAAAATAAATATATAGTTAGATTTCTTACAAACATGTTATTGAAACAGGTTAAACAGATGTTAACAATAAATTAATTTAAAATAAAACACAATTCGCTGTTAACTTGTTTGTTATATACATGTTATTGACACAGCTAGAAACGCTTCCCATACGCAGTCAACAGAATAATTATCCGTAAATATTTACATTGCTTTGCTTCATTAATTTCGATGGTCAAACAACAGTTCGAAGCGAATAACCCTTTTCTTTAGTCTATTTGAAGGTTTAATTGGCATTAAATGAATTGGAGCCAACAATGAGAACAGCCTCCTTGGCAACGCCCGAAATGAGTATGAAAAATACGCAAATTTCGAAAAATCATGCGTATTTCTGAAAAATTCGACGATATAACGTGTAAACATCGCAAGAATAAGATAGTTTAAAGCTTTTGTCGTCGAATAAAGCAAAAAAGAAGAAAATCGGTCCATATTTACGTATTTTATTGAATGAAGGAAAAAAACCTTGCACTCTGAAAAATCGAAAATCCCGTGTAAACTTATGGGAAAATATAATTGTCTCCTGGATTCGAATCCGGGACACTTTAGCAAACGAAAATATTTTTCCAGGGACCTCATAGTCAGTAGAAACAAAACGCCGTTTACCGCATATCTTTACGACGAACGGTTCTCGAGAAATACGCCGATATAAATTGTACACAAATGTCGACAGACGTCAACGTAAAATTAATATATAGTTAGATTAGATATGATAATAAAGGGAGGAATGTTGAGACATTCCAACCCCTAATTTAAGAAAAAAAAATCAACGCAGTTTTCATATTTTTAAGTTTAAGTGGTTAAGCTCATTATTATCGACAGAGTAAATGTTTTATGCCGTTATGATGGTAACCTTGACTTGGGTATATTGAGATTCCTTCTAACATTTTTTACCAAATATATACCCAATTTCACGCCGTGATATTTTTATTAAAATAACATTCCAGAATTACAACATTTGTGCCGGATTTTCCTAATTATTCTTGTATCTTCTTGTGAATAACAATAATTGCTCCGCAATATAGCCTTACCGGTGTTTCAGCCTATCAATACAAAGAACATTACATAAATATGCAGAACACTTCCAAACAGAATTTCACCATTATTAACGATAGATATGTATATTACGACTTTTAAAAGATTTTAATTTATTTTATAATTCACGGGAGTAAAAATTAGAAAACGGTTCTTTAATGCTTAATAACAAGGAGAAATATATTATCAAATCCACATTTTAGAGCACGTTTTTAGATCAACAAAGAGGTTTTAAGTATACGGAATAATGATTTGATATATTAATGATGCTTCTCAGCGTATTGGGCACCACTCAAGAGATTAGAATGTATAAAGAAGACTTGTTTTTCATCCAAACCTTAACACAACGCTATAAGAACGCATTTTCTCTTACGACAAATGCTTTCGAAAGGATTAAAAGCGAAAGATAACGGGGGAAATATATAAAGCACGCTTTAATTTCTAAGTAAACCGCTCTAAACACGGCCAACTTTTGACAATCCTCGCTATAAATTTACGAAAGACTAGAGCAAGCAAAGTTTCTACGATTGTTCGCTATAGTGAGCAGAACGTAATACGATTAGATCAATAAGAGGCGTAATTTTAAACTTAAAAGTCTCGGTTGAAAAGCAGCCCTAATACCTTATGGGATTAGGACGGATCGAAAAGCCAGAATTGATGATATAGAGAGGAACAAAAGATAGAAATGGAACGGAGATAAAAAGGACGCAGGTAACGAGAGATAGAATGGCAGAGAGAGGGTTGAAAGGGATAGATGACGTCAGATTGGAGAATGAGTAATAGAGGGAGGTAAATGGGAAAGAAGCGGAGAGGAATGCGAGAAAGGGAGGGAGAATTGAGAGGGAGGGTCGGGGGGCGTGAAAAATGGAAACGAGAGGGAGGAAAGGGAGAAGGAAAAAAGAGGGTAGAAAGGAGGGAGGGTGAAAGGAGGTAGAGAGGAAGAAGAAAGAAGGTAGAGAGGAATTAGAAAAGAAGTGAAAGTGGAGTGAGAGGAGAGGAAAAAAGGAATGAGGAAGAGAGAGAAGAGAAGATAGAGAGAGGGAGAAGAGAGGAAAGAGAAGGGGAGAGGGAGGAGAGAGGGAGGGAAGAGAGAGGAGAGAGCGAGGAGAGAGAGGGAGAGAGGGGGAGAGAGGGAGGGAGGAGAGGGGGAGGAGAAAGAGGGATGAGAGAGGTAGGAGAGGGAGAAGGGGGAATGTGGGAAAAGTAGAGGAGAAAGTAGGGAAATGAGAGAAAAGAGGGAGGGTAGAGGAAATAGAGAGGGAAGAGGGAGAGAGAAATATGAAATATAGGGAGGAGGAAGTTTAGTGATAAAGGATAGAAAAGGAGGTAGAGTGAGAGGAGGTCCTTTCGGAGTCCGATCGCCGTATGTCCGCCACTCTCTCTCTCTCCCTCTCTTCTACTACTCTCTCTTCGATCGAACAACTCTCAGCATCACTTGCTTCCCTCCATCCTCCACTCCGCAACTCCCTCCCTCCATCCCTCTCCCCTCTCGCTGCTCCGCCCACCCACCCCATCCAAATTCCCCCCCTCTCTCTCTCTCCTCAACCCACTTCATCCTAACCCTCTTCCCCCTACCATGCTCGGCACGCGTTCGATATCCACGCCTTATAAACTCTTCCCGCCCCTCCCGGCTTCCTCCCCTCCTTCCTCTCTCCCCTCTCCTCTCCTCTTTTCCCACTCTCCCCGCCTACTCTTTGTCTCGCCTCCCACTCTTTCGTCCCAGATATACCTTCTTCTCTCCCCCCCTCTTCTCTCTTCCTCCTCCTCCTCTCTCTCTCTCACTCTCTCTCTCCTCCCCCTTCACCCCTTTCATCCCCTCTCCCTGCCCACCGCTGACACTCGCCTCACCTTCCGTTTCACTAACCCCGTTTCTTTCACTCTCCTCCTCTTCGCCTCCCCATCTCTCTCTCTCTCTCCCCTCTCTGCCCCCCCCCACACACACACACATCATCCTCCGTCCCTCTGGATCCGCCTTTTTCCGACTTCGCCCCGCCTCTCTTCCTCTCTCCTTTATCTGCCCTTATCTTTATTCCCCCCCCTCGGTTTTTCTCTCTTTCCCTCTTTCTCCCCATTTTCCTTCCTGCGTTTTTCTCTATCTCCATCTGTAGCGAAACAATTTTTCTTTCCCCCGTCCACTTTTTCTCTCTCAAATTCTCTTTATTACGTCTGCTTACTTCTCTCACTATCCTATCCCTTATTATATATCTCCTTTCTCTCTGCCATTCTGTTTAGTCCTCTTATCTGTATAACATTTTCCTACTTCTTCCCCTTATGAATAAATATTTTTACCTATCAGTCTTTTTCAATTTCTGGAGGCCTTTAACTATTCAAATGTCATGTTTTTTTCTCGTTAATACTAATCATATCTACATCCAGCCTCTTCTATGGCAATATTTTATTGTGCTTTAAAGTTATCCCCCTAACCCCCTGTCTCATACTATCTGTTGAGTTTGAAATTAAATGAAATATTTACATCTTACATCGTTTCACTTATCTCAAGCAGAGTTGTGTACAATCCGAGACCCCACCCCTTTCTGTGGAATCTCTTCAGGTTTTGGCAAATAAACGGTAAATGGGTCGTTTTCTTTGCCCTGATGGCGACATATTTAATTTACAAGAAATGAAGCTGTAGAGCAAAATTTTTTCAGTTGCTAATAATAAATACAAGCTTTTATGTTTACGTTAAACAAGAAAACCTACAACGAATCCTCACTCTCTCAAAGAATAGTCGGCAGTTGCTGATCTAGTTCCGATATGCATGAAACGAAAGTATTTATTGATGGCATAGGAAAATTTTTAGACAAGAGTAGCTTGTCTTGATGATTACACCTCAGGCAAAAAAACCAAGTGAGCTGAGAAAAACG
The DNA here is from genome assembly GCA_036926305.1 of Uropetala carovei. NCBI lineage: Eukaryota > Metazoa > Arthropoda > Insecta > Odonata > Petaluridae > Uropetala > Uropetala carovei. The sequence goes on from JAXCHB010000100.1 coordinate 816,049, forward strand.
AATATTTTGATTCCAAGCGTCAAAATTCCACCATTATGTCTTAAAGAAAAAATACAATAGTGTTCTCGATTGGTAAACCGTTAAAACTATTTACCATGACAGAAAAAGTAACATGATGGTGAAATAAGTATATGACAACGCCTCAACTATCGATTTAAAATTAAATATCGATCAAAAATTATTTATTGTAATTTCAAAATTGAAAATTTCCGCATAATTTGACCAAGTGACTCAAGTATACATGTTTTGACTGAACAGGATAAACAGTTATCCAGTTCAGTTCAGACATGGCCGAGAAAGCTGGAAGAAATTAAAGGCCATGGTTTAAGCAATTTGCACGGTAAAAGATGATCAACTGTTATTTTCGAAATACACGCATACTTATCTACAGTTCACCAATCGAGGAAAATTTGCTCCAGATCTTGGAAATAGCCCCAAAACTTGGTGGCAAGTGCTGATATAAAAAATTTTTGGGAATATTACTCTGTAATTACGCTACGGCAATGAGTCACGCGATTTTAAGATGTTATTCATAATTAAAAATGGGCATAAAATTATACAAAAAGATTTTGGGATAAAACACGAAAAAAAGAGTATGCGTTCTGATGAAATTTCTAGATGATTTAGTGACCTGTCGCACGACATTTCTCCAGCCATGCTTATAAACATACTCAAATATAACCCGACTTTTACTGCAATTATCAATTCATGTTTGCTCGTTACTTTGCTAACTTTACAAAGTAACCCAATATCTCCCTTTAAGTTATCTAGATACAGTCAAGAGAGACACTATAGTGGGAAATAACCCCCATAACAAAACCCACTCCTTTGGCAAATCGTATCTCACTCTTCCTAATATATACATTTCTAGATTTTTAGTAAGAACTTATTAATCCTATATACATAATAATATCTTATCAATCTTCTAGGCATTTTCGAGACGTAGCTCCGAATCCGCCTTTGCGATTGATTTGGTTTCTCGCGGATTTGGACGAACGATCTCACCCATCCGTCCGCCTTTTCCTGCCACAAAACCCGTCTGAGAGATCGGAATGCTGTACTTCTCGCCCCCGGAAAGCTCCGCCAGATGGACATTCGGTCGCACGGAGCCGCCCACTGCGCCCTCTTCGGGGTGCGACCGTCAGAAACAGGCCAATGGAGCACGGCGGACGACTCGAGCGAAAGATCAGGAGCGATCTGATGACGACTTTGAGGAAGTAGAGGGTTCGGGAGGGATGGTTGATTCGAGAGGAGCAAGGATGTCGGAGGGGAGGAAGGGGAGCCATAGAGGGCTCGGAAAGAACTGTTGAAAGGTCATAAATCAAGAAGAAGAATTATTCAGCGATAATCAATTTTGAATCGATGAGATTAGAGAGTTCTGCGCGAGGTCAACCCTGATTTTCGCTTCGAAATGCGTCCGTTTTTTTTAATAGTCAGATATCATTCGGGTGACACCTTTCTCAAATCTTATTACACGTTTATATTATGTACTGGTGGTGTAGTGGTTAGCGTGTCGTTACAAAGTTCCGGGGTTCGATCCCCGAGAATTGAGGTTTTTTCATAAAAAAAAAATAATAATAATAGATTAATTAATTTAAAAAAACTATCATCGGTACCTGGCAGTAGGCAGCCGTAATGTCACTATGGTATAGAGCCGAAAACAAATGACGTTGGCTGCGTCTATATCCAATAGAGCTGTAGGCGCGATCGGGATGATTTGAACGGCTACAGTACTGCGACGTGGAAAACAAGAGGAAAACTACCACATTACAATTCCCTAGTAATGATTATATGGTTGGACAATATGAGTTCTCTCGAGGTAAAACATTCCGGAGGTAAAATAGTCCCCCAATCGGATCTCCGGGCGGGGACTGCCTCTGTCGAAGGTAACTTACGCTTAGGTACTTGGATTGTAGAAACCATGAGGAAGGCAGGAAAGCTAGAGAACCTGGAAGAAGAAATAGGATTGACATCATAGGGCTGAGCGAAGCTAGATGGGAAGGAGAAGGGCAGCTCGACTCGGAAGAATTCACGGTAGTTTATTCTGGAGGAAACAGTGGGGCAAGGGGAATATCTCTGACACTTAGGAAAGATATGATGAAGAGCGTGACAAAAATAACAGCAACGAACGATAGGTTGATGGCAATAGAGCTAAAAGCAGTCCCAGAGGACATGTTGATAGGCTATACACATGGAAAAGCCCAGGAGATATAATAAGCTGCCAAATATATTACAACCTAGTAAATCAAAGATTCAGGAACAGCATAAACAATGCTAAGACATTATCAGGAGCGGACATTGATTCAGATCACATCCTTCTAATAGTCGATGTAACTACAGTGATTAAACAAATAAGGAAAACGAGAGGAGAAAGACAGACTTCGGACCTAGAAAAACTGAAAGAAAAGAAAGATGCATTCAGCACGAAGTTGGAAGATCGCCTTAGAAATTGACAACAAACCGAAGACCGTGAATACAAAATGGGAGGAAATTAAAAACAGTATCAAAAATACCTGGATAAAAGATACTGGAAAGCAAGAGAAGAAAATCAGACAACCATAGATCACTAAGAAAGTCCTGTTTTTTTAAGTGTAATCTTATTCTTATGGGTGAATTAATCTTAGATTTTCACCTCTCGCAAGTTGTGCCGTTGTTGTCGTCCTCTTCTTTGCTAAACAAATTCCGTAAAATGTTGCAAAACACTAAGACGGTAATTTAACAAGAGCGTTCTCTTAAGAAGACTACTATTGAATTTGTTTAACACATTTCGGGTTCAATATAGCACAATCAGAAAATCAGAAAACTATGGGTCACTAAGGAAATGCTGGAGAAAATGGACGAGAGAAGAAAATGGAAAAACGTTAACTGTGAAGAAGGTAGAGCCAAATATAGACATATAAACAACGAGTTGAGAGGGGTAACGGATAATGCTAGGGAAAATTGGATAAAAGAAAAATGTGAGGAAATACAACAGATGGAGAAGTTAGGACGGTACGATATGTTGTACGCTAGGGCACTGGAGTTAGAAGATAACAAACCTAATGGAAATCGTGGTAAAGGAATTATGAATCGAAATGGAAAAATAGTCGTAGAACCAAATGATGTAGTACAGGTATGGGAAGAATACGTTAAGGAACTATACAACAAGCAGGCAGAATCGGCACAAAGAGAACTGGAAGAAGAGGAATACATTGAAGAAGACAACTTGGGACCAAATATTATGCAAAGCGAAGTAGAAAAGGCGATACTGGAACTGAGGAAAGGAAAAGCTACAGGTAGCGATGGAATACCAGCAGAGGTACAAGTCATGGGATCGGAAGGACTAAAAGTGATTACGAAATTAATTAACAATATTTACGACTCGGGAGAGTGACCTCAGGATTTCTTAGATGTAACAATGATCTCTCTAAAGAAGAAGCCAAATGCAATGCAGCATAAAGACTACAGAACGATAAACCTACTGCCACACACTTCGAAGATCATCATGAGGATTCTTAATAAAAGGCTACAGAAAAAGGCCGAAGAAATGGTAGGGGAAGATCAGTTCGACTTCAGAAAAGGATGAGGAACCAGATGTTATCGGTGAAGTGAGAATCATATCAGAAAGGAAAATAGAGTACAGCCAAGATTGCTGCTTTTGTTTCGTCGACTGGCAGATGGCCTTTGATAGAGTAAATTGGATACTGCTGATGAGGATATGAAAGGATATAGGTGTTGGCTGGAAAGACAGGAGACTGATCAGGACCCTATATGTGAATCAAGTAGTGAAGGTCAGGTTGGAGAATGCGGACACCAGCGGAGTAAATATCGGTAGAGTAAGACAGGGTTGTTGTCTGTCGCCGAACCTATTCAATATATATGGAGAAAGCCTATTGCAGGAAGCGTAAGAAGGCACGGGAGATTTCAAAATTGGAGGAAGGATTATAAGAACATTGAAATACGCGGATTATCAAGTACTTCTAGCAAGAAAGGAAAAGGAACTCCAGAAAATGATAAATAGACTAGTGATAACATGTAGAAAATACAGTATGGAAATAAATACAGAAAAATCCAAGGTCATGCGAATATTAAATAAAGAAGAAGAAAATTTGAATATAAGTATTGTAGGAAAGCCATTACAACAAGTTTCACACTATAAATATCTTGGAAGCATCATAACGACAGATGCAAAACGTACAGATGAAATCAGGACTAGAGTAACGAAAGCAAAAGCCGCTTTCAGAAGAAAGAAACTCCTACTAAGGAGGAATATAAAGGAGGATATCCGCTAGAAGTTGACAAAATGCTATGTGTGGAGTATAGCTTTATATGGCGCAGAAACATGGACCCTAAAGAAAAATTATATAAAATACTCGGAAAGCTTCGAAATTTGGACATGGAGAAGAATGCTGAACATAAAATGGACAGTTAGGGTGAAAAACGAGGAAGTACTACGAAGAACAAGAGAGGAGCGAACGATTATATAGACTATCAAAAAGAGGAAAGCGAACTGGATTGGACATTACCTGAGGACAGAGAGCATGATTAAGAAGTGCTATAAGGAATACTGGATGGAAAAATAAAAAGAGGTAGGAAAAGGTTTCAGCTGATAGACGACTTGTAAGGGAAAGAGAGCTATCAAGACCTGAAGAAGTCTGCGGAAAATAGGAGCATATGGAGAACCAAGTTTAACCACGGACCTGCCTACGGACAGACTACCTATGATGATGATTAACTGTAATTTGTGAGGCGTCCGTGCATGTAATCACATTGCGTTTTTCATTCATGTGTTTGTGTGTTATAGATGAAGCAATTTGACGAAAGACTCGTAACGAAACCACAGAAACCGTTTCCGGTCCCTTTTATCTCCGTGCCAACTAAAATAAAAAAAGGCTTGTTGGCAACGGTTCCATTGTTGTAGTTCAAAAACGCGAGGGGAGGGAAAAAAAGAAGAGACGACAAAAGCGTAACGACGGAAACTTTGCCACACATCTTTCAGGTGAAGCGGAGACGGAGAGAAGGGACGAAAGGGAAACAAGAACGAACGAAAAAAATAATAAATAAAAATATCCGTCCTTCCACTAGGCCCGAAGCTTTATGATTTTGTTTTCCTATCTTACTTTGGATATTCCATTTGAAAACAAATCTCCCAGCCTCTGCCCTCCCTTCCGAACCCAGAATCCCATATACCCCGAACTCATTCTTCCATCACTATCCCACCTCTCACAGACAACAACCTCGTTCGGATCAGATGCTTCTTTTTTCCCTCCGTTCTCTCTCTCTCTCTTTCACCCCACCAGCTCGCCTTCGCCACTCCCTCCCCCTATACCCCTACCTGCACCATATCACCTCTCGTCCTCCCCCAACCCTAAATACTCTTTCTCTCTCTCTCTCCCTCCTTCCCCTCTATACACCGCCACTCTTCTTTTTCTCTCATTTATTCCCATCCCAAATCCTTTTCCTCTCCTCTCTCCAGCTACATTCTTGTCTCTGCTCGCTCGTCTAACAACCCCAACATATTCCTTTTGCACCCATTCTCCTCCTCACTCCTCCTCTATTACAGTCGATCTCCATTCTACTTACAATTTTACTCCTACTTTCACTCCCACTTCTACTCATCCAACTCCTCCAACTCCCACGCCTACAACTCCCACTCCTCCAATTCCCACTCCTCCAACTCCCACTCCTACAACTCCCACTCCTACCTCTCCCACTCATCCAACTCCCACTCCTCCAGCTCCCACTCCTCCAACTCCCACTCCTCCAGCTCCCACTCATCCAACTCCCACTCTGTCCTGCCGCTCTTGTTCTTCCAATTCCAACTCCTCCCGCTTTTCCTCCCCCCCCCCTCAATCATTTCCCCTCTTTATCCAGTTAACCTCCCTCCTCACACTCCCTCCATCCCCAATCTTCCTTCCTTTTTCCTCCTCCTTTTCCACCTCCGTGTCGCACCTCCTTCGTTCGCTTTCTCTAATCTAGCGTGTGAATTGTTGGAATGATTTTAATGGAAAGTGGGATAGATGGTAAAAGTTTTAAAAATACGTTCTCAAATACTCAAAATACGGATACGTTTTAACCACACGGAAAACTTGATTATAGTTTGAATACTATCATTCCGCCGTTCTAAATTTTACCGTTCCTAAAATAATCATTGGTTATCAATAATTGGATACCAGAAAAATGAAAGCTGGGCAAGAATTGAATTAATCAGACGAACGGTTTGGTAAGGCCATTGGCCCATCGGACGCTTGCCTCGACAGATTAAAGTGACTACTTTAATTCCCCGCGCATGGGAATACGTCTCGGCTAAAAAAAAAAAAAAGATGGTCGAAACGCCGCAAACACTCGCCTATCGACATTAATTTTCTTGAAAACGTGGAAGTGCATCGATTCGTGACTGTTTTCCCGTCGAGATGCACGATAAAGGATAGTCCCCAGCAGATTAAACGACTGCGTCTAAAGTGAATCATTTCTCTTCGTTCATAGGATCGACCCATTTGTGGCGCCGTCAGCCAAGGGCGACAGGCAGTACCATGACACGGACTACTCCACCGTATAGAGGCAAGCTAAACCTTTTAGAATCCAAAAATACATCAACATTTCTGTCCTTTTAAGCACATCATCAAAAATGGGTTTACTCGGCTCACGAATTTGACGCAGCGAGGGAAGCCGGAATTCTTCCCCCCCTCCCCCCAGATCCACTTTCCACTCGCGCTGAAAATGCGAGAGATAAAAAACACGCCGCCCTAATTCATAACATACCTCTGCACGAATTTGAAAAAAAAAACTCGAAAAATTAGGGTTTATATCGGGAAAATTAAAATCATCGCCAGAGAGACTTTGAATACCGAAGATATAAAAATTTAAAACCGCCTCAGAACGAAGGTGATCATCTTGGAGGTACAGCTGGGTTAATGAAATACCACGATGGCCATGAAATTTTTCCTTTTGTAAGAAAATTATATATTTTTTTTGTGTGCTGTATAATACCACGCGAGTTCCACTCCGACTCCCCCTGGCATTGCTGCACTCCACCATCCACTCGCTACGCGGAATTCCTCCCCCTCCCCCGGTCCTCCCTTTAGTTGCACCTATGTACTTCACAGTGGTGGCGCTGGGCGCGTTCGAGGCCGGGCCCACCTACAGAGTCGAGAGCCCATTGTTTCCTCGGAGGCAGGTTGAAGAGGTTTCTAATTACGACCGCGGAAGGGGAACTCAAAAGACTGTGGTACGTCGACCATTGTTGTGTGAACCACAACGAAAAAATACTCTCACTCCGTCAATCCCTCCCATTTTCTCTCCCTCTCTACACCTCTTCCTTATTCTCTCTTTCTTTCTTAATCCTCTTACTACTAGCTTCACTTTCTCCACTCCCTTTCCCTTTCAACTTTTTTTACACACGATTTTAAGCAGCTACCATTAAATTTTCGAAACATAAATTGTTACAAACATGAAAAAGTCCACGAAAGTCCACGAAAACGTGACTGTGTGTGTGTATACACATATATAAATGATCACATTCAAAAAATCTTAATTTTATTCCAGATCGATGGAACTTACTTCCCAGCAAGTTTCCAATTTTTACGGTTAGGTGATTAGCATGCCCTCCCCCAGTTAATTTTCAATATTCTCTTAAACCAGACAGTCCTGTGTTAGTTCGTTTTACCTCTTTCGACTTCATTCGATTTTCAGTTCGGCTCTCTTATGTTCGTCTAATTTCGAAACGTAACTAGTGTGAAGTAATTCTTCCATCTCTTGCGGAGACGGTGGATGTTTTCACCTTACCCCGCCCGCCATTCGCGTCTTTAAGTCTGGACGAAGCGCTCCGATGCAATGTCGAAGGACGGCATAAGATTTGCACTTTGACCGATCCAACCCTTCTCTAGCCATCGATTCTTCTCCACCAACAAGTGGTCCTGCAACGGTGTTGTGCCGACCTGAATGTGTTGTATTACATCCTCGAATTCTGCTCCATTGATCTCATTGTCAGTCTTCTTACGGAGTGCGAAGAGGATACACCTGACCTTGTTCTTATACCATTCAAGGTCTACCTTTCCGCTGCTCTTGACAGATACTTTCCTCAAATTCTTTCGGACTCCTCGGATATAATGCAACTTCATCTTCCGAGCGTAGAGGACTCGAGTACTCCAAATCTATCATCGAAGCTATTTAAACATCTGCGTCATACTGAAACCCTTCTGCAAGAAAGAATGAAATAATGTTGGAGTTTTCCGTTCCAATTCTTTTTCATCTCGGTGCGGTGGTTCATGATGATTATGCATTCTGAAATAAATGCAACTGTAAACGGTTTCACACCCTTTCTCAGGAGAAAACTACATTTCACACGCTCTCTACCTTTTCAATTTATTTATAATTTTCGATTTTTGATTCTCTTCTTATTTTGCTGAAACTTCCAGTATAAAGAAGCTATGTATAATATCTGTGAGATCTTGAGTTAAGATGATCGATCGATAACAGCGATTCAAACGTGCCACCCTACCATTCATTCTTGGAAGGGCGTGAGTAAATTGATGATGAATGCCTATGACACTTCAGAAGCGGTAAATTGAACACCTTGCACATCCTACGAGAACATTTCCTAAGTGACCGACACCAATAAAACTAACCACTGCGGCAGCGTCCAACATTTCTCGAGGTTCACGACGCTATTAATGCAGCAGACGGAAGCGATTTGTGCCGCAGACGCTTTCAGACGAGACGAGGTGTCTACTAGGCACGTAAAAAGATAGCCAAAGCGGTTGCGTGAGTCGATTTGGCCTCTCTCAACTGAATAATAAAAGGGGAAAGAATATTGTGACGTTACTCGGTATAGATATAAGTCCCATCTTAGTCCCATATCGTCTCACTAAAGGTCATCACGACGAATGTCATAAAAATAAGGATGCTTCAAAACCTGGAGCTGCCGTATGACCGAAGCGGAAATCTTCTACTTCTACTTGTGTCTTGTCAAAATGATACGAAGTACTCCACCGTTCGCATATGCCGTTAATTCTGGTTCACTTACGGCATTTTATACGGGTTACACAATACAGGCGTCTTTCTCGCATTAGCTGGCAGATGGTGTTAACGTTTCGAAATGAAAATTTTCCATAGGCTTACCCAAATAACAAAAACGTGTTTATAATTCTGATGGACGTTCGTATATAATACCATGCATTTAAGATGAAAAGTGTTTTTTTACAATTTTTACAAGAAATTCTAAACATTTTTTCGATACAACATGTTAATTACTAAAAATACTAGAGGTATAAAAATAACAAGAAACCTATTTATGAATATAACAACAAATAGGATATTTCCCAAGTTTGGTTGTTTCTGTCGCCCATCCATTCAAAACTGTTTTTAGTAGGAGTTAAAGTAACGCCTTTTTTACTCGATTCAACAGGATAATTCTCTTTCAATTAAAATAATCGATTGTTTTTCACGCAAATTAAGGATTAATTTGCTTTGATGAAAAGAGAAAAAATTTCTCAATAATCAATAAGATCAAGTTATATAAAAGTGACTCGTGAGTTCATTTTATACCCTAAAATTGCATGACGCACTCTCGAGTTTAATTTGAAATGTTTTCAGTTTTCCCAAAGATAAGGTTTAAAAAAAAAACAAATTAAATTTTTATTAAACCGCCTTAATGAAAGAGCAGGTCACAAAAAATAGGAGGAAAGTATGCTGTTACGATTTGAACAGGCCGTGGGGCAAGATTAAATTTTCCAAAAGAAAAATTTGAAAAATAATACCATTAAAAATTTAAAACGAAGAATATTTTATATTACGACGCTAAAGTTTATCAAAACATAATTTCAAAAAAGATGATGACTACCTTCAGGCACTGCGCCCGTAGATGATTTACATTAACGAAGAAAGCGTAACAACACTTAAGCAAATACACCTAAAATAATCCGAGTTGATAAAGGAGTCGCTTAAAAAAAAAAAAAGGGAACGAACCACGCCGTCCATTCTCGTTAATAGAGTAACAACACGCGAACACTTAGGACCCCAGGTGGTGGGGAGGAGTGGGGGAAGGGTAATGGTGAAAGGCAACATGCGGGAGTTGGGTGGCAACTTCTCCCTGGGACGCATTTGGCGCTAAAGCGGACTGGAAGATTAGTGAGAGGGGGAAAGAAGGCGTCAGGGGTACTCCCAAGGGGTTTGAATGATCGAGATGACTCGAGTTGAACCAGGGTGCGATTGTTGTAACCACGGCAGCCAGGATTGGTTTCATTTGAACGTATCGAGGACACGAGGCAGCTCCCCAAACTTTTCTGTCCCATACTGGCGGAACAAATGTTGTATGTGAGGTAGTCTTTTATGAAGCAGAATGGGAATCTTTTATCGGTGAGTGACTGATGATTTCGTTGAAATTACATCCAAAATATACTTGCTATTGAGAATGATGATTATGTTCCTCATGACGTAAAAAGTTTACATTATTTCGAAAGGTATTTGTCGAGCTGCGTTACGGCTAGAACAGTATAGTTTAAATAGGTAAAATACTCGTGAAAAGGTTGGGAGAAACCAGATGTGCATTTTAGCTAAAAAGCTGCCTTCTTTCTTAAATCTGAAAAATAACGCCGAATATTTCTTCTTTATAATCGGCTTACAGTGAACCGTCACTGAGAACGGCTGATTTGTAGCCGGAGTTCGCATCTGGGTTTTACCAGCGTATTAGTCGGGGCTATCTAACTTAGCATTCGTTATCAGGAAGATCACATATTAAACATTAAATGATTTCCAACAAGCGATTTCTACCTTCACGTGTCTTGGCCACCATAAATTCGTTAATTCGAGCCTTCCTATAATATCCTTTTAAAAATTAATTAGATAACTGCATAGTCATTTGAACGTTTCCTTTATTTGTACCTAGTTATCTCGATCACAATCCTAAGCAGTGTCTAAAATATACTAACATACTGCAATTTTAGTTTAAAAAATTTCTTCGTTTGTGAATTAAAACGAGCTTGAAGAAATTATCGAATTTTATTTGAGCGTTCCCAAAGAAAACTCACATATTCCCTAAATAAGGCTTTATATACTGGCGTAAAGGAACTTTTTTTCGAAGGCTTTAGAGGGAAGAACGCGAGAGACTGAACTCATCGCGAAGAGGAGGCGAACCTTCGTCGTCTGGTGTCGTCTCACCCACTCTCTCCCTCCCTCTCTCTCTGCGTTTTGATCTCGCTTTGGCGCACAAACACACTCGCGCACTATCTCTTTCCGCACGCACGTATGCTTACGAAACACATTAATCATAGTAGAAGCGGGAAAATGAGAGAGAGACTGGATGAGAAAATTTGGAAGATAGAAGGGACCAGAAAAGAGCAACAAGGAGGAGGAGTGAGAGAAAAAAGAAAGCACAGGGAAAAGGAATGAGAAACATGTTAACGTGTGGAAGAGAGGGAGAATCGGAGGGAAGATTAAAAGGAAGAAGAGAGCGGAAGAGAGGGTACGCACACACACACACGTATGTACATGTATATAGGAAAAAGATGTATTAGAAAGAAATGCGAAAGAGAGAAGGGGAAAGGGAGAAAGAGGGTGTGTAAAGGAAATGAAAGTAGATGGAAGTCCGAACGGAAAAAAGAAGAGATACGGAATGAAAGAGGAAAAGGAATTGAAAAGGAAGAATGAGAATGAAGCCAAAGGGAAAAAGTGCCGAATGGAGAAACGAATGACGAAATTTTAGGCCATTAGTTTGGCGCAGAGCTCAAATGCGATGTTGTTCTAGTTATTAGAAATATTAAGGATTTTCGGAAAATTTCATTACGATAAGGGTTATTTTCGCCAGATCCAAATCGCAGATGTGTTGTTACAACGTTAAAGTAAATACTCAAAAGTACTGTGGTTATGGATAAGATATAAGAATAACTTAAAACTTTGACAATTAGTTTTAGTTAAAACATGAATCCATAATTTGTTACTAATACAACACGGCGTTTCTGTAAATAAGGATAGCACCCTACATACCAGAATGAACAGACGGAGAATGAAAAGAAATAAAAATTGAGATGAGAAAAAATAATGGGCGGCAAAAAGGAAGAAGGAAAGTAAAAGAGAGGAAGAGGCACGGGGAAAAGATCGGTAAAGAGGAAAACATAGAGAGAGAGAAAGAAGAAAGGGGATGAAAGGAGAAGCTGGGCTGGGAACAGACGCTTGGATTCTTGAGGGAGATAAACACGTCGGGACCATTTATAGCGGGCAGGGGAGAAGGAGGAGAGTGGTGTTAGTAGGACGAAAGGGTGGCAGGAGGAGGGGGAGGATGAATGGAACAGTAAGTTGAGAAGAGAGGTTGATGGGAGGGTTTGGGGGGGCAAGGAAGGAGGTAGACTCCCTCCCTCTCTCTCTTTCTCTCTCCTCACATTTTTTCTCTTATTTCCTTTCTCCCTTTGATCTCAAGTGCAGCACTAATCGTCAAATGAGGGAGCAACGCTGTGGGATGGGGGGGGGGGGTCAAATGGGACTCACTTAAGTGGATTGGGGGATTGCGTTACACGTGATGACGTTACTTTTTTTCTTCGGAAGGTGACGGTGTTCTCGATGAGGAAATGGCAGCGAAAATTACTGAAAATTGGTTCACTTTTGCTCCTTTTAAAATTTTAAAAGATAATGGGGTTTCCATTTTTCGAGGAATTTAGAAACAAAATTTTCGCTTTAGAATACTTTATTTCGCTAAAATTTAGTATTATAATAAAAATGAGTTTTTCTTCCTATTTTCCTTCCAAGTGGCTTCCAGAATTAATAGTAAAAAGGAGCAAAGGCGTCTTTGCACAAAGACTACATCATCTTTTCTGATTATAATTTCTGAATTCAAAATAAATTTTTAAAGACTAACGCAAATATAAAGTGATTTTTCGTTAAAACGAAGAGAATAATGAAAATAAACGCACTTTTTTCAACGAAGTGCAACAATACAACAATAAATGATTCAAAATTATGATGTTTTTGCAGAATTGTCTTAAAAATTGTGATACAATGAAAAGCATTTCGATTTTTCGGAGCAACGGTTGGGTTAGTCTTTCATCTCTTAATGGATTTCAAACATTCCTAGAGGAAAGTTCTTTCACGCAGATTTTCGTTATATGTAGCGCTATCTTCATAATAAATTATCTGCAAATTTTAATAAACATAGTTTATTATAAAAATGCCTTCTGATGATGGAGACAAGACACAAAATAAATTTTCGTATTAATTCTAATGAGTTAAATCTGAAAAAAACAAGAAACCTGCATACGTAAATTACAAAGAAAGTTATTACTTTTGTGTGAAACGAATAAAATCCTGCACCTTATATTAGAAATGAATACATGTTTAAACGAGTAGTAGTAGTAGTAATTAGGTTTTTAGGTGCGTCAACAGCTAAGGTCATTTTGCACCGTCAAATTCTCTTAGAGAAAATCAACATACATCACAACATCCATGCCCGATGCGGGATTCGAACCCGCGACCTTTGGGTTAGAAGGCCGGCTGTTTAAACGAGGTACGCTTTTTAAGTTATTGCATACCTTCTATCCAGACACCACCGAGTTTAATTTGATAACAACTTATGTAAGACGCTAGTTACGATTTCATAGCAAAGTACGTTATTATTTGCAAAAATCAATCCTCATACGGGACTTCAAAGCTTGAACAAGGAGTTGATTCAATAAAAAAGACGAATATAATTCTTTTTGTAGTAGAACAGAGATGAAACCAGTTAAAGAAATATGAGACACCTCTTAAGGAAAAAAAGAGTATAAGAATGAAAGAAAAACAAACGAGAGAAAATTACTGAAAATTTTCAACCCGAATTACATGATTATAGAATTGCGGTGAGAATGAGCTATTACGTATATAGAATTTCGCTATAGTTTTCGATAATTTGAATATGGAAGCTGTAACAATAAAGAGACATAACTTGGAAAGAGTAATGGTAATGCCTATAGCTAGGGAAGTACATATGACCCTACTATGAGGTATACGTTCTGGAAAAGAGCCGTGTAATGTGAATCTGTTTATGTGAACATAGCTTTACACAGTGAAAGTGGGTTGCGTTCAAAACCAATCGGCATGATTGAGCGATAGATTCATTTTTTTCGGCGTTCTTCTATATTGCGCTTATGATCGTTCATGTTATATTAATACCAATGCGACGTAACAATCTCTTCTATATCTAACCGTTGAATAATAATAAACTCTAATTCTAGAGTTATTGCAGTAGTGAATTTCTTCATGGAGCCATCACAAGTGTGTAAAAATTCACAAAAGTAACGAAGAAATGAACGTACAAGCATTAACAACAGAAAAGAAAATATAGGATGAGATATAGCAAGAAAACTACGAGTAAACAGCTGGTTGTCCAATTTAACGAAGGTAGTATATATCAATGGTTCCCAAACTGGGGGGCACGAGGCCATGAGAAGAAAATCAATTTTTAATGTAAAATTTCGCTAAAATAGTTTAAACGAATTCTTCAATCTTCCCAATATGTACCAGATACATACGTAGGTAAAATAATTACGAGATAGTTGGCCATGAATAATGATGTAAATACGAGTGCAAAGGGTTACATTTATTTTAATGAATAACATGGTGGGGAATGACGGCTTAATGAAAACCAAAAGTCGTCATGTCAAAAAATTTGGGAACCACTGGTATATATGATGCTATATACTATGAGGGTTGAATGTATGTCGTGGGTTACTGACACAATGGAGGTTATTTTATGGAACTAATAACGTGATTATGGTGTAATATGACGAAGGGACAACTACGCACTGTGGCTATTATACGTTTCTATCATTGTAAAATGTGTTGTATACGTTACAGGGGCTAGTAATGAGGGTAACCTATGTTTCAGAGGCTAGTAATGAGGGTAGCATATGTTTCAAGGCTTGCTAACGAAATGAAGGAAGTACATATCAACTGACGTAACGACAAATTCCGATGTTATAGGGTTATCGAAGCAGTATATATTTCTGGAGCTATTAATGTAAGAAAGATGGTACATGCTGAAGCAACAATCAATATAAATATTATAGCATAAATTGAAGGAATATATGTATATTAAGTGTTGGCTATTAAAACGGATAACGAGAGAGGATTGTTTTAAGTATGACAAGAAGATTATTTCATGCCAAAATACTCATCGTTTGTACTTCTACGATTCGCCCTTTCTATCGATCAGTTAAATTTTATTAAAACGAAAACGGATACGTGTCGAATAGCTAAAATAACCTTTAAAGTAAAAGTAAGATAAATGTATCCCCTGAGAAGAAAAAAATATTGCTCATTAGGTAGGGATGTACCGATATTAACTATAGCAGTGGTTCTCAACATTTCATCTCCATTGGGCAATTAACATATTCTGGAATACGGAGGCTGGCACAAGAAATGAATATGATTACTCTCGACGTCAGCGTTATCAGAAATATTTGTCAGCGATTACACTCGAGAATCATTTAAAAACATTTTCAATAGTCTTTCTTTAATAAAAACAATAAGTAAATAACGGTGTTAACTTTTTTCTGTGGATAACAAAATTTCGATGAGCAATTAAAATGTCCCTTGGAGGCGTACGCACCGTTATCGAAAATTAGAAAGTTTCATAGCAGCTGAAACAACGGTATCACTTACCGTACTTTCTTTTCTACAAGAGGAGGGAGAGCTCGAGTTGAGGAAGTTGGATAGAAAGAAACGGATCATATCTCGTCACAGGCTATAGGATGTCTGAGCACTGTTTTGGTAGTAATGATTAGTTTCATGAAGCAAATGAGTTATTGCTATCGTTCGTTACGGCATTAACAACGTTTTTGGCAGCACTGCCAACAAAAATATTAGTAACAATATTTTCAAGACTTGCATCATTGGATAAGGAATTATGAACATCTCCATGTGTGCAGAGGAAAGCGGGCACCTAGAAATGGCTTGGCGGGCACCACGTTGAGAACCTCTGAACTATATTAATTAATCAGTCGTATTTTTCAAAGCTATAACTCAAGAGCGCCAAACAAATTCAGAGAGACTACTCAGCCATACTTACATGACTAGCTACGTAAAAATGTAAATACCCTTATCACACATCCGATTTATCTTTTTTATGTAAAATTACATTTTTATGACATAGAAAGCTCAGAAAATATTTATTTTCTCCTCTATCGCGTAGAGGAACGGTTGATCGCAAACTAGAGTTCAACGACTTGAGTTAATCGCGGCGGGAGAAGGAATAAAACACACTTCGCGCTGTGCCATAGAGCGAATGCCTGCCGTCAATTAGGAGAAATTCGGCTTTAAAGCAAACAAAAGCCACCTCAGCCTCTCCTTCGTCTCCCACACCACCGCCTCCCTTCCCGTCCTCTGTTACAAATCTCCCTGTACCTAAGCCACTCCCCCATTCCCTTATCCGATCCACACCTCTCCCTTTTTCCACCACAACCCTTCCGACCTTTCCCACCCATTCTTCAACCCTCCACTTTACTAACCTACACTCTTCCATAAATATGGATATTTAGATTGAGTGGGCGAATGAGACGGAGGGAGGAGAGATAACAGAGAGAGAGAGAGAGTGGGAGATAGAAATGGGCACACACACACGCAGGTGTGGATACGTTGTACGACCGAGCCTGCAGACTACGTAGTTTGGAAATAGGTGCTATTGATATACACGCTACAATATACACGAATTTTCCACACGTGAAAGTTTCTCGCGTATTTGGCTAAAATTCCTAAAGAATTTTTCTCGCGTAGAAAGCGCAATGTCATATGCTTTGATAAGAAAAAAGTCTGATGTGGCCAACACATGACTTTCTCCATATTTGGGGTATAGATATTTAAATTATTAAGAATAGCATTATAAGGCAAAATTATTATTTCGTATCGTAAAAGAATACAGTCGTCCTTATTGCCGTAAATTACGTATATTTTGAATATGTTTACAGAATTCACCGCTACATGGTGGTGGCGCTGTACACAGGATATTACAAAAATTTCAATAACTCCGAAATGGATGGTTCTACGAAAAATTGTTTAAAAAAAGTTGAAAAAATGTTATTCTCTACAACTTTTTCCTGACGAAGATCACCAATAACGTCGTTTTTAAGGAGATATTTGACGGAAACCGAAAAAACCGATTATTTATAAATAATTCATAAACAATAACTGCTATGGAAAATTGTTTCAAATAAAAGTTGTAGGAAATTACATTCTCTATAACCTTTGTATAGAATTGTATATACAATAATGATGCTTTAACGGAGAAATATCGCAGAAACCGAATCGGGTTTCGAATAAACCTCGACTTCCGGTTAACCGATATTATTCAAAAACTAATAAGTTCTTTGTGCTCATGCTAAAGTGGTATACATGAAGTTTGGTAACGATATGGCAAGTACTTTTTGAGTTAGAGCGCCCATAATCACATACACACGCACGCACACACACACATAGACATCATTTCGAAAATAGTCCAAACGTGTTCTAGAGACCTCAAAACGTGTATTTTCGTTGAAATCTCGAAGTCGATTTTTTTCGTGATCACGATACTTTCCCATTACTACGTATGGAGAAAGTAACAATGAAATGGACTAATCAGTGGTTGGTTAGACCAGGCTAATTCAGAGACATACGCAAAAAATACAGCCAGGGAGAGGTTGTAAGAAGAGAAACCAAATTTAACGATTAAAAGAATATTTCCAAGCTACGCTGTGAAATTTCTCCGTAATAACTACAAAGAAATTGCGTCGTAATTTTCCACATTATTGCAAAATACAGAACGACCCAGGATACGTTCCTTTCAAAGCAACTTCATGTCTGAAGATGCTTTGCAATTATAAGAATCATACGAATACAATTTACAAATGGACGACAATAACTCACTGCGTAATTGTTCATTGTTGTGCTCTTTCACTGACGACGGATTTATTCGCTGTTCCGAGGTAAATTATTTCCGAAAAAATATGGAACTACTCCATCTACTATATATTTTAAAGAGTTTGTATGTGCGTATGTATGTGTGTTTGTTCATCGTACTCCTCCTAAACGATAAAAGCTAGAACAACCAAATTTGGTACATTTTTTCCTTACATCCTAACTTAGTGAATGGTCAAGGTTTCCTTTCTGTCCGTCACTTTGATTAGGGAATGGCGAACGATTTAATCATACAACGTCACGTATTTTTCCGCGTCCTGCAACTGACACGCAGGGATGAATGTAGACTATTTTTAATTTGCACTCCAAAATTACTTAAAATCAAGATACGAAGACGGGACTTGAACCCAGAACGGAGGAAAAACTAAAGTTTCAGTTTACTACCGTAGAATTTGTCCAGTATTAAGTTCTTAACCACAAAATTTAAGGTTTTTTGAACATAAAATTTTCCTTTCCATGACAACCCAATTGTTAGGGATTTAACACGAAAGCGTAATCCCAACTGCATTAAGATGGAAGCCATGCTTATTATTAATGAAGTACATATGAAATTGTGTGAAATTCTGCTTGGAATTATTAAAAAACAATATAATAAGATTATCTAATGGCTCCCCTTCATTTAGGGATGAGCACTGTTGGAAAAGTTGGATTTTAAGGGAGTGATATGATAAGAAATAACATTAACCAGTGTTTTATGTTGTGCTGTAGTAGGCTTACTAAATCCGTTGAAATTCAACGGGAAATTCTGCTTGTGTGTGTGTGTGTGTGTGTACATATAAACAGCAACAATGCAGTCGTCTGCAGATGAGTACATTCGGAATTACGCGGGGAGGAGTGTTTTTTGCCCTAGCCAGCTACGCCAGACACTTCTGCGTCTGACAGACCGATGACAGGACAAGCCCACTCGCACTGCGACTCAGTCTGGACGACTCGGACCGCGTGACTGGCAACATTTATCGGTCACTCAAGACAGAGCAGCCGAGGAACAGATATCCGGTAAACAGAAGGCGAAAAAGAGACGTAGTAAACTGAAGTAGAAGTTGCTATAATGATGAAAACAAATGCAGTATCCATCTTATTGTTAGCAACGATCGGGCCAATATCATCGTGACGCTTCGCCATTTCCGTTTGCTTACGAAAACCACGGGTGGAGTCCGGGGGAAAAAAGAGTCGAAGCAAAACAAGGAGAACAAAAGGAATCCCCCAAAATGCACTTGGTAGCCGTGGAAACCGAAGGGAATAGTGTTTCCCAGAGTGAAAGGCGGAATCAGGTTGACATATAAAAGGCATTTGAGTCGCACAAAGGATGGCGAGCGGCAGAGGTGGGGTTAAAGGGGATGAGGGAAGGAGGAAGGGAAGAGGGGCGAGATTGATTGAGGCCTTTATTTGGTAAAGGTTTTATGGGGGGGAGGGAGGGGGGAAGAGAATAATAGAGAGAAAGGAAGAGAACAAAGGAGGGAGGGATTAAGGAATAATAGGAGTGGGGAGGAGAAGAGGCGGGGGATGATAGCGAATGGGAAAAAAAGGAAAAACGAAAGACGAGAATTTTTAGTGCGAGAAATACTCTAGCGGGCTTTTTAAAAAGTCTGACAATACAATACGGGATTAAAAATACGCGTTTTTGAGGGACCGGGTGAGATTGCGCAATAAACGAGGAGGAAGCGAAAAGCCGGTTGAATCAGAGGAAGATAAAATGGCAGGGAGGTTAATGGAAAGGGTTTCTTGTATTAGGAACGGTAAGAGAAGGAAAATGGTCTCCTTTAGCAGCCATGCAGGGAAAGAGAGGAAGTGGTTAGGAGAGGGTGAGCGAAAGAACACTGGCCATTAAGTGACCGCTGAGGTTTGTTATGACTCCGTCAGAGTCGTCGAGTTGATTGGCTTTTCGGTTTGGCCGGAGTTGCCGATGGAGATAGACTCCTCCTTTCTCCTCTTCGAGATCAGATAATTGAAACGCGAAGTGATTTCATCTTTTCTTGGGGGGAGTCATTCGAAGGATACATGACAAGAAATTGGGCGGGATACGGTGGTCCAGCTTGCTGAGTAACCTCTCATGGAAACGTTTTTCAGATATTAATCAGGACAAAAATATTGGAGGATACTAAAATGTTAACGAGAATAAATTATAAAACTTTATCTTTTGAAATCTAATGAAAACGGCGACAAAACGCAGGATCGAAAGTTAATTCACTAAATGTTTAAGTGAGACAGATATGCTTACGCTAAACTAAGAGATATGGGATAGTTGCTAGATAAAATTTAAGAAAATATTGTACGAGGGGCGATCCGAAAGTAACGCCTCCAAATATCAACAATGAAGGAGCGGTGATCTCATGTCAGCACGTTTAAATAGTTCAATAGCCAATAATTTAATTACTCGTGCCATTAGCTGACGTCACAAATAAAATCATCTAAATATATTAGTTTTAACACAGTAGCGAAAGATAAGAATATTTATAACAAATGATTAATAGTTTTTTTGATCAATTTAAATTTAGTTGATTCAAAAACCCTTCGCTTCAACGGTTGAAGTTGAATACATTTTAAAGTGGTACTTTTAACGAATGAGAATTAACAAATAAAAAGTATCGCAATAAGTTTATATTAAGTTATAAATGAATAAATCTTCCTATTACAATAAAAGCCGACCTCGTTCTGCAATTTTGTGTGTAAGATTTTATGAATTAACACAACTCGAGAACGATATGATCGATTTCGATTAATCTTTCGCCAAATGCTCAACGTATCTCCTTGCAGGTTTTAAATACGTTATCATTCATGCTTAAGTGCACGAGATTGATTCCAGGTGAGTTTCTTTTCTCTATTTGAGTAACATTGGAATGGGTGCGTCGCCTTTTTATTAGCGTTTTCAAATTAGTTATAATCATTGTATGTAAAAATTAGAAATTTGAACCAAGGAATATCTAAAAGAATGGAAATTCATTTTCCTAGCATAAATTATCAAATCCACGTCGAATCCATCCACAAATTTATTTTTAACACGAAAATTTAACGCTTTTTGAGGTGAAAATTTATCGCGAAGTTAGGTACATAAAATCGTGAATTTGTTGTCAAAAGCATTTTTACAAATTTGTATAAAAAACGATTAGTATAAAATCTTCGTTTACAAAAATATACTTTAGGCCCCAGCAAAAACGAACGTATATGTACTATAGCCACATTGTTATTACCAATCTCGTAATTACAAATCATAAAAACATAAGTTTTTTAAAGTTTGTATTAAGGACATGATACTGTATATAGTCTAAGTTGAGTAAATTATATTTTAAAACAAGATTGATTATTAAATTTCAACTTAAGTATCTTCTATTTAACTAACCAATAGAGAAATCCGAATTAATGCAAAAAGATACGAAATAATACAAAAATGTTTGATAATTCAGAATTTTATGATAATTTCTTCGTGATTACAATAAGATACTAATTTGAGTAGTGTGGTTTTAAGTGTAAACAAAACTTTTATTACGGCACGAGGCTCGCAGTATATATTCAAATTACCACATGTGGTCCTCCGACCATTTCAAAATAATCTATAATATTTAGTCCACATGCATTGTGAGTTTGAGACCCCTGCTGCAATATAATGCAAAAGAATAATATTCCTACATCATCTTTGTAAAACTAATGAATAAAAATATTCATCATGATTCACAAGACACATTTCCACCAAATAACACCTAATGGAGTAATTACCCATTCGAAGATCAACTCTTTCAAATGGTTCGAGTCACCAGTAAAAGGCAGGAGCCAATTTACGACAAAAGTAAACAGAATAAAATGACGCAGTCGCTGTAACACGAGAAAGCTGCCTAATCGGTCGAGAGAGAGCGAGAGAGAGAGAGAGATTGGCTCCCCCAAAAGCGGTTACGGATAAGGCAGCGTAGCGACGAATCTGGCAGAAGAGATAGTTGACGAGCGGGGGAGATGACATACGTAGATGGTGCGGTGGTAGGGGGTTGGGGTGCGTGGACGGAAGGGCGCTGACCCATTTCCATTTGCAGGAAATGGAATAAGGGAGGGAGCGAACGACGGGTCGGAAGGCAGAGAGACATGGTATGAGGTGAAAAGCGAAGAAAATGTAGAAAAAAGGGAGAGAGAAATACGGAGGTGGCGAAAAAAGATGTATGGAAAGAGGAGAAAAATGTAAAAAAAAGCGACGGTGGGAAGAGAACACGTCACGGCTTTGACTCGCACGACACGTCCGTGTCCCGTCTCTCCATGATTCTCCCATAAAACTAGAGGGGGCAGCGTACGCATAACGACGTCAATATTTGGCACAGCTTTCCACACCCACAAATAAAAAAAATATGACGAAACAACGCACTCCTACGCCCACATATAGCGAAATCTAATCGAGTTCACCATCTATATTTAAACGAGAATCTTACTTTTGCGTGCTTAATCTCACGTAATCGCGTTATTTCTCATTTTTTGTGTCAACAAGGCTAATGTGGCCAAGCTTCCGCATAGTAAACAGTCAAATCGATCGCTTTATTCGGTGAGATTTTTTTACCCACCTCCATCTTCGCGTTCTCAAAAAAAAAAACACGAATTCTTTTGCTACACTTCCTTTTAATGCTTAAATAATGGAATGAAGTCGCGCGAATTGTAATATATATATATATATCACGAGGGATTCGGTTATCCTCAAACGACATCCAAAGGCATACACAGAGAGCTTTAATTTGACAACCCTGTTACTTCGCATTATTATGAACAAAAAAGGGTGAGCCATAAAAACCGATCCATAGAAATCACAATAAGGAGCACCTTTGGGAGCGTGGCAGAGTGGAAGTTACGACTGAGGAGAATAGAGGATGCCGGGGAAGAGGCGTGGAAGCGAGGGTGAAGAAGAGAAGAGGGGTGAGGAGAGGACGTGGGTGAGGAAATGAGCGGTTGGAGACGAAGGGGTTTTTCAGAGTGGGAGGGTGGAGAGAGAGGAGGAGGCGAGGAGAGAGGACGTGGAGGAGCCGAGGAAAAGGATTTGGAGGGCGAGGAGGAAAGGGTAGGCTTCTGGTATCAAGTCACCTTCGCCCCCGACCACAGGTGAATTGCGTCTTACATTCACGCTAAAAATGCACAAAAAAGGTACACGTGCAGAAGAGTATTCAGCCACGTATAATGGTTGCCTAGGGGATGTCGTCTCTCAAAAACAACGAAATGGAAAATGGAGGCCGTTAAATTCACCTATCAATTAACCAGCAGAATGCAATTCCCGCGTAGCATGAGATTGAATCTCAATAATCGATTAAAAGTTACATAAACAGAAGGAATTAATCGGGGAATATAAACTGAAGAAATTAGTGTAATATCAAAACGTATGCAGTTTTAAAAATAAAAACAGCATTCACAAGAATTTTAAACGATTCTTTCGATTACCTAATACAATTTGCAAGAAGCGAATACATTTTCCTTCACTTTTAATTATACTTCACTTTTAAATTAGAAGAGATTAACAATGCTTCTTTTTCGGCGGAAAATAGACCATTATTTTATTAAATTATATGCACAACCAAGAGCAATGAAAGGATTAATAGATACTAATCCTTCC
Organism: Uropetala carovei; assembly: GCA_036926305.1. Lineage (NCBI taxonomy): Eukaryota > Metazoa > Arthropoda > Insecta > Odonata > Petaluridae > Uropetala > Uropetala carovei. The sequence continues at coordinate 839,513 of JAXCHB010000100.1, forward strand.
CGAATTCATTGTAACCCAGTAATCGCAATTAAAATAGAAAAGGTTGTATTCAGCTAAACCATTACTCTAACGTTATATTAAAGCGGGAAATCGTTATTGAGGAAAAATTCATATGAATAATAGGAAATTTACCACTTAACACAATATTCGAACTAAATTGGTAAAGCTATTTTTATCAAACTCTTTGTATGTTTTATCATAATAAAAACTTAAAATATCTGAAAAGAATTTACAAGAAACATGAAAAAATTCTAGTCAAGAGAATACTTTTAAATTTTCGTATTTTGGATAACTCCGGAAAAAAGATTAAAAATGAAGGTTGAACAACGGTTGAATTCCATCGCAATTGCTTATGCATTAATTAATTACAAAGATTATAAAATAATCCTAATGTTATCAATGAGAATAACAATAAGATGAATATAAGAATTTTAATGAGGTATCCGAAACAAGGCATAATGAGCGAGGTGGTGTTCTTGTTACCAATAAGTAACAAAATATAGTATATATTATTCATTGCATAGTGGTGGACAATAATATTCCATCTACTACTAGAATTGCCCGTTAAAGTTTAACGGGAGAATTACGATCATTCGAATCATTCAGAAAGCGAAACTCTTCAAATATAATACATCCGAATACTCTAAATAAATATTCTATAAGGTCATTGTAATTTTCTGTGATGATAAATTATGGCATATATATATATATATATATGTACCTTGCTCTTTTATTATGATGTGATTCGCCAGTCGCTTTCTCAGTTGTTCTTTTCCTTCTTTTACCAGGTTATTTCTTAGCCTCGCGACTTGATCTGACAGTCCTTTAATTCTTTGTTTATTGGTTATCAATGAGAATAACAATCAGATAAATATAAGAAATAATTTTAATGAGTTATCGAACGTTTTGGCCTTTTTCTTAGTTAGAGCTTCACCTAACGTTGCACAGCTAGTTTCATAATCAGAATAAAATTCAATTTACATACAGCAATCAACACGGTCAACAATACAGGGAATCGTAAATAAATACTGAAATCAACGAAAGAATGAGATTATCTAATGCTATGTAGTTTGTTTAATTTTATAATTATTATAAGGGATATCTTCTGACGTTAATGCCCATCAAACGAGGCGTATGAATATATTATTGATACTTTTAAGAGTAATATGTGTCACTGAATCTATCATTGTATTTATTATACAACTGAAATAGTAAGCAAGACTGGCAGAAAAAAGCAACGCAATATTTACCGTTTTCCTAGTACTCAAGTTCTATATATAAATTTGTTAATTTGAGCTTTTTCATTTAAAAAGTGTACATACCTTTATGTTTGCTTGGTTTACACTTTCGTAATTATCAGAATAAATTTTATATTGTATCTTTGTTTAACTGTGCGTATTTAAAAAGATAAATTAGCTAGTCAAAAGTAAAAAAAATATCGATCTAAAGACACTGTCAACACGATGTACAGTTTTGAAAACAATTCGTTGTCATGCTTATATTGATAAATCTTCTAATCATTCTCATATAAATAAAATATTAAGTACGTACAACAAAAATTGTAAACAATTAGTCCGTTTTACAACAACGATATAAATGTCAACCATAATTATAATTGTGATATAATTAGTTTTTAATAGTTCCAAATAGCATTTCACGCAATTTCATATGTACTTCGATAAGTAATAAGCATAGCTTCCATATCATTGCAATTGGGATTACGCTATCGTGTTAAATCCCTAATAATTCGATTGTCGTGGCAAGGAAAATTTGTAATCGAATTTGAAATTCGACGGTAGGAAAATGAATCTTCAGTTTTTCCTCCGTTTCCGAGTTCAAGTTCTGTCTTCGTACCGTGTTTTAAAGTAATTTTAAAGTGCAAATTAAAAATAGTCTACACTTATCGATGTGTTTCAGTTGCAGGATGCTGAAAAATACGTGGCGTTGGATGATTAAATCGTTCGCCATTACTAATGAACGTGACGGACAGAAACGAAACCTTGACCAATCACTAAGTTAGGATGTAAGGAAAAAATGTACCAAATTTGGTTGTTGTAGCTATTACCGTTTAGGAGGAGTTCCATGAACAAACATACAAATTCTTTAAAATATACAGTACAGGATATCTTTGATTACTCATGCTTAGCGTTTAAAATATGTTAAGCCCATATTTTGGCAGCACTGATAGAAGTATGCTTTTGGCATTGTAGATTTCTCGAGAAATTGTTAATTTTTATAGGTATTTCCTTTCTACTCCAGAGGATAGTTTCTTTTTCCCATAAGATAACTTGCATATATCGACTTTATTGGAGTGCAAACATTATTTCGTTAACATTTTAAAATATCCCAAAAACACTATTTCTACGCGAAACTTGCGCAGTCACGCGGAGAAAATTATAAAGATTAACGTCCATAGCGGAGAAATTAAAATATTAACCAAGAATCTCCAAAAATTAAGTTTCAATATAATTTTTCAAAATTTTTATGCATTTTTTACAGATTAGGATCTAGCCAACAAAAGACTGTAACAATAGTAGTTGTCACGGCGATTAATTGAATAAATGCGTAAAAATCGCGAAAAAATAGTGGTAACACGGTAATTTTTTACATTTTTCGAATGAGACTTGAATTTCTACGATATGGAAATTCATTTCCATAGTTACTCGGCATAACCGTGAAAAATCCCGCCTCGATATATCATTTATAAGATATTTTAAAATGTTAAAGAAAAAGGGCTTGCTCGCTTCGTTTCAGCTCTGGCCATGTTATTCAAATGGAGGAAAGATATGCCCTTGGAGTCAAACTCAGGACTACTATGTACACGGAGAGTAGTTTCAATTTTAAAAGCCAAGTGATTCCTGAAAGTATGATCGAAAAATATTTAAAAGCTTTTTAGTTATGGGTGGTTTTCCTTATTCTCCCATCTAGCTCCGTATAGCGTGACTGGATTTCCTAGCTCACTATTTAAAGAGTTAACCACGATAGTATACCAGTATGAGTTGGAGTTACAGTCGTCGTCCAGTGATTATACGAAAATGTTACGGCGCAATTTCGTTCGCAATGGAACCACATATGACGTAACCGGCTTCAGTGATTCTTCCTGCGTTTTTAGTGCACGTGACAACTATAAATTGTCATCACCTCAGAAGTAACGACTCTGCTTAGTAATCAATCTTTTTTAGTCTAACGCATTCAAGCAAACGATATAGGCAGCCTTTCTCCGATAGAATATAATCCAGCGAGGAACGTATCATACATTTTACACCGTCCGTCAATGACGCAATGAATCTAGTGGGCATTTTCGATACATTTTAAGCTAAAGAGTGGTACACGTTAATGAATATTTTTATTTTACTTTATTATAACTAAGAAGAAAAATTTTTACATCCAATTTTATAAAAAACGGAGGATTTAAAGAATGATGAACATGGAATAAGTAACGTTAGAGCACATCTCTCAAGCACGTCCGCAACATTTATGAATATATTCCATTCGTATATTTTGCGCCGAACGAATTTCTCGCCCTTCCAAGCCAACCACGGAACATCGACGCGATTTCGGATGGACGCTCCACCACCCCTTGAATTGCGCCGGATCCAATACCCAACAGCGGGAATAGGTTCAAAAAGGAGGTTTTCTCTCTCTCTCTTTTGGGGGGCGAATTGCGCGATATCGACCGAGCAACTGCATCCGAGCCAATTTCATAAACGCGGATAACATCAGCTCCCGTCGAGAGCAAGAGAGAGGGAGGGGGGGGGGGGGGGGGGAGAAAGAAGGCGCAATAGCAAATGTTTTAAGCAGAGGTCGTCAAATGGGTTAACGTTGTAAAAACGGGGAATAGTACGACGCAATCCCCGGCGAATTCCCTCACTCGAGACATCAGATAACGACCTAGAACGACGACCTCAAAGGAAAGGGAAGAGTTGAACTAGGATAACAACGAATGCAAAAAGGGTTTTTCTTACTCGTTGTGAGGTATGTCCTCGTCCTGTTCCAGGGTGTACGGGACGAATGCCGACAGCACCAGCGCCGCGAGCGCCAGCCACCGCGAGAGCAGCACCATCCTGGCGCGGCGCATGGCGGCGGGTACCGCGCACCTCCCTTCTCGGGTCACCACTTCCGTCTCGATCCACACCACCGTCACTGCACCGCCAACATCCTCCAACTCACTCCTCCTCCGAGGTAGTCACCGAAGAAGCGCTTCTCGAGCGCGCCTAGGTCCGGAGGGAGGCGGTGTGGTGCACGGCGGGACGTTCCGGAAGGCGGCCTTCCCGCCTATATCTCTCTCTCTTGGGAGGGCGCGGGGAAGGCGTCCGAGAAGTCACGATGCGCGGCAGGGGGAGGGTCCGGCGTAGGGTGGGAGAGACCTCGTACCGGAGGGAAAGAGGGCGGCGTGATGAGCCGTCCGCGAGATCTGCGCTTCTTCCGAGGATGGGGGCAGCTTTGCAGACCTGTTATCCTCCCGAGGCTGTATAACGCGGTCGAATTGATATGATCGTCGCTCACGCCTCGAGGCCACGAGACCTCCAACCTGCGTCCTTGATCCTTTTATCTTCTTCCGTGGGTAATAGGCGGGCGGGAAAGACGGGCATCTCTTCCTCCCTCTTTCTTTCTCTCTCTCTGAGGGTTTCTACGCTACCGAAGTACACGGCGTTCCGGTACTCTGCACTGCGATCGTGGCCAGTTCCGTGGCGAGCGAATGCGAGGATCCGCCCGGCATAAGGGCCTCGGTTCGAGGGCGGGAGGGGCCGAGAGGGGGAGGCGGGTGGGGGGGAGGAGGACGGGAGGGCGGCGGCGGAGGGGAGGGAGGAAGGGGGAAGTACGACCCCTCGTGACGTCTCGTACTACGAATCGGCGTGGGCACGCCGGCGGATCCGAGAGGGCGGGAGGGAGAGAGAGCACGCGTGAGGAGAGAGAGCAGGTGGTGCTGCGCCTAAGTCGAGGAAAGCACCGCGATACGGTGGTGCGTGGAACGAAAAGCCGGGCGCGCGGACGGGTGGCACCTTCGGATGCTGCAGCAGTGGCACACGGCGTGCCTCTCTCTCTCTACTCTTCTCACTCCCCGGCGGGGCGGAGGAGATAGGGGGGAGAAGAGGGCGTGGGAGGGGGCGTGGCGAAGAGGGAGAGGACGAAGAGAGAGAGGGAGGGTTTGGGGAGAGGGGGATGGAGAGTTCCCCTTCGCGGCGAAGGTGGCGTCGCCGGCAGCTGCGACGGTGGCGCCCACGGCGGCAGGACGGGAGAAATGAAATCGGTAAATGAAAAAGAGGGAGAGAAACGAGGGGTTTGCCGGGAGATGTAGTGAGTGAGAATGGGATATAAAACACTCTCGCGATGCGATTCAAATACAAACGAGAAGGGATCGGGCATTGAAGCGGAGTGAAAAAAAAATTCTGAAGCGGGAAAAAATCGTGCGAAAGCACTAACGATTGTTACGTCTGCCTGCCGACTTACTATTCATTCTCCTCCACCCCACTGCTATCACACTTTTCTCTCACCCTCCTCTCGATCTTTCTGTTCCACCCGCTCCCGTTAATATTTTCGGCGGGCTAATGATCGATAAGTAAAAGAACTCTCTCCCTTACCATCAGTATATAGCATAAACGACAGCAATGTCTTTTGAGGGGAGACCTTATCCAATTGATAGCTTAAGAGAAAGCGACAAGAAAGGTGCGAAGGAAGAGATACATCGAATGGGAAGATGAAACCCACGGAGGTACTCGATCATCATCTCCTTTTTGGACCGCCAGAATCCATCCGCAGGGACGCTCTGTCCCCACACAGATTCCAGGACATGTTTTACGTTGTTGATGAAACTGGCGACATTCATGTTTTGTATTTGCTTCCGAAATCGCGATAGGAGACGCCAGGGCGCTCCGAGAAGAAGACTGCTCGTCGCCATGGAGGGGAGAACGTCTGGTTAGGTCCACGCCCGGGCCGACGAAAAAACTCCTCCCACCCTCCGCATCCCCATACGCTCCTCGACCCTTCCCGCCACGACGGTGGCTCCCTCACCCCCTCGCGGCCGACGGTATCGATCCACTAGAGGCGCCGTCCCCTACCCCGGAGGAGAAGGGACGCCTCCCCTTCCCCTACTCCGGATGGGGCGCCATCCTACTCTGCCGCCGCCGCATAGTAAACCGCGCATCCTTCATCCGTACGCTTCGCCAAAGACGCGCGCGCCGAAAACTCGGCTAGTTTCCCTGTCGACGCACAGGTGCCGACGTTGCAGCTAGTGCGATTCCTTCTCTCCATAGGACGAGAGTACGAACGATGACGTTAGGTGACACCACATGGGATGTTTCCTCACTAGCTTTTAAATTTTACCGGCGGAACTGGTATTTTTCAAAATCTTAGTCGCATGAAATCATTCTATTATTCAATTTCCACTCTATAAGAAAGGTAATAGTTGAGTTCACCCAGCCTAGTAATTAGGCCTTATATATTACGGCCTTTAATTACTTCTATTAAAATTTATAATGGGGACCCAAAGATTTTTATTTCTATAAAAATACTAAAATTGTAAAAAAAATGTAAATAAATTTCACTTGGGTTCCCAATGTTTAGCAATACTTTGTTGAGATAAATATAACTCGATTAACAACAAGTATTTCTAACCTATTTCCTATATATTTGTGAAAGTTTGTTTATTTGTGCATTTATACATTTCCACACCGTTAAAGCTAGAGTAATCAAACTTTCAACAGATACTTTCTTCACAAATAGGAAGGCCACTGGCTACTTTTTAATCCCAAATGTTTTATATTCATTGTATAAAAAGCAAAATAACTTTGTACGCTAATGCTAAATGCTAGAGATGGGTCAGAAAGAATGGAAATTCTGTTCGAACTGTAACTCAAACAGGTAACTCTACATCTTTTACACAGTGAAAAAGGTGGGAAATGGCTACTTCCTTATCCGTAATTGGATGCCGGGGACTGATTAAACTACGTGCATTTTCCCAAATCCTACTATTGATTTGAATCAAATGTGGTACGATCGTGGAGGGCTCCCAGAAATAATTCATACGTGGTTTTTGTATCTCTCTGCTCATTTTATTCAGAACAGCAGCCGAGTGAATTCTTAATTACCATGTATCATTTAAAATTCTGATCGGATTTGAACCAAATTTCCTCAGGCAACACTGGGTACTTCTGCTAGTTTCCTATAAATTATTCATCATTGTAAAGTTATTATAATTTCATTCTCCTTTGTTTTGAATATTCCATATATACTGCAACTTACATTATCATCAGTTCACGTTCAGATACAATCAGACAGACTATTTTATTCATTTTTCCAACTTTGATCTTCTTCAATAAAAATAATGCAGCAACAGATAATGGCCAACTTTTCAAGGTGACTTCCCCTTATTTATTCCATCACAGAAAGGATGGTATCCAAAAATCATTTTAAAAATATTTATGTAGCCTTGCACAAGAGGTTTAAATTTTGTAATCTTTTAAGTAAAGAAACAATAGTATAATCAAATTCAATATTTCAGAATACAACAGACTCCTGCTTAACCAATATTAACGGGACCAGGAAGTAGGCTGGTTAATAATTAACCAGCCTACTTCCTGGTCCCGTTAACATCTTATTCAAGAATATGATTTAGAGAAAAATAAATAAAGACATTCACAGTGTAAAAATTCATAATTAAACATAAAAAAACAACAATTTATCAATTTTGGATACACAATATATCCTTAACCAAGAAATGTAATGACACATGTCACTTAATTTAATACATCAATATAAATGTAATCAGTAAATAGAAGTTTAATATGAGCGATTTCAAACTGTAGGTGGAAAAAGATGAACAGAATAAAAAATGTAATTTTTTCTTCAAAATGGTTCAGATCCGAAGATCGTAGGTCAATTTTTTCTAATCTTAATCTCAAAAAGAATGAAAGTCTGCATGTCCAGAAGTTGAATTTTACGTGTTACTTTATGGGAAATGAAAATGTATTCCTTGGAGTCGAACCCAGTACTTTTTGAGATTTTTTTCGTCATCACCTTAATTTATGTGAATTGAGCATTCCTGCCAAATTTTGAATTTCTATCTCAATTCTTTCTCGAGTTATTCACATTTTTATAGCAAGTGTTGCTGTGTAACAAATAAATAAATATGAACTGAAGTTAAGTAAAAGTATGTAAAAAAAGTCTATTTCTTCTGCTGTGATGATGGCATATGCTTTATCAAAGTTTACCTCCCTTTTTATAACATATCCTTCTCACTCAGATTTCATGGGACATTACTCAACACATGGAGTACTCTTTCAAGAATATTTTTGAATTTCAAATGTTGGGCTAGCAACCAGGGGCGCACCAACACTATGCAGCGCCTGTGTGCAAAACTTATATGGCGCCCCATTAATTAATATTCACTAGCCGTTTTATCAAAAAAAATTCTTATAAAATTTAACTTACTAATTCTGTCCCGATCAAAACTAAATTAATACTATTTATTAATTTTATAGCATATATCAACGTTTTTCAACGGGGTTCACGAACCAAAAGTGGTTCGCAACTCTAAAGATAAAAGGAATGAAACCTTATCCGCTGAGGGTAAACGTTGGTTCGATCATATAGACATAACAACACTTTGTTGAACTCCTTGAATAAGAGAAAAAGAAAAAAAGATTTCCTAATTCAATATCCAAATCCTTTCATGAAACAAGCGATATATAATTTAGTTACAAAATAGAACCCATAAAAAGAAGATAGTCTCATTATGTTAAAATTTTGTATTAATATGTTTACGTTCACTTGGTAGCTATAAATGTAACGTAGCACAAATTTTCTCACTTTTATCTCAATCGTAAACATTGTATCTCGGGAGGCCTGCACGGGCCTCAGTGCTGGGAGTTGATCGTATTGAAGTAGGTGTGGTTTTGTGAACATTGCACGCTTTATAAAGAACATAAAATTTTATCTATATGTGGTCATATTTAAAGTTTAATTACCTAGTTTAAATATAAAGTTCAGTGCCCAGCGGGATCAAAAGAGAGGTTTCCACTTTTGGCGAAGAGAATAGAGATTATTTGAATAAGTACCAGAAATTCTCAGTAGGTACATTATAAATTCATTAAATAATGTTTGTGACATTTACATATGCTAATGTTGTATACATTACAGTATCATTTATCATTAAGCAATTAATACAGACAATATATTTTTAAAAAAATATTACTACTTTAATTCTAAACGAATCGAAATAAAATAATAGGCACCGATAACTAAATTCATCCTGCAGATTATATGTTTACAGAAGGCATCAAATTTATAAGAATGCATAACATTTATATTTAAAAATAGTTGTGCCACTTTTATGTTAGCAATTATGACAAAATCTCACTCGTGAGTAATATTCCCTCAATCTTAATAATATTCCCGTAATATTAATAATATTCCCAGTTTTACTGCAGTAAATGTCGATATGAGTGTAGTGAACATGCTGATATTTGTAAATATTTTAAATTAACTTAATATTAGTAATATTACTACACGCTCATGTGCTTTAATTTTACATGGCCATATTAATTAACAATTCTCATTTTTGAAGTAGTTTTTTAGTATTAAAAAGCGATTTACTTGCAAATTCATAATATAATTGAATTTTCACGATAACCAAAATAAACTTATTTTTTTACCAAAGTATTCATTTAGGTCCCGAGTTCGTATCTTGATTCTAGCTAATTTTAAAATGCAATTTTATATTACCCAAAACTGATTCTAATGCTTTTCTTATGGAGTACAGGGGTGTCGGAAAACCCTCCTTAAAAAGAAAGTATTTAGCATTCTGGTTGAATTTAGTATCGTTAAAGAACAATTCTTCAATTTAAAAAATTATAGATGACAAAAACATCCCAAACAGCAGCCGAGATATAAGTTTCCCAAAAGTCTATACAAACCTGCCAAAAAAGTTCGCCTACGACGACAATTACGGTAATATAATATAGATAAATCATGTTTCCCAATTTCTAATAAATTATTTCTTTTAAACGTGCAAATATTGCAAGGACACAACCAATAGTTAGAATTATGTGCATAACATCGAAGACATCATAATTAGATTTCGTGGTGTATCCCTAATGTCTCTGTATTGTCTTAAAAATAAATGTAAAATACATATGCAAAATAAAACTTACTTTCTCTGCATTGGAATCCAACAGTTGGATGGACCTTTCAGGTACTGTGAAAGTTATATCACTCCATATGAGAATGGTATTTTCCTCACATCCCAAATCATAAGGATGGCCAACATAAGGATTTAGTATAGTATATTACTACAGGTGATTTTGAGCCTAATCCAGAAAGGTTGGATACCCCTGTCATAGAGGGATTTCCCCAGCTTGAAGGATTCAATGCCCCATTGCTGAATAGGAATTGACGTCAGTTGTTTGCTTAAAAAATATGTGTACAGATCTCAAGGGTATCTCACCTCGCATCCGAGTCGCTATGTAAACAACCCATTGTTATGTTTGTGAGCCATTTTAGTATAATATTATATAGATAATATTCTGTCTCATTATGCTGCAATAAAAATTACTAATTATCAATAATTTTAATTAGTGGATTGGTAATTTCATTAAATAAGGCGTCTTTTGGGTTTCAGGCGCTCTTATTATTATTATTATTTTTAGCACTTCGCAACATATTTTTATTTAAATTTTCTATATTTTAACGCCTTGTGGCACCTTTCGCCTTCTGGTGCCTGTGCGCGCCACACACATTGCACACATGGGCGGCATGCCCCTGCTAGCAACAATGAAAGTATTATACTTTTGAAGGCTCTTGGTCTTATGAATTTACCAATTTTATACAGTGGAAGATTATATGTGTGTGTTCCTCTTGTGTTGCTACAGGCACCATGTAGCCAAGAGTTGACGCATTCCTGTCTCAGTGCAAGTTTTTTTTCAGGAAGCATTTTGACGTTTAAGCCAGTTTTATCGACACTGTACAGCTGCTGTCACTAAACCATCTTTCTTAATGATTGATTCGGGTTACTCTGTAAAATATGCTGCACCTATAGGATCAGCTGACATTTTTTCTCCCCAGGTGTTTATCCAATAAATCCCATGGTATTTTTCCAGCAACTCAGTCATCTTTCAGTTGCAGTAAAGTCATTATTTCTTTGCATCAATGTATTTTTGTTTGAGAATAGGGCCAGAGTTTCACCTTTCTTGATGAAACCAAAGCCAAAATGAATCATCTAAAAGTTCAAGCTTTGAACTCCTCAAAGTGGATGGCGAACTTAATGACCTTTCTGCTTCTATTTGTGCATAGAAAATTTATAGGATTTTTCCTCTAGTCTTTTACTGCACTCTCCCATACACTTAGATCACCAAAGACTTTTTTCAATGGTTCATTTTTATTAAGTCTAATGCTTATTTCTTTTCTATTGACAACATCACTTTTTTCTTTTCTCCCTCACAGTTAACCTTTATATGCTGAAATACCCTGATCAGGTACCTTTGTTCCAAGACTGTATTCAGATGTTTTCTTTGTCATGGAATGGGAGGAGTGGGAAAAGGGCACTCCAGAAGAAAGATACCGTTGCAGGCACTGGCATACATGCTGCATTTCTAAGGATTAGGAGAGGATAGACCTACACAAAGAGCAAAGAAAAACTTGTGGGAGTTTATGATGCATCAGCTTTGAAAATTAGTAAGAGTCATGCCACCTAAAAGAATACATATTGTTGTATTTACATTTTCATTGTGTTATTTCAAGTTTGTGTCTATATGTTTTTTCTGTGTTGCTTTCGTCTAGAAAACTCATGTAATTCTTCAACATTTTTACTATAAAACGCATTCCTTTGAACATTTTATGACCAATAGTTCATGAAATATAACATTTTTCCAGAGTACATACAAAATTATTTAAATACCCCAAAGTAATTCTGGCACATGGACCCCACAGAGAACATTTAAATCTGGTGGATAAAGGTTAAAAAGCAAGTCTAAAAATGGAACAAAGTTAAATGATGCTAGCCAAAATTAAATATTAAAGACATTCATCTAGAGAAAATCACTTGTTCTAAAGAAGTCATTTTAAAGGCAAAAGCGAAATAAGTAAGCAAACAGTAAAAGCAGAAAATGTACACTAATTAGCATGGCTATGTGGAATTTTTTCTACTCGACAATAAAAAACTATGTAATGCATAATACATACGATCACTACATTTTGATCACTACATTTATTTGAGACATAGAAGTTCCTTTCGTGTAACAAGAGGAGATTCCTAGAAAGAGGTTGATTAAGCCAGAGAGTCGGTTGGACAAGCAAGGAGAACCCACTTTAATGTCTCTGGTTACTCTGCCCCATTTCACAGAGGGTAATGTGTTAAGTGATATCACAATCTATAAATATTAGCATCTTTACAAAAGCCTAATAAAAATTACTGCCGATTGTACGCAGGGCACCTTTAGTTATACAAGTTTAAAAGTGAGAAAATTTTCTGCAAATATACTGCCAAAATTATGAGTGATTAACAGATTAACAGCTGTTCTGCTCTTTCAATGCAAGCTCGAAAAAAGAATATTTTTTGTAAAAATTACAACTGGAGATGAAACATGATGTTGCCAGTATGAAACAGAAATGAAGAAACTATGTCTTTAGTTTGAAACTCCAGATTCCCAAAACCTCAAGAAAGCAAAATTATCCAAATCAAAAGTTTAAAAAAATGCTGATTTTCAATGTAAATTGTTCAGGCAGAATTCATCTTACAAGGTCAAACAGTCAATAAAGCTTATCATTTTGAAAGTATGAACAGGTTAAGTGATTCTTCATGCTGAAAATGGAAAGACCTTTGGCTTAATGAATAAATTCTTTACTATAACAATGTGGCAGCCCAAAGTATACTTTCACCTACTTCTTATTCAGAACTGGCTCCAAATGTCTTCTTGCTCTTTCCAAAACTGAAAGGTATTTTGAAAGGACAAATATTTGCCATCATTTAGACATTCAAAGGAAAGCAATGCAGGCTCTGAAGGTGATTCCAAAAGAAGTGCTTCACAAATGTTTTGAACAATGGCAGTCTCATTGACTTAAAGGTATAGTTTCCAAAGGTGTCTATTTTGAAGAGGACAAAACTCATTAGAACGTAACAGTACAGGTATGTTTTTATAAAATCAGTCTTATTATTTTATACCTTATTTATATGCAAGAAAAAAACTGGACAATATTTTTCAAAGTTTTTTAAGGTATTAAGGGATTAAACAAGTGATAATACATATGTTAATTTTTCTATATAACTTTTATATAGATAATGCCTTTATATGCATAAACTTAGGTTACATTATTTACAATGAATTTTGGAGCTCAAAGTCTTTCTAGTTATGCCAAAGCACTTTAGTTACATACTTTGTTCAATTAAACCTTACTATCAGTGATGTAAATACATGAAATGTTTCTTGTTTTCTATATAATCAAATGCAATGTATGTAATTTTGCTAAGCCAGCAACAATGGGGTTGTCCCTGACGATGAGTGATTTTCTCATCAAAAACATTAAATGTTCATGCTCAAAAGAAATCTTGCATCAAATAGAAGAAAATGAGTTTTCATTCTTTTAAGTGTTCTTTGGTTTGAGTTCGAAGATTGTGCTATTACTTTAAGTAATTTTAGAGTGCAAATAAAAAATATGCTGCACCAATTATTCAAATGGAGGAATTAAGCAGTCCTGAAACCAAAATCAGGCTGTTATGTTACATAATGATTACCCATAAGCCTATTTAGGTGTTGATATATTTACTCTGAAAGAATGGTTATTTGCTGTGGCTACTGGAGATAACTGGGACAAGTAATTTTTTAAGTGCTTGTTCTTGAATTTTTTCTGCCATAAGATGAACTTGATAGGAGTTCCCTTGGATAAGTAGATACAAATTTAAATCTCAAAGCGTTCTAGCCACAAACTACCTGCTTCCTCACACAATAAGCAATTCATTTATCTATACATAAAAATAATTTGTTAAAACAAAATAGAAAATGGTCTGTACAATTTATTGATGACAGTCAATCTGTTTAAGAAGAAAACTTCATTGATTTTTACAACTTTGATCCATATTAAATTACCAAAGATTTGGCCATCCCACATTAAAATAGTCTCTATAGCAATTATTAGCAATTTTATCACATTCATTATTTATTTCAATGGCCAGTAGTCTTCAAAGCCAAAATATAATGCCTTGGACAGGTTAAAATATAGCTTCTTCAAAAATGAAAACATATGTTTTTAACTGATGTTTTTTGTTGCAGTAAATGCTAATAGCATGTGCCATAAGATGACTTGGCTAGAAGTATTTTCATTTTAAATAATCATTCAGGCAACAATAACAACCAAAAGATTCAGTTTCAGATAATTTGTTTGACCAAATCTAAACTTCCTGGCCTGGTATTTATTTTCTATGGATTCTGAGATAATTTAAAGCTGACATTGTATGGGGAAAAAGTAAAAATGATGAAGTATGAGCTAATACAAAAACTAATATGTCTGTAGCTGCAGTAAGATAATGGAAAAATAGACATTTGATTTGTAAAAGAGAAATACGTAATATTCTTGGACATAAATACAGGGTTAAAGTAAATTTGTACATATTTTATAGCGGCAGACTTATTTTGGGAAGTAGCATATTACTGACTAGTAAAAATTTTTTCATAGGTGCATATAAAAGTTATTCTTCTCTTGTTTAACATCACAGATCAACACCTTGAGTTTTTCTTAGCTCATCCAGTTAATATATGCATAACCAATGGAATGAATTATTAAACAAAATAGAAAATTTTAAGTGATTATTTCCTGTAAAAAAGAATCTTAAAATTGCACTGAACCATGATTTTAAATCATCAACAATATTTTCAGCAATATGCTCTAAAAAGGTACAACCAACTGATGTATAAGTTAATACTGCTCACCACAGTAAATAAATTAACATCAATTATTTCACTTGTTTGTCAAATGTTCAATTTTATATAAACCTGAGTCACAAACCTCTCAATCACACATTTGTCCAAATAGAGTTCCTTTAGAGGTAAAGACTGGCAGCAAATACTATGTCTCTCTTCATAATCTTAATTCCCTCACTGAATTTGTTTTCTAGTTCCATGTTACCAATATTCTTTGCAGCTTGACATAGCTGCCTCAAAACTTCCTCCAATCTCCTCATACATCTGATAATGTTACCTAAAATACAAATTATAGTATATTACAAATTATTTAAAAAAATGAAAAAATGATATTTTTCTAGAAAAAAAGTCACATAAAATTAACCTGTCTTGAATACCAAAGTTACCCAAGTACATCAGCCATATGGAAATAATATGGTATACTGAAGACACTGATACCACTTACAATTTCCTGAAAAGAAAGAATTCCCAAGCCTAGACCCAACATGTTTTGTAAAACTAGCAGTATGTATTTTAGTCACAAAATAAACTTAATTACTATAAAAGAAGTTAGTCACTTTGTCATTAATGAACCGATGGGCATTTTATGAAACTAAAAAAAATTCAGGATAAGATAAGTTTGTTATGAAATAAATAAAATTTCTTTTGTTGGCCTTTCATTTATTATGGGATCAATATGTTGCTTTCATCTTAGCAACAGAACAGATAAAGAAACTTCAACAAAATCTAGTACTTACCATGGTTCAAAAGAGAAAATTTTCTTACAATGGTCATAAGAAAACCGACTATACTGTTTTCTTGCCATTTAGTACCAATGGAAGAAAATTGCCACAGATATCTTATAAATACTTTATAGTGTATGTGTGTGTGTTCTTTATACGTTTTTACACCATTGAAGCTATCGAATTCAAAAGCTTCATGGGCCATCCTATGGACCAAAGGGAGAACTTGGTCTAGGTTTGCAGACCGTGGGGTCTCTTATACCCCATGGGGTCAACAAAATACTATTTCCATAAGAATGCATGGGAAATGGTGTGGAGAAACCCCAAAATGCCATGCAGCCCTTCACTGATGTGGATATAAATATACCTAAATATTAACTTACGATCACGGGAAATGGTTTATTTTACGCATGGAAGACTGAGTATTTTAATTCTGTTCATGTTTTGTAGTATTACATGCTAAAACGCCCGAAATTTTCCTTTAAGCGCAAAATTTATCGGTTTAGATGTCCATTTTCCAGGCAGCAACAAAGCTAAATTTCTTAATTGTTGTCCTCTTCAAAGGGAGATATACACGTAAAGATTAATGCAAGGAAAATCCACGCCGTAGAGGAAAAATAGCTAACGCCAAGATATGCCTAAATATAGTCTATGAATACTTTTAAAGTGAGTCATATGATTTTTAAGGAATATTAGAACATTGTTATCTTTTACCATTAACATTGAAGGATTTATCACAACATAAATCGATACATCTACTTACATTTGTTCGGTTACCAAGATGTTGTTTATTGTTTATGTTTTGGCTGATAGTATTGACATAATCCACATAATTTTATTGCCGCTTTAAAGGCTTCAGTGCATCTATCCATGTGAATATTAAGTAAGACGTTAATGCATACAATACAATACATAAAATAGTAAATGTTAATGTAAGCATCGCTTGCATAATTAAGGAATGGGGAACGTTTGCCTCGAACTATAAAAATTGTTTGCCATTCTTTCCCCAGCGAAGCCGGGCGTTTCAGCTAGTTAATATATAAAGGAAACGATGAAATTCCACATTGGAATATTCATACATGTTCATTCTAAGTGGTGCAAGTATACAGTGGGTCTTCATAAAAAAACAATCGCAATTAATGTGATCAGGTCTATGCAAATATTCACAGAATCAATAAGAAGAGATGTGGAAGAGCTGATTTCTGGAAGTATGACTTAACAATTACAACCTCTGGAGATTTAAGTGAACAAGCCATTTAAAACATTCATGTGAAAGGAGCAGAATAAATGGATAGAGGACCCAAATCATGACATCACTAATAGATGACTGAAACAGTCCACAATTTCAAGTGTTTGTTGTAGGTGAAAAACTCCTGGCAACAGTGAAACTGGGAAACAACTTTGAAGTCATTTATAAAATGAGGAATTAGCAATGCACTAAATGAGAGCAAAGGTGATGAACTACAAATATATAAAGAAAGTTAAGATTTATGTGAAAACACCAGTAGCGATGATTATCGCAGCAGTGATGAGGATTTTCTAGAATTCTATGATAAATTAACTTAGTTTTACTTGATTATTTTGGCTAATAGCATGCATCAGAGGTTGGCACCTGTAATACATTTTTCAGTTGCCTGCTGGCCGAAAGGAGAACATTAGATAAACAAGCGAGTGGGGTACCTTCTGCTGAAGTTAGTTTAATTTACCAATCTTATATCCCACCTCCCAATTGGCACCTGCCATCTATTTCCAAATGTGAAATGAGTCCACAGCGGTAAAAAGATTGCCGACTACTGGCATACATGCTATATGCAAGTGTAAATATGCGCATTGAATGTTTTTCTAAAACTGTTCTAAAATCATGTGTGTGTCTTATAGGCCAGGAAATATAGTAATTACATAAAAGAAATTCAATTTACCGTATTTACTTGTGTAATAGCCGCACTTTTTCCCCCAAAAATTCTCATCAAAGAGGGGGATGCATACATTACATTCATCTTTTGAGGGTAGACCACCCATGAAACATCTACTCAATACTTTTCGCCTGGTGTGAGGTATTGAGTCAGTGTTTTTCGGTAGGCACAATATACTATGAATTTTATTTCACCAATTTTTAACCAAGGTGCGTGGAATAATAAAATAAGCACATTATTTATCAGGTATTTTTTAAAATTCCTTGCCAGCTGTCAGTAGGAAACCTAAATCACGTAAATATTCTATGTAAATAGAACTGTCAGACAGAGCCCATTCTCATAGAAAGGTGATGAAAGAGAAATAAACAACTAAACTGCATATATTTCTCATTAAATACAAATGAATTCTATAAGATTACCTTTTAATTCATGACATGCTCAAATCACATTTTACTGTAACTGCAATATTTGGGTTCCTTTTACATTACACAATCCTAAAATAATCGACTTTTAATACTCTGTATAAAAGCAAAGAATACAATCTTGGTTTGGAAATGTATCACTAAATAACTGTTGGAGTTGATCGTTTGTGCTTTCTGAAAGCTGTAAGTGATACATTTTATCCACAGAAACATGATAAATGCTTCTATGTAACTGGATCGTAGTGCATCTAGTGACTGGTTTATTTTTGGTATTGTTTGTGTGTGGAACCTTTCTGAAAGATTAAGGATCTAGACTCCAAAACAGGTTTTGAGTAGTCTCCATGTAATATAATGACATTGGATGTCAATTTTTCATGATTATGTACGTTAAAAAAGCATTAAAAGTCATTTTTATAAGTGACTTCTTAAATATTTGCTTGTTGCCATAATTGTATCATCAAACTCAGCTTCCAATAGATTATTCAACTGATGTTGCCATCAAATATCAAAATCAAAATTTTGGAAGTGCAGGCATTACATGATTCCATTTTTTCCAAATATTTAGGTCTAAAAATGGGATTTCGGGCATTACACGCGTGTGGGTATTACTTGAGTAAATACGGTATACAAAATTGCTTTTCATAGTTATTTATTTGAAATGGAACTGGTTAGCAAACATTTCACAAAAATTTATAGAATAAGTACAGACAAGTAACAACCTAAAAAAAGTGATACAGTTCTACAAGGTGAGCCAAAAAAATGTACCTAATTTCAAAATTAGAAAATAAATAAATAAATGAACTGTAATATGAGGGTGAAACAAAAATATTTCAAATTTATTTCCATTGACACAGATTTTCAAAATGTCTTCCATCATTCTGAGCACACAAGCGAATGGGTGCAGTACCGTTGCTGATTAGAGACTATAAGATTTCATGGCTAATATTGCCTATAGCTGTTGTTGTAAACTTATCTGAGACATTTTAAACTTACGACAAAAAAGGGTTATTTAGTAAAAAACATTTTTGACTTTTTCCTGATTAACCCTTTTGTTGCATCATTAAATTTCAGGAGGGAATCCTAAAATGTACCAGTTTTAAAAGAAAAAATTAAAGTGACACGGCAGCACTAATAGGTTTTAGGCCAGTGGTCTTCAACCTTTTTTGAGTCACTGCCCACTTTTACCATATGTTGTCCTTTGAAATAAGTTCACTGCCCATCCAGTGGCGTAGTGAGGGTTTCTGGCGCCCGGGGCAAAGAATAATTTTGCGCCCCAGTAGCAAAGCGATTTACGGAGACAAGGTAACCCTAATACTAGTGGGATTGTCGTTAGATGAGATTACCGAATACGGTCTCAGTGGTAATAACAGTGTTTAAAAATTTATGATTTTATATATTTGATAAAATTAAACTTAAACGCTTCGCTGCTTCTTGAGGGACTCCGACCACCCTCATGGGCCTTTCGATTTTACCGCAGCATGGATACATTGTCGCTAATATAGTATGATATGATACTATAGTTAACGACAAACGAACTGTAATAGTTGTACATAAAATAATTGTACAGAATATGTGTGCTTTTTTATAGAATTTTATTTTTCATTGTAAAAATTAGAATAGCACTTGGTGAGTTCTTTAACGCCCACCAAAAATCCAAAAATGCCCACTGGTGGGCGCTATCGCCCACCTTGAAGACCACTGTTTTAGGCTCTCACTTTGAAGTGCTTTGAATCTTATGATACAACTCAGTGAAATGAAACATTTTTCTATCACTGTGGCATTTTTGCAATTTATACGTTTAAGGAAAGTAAAATGTCAGTCA
The DNA here is from genome assembly GCA_036926305.1 of Uropetala carovei. Lineage (NCBI taxonomy): Eukaryota > Metazoa > Arthropoda > Insecta > Odonata > Petaluridae > Uropetala > Uropetala carovei. The sequence goes on from JAXCHB010000100.1 coordinate 859,301, forward strand.
CGGTTTTGTTACTTATGTGCAAAAGGGTTAATCCACTATATCAAGGCTACCATTTTCACAGATTTTATCTGTTTTCACGGATATTTTTTAACGAAAAACAGACATTTCCATGATTCATGGATATTTATAAGGAAAAATTCGGTAGTTGAGATGTTTGCATAAAAAATACATAGAATACTAAGAAATTCAGATATTATTATTTCTATATGAATAATATGAATCTTGTAAAAAATATACATTCGATGAAATTGTTCCGTAGGTACATACGTACCATACATTAAATAAGAGTATAGATGGCATCTACACCGTTTTTCGTGAAGACATTTATTTCGTGCATCCACCATATTGAGCAGTCCTGTTTTGGAATTGTGCTGTAACAAGCAGTTCTTCAAGGAAAGCTTTTTTTGTAAAACTAAGTGTTTACTTAAGATTTTTTAGTCCAAAATGCCTACTTGTGTAGCTAACGGATGCGACAACCGAAGTGGCGGAAAAACAAGGAAGCAAATTCAGTCAGAAGTAGAAAAGAAAATAACCTTCCACAAGTAAGTTTGATTTCCTTATTACTGTTGTTGATTTCTTTATTACTGTAAATATTTATTTTTGCTGAATATTCCTCAATCTATGTGATGGTTTTCATTAGGCTTCCTAAAGATGAGCAACGTGCTAAAGAGTGGATCAAAGCAATATGGAGAGTAGGATGGACACCTTCTCCGCAATGTGTCGTTTGTTCTGAACACTTCACAGAAAATTGTTTCGATCCGTCATCTTTATGCTACGTACGCTTGGTTAAAGATGCAGTTCCAAATATAGCGAAAACTCGCTACTTATTGTGAGACTGAACGTAAAAACTAGCTGTTGAACGAGATCGGCAGCCTTCGGCATATTTATAGTTTTACTTTCTGCATACGTAGTATAAGAGAAAGTATTGCATTCACGAAAAAAAATCGAATTCGAGATTTCAACAGAAATACACGTTTTGCAGTCCCCTGAATACGTTTTGATTATTTTCGCGACGATATCTGTGTGTGTGTGACAAAATTTTGTGGGCGCTCTAACTCAAAAACTAATAATCAGATCAGCACAAAACTTAAGATTTTTATTAGCAAATGAAGATCTGAAAAGGTTTTGGCTGAAATAGCTCAACCGGAAGTGGAGGTTTATTCTTGTCGTTTTCCCTTTCTTTCCGAATAGCTCATTTAAAACTAAATTTACATAAATATTTGTTGTTATTCAAGTTTTAAGACAATATAATTTTCTACAATTTTGTTTGAAACAGTTATTCGTAAAACTGATAGTTTAAGAGATATTTTGCTTTTTTGTCTAAATTTGTGTTAAATCTGTCGCTTGTTTCCGTTACTATGATAAAATTTTCTAATTGTTGATCACAATGCATAGAAATTTTTTCATTTTGTCTAATTCTGTTGAGCCATTATATTGATATCATTAAAAGTGAAAATTATTTTATTTAACAGATATCCTAATCTAAGGCCTGTCCTATAAACTAGGCCTATGGTTACTTTTTGTTTTCAATGCATTTGTGGTATTTACTGTATATTTAAAAACTGAATACATTTTTTAAAACTTTCTATTTCAATACAATTGATTCGTAATGCTGGATAAATTTAAAATCCTTAAAATAAGCATGATTAAATTTAAGTTACAGCGCTATGCATAAACAGTTGTAAATAATTTTACTTAAAATATGCAATGCAGATGCTGAAAATATCGAAAGCATAAATTAGTATATTTTGCATAAAAAAACCATGATATTACATATTACAAGATTTTACAGGATATTTTGATGCCAGTAACAGGATTTAGAAAAAAATTGGCGGCAGCTCTCCACTATATCATTCAATCTTATCTTGTATGGTTATCCTGTAATTTCATTTTGAAATCAGGCACATTTTTTGACCCACCCTGTATAATGCATACAGATCTTGAGCATCATTTTCCACGAAAAATAAGTTTCTAATTTAAATCTAGTTTTATCTTTGTAATCATATACAGTAAAACCCCGTTATTTTGATCCCAGATAATTCAAAGTATGGTGTAATTCGAAGCTAAGATTAGTCCCCGGCCAACACCATAGGATTTTGTGTACTTCGAAATACGCCTACAGTGAAATTCGAAGTCATGATCTGGTCCGGTGACTCAGGAACAGTTCGTTAAATTTGAAACCTCGATCCTGTGTAAGCAGAAGGTTTGCATGTGTGCCACCACATCATGTTTTTGTTCTCCATATCTCACACATGAAATACATATAGTGCCCCAAACAGGTGACCAAATGTCCCATTTTGGCCGGGGCAGTCCCATTTTTTTAATCAAAAAAGCCATTTTGTACCGTTCTGAAGCCCATCACAAATAAAATTTTGATTACTGATAGTATAGCTGATATTTCTAGTAGAAATTTAGGATTCTCGGAAACATGGCGGTTATCAAACAAACAACAACTGTTAATTACAGTCGCAATTATGAGGTTAGGTAACCTCAGGGTCATTGATAAATTTGAGGTGGCAAACCCAGTCTCCGCGTATAATATCCTGCCTGGGTTTAATCTAGCTTATTCCCTTTGAGTTTTGACAACGACGATGCTAGTCGGATTCTCTTTTGATTGTGAACCATGCTCTAGTCTGGCATGCTCCAGACTGTAAGGAAAGTTCGTATTTGCATTTTTCACTATAGATTGTGATAGTGACAAATCCACCATTAAAAAAATCATGCGAAAGTTCTGTCCCGTTTTTTCTTACAACAACGGGAAATGCCCCGTTTTCACCTTGTTGGAATAAGGTCACCCTATTTAATAGTCAACACGAAATAAAAGTTGTAGATGACTCAAATAAATGAATCAGCTTATCCTTACATCAATGTAAATGCTCCCGTTCTCAATCGGATATCTAAATTCGAGAACCAAGCTGAAATGAACAAAAGTTGCATGAACCCCTACTATCTAAATCCTCATGCTTTCCCAAACCTGGGCAAGGTTTTTCTCTTAAGAAGTGATATGCTCCAGAAAAGACCATGTAATATCGAATTCTGTTACTGAACCAAACTTTAAATAACGTTGTACGAAGTTATACCGAATGTCGTCTCTAAAAAGATCATGCCTTTGTTTTACCCAAGAATATAATAAATGATGAGCCAAAAACAAAAACCTAGTGGTTTTACCCAGTGATGAGCTGGAAAAAAATTAAGAATCTCCTCTAAAAAACGTCAAGGAAATTTACATAAGGGGGGCAGGATGCCTACATGTCAGGGGCACCAGATCTCACTAGTTGCTACCATAAGAAGTGTTCGGTTCGTAATATATTCCATTTCATACACTGTCAGTAATTGATTAAAAGGCAGGGCAAAATGTACTTTAAAGGACAAAATCAATAAATTTTCATATTTTCTAAAACCGGCTCACACAAGAAATATACTGGGAAATTCGGGATATTTGCTGAAGCCATTTTTCACACGTAGTGGTCTTTGTGAATTGCAAATTAGTTGTTCACTTCAGCTCTTTTTGAATTCACTGTGTATACTAACTTGTAAGGCCAATTCATTTGTAGAACGGATAGATAACATTCTGTATTGCGATTTTGCTGCCCAAGTAGCTGATCGTAATAAAGTTTGATTTTTATGAAAGTTCATTTATTTTGAACAAGGATATTTCGAAGTCGTAATTTTTTGGTCCCTTGAACTTTGAAATAACGAGGTATTACTGTATTAGTCATTAATGATATTTAAACATTTGAAATAAAATTTAATTTTTATTTAAAATCTTATCTTGTATTTTTATTGAAATCCCTTCTAATTCTGGTAAAGAATTGAAACAAGATCTCAGGGCTGCAAAAAAAGGTCACGAATTCTATGCTGGATGGAATGCCTAACTACCAGGGACAGCGATAATAGCGAGCCAGTTGTTATATATTTGACAGAACACCCCTATATGTATTTTAGTTTATTTGCATTTACATTGTTATTGTGTTCAAATATGTATATTTTAGATGGCTTTCCAAATTATAAAGCAACCCACACTTTTCTTTATGTTACATCATTTTCATTTCCCCCATTTTACACTTTCTTTGATTTTACATTTATTTTAGGTGGTCCCTTCAATAGTGTAAAACCGAGTTTTCACTGTAATTTGATTTCTTGTTATAACAAATTTCTCAACTGGCAAGGAGACTGTGTGTAAAAACTGTTTATTAATGTAAGTTTAAATGTGCATTATAATAGTTTGAAAATAACAAGTCATTTTCAAAATGCAGACATTGTATTCTTACTTTCTGATCATGTCTCGTAAATGCCTTAAATGCTTTCCTTTCCTCAAACCTTGTCATTAAAGTAATAGATGCAGATTTTCATAGATATAAATAAGAAAGGAATCGTGATATACCTTCATAAATTTCAGTCATCCTGCAGAGTTGTGCAAAACTTGCTCCTTTACACCAAGCAAAAACTATATCCATGAGAAAAGGTCGGAATTGATCCACATAATTGTCTTCATTGATTTCCAATTTGGCTTCTTTACTGATCTGTGCTATTCGCCTGGCCAAGTCCTGGAAAATAATAAGAAATCAGAACTATTTGAAAAATCATACTCTTTTAGCTGTTCCTTATAAAACTAAATGGCAATGGTGATGAGCCTCTGCCATTTACATCATGATCATTTAAGTCGATTGGCAATCAAAGCCTCAGAAATGAAAATAAAGTTTATTCCTTAAGCCATAGATAGCTTCGTGCCAATTTTATGTTTTATAACCTCAATAAAGAGGAGAAAGTGTACAATTACTGCAAAAACACGATCCAAAAAATACACCATATGACTCTGAATGTACCATGACTCCTTACTATGAAAATGTCTGTGTAAAAATTTTACTTTTAATTTTTTGTTTTAATTAGTTGAGTTTGCCATGCATTACCTCTCTCATTCAATGCTTCTCTCTCTATTGTGCACTGCACCTTATAACCAACTTGAAAACCCAATTTTCTACTTTGATCCTTGTCATTTAAAGATGCTATGATTGAAGTATCTTACTTACTTGAATTTAAGATAACTCCCTAATATAATGTCCTACTCAAACATAATATTTTCAAGCCACTGCTAACAACACCTATTCTTGGGACCACAAAATACTTCACTTGTGTGTAGGCACTTTCGGAGATTCAGAGAGGCCCAGGCCACTTCCAGATTTTGAGGCCCCTGGTCACAATAAAAATTTAAATAAGCCGCATTTAAAAATTTATTTCTATCATGAAATGAAATTAATTCTGATCCTAACAAGGATGGTCTGACTAAACACCTGTTGTCCCATTTAGTGATGTCATACCTGTCAAAATATTAACAAGTCTCTGAAGTTGGCCACCCTTGAGATCAGAGCCTGAGCCAAATGGCACTCCTGGCCCCCTCTTTGATTGGCCCTGCTTGTGTGAATGGTTCACTTTAATTTTTTGTTTGCTCTTTTACCACATCCTATTTTATCATCGGTATTTCTGAACTGTCATTCTGTAGTGCCTTAATGTAAAAATATCAATGCATACATAGTTATTCCACATTTCCCAAAAATAATGAGACCTAATTTTCCAAGGGCTTATACAGTAAGAAAACCTCATCTTATCCACATTACAGCAACATCTTTCTGGAGGAAGTAGTCAGGCATGAGGTTGCAAAACATTGTACAATATTATGCAGTCTTGCTCTATGTTGCTCCAGATATTTCTTTGCCTTGCAGGTGCAGCAAGGATTTTATGAGGAAGGAAAAAGCAATAGCATAAAAAGGAATTTTTACAAATAACTTCCTTATGGATTAGATGCTTAGAACACATTTCTGCCAAGTCTCTTTGCTGACAACTCAGGAAAGTTAGCAGCTTTTGGATGAGGTTTTTCCATACCAGCTCATGCAATTTGATTTGAATCATGGATCAAATAAGAATGCAAGGTGCTGATGAGTATAATAAAAACATTATTAAAATATCGCTGAACCTGGTGCAAGATTCCTGTATTATGTGTGTTTACCAGCAATCTTGCTCTAAGTCTGGATTAGTGAACACCTCTCCCATCTAAAGAGCCTAGAATGAAACAGCTTCACATTCAAGTCACTCATAAGTCATACTTTTCAATTCTTTGCATCATCTCTTAGGGGTTTCGAGCTGTTTATTTCCTTATACTAAGTCTATAAATTTCTTTCATATCTCATACAAGTCTTCTCCTTGTTCCAATACTGTGCTATTTATTATTAAACTTTATCACCAATTAATGAAAATGGCTTATTAGAGTTTCAAATAATGAGAAGTAATCAGGTAATTCTAAAAGTTGATTTTTTTATAAATTGACTACAGTAATCCCTCGCCATTTGCGAAATTTGCTTATCCACGATTTTCATTCTGAATACCTAATTTTTCATTCGCGAGGCCAAAATTCGCATATCCGTGAATGATCGCTTAAGTACCACTCACTCCACATTTTTTTTAAACTTCTTTCTCGAACAGCCTCACAGTCACTGCGGTAATGTACGCATGAATTTCCTTACCTATTTCATGAATTTATTGTGCCATTTTCATAGTTTTTTATTGGTAATATTGCTTAATCATGGCCCCAAAGAGTGATGACTGAAATGAAAGAAAAGTCGGTAAAAAGGGCAAAAAAGTGACGAGTTTGGAGAAGAAAATTGAAGTTTTAGATAGGCTTGCGCATAGTGAATCTGCTTCGTCAGTGGGTAAATAACTTGGTGTGAACAAGTCAACAGTAAGATCAATTAAGAAAAGTGAAGAAGTGATTAGAGCTAGTGTTGCAAATAGTACTTCAACGAGTGCAAGCATCCTTTGTGCCTTAGGATCAGTATGTAGAGATGATGGAGAAGACTTTAAACCTGTGGATCGAAACCCAAACTCGCAAGAAAGACCCACTGAGTTCGCTTGTCATTTGCGAGAAAGCCAAACAACTATATGATCACTATGTGTCAATGCATGTTACATAGTGGAATAGGGACTTAAGAACCTAAACCTATTTTTTCCATATACTTCATTTACCATTAGCGAGGGTTTTCAGGAACCTAACCCTCAAGAATGGCGAGGGACTACTGTATTTTAATTGAGTCCAGAATTGTTTCTGTCAAATATGATGTAATAGAGTAGATAAATAATGTGTGCTGTGATGTGCCAGAGGACTGCATTGAAGAAAAATTAAGGATATAAAAGAGATAGGAAAAGCTTTAGGTAATACTATGTAATATAAGATAGGTCTCCTAAAAATTTGACCATACTATGAAAAATATTTCCAGATTAACTGTCACATATGTAAAGCACTGCATCAATGATGAATTCTTTGTAAAAATAGATTCAAATCTGGGGATATGGAGTATTTAATTTGGGAATGGAGAGGGTTAATAAGTATATAAAAATCTCACCTGCATTTGACGTAAAGCACCTGAAAGTTCAGTAGTTAATTTGGGTGCTTCATTACTTTTCTCTTCACACACAAAGCAGCTAAGTAAAGCAACACACTGAGGAGGAGTCAGATTGGTGAACATTCCTTGAAACATCATCTCTGTCATTAGTAGTTCATCAGCACTGTAACCAATGGGATTTATGAAAAATGTTAAAAACTTGAAAAAGTTGTACAATTATTGCATGCAAATAAATTATTCGATGCCACAACTTCACCAAATGTATATATGTTACCCATGTAACCTGCACCCTCGTGTACCACGCACACCCCTATTTTTGGGCCAGTTTGGAGGGAAAAAAATAAAATTTGTAATAAGTTGACATCTATGATTTAAAAAAAGTCGGACTCTTCACTGATTCCCCCTCCCTGAAACAAGGACCGCCCAAGTTAAGCAACTTCTCCCTCCCGACTGTGTGATGCAATTTACTGTGTCAGTGGCTCACAATGAATTCAGCAAACACAGATACCAGATGCCAACTTATTCAAGCAAAAGTATAAGTAGAAATTGATAGTAAATTCTTAATGACAGAATTGTTTATTTTGAGTAACAATAATATACTTAAAACTAATTTAGAAGGTATAGCTTTAATATTATAAAAAATATAATGCCGTTCGTGCATTTTCAAGATCATGATGGACCTTTTGACGATTGAGATGATGTAATATTTTTATAATATGAAAGCTGTACCTTTTAAATTAGTTTTAAGTTTATTACTGTTCCTCAAAATAAGCAGTTCTGTCATTAAAAATTTTAAACCCTAAACATTTGCTTGGTCGTATAGATATGCATATACTTTGTAGAATTCTTCATCTTCTGCAAGTATAAACGTAGATGCATGCATGTTGCAGTAAATTTACTATCAAATTTATAAAACTTCCTCAGAAATCTTCATGTATGATGTGCAGTCCATTTTTTTACAGACATTTTGGAAAAAGGATACATGGGGTATACAAGTAAGTGCTGTATCTTATTAGTAGTTTGTGGCAACTTATGGAGATAATAAATTTTTTTCACAAAATGCCACTTTTAATACCTACATTAAGAACTAGGATGAACATATGGCCATATAAAACATTTACCTATATATCTATATCTATATTACCTATATATCTAGTTTTCTACTGAATCGCATAAACATGGGTGACTGGATAACATGGCCATTAATGATATTTGTTAGAGATAGATAATAAAATGCCTTTTTACTAAGAAATAATAACTCCATCCATAATGCTACAAATTACACAGCAGCTTAAAACGTTGTCTTTATCTTTCGTTGTTTCATATAATATTTAACTACCAAGCAAGTTTTTTTTTTCAAGTTTTTAAGTTAAATTCAATTTGCACAATATAACAATAAAATTTTATCTTATTACAAGAATGGCCATACAAACTGTGAAGGAAAATTGAATTAGAATATATTTTGTCATACCTGCTCAATTCACATGCAACCCGTCCCTTTAATTCTATGACATCTGAAGCAGTACAATAGCCAAGTCGCCTGAGGACTCGTTTCCTATGTTTAAGTTCATCCATTTGTAAGAGGGATCTTGCCTTTTTCAACTCTAGTTTTGTAGCCTTCAACTCATTTCCAACCTGAAAGAATTTATTCAATAAAAAATTACACAAAAAGTGAAAATAACTAATAATTAAAAATAATAATGAAATACTATCTTACACTCCTAACTATTATCAACAACTTCTGTTAATTTCTAACAACTAAAAACGTCTCAGGATTGAATGTTCTATAATCCCAAAAATAAATACTCCTAAAATTATTGGATGGCTAGAAAGAAGTTTATAGTTAACAATTAATTCAACTCTCTAGATATATTTAAGTGTAACATGGTGGAGCTGGCACAGGTCCTGTAAGACACTTGATTGTTTCATTGATGACAACTAGATGCCAAAATTTGCATCTCTACCACGCTCAGTACCTTCCTCCCACTATCCTACTTCAGTTTAGTCTAGCAGCATAAGCTCAATCGTTGCATGTGTAGAATTGCTAGGCACTTTTTTGTCAGGTATTATGCATCAGATCCTGTTCCAGCATTCGAGCCATAGCTTTGGACTATCACAAAAATTACTATTTTATGTAAAATAACATCAACACTATCCAGGTATTCATGTGTGCTTCATATTTTTGTGAAAATATATATTTGGCTACTTAAGGATTTTTTTTCTATTTATAATTTGTGTTGGATACAAGTTTATTCAATGATAAAGATCAGGAAAGAATTAGAAATTTATTGACATGTCATAAAAATGTCCCTAAACCTGTGTGAAAGCTATTAATTAATGTTCATCGTATTGTACAATTAATTTTAACTAGGGGCTCCACCCCTGGCCTCTCTGCAACACAACCCCAGAGGTTTGGCAGCTGCGCTTGCCTTGCATGGTAGCTGCGCTATCTTGTTATCAATAAAAGAACCTAAGAGTAATAAACATAGCTTAAATACAGCAGAAACTAAACCTTATTTTAATTCTTCAGGAATACTCTTTAAAGTTCAATCCAATTCCTTCTGCTACAGGCTTATTACTATTACAGCTTCCCAAACAGAAGCAGAAGACAATAACGTATTAGAAGTCAATTGTTGCCTTAGATACATTTATTTTAGTAATGAGATGAACATTTTCCTGGCAGTGTTATTCAATGTCAATTGTTGTTTAAAATGAATGTGTGGTATGCTGCTTACCATTTTAATTACATGAGACCATGAAAACACTGCTGTGAGATTTGTCAGTTTAATTAAGCAAAAGTAAGTGAAATTATATTATTCTGCTTATTTATATTTCTATATGGACTCGCTTAACTACGACTTATTTATTTATAAGGAAAACAAAATTAGATAAACACAAGAAAAATTAACATTTGTCATATTGGCGAGTTACAAAATTTATGCAGATTCATCAAAATTAAAGGTACATTTTTATGTTGAAATCTAGTTAATATTTTTATCACTGGAAATTTATTTAAGTTACAACAGAAAATATTGTGGTGATCATTTTGAATGATCAAATTTCATAATATTCAAGCGATTAAAATTCCTAATGAATTGAGTGTTGTTCAAAATTCTACTTTAGCATTAAATGATGAATTGAGTGTTCGCAATTCTACTTCTGCATTAAAATGGAAAAACCGCTAAAGAAATAATTCATCTAAAAATTCTGATAACCTGACAATTTTAAAACAGGCTCTCCAGTCGTATAATAAGATAGTTAAATTCTTTGCTACCAGAGGCTACTGCTTTTCAGCAACAAATATAATATACATTATGAAAGCTGGTTTCCACAGACCTTATGCCAGCAGTGATATTCATACATGTGGTGTCAACTCCAATGGGTTAAAATAATCTCGAAAGAAATAATTTGGTTTAAGTAATTGAGAAGAAGACAAGTTACTATAATTTTACACAACAAAAGAGAATATACTCAAATACATACCTTCATCTTCCTGGAATAGAGATCATAAAGAACACCTAATTTTGGATCTCCATGAAGGGGATGAGAGTATAACCTTTCCTCAAATGCACGAATCCTCTTCACAATTCCCAAAAAGTTTTCATCGGTTATCCTCATATCCTTCTCTGAATCAAGCAATGGCACCCCCTTAGGGAAGCGTTTATGTACCTCCTATTGAAATTTTAAAGTAAAATAAAAGGTAATTTAAAACAATTCCTTTAAAATGATGACATAAGTTATTTACCTTGAATAAAAAGAACTGTGAATTCCTAAATAACTACATCCTAACCTGAATGGTCTTCAATACAGACATGCGGTTGTCAGCAGGTCGAAGATCATTAGGAAAGTAGAGACGAACAGAACTGATTTTATTGACAAGTCCGAGCAAGACAGGGACCACTTCCATCTCACCAGTTTCATTCTTTGGTGCAGGACGGGGCTGCATTCCAGCAGAACTGGTAATAAAAAACATAGAAATTAAGCATAACATTTTCAAACCTTCCAAGAATTGCGATAATTATTATTACTACCTTGAAGTTCCTGGACCTGTTCCTTTAGCTATATGTAGCAGCACATCAACAACATACGTGGTCTCACCAGCCTGGGAATCCCTACCTCTGCCCTTACCCTTCTCAACCTTCTTTTTAAAGTTAATCACTATCCCCCAATCAAAATCATCATCTTCATTTTTAACCTAGAAACAAATAATGATAAAGCAAAATGGTGTTAGACATCAAATCAGGTATATTAAACTCAATCACTTACAAAAGGCTGATAATTAAGTCATGAATTAATTTATTGGGAATAAATAATTGAGGCATGCAATTATGATTGATTTCTCATTTTCATGCTGGAATTTCAAAAGAATTCTACTTATTCAGAAAGATCAGTCAACACATACAATGAGACTTCACTAACTTAATGCATATCAAGGAATAATAGCCAATGTTGTCTCATTTTTGGTTGACAGACTTGTAGAGGTTATAAAAAAGGATTGTGTTTTTAACTATCTAAGGAAATGGATAATTTTACATTTAATAAATAAAAATGAAACAAAAGGTTTGAAAAATTATGATTTATGAATTGAGGATGGTTAATTATTCAGTACAGCATCAGAGTGAGAATTTATTGTGAAGGCAATAATCAAATTTTATAATATCAATGATTAAGAAGTCCGCAGATTATACCAAGATCATGCATTTCTTTGTTGTATAACATGAGAAAATGTTATTTTGCAGAAAACTGAGGATTTCAACCACACTTTACCAAATCAGTAAAAATTGATTGGTGGAGAGAGAATGATTATATTACACACTGATTGCATATTTTAGTGTTCACATTGAGAAATAATAATTCAGAAATGTTGCCAAAACCAGTCAATCAGCAGTGAATATAATTCATTTTATTAATAATAAATGCACAAATATTCATTGAAGCAAATTTAAAGAGAAAGGTTTTTCCATTTATTATTTCCACACATACATGAATGACTTTATCATTATAACATTCATTAAGCTTAATGTTGCACATTTCGGAAAGTTTAATAGAAGAAAATATTTAAGAAATTACCTGTAAAAGAACTTTTTCATGAGGTAAACCAATTTTTAAATAACAATCTGCTCAAGATTATTTTTATGTGGACAACGTCTGGTCAGAAGAAAATAAAAATTTTTATTAACTCATTCATATTAAGACCTACATAAAAATTAAAGTATTACCTATTAAAACAATTTTCCCACTGATGCAACTATGATCATATTGCATACCCTAAAAATGTAGCATGTAGCCCTATCTACACTTTATCATAACTTTTCTAAAAGAAATGCAGGTTGAAATTCCTCTTTGATGTTACAAAATAAAACCTATAATAATAATTTTGTAAAATTACCAGAATTAGGGTTTTAATGCAAGTTAATTTTACCTGAAAGTGCATTTCATGGAAATCAAGGTTACAGCTATAACATATGTCAAAATGTGAAATTAATAATCAGGGAGTTGTTCTAGGTTCTGTGAGTGATGTAATTCCACATTGAAAGATTCTCAACAGCAGTAATCATCCTAACATACACTAAGTCATAACATCTGCCAGATTACATTTTAAAAATAATATTTTCAATCCAATCTACATACAGAAAACCAGTCATAAACCTTTGGTTAATATGTGCATTTCCAATTTTAGTTACTATATTCTGTTTCAGAATGTGGTGCATAAACATACAATAAGCCAGCAGCGGTTACTGGCTGTATAAAAAATAGTAAGCCAGGAAGAGATGGTTCTGATCATTGTTTTATAACAGCTTTGAGAAAATTAATGATTTCTTACATCAATAAAAAGGTTGATATTATAGCCACTTTCAATTGCAATATTTCCCCTTATTTCAGAAACTACAAATGCGAGGAGGAACTATGCTGAGGAGTTTTGTAACAATCTGCAAGTTCATGAAAGAAAAACATTTTCTGCAGGAATCTGGAGATAAGACAAGAAAAGTAAGTCTTTTATGCCAAAAAGTATGCATTATTCCAGAAACTTCTAGTTGGTAAACATTTCTCACAATGGTGGACAAGAAAATCACACAAAAATATTTTTTAAACTTTTAAAAACTTTAAAAGTATAGTTGGAAGGGTCATTAAAGAAAAGTTTTCTAAGAATGGTAACAACCAAATACCTATACATATTCTAGGTCTAACTTATTTTAAATGAAGGAGAATTAACAAAAAGGCATAATATCTTCAACCAACTGTTGTACACAGAGAAATTTTAACAGAGACTGAGAGATATGTACCATATATACTTGTGTATAACGCGCAGTTTGAAGACCAAATGTCAGGTCATAAAGTAGGGGTGCACATTATACATGGGTAACACTTTTGGGCACTTATAATCAGAAATTAAAGTGAACCTACCTTGCACCAAATTCTCGCATTTTGGGTGAATTAAGGGAAAAGCCACAATAATTATCGATAATCCAGGTTATACATATATTAATTATATGTATGGGACACCTAATTACTTCCATACAGTTATAATTCCACCCTCTCCAAATACTCTGCATTTCACTAGTTCATCAGCTGATTGCTGTAATTTTTGCAAACTCACAAAATAAGACTTCCCGCAAAACACGCATCAAAAACAACATAGAATAAGTAATTTGAAATAATTTTATTTAGTTAATGATTCTAGTATGTACAGGCGTCTCTCGATATTCGTCATTAATTGGTTCCGAGGAAACTGGACGATAAGTGAAAAGATGAATATTGAGGGCCATTTTCCCTTAGATGCAATGTTATAAATGTATAATTCATTACTGAAAACCCAAAAAGCAGACCAAAATATTGATATTACCTTATTTTATGGAGTTATTGGTACTATAAACACAATCTATAGGAACCTATGGACTGCGGGAGCATTTTATGCGGCCCGCGAAGGCACGATGTAAACGCAACTACCAACGCGGCCGTCACATGATTGATTGATTTAATCACAAACACAGGACTCAAATTCGCACTCAACAATATAAAATTGCGCCGAAACGCAAACTAAGGAAGAATGAACAACAACACGGAGCAAGGCCAAGTAGCTGAGATCAGTGGAGCACGTGATGATAAAATCATCTCAGTGGTGCTTTAATTTGCTGTTAGTCGCAGTCACAAGGGGAAGACAGACATCCTACGTAATGTTTTCATTTCTCGATCATAAGGTTATAAGTTTATACTGCTGAGAATGATAAATCCTTAGTGTCTCATTGTTTGATGAGTAATCATCTGAGAGTCCCTCTTCGTAGATCCCAGCTATTTCGATTACTGATGATGTCTCTCTAAGACTTAATGTGGAGATTATTGAATGTAATACTTATGGGCAAGTTCAAGTGTTCTAAAATTGTTAAATGGTGATAATTTAATGCTTTAACATATTTATTTATGGTACTCTAGTTAATACTTAACATGACGACATAATTTTGTTCTTATACCCCACAAAAATCAAGGGTGCGCATTATACATGGGGTATAAGGAAAAGTCGGGATTTTTTGGCAAAAAATACAGGTGCACATTATACACGAGTATATATGGTAATCAAAAATAAGTCACAAGAAAATACTAAATGCTTAAATTAAATGCCAACTATGAACTGCTGTCTGAAGAATGAGAATAAAATGTTACCAACCAGAGAAAATCATGGGTTGAAAATGAAGAAATGGAAAATAATATGCACTATGATTTGAAGGAATTGTTAACATGACATCATGACAACTTTAGTAAAATTGACTTAGATGGAAAATTATGTATAGAAAAATGTTTTCAGATGACAAAAACAAAACTATAGAGATGCTGCACCTATCCATTGGTCAGGCATGGGTACAAAATAAAAAAATCTATTACTAAGAGAAAAGCAACTGATTAATACTGTTTTCTCTCTAGATATTTATGGTCATCATGCATGGTCGTTTTCCCTATCAAATTATTGTAACGTGAGTATAATTCTGAAAAATCCTTGTTATGAAAAACTCTGATACACTTCTATGTAAAATAATTACCTTTACCATCCTGCCTGGTTGCAAGAATGGTACAATATACTGAGGTTGGGTAATAAATTTTTGGAACTGGCTACTCAAACTGTCCAGTTGTGTTCGAATCCTGTAATACGAGGCCACTTCTGCTTCCCGAGGAATCTCTATAGTATCATGATCATTCTGGATTGACTTTATCTCTATAAAACAAAGTCATTTGAGAAATATTATCTCGAGTACAAATTTCAAAACAATAAGAAAATTCAAAAATGCTATTTTTTCAATGAATACACTAATGACAGCATAGTTAAAAATGCTCAATCATGACTGCTGTTAAAAAATTACAGTTTTTAAAAACTGCTATTAACATTTAGAACTTCGTAAAGCCTTTATCAAAGAAAAGAAAACTTTGAGGTTTTATATAAAATCTTCTTTTGAAAACAAAAAATCCAAGTATTTTTCAGCATTTGACAGAATATATTCAATAGTGTGAACTTCAACCAATGTCCAATTTGAAAAGAAGTCTTTAAAAGCAGGAATTACTATCAGTCAGTCATGGAGTTTTCTGTATTTTTTTCTAAATCGAGTCCATTCTCCCTATCTTTCTAAAAAAATACAGCCATTTCATCTAAAAAGAGTTTGGTTTTGTCTATGGAGAAAATGTATTTCCACATAAATTTTATGGACTCACACAAAAGTAACACACAAATCCCTAAAAACACTCAATTGTTTATTTTTCTCATTATAATAAAAATTAGAAAAATGTCTATTTTTTAAGAAATAATAAAAGCACAAATGTTCCATGATAAAAAGAATTTTTCATCCTTTACATATACTTAAATCATCATTATCTAAAATAAAAAAACAACTTTAGAATAATAATAATGCTTTAACCAATTAAAAAATATATGCAAGGTGGAAGAAGTTTTTAATTATTATTTAAAGAAACAAATATAAAATACAGCCAATGCAGTTAAAAGACTGACATTCTGCACATTTCAGCAATCTTTAAAATTTCATAATTAATCAATTAATCATTATTTAGTTTTTCAAAAATGTCCATATATTAAAAAATATTTATGTGTATAATTAAATTAGCACAATAAAAATTGCAGTCTTCAATATCTTTTAAGTTTAAAAGGATCAATTAGTTTGAAAATAACACAATACCAAGTCATACCATAAGGTTTGATCCAAGACCAACATAATAAAATATATACTTACTGTCATATAGGTTAGGTATAGCTGCATAATTTTGGAATTGGAAAAAAGAACGCTCCAGCATGTATTCAGGATTTATTTCTTCAACCCTTAACAAGTTTAAAACCATGTTGTAAGTGAGATGGAAAGCAGAATTGATAGGATCTGGTAGTCCTCGTACTATATCTTTCCCCACGCTGGCACCCATTTGCTCATCCACCATCAATATAACGATCCCTTTTTCATCCAAACCACGTCTACCTGCTCGGCCAGACATCTGAATGTACTCTCCCGATGTTACCTGTCAAGATTATAAAAATTTTTAATCCTATGAAACCACTGAATTAGACTTCTAAAAGACAAAGAGTAAATCAAAATTGAAATTTTCACCTACCCATCTAAAGTCCTTCCCATCAAATTTTCTTGCACCTGTAAAAAGTACCGTCCTTGCAGGCATGTTGAGCCCCATGGCAAATGTTTCTGTAGCAAAGAGGGCTTTGATAAGTCCTTCAGAAAACAAAATTTCAATTGTCTCTTTAAGGATTGGTAGCAAACCTAAAAGAGAAATTTTTTTAATTGACTTCAATGCCAAAAATTTCACACCCAACTCAATACAAACATAAAAATTAAAAACTGAAAAAACATCTAATGATGAGGCAAACAATTGCGAATAACCATCATAAGAGGTCAACTCATTGCCATACCTCCATGATGGATTCCTATGCCTCTCCTTAGCAAAGGTAAGACATTTTCAACTTGAGGAAGTTGACGATCTTCTTCTGACAGTACATCCATGGCGTTATTGAATACTTCATCTACCAAAAACTTCTCCTCAACTGAAATATATAAAAATAAAATTGAGAAAAATAATGCAAAATAAAAAAGTTGCACCAAATTCTTTGGAATCAACTCTTAAATATATACATTAAATTACAATGGGAGTGTATTCAAATAAACCTTTTCCAATAAGAATTCTAATACAAACTTAACAATGCAATTTTAGCATACTAGAAGTTGATTTTTGCTGCTATTTTTAAAGAAAATTTACAAATATGGCAAGTTTGTAAACAAAATAACTTGTAATTAAAGAAATATTACCATTGTTGAAATCCAAGGATGCCATTTGAACAGCATATGCTTCACACTCCTTCTTACTGAAACTGAAAACAATGACTGGAGCAAAATTTCTTTCCATAATCATTTTCACAATTTTGAAACAGTTTGTTTCACTATTCCCTCTATTTCCTCCACCTCTACCCTTGCCAAGTATAGCCGAGTCTCCTTTGGCTGCATCACCAGCATTCTGTAGAACAGCCATTGCTGTATTGAAGTTATCCTCCTTGAATTGTCCCTAAAATAGAATAAAAAATATTTAATGAAACTTATCAGATAGCCTATTTGACAATTTGGGGGAACTTATAATAAAAATAATACTGGGAAACAGGATTACATTGGTAAATGTTTTAAGCTTGCATATACAGGCGACTCCCGAGATACGACCGTTCGAGATTCGACCAACTCGAGAATTCGACCGGTCGAATCGACCCAGCCGATCAATCGGTCGAATTAGAAACTAGTTTACGCAAAGTAATTTTTGGCCCGCCTGACCACGAGAGGTTTAGTTTCAGTCTAGACATCGTTATTTCTGCTCTAATTGTTTGAATTTGTGCTGATTCGACATTCGACTGTTTGAGATTCGACCACGTTTTCAGGAATGTATCCCTGTTGAATCTCGGGAGTCGCCTGTACATAGATTCATAGTGCCTCAACTGGTATTTTCTCATGAACAACCAAAATCTATCTGCCCATAACAATTTGATTAATCCTTCTGGTAGGAAAATGGGTGTCAAATTTTTAAACAAACAAAATGCAAGTTGAATAGCTGACACAGAAAACAAAGTATGAGTAAAATTTTATAATGTTTCTTGAAAAGAGTCACATAAAGGAACGGTCGTTTAGAAATCGCAAGTCATTCAGATCAATAGACATTTTCCAATACATTTGTTTTATATTTAAAATAGATAAACACATAACTATGAAAATAAAATAAAGATAGATACAAACTGATTAGAGATGCACTGAATTCCATTAAATTATCCTATGCTACATACACTAATTAGCAAATTTATCCAGAAATTTTCTCCATAGTTTTACCTTGATGAAAGGCAAACATGTAAATGAAAAATTACTCTTTTAAATAGGGAATTTAAAATTAAAAAATAACAGCAAAGGGCGAGGCAAAAAACTAATCTACAAAATAATGCACTCAATAGCATAGGAAAAATAATAATTAAATTGGACACATAAATCACTACTCCTCTGTTAAAAGTAATCTTACATTTTCATCTACAACAAGATGAATCCCCTCCCCTCCTGCAGGAAAGATGTAATGCTGCAAGGGCACAGGCCGATACTCTGTGTAAACAACATGACACGGTTGCTTGTGGAGATGGGCAACCCATTCAGCAAATTGTCGAGCATTGGGAATAGTGGCTGAGAGGAAGACATAACGCACATTGTCTGGCAAAAGGATCAGTGTCTCTTCCCATACCACTCCTCGTTCTTTGTCTCGCATATAATGAATCTCATCAAAGACAACCCATCCAACTTCTCGCATAACTTCTGAACCTCTATAAAGCATGTTTCTTAGAATCTGAAATAAATTGAAGTAACTCATTAGGTAAAGCATCAGACAAAATTTTGCGATCATGTGCCTCAATTAATGAAAATAGTCCCAAATTAAACAAAAGAAAATACCTCGGTAGTCATGATGAGACAACTAGCAGTTGGATTTATGGTGACATCTCCAGTAATAAGACCAACATCTTTAAAATCCTCATAAAACTCACGATATTTCTGATTGCTCAAGGCTTTGATTGGAGTGGTATAGATGACTCTCTGCTTATCACGCAGTGACATGGCAATACTGTACCTTTATTATAGATTGAAGAACAAAGAATGTTTGAAAAAAACGCTTCCGTGAACAAATCAATTTTAATGGACAAATAAATTCACATTATCTTGGCTAACTTGTTATGCTAGATGCTGCCTTGTAGCAAATATATCGATTGCTTAGAAATATAGTGAGCCATATTAAGTATATATATTCAATTATGCTATTGTAATTTATGTAGTAACATGTGTAATTTTTAGACAAACAATGTGGGTCGGAGAGTAACTAATCATGTCAATATTCTGAAGGAGTGTGTTTCTACATATTTAGCTTGCAAACCAGACCTCAGGGATAGGTTCCATTTCAGGCACCCATAATAAATTTCACACAAAACGTAATTGTTCTAACATAGATTACAGACCTATTTAGCTTACAAATCAGGCCTCGGGGTTAGGTTGCAATT
Source organism: Uropetala carovei (assembly GCA_036926305.1). NCBI lineage: Eukaryota > Metazoa > Arthropoda > Insecta > Odonata > Petaluridae > Uropetala > Uropetala carovei. The sequence continues at coordinate 879,257 of JAXCHB010000100.1, forward strand.
CAGGCACCCGTGATAAATTTAATGCGAAAGTAATCGTTCTAACATAGCTTGCAGACCTATCTAGCTTGCAAACCAGGTCTTAGGGATAAGTTCCATTTCCAACACCTGTAATAACCTTCATGCAAAACATAACTGTATTTTTATTTACAATAAGTACCATAGTAGTTCATTTTCCTGGCACAAATTGGCACTGCGATCAATGTTGGCATATCAAATCTTTTCCCTAATATCATTTGAATTACTAGTCTTATGTAAATTGATGTGATCTTTTAAGAGTTCAACAATAAAAATCCATTTAAAACTAATTTATGTTAATAAGATTCGTTTATATTGTTGCTATCCATTTTAATTCAATTCTTTGGAATAATTCAGTTATCTGTTTTTGTGTGCTCTATGAAATCTTTCTAAAAGCCTATAATAAAACAGTAGATGGAAAAATTAAAGCTTCAGAAGAACAAGAGAAAAGAATCTTTTCTAAGGAATTCGCTAATAATATATGTGTCAGTGTCAAGTTAAATGTTTAACGATTTTCTGTTTGTTATCTCAATGATCATGAATGTCTAAATCTAGAAGCCTACAATTTAATCAAATTCATCAACAACACTATTCGATTGTAACACTGACATGCCTATTATCTATGCAGTTGATTTAAGGAGCAATACATATTATTGTTATTGTTCTTTTGGTGTATGGATAACTAACAGCTATTACAGGAAAATAAAACACCTAAATATTCAATTTCTACTAAACAAAACTACTATATGGGTTTTGCTTACATGAAAAAGCAAAATGAGTAAATGATGAAAAACAAAATATAAAAGTGGCAGCCTCATTACACAGTAATACATACTCAGCAACCACAGTTTTTCCAGCTGATGTATGAGCAGAAACAAGGACAGATTGAGAGTTATCAATACACAAGATAGCCTCTTTTTGGAATGGATCCAGTAGAAATGGATACTGTTTTGCAGGCTTCGTTCCAGGTGGTGGAGTTCGAAGGGGCTGATATTCAATGTTTGGAGGAACAGCTACCTCGTGAGTGCATGCCTCCAGCGTTTCAACTGTATGAACCTTTATGCGTGGCTGTATCTCATCTATACTGCTTATGTAAAAATAATGATATAAAAAATAAATATGCAATTAAATTTTATTCTCAATAATTAAATACATTCCATGAAATGATTTTTTACATGCTACCATAATTTAGATATGGTAAACAGTAAGCAAAATGGATTAATCAACAGAAATCATTAATTGGCCAAAAAATTCGTCATAACTGATTTAATATAAACGAAGATAAATTTACTTGCATACGTTGAGGTAGCCATAATCCACTGATGGCCCACATTATAAAAATTACCTTTATGCAAAATGTGGCATCAAACTATAAAGTCAATGAAACTGAAAGTTTGCCACAAAAGAGGATGAGTTATTCCGGAGAAATTAACTTTGAATATTTAAAACCTATAAATGGCATAAACGCCTCTTCTAAGCTGCTAAAATGACAATATCGTATATTTAAGATCTTTACTAAGAAAATGGGGAGTCTTAGAAAAGCATTTAAAATAAATATTATCTAGTGTTGTGGCCTATTTATCGAATAAATAAATCCCCAAAACCCTTAATAAATTTGGTTAAATATACCGGCAGTTGTGAATATAAAAGAGTAAACCCTAACATTATAATACTCACATCACTTCATCCAACGCTGACTCAGTTTTAACCTTTTTACCAGATGATTCTTCGTCATCTTCTAGATCTCTCTTTGAGGTAGGAGTAACTGAAGAACTTGGCCTAAAAGAGGTACAATTAATTTACAAAACAAGGCACATGATATTGAGTATTATACGTTTAAAATAAAACTAACTTGGGCTCAGGAATGGAGTCTTTTTTAGGTTCGGTTTTTACAGGTCGAACAGGGGTACTTTTTTCAGTGAACACACTGAACAGAGCATCGTCAAAATCAGCCATTATTCAAAAATGTTTATTTGTAAACACGACCAACGTTCCCCTTAGCGATACGCAAAGAATGGAGCCTCATGTGGAAAAAAAGAAGCACAACTCGCGGTGTAACGTTTCTCAATTGTTCACAGGATGTTGAGCGCGCTGTTAGTGTTAATCAAAATGCCTATTTTATAAAATTCATATCTTAAAGTAACCGAATTTATCAATATTATACTGCCTCATCGTATAAAACTCGAAGAGAAAATTTTAACGTAAGTTTGTATTCGGGAAAAATCCTGTCATTCAAACGAAACAACACTGAATGATATAGTTATGTGAAGTTTTTGAGTGAAATAATCGTTACGTAACCGGTGAAAGATAAAAATCCAATCTTTTCATCAAATCCATTTCGCTATATTAAGTGATACCAAACATTTTAAACCAATTTCCTTCAAGAAAACAGATTTCTTCTTTAAAATGGTTCTTTAACCTTGAACAGAAAACTAGGCATATGAAAAGTACGAATTTATCCAAGCAATAATAATATGATAATTAGAAAGCTGCAGTTTTACTTTCTAACGTTTATATGTATCGATTCATGCATTGTGACCTGCTAAAATTTGCTCCTTGCTGTGCATCTTACTGCTAGTTTGAGATGGAGAGTATGTACACATCTTGTATCCTTAAGAAATGGGAGAAGTTTTACGATTCGGTCCAAATTCTACAATTTAAAAAATAAATGTTCATTAACTCTTGGTAATGTATCCTATAATATACAGTTAATTTTTATTTGTATTATGTGAATTGCTTTGTTGCTTCTAACCACTTGGCAATGCCTCTATAATACAACTAAAAAAAGCTGAAATTAAAACTTTTTTTTCATGTTTCTCTATGTTCTAGAAACCAAATGACACGGAAAGATATAAAAACATGTTTTTCCAACTTTTAAATCTTACCTTGCCACGATAAGGTTTAATAAACAATTTAGGGAAAGAGGGACATGAGAGCAGACAAATTATACACTGAAGCACTAACATATGACAGTAAACAGTAGATAGGGAATATTTTTAAAAGAAGTTTTTGTGGGCACGGAATTCAAGTTCAAACCATTCACTACTAGTATAAGTGCCCATCAAAAATGACGGGGATGATCAATTATTCTGAAATAAAATTGAGGCAGTCCTCTTTGACCTGAAATCATACCTGCTGAGAGGGCTGCCTTCGATCTGAGTGAAGGTTCGAAACCCTTGCTGCGAGTATCTATTGTGTTTCAAAAGCTGATCTAAGTCCCCTCTCGCAGGTATATTTCTGTGTTTGAGAGTGTGACAGAGGGAGTGACAAAGGGACAGAATAAGGCTTTTATATATTACCCATACATTAAAACGTTTTTTTATTATATCATAATGCTATCCTAAAATTTCATCAAATTTGGTTCAGTCATTTGCAAGATATTAAGCTTCAAACGTTTGCTAAGGCTTTTATTTATATCACTAGTGTAATGCTCGTTGAAATATCACAGGAAGAATTATAAATAGATTATTATTATTTGCATTTAAAATAATATCACACTTTTACATATGAAATATTTTGTCATATACAATATTTCTAGTGAATATTGTTGTTGATGGGCTATCTTTAGTTAAACTTAACATAGTTGCCTCTCTTTGCCTCCCTCCCTCCCTCTCACACCCTCTCTCCTCTTCTACTTCCTTCTCTCCCTCTCGCTCCCCCCTCTACCTCTCCCCTCCCTCTCTATCTCGTATTAAAAGCATTCAAAGCACGTTTATACCCATAAGGATTGAATTAACAATATGATATAGAGGAATTGGTAGGCAAGGCAACATCCCGTGAAAATGGCAAGATTTCCTCAAACTGTGTGAATTAAACATTTAAATTGAGCAATTTCGAACTGTAGGCGGAAAAAGATGAAAAGAATAAGAAACTTTATAATGTTTTCTTCAAAATGGTTTATATCCGAAGGTTGTAGGTCAGTTCTTTCTAATCTTAATCTAAAAAAGAATGAAAGTCTGTATGTCAAAATGCCCCTTTTTATGTGTTACCTTATGGGAAATGGAAATTATCCTCTGGAGTCAAACCCGGATCTTTGATCTCGAGTTCGATACATTAGAATGTTTTGTTATTATATCATATCTATTGTATCTATCCTGAAAATTTCATCAAATTCAGTTCAGTCGTTTGCGAGATATTAAGCTTCAAAAAGCATTACATGACAAAGGGACAAAGTGACACTGTCTTTTATAGATGTTTTATGATGATACTGCTGAGCCTGCTGCTAGTAACAAGAAAATTTAATGAAAATAATAGGATAAGAATTTAATGCAATTTTTTCTCCTCGCATATCTATCATTGCCAATGATAAAAAATCGAATTAGTTCTAACTTGGGAATGACATAAGAAAAATAAAAAGAAGTTTTAGAAATACACTAAATGTAAAGATTCGTGGTAATAAGGTAAACATCCATATATTTTTTTAGGAAAAAACATGGTGTCTGATGTGTCATATCAGGAACTATCACTTCATATTGTTCTGGGTGTGTCCAGCCAGAAATAAATTTATAATAATAAATAAGGATTTGGACTCATAAAGTCAAATATTTTTTAAATTAGATAATTTTTAAGAAAATTTTGAAAGGTTCAACAAGTAATACTATTCCAGAAACTTGGAAGCCGGTGAAAATTTTTCATACATAAGTATTATTTCACTAATAAATTTATTTGTAATTTTATAAATTGATCAAAGACTTTTACAAAAAATTCTTCATTCAAGAATTACCTAGCTAAGACTTACAATAATCTATTTAAAATGAAATTTAATTCAAAAACATAAATGTGAGAATAAAACAAAGAGAATAATGAAATTATAATCTTCCTAATTATTCTATTTATTAATTTTGTATTGTAGTTGCATTTGTGCCTCACATCAGTTAGGCAGTCATAGATCCAGAATAAGCGAGAATCTGAAACTTGGCAGGTATCATATAAATAAAAGCCTTAGCCTTGTTGTGTGTAATGCTTTTTGAAGCTTAATATCTCGCAAACGACTGAGCTGAATTTGATGAAATTTTCAGGATAGCATTATGATATAATAACAAAACATTTTAATGTATTGAACTCGAGATCAAAGATCCAGGTTTGACTCCAGAGGATCATTTCCATTTCCCATAAGGTATCATGTAAAAATGGACATTTCGATGTGCAGGCTTCCATTCTTTTATTGATTAAAATTAGAAAGAATTGACCTACAATCTTCGGATATAAACCATTTCGAAGAAAACATTATAAAGTTTCTTATTCTTTTCATCTTTTTTCTGCTTACAGTTCAAAAATGCTCAATTTAAATGTTTAATTCACACAGTTTGAGGAAATCTTGCCATTTTTAATGGGATGTTACCTTGCCTACCTATTCCATTGTTAGACCTCGATATCATATTGTTATTTCAATCCTTATGAGTATAAACGTGCTTTGAATGCTTTTAATACGAGATAGAGAGAGAGAGAGTGGGAGAAAGAGAGGGTGAGAGATGGGGAGAGGTGGGGGAGAGAGAGGGAGGGAGGGAGAAATGATTTTCAAGACAGTTAAAGTTTCTGATGTTAATATGATCTCCCTAAATAGTTTGAACGATTATATCTTTCCTCCTGTCATTTTTGACAGGCTATTCATTAGTGTAGATATAAACATGAAAACAACAAGAAACATCCGAAAACCTTGAAATGTGGAATAGTTATGAATTGTTAAATTAGTTAGAATGAAGATACAAACTTGAGACTTGAAAAGTTGTATGATTGAAAGAACAAAATTTATGAGTCTTTGCCTTAAAAAGAGAACCAGAATCTGATCTGAATTTGCATAAAATTTGTTTAATATTAGAAAAAATTGTAATTTTAGAAAATTTTAACAATGACAAATTCTGATAACATGGAAACAAGTCCTTTATTGTATGGATTTAAATGCCTGCCATGGGGGCCATCAGCTGGATTTATTTGTGATATTTAAGTGCTATGTTTATTTTTGAGAAAATTATCATATCTCAGGAACTAATATTGATAAAATCTTCAAATAAAAAGTATTTTACATGAAAAATATTGACAAGTTACTTAGTTAAAGTTACTTGCTCAATAAATTCATAGTAAAACCAAATTTTTATGGTAATATATTGGTGGTAGTACCTATTCGTCTCATCCACCAGGAATTGGAAAATATCCATAAAATAGAACATGAAAACGATCATTGGAGCGAGTTTTCTTTGATGTTCAGTCATGTGTTAAGTTCATGTCGGAATCACTATCACAATAGTACTTTTCCATCTTCCTCAATTTCCTTTTTGAGGCCATTGTGTATAAAATTACTTTCTAAGAAAATCTATTACTCGCTGCCACACAAGTCAGGCACTGGCCAACAAATAAATGAGATTGACAGAGGAAGAACCTAATACCATGTAACAGAATAAAAAGAAAAGAAAAATGAAAACGAGATAAACACAGAACCAAAAGGATGAAGCATGTAATCGAGAGGCACCATGCTGCCTTACGAAGAGGGAGAAACGAAATTGAGAAGCATTCTCATGAACTGGACCTCTGCTTAGTCGCCATTTCAATTGGTAAACAAACACTATGTTGATGATAAGCTTAGCAAGACACTTCCTCCATGTGGTGCTAGGTAGTGCAGATGATGAATAGTCATCTCCGAAGAGTGTGTCCAAGGGAGAAATCCGGGTGTCAGCCTCTGGATCTAAAAACCCTGGCATGCACGCATATACGATAATGGTTAATTGGGAAATGTAACGGGGGTGGGAGATAGGGAGAGAGAGAATTAACAAATCACATTTTATTCTGTGAATTGAAGAAACAAGAAAGATTGAAAGCTGTTTTTCCTGCGGCCATTAGAGGATTTACCTTAAGCCAGCGCCAGGCAGTGCCTAAGTGTGCATTTTTATTTTATGTAATATTTTATATTTATTATTTGAATATAGTAAAGAAATGTGATAAAAACTGTTAATGTGACATTTATTTAAAATTATTGTAATAGAAATGAATTATAAATTTTAATAAAACAGGTGTTTTATTTTAACTAAAAGGAGCAGGAAAGACAGACGGTGCAAAACTTCACACAAGTGTTGCATACCATAAATCTAATGTCTTTTATGTAATTCATATTTATTTATGTTGGTTTATGTTACCCACATCATATTTTGATCTTCTCTTTTTATTGAAACTAGAATACTTGATGAGTATAAACAAGTAAAATTGGATCAAATTTTACTATCAAAAAAGTGTTTTAATATTGATGAAATAGCAATTTTTTTTGCTTTTGCAAGATGCTATATAATGCAATTTCTTTGTGCACATAAAAAACAAACCTGGGATTGTAAGTCAAATGTCTTCTAGACACAATGTTTGAAAATCATAGAATTCTGGCATAAACTTTGAAATGGCCACCAATCTAAAACAGCAAAATTCACGCACTATCATAATAATAATCACTCTGAGGGAGGAGGGTAGGGGAAGAGAAAGAGAGAGAAGGAGAGGGGCTAATGTATGTGTGCAAGAGAAGAGCAAATGATCACCGTTGAAAAAGTGATTTAAAGTTAAAAAAAATCTGATTTTTATATCTAAAGTGAGTATGTACCAATATTGATAGCTAAAATCTCCCTGTCACTGTCAGAAGACATAAAATTGCATGAAGTATCCTTCCCTGAACCTGAGTTTGCGTGTGTAGATACATATCAAGGCTTGATGATATAAAAACCTCTTAACTCCCTTACAATCCATATTGTGGATTAAATACCTTTAAAAATTAATGTTATATAACCCAAAAATTAAAAAATATATAATGAAAATAATAACACAAAATCAAATATTTTTACTGCTCTAGATACACAAATGAAAGGTAATTTTTTGATAAGAATAAAAAAAATATTTCATTACTTCATACTTTTAGATAGTATAGTATTCAGAAGGGGAGGGTAAAGACTTATAAAGGAGCCCTTTCTTAGTTACATCCTTGTGAGAGTATGATGCTTTTAAGGTTGACAAATGCCTCATCATCTGGCAAAAATCCTGATAGCATCATCATCAGAAAATCTTAATGAGTGGAATGGAAGCTCATGGGGACTCAAATTTAGACTCAAGTTATTGTATACATATAAGTCGACATGTGATCAAATCTTTTACTAAAACTCAAATATAAACATCTCAATTATGAAAGAAATATGTGGCTTATCCCCAGTGTTCACATAACCTGGATTATATTTTATTGTATTACTGACAACAAAAAGACACCCTGCCAAAAGGATGAAATAGGAAGCTAGTTTTAAGGTAAAAGTTGTATACAGGCGACACCCGAGATTTGACCATTCGACTAACTCGAGAATTCAACCGTTATACATTATAAGCTAAACTCGACTTTTGACCGGTCGAAGCTTGCCTATTCGACTGAGCCGATCGGTCGAATTTGGAACAACATATAATTACATAAGTTTCTGTGCTTCCGTTCGAAGAATCAATCAAATTTTCCATTAAGCAAAAAGGAATATTTATAGGATGTACTTATAGGAGCATCTACTGATGAATTTTCAGGGAGACTACTTCTAACATTTGGGTTATGTCCATCAGCTAACTCCCACATCTTTACCTGCTAGCAGACCAAGAATTTATCTCTATAGAGTCTCTGTTTATTAGATTTTTTTTGCTGTCAGAGCATCTTTCTTGTTTATAAACAGAATGAAATCTTTGGGGAGCGCTCTTTGCATTCAGTCCAGGGTTTGGAGTCGCATACTCTCTCTCTCTCTCAGCCAATTGTTTCAAAGAATTTTTGTGAGTTTTATTTCTTCAAATTTATTTTTAAAGGAAATTGAAAGAAAATTTACGGAAGGAAACCTTGTTTCAAAAAGTAATTTTAAGCAAAACAAAAATTCATGATAGTTCATGTTCATCATTTGTACTCATGTAAACCAGTGCAGCAGGCGTCACTGCGATTCAGGATGTCTGGTTTTCCCTTATTACCGTATATGCCAGAATATAAGGTGACCCTGAATATAGGGTGACTCCCCCTTTTTCCCACCGAGAAAACTAGAAAAAATTATTTGACAAAAACTTGAATAAACAAAGTCTGAGGATCTGAATATAAGGCGACACCCCCTTATCTGAGGGACAATTTTAGAAAAAACCTTGCCTTATATTCGGGTATATATGGTACTTTTTCTAAGAAAAAAAATTAATGAAGCTGAAGGGTTGAAACTATTTTATTCATTCCAACAAAAATTTTACTTCTCAATTAATAAACCAAGTCCCTTAAGCACAGTTGAAAAAGATTTCAGGTATGAAAATATTTTTATATAAGTCGTTTTTCTTTAGTCTGAAATTATTTTATGCTTTTTAATGATTTAATATTGTTTTCTTAGTACGTTAGTAATGTTATTTTAACTTTATGTAATATGAGACGGAACTCAATAATTTTATTCCGAGATGCTGGAACGCATCTCCCAATAATAACGTACTTTTATGGGAAAACATCGCTCGACATTCGACTGTTTGAAATTCGACTGCGTTTTCAGGAACGCATCCCTGTCGAATCACAGGCGTCGCCTGTAGTTCCCACTATGCATGCATTATTTGTACATTTGACAAATCCTTTTATCTAAAGGAGACTCCCAGCTAACTGCAGTAAAGAAAATTTCAAACCACGGATTATCAAAAAATCTTTTAAATATAGCTGTGCCATTCATTTTTGTATTTACTCTTGAATAGGAGTCAGTTAGATCTTCTTGGATTTTACAATGAACAAACAAAACACTGCATTTAAAAATGTGAAACATCTGTAAATACAGTAGCATAGACTGGGGTGAGCATAAATAACCATTGAAAGTAGTTTTGAAGAACTACCATCTCCAACTTTATCTGTAATTGTCAACACCATATATGGTAATGCTTTTCTTCCATCTTTTTGATAAAAGCTTAATTTGATGATAAGATGACTTCTATAATTTTTTAATTTGGATAATCTGTAGATCAGTGGCATATCAATCTTAAATATAAAAGCCAGAATGTCCATCCATCTGTAGATCTGGAATGTTTGATGGTTGGTCAAATTCTGATTGATCGAAAATATAAATGCTTGGTGATGGAGAAAATATTATTCAAAATAAATGCAGGAACTATAAAATATTTTGTATCAAGTAAGATGGTTTTATGATAACGTAAGTTTAGCTAACAATTACTCTGAATGACTAAAGTGTATTATTTATTAATTTTAGTGTATCATTTTTAAAAACAAATTCATAAAGTATTATCTAATTTAATTTTCATTATTTTAGTTTCTAACTGAAATAATAAAATTGCAACATGAAAAATTGACAGCATAGCATGTTTTGTTTTAAGTAGGTAATTCTTTATGGGTGGAGTTTTAAGTTTGATTGATGTTTGTTGATGTTACTCCATTGTTGATTATTTATAGCAACGCTTGCACTATTTACTGATTGGTCTGATTGTGAGTGAATTCATCTATTTCAGCCAATCAAAGTAATTTGTGATCTATCAATTCTTCTTTGCTGAGCCTTACTACAATAATATTCTTTTGAACAATTGTTTTGAATGAACTTATATTTGTGAGAGAATAGTCTGAGAACTAAACAGGTATGGTAAATTATTTACATTAAAAGTTTTATTTTTCAAATAGTAATATAAATTTAGTGCTATGGCTGTTCTTCTGTATTGTCCCTTCTATCTTTCAAATCTATATTATACAAGGTGATTTTTTTATTCAAGGATCCTAAAAAATCACTATACGTATCTTAGAATATAAACTGGAGAGAACTGCTAAAATTTCTATGAACATAGTTTGATGTTATTTAAAAAGTCTCACATCAAATGTTGAAAATGAGCGCCACCTTGCTGAATACGTATGTGCTCTCCTCAGCATATTATCTGACACGATTTTTCAGGGTTCTCGAATAAAAAAATCACCCTGTAGTATATGTATAGGCAAATTATAGGTTAGGACAATACATTGTCTTTTCATGGGTTTCTTGCTTACAAGGTATAAAATCAAACATTTCTGAAAGGCATAATTACACAAGATATGAAGCTGGATTTGGCAAAAGTGATATGATAGGAAATAAAATTATCGTAATATTTGAATATAATACGCTTGGAAACGGATTGTTTACAAACAAATTTGGTTAAATGTTAAGAAAAGTTAAGTGAAAAAGTATTCTTTATAGGTGATTTTCAATTTTTAGTAGACTAAAATGCTTTGTATATCTTGCATACGTTCTAGAATTGGCAGTGAAAGTAGATTCACTAAATCCGTTGAAATTCAATGTGCACTTACACTAGTAAATTAGTATAAGGAGGGTTTTAAATTCATAATTCAATTTTGAAGAAGTTAATCATCAAGGACACCTATAGAGAGTGAAAATATTACAAATGAAAGATGGAGATATGCATGAAGTGCATTACTACAGCAAACTATTAGTTCTTCTTAGTTCGCTGATTTTATGGAGTTTACAGAGAGTTTACAGAGTTGTCCTCTCTGCCTGCACTGCATACATGGGGATATACCTCAAGTCTGCTCAAAACGCATAATTAAAATTGTAACCATGTAATTTTACATTTAAAATCACTAATTCTTGATTGCTGTTTTAAATACCGTATTCACCCGAATCCAAGACGACCCTGAATCTAAGACGACCCCCCATTTTGATGATTCCAAAAGAGAAAAAAGCTCAAATTGACCTTCATGACTACAAAAATTATAAATCTTGTGAAATATTTATTTTCTCTTATACTTTTCTTGAATGTCATTGTCTTTTAACATTTTAAAATCATAAGATCACATCACAAATAGATCCATTCAGGTTTTCAAACAAATTAAATGGTAGCATTCATTTTAAGATAACATTAAAAATAAAGTAAATACATTGAAAGAATATACTCATTTCAGGACAACAAAAAAACATTTCAATCCAAGTGCTGCATAAAATCATTTTAGTGTTAGTCATCATCACTGTCTATGCAACCTTCACTGTTTTCCTCACGGTCACTATCTTTATCACTCTCAACTTCATCATCAGTCTCCCACAAAACATCATCCTCACTCCCATCCATGGCATTAGATAAGCAGAATTTCTTAAATCCTTTCACTATTACTTTTGCATTTATTTGTTGCCACGATGCCTTGATCCATTGGCAGAGCATTGCAACTTCAGGTTTCTTAAGATTTCCTTTTGGTGTTAAAGTGTGAGTTCCACTCTGTAACCACTCAGAATACAAAACCTTTAAATTATTTTTAAAACACTTATTGACAGCAACATCTAAAACTTGAAGTTGCGATGTCATTCCTCCAGGTATTACAATAAGATCAATATTCATCGCACTCATTATGTTTTTAATTTCAGGAGATAAGTGTCCTTGAATGCATCCAGTGAAAGCATTGCTCTTTGTTTCAGTAAAGCTCCTGGCCGTCTATTCCACACCACATGTAACCAATCTCTCATTAGTTCTTTAGTCATCCACCCCTTTTCTTGACACCTATTATTCCACTTGGCAAATGTTTCTTAGGCATTGTTTTCCGCTTTAGAATCACATATGGTGGTAATTTAGTCCCATCTGCTAAAACCGCCAACATTACCGTGACTCGCATTTTTTCGTTGCCTGTAGTTTTAATTAGGACGGACTTCGCACCTTTTTCGTTCACAGTATAATTAGATGGCATGTAGAAGAAAACCGGAGTTTCATCGGCATTTCCTATTTGGCTCAAAAGGTAATTATTGGTTTTTCTAAGTCCAATTACGTATTTCTGGTAAGCGAGAAGTTTTTCAACATAGTCTTCTGACAATTTCTGACACAGCGAAGTTCGTCGCCGTAAAGAAAAATTATTTCGTCGCATCATTCTCACGCACCAACTTCTGCTGGCCTTGAATTCTTGCAATGATATATTAAGTCCTCTAGTAATTTCATTAGCTTTAAGTATAATACTTTCAGTCGAAACAGGCATACCGTTCTTCCTCATGATGCGCACAAACTTGACTACTTCTTCTTCAATGCCATGAAATTGGCCTAATTTTGGACCACCGAGCGACTTCCTTGTGGCTTTGGCTTTTTCTAGTTCCTGTTTTGAGAGTTTCCATCGACGCACATTGCCTCAGATACACCGAACTTTCTTCTCGCATCACAGTTATTAGTTTTTTCGGCGTAATTTATCACGATCAGCTTAAAATTTGTATCTTAGCTCCGGATAATTCCTTTGTTAACTTTCCCTTTGCACTCATGCCACGTACTTCAACATGATCTGTCATTTTAACATAAGGGTTGTGCATTTAAATCAAGAATGCACAACTCAAAATTACTGAATCGCGGTGCGACGTTTGAAAGGGGAATCCCAATGATTTCCGCTCTCATTTGTTTTGACATTACGTGCCATTACGTGCAAGATGAAAGTACGTCGTCTGTGTTATGATCATCGACGATGATTATTAGTCTAAATAATTATTATTCCCGTCATGTTTTTCTTATTGTTATTACTATTTGTTTATTTCACTTCTTTATGTACGTACTTGAATTTTCTGTTGTGAATTGTTTACTCTAATATACCATTTGTTGTAAAAACCATTGATTAAATGCTTAAATATACTTCGTATTCGAATGTAAGACGACTCTTGATATTTACAGCTGAAAATTTGGAAAAAAAGGTCGTCTTAGATTCAGGTGAATACGGTAAATAAAGAAATCTTATCATGGAATGGAAACTTAATCAGAGGGGGTGCTTAACTTCAAAACCCATTCCATGGATATGCCACTCCTATGGATATGAATGCATTTTGCTTGTAAATTATATCAGAATACTAAAGGCACATAATTTTTCCTTCTCGAAAATCCCTACTGGCCAAATGTCTCATGATTTCATTTTTTAGGATAGACAGGACTTTGGATGCTTGCCAGGAATAACCTGAAAATCAGACAAACCACTTGGATGACCAGATGTTGTCTATATTAATTCAGATCACTTGAACTTATACTTACTTATTCGGTATACAAATGGATTATTTTAAATCTTAACAATAAATGTCAGCTAAATAAACTGTAAACATTGAAACAGTTTATTCAATGAGCTGATCACCTACAGCAGAGGACTATCTGTATTCAGTTAACATTCTACATCAATCACTTGGAAATCAAGATTTGCATTTTTATACTTGACATATAAGTTGACCCCAGTTTTTCGAAGATTATTTATTGCTTAGGACAACATATATACCACAATAAATAGACATTTTTTTCCATCATTGGTACATTTGTACAAAAAATGACCGAGAAAGAATTTTTAAAATTGAATATATTCAAATCACAATTTTCATTCATTTTTAGGTAATGATGGTCTCATTTTATTTTCATCTGTTTTTACTTTCATTATGACCATAGACCTCAAAATACTGAAGTATAAATAACGGAGGATTGTTACAATTGAGAATTCCAAAACGATACACTTGAGAAAAAAATTCTGAATGAAATAATTACAAAACAGCTTGGAAAAAAATCGCGAGGCCCGGTGCAAAGTGTGCGCGCGGGGCCTCCTATGACTAAAAAATCTTTAATAGTAAGTTTTAATAAATAAAGCAACTTTTTTATCATTACGAGAGCGTTCAGAATTTTTTCCGGTATTTTAAAAATGTAATTTACATGTACAATAGATATTTTATATAGAAGAGAGAATCCGAATCTATGTCGAATTACCCTGTAAACTCCTTTGTTTCCAGAAAAAAATGGGAATTTTAAAGATTTTAGCCATGAGAACTTTTGAGTCAAATGCTTTTAAAAGGGGAATCGGAAAGGGTTGATCGGTGAAAGTTAGAGGGAGAGATATAGGAGAATTTAAAAAATCGTATTTTATGCAGTGAAATTAAGAAACGAGAAAATGTTGCAAAGTTATTTTTATTGCGATTTTCTAGCATGATTCGACAATTTCAATATACACAATAAGCAATAAGGCTTTGGATAACGGTGGCAGGATGCCTATATGCCAGGGGCACCATATCGCTCTAGTTTAGTAATACCGCTCCGCTAGCTTAACAAGTGTTCGATTTGTAATATATTCCATTTCATTCACTGTCGGTAATTGACTATCAGATAGGGCAAAATCAATAAATTTTCATATTTTCTAAAAATTTAACAACCTCGCTCGCAAATTCTGAGAAAAAATTAACAACAGCCTCGAGCGAGCCGTATTCAGCTCATCACTGTGTATAATGATATATAAATTGCATAAGACCCAACACGTACTACTATGGGTTTGATCTATAAGCGGAGCTGCAAGAGCATCGTCGATCAGTGCATGACTTTGTTAGAGGACACAGTGACTTCACACAAGTGAGTGCCGTGAAGCGGGGCTGCGACGGACTATTTGAATGCTACCGACAAGTTTTATGTAATAAGCGAAAAAAATCTAAGCAGTCGACCTTGGACTCTTTTTAAATAAAACTTCGTAGGTGTTCTGAGAAATATTTAGAAATTATGTACGTAAACCGCTAAAAAGCTTTTTTGTCTTACTGTTTACTAGGTAATTTTATAGTTTGTTTAATAAATTACGTTCTAAAAGTCCGGTAGAAATATGTTTTACGTACATTGAATGTGGGTCCAAAAATACCATTTGGGAAGTTATTTCCCTCTGGGCGTTTAAAGGTTATGGTGCCCCGGCGAACGCGGATTTTCGCTTAACGCGGAGACCTCAGGAACGCATCCCCGCGTTAAGCGGGTCACCTGTACCAAGATATTCCACACGTGGTAGAAAAAATTATGAAATACGATGCGCTTTAACTTGTAATGATCAAGGCTCAATATCAAACATCGAATCATTATCACTAATGAGAAAATGTAATTTTAAAATGATCATAATTAAAGATGAGAAAGTGATCAAAGAAATAAACAAATAGTGCAATCAATGTGTAAATAATGTAAAAATAAACGATAAATTTCGAACAAGAGTAATTATATCTAACCGAGTGGAAAATTGCTAATGAGTAGGTAATATAGGAAAGTAAAACATCTCAATTACCGTTCAATGTTATGAAGTATGACAAGCGTTCAAGCGTGAAAAGTTAATTGTGGTAGTAAAGTTATTATTTTGCCTGAATACACCAACTACTTACAACGAAAATTTGCAATTACCTGCCATCTCTAATGTATCAACCTGAATTAAATTTAAAATTATTCGGGAGTGAAGTTTTGTGTGACTAACTCAATGAATTACGAACAGCTATACGAAAGGAATAGAATGAGTTACTATCATATGGATTTTCATTTTACAGTCAATATTCAGAAATTATTAAAAATAATTGTAATTTCCATTAACTTAATTAATTTTATAAAAACTTCTAGAACAAGAATTCACAATTCCATGAATAAGGAGCGATAAAAAAGGATATTCACTAGGTGACACAAAAAAAGAATGGTTGAATTCCATTTGAGATGAAATAATTACTGATTATCAGTCTCATCAAATATGGTTCATCTAGATAGGACGGAGACCTCGTCTCCGAGTGGAATACTCAACCCAAGGAAAGAAGTCACAAAGAAGTAAAGGCTCATTAAACTTATCGTTAAAATGATATTTTTTTTTAAAAGTGACTTTCGTTTCTTGAAGAAAAGACCTCTGTTTTCAGAACACTTTTTTTTTAAATTTTCAATTTTTGAAGAATTAAAATGTTAATTTTTCAGTCTCCTCAAGAATTTCACTAATTGGATTTCTGAACGGTCTACTAAAAATGTGGTCCTTATTTTATAAATGTAATCACTTTCAATCTAAATTAGAATATTAAAATTCAGAATTAGAGTGGGGAAGACACTTCTGTAATGCTTCCGTCTTAAGTCTACATTATTTTGAGTCCTTAAAATACAACAACAGTCCCTCAATTTAAATGCTAAAAACGCAATTGTAACTTATTAATGCGATTATGCTTATATTATTTTATGTCGATTAGAAAATTTCATTACTGCGTAAACTATTACTTTCAACAACCGTAATGTTTAGCAATAGAACGATGTATGTTACATATTATGCACTTATATCTAATTTTTAATCAATTGTTTTATCTTGATAAATGGACGAATTGTTTTTCCTTCATAATAATATCAGATAAAATCGAAATTTCTCTACACATTTATTGGGTTAATATTAATGAAATATCTTTTAATTATAAATTATCTCTTTCGAAAAAATCTTCCGAAACTATTCCTATGTTTGCCGTATCAGCTACTAGATAATGCAAAATAAGAGGAAGGGATAATAAAATGAATGTGTAGAGGATAAAACAGATTAAATATATAAGTTAAGGAAAAAGAAATTGTGAGAAGAGAAGAGGGATAGTAATACAGAGAGTTACTTATACACTCTAAGTAAAATTCGCTAACTTCTCCAATTGCAATTCTAATCTACAACTGTAGATTATAATTGTGGCTTGCCGTCCCGCTCGTTTCGCTATAGTTGCTCTATCTATAAAATTCGTACATTTTCATACCGAGCAATCTTCTCAGTGGTACGCATCACGTAAAATGTTGTTGAAATAATCTAGCTACGGTAATATTTTCCCCGCCATATCGAACAGAGGTAGAGAGAAAGAAAGAGAACGTAATTTTCTTCGATTGCAAGGAAACTTTAATTGCCTACTGATATGATAGAACCGTAATAAGGACTCGTCCGAAAGGCAGGGACCCATCTAATTCGCATCGGACGAATTGCGGGTATTGCTCATTTCGAACAAACAAATCGAGTCCGGACCGTCACTTCCGCGAAATACTTATTACTGTACGCATAAACCTAAAGATTAACTTCCTCCTCCCTCCCAAACCTGCTTCAATTCCACCCAATCACTTTTCCATCCCTGTGAACCACTATCCCATCCTTCCCACTCCCTCCTCTCATCCGCTTGCTCTTCCCTAGATTCCACTCTTTGCAACTCTCTCCTGTCATAATCTCTCTCCCTTTCTTCTCTGCAACCTTTTCCTCCCTTATCTCCTTAACTCACTCTCACCATCTTTCCACATCTCATTCTCACCTCCTTCTCTCACCCCCCTTTCCTCCTTCCACCTCTTCTCACTCACTCTCTCCTATTTCATACCTTTTCATTTTCGCTGAATAAATTTTAACAGCTCCTGCGATGTAAATGGGTGAGAATTTCTTAGATTTAAACCTTTACCTTCGATGACTTCCCTTTCAAATTTCATATGGTTATTATTCTTTTAATCTAAAACATATGAAAGTAAATCACGGACTGATGTCCTTAATCAATAATATTCTGCTTTTTATAGATAATATCAAAAAATTTCGTGGATGATAACATTATATCTTAAGACTCAAGTGTGTTAATTATATATACTTTCAACATTATTTAGCTAGCAAAGAGCCGTTTTGTAAACATAATGCCGTAAGAATATAGTGACGGCTTTATGCATAAAGCCTCATTACTGTTGTTTGCATTTATTTTCTCTCTTAGCGAGTAAGTTTTATTAGTAAGATTTTAACGAAATTGCGTTGACGAATTGAGGTTGTCAGGCTACGTTAAACAGAGCGCTATTTTCTGTGAAATTTCCAGATAGAACGATTTGATAAATTATCATAGCATTTGCGTACGAAGTGCTTTATGCGAAAATTTCTGATTAGCTATGCAATAATAATCATAATACGGCCTGCTTACCACTGGTAAAGCATGATCAAATATTTATGTGATAATTCAGTGATTGGTGTGTAACAGAAGTTAGATTCGGTAACGTACATGCTAGTAGATGTGAGATTCCCGAGGAATTTCTGATTGATGATTCATGTTGAATTTCTGAAAGACTTTTTCGCTACGTGGGAACCAAAGAAGCAACTATTATATAAACGTGTATATATTAGCCATAAATAACTCCCTAGTAAGTGAGTATGTTTTAAGCGGGGGACGAGAAAATGGATGAATCATACTAATTTTGCGTCTAATTTGCATAGTAAAAGTAAATTGGATAATCGAATTTTTTAAAAATAATTAGAGCGGCATAAGGAATTTAATTACTGAGGATAAGAATATTTAATATTCCACATTCTTTCTAGTAGTACAAAATTTAGGAAAGCTTATGTGAACGAGTTTTCCAATGATAGATTTCATTTAATCCAGAATTTTAGCATTATAAATGCCTGTCTCTTCTTAAATGTTTTATAACGGATCTCAAGCCAAACATTTCAACACATGGCGTAATTACGAACGTGATGGGTAACTTTATCTATAGATCGGTTACTTTTATGTTTATTCTTTTGATTTTTCACAATAATCGTGCTTAAAGGTCTCCGGTGAACACGTTAAAAGTGCAATTTAAATAAAACCTTATATTGGTGAATTAGTCTTACACGATTTACGATAATTAATCGAGCAACATTAACCCCAAAATATATATCCAAAGGAAGTAAATTTTAATTTAGCACTAGTGGCGCAGTTTTTATACCTATGAGCAAAACGTTCGTGAATTTTTCTAAAAACTTCCTTATCCAGTGTTAATTTCTTGAATCCACATTACTGTGCCATTTTCGCTCACGTTCGAAACGATTCGTTCTCTCATTTCGACATTTATCCCAAAACGTTACACCTACTTGAAGTAGACGTTTTTAAACACGCAATCTTTTTCATCCATGTGAGTAAATTTTAGTTTTGAAGGTAAAATGTAAACATTTTTCACAAAAACTTTCTCGAGCAGCGTTAATTTCTTGAATCCTCATAGTTGTGTTATTTTCACTCGGGTTCGAAATGATTCGCTCGCTGATTCCAATATTATTGGTTAGACACATTATTTAACAAATTATTTTTCATCTTTATTACTGCATCATTCATAAAATCATGTTCGCGGGCCGGAGTTCGTAAATTTGATTAGACACAATTCCTACACAAAACGATGAATAGTTCTACATCTACATAATACCCTGCTGGAGTTGTGCTTGTAGAAGTTATCTGGAAAATAGAATTCAAAAATACAGATTTACATTTTGGCCACACGAATTGCCATAAAAATGTGATCATTTTTTTATCAAAGTAAGTTCCGTAAAAGTAATCAAACCTGGAACCATGAAATTGGATGCACACTTAGCCCTCGACCTTCCACTGGATGAATATGGAGTCCAATCAAATTTTGCTAGCACTGGGTCTTACGGTATCATAATGAATAGAGAACAGTCAGAAAGACATATAAACAGACAAACTTTTTTCTTTATGTATTAGAAGAATATACTGATGTATTATAATGGTGCATAAAGAATATACAGTGACGTAACTGAGTATTTTTACGCCCGGAACAAGTTTCGTCAATTGCGTTCCTCTGTGTCGTAATTAGGATTGATTGATAGGGCTAGCTGTCCAATTTTGTACCCCCTACCGGGTTTTAATAGTGGGCGCCTGCCCGTTAATCCCACCGTTGACACGCCGTGAAGAAAGGGAGGTGGATTGGAGAGAAAGCGAGAAATATCCTAATAAGCTTTTAGGTATGGTAAAGGAAGGAGTAAAGCATGGAACGGTTCGCGAGTAAATATTATGCTCATGGCACATACCTCAATTACATCTGTCTCTCTCTCTCTCATTCTCAGGTTTCAAAGGACGCCGAGGCAAGCGGTCTTGCCAAATTAGCGAGGTTTTTCTTTTATTGCCTTCTGTACATACCACACTCCATACCTCCTTTGCTCAAGTTCCGTTGTCCGGGGCTGCGTCGAGAAAGCGAATAATGGGAAGACGCGTGAGAATCAGGCTATCCTTTGTTTTCGTACGATTAAATATGTGCAGATTTTGAATTTCACTTTTTGTTTCCCGCTCTAATCATCATATTTACGGTTTATTTGTTTGTTTTGTTTTTGTTCCTACAGAGAGGAAAAAGAAAGGCGACGCAATATTGCACTCTCCTCGGCAATTAAAAATTTAAAAACTTATCCATTGTTATTTTATGGGAGAAATCCTTCATAAATTGAAAGAATTCATAAATATTTTATTGTACACTTTTATTATAATAAAATTAGCTAATATAAATTTGCAGTGATATAAAAATATCGGATGTTATGATAATTCTTGGATTATCACATAGAGATAAGTATTATTTTAAATGTCTGAACAACCTTAGCGTATAGTCGTCATTTATATATGTTTTGAGTAAAATATTTAAGGAAACATGTTAAAAGAGAGCGTCAACCTCAGATTTTAACCAATATAGGTCACACTACATAATGAAGCGCGCACGCACAATTTAAAATTATGTAAATATTCATTTAACTTAGTGATGTCAAACATCGAATCACGCTCAAGGTCATCATTATAATGTGAGTTTTCCACATTTGGGAATAATTTCAAATATTTAACATTTTACTAGGGAAAATAGCAGCGATATTAATGCTGAATTGCATTTTTAGCATGATGTGCGTTATAAAATTACATAAGAAATTCATACGTTCTCTGAAAAATGTCTTGTTGCTAAAGCAAACCATTTGAGAAAGGATAAAAACCAAGGGGTGCTATCCTAATATGTAGAGGAAAGAATATTAAGAAGCCGAATATAAAATCAGTTTCAAAGTTCTTCGCTCTGCTATGAGCGTAGAGAAGGTTGCCGCTTGTGTGTCCTTCCAAGTCAATCAGAGGGCGGTTTTTCGGTTCGAATATTTAACTTTTCTGGAAAAAGAAACACTGATTTGTGCTGGTAATTATGAGCTGGTGTTTAACACAAGCAAAAATCCTTACAATTTGTTTTTAACGCAAGTGTTTTTCGATTTTTTGCTCCATTAGGCGAATGTTTCCAGATTAGAGAATAAAGTATCATATGGAGAAGAATCGAATTTCAAAGGAGATTTTTTCGTTTAATGAAGCCAAGTCAATTCTCTACAACTACCATCAGCATGCATCAAACAATAAGTTTACTATTAAAAGATGAATTTAATGGTGCGAACTCAAAAGTAGAATAAATAATTACTGTGTGATTGATGGCAGTATCATTTGTAAGTAGGCAACGAAAATACGTTATATACACGTCAGGAAGTAATTATTTGAATGAAACATTAAGGGAGACCCAAGTGAAGTTCATTTACTTTTATTTACTAGCAGTCAAAGACTCAATGAGGACTGGTTGATATGTAGGGATCCGGAACTCCAGTCCAACACGTCATAAGATTGCAAGCTGAGCTGTTTTTGAGTGACATCCCCTTTCAAAATTTAAATTACTTCTAAAGTTCCCTATAGGCGAATTGCGAATACATAAGATGACTTTTCATTAATAATTGTTCTGGCGAGATCGAAATAACTTGTACATCATCATTAACGTCATTAATAAGAGATTAGTTGTCGCAACACGACCGTCTCGCACAAAGAACATCCTCGAAAACTTTTTTTTATTCTTATGGGATTTGGTGGATAGATTACATGTCGCGCCGCGGGGTACCGGGAAGTAACTTACAGCAGATCCTTATTCACATTTAACTGCGTCGTAATAATGGGATGATATCTTGTACTTTACTGATTTATGGATTTTATCGGACCGTTCATTCAAACCACGCTGGATTTTTAAAGCATTCGAGAACTACCGGAAATCTTGAATTGAAAACAACTTTCGAAGGATATTATTTCTCCCTTGCGCAAGTCGTGACCTCCGTAAAAAAATCCTCTTACATTCTCAACGGCAAGCGAAATTTACCACGTAGGAAGTATGCTGTCAAATTGCAAATCGTTTAATCGATCATTGGACGCTAATTTTTAATACTTTGTTGGCAAACGGTTAATATTTATTCTGACTTAAAAGCAATCGATAGAGTTTAGTCCGCAGTATGATGTATATTATCAGATAAACGGTTTTTGTACGAATTCGCGCGCTTATGGAAGACGGGTCCCTAACCCGCGGACGAAACCGCACAAATGCGGCGCTCTCTCTTCTCTCCGACGTCGGAGAAAAACAAGAAAAACTTCGACGCAAAAATAATGAGTAACGATTTCTTCGGACGGCAGGTGTGCGTTTCCTAGAATGATCTCAAAGGGAGGGGGTAAAGTGGAAGGAGACAGACAGAGAGAGAGAGAGAAAGAGAGGGCGGGGAGGAGATGGACAGAGGAGATTGATTGAAAGAGAGAGAGAGAGAGAGTCGAGACGAGACGGAGGGAAGAGGTAGAGAAGGGCGAGGAGAGAACATCAGAGGAATAAAAGAGGTTATTATTTTTTTAAAAAAAAGAGAGCGATCGAGGGAATGGAACACGCAGAGAGAACGGCGAGATGCGACGGGGAAGTGGAAAATCCTACCTATGGAAGAAGAAAATAAAAAAAAGAACGGGTATAATAGAAGATTTCGTACCAAATATGCGCACGCGACGGGAGTCTTCATTACTTTTCCTCGCACTCGCCGTAGAGCGGTGAAACCCTCCGGGACGGACGCGTTATTTTTTTTTTTTAATTAAAAAAAATCCCTATGACAACACGGTGTTCGTGAGAGAGGTAGAAGCTTTTGGTGTAGAGGGAGAAGAGGATGAGCCTTCACGGAGGTGTAGCAACCTCTTAATGGGTCCTCAGAGAGTAGTCGCGTCAGGTGGTTGGGATAGCAGTGTGAGGAAGGGGTATAGGAAGGGGGAAGAGAGACGCCGACGAGAACCGTTAGGACGAGAAGGAAGGTTCGGTGGTGAGCGTGGCGAGTCACCAGCG
The DNA here is from genome assembly GCA_036926305.1 of Uropetala carovei. Classification (NCBI taxonomy): domain Eukaryota; kingdom Metazoa; phylum Arthropoda; class Insecta; order Odonata; family Petaluridae; genus Uropetala; species Uropetala carovei. The sequence goes on from JAXCHB010000100.1 coordinate 902,888, forward strand.
CGGGAATAAATTGGGAAGCTGAGTAGGAGAGCTGGGGGGAGGGGGAGAGTGGTCGAGGTTAGAGAGAGGATGTAAGTAGTGGATGAGGGTGGGGGAAGTTTAGATCTTGAAGAAATAGAGGGAGTGAGTTACTAGAAAATGACAAACGATATTCAGATTGAATCTAAGTAAAGCGTTGAGTGTTTTGATGAGACCGCGTTATCACGAAAAAAAAAGCGGATGAAATAAATGAACGTGAAAAAGAGTGGGAGGATAAATAAAGAGGAAGAAATGTGTAGGCGAGACAGGCGTAAAGAGAAAAAGAGGAAAGTAACGGGGAGGGGGGAATGTGGATGTTTGAAGAGAAGGTACAGGAAAGAGAAAGGAGTACAAAGAGGGGTTTGAAGACGGATTATATGTAAATAAAGAGAAGTGGAGGCTACGGCGAGATATTGATTAAAAATTTCAAACTCCTAAACCGTCAAACAAGATAAATCGAGACCCTCAGGGTCTCTCCCCTGTGGGTCTCGATTTATCTTGTTTTACGGTTTATGAATTTGAAATTTTGAATCACGGATCATAAGGAAAGAGGATAAGGAACGGCATTTAAAAGGCAGAGAGAGGGAGAGGAAGTGTGTCTAAATATGTATAAATTACTTTTTTTAGATCAAGATTGGCACTTGACATTCTCGCCTTACGCCCAGCAGTAGATATAGTTGTCAAAGGTTATAAGAGGATAGAGAAAGGCTAACGGAAAGTGAGAGAGATGTGTAGGACTTCAAACTAGCCTTGGAATTAACGCTAGAATGAAAGCGTGCGTAAAGATTGAGTTCGTGTATTCATTAAAATGTTACTGAGGCTTCGGAAATGAGGACCAACGACTTGGTAATATTTTATAAGGATTTTATTTTGGCATAGAATGTAAGTTTTATTATTTTTTATGAAACATATAAAAATCATAATTTAATATAAAACAAATCGCGCACATTTAGAAACAATTGAAATACTTTGAAATAAAACGAATAAAAAATTTGAATGGGATGATGGAGTAGAGGGGTGGTTAGCGTGTCTAGCTCCCAATCCCAATGGTAGGGTCGCAGGTTCGAATCCTGCCGAGCGCATGGTCGTGTGTGTTCGTTCTTGTTATTGTTGTTACGATATTCAGTGTAACTGGCCCTGTGCTGTCTCTGAATTCTTGCCAATAAATAAAAAAATATTTAAAAATTATAATGCTACGAAACGTATATTTAGACAATTTAAAAATAATTGTAAGAACTTTTTATTTTGAGACAATTACTTCTGACTCGCAGATATACAATCGAACCTCGACTAACCTGACGTACATTCTTTGAATTTTTGGTTATTCAAATGAGATATTCTATTTCCTTTAGATTAGAGTTATAGAATTTCGATTTTACTTTTCCCAAACAGAAAAAAATGAAGAATGAATTCCTCCTCAACTATAATTACGTTACTAATATTTAAGCTTTGCCTAGTCTCCAAATTGGTTATTAATATATTTTAGGAATTTTACACCACTATCATGATTAAAATGTGTACACTCACTACAGAACTGGAATGAGAAAACTTTCACACGTATATCAAATTAAACCCGTTTCCATATTTGAATCTAAGGGACATTAGACCGTCTTATTTTTTAAAACTAAATCTAAAATCTTCGAAGACTATTACTAACAATAGTAATCAACCAATTTTTTTGTTTGGATTGGCGTGTGCAAACATGTTCGAGTGAATGCACTCCATGACCAAGACCAAAACCAAAAGATTAATCCCGAATAACTCCCCGTAATAAGATCTATACGGGTTTTCAACGCCTCTGTCAGCAAAAATCGAATCGCGTAACTATCTTATGAGAATAGCGGCCATTAACGGTTTGAAAGAACGAGCAGTGGCAGTCAACCAAGGAGAATAAAAAAATCCCGTACTTACTTTTTCAAACTAAAACAGGGAATGAATTTATTCTCTCCTGTGTATGAGAGTGGGAATTGAGGTCGATCATGAATTAGGAAATAAGACATTTTGATCCAATAACTACTACCTATAACAGGAATCGCAAAAGTAACAGTCCACGTACCACATATTTCCCCCTAAATGATTACGTAATAAACGGGTTTTCAGTTAGTAAAAAAGAAACTAAAACTTACCATAATGTAATAAAAAATAAAAATTTTCACTTATTTGACCAAGCGGCGTTGTAATTAATTTAACCTTATTCCAGCTGCAAAAAAATAGCTAATTTTTCGAAGTTCATTCAAGGCTTGATAAGCGAAGCTATTGGGAGTGACCAGATAAAATTTCTCCATTAATTCTCAGAAAACGAAACGAATTCGCTCACTTTTTAGTCGAAAATTTCAATTTTTTCTAACATATATTGAACAAACCAAAGAATTTTTTCCTTTATAAGTAATAATCTGCGAGGAGTGCGACTCGCTTCGAGGCTTTAAGTGTTTATCAGTTGGATACCTCTGATATACGACGTAAACGTTGTCAGGAAGAACCGCCGGTCTGTAATTTCGGGCCTTAAGTTCACGGATCGATAGAGATATATAAAGAACTTCCAAGAAAGAGGACTGGCCTATTGGATAAAGACACAGAGGGTGGAATAGGACGAATACCAAACGTAAGGAAAAGGTTAAAGACCTACAACTGCCGTAAACGCTATAAAAAGAGAGAGAGAGGGGGGGAGATCTAACAGTGACCTTAGTTATATGTTGTAAAAGTGGGTAGAGGTGGAGACAGATGGAGACAGAGAAAAACGAGGAGGGATGGAACGAGGTAGAGGAAAAGGGAAACTCGAAAGGGGAGGTAAAAGGGTATGACAGGGATGCTGGAGGAATATTCGGATACAGTATTCGGTTGAAGGCGTGGCAGTTGGACGGAGAGAGTTATGGGAGGACGGAGGAATCTCGCAGCGTGGTCGAGGGGAGAGGAAGAGGGTGTCGGAGGCGTACAACAAAGCGGGAGATTCCGGCGGGAGTAACATGGAGATGACGGACGGGGTACGGAGTAGGCGGTATATAGCGACGCGACAGTTTGCCTCCCATTGAGAAAGTGAGCGGCGTGTGGGAGGTGGGAGCGGGGAGTAAGTAGGGGGAGGGAGGAGGGGGAGAGTAGGAGGAGGAGAGCGAGACATTTGGGTATTTTTATCGTATATACGGGAACTTTAAACGAATAGCTTCGTTAAGGTCTCTCGCATTGGCCCTCCGAAAGAATCCCTAATGGAATTAAACGGTTTCTAACGGTCGCTTCCCGATAACAAGAAGAAGGAGGAGAAGAAGAAAATAGAAAAAAAGATGCCCCAGGGATAAAATTTGTTTGCGCGTTTGCATGGGTTAGTGAGTGAATCACGATTTCTCCCGAAAAGCGTAGCCAGTCATCAGGTGAATAAAGTAGTAATTCCGAAATTTCGAAACGTGGAAATTAAGATCGCCGAGAGAAACTTCGGGATACACCTGTCAGGTGACTTTCCGTCGGTGTCGACTTGAGCATCCTGATTACAGGTGTTTCTTTCGGAAGTAGCCCGCTTGTTTGATTTTGTATTATTCGCGGAAAAGGCAGGTCGGGTATTTTGAACGAACCACCCAGGTAGTAATCTTAAATGGGGATTTTGGATTGGGTAACAAAAGGATGGTACTGAGAAAAAAAGAATCGAAGTGAGATAGCCAGTTCGGTTGAAAACTGTTAAAAGCAACGCAGAGTGTAAATCGAGTAATCAACATAAATGGAAGTATACAGAACGTTGAAGAATATAAGGTAAACGGTTTGAGTCGTGGTTTATGCCAATAACGTGTATATTGGATGGTTCGTTAAGTGAAAAATTTTTCCTGAAACTATACCTTGGGCATCAATATCGTAAATTATTAAAAGCATCATTATAGCTTATCCATTACGTCTTATTTTTTAGATCCTTTTATTTATTGCGCCAAACATAGTGAAAACGTCTTTGATTTTAGGAAATTTCAGTTATACAATTATTAAAGTTTACATTTTGAATTATATTTTACGGTTCTGTCATTATTGAGACAAAAATATCTGTGCACAGATCATCTTAATGCCATTCCTTGATTAACAAGAATAAATGGGCGAAAAAACTACTCTCGGTTACAGCCAAACTTCTTTTTCCTTATTTTAGCTTAATAAATCAAATTGGTCATATTGGCGTGTGATAATAAGTATAGATCGATGAGTTATATGAGAAAATTGAATAAGTAAATGAGAAATCTGAACGGTTATCGAAAAGACTGGATAATTTCATCAAACCACAACCCTGCCGAGGAGCAAAAAAACGACGTAAGATAACTGTATAAATAACCCAGAAAAAAACAAAACCATGCAAACATCTCTAAAGAAACCCGCAATTCCCAACAAAAAAATAACCAAATCCATCAAACTACTTCGGAGGGCCGTTAAGACAATCGATTGTGGGTTTAAAAACGGGCCCGACAATGCCGCTCCGTATTCTCATATCCACTGAAAATTTTTACCACTTTCTTCGAATAAAACCGGCAGGAGAAAAGAGCGAATGGAGGTTTTCAGTGGGAATATGGGAAACTATCGCCTAAAAGACCTTTTTTTCTCTCTCTCTCCACACTTTCACCGCCAGGGATCCACGGCATAGAGGGCCAAGAGGGCTATGAGAGACCCAGGTATAGTTTACAATAGGTGAAGGTGAAGCGCGAGTGATTTTCCCTTTTTTATTCATTATGAGGCGGAAAAACTCCCGCGAGAGAGAGAGAATTCGGATGGGATTGCGAGGAGGTCGTCCTTTGTTCGGAGATGGAAAGAAGAAACGAGCGCCTACGTTCCTTCCAATTCCCACGCGAGCGGGTTCCTTCGATGGACCGGGAAGCTCGTTTTAGAGAACCATTTGTCATCGAAAGTGATGTATTGCTCTTATGGTTTTCCTATGGTCGTGAATTTCCTACATCAAACGATATCCGAGACTTTATGCTTGGGTTCAACCGCGGCAAATCTTGAGGGTTGGATCGGAAAAATACATTCTGAATCGTACCGAAATTGATTTATTCAGTTGGATTATAGCTTCACCGTAAAAAGACAAATTCTACGGACCTCAGAGCTAACTACAATGGTATTAAACTACAGGTCTTAATCGATTCTAGAATAACAGTATTCCGATACTCATATTTGGTTTTGTTTAAGGCTCATCCTACTTATTAAGACAATTCGAGCGTGGATAGCTTAAAAAGAAAAAGATGGCAATGATAAACAGATCCTTTGGAGAAGACACAAATACATTTTCAAAAACTGCCATTTTCAACTTATAATCGTTTAGAAACTAAGGCTACCCCATATTTTGGGTTGAAAAAAGTTTTAAAAGTTTTTTCTATTTAACAGAGACATACGCAAGGTAGATTCAGATTAACTTCAACTGGCATACTATTTATTATTCCATTCATATTGCGCGGAAACAATACACTAAAAGCAACGCGGTAACTGAAGAAATAAAAATCCATTCGCGAGAGTGACTCTAAATAAAAATATAAATTGCACAGGAGTATTTATCTCATTTAATAAAACTTCTGGCAAACTTATTATTTACAATAAATATTCTTAATATACCTAAGAAACTTACTACTGCGCAGCCCATTTCTAAAAGTAGCATACATATTTACAATAACCTTTCTGAATCAGAGGAAGTTTTTCATTAAGTGGCTGTATCCGTTTTTTAAAGCGAAGGACAAATTATATCAAGCTTTACGGCCACAAATCCACAACCATAACCTATTTAAATCACCAGAATAAAGCTATTTATGACTATTACTTTTTCAGATATGTTCGACTTCCTCGCGGATGCTAACTCGATTAGCTCCGATATGCATTTTCGTCTCTCGACGTTTTCGCTTTAAGTGAGTTATGTTTACGAAATTTTAAGGCCTTGCCCCTAAACTTTCTTGGAGGAAAAAAGATGTAATTTAAATAATCTCGGTACGAGCATCGCATCGGTAAATATACAGGCTAAGAACGGAAAACGCCATGAATAATCTGATAATTCCAGTCAAACGCGAAACAGCTAAAATCGTTACATGAAACATTTTGCAGATAGTTCATAATTTAGCGACCGATAATGCGATGTACCATTAAATTATTTTGAAAATGTTGTAAATATATAGACTTACCGGGAAAATTACCTTGAACAGGTGAATGAAGGACGGAATTTATCTATAAATTGGAAAACGGGTTACATTACGATTCAGTTTAGAAAGGCGGTTGGATCCGTTACCAACTAATATCATTGGCCCCGATTTCTTTTACACAGCACTTGTAAAGGCGTAAGGCACCAGTCAAATATCCAAGAAAAAAATGTTGTAAAGTTTGAGGCTGCACTTATTCAATCAATTATAACCTCACATTTTCAAAATCACCGCGTTATATTTCGGTTTCAAAATGGCGCTAGCGAAACTGATTCTCAACGTGTTAATTCCCCAATAAAATACGATTATGCACTATTTACCAGTCGAATATATTTCAAAGAAACATAAGTCAACCTCTGCCTTTTAGCTCGATTCCTTTCGGTGTGATAGAAATAGTAATTTGAATTGATTAACTTAAGATCGACGAAAAAATGCGGCCGCTGGTATACATGTAGCGGAAGTCCGTTAGCAAGGGAGGGGATTTGGAAATGAAATGACCCGGCATGAAATACTTGAATGACAAGCATTGGAAATTGAAAAGCACGGGTTTTTATTCCCATTCGATTAACTTCAATGAAAAACTGCTTTGGGTGAAAAAGGCTTTCATTCTTGAACGATTAAAAATAATTGGTCTCAATAAACAAACTCTAAATGAGAAGAATAGTAAAAAAAACAACATTGAGCAGGCGGGAGCAAAGCACAAAAATTCGATTGATTTTTCTTAATTGAAAATGAAAACAGTTATGCATTAGAATCAGAAAAGTTTAAAAAAGGGCATAGACACTATATTTCTTTAAATAAAATTCGCTCCGTATTACGTTACTTTTTAATAATGAATGAAAAAATCTGATTTAAAATCTTATAAATTCTGTGTATAACAATCATGCTTTTAGAGAGAGAAAATTTCCCTTCATCATTCAAATTGATGATAATGCCGCAAATAAGACAATATAGTAAAATAAGTAATCGAAATGAAAGAAATTTTTTGTGTATATATGAGTTTATGTACCTAAATGATTCTGAAGTTTGCTTTCAAAGTATTTTTTCGGTGAGGAATGATGAGGTGGCGGCATCAGACAAACAGAGTCAGCTTATGTATGATATATTATGTACCACACTGCATTATGATGACAATATCACAAAAAATGTATTTATTAGTCGATAATTATGAATTTTAATGAAATAAATAATAATATTCGTGCATGAATTGCGAAAGCTAGATTTTATTAAAAATTTAATCTGCATTTATCTACATTAATGAATTTGTTATACAAAGAGGGCTTTCAATGAAAAACGATAATCACTTAGCTCTTTGAATTGCTCAGTATTGCGTTTACAGTAACAGAAGCACAGGTGCAATTATTAAGAAAAAATTCGCGGTCCTAATGTTTCTTTAAACCATGCTTGCGATAGCAAAAATAAATAAATAATTACTACTATCAGTCACTATTGAATATTCTACGGAGTAAGTATTAGAAAATCGTAAAAACCTATCGATTTTTGCAATTACACAAGGAATCTATTATCACGATCTTTTATAAAAATTTTTCGATTTCCACGAATAGAAACTCGTTTCATGAGTGGCGAAGGGAGAAATCAACTTAAATATTCAACATTACCGCGTTCTCAATGCTTAGGTTGTATACAGGCAGTTATGCAGCTGACATTAATTCTAAATCTAGAACGTATTTCTGGCCATCAGACCACTTCCAGTTTGCCTGGGTCCGGGGTCAGGGCACTCTCAGACATTGAAATGTAGGCGGTTTCGTCTCCTGTTCGGCTCCACCCTCCGTTCCTGGCAGGCGATTCTTTTTTTATTTTTATTTAGCGAGACATGAAGTAGTGGAACTTGTGTGCTAAGATTGGAATAGATAACTTTGGCAAGAGGGAGAAGCGAAAGAGGAGAATGAGGCAGGTGATGATCAAAATATATCAGGGAAAAAAATATCGTCTTCGCGCGGGTTCCTGAGTGGTGAGATTAATTATTTGGCCCTTAAAATGCGAAGCTGGACGTTAGTTATCGAGGGAAAGGGAAGATTTTCTTTAAATTAACAAGGGAAAAGAAAGAAAGCAACGATTTGTTCTGATACAACGCATAAAAGATTTTAATTGGACACTTATTTTTTGTTTAAAAAATTTTTAGTCTCTTCAGAAGTAAATTCTGTGGAAACATACACCAACGAGACATGTAAAATAACGGATTTCGTGGTAAAAATAATTAAGAGGAAATGAAAGGAAATATAGACAATGCGAAGGACGCGCATTTTTGAGCTCGAACAGCGAGATAGAAATAAAACAAGACAGACATTCGGACACAGGTTTTTCAATTTCCTCCTAGTCATTAATCAAGCAATTTTTCATCTCCAAAAATGTTTCCAGAAGTATTCGGTAAAGGAGAATCTTCTGCTTTCCTACCAGCAGTGATGTTTGATTAATATATCGCCCAAAGACAGTGTATTAAGTCGATCATTTTCGTCTTATGCCGGTCAAATCCTCTTCCGTATAACCTGCGCAAATTTACGTTGAAAGTTCTTTACTGGTTACCTTGAAAAATATATTTTTATATTTTAAAAATCAACCGTAGAATTTTTCTGCACGTTTGGTGTAGCGCAATTCGTATGATTTCGATGTTTTGATAGGATTAACTCTGCTATAGAACTAATAAACAATAGCAGCTCCTAGTATTATTCTTCCTATCACTTCTGAAGATTTGTTGGATACCCATTAAACCTGCCAATTAATTTCTGTTCCTGTGAATCTCTTTTGTGTACAACCCTAATAGCATTAATTCATCTGAATATATTGTAGAAAGAGCTCAAAAATATAAAAATTTTCTTTTCGCTGAATGTTCCTGAAAATATTTCTTACTGGTGAAAAATATGTATTAATAAGCGTTCTTAAATAAGGACTAGGCAATGAGTCAATACATACAAATTAGTCATTAATGATGCAGCTACTTTTTTTGAACTTCAGGAAATCAAAATTAAATACGAAATTAATGATAAAAGTAGCTATTAAATTTAAATCCAATTCTCCATCATCACATCAGTGATGAAATTTTCCCAAACCTCGAGAATAACAAAAAATATTTTATTTAACGATTAAGTAACACACCATACAAATGTGCCTATCAATTTACAGCGGCCAGATTCGCCAAAGTTTCTCACCTGGATTAGCCGCGCCCAATGATTAAGTATAAGAAAGAAGAGTGGTTTCAGGGCTATAACATCTGGCAACGCCGCTGAACAGTGATTGGCTAGTCTCTTTTCGACCGGTTCTTATTTTATCTGGGGTGGATTTGGCAAGAAATATTGCCGCTAGGTAATTTAATGAAAATAATAATATGAATGAGGAATCATAACCGTCACGGGTGAATACATCCTTAAATACAGAAAATAAAAATAATAAACAACGGTTGTAAATGTAACAAGCACTCTCGTACTAGAACTAAACGTCCAAAAGTAATTTCTGAAGCATTAATTGCTCTGGGGTTGAAGAGCCCTCCAGTAACAGGGCATTCGTGAACGGTAATATTGTTTCGAAACAAATCGAATTTTCACATAGTTCAGAAATTCTTTTTTAACTGAAGTCGTTGTGGCAGAAGGAATTCAATATTGCGTGACATATGCAATCTCACCTCTACCCCTCCACCTGTCTCTCATGCTCTTCTCTCTAATGCTCAATCTTCGTCAGCCTCTGCCAATCTCTTCTAAATGCCTCACCACTCCCGTTTTTCCACACGACTTTATCCCCTCTATTCCGCTTCCCTCTCTCTTTCCATTCCACTCATTCCTTCTCCCACTTCTTAACCATTCGCCTTCCTTCAACATTCCCTTCTACTCCAATCCTTCTCCTATACACTTCCTCATCTCTTCCCTCCCACCTATTCCATCTCATCTCTCTACCCAACCCATTTTTATCGCCCGCACACCTACCCCTCCTCTCACTCCCACCTCCTATTCCCGTTCCCTCAAATATTTCTTCTCTCTCGCATACATTTTCATCCCTACTTTTCCGACTAGCTGATTCTTCGAGATCACGTCAATGTGAGCGAATTGAAGAGCCAGACTTATTTCGGGGAATCGATCGAGAGGAAATAAGAAGTTCGTACAGCGTCGGAGGTTAAGACGAAAAGGTAATGCTTTCAATTTCTCGAGAAGTAGACGTTAAGTGTTAGGGTCGATTTGAAATTGCACTTCCTTCTCTCTCTCTGTTTCTCTCTAACGGGCGGATAATAAAGGAGTACCTATCTTATTAACGGAGGTAACATCTTGTGCGGATCCCTCTTTGCGCGGCACCACATTAACCGACTTTTTTTGCTCTTAAAGGAATTTGGCGGTGAAGAATGGCCGGAAACAAGGAAAATGGATTCGAGAAGAATGACCTCTGTGACAGAACGAAAACAATCGATGTGGCACACCGACATATGACGAAACTAAGACGATGGATTCTGCGAAAATAAAGACGATATCGACATGGGTGATATTTTGTAATGGACAATATTCCTCATAATTGCGTGCGTGATTAATGGCATGATTCTTTCAAATGCTTTTAAAATATAAGTTTTTATAAATAGCCGATTCTGGAAAAACAAGCGTTCCATATAAACGGCGTCCACGTAAATGGCTTTATGTAACAGCGTGCCATGAACTAATAAGCGTTTACTTTTCAGAGACAACTGTTATTTAATTTATTTAAAATCTGCCTATTTTTTATGATGAATGTACCACAGTTTTGCAGTTTAATAATTATATACCATTAACTTTATTGGCATATATAAATTAGGCGCTTGTCGAGCATTACTGCTCCCTGCTAACCCTTCATTGATTGGGGATCTGCGCTTTAAACTAAAATATAAACCTCTCAATACCATAACAACTTGGCATCAGAGAAAAACTAATTTGATGATTTAGTACAAAACATTTTATCAACTCCATAAAACTGTTCAAACCTACATAACTTCCGTCAAAACGCGTATTTTACATCGAAAAATAATTGGAAATAAAATACACGAACCAAGTCAATAGCAATTTTAAAACGGACGCTACAACTGCGCAATAGTCAGGTGCGAAACATTTTATTGCGGTAGCGTTCAGCGTTCAGTCGCGTCGTATTTTGTTAACGGTTGAAAAATGAGGAAGAATTTTTATTCACAAATAAATGGATCAAAACGCAAGAGACGCAATAAAAACTTTTGAGGGTATTTGATAGGGGCAGGGAAATGAGGCGTATAAAGAGGAATCGAAATTTTGATAAGTGGAAGTAGACGCAGGGAGAAGATATTTTTGAGATCGCGAGATCCACAAAATGAGGACGATTTACTTTGCGGCAGAATGTGGGAGGACGAGATTGGAATGAAGGAAAGGGACGAGGAAGGGAGGAGGTCTACACGTGCCTGGTGAGTTTGACGGGTTGGGTACGTGGCGTCGAGACGCGACATCGTCCGCGCCAAATCGAGTCTTCTGCCTACCTCCTTTCCTCCCTCTCTCTGTCTCCTCCTTACACCGTTAATCCAGGAGAAACGGGTTCGTTGCGACATATGTGTTACTGAATCTGCAAGCAGGAAATCGATGCATCTCGTTAACCAAAGGGGGGGTGCAATATGCGTGACAAAAATGAAAGCATTTATTTACAGAGGCGTGGATTTGATTACATATAAATCGTATAGTTAGACGTAAGCTAGACAGGTAACGACGACAGATTATTTGAATTAATTTTGTATGTCTTACTGGCTCGTTCTTATCAACAATACCTTAAAAATTAATTATGTGATCCACTTAACGCTTTAAAAAATACCATTTAAACTAACGATATCTCCAGAAAGAAAGAGAATATGTCGCGTTTTAAAAAGATTAAAAATGTGTTACCAAATCGACACGGATTGCAGGTGATGAATTTTTACTGATTAAGTAAATTCACAGGCCTAAAATTTTAAAATAATAGCAAAATGCTTACATAACCTCTTAAGAAATTTAATTACATACTACAATTACATATTGCACAATTTCTTTTACAATATTGTTATATCGGAACCTTTTAATATTATCGTTCGGTTCCAACTTGAATCCTACCACAAGTTAATGCAAAAGTTATTAAAAATAAATTTTAATTTTCATCCGATTGTAACATATTTACATCGATTTTCAATGTTTGCAAATACTACATGCAACTTCAGAATAAATGATACTACCCATTCTTAAGTACAAAACGCCCATCTTCAAATGCTTTTTACAACAGTGTGGTGAAGTCTAACAGCTACGCACTATCTGTCTGCAAGAATTAAACAGTTGTTCGGGATGAATCCAGGTAGTCCTCGAGATACGTCGTTTCGTTTATGCGTCGTCAAGAAATTAGAGATGGGTTTCATATATACGTTGCAGAAGTTTCGCTAATACATCGTTTCCCGCAATCATCGAAATTCATTCGAGGACAAAGTCGGCATTCTCAATCTGTTTAACACTTCATTTTCTATTTTCATAGTGAAATATATTGTTTCAAATCAAACACCAACTGTAATATTCCCAGTTTCCCACTGATGTCGTTCTTTTTGTCACTTATTTTTACTTTCTCATATACGAAGTATATTGAGAAAGTATTGTAATCGCAAAAAACTCGACCTCGAGATTTTTACGGAAATATACGAATTAGCTGTCGCTGAATCCGAAAAAGTGGTTTTCGCAATACATCTGTCTGTCTGTTACTGGCTCTAGAGCCTAAACGGTATAGCGAAAATGAATGAAATCTCGTACTTAGGCATTTTATCATACAGAGTAGAGACTATGAAGAAATGGTTGACATTGCTCAATAATTAAGGAAAGTTTATTCTACGCATTTTTAACAACAATTCGATTTTCTCAAAAACGGCTCTAACGATTTTGATTAAATTTCGTACAGTAAGGCTAGTTTATTCTAAGCAACTTTAACTATAATTTGATTTTATCAAAAACTGCTCGAAAGATTTGAATCGAATTTCGTACGGTTACTTGTGTATACGTCTGCAATAATACTACATATTTTATTTTTCTCAATGAATGAAGTTTATTCTTGGGCAACTTGAACAAAAATTGGATTTTCTAAAAACCGGCTGATACGATTTTCATTTTCTAAAGATGACTAAACGACGCATTAGTATATGAGAAAGATTGTACAATGTATGTTGTATCAATTTTTTACTTTCATAATCACAACTATCTTGTTTCAAATCAAATATCGACTGGGACGATCTTCAAAATCAATCCTCCATGTAGTAACTTTACCAACCCTCCTCTTCCTTTGCCGTTATCACAAGCAGCCGTCTAATTCTGTAGTGAGTGTAAAATAGTCCATTTAAAAAATTAAAATTCAGCCTCTTAAACCGCGGATATAATATTTGTAATCAGTGAAGTGACCATATAAACAATTATTTTTCATGTGTTAAATAAGTAATACGAAAATTTAAACTTATGTGTTACTTAGCAAATTATGTGTTTAAAATCGTGGAGGTGGATCGTATCATCTGCTATAGAATTGCGGCTTATGGAGAAACTAGTTTCGAGATACGTTGCACTTTCGAGGTACGTATCTACGATGTATCTCGAGAACTACCTGTATAGTTCGATAACATGCTCCATGCAGGGTCCATACTTAATTATCACCTTGAAATTATATTTTTTGGCAAACTTCATCACAAAGCAAGAATCAAAACAATGGGAAGCGTCGTAAATCGTCTTCTTAAATAACAAAGTTCATGTTAATGCAATAAAACAGAACAAGACGAATATTTCCATTAAATTTTTTTGATCGAATTATTTTATCGTGAAATAAATTGCTACCTATCCCTGAAATTAGTAACCAAATTAAGCAATTAAGAAATGCGAATTACTCATTATTTTGACTGCATAGTCCCTATTAGCCTAAAAGATATTTTAGAAATATCTGTCGTTCATTATTAAAAGGAGTTAGCTGAATAATTTTCACCATTGTTTATTTAATTAACAAAGATTGTTCTTCTTTTCTTTTTGAGCATATATTTCTTATTTCGACCCTAGTATTTGTAAAAATATTCGCGATCGGCATTTATGAAGAGACACACATGCAGACGTTTCGGCCATCTAAGTAAAATCTGTGTTAAGCTAACATTAGATATAGTAAACCAATGAAAGGGGGTCGTCGTGGTCCATATCTCCGAAAACTTTTCTTTGAGAAAAATTCTGTTTTAGAATTTCTGGAAACTTTTCAAGGTCACGTATCTTCGTCTCCACCTTTCTTTCAGTGTTATCTTTCTCATCAAGCGGAAGTAGACCTGTTCCAGGCATTCTGAGTTGTATTCTACGTGAGTTCTCACATTTTTAACGTTTCTAGTTATTTTCTACATCAGTGACGTGAGGATAGTTTCTGGAGGATATTCTAATCACTTGTTCCTTGTTTGTTATTAATTACGCTACCGCATTTCAATAACCCAAATTTTGTTGACGAGTAGCTCTGAGCTTATAAGGAAGTAAGAATGTCGCCCTAAAAATAATAAACTCGCCATCAACCCACAAATCAAAGAGGCCTTCATAAAGAGTATGCTTAACTACTCCGATGTGTGAACACTCGTTCGGCAGTTAACATTCCAGAAGGCATCACTACAATTTTTTTACATTTATGCTACTCAATTAGTTACCTTAATATGTTAAAGAACACTAATGATGATTTTTTAGCATTTAAATGATAATAATTTTTGCTAGCTTTCGTTGACTCGTGCTACTTTTAAATTTCGAGTTTTGAACTTTTAATTACCATGTCAGAGAATAAAGTAGAAAACAAATTAGGGATACTCGTCGGGTTCATTAAATAACTCCTGCAATGCATTCCACGCTTCGATCTGTATCTATATAATAATATATAGATCAATTGCTTTTTGGCAGGTTTCTCTCTCAAATAAATAAATGCGCTTACTGCATCTGATCCGGCCAACCGTCTGTACGCTTATATGAGACAATTTACCGTTAGACGGATTTCGAGGAAATATCATATTTAAGATTCATATCAACGTCGGTGAAAATTACATACTCGGGTCAAATCGCTCAATTAGAGCCGCAACTGTACCTACTTAAAACAAAAAACGAACGTTTTGACTTTCCTCGTACAATATCCACCAGGAAGATATATATTTTTTCCATGGTTATAGAGCAAAAGGAAATAAAATGTTATATAAAGTATACTACTGTGATAGAAATGATTGTTTTTCAGAAGAGGTCGTCAGAAAATTACTAATGTGTATGTTTCGCATGGATGCATCCTTTTTAAAAATCCCTACGCCCTTCGATGCCTTTGTTTAAATATAAGTCGAAATTAATCAGTCTGACTCCTATTAGTCATTTAGGACAGCGATTTTTCACTCATGTACGAAAAATTACATACTTGGGTCATATCCTTGAATCACGGTGGCCATAACTCCGGAATTAACATTTTATAATCCAACTCTTAATTCCCATTATAGAATTTCATTAAATTCGGTACAGAGAAATGTTTAATAATCGAATAAGATTATGTTGTATTTGTATCGTGTGACTCTATCGTGGCTGTAATTTTAAATAAAACTGAAATTTCAACCTCGCATTATATTTAGAGAAACGCGCCTAATTTATGCCGAGTTTTGTGCTTCATTACTCGTACTTAATTGAGTACAGTGCTAAATGAAAGATTCCACATTAAATTTTTAGTCGCACCCATCAGAGGGCTTCCATCTTATTCTTGCAAATTTTCTTACGCCATTCACCAATATCGATTAGTTATTCACTGTTTTTTTAGTTTCGCTTACATTTTAGATACGTTTCGATTACGACCTTTTCGCTAGCAGCTTAGCAGCTCTCAAGATGTTTATAGTAAATATTACCATTTCTGCTAAGTAACCGTTCACCTTGATAAGTTTTTATCCCAATACTTCTCCCACATTCCTAAAATGACATTTTCAATTCATCTTACGGGTGGAATCCAATTGAGGATAAAGTAACTACACTTCGATAACAACAAAACTGTTGGAAAAACAGATGCATAATTCGTCAGTAAAGCAAAGAAAAACAATCATCACCACTGAGGAAGGCTGCTTTGGAGCCGAAAAGTGTACTTGGTTCTTTGGCTATGGGAGTTACCTTAATAATCATTCTTCCAGAGTTGCATTATATAGATTGAAGATAATACGGTTCAGGAATAATAGCACCGATACCGTTATGACTGAGCACAAAAGATCAGAGCATGAAAAAATCGTTAGTCATACCGGGACTCAAACTTACATCTGTTCCAATGGTTTCCAAGGCGTTTCCGCGGTATTATTTCTATATCACTCTGACGGGATGGAATCTTTTTTATGGCGCAGCAAAAAAGTGTGATACATTTTTATATAGAGCCTCCTAAACATTGGAAAATGTTCTCACATCTCCGAAACAGGCATACAACTTTTAAAAAATTGGGAGGAATCTCTATACCAAAGAATAGGTTGTAACTCACTATGCTATTTTGTACGTATTATTAATTAATTTTGATTAAAACGATTTGTTATTTATAAAATCAGTTACTGGTGAAGAACAAATCTAATAGCAATATTCCAGTTTCTAAACATGTTCCACCAACATTAAAGAGATGTTCATAAATTAATGCTGCGTTCATAAACAAAGAACTGCGAATTAGCAACTATGAAGCAGATCTAAACGTAAGGTTACGTCCTGTTGCTGGTAGATACTTTTTTAGTCTTGAATTTAAATTCACTTATCGTTAATTATATAAGATCGAATAGATGAAGACAACTTTATATCTGCGTTAATCTTAGTATATGGCCACATCATTTTAAATGAAAAGTTTAAAACGATGAAAAGCATCCATTTAAATTGCTAAATAAAAATTTCAGGTAGATTTTTGACGTTTGGAAAACATTACAAAAATATTTTATCCTATCAGTAGTTGCCTCTTAGCAATTCTGAAAACTATCCTGAGTTAAGACTGCTAAATAAATGCATGGGGATTATTGTACAAACATACTATTGCATAAACTTAGCTCATTTTGAAGTCTGGTCTTCAATAAAAACAACAGAGCACCTAAAATTCCATATTCATTTGTTTAATCAGAAAAACGTAGCAAAATTATTTTTATAACTAGGGGATTGCTCGTCGAATATGACAGGTATGCGTGAATTAAGCATTACGTTAAAATATAATAAAAATTAATGACACCAACTTTTATGTGCATTAAAACGTAAAAAATAAATATAAAATCCACATAATCGAACGTTCCAGAAAGTAATAATAGTCATGGGCATACAAAAGTTATTTGGCTGAGATATACAATAGTCCCTCGCCAACCGGGGATAGTACGTTCCTGGCTCGACCGCGGTTGGCGAGGACCATGGCTTATGGGAAATTGGGGGATAGGGGGAGTGATCCCCGAGAGACATACTTACAATTAGTTCTACACTACAATAGACTTTAACAAATGCAGTTGCCATGGCGATGAATTGAATAAATGTGTAAGACGTAATTTTTGGCGCTTTTCGAATGAGATTTGAATTTCGACTATATGCAAATTAATTTCCTTAGTTTTCTCTGCATAACTGTGAAAATCCCGCGTCGATATATCATTTTTAAGATATTTTAAAATGCTAAAGAAAAAAGACTTGCTCGCTTCGTTTCAGCTCTGCCCTTATTATTTAAACGGAGGAAAGATACGCTCTTGGAGTCAAACCCAGGACTACTACGTACAAGGCGAGCAGTTTCAATTTGAAAAGCCAAGTGATTGCTGAAAGTTTGATCGAAAAATATTGAAAAGCATTTCAGTTAAGGACGGTTTTCCTCATTCTTCCATCTAACTCCATAGAGCAGGGATGACAAATACGTGGCACGCCTGCTATTTTACTTGGCACGCGTAAACTCGTATTTTCTATATAAAAAATATAAAGTTTTTAAGATAAGGAACAAAATAGTGGCACGCGAAAAAAATTCTGATGATTCAAATTAGTTTCTTGGAACGCGACACAAAAATCATTTGCCATCCCTGTCATAGAGCGTCTTAAAGCATCACGACGTCAGCAAGCAAACTTTATATCGGGATACTGGATACGCACACACATGCACACTTTTCACTGACGAAAGAATTCTCATTTTCAATTAATTTAAAGGCACTAATTGTAAACAGTTTATCTTATCTGATAGAGCATGAGGCATTTTTCTTTTGTCACGCGCAAAGTTTTTTTTTCTTGATTGCAATGGACGAATTGCAAACGCGGACGCGAGATGCTATCAGCAACTTTCGATGAACACTTTCTCTGCACTCGTTATTTGAAGGATCAATTTCCGTGATTTTTCTATAAACGTTTAGCGTGTGGGAAAAAATTACTTTGCGAAAGAAGTGAAACGTAGCATAGAGCCGATAAATACGAGGAAAGATTATGGTGGTTTCTTGCCACAATTTTATTAATTGAGCTCTGGAAGAAGAGAGAGTAAGAGCATCTTGCGCTGAATAAAGTACATCAAAGTTGCTGAAGGATATAATAAGTGTTTTGTAGATGAAATCCGTAATGTGGGGAGAGTAGCAGCTCGGAAAGACCAAAGCAAGAGGAAACTTACTTGAGGGGGCAGGGTAGGTGGGGATGAGGAGGAGAGAGTGGGGAGATGTGGGATGAGTAGGGAATGGAATGAGTTAGTTTAGAGTGGAGGGGAGAGTTACAGAGCGTAGAAGGATTGGAGTGGGGAGGAGAGAGAGGGGGGGGGAGAAAACGAAAGAGAGACAGATGGGTTGGGCGCGTGGAAGCTTCTTCTTCAGACCGCTCCACGCGTGCTCTCAGTCGTCTTCATAGCGGGATATACGCGGCCGTTGCCCGAGAGACAGTACCATATCCACACAGAACATCCGACCTAGTCGCTCGTCCCATCGGGATGCCCGCCGCTTAGCCTTTGAAGAACATGCGACCAAAGTAAGATTTTTCTTACGTGAACGAGCGTCTCGGAATTCCGTCGATGCCTTCTCGTTGCCATGGATACTATCAGTCGGGTGATATTTAATACGAATTTGGAAATGGTTCGATAGAAAGACCACGGTGGATGTATACAGGGTGTGTAAAGACGACGACATATTCTAAGGGTGCCTCAGGGATTGGTGTTTTCTCCTTCGGATTTTTAAAGAATAAAATCCTCAGAAGTGAGATCCGGAAGAGTCAAGCATTTTTACTCAAGTGACTGTAAGTGACGCTGCAGATTCCTCGGATGTTCTCGTCGTTCGAATTTCGCGCGGAAGAGTGAAGGAAGAGGCGGAGAGCGGGGGAGAAGATAGGAGGGAATCGGGGGCCGGCCACCTGTCGGCGCGAAGCGGCCTCGACCTTCCCTGGCGTCCAGGAAGAACGTTGTCAGCGGTGAGTACCATAACCTGAGCGGCATAGTCGCGTGCGCCCCTTCCTCCTACGAAGCGCTTTAGTTAAACGGCGTTTAGGTGTAAAAAAAGTTTTCCTTTTTTCCAATCGAGAAATTGCGAAATTATGGTGATATTTTTAATCAAATTACGAATAAGAGTACTTTCTAGATGATAATTTCAATATCAAATGCTAAATCTGAATTCCAAATTTAATATTATTCTTTAATTAATATATTTCTTTAAAAATTGGTGTTTAGCTAGATGGTTATTTTCTTAAAGGAAATCGCAAACATGAAAATTTTATTATACAATATAGAGAACTCAGATTTCTGTAATATTAATATAAAATGCAAATATGTCAAAGCCATAATTTTCAAGATTGCATCAAGGCCTGATCTTTTGGCAAATAAATTTGCTATGCTGTAAATAACGCGTTAAGCCGGCAACCCATTCATTAATAATTCCTAGATATTGCATTGTAACGTTGCTGCTGTTTATTTATTTCACCTCATACTGCGATATAGGAATTCAACGAAGCGATCATAATAAAACAGGTTCCCTATAGGAAGCAGGGAAGTAGGAGAAGATATTTTAATCCTGTCTTCTCGTTGATAGTTACTTCAATTGAGTGAGCGGGATTTTTTTTTTCTAAAGGCGATACCATCCACTCTCTTTCCAATTTCGACGTGGTTGCTCTTCTGCCTAAATCCCCGAAACTAGAGAGCTAACGTATATTGATCCATTTCGATAAAAAATTAAGGTTAAACAGTACTTTTAAGAAGCGTATTCTATATGCCTCAATCAACTTCTAAAATAGTGAGATATGAGATGAAGTGAATTGATTTCAAAGCTTTTGGTAGCGCGAGACTTTACCTGACCGCAAGCTCGAAGCATTTAACTGGAATGTAAAAATGTTACGCGACGGACTAGATCTGATGTCGTAGCAGTCCTTTGGACATCCTTCGTTATAACTGGAATTTGAAGACTGTGGAAGCTGTTGCGACCTCAGCGCTCATCTTCGCGTGTGTACCATGTGTATGGTTATCCACCGTTAAGAGAGCGTTTCTTCCGAGAAAAGTGCAGAGAAATCTAAACGGAGGAAAGGATACAAAACAAGGACGATGAACCTTTTTACTTTGAGGAGTACGCTCTTGTGACATGAAATCTGCAGTCTCCTTCGCTTGGCGAATGGCAGGTGAAAGTATTTTGAAAAATTACCCGCCTGCATAAAAGCGAATTCTCCAGAAGTAAACAAATTTCAGTATACTAGAAAAGGCACTCTCTTTCTCTCTCTCCTTCTCTCTCTCTCAAAATACACAAAAAACACGCAGCGGCACATACGTTCATGCGTAGGTGATAGGTGTAACTGAGCGAATTCGGGAGAAGTCTTTACCTAACAATGGATAGAAAAGAGCTTACGGTGACATACACATATGCACACACAAACAAACAAATACACACTAATGTAATTTCCCGTCAAAACCTTAAATGCAATGAAAATCCTGTTATAAATCCAAAATAATTAGATCGATCAACAATTCCGATGCAGATATATCATTTATTTCTTTCATTAAAATTTATTTTTCATCACTCGTCCTAAAAAAACAGCTGTTTAGATAAACAAATGAAAACTTCTAATCTAGATTTCAATAACATTAGATTTCAGTAATTTCGTTAAGTCAGAAATAATGTGGTGTTCAAAACAAATTTTGGACAAGCTCGACGTGTATTTGATTTTTTCGGCAAGGTTACATTTCAGTTTTTTAAATTTAAATCAAATAGAGAAATGAAACGCTCCTGGAATCGAAGCCATGGTGTTAATATAGACGGCGAAGTCTATATTTAACAGGATAAGTGAGTAAATTTTGCGAGTATGATCCTTTCTTTGCGTTTTAGCGTTTATACATAGATCGGATAGAGAAGGGATAGAGGGAGAAAGAATTCATTTAATAACTCGATGCATTTTCACCAATTACCATCATAATTCGGCACTTTTCTGCTCTAAGAGCTTTCCTTTATCGCTTTGTATCGAGCGAAATGATTATCTATAATATATTTTGAAGCGTGTGTTTGTGTGTTTGTTCATGGAATTCCTCCTAAACGATAAAAGCTAGAATAACCAAATTTGGTATGATTCTTCCTTACATCTTAACTTAGTGAATGGTAAAGGTTTGGTCAACCGGGATTAATCATTGCTGCCAGTATAGGGGATTAACATTTTTCCATAAGATAACACGTATGAATCCATTTCTTGACTTGCAAGGTATTCTTCCTACAAGCAGTAAAATACGTAAATATGGACCGATTTTTTTCGTTTTTGCTTTATTAAAACTCTATACTATCTTATTCCTGCGAAGTTTACATGTTACACGGTCGAAGTTTTCAGAAATACGCTACTTGTTTCGAAATTTTGTGGATTTTTCGTTCTCTTTCTAGGCGTTGCCAAGGCGGCCGTCATTGTTACCTCCGATTCAGTTAGCTTCAATGAAGCTTACAAATAGACGAAAGTTTAGCGTTATTCGATTCGCACTTTTGTTTAAGCAAAGAAACGACCGATGTTTATGGATAGCAACGTAAATAGATACTGATTATTATTCAGGAAGCGTTTATTGATGAAAGTAATTGAATCTTCTTTCTTCTATTGAATACTGGAATCTTACATTTTTTAAGTAAAATCATTATATTCTACATTGCAATGTTTATTTACGTAAATAAGCTCACGTATCTGGTGTACATTTACCGGAGTCAGTGTTCAATTATGGACAACTGTACGTTGCTTTTTCACGGGTTTCTTGCTTACAAGACATAAAAGTAAATATTTCAGCGAGGCATAATTACACAAGAAATGAAGCTGGATTTGGCGAAAGTGATTTATATGATAGGAAATACAATTATCGTTATATTTGAGTGCAATACGTTCGGAAACGGATTGCTACAAGCAAATATGATTAATTGTTAAGAAAAGCTAATTGTAAGTTTAAAAGTATCTACTATATATTTTACAGAGTTTGTATGTTGTGCTGTAGTAGCTTCACTAAATCCGTTGAAATTCAACGGGAAATTCTGCTAGTACACAATAAACCTCGCGAAATTATAAGTACGTATCATAATGTCTATAGGGACGTCATGGGATCCTTCTGTACTTTTTTCCAGAGGGAAACTGTGGTTTCACTGAATAAGTAGTGCAACGGCGCACGTAAATGCGAGGAGCATTGTAAACAGTGAGTAGAGAGTCACATGGGAGAGAGAGAGAGAGTGAGGCAGCAAGTTTGAAGACATTCTTGTGCGTGTGGAAGTCGTGTTTTAAATATTTAGATAAAAAAGCTGCGGCAGATAATTTTCTAGAAAGAAAGGAGCGTGATGCACGGTGTGAGACTAAGTAAAAGAAAACAACTGAGGAATGGGATTTGACGAGGGAATTGCGGGCGTGTAAAAGATAAAGTCATAAAGTGACGTGGCGAGATTGAAAAGAGAGAAAAGAGATGAAGAGGAAGAAAGGAGATTTTCATCGGGGAAAGTCACTCAACTCGCGTCGGATATTTATAAAAGCTGTTGGGAAAGGTAAATAACGAAAAAAATACGGAAGGGAAAAAATGAAAGGGCGAACTATTAAGAAGAGGAATTATATTACAAATGAGGGGAACGTGGATTCGCTATGTGCGAATTGGAATTTCTATTAATGACGGGTTTTAATCAATTTATGAATATCGCATAAAGAGGTCATAACAATCCTGTTTTCATAAAATGCAAATCCGCAAATTTCTAAAAGCGCACTTTGTTTAAACTTCTGTTTTTACTTTTACTTTTTACGTTAATTACCTTCCCCTGCCAACTTGCGATCTAATGAAATACACAAAAAACTTTTATCTAAATACTTGAGTTAAAATATCGTTTATAGCTTTTACAGTAAGGTATGGTTTTGTAATAATTTTTTTATTGTTTCAATCTTCGAACTCCTTCCAATTGAAGCTGCGTTTGAATCGATTATGTGGAAAATAAAAATATAAGTAAACGCATATTCGATAAAAATTACAATGAAAGCCACCGATGTATATAATACCGTATTTATTAGCATAATTCTCACTACAGAATCCTGGAACTTGAATTTTCAAAAGAGTTAATTAGAAAAATATAATATTTGCATAATTTTTGCATCCAACATGGAAAATGAAGATAACCTAGTACTAAACCTGCAACACTAGGAGCAGTTTGTGCCTATATTATTTACTGCATACATGGGAAAATAATGTGAAAATATGATATAATTAACTCGGTAATACTTTTCCAAAAGGTACCGATGAAGGAATTTGGAAGGATTTTTTGGATAGTTGTTTAAATTCTGGAGCATTTCTTTGCAACGTTTAGGGAAAACTCATGGATATCAGTGTTACAGCATATAAGGCAAGGAGTAATACTGAAACGCTGAACAACGAATTTCGCGGCTTAAAGAAATGCCCCTGAATTGTACTCTCTTTTAGAAAAAAAAACGTTGAACTATAACAAGAACATGTTTGGTGGGCGAGTGAGAATTTTGCACGACTGCTCAGTATATAGAATTTCTTGGGTGTTTCTCGAATCGGAGGCATTTTTATATAATTCTGGAAGATTTTCGAGAATCACGCCAGTAAATAAAATACGTTCTTCTTTTTTTTGAAAATTTTTAATCGCTGATATTAATTTCAAAACAAAATAGAACTATCTTAAAAAGTGAACTGAATTCGCATGCATAAAAAATGTCTACATGCCACACTCAAATCCGTTACGCCGAAAACACGCCTTGTGGAGGAAAGCTATTTACGCAAATAATTAAGTGGGGTTTTCATAAATTCCAAACCCGATGCTTTACATCGACACCTCCATCTGAAAAACACATTTTCCAATATTTCTAGGAAATGAAAACATACAAAATACCACAGATTTCATCATAAAACCATTGGAATTCAAATAAAAATAAGTTCGACGAATCCTCAGTCACGTCCTATAAGCCGTTATCTCGTTATAAGCCGTTGCCTCGTATTTCGGAAAGAATCTTACCGTAGGCCGCGCAATTCTTCGCATACTCTTTAAATTACTGATATTCCATGCTTCCTATCGTCGCAACTACTTATCACCAAACACCTTTTCTATAACAATTGAGAAACGTCTTTTACAGCCTCTTTGGTCATATATTTCACTTGCCATTCTTTTGTCTTTGATAGGTAATTCTGCGCCTTCTTCTGAAACCACGAGCAAATTCTAGCTCCATCTCAAAGCCCACATTTGGAATTACCCCAAAATAATCTGAATAATACCACGAAAACTTAAACGCTTCTTTTATTACATGATATTATGTACTGCACTAAATATTTAGAATTTTTAACTTCAGGGATAATTTTCACATTATCTTGACCAAATACAGCTTGCAAATTATTGTTCCTTAACGTTTCACGGAGCGCATGGTGTCTAGTTGGCGCCAAAATCACATTTTTATGCTGTACGCATTCCTGGCTAAGCACTATATTATGTTTTATTTTAATGTAGTTTTCCTTCTTAAGGTGTTACTGATTTTCTTTTTGAGGTCACGTGACTATAAGCATCTATAACTTGTTTCTTATAATCATCTTTTATTTGATTTTTAATACAATGATAAGTAATTGTTTATACTCCATACAATTTTGATTATTGTGAGCTATTTTTATAATTAGTAGAAATGGTATCCGATGAAGTTTACTTTCAACCATAAAAAATTGACGAATTCAAAGTTTCTTTTTCTGCGGCCTTTCTTGAAATAAAATAAATCAGTATCGATAATCAGAAAAAATAACTAACAAATAAGTTTTGAGAAAATGTCAAGGCACGTAGAAGGTATCACAACAAAATCTGTCGTTATTTAGATGGCATCTACAGAAAAATGAATGGTAAGGATACCTCTCGATTAAAAACAATAATGCAGGTAGTCGAAAAACATGGCAATGCTCTTTTAAAAATCAGAAAACGAACCTGTTTAAGTATGTAAAATGTTGTGAGTTCGATTTTGTACTGTCTGTAAATCGCTACCTTCTAAGTAGTTAAACAGCGTTGCTGCTTTGTTAACAACCGGAAGTTGTCGGAAGAGACTACTTTATGACATCTGAGATCTCAAAATCTTACGTTCGTTTTACTTTTTTAAAAATAAGAAACGGCAAGAAAATGCGGGTCTTACGGAAAAAGCTCAACAGACGGCACATTTTTAGTAGCATATTAAAAATAAATAAAAAATGCCGTTTTTAAACAACGAAACCTATTCTAAAGTAATTGCATACTCATAATTATTCTTTCTCAATCATAGCCAATGTACATTTTTAATTTAAAGTTATAATTTTTATGGTTTCAAGAGCTACCAAGGTCGTAAAATGTTAACATTTATTTATTTGCATCTCAGATGTACTTTGGCACATCAAGATCTTTTTTCGAGTAAAATTTTCCTCTTAAATGCGGATATCGTAAAACTTTAGAGAGAAACATAATGCAGTGTTCCCTCGTTATGAAGGGGGCATCGGATAAATACGGAGCGCCGTATTACTGGGCCTCCCGCTGTGTACCGAGGGAGACCATGCGTCGACCTTCAGTAAAGAGAGTATCGACAAAACCATCTCATACAGCGATTTTCCCAATTGATATTAAATTTTTAAAAACTGCACTGGCAGTAATATATTAATTAAACAAAATTAACGACTGAAACGCTTTTACTTATAAATGATCACTCGTGCGCAGAGTCGGGACAAAGGCTAGGCGAGCGAAGCAACCGTCTAGTGCACCCATAGAAATTTTGGACTTTTAAATGTAATTTTTTTATATTATAAGGCATTTTATTTTACTTCTACATTGTTAATAAACTATTCTTTTGAGAGGTAAATTGTGCAATGTATCTTTCATTAGGAGGGGAGACTTAATTTTCAAACCATGCTTAGGGCGCAAATATATCTTGTCCCGCCACCGCTCGTGTCGCAAAAATCCGAATAAGCTTATTCATACCCATAAAAAATCATTAATCTACTATCGGTAAATACTACTTATGACGGGTGCGTTGAAGCCAAAATGCGCATATGGTTTTTCGTTACCTTACTATAGTTATTAGAAATACTTGAGTATGCACTTATTTTGTCAATTTGATTTTAGCCGTAAGACGATCCCGATAATTCTCCATTGAATGGACTCACATAGTTAGGTCAGAAATACGGTGGATCCACAATCCTAGAGCATGAAATAGGGAGTTATAACAGAGGAATATTCTAAATCTACATTTAATTTAATTCTGACTTAAACCGCGATCGTGCAGAAAATGTATCTGACGATATAAATTCCAAAAGGAATGTATTATCAATAGTTTTATCGGTTTACAGTTTCCTCATATCTTCCTTATTGTGTCTGATACAGCCATATGATGTTATTTTCTTTAATGGGTCAGAGGAGCACGGCCCGTGCATTTACTATGAGGAAATAATCTTCACCATTCCATGGACAATTTAACCGTTCTTATCCGTTGAGATAAACTACATACAGCTGGTTTACCCAAACTGAGTAGGGCGACCATTTTTCCTTCGGGAATGCCACCATACCTAAAATTCTATGTCACAGGTGTATGATACCTCGGACCGGATAAAGCCGAATAATTTGAATCTGCTTTCTTCATTAATGTATCCCGTTCGAACGTTCTTGTTCGTTGCGAGTCCGTTAAGAAGCGACGGAGGAACATGACGTCCTTAATGCGCAGTGAAGCAAGGTGGAAAATGAGAGGAAATAATAATTGGGGAAAAATATTCTTTATAACGATTTCATTAAGAAGTTCATTACCTCTTTTCAGAATATATCAGTAAATTAGTATAACACATTCGGTAAAGCTAGAGCTTTAGTGGAACAGCAATTTCTGACGTTATTTAAAGATTACTTAAAGAAAAAATCGAGCCTTTCAAATGATGAATTCATTTCAGAAATGCATTTTCATAGATAAGCGACATCCCACGTATGATCGCGTGAGGATGTTGTACCCATCTGTAGAGGTTACAGCTTGCAGAAATTTTAAGAGTTACTTGAATTTTTTAATGTCTCTAATTGTAAGTTAAAACCTTGGCATGCCATAAATAATATACATAAAATAATAACACGAAAAAGCGAATAAAAAATTGAGCTTTGATGTTGCTATAATACAGTTGCACAGATTATATAACTCATTACGCTCTCAGTTGGATTACTAGAATTTATATTGGTCAAAATGAGAAGCGAATCACGCTTAAATACAAACGAAACAGGGTCCTATATTTATCGTAGATACATAATCCGGTAAAATGGTTCATGCTGTATAAGAATTATGGCAACCTATTTCGCAACATTGTAAGAACCCCTTGATTGAAAATGAAAAGCTTTTCAACGCCATATGTTACATATCAAACATTTCTGACGAATCTTATTCTTGTATTCCCTCACTTGTGGTAGGAGAACTTCTAAGCATGAGTTGCAGGTATTTTCAATGTAGCAAAGTCACTGCCATGAACACCTCAGTGTACCTGTCACTGACCTAACCTTAGGATTAGAGAATTTTTGCAGGATTGGTGCCTGAAGTTCAGCCATCGTAATAATGAACCGTTTGTACATTCTAAATGCAATCTATGAGGTTTATTTATTGGTTTTCGTATGGTACAACTTCCACGGCGTCTATGATAGACAGATAACCCAATACTAACTTCTGGAAATAGTTATCGGGGCCATACGATTTCATAGCATCATGGCGAATTAGGTAGCTTACTGTTGGATATAATTTTAGCTCTAAGATAGACCATATGCGAAAATATAAATAGTATGCTACGCATATGAGAATAATGCCAATTTAAAGGGGTTCATTTAAAAATTTTGAGAAATCTTCTTTTCCCTAAGAAACCCACGTAGAACTTGGAATAAAGAGTTCAAATTTAAACATAAAGGTGACATAAATACCGCTGGTGAAAATGCTGAATAATAAATAATTAAAATTAGAAAATAAAGATAAAGGCTTTCAAAAATAAAATGGCTAATGTATATCATAGCAAAATAATGACTTTAAGTTTACAAGTGCTAATATTAAATTGCAGTGAGAAAAATAAAAACTGAAAGAAAAGGCATTCATTTTGTCTAATTTTTGGCGCCTTTTTATCTTTTATTTTTCCCCGATTATAGCAGAAGATACTGCGCTTTCACACACTCCACGACCAAATTAATTCAAGAAAAATTAATTCAAAGAAAATCTTCGTCATTAGGGCTAGATTTGTAATATAAATCTTGAACGCATTCCACTTCTTTAAAATGTTCTTATTTCCAAGAGAGTTGGAAAGATTTTTCTGCAAAAAATTTAATCTTGAAGGAATTGAATTGTCAACTTGTGGTAAATATGAGATTAGCTTTCGTTGCCGCCCAGTATAATTCTTCAAATGCTAATCTTTAACAATTCTTTATAATAATGTAATAATGAAAGATATGAAAATATTTAATGACGCATTTATTTTAAATTTTCTGTTTTTATAATTTCGGGAAAAAGATAAATCAGTTAAACAGCAATGAACACATTACGAGAGAACGCTAAACAACTATACCTATCATAACACATTAACGAATAACTCTTAATAAAATATTCTACGATTGATTCGCTAAACCAAATCCTAAAAGTAAATTGAAATAAATTCGTGTCTCAGCCGGAGAGACGCGACACGCGGGAGTGGCACGGGAGTTATTATAGGGTGACCTGAAATATTTGGTGATTTTCGTAATTTAGCTTAGAGAAATAAATAAAACGGGGAGAACACGCGTTTCTTTAAATAGGTACGTTATTTATTATACGATACGGGGGGAATATCAATTTATTTTTAAGGGTGACTTGAATGAAATGGAAACGATGAAAAAACAGCTTGAGAACCACCTTCAACATTGATCCGTAATCTCCGAACAGTTAGAATTGAACCTAACGTGAGACTTATAAGATGCTTGAATTGTTAAAAGAGCCAATCCGTATTACTGCGATAGCGAATTCGGACGGTGTTGAAAAAAAAACATCCACCAAATCCAAGCCATTTTCTTTTATTAGTACAAGGCAGCGAGCTAAACAGTAAACATTGCACGTATGGCAGTTTTCGAGGGGGGAAGGGGGGGAGAAACCTTACCGCGCCTCCGCTTTCGAGCGTTAGAAACCACTCACGGCAGTATTGCGCGTCGCTTTAAAAAGACATGAAAGGCAGCCGTCTCATGTTAATGCCACCCGACTGTGGATGCGTGCCTCAAACTGAAACCCTTCTCGACGCGAGCGAAGCGCACGTAACGAAGCATTTTACGGATCTATCCATGCGTGTAATGAAGAAGTTCACGCGATGCTGACGGAAAACGCGAGGAAAACGCCCGACGGGAAATTCGCGTACGGAAATATTTCCCGGCGTCGTGGTCACGGCCTTCTCCCATCACGCCGTGATGGGCAACGTGTAAGGCGAGAGGAATGCGGCCCGCTCGACCTTAAAAAACGACTTCGTGGACGCGCCACCGTTTCGGCATCTTCGGCGTCACGTACGCGCGCACGAATATGCGAAATTTTAATATGAAAAGAATATGACGCGGTTTTAGTGCGAAAATATGACTAACCAAACCTACCCAAGCTCCCTCGTCCTTTTCTATTTTATATTTGAGCAAAGGAGAATAGGGATTTAGATCATCGGAAAGGTGAGAAAAAGGGTGGAGCTTATATAGGTAGGGCGATAGCTCGAAATTTTTATATCCAAAGAATATTAAGCTGTTTAAATAAAAATATGAAAACCCTGCCCCGCCAATCTCCCTCATTCACTTCTACTACATGTGGAGCAAAGGAAGAATGGGATTTAGATCGGAAAAGTGAGAAAAATTGAGGAGGCGGAATGGAAGAAGTGGAACTACAAACTTTCGGCTCCTCCGCGAAAATAATTTTTGACCCCCTCCATAATTCGATTTTTAATGTAATATACAGATGTATATGAACGTGAAGGGTTCCCTAAATCTATCTTTCCCCCTCCTCCTGCGGTCGCGGTCCCTATGGTGTTATAGTTACTACCGAGGTGGAGCAAGTTAAGTGGAACGACTGCGCGAAATTTTAAAATGAAAAGACCATTACCCGGATTTTAATGAAAAATACGAAAACTCCGCCCCTCCAAACTCCCTCGCCAACTCCTACTATATGTGGAGCAAAGGAGGAAGGAGATTTAGATCGGAAAGGTGGGAAAAAGGGAGGGAGAGAAAGGAGGGGATAGTGGATAGGACGAGTTAAAAAAAAAATATACATAAATGAACGTTCCGGTCAACTTGGTCGGAAGCGTTTCACCGCCTCAGGAAGTGGAAGATAATGGGTAGCGGAGGATAGTGTTTGAGGATGGGGCGGTGAGGGAGGGAAAGGGGTGTTATTAGGGCGGGTTTTGAGCTGCCTGTGGGTCCCTAATGGAAATAGACTCGATTAGGGTTACGCGGAGAAAAGAGGCGAAAATTGTCTCAAAATTGAAAGACTGATAAACTAATTTTTTAAAATTTATGACCTAAATAGTATCTCAGACATATTAGAAAAGCCCGTTTTTGTGCAGAACAGGTTATAAGTTCGGGCATTACAACTTCATTATACTTCTGCTGTAAAATGACTGCAGGAATTTTGGTTCATTAATTTTTGAGGATTTAACAACGTTCTTTCGCTAATTTTATGGTCAAAAGATGCCGCGCTGCTAATGATTACAAGGATGATATGTAAAACCTCCCTTCAAGTTTTAATTATGGCAGATATTTCCACTCGGATTCACAATACTTAAGGTTAAAAAGTTATTTTAAAAAGTTTTCAGAGCAGATCATATCCGTCCATGCATTGAAATTCTGTTGATGTCGGAAGAATAGGAGAGATAAAATCGATCTTTAAGGTTGATTACACATTCTATAATAATGTGAAGGTTGTGATGTCTTTATACATTACTTATTACGAAATGACGTATCTAGAGATAGAATTTAATAATGAGCGTAAGCTATTTGAACGTTGGGAAGCATTTAATTAGCAGAAAGCATAATATGAATTATTTTAATCCGATTATAAATGCATATCGTCGCGGTTAGATGATAGAACGTTTCCTATTTCCCCTATTTAATTTTAACTTTTCACTTGCACATGCGACCGCAAATGTGTAAAAACTACAATATATCGCTAAGAAAATTATTGCAAAATAGACATGGCGCTCATGCGTAGGCGTGTTAAAAAATATCGAACCAAATTTGCACGAGAGCTCACAGTGAGCTCTTAGCGAATGAATGGGCACAATACAGAGCGAAGAAAAAACGCAGAGTAGAAAGCGTCGGTTATATTGTGGGAAACAAAAATTCATCGCTGTCTCGGCAGAACGCGGCTCATTTTACGCAGCGACCTCTCGCGAGAGAGGAGAGAGGGTCGTGGGAAATCGCTTCAAAAAAAAAAGTCGGACCAAGTATTCTCACCCCTCCGTTCCACTCTTTTACGAGGAAAAAAGCCGCGAATGCCAAAGGACGCATGACGGCGACGCGGGCGTGCGGTGCCCGGTGAAAATGCATAACATCTTCGGAGCGGTTCGAGGGGCATCGATGACTACGAGGAAAAATAATTAACCGCTTCGCTTGCACGTGTCTCTTTTCGCCATTATTCTTTGTATCTTCCTATACGAGTACAAGAACGTTGAATAGGATTCTAACAAGGGATGTCTCCTCTCTCTCAAAGTCTGTTACTCTCCTTATTCTCGCCTTGTTCTTTCGCTTTTCACTTTGTACACCCTTCCTACCCTCCTACATATCTACCACTACACACCTGTGCGAAAGTTCAGCACGTTTGCAGCAACATGGAGGTACTCTGAGACAAGAATTGATATAAAATAGAAAAAAAATGAAGATGAACGATAATGACTTAATGTAATGCTATACTGTCTCGACCTAGAACTTTAGGAACTACTTTATTTTTATAACATAGTCATCGTGAATTGTCACAAATTTACGGCTCAATCGGTGAACTGTAAGAGAAAAATTCTTTCTGGAC
This sequence comes from Uropetala carovei, assembly GCA_036926305.1. Classification (NCBI taxonomy): domain Eukaryota; kingdom Metazoa; phylum Arthropoda; class Insecta; order Odonata; family Petaluridae; genus Uropetala; species Uropetala carovei. The sequence goes on from JAXCHB010000100.1 coordinate 935,433, forward strand.
CTGTAATCAAACCCGTCTTCCACCTGCCGGATAGATATTCTACCATTGAACCAGTAATTCTTTTTGAGAATACGATTTTTCTACTTAAAGTAAAGTAATGGCAATAAAAGAATTCTCAAACAAAAGTGTAACAAATTAGGAAAGTGTACAACGTATCACAAATGGGCGCGTTTCGTGCAATGGAGTATTGGAAAGAAATTATATACCTGTACGTAAGGGAAATAACGTTTTAAAGTTTTTTTCTTCATCATAAATAATCCATTTTCTTCCTATTTAAAAATAGTACATGAAAACGTAAGTAAATTAAACGTTTGTTTGAGAGATTGTTTATGTTAGCAACAATGAAGAAGTAACCATGCAAGAAAATTTCCGTTCAACTCGAATTAAGACATTTTTGTTTGATTTTCTCGATAGCAGCTACTCCTACGATAAAAATGTATAGGAAATGAAATACTCATATTTATGAGTTATACAATTTTTATTTGAAAGATATTTTTATATGAGCAATACTTTACGAGATTACGAGATTACGAGAAATTTAATTTTTTTTTCACCAGTAAAGTGGTACCCCTGATTGGCATACGTAATTCATTTTTTCAATTTTCATATTATATTTGATTGTAAGTCCTTAATATCAAATTTCATGAAAATCCGTTAAGTAGAAGCCGAGAACGGACATGCGGACGGACGGACGGACAGACCGACGACAATAGGCGCTCACGCTGGAAGCGAAACTCGTCTAAAAAAGCGTTTCCTTTGGTTTCGAATCAATTCTATACGCCAATAATGCCAATATTTAGCCGAAACATGCATTTATAGACCATAACAAGTAAGCTATTACGCAATTTCATTACCATATTACTCTTAATATGGCCAAAGAAGACATCATAAGTTTTTACTGTGATAAATGTCAGAGTGCCTTGCACTTTTTTTACATGAATTAATGTCTTTCCCGTAAACTTTTTCTATCTCCCAATGCTATTTCTCTCCGTCCATCTTTTTTCCCTCTTTCGCTGCTTTTTCTTCAACAGCCGCTCTCCGTATTTCAAGTTTTCTGTATTAAATTCACGCCTTCCAACCTCACTTTTTTCATTTCTTCGTTGTTGTATACTCGCTGGATACTTCTCTTGTTTTCCTCTTTCGTAAATGTTTTCTCCCCACTCCTTTCTTCTCTTCTACCCTATTCCCCATCCCCTTTGCCTTCCGTACTTTACTGTTTGTTAGGTCACGATAACCGTTTCTATTTCACCTTTCCTCATTAACATTATACTGCGGATAAGAGCATAAATCCGTTTCTTTTTGTTTATCAATATGGGATACATACGCCGGAGATGGTTATCAGACTGAACCTTGTCAACTAACTACCAAGGCGATTGCTCGACCGTCCCATTTTTGCCTTTTTCTTCAAAGGGAAATATATATTCTCGAGCATGTACAGGTTTTCATGTGAGTCGGGTTAATTAGATCTCGTGGATAAGAAAAGTTTCAACCGCGCGGTGAGCAGTAGAGTTGAACAGAAGGGGAGGGGGGGGGGGGGGGGAACAAATGAATCCGTATTTTATAAGAATCCGAGATTGCTGCCCGGTGAAGCATGCAGTCCGCGCACGCGACGGGCATTCTCAGACCCTGGATCTTTCCCAATGCCGTGCTAAAAAAATTGCACGTGGTAATTTGTTTATTGCTACGGGGCGTGCGACCATATCGTTAATTATTATTATGGAGTGCATCGCAAGGAAAGGCGTAAAGTGCGGTGGCAAGGCCAAAAGGCTAGTGCAATATATGTCATGCGCGCCATACCGAGAGTAAAAAAGATAGCATACATTTTAAAAATACCACAGTAAAAATAATCAACCCTAATAAAAATAGATACTCTATGGATTAAAGTAAACAAATTATCATTCGTACGTTGGATTTATAGCTTTTGATGTCTTTAAGTTGAGAGAATTGATCTATAAATCAGGAAAGGATTAATTTCTTCTACATAATGAAGTTTTCGTTTTACCATTTGAGATTTTATGTCGATGCCTATCGGTGTGTTTTCAGTTTTCATAAGATTTATATTTTTGGGAGGAAACTAATCAACAATAAAGTTTTTATTTTATTACATAAAATCAAGAATTGTAGGTCTGTATGCACTACATAAGGTTTTTCCTTATATATATATTTAAATAACTTCCTTCCTCCTGACTACCTATGTATATAAAACAGATTTTCTGGAGTACTTTTGACTGGGTATATCATTGATAGGTCAACAACGTATATAGTGTTTCTTTCGGGAAGTATGACAAAATAAAATTTGAGCCGTCATCCGGAAGCTCACTGTGGAATCATCCCCGCGTGCCAAACTTTAGCACGAATCACTAAATTTGGCCCGACAAATACTGCGAATTACCAAGTTAACAGCTACTCCGTGGGCCACTGCATCCAGAAAAAACAGAAATTTCTCACGACGATCACGATTTGAAAATACGTTCCTTGTATTAAATTAATTAACAGGTCAAGGAGAATCGTTAACGGAACTTCAATTTTTATCGCGAAACGGACCATCCTTTTCCCTCTTCTCGCTGACGAGTGAGGCGTAATGAGTTCGGATGCGAAACGGATGAAATGTTCCACTTGGAAATGAATCGGCCAAACTCAACTAAACCCAGCGGCAGACTCCCTCATAGACTTCGGCGAGGCGTGACCAAAAGACCGTTGCCTAAAAATGTTATCAGCGGGAACAGCAATTGCGGGGTAAAGCAGAGGAAATACTCATTCATCTGCTCCCATCTGTCGCCCCCTCTTCCGTTCTGTCGCGGGAGAAAGGAAAGTCTGCTTCCAACAAGCTCTCTATTTCTCTCTCCCCCAATCCTTTTCACCCATCGTTCAATGAAAGTTTCCGTCAAATTTTGGCCATTACAGACGACAGAACATATCGATCCACAAGAATTTTGAATAACTTTCGTATAAATTTCCGAAATAATATGTTCGTTTGAGGGAATGTTGAAGACATTCAAATCAAGAAAGGCCACGTGAATCGCAAAATGTTTTTCGGATCATTTCTAAATATTCGAATCAAGTTGAATCATGATTCAAATCAATTGTGCAGAGATAGATTGCTTCAATTCCAATGTATAATGTATTATTACTATTATTTAAATACACAAGCTAATAAAGTTATTTTTAATAGCTCCTTTTTTATTGCTGGAAACGAAGATTCATTTCTCGGTGTACATCAAAACATTCGAAAACATTTTTATTATTTTAAAATAAATATTACCCATAATCAAAAACTGGTGTGGATGCAATATTAAAGGGCATGGGTTTTTTCTATCGACAAGTGGTTGATTTCAATCGATTCCTTATTAAAAATCCTAACTCAAACTTATAATATAACCAAAGAAAAGGGACTTAAGAGTACATGTTGGGTTTATAAATATGCTAGGGTTGAGATTTTTAATGAACAATAGAATTAAAGAGCTCTCAGGTGAATAAAAATCCAAGAAAACACTAAACCAGGCTATGATAACGGGGTACAGTAATTTTCAAGTCTTGACATAATATTTTAATAAGTTCTTCAACCATTGCATAATGTTGCCAATACACACTGTTTAAGCACGTTATCTAATATATTTAGAATGATTTAGATCATGGTTCATTTAGACTAATTCAACTTTCTATTTGTCTTTGTATGTACATACCATGAGTTAATCCTCCACGAAAAACGTTAACACTTGACCAACAGCAGCAGTATCATACGCTAGAATTTGCCTCAACGTTCAAGCTACAAAATAGGTCTCAACTATATAATATATTAACAACCTAATCTAATCGCCTATAACTAAAACCAATTATATTATAGTCGATCCAACATCGGAAGACTCCTGGCCTCGAAAACGGGGCGTACACCAGTTAGCAGCAGCCAATAGGAGACTGTTTGTTTGGGAAGGTAGTGTGGAGGAAACCAGTCTCACTCCTGCTCTCGAAGAGATCACATCTGGATGCGTTGCCATTAGAAATTGCGTAGTATATCAGATGAAGGCGAAAATCCGCAAGAGCTGGCAACGCGCACCGATATCTGCTCTCCCGCACGAGTTGAGAGGGGCGATGGAAGGGGAAACGTTCGTGATTGGCTACTTGCTCTAAGTAGGCCAAGAGCCTTCCGATGTTGAATCTACTATAATTGCATCACGCATAACGATAAAGCAAATTGACACAACCACTCATTTACATCTAAAAATTCAATTACTCAAAATATAAAAGCATATTAAAATAATAAATTTAAGCTATGACGCTTACTGCTGAATACACAAGTCTTTCATAAACTAATTAAGCCTAGGAACAAATCAGACATCGATTACTGGACAACGCTAACCACACAACACATACAAACTCAACAAGAAATTCAAAATGAAACTTAATTAACCTATATAAACATTCAAACAAGCCTTACAGCAAAACGAACCCTGAAAATACTAACAAATTTAATTATATATAATGAATTTCCACGAAATTACAGCCTGTACCTTGCCCTTATTCTGTCTTCACAAGGATGTTTCTTGCAAAGCAAATATGTTGTGATTTGTCCGCTAAAAATCTGTAAGGTAATAATGTTTTGTGAACGCTGTGTAATAAGGTATTGTAAAATTGTTTACCGGAAGTAATATAGATTCGAAAATATCGAATCGAAGTCCTAGTTACCGAATCGAATCGGATTCTCAATTCCGATTAGAAATCAAACCGAATCTCGAAATTTTGCAGGGTCCTAAAATCAAGGGATGGTTAGAGAAGATAAATGTTTGGTCTGTAAATATCATCGTAACATATTTATAAGTCAAATGTATGCAGTAATGCATCTCAGTAAATTTTTTAGCTAAAAGAGCTGGTCATTTAATTTTCTGAATTTATTTGATATATTAGTAAATAATTAAAATCAGTGAAGGAAGTAACGTTATTTTGATATTTCATTTTTATCCATATAGAAATATGAATAACATATTCATATGCTTAATGTGCATGGGAGATGTTATCCATCGAAAATGCAAATTTGTAAAAAGACGTGATTCCGTTATAAAAAATGCTTCTAAATGGAACGAGTGACGCAGTTTTAGGTGCAAATGTGTGACTATGGTTTCCAGTGATAAATAGGGTGAAACTTTACGACTTGCTAGCAATAAGATATATAAGAGAAACAGATGGCTTTGAGTAGTGGACCCGAACAACTTGTATCGAAGTCATTATAAATTTAAATTTTAACAATAATATATAAGTGAAGCACTCTTATATGGCGTAACGACCCGGTTCCCATTTTATTGGAATAGTAATGCCCATATGTAGGATAATGAATTTTGTAACCTCCACCGCAGAGTTTCCCAAACTCTATTCCGCGGTACCCTAGGCTTACGCGCGGTGGGCCCAGGGTTTCCGCGAGAAACTTTCAATTGCAGTGGTATTTCTAATGAATGCCACTCTATAATATTAAATATGAAATTATTTATGTAACAGAACTGTAACAAAAACAAAGTACAGTGACAGAATCAATACTGCACCTGATATGAGAATCCAACTCTCCAGCATCATTCCTAACATGAAACGAATAACCCCCTTCTCATTTAAAACTGGTAAAACATTTGCAGGTACCAACTGTTCAAAAACAGACAAGTTTTGTATCAACTTTTTGAACGCTATAAGAATGTTTTTAAGGGTTCCGTCAATACTTTTGAAGCCTAAAAGGGTTCCCTGGTTAAATTGGTTTTGGAAACGTTGTTCTACCGGAATTATTTTTGAAGAGCACATGCGTGTGATTCTTCGGAAAATTTTATTTGCGTGAATCATTCCTTCCACCACGTTACTATACATACTCGTTAGATGTAATACCGGTAAATTTCCCAATTTTCCGTCTGGCATTTATATGGATATCACTTTATGACAAAGTATAGGTTTTCTTTTATCAACAGATAATCCTTTTTTTTGTCGTAGTGATCGATCGAATGCATTTTGTCTTCTTCATTCTTTAAATTATGACCTTGACCGTTGATCTATTATCTTTCGTAGAAAGGGTTTTGTAGTCTCTAACTTCCTATACTATTTTATGTTCAGATTGGCGAGAGGTGACAATCGAAAATACTTTCAGACGGAAGAGAGTTGTTCCATAGGAGGCGTGCGTGGGCGTCTTACCCACGATAAGGACGAACGCGCCCGTGAGTTCTCAGGCCACTCGCAACTAGAAAGCCAGATAAAAATCTTCACCACTTCTGTTTGTGGGGCTCGGTCAGAAGGTGCTTCTGCACGAGATAATGCTGTTTCGTGCGTGATCATTATCTATAATGAGGTAGCGGAGAAATTCCGAATGCCTATAGGTAGTGGCGTACCTAAAAATCTGGGGGGGGGGGGGGCGCAGCAAATAATATGGGGCTCCCCTATGGATATATTAGTCAGTAAGGTTTGAACGATTGGGGGGCCCCTAAATCTCGCTCCTTCCCCGCATTGCGCAATTGCGGGGGTTATCAGTACTCCACTGCCTATACGCCAAATATCCTGCGCTGAACCTCTCATTATGCAAGCTAGTTTTCTCTAAGGTTACGTTACGAATCAAATTCGATTGTGAAATAACCAAAATATGGTGGAATCATATCAGAAAACTATTTATTCATAAATGCTAAATTGGATATTTCATTGTTTAAAAAAATATATTACTTCAGTTCTACAAGTTTACAGTGATGTTATATTATCAACACAATTGCGTCAACATGTACATATTTACTCCCTTTAAAAAATTAATCGATGAAAATGTCATCTTTTGCATTTTCGATTTTCTTGAAGTTATCTGACTAAATGGAACACTTAACTTTAATGACTCTGTTACTTTCAGTGGCACCCACACGGGAAGGAGGGGGAGGGGAGCACCGGGTTCGGACCACTTAGAAAATTGTGATTTTTCTAAACTGTGGAAACATACATTGTTATTTTAAATCTAAGTTCATGGGCGCCGTCAGAGAGGAATAGGAGACGGCTTCCCCCCTTTGTTTTTAACATACATATAATAAATAATGCAATACGCGACTTTGATATAACTTGCATACGACTTTTGTGCTTGACAAATATTTCGAACCCCTCCCCTTTGAGAGAATCCTATGCGCGCTACTGGTTACTTTGAAATGGAGAACGTTCCTCTAATGTACATGTTTTTTTCTTTCTTTTCTAGGAATGCAAAAACTATGTATTGCACCCTAAACTGTGTGCGTCTAAGGCTTTTGTCCTTTGTACCCTTAAATTTAATTATATTTTTGTCAATAAACTCATAAATTAATAGACCGCCGTAAGGAATTCAACAATTATGATCGAAAAAGCTGTTAGCGTCCAAATGCAAGCAAAATTACAGAAATCAGGAATCCACTTCAATGGCAGAATTCTTACGTACTTAACGATTAGATCTAGGGAAACAGGCCTAAACAATTTTACTGTAAGATAAATCAAAAATTTATTGACCCTGTATACATTCTCATATACCTAAGTAAAAAGAACTGAGTGCTAAGATATTCTCAAGCATCACCTTAATGCTTTTCCACGTAACACGAAGGTAATTCGTATTCAATGTAATATGAAGATGATTCTTAGATTTTAATTAATCCCACTCTTTTTACAATGTTATGTGTTTGAATGAGTTTTAATTAATTCAATAATTCATAAAATAGATCGTATTAATGGAATTTTGGAGGTGAATCATAAAAACGATGACATGCAGAGGTAATGGTTGTGAAATTGGAATACGTGGTTATAATTAAATATCTTATATTATATTTTGATCGTTCGGACTAAATATTACTGATGTGCACTCTTACAAGAGTATTTAGGGCAATAAATGCTGATGATGCGAGTATAATTAAACCGTCTCCCAATATAGAATGACGAGGTCATACTTTAAGGGCCAGATAAGACAACTACACCTCGGTGGAGATTAACGGCTGTCAATCTCGAGATCGCAAGGTTTTTAATTACACGGTTTATTACCACTCGGCGCAACAAATTAGGCGTCTGAAAAGACAATACGAGTCACATTGAAAGAGGAAACAAATGCGTTACATATCGCTTGTGATTGTTCGAAAATAAAAATCGTTAAATGTGATTGTTATTGTTCTCTTCCTAGAAATAATGCCTCAAAAATGGTGAGCAAAAACGCGCCTATCTCTAATGACGCTTTATTATATCTACGATAAAAAGGAAAATGTAAGCAAAATGATCTGATAATTAATAGAAAATAATTCGACAGTTCGACATTGAGAGCTCTATAATAATCAAACTATAGGTATCCACTTGATGAAAACCTGCAAAATACATGAGTGTACGCAAAAAAATACAAGAGCTGTTATTCAGTCTCAAATAGTTCTTATTAGAATTAAAGTTCGTTAAATACTGAATACGGCTATTTGTTGAAGTACCCATCTGATTTACCCACCCGTTTTATGATTACAGAAGTTATATAGGTCATTTATAGAATTTTTAGGTAACTCAACGATCTTCTGGAACACACCCGGTACACGTAATGTAATCAGGTTATTCGATAATCCAATTTATAATAAATATAAACTGGAAGCGCAAATAACTCAAAAGTTATTATACATTCATTTTTCTGTACTCTTTCTTGTCTTCGGCTGCAAGCGCGCATACAAAAAAGATTAAGAGCCAACAAAAATATCGAATCTTTCAATCATATTAATTAAAACGAGAAGCATGGACTTAAGTTACACTATTTTTAAAACTTTTTATTTTGCATTAATACAATTATTCAATGATACGTAATTTTAATTAGGACGACTTTCTCAGCATTGTGGCTAAGCTTAAATTTATATTCTTTGACGTATTAATTTACCGCTATGGGATATATTTTTAATGAGGATGATTTTTTAATTCATAAGTTCATATGGAAAATAATTAGGCTAAAAGTTTTCGCAGGTGAATCTTTCTCCTAAAGAAAAAATGGCCCTTTTTAGCAAAATAAATATAGGAAAATACTTTCAGTACATTAGGTGGTTCGCACTTAAACGGTCGAAGCCTTTTGAATTATTTCCTCTTTAATTGGCGTTATAGATACTTATAACGATACTAAGAATAGGATTCTATTTCAGTGAAAATAATAATGGTTTTAATTCCAAGTATGTACATTATAAAATTATGTGAATTACCTACTTGAAATTTATTCATTTCATTCATAGTTTTTCAATCCTAAGATTGGTTTGAAATGACTAGGGAAGAAACACATATGATGTGGCGGTTTCCCGTTGCCTTCCACATCAGACACACTCACATGATAGATGAAATATGAAATTATTAAATTATGAAAACGACACAAACATCCATGCCCTTTGGCGGGACTCGAACCCGCGACCTTAGTGATGGTAGGCCAACATGGTAGCCCTTCCACCACCGGGGCCGGCCTGACGTTTATTAGCAAAAATAATTTTTTACACATTTTGAGCCAAATCGGAGATGCAATCCTTACGAATGCTGCTACTTAATTTATGCAATTACTATTTTATAAATGTAAAAAGTCTGAGAAAAAAATGAGACACTCAGCCCGAAAACCTTGTTAGTACATGCGGAGAATCCTGTTAATTAATTCGCGGTGCGCTGGAATCTCTTCGATTCGCTCAACTGTAACACCGGTCGCTCTTTCTCTAGCTTCTCCGCGACTATTGACACAGTTCTGTGTTGAAGCGACGACTAGGATGTGATACTGACCCCGTACGCGAAAACCTCTCGTCTCAGAGAAAATATAAACATTACACGATCGGTGCCGAAGCATAGTACATTATCCCGTAAGCTCTAACACCCATCAACGGATTTAAGTTTCCTTTAACATGAACTTCTCCTAGGTAACAGAAGCATTGGGTGTAAATGTAAAAATATTCTTCTCATTAGCATATCCAGACGAACAAATAAAATCCCGAAAGAGCAAAACCATAGGGAAATGAGATTTAGGACCTGCATTAAATTGATACCCATTATTGATGAAGTTAAAATACAACGTTGCAGTCTGTAAGTAATTTTTGTCTCTTTTTCGTAAGATCTTTATTGTGGTTGTGGATGCTATAAAAACATACAGAGTTTTGGATCCATATATTATTTTTAAAAACCGTTACCGATTCTCTCAGTCAGCTGGATGTACGCAGTTTATTCTCGTTAAACGTGTTTTTTTAGAGCTTTTAAACAAACATAAAACCGCTTTTTTTGCTTCTGAATCCAAATCATTAAAATGATTTCAGTTAACATTAAAATATCTGTTAGCAAAGTATCTCGGAAAGAATGACCGCGAGCATTGCCATTAAATACATGCGTGAGTATTTAACGAAGAATATTTTCTTACGCCAGGGTGATCAAAGGTGAGGAGGCTTAAGAAGAGCCACCCAACGCGTAAAATTAGACGCGACCACTAATAAAAAAGCGCAAACTTTCTTCAGCGACCGTTACTGCAGTTGTCTCGGTCTCGGAGGGCGACGGGTACGGTGCTGAATCATTTACCTCTTGACTCGGGGTGCGCCATGCGTCGGGAGGCATGACGAGGTGAGATAAAGAGAGAGAGAGAGAGAGGGGGCGAGAAAAAGTCAGGGATGGATGGAGGGAGAGGGCTGAAAAGAAGAATTGAGATGCGGGTGAGGAGGAACGAAAGGGGAGGTTTAGGTCGCGGGGTGGAGGAGGGCAGCGGGGAGGAGGATAAATGGAGGCAATGAAAGAAGGGATACGGTTAGGACAAGGAAAGAACATACCGGTAATACCGGTAAATTTCCTAATTTTCCGTCTGGCATTTATATGGATATCACTTTATGACAAAGTATAGGTTTTCTTTTATCAACAGATAATCCTTTTTTGTCGTAGTGATCGATCGAATGCATTTTCTCTTCTTCATTCTTTAAATTATGACCTTGACCGTTGATCTATTAACTTTCGTAGAAAGGGTTTTGTAGTCGCTAACTTCCTATACTATTTTATGTTCAGATTGGCGAGAGGTGACAATCGAAAATACTTTCAGACGGAAGAGAGTTGTTCCATAGGAGGCGTGCGTGGGCGTCTTACCCACGATAAGGACGAACGCGCCCGTTCTCAGGCCACTCGCAACTAGAAAGCCAGATAAAAATCTTCACCACTTCTGTTTGTGGGGCTCGGTCAGAAGGTGCTTCTCCACGAGATAATGCTGTAAGGAAAGAACATTTGTAGTATATGGCATAAGAGTGAAGACGGGGAGAGGAAAGGATAGTGGGAGGAGATGACTAGAGAATAAGAGTTTTGGATTGGGGAATAGAGAGGAAGAAGTTTGAGAAAAAATCTGATGTGGCCAACACGTGACTTTCTCCATATTTGGGGTCTAGGTATTTAAATTATTATGAATAGCATTATGAGGCAAAGTTATCATTTCGTAACGTAAAAGAATATAGTCGTCCTTATTGCCGTAAATTAGGTATATTTTGAATGAGTTTACAGAATTCACCGCTACATGGTGCTGGCGCTGTATACTGGAAATTTACGAATAAGCAAAATATCTCCGAAATGGATGGTTCTATGAAAATTTGTTTCAAACAAAACTTGGAAGAAATATTATTCTCTACAACTTTGGTCCTCACGAAGATTACCAATAACGACGTTTTTAAGGAGATATTTGACGGAAACCGAAAAAACCTATTATTTATGAATAATTTCTAAACAATAACTGCTATGGAAAATTGTTTCAAATAAAAGTTGTAGGAAATTACATTATTTATAACCTCTGTATTGAAATGTATATGCAATAATAATGTTTTAACGGAGAAATATCGCAAAAACCGAATCGGGTTTCGAATAAACCTCGACTTCCGGTTAACCGTTATTGTCTAAAAACTAATCAGTTCTTTGTTCTCGTGCTAAAGTGTTATATATGAAGTTTTGTATTAATATGACAAGTGCTTTTTGAGTTAGAGCGCCCACAATCACATACACACACATCCACACACACACACAGACATCATTCCAAAAATAGTCTAAACGTGTTCTAGGGACCTCAAAACGTGTATTTCCGTTGAAATCTCGAAGTCGATTTTTTCGTGATCACAATACTTTCCCATTACTACGTATGGAGAAAGTAAAAAGAGAACTAGGCGAGTTATGCGTGGAGGAAAGGGAGAAAAACTGAGCGAAGGAAGAAATTCTGCGAGGGTTGCGGGAACATAAGAACGTTGGCCAGGAGGACTTACTGGTAGGAAAGAGGGGGAAAATATGGGAAGAGGACGGGAAGGTGAGGATATAGCTCTGCTCACCAAAATAGCGGACTTCGATTCTTTCCGCTGCTGCGCGAATCTAATTCCGAGTTCCTTATTGAGGAATGCCATACAATATGGCAGTCACGACAAAGGGAAGAGCGATATCTCGATGGCCATCGCTTAAGGGCGAGCACGTACGGTCGCGGAGCAATTTTCAACGCAAGGACGGAAATCTGATTCGGAATTTTTGAGGCGGAAATGCAATTCCGTGTATGCAATTGGATTTGATTATAGGACGCATACATCTGGAAAGCACTTTTAAGTAAAGCATGAATCCAACTAGTCCTATTCCAGAGTATCCCGTTTGTAGCCTTGCGGTTTTGTCATTATCTATCTGCTATTAAAGATACAATAGAAATATAATTCGAAGAATACATATTTAGATTCTCAATCATTATTGCGGAAAATAAGAAATAAATCGTACAATTACTTATAATAACCTTGTTTTCTTTGGGATGCAATTTATGTAACTATTGGGAAAAATCAGAATAAACTATTGATAATTATCAAAATTAAGTTACATAATCCTATTGTTATTTAATTAAATATCCGAATTTCATAATCGCGCAATTTTTATATTGTTATTTTCTTAGTTTCAACATGGTTTTTATTTCAACCGTTTACTGATTCGAACGGCAATTAAGAAGGTTAGCTCCAAACAGTCTTCAGTTTTATGGTAGATTATTAACTTCTTCACGAATATATAAAACGTGACTGAACCATAAATATACAGTTACTACAATCACATAAAGCGACCTTTTCTGTAAAAGAATTGAATTCTATCTAATATATTGCTTGGGAAGCTATGCGGTTCTAAGCAGCTTTTTTTACATAATAAAGCTTGTAGCTAACGGTATGTTTTTTTTTACTTTCAGTAATTATTAATTTCATTTTTGATGATCTATATTGTTCTGTACTAGACACGTATTTTATAAATAGCAATCCACTTCGTTTTACAAAGCTCTCGTCTTCTTCCTAACTGCATATTCCAACATTTACTTCGGTTCATCTCTTCAAAATATCATCATCATTATCTTTAGGCAGGTCTGATTCTCTTCTTTTCAGTTTCATTTTATAAATCCTTTAAGCAAACATCTTCATTCAGCGAAGTCTCTTTATCTTTTAAAGAACTCATCTTTAGAACAATGATTAATGGAATCGACCCGACGTCTTCCCTGACTGACCTTATCTCCTTCGCCATCTAACTTTATGTTTCAACATCCGCTTTCGTCCATTCTTTCATCATGCCCCAACCATCTCAGCTGGGTGTCGTGGATTGATATAGTAATTTATCTCGAATTTCTCGTGGTCATATTCCCTACACGACGAAAATACAATAGGAATTACTGAATCGTGATCATACATCACAGAATAAATCAAGTACTCATGTTAGATCTTCTCACACTTCAGCAGTTTGTTTCAGTATTGATTCGTTCTAAAAATACAGAGTTATATTTAGAATTACATGATGTTGAAAAAACCCCGTTCGGTGTTCACACTTCGTCTTTTGTCATGCGTTCATTGAATGTTTTGCCTTTGAGCTATTCACGAAGAATATTTATATTAACTATGTGAGCGTTTTACTCTGACTCTTGCTTAATCATCGGAGATTATTATTTGTTTTGTGCGATAATATTTAAGCTTTAAACATTTCTCAAGTTCTTTCTTTTGTTTTCGACCTTTACTAAAGTCGTACATTTTGTTATTTCTAAGTGACACGACTTAAAATTTTTGTAGCATTTTAGCTCCTCTACTATACAGGATTGAGGATGGGGTAACATTTACAGTCACACTTGTCCTTCGCGGAATATGCCTCTTTTTCTCCACATCTTCAAATTTTATTTTAAAAAGGCGTATTATAATATGTATTTAGAATTAAAACCTCTTAAATACAGCTTAATTTTTTTCATTCAGTGGGATTTGGAAAGCGGTTCACTTGAATAAATACTGTTCACAACAAGCACGTTCACTTTAACTTTTCTCTCCGTGAGTACGTATAAATTGGAAACTATTTAAGATCTTTTCAAGTATCTTTCTCTTTTGAAAGTCAATTATGACTTCATTCGAGGCTTAACTGAAGTCCCATTCGGTCGGACATCATTCATAATTACAGAAAGCATTGTTAACCGGGCTTTAATGTCCTCAATTAGTGAGAATTTTGCATGCCAACATAATTTGTTTCAAACAGGCAATAGTGTTTATGGTTTACAGAAGAATATGAAAATCCTTTCGGATATACACAGAACTTAAAAAATTGCCCAAAAAATGTTGAACTTGGTTTGGACAAGCCTATTATGTAGCTAAGGAATATATAAAATAATAAATCTGATGGGGCCAACACATGACTTTCTCCATATTTGGGGTATAGATATTTCAACTATTATGAATAGCATTATAAGGCAAAATTATTATTACGTATCGTAAAAGAATTCAGTCGTCCTTATTGCCGTAAATTATATTTTGAATATGTATACAGAATTCACCGCTACATGGTGGTGGCGCTGTATACTGGAAATTTAGTAATAAGCAAAATATCTCCGAAATGGATGCTTCTACGAAAATTTATTTCAAACAAAACATGGAAGAAATATTATTCTCTACAACTTTGGTCCTCACGAAGATTACCAATAATGACATTTTTAAGGAGATATTTGACGGAAACCGAAAATAAACGATTATTTATAAATAATTCCTAAACAATAGCTGCTATGGAAAATTGTTTGAAATAAAAGAAGTAGGAAATTATATTTTCTACATTTTTTTGTAATGGTCCATGTATACAATAATGACGTATTATCGGAGAAATATCGCAAAAACCGAATCGGGTTTCGAATAAACCTCGACTTTCTATTAACCGGTATTGTCCAAAAACCAATCAGTTCTTTGTGCACATGCTAAAGTGTTATATATGAAATTTGGTATTAATATGACAAGTACGTTTTTAAGTTAGAGCGCCCACAATCACGTACATCAATCCATCCTCTCTCTCTCACACACACACACATACATAAATCATTCCGAAAATAGTCTAAACGTGTTCTAGGGACCTCAAAACGTGTATTTCCGTTGAAATCTCGAAGTCGATTTTTTTCGTGAACACAATACTTTCCCTATACTACGTACGGAGAAAGTAATAATAGGGACATAATTAAGATAAATACCCTTTTTAAAGGATCTTGTTTTCAATAAACAATATTTGAACACATTACGGGAGATAAAAAGATATTTCATCTCCTACTTATCAATTTCCGAGACTTAAGAGGGTATTACTTATACATTTTAAACGAAGGAAAATAACACCGAAGCGTCGATCATCCGTCCATGTCCGTAATCATTGGCCCAATCCGGTCATTATGATTCCAAGATTTCCAAATGGCGTCTCAGATTCTATCTAATCAACGCAGCAGCATAATTCATCAAATTTTACGGGTTTGGGCTTCTAACGGCGGTGAAGGCCAGTTTAAAAAAATTACGAGCGACTTAGAAAATGAACCAAGGTCGCCTTCACAGGTGGAAAGTCACGTTGGTCGGATTCGAGAGCGAGGGTTCGCTGCGTTCGAGCGACTAGCTGATCTGTGAAGTCGTATTTAGAAGTACGCCCTCCGGCTAGGAACCGGTAGGTTATTGACTTTGGGATTCCGTCGGATGGTGAGAGAGTCTTTTAGGAGAGTTGGCGGTGGCGCCGCTCTCACGGCGAGCCTTCATCGGCGAATCCGAAAAATCGAGCGAAAGTCGAATTTAAACGGAAGCTATCTCGAGGGAATTCTGCAAGAATTCCCGGGAGTTTGGAATAATATCTTCCGTTTGGCCCTCGAGTGCCAATCGAGGGAGGAGAGATCTGTATCCCTTCCCAGATATTATGAACGCTTTCTCTGGAAATGATGAGGAAGAATAACTGGGGCAATCTTCCTTTCGAGTGCCCTCTCCGTTCTATTATGATCGGGATGCACTCAACTTTTTTTTCAAGTTTAGATGTAAACGTCAACCTTGAACAACCTTTAAAAGTTTCTGTATCGATTCGTGGAATGGAATTAGCAACTATGTTTTAAAGTTAGCGTTCGTGTTGCAGCGAAATTATCAGGACATGCTAAAAGATTTTCGACGATAACCACCGATGCTTCTGGAACGTCTACATAACAATTTGTATTTGATAATGAAGGGTATCTTTATTGTAAATTTACTCATATTTTGCAATTTTTTTGCGCAATCTGTTTAATTAAATATATCACTATTTCACTTATTGCGTCATATCATTTTTTGTTCCAAAAGAAAGTTTTCCTTGAAGGCCATTATATAAATATTAATAAAGTGGAAACATGCGGAATAATGAAGAAACTGAAGGAGAATGTTTAGAATTTAAGTTAGTTTTTCATCTTCACACTCTGTTCGTACTTCAATACAACATAAATGTGAATTTTATACTTATAAAAAAGTTAATTTTGATAAAGCGCGAATGCACGTAATACTATTAAATCAACTTGCATCAAATGATGAATATTCGTAATTTCTTACAATTTGAGCTGTGATTCGTTTTCATAGGCTTTTTCTTATTTTAAAAATTGAACTTAATTTTCAATAAATATATGGGGAATCATGGTTAAGTGAAGTAAATTTAAAACACAAGAAATGTCGTACGTACAAATGTACGTGAAGTAAATATAATTCTAAAAATATTGAAATAATATGTTTACGGAGTAAACATGTTAGAATCGTGAAGTTAAATTTCAACTAAGGAGGCTATAAAACTTTATCTGAAGTGTCAAATGACACTTGCATGTAATAACACAACTACGAGGTCATTTTATATATCAATCCGTAGCTTCTGAGCGCTGTACCTTTCTCTCGCAAAAAAGGAAGCAGTTTGGATTGAAAGCAAAAACTTTCTCCTCGACTGTTTCTCCTTTTTCAGTTTTTAGCGTGTTTTATTTTATGAGCGAGCTTATGTTTTCGCTCTCTCTGTTTGTCTGTCCGTCTGTGCGATCAATTAAATAAAAATAGTAAGTAAATGGTAAGAGATATAAAACTTAAATTTTCAGGGTGTACGTGGTCTATGATACCATTTATTTTCCTTTAAATTTCAGTTTTGAGCAATATACGAGGTCGTATCGGAGCTCATTTAAAAATATACATTTTTTAATATCTCTGAAGGTAAAAAAGACAGAAATCTAAAATTTTGAGCGTACATTTATAATACAATGATGCCATTTACAGACAAGGCTCGAATCCCGAATATGTGGCGGTATAATCATATAAAAATAAATCTTTAAAAATATGCGCATATCAAATTTCAAATTCTCCTGAGTTCGTCAATTACGTTCACGGGAGTAATCTTCATGGAGAATTAAAATACAAAAAATTACTTAATTTAATAATAGAAGAAAAACGTTCTAGTTTTATCCATGGACAACAGCCTAGTTTTTATTATTTTGGAGTAGGTGGAGGCGTAAGCAAGGAAAAACGGGGTATGCTTGATAACTGGAATGAACATGAGTCAAGACCTGTTTTAAAACTCAAGAGTATACCATTAATGACGTCAATGCAGAAATAACATCTACACTTTCAAAAATGCAGTTAACTCGAGTAAGAACCACAAACCGGTTAAAATGGATATCTAGACTTTTATTTTTAACAAGATTTTTGAATGCAGCTTCCAGCTATAGGCAATTGGGTAAGAGGAACGTGATAAAATAGAGAAGTTCAAGGTCGACGCCCAACCGTAGCCCCATTAATAAACGACCAAGGAGAGGTAGTTAGCGATAGCACAGATAAAGGAAATTTGTTAAACTTATTTTTTCAGAGCGTATTTACTACCGAAGACGTGAGAGCGAAGGTCGTGGCGCCCGAACCAGGCAAGGAAAAAATGAACGATATAGTCATATTAGCGAAAGGGATAGCTCAACAGCTTAAAAATATCAAGTCAAATAAATCTCCGGGTCCAGAAGAGATACCAGCTAGAGTATTCAAAGAGTTAGCACTGGAAATAGCACCTTATCTCGAAATAGTTTTCAATAAGTCACTTAGTCATGGCGTTGTACCTAAGGAATGGAAATTAGCCTTTATAACGCCGTTACACAAAGGTGGGAAAAAAGACGACAGAGAAAATTACAGGCCAATTTCGCTTACCTCCCTCTCTTGCAAGGTTCTCGAGCACATTATCGCTAGCTCCGTGATGGACTTCTTAGATAGTCAGAACTTGCTAAGTAAATATCAGCATGGCTTCAGGAAGACGAGATCTTGTGAAACACAGCTCGCTCTGTTCGTTCACGATATACTAAGATCAGGAGACGGTAAGACTCAGTTAGATGCGGTTTTCCTCGACTTCAAGAAGGCTTCCGATAAAGTCCCGCACAGTAAGTTAGTGAAGAAATTAAATGACTGTGGAATAAATCGAAAGATAATCGAGTGGATCAGGGACTTTCTTAATGAGCGTGAACAAATAGTAGTTATAGATGGATTTAAATCAGATTCAGTCAGCGTAGCCTCAGGCGTTCCACAGGGAAGTGTAATCGGCCCCCTACTATTCCTTTTATACATAAACGACTTAGATAAGGTTATTAAAAGTAAAATCAAGTTATTCGCGGATGATACAGTAGTTTACAGAGAGATTAACAGTCCTAATGATCAATTATTACTTTCTGAAGACTTAAATGCAATTCTCGAGTGGTGTAAAGAGTGGCAGTTAGAATTGAACTTAGGAAAGTGTTCCTTTATGAGATTCTGGGGAAACAAAAACATTGACACGACGAATTACACTGTTGAAGGCGTCCAGCTAAAACTAGCCGATTCCGTCAAATACTTGGGCGTTACTTTAACAAGCAACCTCTCGTGGGATATGCACATACGAAATATATGCGGGAAGGCTAAACAGAAACTAGGATTCATCAAACGCATAGTAGGTAAAAGTGAGGAAAAAGACAAAGAGACATGTTACTTCTCGTTAGTAAGACCGCTATTAGAGTACGCGTCGAGCATATGGGATCCGTACGTGAAAGGATCAATCTCAGAGTTAGAAAGAGTGCAGCGAAAAGCCGCTAGATTCGTCAAAAATTGTTACGATAGAAACAATTGTGTTACAGCCTTGATACAGGACTTAGGATGGGAATCACTAGCTGAGCGCCGATCACGCTCTAGGTTAAAACTTCTCGAAAGATTTAGAACGCATATATTCTCCAGCGATGTCGAAGAAATAATAAGAGCGCTAACTTATATTGGTAGAACGGACCATCCTCGTAAAATAAGAGAGATAGCCTGTAGGACTGAGAGGTATAAAGGCTCGTTTTTCCCTAGAACGATAGCTGAGCAGAACAGAAGTTACGAAAGGAAATCAGCCGACGTAGAGTGATACTATTCATTATTATGTGCTTTACCTTGGTGCTATTGCACCCCCTGCCACACACCATTGCGGTGGCTTGCAGGGTGAACTATAGATATAGATATAAAACAAGTGTATAAAGCAGGATCGCGCCAACCCGGAGTGCAAGGGGTGCACGCCACCCGGGCGCCAACTAGTCGGGGGCGCCTTCCCATCAAAATATTTGTATAGATATATTATTGGAACGCGATGAATGTGCGATGATTTTTATCCTTTCACTCCGGATATTTTTCCCTTCAAGCAGGAAGGGAAAGGCAGAAACAGCAGAGCGAATCAAAATTTCTCAGTCAAAATTTACCTACGAGTTCTCGCAGTATGCATTAGCATTGTTCTATTCTCGAAAAGGACGTATTATTAGAGGCGACTGCAATCGGAGCTCGGAGTCAGCAGAGGAGATGGGGCGCTGCCCTAATTGCACTCTCCATCCTAGCAAGGATCTGTGGCGGTATTTCGTTCATATATTTCCCATGACTTTTACAGGCGATCGTAAATCGGTTCTCGGGTGGACTAGGATTGACTAGCAGTCACTATGGAGGAGGGGAGGGGGCGCCAGAGAGTTATTTTGCAACCCTTGGCGCGGCTCTGGTATAAAATGGTATGTTGTGAGTCTTTTGATTTACTAACCGAGCAAATTTTGATTTACATTAATTGAAATATAAATTCAATTCTAATCCCTTATAGCTTACGGGCTCCATTTAAGCTCCTACAGCGTGAAAACGACCAATAAGGTATTAATGGTTTCATAACTCGATACATTCCAAGCAGTTGAATGTGTACGCTAACAAATCTTAACGATAGTGCCTTAATTTAATCGTATAGTTAAAACTATATGACAGAAAGATATAATGGTAAATACATTTTTCATCTTACAAGTTTCGAAAATCTAAATCATTTTTTAAAACTTATCTCAAACGCATTTACACGATCACGGAAAGAAAAGTAAACTCCATCTTTGCAGATTATTTGTATCTAAATTCTAACAAATGCAAATATATTTAATTTCCTGAAATGTGTCAATTCTACCAAGTACGTCTTTTTATACTCAAATTTAATTGCCACAAACCAATTTTAACGTAGCATTATCAATTTTTTCTTAAAATTATAGCCAACTCAGTTTTAGAGGACTAGATTTTCATTTATTGAGATTAAATATTATATCTTTGTGAATTGTTTATCGATGTGGTTTTTAATCTCGATTAACGGAAATCTACTCCCCTAAAACTGAGGTAGCTAGAATTACATAGAAGGCACACCTTTAAATATTATGTGAATTGTTTATCGATGTGGTTTTTAAAGGTACGCCTTCGATGTATATGCTTTGGACAGCTTCATATATTGCTCTGATGTCGTTTATAGTAACACCTGAGGCAAATACAGAAAAGTAATATCTGAACAATAGATTTCAATTATGCCTTTCCTTTATTTGTTTTTTGTCTATCTCTTGTCAGTCTGCACGCCATAATTACACCGTAAATCTTTCTGTATCTTTTTCCCCTCACATTCAACCTCCCAACGCTTCCCTTAATAATCCCTCTCTCCCAATAAGAGCTCCATCTAATCGTTCCATTCATTTCTTTCTCACGCGAAGCATAATGCCTAGTTCTCCTCTTACTATACTCGCCTCCTCCTCGTTTGTCATCTTCTATCTATCTTAGCGGTCGTATCCGACCCTCTTTCGTTCACGCCTACATCTCAAATGCTCAGAAACCACCTTTGAAATCACTATCTCCTAAGTGCCCGTGTTTTTGCTCAATTATAGAACCGCGAACAAAATTAAACTTTTAACTGATATCTTATTTGCTAAAGGTACATGCCACCGTCTGCGCCAATTATAAACCTATCTGAAACAAGCCACTTATGGCGATGACCCATTCCTCGAATACTGTCATTGTTATCACACATTTATTTAGTTTCAAGTTCGATAAAGTTAGCGATCAACATGTTAAAAGAAAAGTTAAGAAGATTTAAGTTCATTGTGTGAAATTAGTCTAAAGAGAATGAGACATATTTAAAAAATCAACGGATGTAAGAGAATTAATAAAGAGGATGAAGATGGGCGTGATCAATAGACTAAAAGTATTGACGAGGAGGAGCAGATGGGTCAGAAAAGAAATTATGGCCTCTACCTTTAAAAATATTTCCAATTACAGTTGTCATTTAACGAAGATATTATTTCAGAATTCAATGAAATTTTGTTTCAGAATTTTCAATTTCCTTTGAAATGAGTTCAAATCTCGGTTAAACATTTTTTTACTTTCTCCATATATGTAGTATCAGGGCCGGCCCGAGGTACTGGCGAGCGGGGCGGCTGCCCGGGGCGCCTAATTGTTGGGGGCGCTATCCCGATCATTTACCCATGGATTACAGGCTAGAATCATGATGAAATTCCTATTATTTAATCATTATCAATAAGTTTTAGGAAGCGTTGAACAAATTAACCTATATTCTGTAAATATCTCAACAAACAGTTTCGGAGGGGGGCACTGCGCTGGGGTGTTATCTCGCCCGGGACGCCAAAATTCCTCGGGCCGCCCGTATAGTATAGAGAAAGTATTGTTTCATGAAAAAAATCTGATGTGGCCAACACATGACTTTCTCCATATTTGGGGTATAGATATTTAAATTATTATGAATAGCATTGTAAGGCAAAATTATTATTTCGTATCGTAAAAGAATGTAGTCGTCCTTATTGCAGTAAATTATATTTTGAATGTGTTTACAGAAATCACCGCTAGTTGGTGGCGCTGTATACTGGAAATTTACGAATAAGTTAAATATCTCCGAAATAGATGGTTCTACGAAAATTTATTTCAAACAAAACTTGAAAGAAATATTATTCTCTACAACATTGGTCCTCACGAAGATTACCAATAACGACGTTTTTAAGGAGATATTTGACGGAAACCGAAAAAACCTATTATTTATGAATAATTTCTAAACAATAACTTTTATGGAAAATTGTTTCAAATAAAAGTTGTACGAAATTACATTATTTATAACCTTTGTATTGAAATGTATATACAATAATAATGTTTTAACGGAGAAATATCGCAAAAACTGAATCGGGTTTCGAATAAACCTCGACTTCCGGTTAACCGTTATTGTCCAAAAACTAATCAGTTCTTTGTGCTTATACCAAAGTGTTATATGTATATGAAATTTGGTAATGATATGGCAAGTACTTTTCGAGTTAGAGCGCCCACAACACACACACACATCATTCCGAAAATAGTCTAACGTTTTCTAGAGACCTAAAAACATGTATTTCCGATGAAATCTCTAAGTCGATTTTTTTCATGAAAACTATACTTTCTCTATACTACGTATAGAAGGGTGGTTCGAGTATCTGCCGCCGAATACTAAGGTCGCGGGTTCGAATCCCGCCGAGGGCATGGATGTTTGTGTTCGTCGTAATGGGTTGTATGTAAGAGTGGACTATATAGTCTAAATATCGCCCTTGAAAATAAAGTCGAATTATTATTATTATTATGGGTGGTCTTGTGATACAAATTCTAGTGGGAATGGTGGTGAGATGTTGTGGGAGGATGTTATGATGATGTGCTGCAATGATGTATTGCTTTCCGAGAAGTGTCTTCAATGTATTAAATGGTATAAAGAGTTGAAGCTGCTATGTTGTTGTATGCCAGGGATTGATGTTGCTATGACATTGTCTTGTGGCGATATGTTATAGGAGAGTCACCGCGAAGTGTATCTTTTCTGTACGCACGTGCTGTGCTATCAGTAGTGTTGAGATATTGTGATTTGTTGTGAAGGGATGTTATGGTGGTGTGCCGCTATGATTCGTTGGTGTTAACATTTGATATGATGGTCAGGTGTGTTGTGTATTGGTTGCCTGACTTGATATGACAAAATGTTAACAAAATGACATATGTAAGGATGCAATCTTGCTGCTTATGATGTTATGTATGTAGCACCACGAAATGTATTTTTTTTTCTATGGGCACCTGCAGATGAGTCTTTAAAAGCTCTGCAGGACCCTACGGTGTATCTTAATGAGATTGGGAGGGGGAGGTGACATGTGGGCCTTCTGGTGAGGAGCCCCATCAACAACTCATCCATGTTAATTTCCAATTATTGTATATTTTATGAAAGCAATAAATTATATAATAATAATATTATCATATGGAGAAAGTAAAAATCGATTTCGAGATTTCAACGAAAATACATGTTTTGAGGTCCCTAGAACACGTTTAGACTTTTCGGAATGATATCTGTGTGTATGTGTGTGCGTATGTGATTGTGGGCACTAACTCGAAAAGTACTTGCCATATCATTACCAAATTTCATATACATATAACACTTTGGTATAAGCACAAAGAACTGATTAGATTTAGGACAACAACGGTTAACCGGAAGTCGAGGTTTATTCGAAACCCGATTCAGTTTTTGCGATATTTCTCAGTTAAAACATTATTATTGCATATACATTTCAATACAGAGGTTATAAATAATGTAATTTCCTACAACTTTTATTTGAAACAATTTTCCATAAAAGTTATTGTTTAGAAATTATTCATAAATAATAGGTTTTTTCGGTTTCCGTCAAATATCTCCTTAAAAACGTCGTTATTGGTAATCTTCGTGAGGACCAAAGTTGTAGAGAATAATATTTCTTTCAAGCTTTGTTTGAAATAAATTTCCGTAGAACCATCTATTTCGGAGATATTTAACTTATTCGTAAATTTCCAGTATACAGCGCCACCAACTAGCGGTGAATTCTGTAAACATATTCAACATATAATTTACGGCAATAAGGACGACTCTTCTTCTAGGATCCAAATAATAATTTTGCCTTACAATGCTATTCATAATAATTTAAAAATCTATTCGCCAAATATGGAGAAAGTCATGTTGGCTACATCAGATTTAAAAAAATATTATTATCACGTCGTGAGGACTAGGAAAAGTAATTATAACGAG
The DNA here is from genome assembly GCA_036926305.1 of Uropetala carovei. Lineage (NCBI taxonomy): Eukaryota > Metazoa > Arthropoda > Insecta > Odonata > Petaluridae > Uropetala > Uropetala carovei. The sequence goes on from JAXCHB010000100.1 coordinate 960,015, forward strand.
GGAAATATAAAAGTGAATTTCTTTTAGAATTAAATTGCAGTAAAATATACACATATTACGAACAAAAAAGTGAATGTTTGTAGTAAAGAAAATTTTAGAATTATTACTTATAACAATCGCAGTATGTTCAAAACATAACTCAGGCAAAAATGTGCAAGAGATATATGAGGTAAAAAAACAACATAAGTTAATAAAAATCTTACTAAATATGGAGGATCGTATCACTGTAGGAAATAGGTACTCTAGGAATTTCAACGCTACTAATATTTCTTTAAATGGAGCTACAATTTAAAATTAAACGAGACAGAATTGTCATTTTACATATTGGACCACATTAATAAGTTTAGCATAATTTAATGAACTTTAAAATGGAATTTGTTTTATTTACATTTCCATAGCCCAACGATAAATAATTTCAGCAATTGTGCTATACACTCATAGATACGTAAACTTCAAACCAAATCAATATGAGATGCATACAAAATAACTTTGTCATAGGTAACACCCAATAGTGTCAACCGCGTGCCGCTTGACTTCTTTCGTCATGGATACATGGATTCGCGTGTATAAGGTCGCGTCCTATAACCCCCTCCTCATTACGCATACCCCTCCGAAGAACGGGACAAAAGATATAAGATGCTGAAAAGTCGCTTCTACAAGAAAGGAAAAAGAGAGAGACGAGTAGGCGACCTGAAACGGTCTCTCCAATGGTTGTATCTGACTGGATTGGATTTGGGTCGAATCGAGTTCGGCAGCTCTCCGGTCCACCGCTGTCATTTTAGGCGACAGATGGTAGTTATATGGACAGAGAGTGACGTTGGTTGGTAGGAAGGAGAGACTTGGGCGTGGAGGGTGTGTAAATACACATAGAGAGGTGAGGGTGAAAGCGCGAGAGTGATAGGGCAACAAAAGAAACTGTGTTGAAATAAAGTCTGCTCACTATTTAGGAACCATTGGTATAATATCAGGGTGAGAACTTATAATTTACTAACTCAAAAATGAAATGAATTATCGAGCTCTCCTTATGGCTGAAATACAACTGGCAATCAGAATGGCTCATTTAGCCATAAAATGGTTAAATATATGCACGTTTCACCAATCATGTTAGTAATTCTGTCTGAGGATTCTTCTTTATTTTACTTCGTTACAGTTTACAATCAACAGAACCGATGAATGGGATTCCAGATCATTGTTATTTTCGTAATTCACAATTTTTTTTGTAATAAACTCGGCTTTTAGCTTGGAAAAACGGTCAAGTGAAAAAAATATCTTTCGATTTATAAATACGTATACCTCTTATATTTCCTCCTTATAGTTACCAACGCTATTTTTAACGTGAAACAGCATGGATATTTCACGTGTCGAGAGTATGGTTTTTTTACATGACGCGGTGGCATTCGATGATATATGATATATAATATATAACACAAATCTAAAAAAAAATTTCCTATCAAATGTCAGTAGATTAGGATAACATGGAACCCTAAATAGTACTTTCTATAAATATTGTTATTCATTCTATTCCATTTTATATCTATATTTACTTGTCTTCTGTTTCGTGTGACCCATAAATATACTATTTTATATTTTAGGTCTATTACCAAAATGAAATATTTCACTGCTTTCCTTCTTAAAAATCGAAATCGATCTCTCTTATCTCACTCATATGTAAAGCGACTGAGGATGATCTTCATCCTATCATCTCCGTTGCATTATAACGATTCCTTTCTTTCTCTTGCAGGGTCTCTTGCTGCTTTCAAACACAAGAGAAGCTTCCTTCAGGACGAATGCTCTCTAGTGCGTGTGCGCCGTGATGCCTTACATCTCGCCTCTATCATAGCACCCATCTTCCCGTCACCAAAGGAGACTTTCACGCGACCGAACGTTTGAATCAGCCTGATTATGGCATCGCTGCCCTCGTGGTGCAGTCCAATTTCTCCGTCCTTCGCCCTTCTGATCTTTCTTCACTTAACGACGACGCCACTGCACGCCAGGCCACAGTGGAGGATCTCGGAAGGGAGCAGAGTCAATTCGCCTGTGGCCATCCGAAGACTCAGCGATGGAGACGCCTTCTGGGATGCTGGTGGGTATTTCCACAGACGGTACGAAATGACCGAAAGTTGGGGATATTTTCCATTTTCCTTTAGGGCAAAAATCAAATAGCGGTGCGCCGATCGGGATGAGCACGCTAACTTTCCGTTGCGTGCTCTTTCTCCCCCTCCCCTCTTTCTATCTTTTCATCTTTCTCAAAATATCAAAGCGGAAACGTTTTCGTGAGGCATTCAATATCGGTCAAGCGGACATTAATGCCCGGGTAATAAGGCAATCGGTCAAAAACACCAAGATCGATTGTAAGCTGAAGTCGAATGAATAACGGGTTATTAAACATCGTAATTATTTTTAATTTTATAAATTAGTTTTTCTTAGGAATGAAACAGGAGAACAAAATGAAAGTACATTTATCGGTTTCAGTCTTAACTCTGTCTGTAATCATGCCGTCGAATTCGAGTGAGTGAGTGAGTTTTTGTAATATCAATTCAATTCAATAGTTTAGATTGCAATTATATAGGAAGTACTTAGTGCTTAAATTTATATTTATCAACAAAGAATGTAACAGCAATGCAATATAATTCGATAAGATGACAAATGTTCATTTGCATTAAAAAGGCTATAAATACAAATACGTAGTATATATTATTAACCAGCATTCACTCACAATCAGTTGTATTGCCCAACCATGTTACTCCTAGATTTGTGTGCTTTTGTTGAACATATCACTTTGTTTTAAGTACTTTAATTTCTTCTATTTTAGCGTATAAATGAATTTATATCGTAGTTTGAAATAAGATAGCTCTGATTTACTTATACAGGCTAAGACCGTAAAAAAATTTCAAAAAGCTTTAAATTAGTCAGACGCATTTAAGTCCAGTTGTATTTCTTTTGAAAAATATCTACTGCATGATGAATTAAGACTCACTACGTTAAGTTCAACAGTCCTACAATTAGCTCTTGCTATAGACAAGAAAGTACTAATCAATTTCATGAAGTATATATAAATTTCAATATGGTATTAAATTTTGCTTATAGAATCAAATAAGTAATTACTAGGATCATTTTCATTAGAATTTGCTCAGAGCGGCATTTTTAAGCAAAATTTTGTTTATTTAACGAAATGATCGGTTGTTCACTACTTGGAAAAATATTATTATTATTTAAAATAAACATGCTCCAAATAAGTCAATCAAATGTTCTTTGAAAAAAGTGATTCTTTCGCGCATCGATATCAATCATTTTGGAGACTTCAACGACCGAGGAGAGAACAACGTTTTCTGGTCCACACGTACGGGACACAATTGAATTAAATTTGTGACTTTCATGCTCCGGCACACCGAAACAACGAAAGAATTACCTCAGAGATGTGCTGAGAAGAGGGATTGGAAACCGTGGCTAATGTTCTCCGTCCTCTAACGCGCTACAGGTGGTCAGCATGGATCGTGCGCCGAGGAACTTTGCAGAACGGCCGGGGGTTCTCGGGAGGAGAGCTCAGGCAATCCGAGCCTCAGGGGATTTGGCGGCCGGTGCACATGCCGATGTCCTAAGAAGACGCCCGCGTTCCGGGAGGACCTACTAAAGTGCACAGAGAACATCAACGGTGAGGATCGATTCATTTATAATAAGCTTTTTTGCATTATTATCTAAATAAACCGCTAGCCGTCTGTTATTCCATCCTCAGCAATTATTTCCGCCAAGAGGCAATATACTTAATGGAATGACCACAAAGAAGCAGGATACGTTATAACACGCTTAATCTCTTAAAGAATCGACTTCCTTTAGACAAATTACTTATTTTTTGTGGCAAAAATTCCGTAGAAGGCAAAAAAACTGACAATTATTTACTCGCTCGGAACTCGTAATTAAATAAGACGAAGAAGAATAACAACAGATGGTGGGCATGAAATTCCCGGCAAAACGAAATTCATGAAAATTCCCGTTTTAAAAACATCACGCCAGGCAAAAAGATGCGGAAAATTCAAACAGTCGACCAATTAAAATCTAATTTTCATAAAGTAAAGTTTATGAAACTTTTATTCGAAAACGAAACATTAAAACCGTTAAGTGTGTTTTCGATAAAAATATCTGAATTTAAACTGCATTTTATAAAGAAGCAAAATAAATATACGCTATTAATAATAAGTTTGAAACGAGAAACAATTCCTTGTTGTTCTAGCTGAATTATTTCAAAATTCCATCATAGTTTATTTATTTATTTCTGAGATAAAGGAAAATAAAATGTAGAAGACATTTGAATCTGCATTTATCACTTCTTACTATCTACAGATCAGAAAATGGCAGGTAAATGGAAGATTTGAGCACATATATATCACTACTAAAAAATTACGTTTGCAAAGCCTACTTAAGGTTTGACATTCGTAGGAAAGAACGTCTACGGCGACGGGGATAAATATTCATCGATTACAAATGCAAATTTAGTAGTTTGTTTATGGATTTGTAATTTTTCTGCCGTATTCTGCATCGCCGGTAAATTGATTTCAGATCAATCTGCAGAATCTTGTGGAAACCTGCTAAATCTGTGTTCCTTAATGCAATGTTTTACGGCAATTTTATATCAAGCCATATAACAATTATTCTGATTCAAGCTAACAAATACGTAGAGCGCCCCAAAATTACTTCCGTTGATGCAATTGCCTTGCGCTGTTCTGAGATTTAAAGCGGATGAAAATCTTCTAAAAATGTAAAATATATAAAAGCAAAAGGACAACTTCCATTACTTTACAGAAGATTATCACAATTAGGGCAAAGGCAATCCAAAATAAAGTTATTTGTAGAGTTAGTTTAAAAATTTATCATTGTAAATTATCCATAATTTTGAAATACTTGATTCAATAGTACCAAAATTAATGTGATGAACTGAATATGATATAACCTTACAAAATCATTTCAATACTAGAGGGCAAGACGCCAACCCCCCCCCCCCCCCCCCCCTTTTCCTCGCTGTTTCTTCGTTCCTACCATGTACCTTACGGATTTAGATTACTTTAACGGGAATATGTTTTGAATATGAGTTTAATGAATATATTTTATATGGGATGTATGTTTGGTTTTTAATAACAAATTAAGAAAATTAGTTGAATAACTCGATAAAAATAAACTTAGAGGGTTGAAATTCCCGGAGATTAAAAATGGCTGAGGTATAGAGCGTTATTGAGAGAGAGACAACCAGAAATAGGATTTTAGTAATATAGATAAAAAATATAAATAGCATGAATACTGCGTTCGATTTATTTGCATTAAATTCATATCTTCGGTCATTTCGAACAAGTTTTAATCTTATTTTCGAACATTAAGCCTTTATTTAAGTGCAAATGCACGGAAATTACCGAGGACAACAATATCGGTAACAATGGACTCTTATTATTGAAATGTTAAAAAATTTACCAAAACTCGAGTATAAATTCGAAATATGAGCGAATTCGAATGACATTGAGTATTCGACGGTAAGAATAAGAATCCTCATTCATTTTGGCGTGTTTTTGCGCAAATTTCGCGCCGATAACTTAATTTTAAGATATTTTTAAGAGTAAAAAAATGAAAGCCTTCAAACCAAAACGGTGATTTTTACGTGTTATCTTACGGAAAACGACATTCATCCTCTGGAGTCGAACCAGTGACTTTCTTTAAATTTTTCAGTCATAACGTAAAGATTCATCAACACTGAAATCCTGAGAAATTTCAGGCTTCTAACTTTATTTCTAATCGAGTTATTCACAAAATTAGAGCGTTACGCATCATGACCATTACGATTGTATAATATAGAGAGATATGTGTATTGCACTGGAAAAATTATTAGCAAAAGTAAGCTCGGAAAGAATACCAATAATCAGTCTTGGCTATTCATGTAAGAATGAGTTTGATAAGATTTCTTGAATTGTTTTTAGCGAAGTTTTTCCTTTTAAATTACCGCTCCACTTTTTTTCCATAAATTTCAAATAAATTTTAAACTATTACAATTCCATAATGACAGGAAAGAATAAAAATTTCCTCTCTTATTGACTTCCGAAGTACTCTGCTGTGCAGGTCTTTAGTTAATACAAGCAATAAAAACCAAACTTGGAATTAGAGAAAGTAGATGTTTACCTTACATTCTTAATGGAAAAAATCATCTCCGAAGGCATAAGTAGGAGAGGTGTTTCATTAGTTTCTAAAAGTAATCACTGTAAACATTGCAAGTGCTTCGTAATGCTGGACACAGTCTTTGGAGAAAAGTAACTTCGAATGAAGAAAATGTTTTCTTTAAATGTTGTAAGTATGCTTACTACTATTAATTTAGATCGATTTAAAAGGGTTCTAAGTAAAATCGGATGATGTATTATTCAGCATCTGTGACCAATACGTAGTTTGTATCACCGAGACAGTGGATGACGTAATGGAGGACCATTAATGGACCGGACCATTCACACAAGTTTATCCCTTCCCTTTGCTGCTCCATCTCCTCCGGGGTCATGCGTATGAATAAGTATACGCGGAGTTGACCACGGAGATGACATGCGGAACCGGTTCTGTTTAAGAAAAACCATTGGATCGTCCAAAGATTGAACCGATGCCCGAATGGCATGGAAATGACCGTTGCGGTCCCAAGCAGTGGTGCCAACAAGACGCGGAGTCTCTTGTTCGTACGACCTCTGACCCCGCTGGGAAGTAACAACCAACTCCCCGCTGGCTTCAGTCCTTAGTACAAATTCTTTTCCTCTCATCCCTTCTTCCACTCCTTTCTTAATATTTCACCTTACCGTTTATTTTCACCTCCATCTCATGTTTTCTTTCGTTCGTTATTCCTTTTCATGCACTCCCGTCACGTTGACACAGGTTCTAACACTTCCGATATGACACTGAAAAGCTGACGGCACTCCATTCTTTCCAAGTAATTTCTCTCGAGAAAGTTCAGGAAATTGCTTTAAATAATAAGTAAAAGTCTTCATCTATCGATACGTAAAAAAACGAAATTTAATTTAGATAAAGATGTGCTCGCTAATGTTACAATCGTAGATTTATCTGTAACGGTTTATTTAATTCAAAAATTCTAATTATATTATCAAATCCAATATAAAAATTCCTTAAATATTCCGTAAATAGTAATGTGGTATTTTTAATTTAAAAATATAAAATACTAATTTAATATTTAATTAAATCTAGTCTATTATAATAATAGACTAGATATGTTTGTTTTTGTTTCTCCGGAGCGCTTCCTGTCTTGGAATAACTTCGCGGGACCTTCAGCGGAATACCTCGAGAACGGTTAGTACGATTACGGCGAATTTTCGAGATATACTGGGATCTATATATTGCGCTTTTTAGGCAAGTCGTCTATCTTAAGATCAAGGGTTCGATTCCTGGAGCGTTTATTTTCTCAATTCGATTAACACGAGTGTGAATCTAACACAATAACCATTTGTATGTTGAAATTACATAGAATCATTGTCGAAATTCTGGATTTAAGCAATTTCATTTTCCGGCCGCAGATTTTTTGTTAGATCCGTGACAGAAGCGTATTTTTTGCATTGAAAAATATATAAGGTGAAGAAATTCTTTTAGATTTGTTAGATCCGAGACAGAAGCGGATTTTTTGCATTGAAAAATATATAAGATGCAGAAAAAATTTAAAAAATTTATACTGTCCTTTTTGTTTTCGCTGTTTTTGTCAGTGTTTCTAAAGAAAATAATAAATTTTGAGTGATATCTGTAGCCTCAACACTGAAAATTTTTCGACTTTTAGAAAATATGTAACATATAAATGAATGTATAAATTATGAAGATCTAAAAAAATGAGAGAAATTTAAACTGTAGATGAAACATTTTAAAATATAAGATGTAATGCACGATTCATAATTTATTTGTGTGTTTTTAAAAATCTTTTACTAGACTAAGGTCATTTGAGAATCAGTAGTTATGACAGTCATGTTAAAAGATAACTTGACTTCATACGCGCTAAAAGTGAAGTAAATAACATTTGTTCCGCAATGTACACATATGAATATTGAAACTGAATGCGACTCGAATACATATAAGCGCATTCCTTCCTATATACGCAGCTAAATGCGACGCTGACGTATTATCCGCAAACAACACCAATATTTCAGAGATACAGGTAAATTCGTGCACGCTTATGCCGGATTAAAATTTAACAGGAGGATGAATGAATGATCGTAGAATTCGTTTAGTATATGAATGAAAATAACCCATTCTCCAACTTCATGATGAACCGCCCCTTGCATTTGGTAATTTTTTTCTTTTACTTTACGCGCATATGGCCAAAACGCTTTATAAAAAATATTTCCATGCACAAATTCTCACTTTTTATTTTATAATAGGCGACATCGTGAAATTGAACACACCGACTTTTGTAGAGGGGTGGTTAGCGTGTCTAGCTCCCAATGCTAGGTCGCCGGTTATAATCCTGCCTAGAGCATGGTTGTATGTGTTCGTCTTTGTTATTATGCCAATCGTAAATGGCCGCAAAATGCTATATATTAGCTTGTAAAAAATAAATAAAAATTAAAAACTCATTCCGCTTTCGAGCGAGATCGTCGAGGGCGATGAAGAGGTTTCGGACAGCTTCCGCGGGCCGCCATCACTTAAACAAGAGGTGTTAACCGATACGAGAAAGAAGGATGGTTATGGAGCGGGAGGCGCGAGAATGTTTGATAATCTTCCGGCTAACGTTTCTTGAGCTACGCACAAGGCCAGAAGCCAACCTAAGTTCTTTTATATTTCAAACAGAGAATATTCACAACTCGTTTAAATAAAAAAAATGTGCTATCTTCCTTCTTTTCTCCAGCGGAAACATTTTCCCGGATCAAAATGCAGACACGCCGCCTTTCTCGAAATAAATCATTTTTAGAAGGAAAAAAAACATTTTCCGCGAAATCCGGAAAACGCCCCACATAATTCGCTCTACTTGTTCGGCGGAGAGATATGAAAACATGATCCCCAATTTAAATGATTGCTTTTGGCGATTGAGAATAATAAGCCGTCGCACTAAATTAGCACGTTAACTTTTTTCTTCAATGCTAAGTTCGTGTTCCGTTAGCTTTCTTTTGCCTTGGGACTCCTTTTCCTCCACTGTCAAAAAACCAGCCTTTCCACTTTTTACGCGCGCGGACGTTTTTATCGCCGGTGAGAAAAACCAGGAGAGATTCTCCAAACTGGTTTCCCCACGTTGCGGCTCTTGGGAGTCAAGGATCGGACGCGAGAAACCCTTGTCACCTCGCGATACGTTACGTACGGCGCGTGGACGAGGGAAGGTCGGGAACCTCGGAAACAAACGCGCCGTGCAAAGACCCGTTTTCAGCGGTGAAATCGGTTTTAAAAATGTCCACTCGAGGTAGGAATGGGGAGTATGCGACCTTCATCTCACACTATGAAAACCTCTCACACCCTCTCCATTTCATCCCCCCCGCCCTCCCCACCATTAGGCTCCATTCGTTTTCAATACACACATCGATTGAGGTTCATTTTTTTTATTTACTCTTCTTGCAAATGAGCGGAAACGAGAATAAGAAAGAAAGCAATGACAGCAGGAAGGCGTTTTTGCTTTCTTTTACGCTGTTGTCATTTGTTTCTCATTGGTAGTTTATACCAAAACTGGCAAGGGTCCCAATAAAATTAATACTGATTGTTTTTATTTTCGTCGTCTCAATCGTCGTTACAAATGAAAGATTAATGTTATTTTTTGCGGAAATCTAATCTAAACAGCGACAGCGAACAGCGACAGCAGATTGCGTACATCTTCTTTTATACGCTTTTTTCTAGCAATTTGATACAATTTACTTGATTTTTTAAACTACAATGGACGTTTATATTTCTATACATTCGATATTAACTAATATTTACCATCATATAAAATTATTCACAGCGTAATTGACGTCAATTGTATGTCATCCAATTCATAATTTGTTCAGATTAAATATCACTCATTTACAGATATTTGCAGTAAAGCTCTGGGTGTTTTTACAGACATAAGGATAACCTATATAAAGGCTTACATTCACTAAATATCTGTGTAAAATAATTATTAAATGATGAAAATATTATTCTGGTAATTTAGAAAACTTAAGTCAATATTAATTATAAGCATATTCTCTACTGTAACGTTAAGAGAAATAAGTAACCATTAAATGATTATTATGGATGAGATTTACCTTAATTCGACAGTGAAAATATCCCGGATATCTTGTCGTGAGACATAAAGAAACATATATGGTAGGGAAAACTCCTAAAATTCTTAAAATTTATATTTATGTTCTTGTTTGACAACTTGAAACTTAGCACTCAGATTTATCCTTCTTAACCCATTATTTGTAATCCTTTACGCAGGATAGCGAGGGCAAAGTTTACGCTCGTAGACCCAGATATCGTCGTTGACCTTTTAGGTTCAAGCGTCGGTGATTTAGTCATAGGGTCAAATTTTCGCAAATGCTGTGAGACAATTAAAAACCTCCGACCGTGAGTTATTGGGAGAACAGAGTATAAATAAAAGAAAGTTCATCACAACCTCCATCTCGGATACAGGTTCGCCTCTAAGGATTGGGAGCCATGTACGGGATTCCCAGAAAGGTGGAGGTTTTTAAAACTGTCTCTCCCGAGAGTGTACATCTTGGCTTTTTATGTGAGCGAATGGCATATGGGAGAAGAGGCACATACAGAGCTGGTGTGTGACGCAGCCATGGTAAAGCACACAATTGAGTTGAAGCTCGTTAGGGGATATTCACGGATATTGATGTTACTGGTCAATACTTTACTTCCGCCCTTGCCCTGGAAATACGCTGGAGAACAGTTTGTGCTGAGAAACTCTCTAATAGAATGGAAAAAGTTATCAACTTTTCAAGATCCAAAGAATGACTCACGACAACTGGCACAGTTTGCATCAGAATTGTTATTTTAAATGGAATACCCTCAGCGGTTAGAATGTCACATGATTCATCGTTTTAGCAACGGACTTACATTGTGATCGCAATGAATTCACAGATATTGAAGTGACCATGACATATGAGATATATTAGGAAAGTAGGAATGGACAGCGGCATTCCAACAACTTTGAGAAAAATGTGATGAGTCTAATACCTCTTCGATGGAAACAAAAAAATAATCTTAAGGTAATTATATTAGGAAATAAAATAGTTTGAACATAACAGTGAAATAAATTAATGTTTTTCTAATGAAACAGTTAAAGATCATTTTATATAGAGAAGGAAATTAAAAGTAAAGTACTGCTTATATTTATGAGTGAATGAATTGATAATTCGTAGTTAGATGCCGGACAGATCATACAAATGCCAAATTGATTTTTGTCATTATATCTAAATTTTAATAACCGGTGTATATACAAGAGTTAAAATATTAGAATGAATTTACTGGAATAAATGAAGGTAGTGTTCTGGAGAAGAAGAATCGGTGACAACAAACATTAATTTTTAGCCAAATTTTCTGATGATATAAAATATACCAATTTTTAGAGCAACCTATGGGTACAAAGGAAAATATGGCATAAATTATATTAAAGCAATAGACCAGCGCTTCTTTTTTCCTGAGGGTCCGCGAATTTTTTTGGGCGTTTACAATGTTTTTCTAAAATATAGATACAAAAAATTTTCCTAGCGACACTTATACCGAGGCGAACAAAATGCGATATCTGTTGTTTTTATGCTTTCATTTTTCTGAGAATATCTTTTATATCAATAAATGGTTTACTTCTCTTTCTTTCTAGTGCTCTTACTATGAGTGCGCACACGAGTTATTCTTTCACTATCCTCTTGTTACGATGTTGAACTTTCCTTTGTACAAATGCCCGCTGGGTTTCGGTTCTTTATTTGTGACAACGTAAGGAACTTGGTATCTAAGGAGTGGAATAAATGCAGGCAGGTAAACGGATAGTTAATAATCGAATTAGAATAGTTTTGACTTTAATCTTAACTGACAGAATATGTATCGTTTATTATAAATCGTAAATCTATTTTTTTTAAAATGTCATTTATATCAAATCCTAGCTGTGAGGCCCTTGAAAATATGGAAAATAGAATAGGGGTCCGCAAATCAGAAAAGTTTGGGAATTGGGGATGATGCTTTCGGGAGGTACTGCCTGGACGGCATTACTGCTCACTCCTGAAGAAGCCTTCCGCATCGAAGGCGAAACGTCGAAAGCAGTAATGCCGTCCACGCAGTGCCTCCCGAAAGCATCAACCCACATCATCAAACGCTGCGAAAACCTCCAAACGAAGATTTGGGAATTGGGTTCGCGAACCAGAAAAGTTTGGGAACCGCTGCTTTAGACTAACAATAAGTAGAAGAAATTTATCGGAGACTGTAGAAAAAATAGACACGATAAATGAAGTAGTTCTAATAGCTCCAATAGATCCATAATGCTTCCATCGCCTACTAGTCATTTTCTACATAAAATAATGACTCGATTTTTATTATGGCACACGAGTACTGCGCACACCTGAGGGTATTAACCTATCCGATAACACTTAAAAATCTATACGTTGTTTTTCCGTTTCGTGAGGATTTTGAAATGTCGGAGAAAGAAAATTGATGGGAAATAAAAGAGAGGCGGCATAAAGAAAGGAAAATGGGAGAGGTGGAGAGATTATATGGCGTGATAGATAGAGAGAGAGAGAGAGAGAGGAACAGAAATGCGGAGGGTGAGTTTCTACCGAATACTGAGCTCCGATCACGCGGAATGTCCCAAAAAGCTATAAAAGGTCTTAGGAATGACTTTAATACGATCCAAACATCCCTTCTGAAATTTTTATAACGGCGAAAAGAGTGTTTTGGAATTCACTTGAGAAATAAAGCTGAAGTTTTAAGCGGAGTTGCTAAAACGGGACATAACAGAATTCACGGAAAATCGGAAAGTGTACGGTTTATGAAGCTTATGAGAGTACAACTAACTTTAAAGAATTATGCGGTGGTTATACCCAAAAACGATAAAAATAGTATATTTTAGTTTAGTATCTTGGATTACAAACCTTACCATCTAATTATTTTAAAATAAAAACTGAATACAAAATATGTGATAAAATTCCTATATTCATTTATAGAGTTTGTCAACTTTTTAAATATCTCATTCAGATTTAATAACATTAAAAAAAACCAAATTTGTCCAAAAGGCTATGGAAGTGAATTGGAGAATCTTTAAGAACGAATCGATCGTATAGAGACGAATTAAAAAATAAAGAGTAAAATAAAAATCTTTTGTCGCAAATGTCACATAATAAGTAAAGTGTATTTTCTATTCTCTATATGATTGCTTATTTTTCTTTTATAAAAGTAGGAATTTTTCAGTTTTGATTTAATTTAAATGACTGAATGAAAATCTTGATTCTGTCATAGACAGATCAAAGTTAGCATCGACTATTTTTTATTGCACCAACAGATTTACAGTATGGTTTAACTGAATTTAGTGTAAATATGTCACTAAAAATATGCGAAATACTAACAAATATTTTTTTGCAAAATGTAGTAATTAGGTTCCTCTTATTATGAAGATAATCGACTACCAAAATATCATGTCCGACTTAAACAGCGAGCCCACTCGGCGACATAGATGTTGCATTAAAAGATACTTTTATACCGTTATATTGTGCCATTCATACGAACGTGCGTATTGTATGTGCGATGCAGCACAAGGTAACCCCAGTCATTTTCCTCTAGAGAAATTATACTAGAAAATTAAGAATGAAAAAATATATTTAAAAAAGCCATAAAAAGTTTTGGATAATCATATGTACATTTTGGCAACAAAGAAGCTCTAATAATCGGTAATTCGTTTATGTTTTAAATTTTTCAATTTGGTTTCAGCTACGTATAAGCTCCATAATTCTTTCTTAAACGCCAAATTCAATTTCTTTCTAATACACAACGTATTAAAACAAGAGAAATATGTACAGTATTTATTTAGATGATAGAAACCTTAATTATTGTATAGGTGTGGTTTCATATCAATTGCATTTACTACTTTTTACCGATACAGTACCAGAAAATCCCCTAATTATTTCACACAAATGCATTTAAGGAAAATTTTGCAGAAACCTCTGATTTTTCTGACTTTATACTTTTTAGGTACTTTCCAATTTATATAAAAATGTAAACGCAAGAACTTCGTCCCAAAATCAAACAAATCAAAAACAGACTTTCCAGACTCTGCGCTAGATAAAAATAATTAAAAGAAAGAGGAAATAATTTACAGTAAATGACATATTTATCGTAAATCGGAAGGCTAAAAAACAGTTTGAAAATATTTCCAAATTGGTTTTACTAGCCAAGCTATGCGATGAAAGGGTAATTTGTTGAAGGGACTCTCAATTGGATTGGAGATAACAGACGAAATTTCACGGAAAATTACAATTGGCTAATGCCAAGTGCTAAAACAATACTCTTGACAATGTGATGTGGGAATAAGCCTCTAGATTCCATGACCGCTCCTGTAACTACAAAATGTTTTCCAGAAACAAGATAGTCCTTGAATTGAATGTTTATTTTATTGCTCCACAAATATTACATAGCGATTTGAGATGATCGTAAATTTAGACTTGCGGAACCTTATTTAGTTATCTGTTACTTGATATCACATCTGTTCCGTGCGTCATGTGCAGGTGAACAAGCCATAATAAAAAAAACTAAGATTTTTGAAGATCGAAGACTGCTTCGTTGGAAAGCTGCTCTGAATGGTTAAGCATACTTCAGAAGTTAGAAATAACCTGCACGGATAATGAAGCGACATCTATTCCACGATGGACAAGAAACGGGGGCGAGCCCAACTCTTGATGATTTCCAACAAGATTTAATCTCGGATCACAAAACATCCTTTGAGCGGAATTCTAATAAAGTACGTCAATTACACGAAAGCGCAGTTCTCGCATGTTATAATTTTCCGTTTATAGCGACGAGCAAAGTGACCTGATATGCTGTTGAAACCTAATACACGACTGTTTTTCATGTTTTTTGGGCCCGTGAAATGTGCAGCTATTCGAGCTTAATAACGAGAATTTCTCTCACGGTAAAAGTTCGTCAGAGAGGAAAACCTGACTTGTTTTATTTATCAACTTTGACTTTAGTAGTTCAGAAAATTGTCTGAAAATTCAATATTCTCATCACATCGATGAAATTTTGTAAATTTCTTTGATATTTTGAAGGAAAAAATTCCTATGATGATCATATATTAGGTTTGGTGGCAATCATATAGTAAACATTCTCATCCTGATGGAGAATTTAATGAACTTGTACAGCGTACATTAAACTTATGCGAGTAGCAGCCAGAAACTAGTAAATAGACCACAACCGCTAGAAGAAATCAGATATGGCTGGCCACCGGAAATTTGTCCTTCGTCCACCAGATTTTCGGTTACGAACACTAAATAGAGGTAAGAAAAACGCAATTTAAAATTAATTAATTTTATAAGTTGATATTGTGAATCTCGCAGGAAAGAAATATTAAGCGTTGAATTATGATAAATACGCTAAATTTATCTTCGCGTTGATGACTTACCGTGACATACTGATAAATTCTTGCCCTTCAGTATGCATTATGCATATTCCATCATCTCAAATCAATATAAAGCGAGCAGACATCGTAAAATTCTAATTTAAAATGGAAACTACATGGTAGCTGAAATGGCAGATCATCACTTCTTTACTTTAAATCTTTTCGTCCATTGCATAATTATATATTTTTATTAATTCCTTAAATTCTTAGCAAATAAAAAACGAGAGTCAAATTTCTCTGAAAATCAGAGTAGATTTTAAATTATATTTTCCGATAGGATCATATATCGTTTGAAGTAATACTTTGACACTTTCTATAATTGTAAAGATAATACATGGACATTGCATGACTAGTCGTCTCTTACGCATCCACCGCAAATACTCGCCATTTACAAATTAAGCGATTAATCTCGAATTTATCAGTTATAGACTTATAGACACAATTTATAAGTAAATTAATAATATTATATGATGCACATAAGATGTGTTAACATAAAATTTTACTTTGAAAATTCAAATGAGTTTAATTGCCAATAATAAATAATTTACCACAATAATTTTCAATGAGATAAATATGTGTTTGCTTATTTTAAACGCTTGTTATACAGTGCAATTTATCACAAAAATTTAAGACGTTGCTGCAGAATCTTTAATGTTTCATGCTTTACGGAAACGATTCCTTCCATGATTAAATTTCACAAGCATTTCTATTCCACTCTCTTCTACCACCTGGGGATGTATGCATTGAACTTCAGAAGCCAACAGTTCATTCACATAAACTACTAAAGGACTCACGGTGTACGTCATCATGAACGCATCTGCTGACACTAATTTCCATCCTTTACAGCTGCTTCAGAACGTATAATGAAAAAATAGGTGAAAAAATCTTTGCGGTTCGTATCCTCGAGATTGCAGTCTATAAATTACAGACTTCACACATATACACAGCTGCTGGATTTATTCCACTCTTGGTTTACAAAGGTAAAAGGAGGTAGCATGCGCCACGAAACGCTTATTTATTGGCGCACAGTCCCGAGGAAAGACTTTCGTGAGGGCGAAGGTATCTTGCGTAAATTGCTAAAACTAAGATGAAAGAAACGTAGCCCCAGAGGATATAATGAGACCTGATTTGCTGAGAGGATAATTTACGGCACTGCCCAGTAGTGAGAGGGATGGCCATTAAAGAAGTAATATGGAGATTGATGACGACGCTTTCGAAAGGACTCGAGGTATTAGAAATCCACGTTTTCCTACGGCAACCGAATTTTTAAGAATTATTATGAGTAACACGTTAAGGGAAGATACAGTTGATCGATTCCGTCTGAACACCTATTGAATTTCTTCGTATATATGCGGTCACACATTAATAAGATCAGCCTCGTAACTGGATATTTTAGCGCCCGGGGCAAATTACTAAATATGCGCCCTCTCCCCCTTCAAGAAATTATTTTCTATAGTTTATTTAGTTACTATTTGGATTTTTTGCGCCCCTTGCTTAGTTGCGCCCGGGGCAGATGCCCCGCTTGCTCCGGCCTAGTTACGGCACTGAATAGGATCATGAAACAATAACAAACTGGAAAGAATTCAATCAGTATTCTGAAGGCATAAAAACACAGTATGTATGCCAAAAGTATTAGAATCCTCTGAAAGGTCGTGTTTCGGACCAGTGCTTCTCAACCAGTAGGACGCGTCCCATTGGAAAGATGTAAGCATCTGCTAGGTGGGATGAGAAGTTTCAAAAATATTTATCATAAAGCTTTTTCTCAACCAAATTTTTTCAATATCCTTAGAATTTCCAGCAATGATTAATATAATACTAAAATGCATTTAACGAAAAATGTTACTTCTTAGAAAAGGTGGGGTTTTGTTACGGGACCAGGGATTTTTTACAAAACATTTTTGGGACACAACAATGAAGAAAGTTGATAGCCACTGCTTTAGATAATTATGAAAGAGTAATTCGGAAAGGGAAAGAGAAAAAACAAATGTAGAGACTGGAAAATGATTACAGAAGTAATAAAATACTATGTACATAAACACAGAAATCATTCGCTTTCAGTGAGAAATTTTTAGAGCAAATATCCGGTCAGATTGAATCGTGTGCAGTGTTTTGGCTGCAGCATACACAACATAAACCGTTCAACTTAAACTATAGGTACTTATTGAGATTAATTTTTTATTCGTATTTCCAAATTGCAGTAAACAGTGTTTTCCAATAACATTCTTATATCTTTTCCCGTATATCCCATTTTTCCAATATATTGCTATTGTTTTTTTTATAAATTTACCTCCAAAATATTTTTATTAAAATCCTCCATTATTTTATTTAAATATTTCTCTTATCTGCGGAAGTTTTGTCCACAATGAAACAAATGCAACCCCGTTCCTTCAACCGCTAAACACGATTAGAGGGCTGCAATGAAGAGAATATGAAAAGCGAGACTAAGGTTGACCCATCATTCACTATAAATGGTTATCGGGGAAAAGGTACCGTATCAGTACAGATCTTAGGAATGGGATGGGATGGTAAAAGATGTAGGCGTAAAAAAGAAAGGAAAGAAAACAGATAGGAATTACAAAAGGGGAAGAGTGAGGGGGAAGAAAATAAGGAAGCGAAGAGGAGTAGAGCCCAAATGCGGAATCGTGGGAATTGGGCTCCATACACACAAGGGAACTTGATTTTCAGCTCATCGCCCTTCCCTCTTCGAACCTTGTCCTGTCCCTTCGTGACGACCCCATGCCCTTCATGACCCAGCCACACGACATAAACAGAGTCGTCCCGGAGTCGGGGGAGGGCATACAACGGGCGAAATGGTGTGGGAGTGAGGTGAAGCGGAAGGGAGGAATTCGCTTCTCTCTTTGCCCCCAACACACATACGCGCCATTTGACGTTTATGCATACGGAAATTTATTTAAATGAGCAAGTGGTACGCCACCATTACCCAAGATATGTTTTCCCTACGCTGATGTACTTCGCTTGGTATTTATGACGACGAAATTATTTAAAACGAAGAAGTGGTCGAAACGGATATTTTATCTCTTCAGTAAGCACCCGTACACATTTCTGCATTATTTAATTACCGACTCTACTGTTTCATATTAGTACAAAGCACAACATTTAGCAAAATTCACATTCTTTTTCAATAATTAAGTATAGAATTTTAAGAAGTATTTTCTCTAGAATTGTTTGGTTGAATACAAATTTTTAATCTTTGTTACAGCTATTATAAAATTCTTAGAACAATTTGGACGCAAATCCTTGTATCAGCAACGAAAACAACTCCCACTTCCTTAGAGACGAACTTGCTACCCATCGCATCTACGTTATAAAATCCTACTCGTGAGTATTCACTATACTGTGTCACTGTTCCTGCTCCTGACATTTATAAATATACTTGCGTGTTTTCATCCGCCATACTTGAACTCACCCATGGATTTTGTTTTCTGCATAATACTACCGTTGTTCTATCCTTTCCAGTTATTTATTGTTATTATCTGTTGTTTTCTTAAATTAGCCGCTTTTTCTTTGATGGGTGGTCACAACTAACAATAAGAACTCAAATTTTTCAGGACAGCTTTTAGAAGTTTGTAAAAAAAGGCCTGCAGATCGGAACAAAGGATACTTAGGGCCTTTACCCATAAGTCCAAATCTTAAGAAGTGAACGAGACTGACTTATGCCCTTTATACCAATCTTCATTCATTCATGGTTTTCAATCCTAAGATTGGTTTGAAATGACTATGGAATATACACATGTGGCGTGGTGGTTTCCCTTTGCCTTCCACAACAGAATACCATTCTAAAGAGATAAATTTTCTCAACTAGAGACAACCCAACCAAATACTGAAAAATTGACTTGTGCGCTTTTGGCCGCCCACCGGGGGAACGTCAAGCTGATATTTTACCGCAGTTAGGAGATTATTCTCATTATCTAAAAAAAAAAGGCATCTCAGCATTAAGAGAAGTAAAATTTTGTAGTTCTGTGTATTATTGACCACCGTAGTTCACACGGCAAAACTAACTTCCAAACTAGGGCTAGAAAGTATGATCGAGTAAAAACTCGAATATCTGGGGAAAATTCCTATGAATTATCACCACGCGAATTTCAAATTTATAAGAGTGGATTAAACCATGTGAATGAGGAAGGTTAGCAGCTAACTTGAACTAAAATTGAGTGCAACGCTGATAGATCATAGGTGCCATAAGGTATTTACAGGTATTCTGAGATTTTTTATTAGGTATATATTAACTGACTTCGTAAGCATGAATAGAAATCCTGCATCCTTCGGTGAAGTGGTATCCAAGTATTCAATACATTATGCAGTAAAGTATGCATATTAACGCAAACAAATTAAATTGTTCTAAAAATAAATAAAGTCATTAATGACAAATAACTTAGTTTGAGTGCGCTGAGATAAGAATTAACAATACACTAGAGCTAATTTAAAAATTTTCCGTTGGTAATGCGGATAAGAAAAACGTAAGAGTAACGGCGATGATCGATCAGAAACAACAGTAATAGATGAAGAGATAGGCGAGTTGTTTTCCAGTAAAAAACATGCAGGGCCTAAAATTTGTAGACTTCCGGTTTTAACGCCATTGACCTTACCAGGAGGTCGGACAGCGGACATTACTAGCCGGTCTTTGATCAAAGGAGATGGCTCACGACCACCGAATGGCGGTAGGCATCAACATCCACTTACCAGCGACCCAAAGCCCCTTGATTCTAAATGACGTCACTTGCCGCAAGGGAGTGGTATACGACCTCTGCGCTATTTTCTCTTAATTCACTCTGACACGGAAACACGCAGAACTTCAACCGAAAGCTACGTGTCTACATGCAAGCTTAAGATTCTTCGTGCTAGTTGAATATTTCTCGATAATTTTAAAACTTGCTTTTTACGCTAAGATAAACGCCACGGATGCTTTCTTTTTAATTTTAAGATCCGTGAGTTTTAACATGCTGATCGACGATCCACTAACGCGAGACCTCCGACCTTGGCGAGGACGATGAAAGAGCGTGCGTCACTCCGCGTGGTATACCTACTTTTCCATTTCACGTGGAGCTGCCTTTTGCAAATAAACGACCGCAGTTAAAAGAAATGAGCAAAAGTTCTTAAAAACTTTCTCTTGTACCACTTAAAAGTTTTAAAATAATTAGAGTGGATCTAAATCGGCTGTTGCTGTTATAGGAAGATCGATTTAGGAAAATATTACGCGATTTGTTTCACACCGTTACGATGAGATTCCATGAAGGAATGGATTATGGCATATAACAAAATACCTCTCAAAACAAATAATTTCCTCCTCCGATGGCTTCGAGATTCAATAACTGAAGATATATCTCCTTACCGAAAATATTTTCGAGTAACTATTAATATGATTTCGCTTACTCTTCGTATACAGCATCGTATAATTTTAGTAACTACAGAAAACAATTTCATACAATAATTTACTTTCCCATTACTCCCGTGTCATGAACTTGAAGTAACAGTAACAGTAATACTGCATTTTTCTTCTGATAATTAGATACCTTTTTGCACTCATGCCTTATTTATTGTTCAAGACCAGAGGGCGATCATAAATTCTTGCAAAACAGCCTATATAGTCGTATACTAATAATTTTTTCCAAAATTTTCTCGGAAAATCAATTAAAGATATTGCGACGATCTGAGCTGTAATGCCAAAGAGATTCACCCCGTATTCTCAACGAGGATAATATACACGCATAGACACGCGCGTTATAAAGGCATCGGTGACGCAAAACTTAAGGAAGATCGTATTTTTCCATTCCTACGTAAGTGGAGAGAAAGATACCATAATGCTCTTTTAGGTTGCCCCCATATAGCACTTAAGAAAGAGAGAGGTAGAGTAGGAGTTAAGGAGGATGCGGTACTTGTGGCGTTATAAATGTGGAACTGCCAGCTTTCCTGGATTCCGCGTAATTGCCGAGGAGGGGGAGAGAGAAAGATATAGATAGGGTTCTCTCTTCCGGAGGGCGAGCGAATCGGTGAGGGAAAGGGGAGGACATGCAAGTGGTTCCCGTTTCTAGCTCGCTGACATATAACTCGTTTCTCGATGCGCGTTTTACCGCAGGGAGAGACACCCTCTCGTCAACGGGCGGGTTCAAGTTAAGGCAGGAGCGCACCTCTGAGAATCTACAAGACGAGTTATCCTTGGGAGACGCGACCCTTTCCCATGACCTTTTGGGGAAAGGATGAACCTCAACAAGCGTCGCCTCGTTTTCGACCTACTGGATTCTGTGTTACTGTTAACAATTTAACGGCGCGTTTATTCATTAATAAAAGTTTCAAGTCTAAAGAAATTAAGATAGACCGCAAAATGCCCTTGACTCATTTTAGTATATAATTCACCGCTGATCACTGAATTAGAAACCGGATCCGCCATTAGCAAAGACGTTGGTTAAAACATTCACGATATTGATCCCGGACATTTCTTTGAAGACTTTATAGTCAAGCTGACTTTCGAGGTCACATAATGAGACACGCTCCTTATCTTTTCGCCTTTCTTGTTTTCTACACAATTTAAAGTCATTAATAAGCTTTAAATCTTTATTTCATAGACCTCTTCTGTTAGAATAAGAAGTTGGCTTCAAATGATCTTTCTAATCGTCAAACCTGCGAATCTCTAATGTAAAAAATATCTAAGTGCTTAAATCACATTTATGACCAAACTTATGCACTCACGCATATAAGTTAAATTTCCATCCTTTGACTCTTGCTATGTAAGTGCTAGTTAATTTGACTTCAGATGTAACCAAGATATTCCGTTTAAATTTATATCATTGTCAATTTTCTTATTGACATTTACCAGAACATTTTATAACATTTAAAATATGGAAATATTACATACCAACTGAAACGCCCGGCTTCGCTCGGGAAAGAGTTTTCTTTCAAGTAGCAAACGATTTTTATTTCTGAATACTTTAAAAGTATCCACAGACTATATTTAGGCATGAATCCATTTGTACCCTTTATCTTGACGTTAGCTGTTCTTCCTCTACGGCACGCCACGGCGTGGATTTTTCTTGCATTAATCTTTACGTGGCTATCTCCCTTTGAGGAGGACAACAATTAAGAAATGTAGCTTTGTTGCCGCCTGGAAAATGGTCATTTAAACCGATACATTTTGCGTTTAAAGAAAGATTTCGAGCGATTTAGCATGTAATACGATAAAACACGAACAGAATTAAAATATTCAGTCTTTCTTGCGTAAAATACGCCATTTCCCGTGATCGTAAGTTAATATTTAGGTATATTTATATTCACATCAGTGAAGGGCTGCATGGAATTTTGGGGTTTCTCCACACCATTTCCCATGCATTCTTATAGAAATGGTATTTTGTTGACCCCATGGGGTATAAGAGACCCCACGGTCTGCAAACCTAAACCAAGTTCTTCCTTTGGTCCATAGGATGGCCCATGAAACTTTTGAATTCGATAGCTTCAACGACTATCTGATAAATAATTTACAGCTTGAAATAAATAATTTATAGTACAAATAACTTCAGAAATTGTTTCTGCGTAATAACGAATACACTTTAAATTATCTTTTGCTCGAAGCAGACACTGTACAGAAAAACAAGTTAGGATAGTATACAGTGCATCACAGTCTATCGTCAAAATAACTCTTGATATGCTCCATAAGGCGTGGGAGTAAACTGGATTTAGTAGGGATTTCTATCGCATCACCTCCAACGCCCACATTGAGCATCTGTAAACTTGATACATTTCTCATTTTCATGGCATTCGTTTTCCTTTTATGTGACAAATAAAGTAGTTATAAATGTTTGAAGTTGTGAAGCTACTTTGTAATCACCGTACATTGAACGAAGGCACATGATAAAACAGCGATACACCATCACCCGATCATGTCCTTCCGTCTACTAAAAATGTCTTCACTAACCTATGTTGGTGCATTAATAATTTTCGTATAACTACTAAATACTGCAAAGCGACATGTAAGAAATTATGCCAGAGAAATATTAAATTTTTATTTGTCGATTTCTTTTCTAATAAGTTGTAACTAATCAAACAATCGGAAATCATTCAAAATACCTCATTTCAGTATAGTATTTGCAATATTTAAGTTTGCGTTCTTTTCTTCATCCTAGATAATATATGTATTTCCTTCCGCTTACAAAATGCTGCATGCACATGTAAGAAAATTAAACGCATTTTCGTAATTATAGACGACATTATTTACTTCGCTTACTGCGAATATTGCTTACGTTGACAACAATTAAGTAACTATGCATGCATTTTTACTTTCTTCTTACGCAGTACGTATTTGAGAAAGTACTGTTTTCGTAAAAGAATCGAATACGACATTTAAACGGAAATACACGTCCCCTGAGTACGTTTTCACTAATTCTCGATGATATCTGCAGGCGCTATAACAAAAAATAATATTATGATCAGCACTCAACTTCAAATTTTAGATTTTTATTAGTAACTCGAGATCTAAAAAAGTTTTAGCTCAAATTGGTCAACAAGAAGTGGAGATTTACTTTTGTCATTTTTTTGTTTGTGATATAAATGTTTACAAGTTATTTTTGAAATATTGTTTCATAAAAAAGATTGTTTAAGAGATATTTACATTTATCTGAATTTGTTAATAGTTGCTAAGTGGCACGTTTGCTTCTGTTTCTATAATAACATTTTATAACTGTTGATAGCAATGCCTACGCTACCAAATTGTGCGTTAAAATTTATGCTACAATTCTCATCTCCCACGAGAGCACAGGTGCTAATGTGTATTCTTTCGATGCGCTTCTAAACATCACGCGCACACGAATCCTTTTCATATACTGAATCTT
This sequence comes from Uropetala carovei, assembly GCA_036926305.1. NCBI lineage: Eukaryota > Metazoa > Arthropoda > Insecta > Odonata > Petaluridae > Uropetala > Uropetala carovei. Next base: position 984,411 of record JAXCHB010000100.1, read on the forward strand.
TCGACGCATAAAACACGTTTTTAACAAAATATTTACTCTAAACTTTGGAATTATTTTAGTATTAACTTTATTAATAATAATTATAATAAAAGCTAATAATCACCCACTTTCACAGGTGATTATATAGTGAAACACGAGCAAGAGTTTCTAACAGAAATACAATCTGTATATGTGTTACGAAATGCTTTCGAAGAGAATCAGAAGCTAAGAAATCAAGCATCTTCATCATGAAAGTGGTCTATGGTCATAAAATAATTTTCAAGGCTCCGTTAACTCTCCTTAATCTTTCGAATGGAAGAAATAGTAGCTAAGAAGTCATACGGTAATTTGCATTATTGGCCCTTACCCATTTTTGTTTGAGTTTTCTCTACGTTCACTGGTCACTATTAGTGACCGATAGTCTCCAAGATATGATTGTTTTGAAATTTATATATCTCTTCCCATCATACCGGAAATTTTTAGAATCTCGCTTCAACAAGTATACTGTTCTTTCATCACCAACGTCCGGTGATTTTTATAACTCCTCTATAAAAAGAAAACAGCTTACTTCTATAGATTTTTTCCTAGGAAATGTAGCTTAGTAAATGCGTCGTCCGTTGAGACTTATAGATAGATAGAAAATTAAATATCACTAATTTTTTTTCGAAATACTTGTGCCATGTAATTAATGGTGTAATCATTAAACACTCATTGGAATAAATTTAATTTAATAGTTCACATTAATAGTTATCTTTTTCCTGGACACACCGCTTGTTTTCCGTGTTTAAAATTATATTTGACGAATTTCTTAGAAGAACTAATATATATTCCAACTCTTTCAAGTAAAGTTGTGACCTCAGCGGCGTTCTCAAACTTTCAGGTGACCAATTTAAACTTGGATAGATCATCCATCAACTTCTGCCAGAACCAATTCGGAAATTTTCTACTTTTTATATAAATGGCAATTCAATGTTAAGGAAATATGTAATTATCAACAGATGCGGACTCTAATCTGGTTCGCTCACACCTTATAATGGGACGTCTCTTGATTTTCTCTCTCAAAAATTTGTAATTCTATAAATCTTCAGCAGATTTTATGATTAAAATGATATAAAATTTTGCAATTAAAAAATTGGCTGTTTATTAGCATTTTCCATTTAAAAATTAAGGTTTTTGCTGATTAATGACAAATATTAGAAAGTTTTGCGAATGTTTTGACTTTATATGCTTAGTTTTATGCGATAAAGGATTTGTGTATCAATAAAATTAATATTTTCTACATTTTATTTTAATCCGTCACGGTTACGCGTTAATTCATATTTTTATGAAAACTCTAAAAGGGGTAAAGTATTCCAGGAATATGTGATTTAGTCCGTCAGCAGGCAATGAAGATCTTCCATAGTTTATACAAAATTGAGCCATTTCGATGGTCCAAAAACAAAGAACCTAAAGAATAACTAGTAATTGATTTGTGTGTATGTTATTTATGAGGTAATGGATTGAACAAGCCTAAAATTACAGAAACATGCCCCTACACGAACTTTTATGACTCTTCCTTGAACAGTTTTCATGAGTAGATACATAGGATCATAAAGACCTTTAGGGGCATCTATCAGACGTTACCATCGCTCGTTTAAATCTCCTTCCTATGTCGTATATCTGACGTAATGGATGCTTCATTCAGTGTAATTCACGCCTCACCACTTGATAAAGTAATACCTATCGTCTTGGAACGGCTCAAAAACACGAATCACCTTCACTTGCGTGGATCACCCTTAGGCACTCTTGTCGAACTTCACTGCGGTTGAATCTATGCCAAGAAGTGGATGGAATGACAAATAGTTAGACTTCCAGAAAGACAAGTTCTCAATTCCATTTCCGTATATATACTCCCCTATAGAAAAGTGGTTCGTAATTAAGACATAGATCGGGGAAACTGCCAAAAATTTATCATAAAAAAAACCCCCTTCGAATATATCTTCTATTTCATTTAAAAGGATAGAGACAGAAGTTACCTTATACTGAACATTCCATATATTATATACTAAGCATTATGCATATGTTAGAAAGGAATTCCGATCTATTGTTATCATCGATCTAATTTCAAAAGTTTTTTTATATAAAGTAACTTCTACTGTGAACATCTATTTAATTCAAAATTTTAGGTTTTATATAAATTAACTTTAAATGATTCAGAACCGGAACGAAGATAGGTGAGGGTTTGTAATCCAGTTTATTTATGCCTCAAATCTAACGTTTAATTTCTTTTTTATTACACGAATTTGGTGAACAGTGCTGAAATTATCTAAACCGAGATGGGAAAACTCAAGATTTTATGGGTGCGCTCTTTTTAATATTCTTTCACTTACATGATGAAGAACTAATTGTAACATATAGTTTAAATTTTCTAATTTTACGTTTTGTAATAGTCCGATTTTAAAAATCCTTAATCGCATATATCTATTAAAAATATATTTATTACAACTATGTCCAAATCGAATGGTATAAGAGTTTTATATAAATGCTCTTTAATAAAATGACAGCAAGACGTCTGAGAAAGCGCGAGCGGAAGGAAGATTTGTCGGCGTCGCTCTTGAATTTCCGTGAAATCTAGCGCTCATTCGACGGCGCGTGACCAGCGGCGAACGTAACGTCGCTGCACTTATATCCATTCTACCGACAATTCCCTTTTGAGTTCAACGCCGACGAGACCAGCTGCATTTTCTGGAATGTAGGAAGTTTTTAAGCAACGTGGCCGTATTTTACTGAAGTATGGCACCTGCAAAATGACTTAGAAGGAGCCAGGTGGTTTACCTCAACAACGACACCATATTCTGCATTTGAAATCTAGTTCTAGTAAAACCGGATGAACCGTAATTACATTATTCAAATCGAATACGCAGTTGTCGCTTTGCGAGATGAGATAGTTCCGCTGGAACTCATAAAATAAAATATAACGCCAGAGAGTTGCATGAGATTAAAAATTATAATAAGAAAATGTGCAAATATAGACAATTCATAAATAAAACAGAAAGAAGTATTTTGAATATACGCACTAATAAAATTTTTGAACATTTTTGAAAAATGTTACACTGTCATAGCCTTGATATATGCGAACAGGAATAATTTTTAATCGATTTTATACATATTCGTCGTTCGTTCCATTATTTTCGGCAACGGTCTCGTGCAATTAAATTAAATTGTATATATCTAGTGCGATGTATCAGACGACTCGAAGTAAAATGTTCTTGTTATTAATTTGTTATTATTTCTGTAAATCAGAGAGTACTTTGCACTCTTATTGTAATATGAATCTGAACATGCAAACATAGTGAGAATAAATGTGAAAAAAGTCCTTTCGTGAATATTTCTGTCTTTATACTATACAAAAACAATATAATATCAGATAAATTATGAAAATTGCATATTTATATTCCTATGATACCTTTAAATATATGAACAATATTTTAAAAACATTACTATGACTTATTATTAAATCTTAGACAGTGGGCCTTTGAGAACCCCCTCCTCTTTGGTAGTGCAAAGGATTGAAAATAGCTTCGTATTCCTGGGGTCAATACATCTAAAAGCTTCAAAGCTCGAAAATGTACGCTTATAATTGGTTTTAGAATATAAAAGTAACTTTATCAAAAAATAAGAAAGATATAAAGGAGTAAAAAATATTAAAAATATTTTCTCCACAAATTGTTTTTATCTTTCTTTATGATATTAAGTAATAATTTCCAAAACTTTGGCATCTTATGGATCTAGATATATATCATATATAGTAAATTAATCGATTCCACATTAATAGATAAGCTTAACCACTCCAAAATATTCTAATTTTTCTACATTGAAAATTTAATGTTTTAATGTTGTAGAGAGGATATTCCGATAGAAATTCTCGTTGCCCAATATGAATATGTACATTTAAATATTTTCCGTCGGAAAGTAAACCCAAATTATCGCTAAATTTACTGATTGTATTTGTTACAGGAAATTTTTCTTTCTTAAGTAGACACTAATGCTTTCAAGATAACTCCAAAAACGGCAAAAAAAAGTTAAACGAGTCAGTTCATTAGAGTTATAGCCATATAGCCCAAAATGAAGCAAAGTGTTTACTTTAATAATGTTTTTTTTTTAAATCCTGTATCAGCCCAAACCCACTCCTTTTTTTTCTGAAACCTGATTTCTTCCGAGTACCAGGGAAAAGGAGCAGATTGTTTTTTCTCCAATGTTCCCTTTTCCTCTGCTCGTCCTCCTTTCTCCGCCCACTTGCCCTCCAACCTCTGCTTCCACCTTCCTCTCCCCTTTACTCCCCCCCTTCCAAGGCCACGGCCTCTCTAGTTCCTATTGGCGATCTCTCCTATATTTCCGTTCTGCACGCACGTAACCCCAGTCCGTCACCCAAAGCATCAGACAGGTACATATATGGAAGGAGATGGAACGGGGAGAAGGGGAGGCGAGAAAAGGAAGGGGAGATTCGGGAAAAACCAATGGGAGGGAGGGAGTCGAGAGAAACTTCCACGCGTAAGAATGACCCTTCGGCCTCACGTCCAAGCGCGCGTAACGTGAGGGTCACGTAAAAAAAAGGCATTAAAAGGAATTCGTCACGTGAAAATCGCATAAAATGAGACGCCGCAACAGATACCAGGATAGGAAGCTCATAAAAATAAGAGTTAAATATCGAAGAAATTTGAATGAAATATTATTATAGTATACGGATAGTTTTACGCCCTATGTGATTGATAAATCGTGAAAATATTTTAAAATAATAAAGGGAGGAAAATTGGAGTAAAGAAATTTTTCGTGAATATTCCTTTAAACGGGAGAGAGGACGAAGAATGCATAAGGTTTTTAAAAAGCACGCATCCGCCTTTGGCTGGTAAAATAAAAGAAAATAATTGTTTTCGGTACAATAACTGCCGGTTTTCGTAGTCTCTTTGTAACCCGATCCTCCTCCCCGATGAAAGAGGTTAGGGCACGGGTCAAAGGTAACGCTTTTCGAAGTCCCCGCAGAGAGCTTTTCCAACAAACCAACTTCTGGTCTCTTTTTTTTCGTTTTTCCACTCAACCTTCCCATCTTCTTTTTCCCTCTCTCAAAGTCGATGCGGTTTATTAACAGTATTTTATTTTAATTTCATGAACATCGGAATTTTCTCCATTAAAATCCTCGAGAACTTGCTTATTTACAAAAAGAAATTGTTTCTTTTTTCCTCGGACGTGCGTTTATTTCGAAGTTCATTTTAGCGCTTTTAGCGCTTAGAGATTCAAGGTGGCAATTCAAGCATCTGACAAAATATATGAGTAGAAGTCACCGATTTCCATATTAAAATTACTAAAAGGAGGTGCTAGTTTGGAGGTGTGAAATTGGAAATTGCAAAAAGAATGAGGAACCGAAAGTGACTGAATGATTTGTAGCTTATTTTTAAAGGTAAAAAAATGTGTTTTAAATTGGAAATAAATTTTTATCTTTAAAAGTGATTAAAAAACAGATGCTTCAGGCTCGTATTTGCCACACGAGATTTGCAGCGTAATAAAAATGCTTTTGAGTAAACCATCTGCTCATTCGGGTGAAGTATTTAACTAATACAATTTCCTATAAGTACTCCAATACAAGCATATATCACTGTACCTTTTCATGTTCATAATTTTAGATTAAAATTTAAGAAACAAAAATAATGAATTTTAGCATTAGGGCTCGTATACATACGTACTTACATATTAAGCTTTATAAACCTGATTAATGCGTAAATGCTACACTCAGAATACAGTAAGTACAAATGGAATTTAGAAGGAACAGAATGAATTTCGAACAGAATGAACATACATTCTTGATGATCTCCTGAATTCGGTCAGCTGTTTTGTCTATTTTGTTACCAACAGTTAATATGATGAAACCTAACTAAAAATTTCAGAGTTACTTGGATTTTGAGATTAAATATAGACAGTTATTACAACAGAGACTAGGTTCCACATTGAAATCGATTGGGTTCTTTATATGTATAGTAAGAATATAAATGCTATTTTAAAACATTGAAATCTACATAAATATAATCATATCAAAGATGGAGAAGTACCATTCGGCGTGAGCCTTTCAAAAGTCGGAGAAATTAAATCTTATAAACACATTTGATAATATTTTTACAGAATCAATTGATCTGATTCCATAATGGACCAGAGCGTTATTAAGAAATAATATATTATCACAAATATTCGGAAGAGTCCGCTTTTCCTCTCGCGAAATGAATTCCTTAGCTAGGTGAAACGAAATCTCCCAAATCTCCTCAAAATTATAGCAAAATGTTTCCTCAATTTGTCATTTAATTCCTTGAGCTCACCAACCATTTTATCGCCACTAATTGTAAGATACATGTTTCAGACGCCGTCCTACGTCTACCCCGCAGATGCTACGTTATACCGCATCCTTCTCAATCTCTTCCTCTAATTGTAAGCTGGGAACGGCCGTCCCTCGTTTATCAAACCTATCTCGCCATCCGATCACCTAGTCTTAGCGAGAAAAGCCGTTTCCTATGAAATATGTCGGAAAGAGATCTCCAGAAAACCGGTAGGCGTGCTATCGTCAGAGCAGTCCTTTTTCGCCTCCAGATCGGCTGAACGAGGGACAGCCGTCGCCACACGAAGCTTCCCGAAAGCAGTAAAACTGCGAGAAGAGGGCAAGTCGGAGATAAAATGAAGCGATCCTAAAGGAGATCACGTAATTTTTAACCAAGACAGACGAGAATTTTCCTAACAGATTTCGCTTCTCGGAGGATAAGAGCGCGTGGAGTATTTGGCAAACAAATCGCACCGTGAAACCTTTTTTCGACAGACTTTAAAGAAACACGGGGCAATAAAGCTACGGTATATTTTGGCGATCGCCATCAAAGAAGAAAGATAACCGTAGTTCGGGTATAAAAATAATTATAGGAATCGGACATTAGTAAAAAAATTTAACGATTAAAGCCTTCTTACTGTGATCGAGTAGAACAGCCTATACTTAAAAATCCGCACAATGGAGGTGAAATTTTTCCGGGTGCGTTGACTTTTTAGGAAGTTTGAGAACTCTGACCAACAACTGTTTCTCCCCTAACGAATTCTCTTACGTCCAGCTTCCGAGTCTTCTCTTTCTCCCTTTGCCTGCATGCCTCATAAATTTCTCTCCCGTGCACTACTATTACATCTCAGTCCCGTTCGCGGATCTGCGTTATGACTGCACTATTATGTCCCACCCCGTAATATGTTCCCTTCATAAATCGCCTTTTATGCTCTGTACCCACTATCTTGCACCATATTCACCAATCATTTAACACTTAACTGGTACTGCTTATCCGATTTCTTGCTTTTCGTTTCCTTCATCCCACTATTCACAACCTATATACTACAGACTACTTTTTTAATACGGTATAAGGTGTTTCACTCTTAGCAAAAGGTCTTTTCAATGACATAATTTTCTATATTTAGTATTTTTAATTATCGATAAGTAAGGATATCTTATCTTTATTTGGATCTAGCAATGGCACAAAACCGATTTTTACGCGCACGAAATCACACGATTCAGACGGGAACAAGGAAAAAACAAAAATGTCCCGCCTCCAACTTTGCTGACTCCCTTGATACAATAGATGCCACCTAGTTATTTCTAGAAGGGTATTTTCCGATTAAACTGTAATTAAAACATTTCACGATAAAATATCGAAACCAATGGGACCTTAGTTTCACTTATAAATGTGCTCACATAAATCATATCGAATTTTGATCACTGGAAATCAAAAATATCATAACCGGCAACATAAACCTATTGATTGACAATGTAGTTTACCAGTAATTTTTATATATAAGCTTCGTGATTATCTATTTTTATTGTCGCACTTTTGAAATCTTTTTTAATTGATCAACAGAAACAACCTTAACAATGTCTACCACTTTGAAAAATGACAAGGAATAACAACATTTTACTACAAGTTTGTAATTATTTTCCAATATTATTTGCGAATCGTTTATCTTTATGGGGCTCAGATTGGGAGTAGAAAGAGAGGAGAGGTAGAAGGAGGAGGGGTAAGTTAGGAGATGAAGGAAGTAGTGACGAGACATTGAAAAAAGTTGACTCTGGCACAGAGTAGTGAGGTAGGGGGACAAGAAAGCTACCGCAATTAAGGACATCTTTCGCATCTAGTGGTTGCTGCAATATTTTCTCTCGCGAGCAGGCTGTGTAGCGCTACCATGCGAAATTGCATCACCTTAAAACATAAAAGCGCTAAGTGACGTCTCGCCGGAAAGAAATCATTCGTCGCGTAGATCTATCTACATCTCTTGTTCTCTTTAATTTATGATCGTATCTTTTATGTGATGCGGTAGCCACACTCTTAACTGTGCACTCGATTAATGTTTTTCAGTATTTTCAGAGCGAGACTCATAACCGCTACTAATTCTAAGATACTATCTCCTTTATCGAACAGGATGTTAAAAATATGGCACACTAAGTCCATAAATTTTTATGTGATGCTCAGGATTCAATTATTGAAAAAAGTGGAGGAAAACCTTATGCTTAAGGTGATAATTGATGAACAGAAACGGGATACTTTGAGATCAATGTGTACGGCGGAAATGAGTGCATTTATGATTATATTTTTTAATATCATTGTTTATATGCTTACACGTATATAATAAATAATTGTTCGTTTTTATATTATTTAGGCATTATAATTTATATTTAAGAGCAAAGTGCTACGATTGCTTATGAGAATTTTGACACTATCTTTCCGAAACAATCGAAGGAGTGAAGAAAAAGACTGATCTTATACGATTAGAGATTCTATGTATCATTTTCGCGTGATACAGACAAGCTGTATAATTTAATGGATGGCAATATTGTGCGAGCTGTCGGACTTTATCCTGTGTGAACAGTTCAGATAGATTTTAAAGCATTCTCGATTTTTTTTTGGGATCGTCTTTGATGGAATTTCGATTGGGTAATAAGTCATCCAATTACTTGCATAAATTAACACCTGCTGTTCTGTCGGCTGTAATCCGGTGTATGTTTAGTTTTCATATCCATTGTACATTTTCCGACTTATTAGCGTTTCCATGCAAAAATTTCTATTGTTTTCTCTAGAATTCGTATAAATTTCATTCAAGTTGCCACAGACGCGGGATTACTTCCTCATGAAAATGCATTTCTTCAGAGCTTAATGTCTCGGGAATCAATTGGTTTCTACGTTAATTTTTTGTGCTTTCGTTATTGAGATGTAGAAAGTACTTTTAATTTCACCCCAGCATTGAATCATTCACCAAGTTTTCGAACATAATACTGATACACCCCGCTAATTATCGATTAAGATGGATAAATTGAAAACTATCCCCAGTACGGCAAACTTTAACGTAGAAAATATCCGGGTATTTAAAAAAATTGAATATTCTTTCGCAGATAGAAAGCTAAAAAAAATCCTACAGATTAGTTAGCGACTGTCATTATTGTTAGGTCCATATTTCACACGGCCTTTCGAGTGTTGACCCCGCTAAAGCCTCACCAACTTCTATAAAACACTTCATTGCTTAATTAGCATTTTTTACTCCATCGTATAAATTATCTTACAGGAATTTATTTCTCCCTTGTAAGTTTTATGATTTACGTAAGCTTAAGTTGGCTAAACATAAAACCGATTCCAGGAATACAAATCAGTAATGCCATTTGAATTTGCAAGACTCCCAAAAAAAATCAAACTTGTTCCATCCATTATCCCAGTAAATCGTATTTGGTAAACGTTATGTAAATGTATGTGGGCACACGGCCAAGTATCCGCCCATCTCTCGTCTTATCTTGTTTCATTCACCAAAGAATACATCAATAGCCACGTGGCAATAATATGAGAAAGAAAGAATCAAAAACCGCTTCACAGTTTTCGGGTTCGCAGAAATAACGGCAAAGGACCCATAATCGTCCGTAGAGAATTGTTTTGATTGAGCCGAGAGTGGAGATCCTGAGGGAAACCCGGGAATAATAGGAGAACATGATGATACTGGAAGGTTTCTACATCGGAAGAGAAAATGAAAAGATCGGTTCGAGAAAATTTGGGGCACAGAAAGCCGCTTCCAACCCATTCAAAATTGAACATCAATATAACTCGTACTGCAAGTCTTATGCGGCCATCGCCGTCCACTTAATGAGTTTGATAAACCATGCCGTGGCATACAAACAAAAACCAGTCATATAGACACAGAGGTCTTGTGACCAATATAAAAAAATAAAATCGAAGGACAAATGTGTCATTTATCTCAGACAATTTTCTTTATCTTAGGCATGTTAAGTATTAACAGTATTGCATATTAATGGTTTTCTGAAGAAACGGTACTCACTCCCGCGTTCCAAAATAGATTAATTTAGTCAACTTAACATAAGAAATGCAATTTACCTTAGATAAACCATCTCACGGCCAAATATATACATATGTTCCTATTAAGCATATGATACTGTGCGCCATACTTTTAATGTCTATTCCTACCTAAGGTACTGACATTTGTATTATAAATGGATGTAACTAAACAACATTATTCAATAAACTACCGAATGAGGACGTTTTCCTTGAAGGAAAGTATGTACACACACTGCGTAACTTTATTCAAAAGAGAAATAAACAGTATGGCGTCTTCGACACGTGCAGTAGTCGTCACCCAAGTTCAAGTTTTTGCTCAGGAATCCTGTGCGTAATCAGTCCTCAGATTGGTCCAATTCTACAAACAAGGTGGGAAGACCCGAATGAAGAACCGAAAGTACCTGTTTGGAAAGCAGTGGCGAGGTTCAATCCAAGTGAAAGAGGTGTAGTCCCAACCTTTCCCTCCCCAAGCTATCTACCCTCTCCTCAACCTCTTTCAGCCTCTCCATTCCCGACACCTTTTTCCGGCGCCGAATCAAGAACACTCATTGTCCGAAGTATTGCTTTTAAAGGCGGAGGGTTTGAGAAAAAGAGAATGAACGGAATCAGTGGACGAAGCAGTTTATGGCGTCGAGATATTCGACAGAAGCAGGGAAATGTGAGCGGTCCCACCCTCTTCCTCCCACTTTCACTCATTCCGATAAAATGAATTGAGCAGCCGTTGAGGCTTCAATATCTTCTACACGGAGAAAAATAGGGCAAATTTTTCAGGCATTCAGTACGCGTCATTCGTTTTGATCGAAACGGAGACACGCGCAAAAAGAGATGAAAGTGTTGCTGTTTTTTGTCGATACAAAATTCTCACATGCTAGTTATTCATTGAAAAAATATTTCTCTTTATGTGTGAGGTTTGTATACATAAATGTTCATTATTTATCTAATATCAAATGCGTAATAATTAGCAAAAAGTAAAATCTGCCCTTCAACTTTTTAAATAAAAAACAATATAACCGCGAAGCTCAAATACTCTATAAATATAGCTCATTTCATAAATTGAAGACGTCAAAATAATTAAAATAAAATGTATCTGAAAAGGTGAGATATTAAAGCAAAACATGAAAAATAAAGCTTACTCGTAATAGTGACACATATGTTGTTAATAACATTTATATGTAAAGATGAAGGGTAAATGATTAAATTCGTTAACATGAAATCAAAAAAAGTCTTAAGTAGTATCCTTCTAATAACATTAATTAACTGATAGAACTTAATTGGACATTTATTTATTATTTAAAATTTCGTCATACTACTAAGCATATCTCTGTAAAATTGATATTTCAAAATCAAATAGTTGTTTTTAAAAAAAGTTTTCAATAAAAAGGCAATATTTTTTTCAATGATAGTTGTTCTTGTTAAACTCCAAGATGTTACCTAAACTGATAAATGATTACTGAAAAATAATTCTTGAGATATATTTTTTCACAATAAATTCATTTCTAATTTTCAGAATGTTCCTTAGCAAGCTTCGTGAGCTCCGCCGGGGACGAGAACTCTATATCAACACAAAGAATTCCTCTCATTTTTCTACCGCTTAAGGGACAAAAGATTCACCCCAGTATTGTGATCAGGATCGACGGTAAGTAAAAGAATGGTCCAGATTGTAGGAAATCTTGCACTGTCCCTTACTTCGAATAATCATAAAACATATATAAAAGACAGTGTCACTTTGTCCCTTTGTCATGTAATGCTTTTTGAAGGTTAATATCTCACAAACGACTGAACCGAATTTGATGAAATTTTCAGGATAGCATTATGATATAATAACAAAACATTTTAATATATCGGTAATATATAAAAGCCTTATTCTGTCCCCATGTCCTTTTGTCACTTCCTCTGTCACCCTCTGAACCTCAGAAATATACCTGGCAAGAGGGGACTAAGGTCAGCTTTTGAAGCATAGATAGATACTCGCGGCGAGGGTTTCGAACCTTCGCTCGGATCGAAGGCAACCCTCTTAGCAGGAGGTATGATTTCAGGTCAAAGAAGACTGCCTCAATTTTATTTAAGGATAATCGATCATCCCCGTCATTTTTATATATTATAATTGCAAATAAAAACTCGTCGATACCACCTTTCCGAATTTGCTAAAAAAAATTACAGGAGCAAATTCTATAGTATTTTAAGTGAACTGCTATGTTGGCGAACGAGCAAAATAATTCATCAATCTTTCAGCTTCAGCAATTAAAATTGTACATAATGAACTTTTGCGTGCAAAACAAGAAAAGCTAGCTGTACCCGGCGTAACATATGCCAATCTAGCAGAACTTAAAGGTTCTTACTTAAACATTCACACATTTATTCTTTTTTGAACTTACATTTTCTAATAAAAGACTTCTCCAAAGACACAATTGTCAATTTCTGGGTTCTTTTCCGACACTATAGTAAGTGAATCAAAAGATCTGACTCTTGATAGAGCAACATATAATTGTCCTTGACTACTAACAGGCTTAGGTAGGTAAAGGCCTATTTTATCAAACGTTTGGCCTTGTGACTTATTGATTGTCATTGAAAAAGCCAATCGTATGGGGAATTGTTTTCGTTTGAAACTGAATGGTAAATTTTTGTCTGATGGAATGAGTGGGATTCTTGGAATAAGTACCGTGTCTGAGTTTGCTGCACCGATCACTTTTGCTTCGATTATGTGTGTATGTATTCGAGTAACAGTATGTTTTGTAGCTTTACATAGCCCTATCAATGGCATTAGGTTTCTAAGGAGCATGATAACGGCTCCTACTTTAAGTTTCGGTTCATGTGGAAGCATTCCGGTTGAAGCTGTAGCCCCGCATTGTTTGCGCGGATTTCTTTCAATTAATTTATTAATAATAATGTGAATCAATTAATGGTGCAAATGGCATCCCCATAGAAAACTATTCTATTAAAGACGTATTTTACTATATTCTTGCATTATTGAAACATTTCCCTCTCTCTCTCTCTCCCCTCCCTCTCCCCCTATCCCCCCCTCTCTCTCTCCCCCCTCATCTATCCCCTTTCCCCTCTCTCCCTTCCACCTCTCTCTTTCCACATCTCTCCTCCCCCCTCTCTCTCCTTTCCCCCTTTCACCCTGTCTTCTTTTCCCATTACCCTCTCTTTTACTATATTCCTGCATAACCCGTCCTCTCCCCTATTTCCCTCCTCCCTCCCTCCCTATCCACCTCTCTCCCGCATCCCCCTCCAAATCTTTGTCTCTCCCCTTTTCCCTCTCTCTGTTCCCCTCTCTCCTTTCCCCCCCTCCCTTCTCCTCCCTCCTTCTCGCCTTACCCACTCTTTATTTAAACGGCTAATAAAACATGTTCATTTTACGCTCGTAAGCTATATACGTTTTTACAACAATAGGACTTCGAGCACGACAATGTCCGTCGTCAAGGTATTTAGCGTTAAATTGTAAACTATTGTGCAAATTATGTGCATTAAACCTAAAATGCGAGCGACTTCGAATCGTAAAAAAAAGACAATAAGAATAAGAATTTTTGATCATTTTTCTTTAAAACGATCCGGGTCCGAAGCTCGGATGCCAATATTTCGAATTTATATGAGCAAATGAATAAAATCCTGCATTTCGAAAAGTCGAGTTGTTGCAGACATCCTAAGGCTTTTATATATATACTAGTGTAATGCCCGTTGAAATATCAACGGAAGAATTATAGATAGATAGATTATTATTATTTTCATTTAAAGTAATTAATGTCACACTTATACATATGAAATATTTTGTCATGTACAACATTTATAGTGAATATTCTGTTGTTGACGGGCTATCTTTAGTTAAACTTAAAATAGTTGCCTCTCTTTCCTTCCCTCCCCCTCCCTCTCACACCCTCCCTCTCACAACCTCTCTCTCCCTCTACTTTCCTCTCTCCCCCTCCCTCTCGCTCCCCCCTCTACCTCTCCCTCCCCCTCTCTCTCTCTCGTATTAAAAGCATTCAAAGCACGTTTATACCCATAAGGATTGAATTAACAATATGATATAGAGGTCTAACAATGGAATTGGTAGGCAAGACAACACCCCGTTAAAATGGCAAGATTTCGTCAGACTGTGTGAATTAAACGTTTACACTGAGAAATTTCGAACTGTAGGCGGAAAAAGATGAACGGAATAAGAAACTTTATAATGTTTTCTTCAAAATGGTTTATATCCGAAGATTGTATGCCAAATATTTCTAATTCTAATTTAAAAAAGAATGAAAGTCTGCACGTCGTAAAGTCGATTTTACGTGTTAACTTATTGGAAATGAAAATTATCCCCTGAAGCCAAACTCGGATATTTGATCTCGAGTTAGATATATTAAAACGTTTTGCTATTATATCATAATGCTACCCTGAAAATTTAATCAAATTCGGTTAAGTCGTTTGCGAGATATTAAACTTCAAAAGGCATTACATGACAAAGGGACAAAGTGACACTGTCTTTTATATATGTTTTATGATTGACCCACAAGTGAATCTAAACGTTCGATGTATCAACCTTACGGAGTGAAAAAGAACATTGTTTATGCTGATAAAATTGCTTTGTTTTTGGATTACTTATAATGAATATGCAAATTATACAAAAAAATATCCCAAGGTAAGTTTGTGAGAACGTTGTTTCGGATCATATAATTACATTTCCTTTGAATTTTTAATATAGTCTAACAACTTTAAATACATACGTAAAAGACTCCGTTTGAAAATTACAGTCCTGCAAACTTTAAAATTTATTCTAATCTATTCTCTGCCAATGTGGTAGAAATCAACACAGGAAGAAAATATAATGCAGCTACACCTAACGGAAAAAACGCAAATACACTAAAAACAGTAGAGAAGCTATGACGTTCATACAAATAAAAAATGCTATGCGTGCAGTCGAAATAGTTTTTTAAGGGAATCGGGAACAAACTTTTATTATTTCTCATTTTAAAGATTCTTTTTGGCGTATGATTATTACATTTTCTTTCTTTTTATAATAATAAAAAACAAGATTGCTAGTATAACATGAAATTAGAAACCGCTTGGGCATAATAAAAATAGTTCTAGAGCGGAAAGAGTTTAAATCTATCATTACTGAATTATACAATTTAAAAATCTAAATAATCCCTTTAAATGAGAGATTGCGCCCCTCAAAGATTATAAGTCATTATTTTCCCTTTTTAGCCACTTCTTTTTTTTATCAACCTACTCACGCACGCAAACTCATTTCTAGAAAATCGAAAGGCTAACTTTCTCTTGTTTGGGAAACGTCCTCCTGCTATTCTAAACGGGATTCCCGTTATAGATTCAAATTTCGGTAGCAGAAGACACAAAGCTGTCGCAAGGACACCGTGTAAGGAAAGCTAAAAATTTTATTTTGTCTTCTATTTCTTCGCCCAGTCGTGAAACACGGAAAAACGGCCATTTTTTTCCAATCGCTGAAAATCAGCCTGTCGAAAAATCCAGAAAGAAACGAATGAAATAGAACTGAGGGTAGCACCTACACGGGTCGTTGCCTACAAAAGTTGCTCTGCAGCATTTCTCCTCACCTTTCACCGGCAAATTAGAATTTTTGACATTTCTTGGGCTAGGAATCTTCCCTGCGAGTGTCAGCGGTGACAAACCCGTTATACTCCACGGGCGGCATTGGCATTTCACCTGGAGTTAATACGACCTTCTGCACTCGGCTGAAAAAAAAACCGACGTCACATTATCACAACAGGACACGATTGGTAACATTTTCTATCTCGAAACTGGACACTTTTAAAATTCCTGGATAGATATATTATTCTTCCGGATAAGTTTGCCCGAGAAAGGAATGCGTTCAATGCTCAAAAATGTTAATTATTTAAAACCCCTTTGAAACACCTGAAGTGAAGAAGAAAGGAATAAAAAGACTGGAAATACACAAAACCGGAAAGTATAATTAGGTGAAAAAAGGTAGGTGAGTTAGTTATGGCTTAAAAATACAAAACTGAAAGTATTCGTACGTTCGGAGGAATGATGCTCAAAAAATCACAGAACTTTTTTCATGAAATTTGGAATAAAATAAGGGAACATTGCATTTATAAAAATCCTTAAGAGAAAAGGGAATGTATACATTGTCACGTGTTACAATTTTAAGTGGATATATGACCTGAAGTAAGAAGATACGGAATAATAAGTTAGCAGCACGCGCCTGAAAAAAGAAACTCTTCATTCATCTGTACTGTGAATTTTCATTTACATATCCTCAGCTCGAAGGTGGTTCTGGAACTTTGCTCTCTTTTTTTTCAAAATCACCAGATAGAGAAATAGATGGGAAGGTTTCTATTCTTCAAGTGTGAGAGAGAGAGAGAGAGAAGTTTTCAAAGCTAATAATTGTCTAGTGGTTCTGGGATGAGAAGATACTATTCTGGCTAAGAAAGCGGACGCATTCCGTAGGAGATGCGAGAGAGGCGAGTCTGCCAACCTTTTTCTTTAGCATACAAAAAGTTCGGATAACTTATTTCGAATTAATTTCTGTCCATTTTTAGGCTCCTTAGCAAATCATCAAATAAAAAGTTTTCGGCACGCTGCTCAAAAAAGTTGGCCGTCGGGTATATGCATTACTTTGCTGATGAAAACGTGATTACCTTAAAGACTACTCAATTTACTGTGACATCACTCGTCTTTACCTAGCAAACCGTGCTATACTTCCTTCCTTATGCACATATTTAGCCGTTCCAAAAACATGAAATATCACTTTCTCTTTTCATTACCTACTCAATCCAGAGTAAATACACGAATAAATGGCTGATTTACATATTCCTCATTTGGCTCGGTGGTTTATATTTCAAATAATTAGAGAATCGTACAAATTACAATAAGCAAATATTATAATTTCTTTAACTAAGACATAAGAGAAAATAATTCTGATTGGTACAGTTATAAATCCGATGGTACAATTGAAGAAACGTGAATGCTATAATTACATAATAATGCCAATGGTGATTCATCGATATAAGATTTTTAAAAACTATTAACTAGGTTAAATTGCTATCGTAAATTAAGAGATGAAGTCTACATTCAGAATAAAATGAATCCACACTGATTGTATGTCTTTACAGGAGAAATACAGATTTCCTTAGAACAGAAAAACGACGTACTGCGAGAATACAATATTTAAAGACGCATTTAGGTAAAAGTATAAGATTACGGGTCCAATGAAAAAACAAGTACATATATCCTTGTATACTTGTATACCCTCTAATAAAGGAGTGGGCAAACACTTTACGTGGCAGGCCGCATTAACAGTTGGGAATTCTTAGATGGACCACATTAACATAAAGAACCCTATTAGTGAAAATCGATCATTAATAATACATTAGCCTCATTACATTACTGTAAAAATTTTCAGGCCATAATTTTAATCAAAATATGTGTAATCATTTGTATTGCACATCACGACTCGCTTTCATATCGACATCGTGGCCCACATGAAATTCTCTTGCGGGTCTGATATCACGTATTATAGTTTCCCCACCCCTACTCTAACAGATATCAGCTGCTAAATAATAGGTGGTCAGAATCCCCACTGGAGATTTTTGGGATAATTAGGAGATGAGGACGCGTTGAAATAAAATGTGGAGTGTTTGATGTGACGGAAAGAGGAGGAGAAGGGGCTCAGAAGATCCATTAGCTCCGAAATAGAGAACGAAGCCACCAAGCGAAACTCGGCGAGTATTTAGTAGTGTTAGGGTTCGATGACCCAAAGGAGTAAAAGAGGAAGCAAAAGGAGAATGATAGATGGAACTGTAATGATGAAGAGAGGAAGAAGGAATGGGAGATGTAGACGGATGGAAACTAAATAAAGGGAGAGGAACGGGAGAGAATGGTAATGAGGGATAGGACAGAGAAGACACGAGGGAGGGGGAAGGATGAAGGGTGAGGAAAAATGCGGTCGAGGGAATCGTAAATTGGAAAGGAGGGATAGGGAAAGCTAATGGATACAATAATGTGCCCGGATAGTTACAGTTCGTTGCGGCATCTTAGATGGATAAATTTACATCGTACATATCTTAAGTATATTAATACTACTTTAGTATCACTGCATTCAACCAAATTCAAAAATAAAAATGATTGACAAATTTTATTAAAAATCTTAATGAAACCATCTTAATAATGCTTAATACAATTCGATCATACAAGTCATTCTAGTGGCGATAGTTCAATTAATTTGTCGAAACCCTTAAAAATGTGAAAGTTATTTCGAGTAATTGGTTTTAGACTCTTTAGGGAAACGCATTACTTAAGATGCTACGCACGTTTTTTGGACAAATCATGAAATTATTTACACTATCTCAAAAAGGACAATATATTCTTAATGTTATTTACATGTTAAAGAGTCTAATATTCATATTAAACGCAAAATTTAAAAAATTATAAACTTTAATCTCCAGCATTGATTTCTACTGACAATGAGTGATATTTGAATACATTAATGAATACAACGGAGGAAAATAATACCAAATTTATTTTGTAAATGACTAAAGAATTTCATGATGAGTAATAACTGTCTATGCTAGTTATTATATTAAATACAGATTAAGAAATATTTTCTCTAGCATAAACATTTTAAAGGAAGTCAATGGGGTGAGCAGGAATATTCTAGTGTTAACGGCACCCTTATCAAAAGTTAATTATTTTTCTGGATTGCATGTCACGGAAAAATGAATATACAATGGAAAGACTAAACTGCATAAACTGATCGAATTTATAAAATACTCTTTCCTAAATGATACCGATTCCAATTATCTTCTGGGGATTGACATTAATGTTAAATATAATATACTCTTACTTATATTACATCAAAAACAGCTAATAAGTTTATTTTTTAATTTCGAACAGATTGAAATCATATAATATATAAACATTCAGCTTCTTTTTAAAAATATAAAGCGAAAATATTATGCCCGTTGGACTTATCCCGTGAAAGCAACTTATTTGCTTAACATCAAGAAAGTGGAATATTCATTTTTCCATGAGGCAGAAATAAACTAAGAAATACTGTCAACAGCTATAATTGCCTTCGGGGAGAGATCCTGTTCGTTTACCTCTACCGTAGACATCTACCATTAGGCTTTAGAATGCGGCCTAACATAAACAAAACGGAAAGAATTTAAATCGCTGTTGGTGAGTTTCCTCGCAAATTTATTCGTCTGGTCAGTTCAATTACTGAACTATCGCAAAAGCAGTACAGAAAGTATTCCTCCATAATCTTGCATTTTTAAGTTAACGTGTCAACAATTTTCTCTGTCACATATTAACACGAAAGTCAATTCTCTCTATGGTACACGTTTCACTGTATAGATATTATAAGAGTAAACATTAATTTTTTTTAAATAATTGCAGAAACACCGTTTCGAATTGTGACAAAATATTGACGTTATTATTCAACTTTTTGTTTTCCCATCAAATTTTTTAAAGTTAAATTTAAGATTATGTTTAGTAATATTTAAATCTCTAGTTGATTACAAAAATGTCCTATGTCTCTCACTGCTCATTTTAATGAATTAATAAATATTCAAATGAAAATATTAATCGAAAAAATGTTGATCACTCATTTCAATTAGAATTTCATTAAGATGTAAGTATTAATTAGACTATTATTTCTTCATTCTCTTGAACTTTCCGCATTTAACAGCCCATACGCATCAATATGATTATGTGATTTTTCGCGTACTTCATGATTCGCAATAATGAGGAAAAGACAAAGCAGCGATTCGGGAGGATTTCTCTCTTTTAATCAGTGTGAGCGTGCGTGCGAGACCGTGAGCAAACGGCCATATTCAGCAAAAAAGGAAAAACAGGTTCAACAAGCGCCATGTGGTGACAGAAAATGCCATAAGGCCTAATCCCTGAAAGAATGGCAATCACCATGAAGTTGCTCAAAATGATATACGATCAAGCCAGTGTAAGCTGATGTAGAAAAATCTACATTTATTTGATTAGATCCTAAAACAATTACCTAAAATCAATTTTGTAACCTAAGAGGTAATCGTTTTCAAAAATTAATTAAAAGCAACCGTAGGTGATCTACTTTTTTCGCAAACAAATCACTTTTAAATAGTAGGGAATTGTTGCATTGCGATCCATTTTAAACATCCCTGTGTTTATTATAGATGTGGGAATGCTGTCCAATACATTCAACAGAGAGCCATCTGCTGTTAAAATTGTTATATGAGCCTTCTTTTATTGTGCGAACTAAAAATTTAAAGTAATATAACTCTATAAAATGTTTGAATTGAGATACATCCTGATAAACTTTAATTTAACATAGAAAAGTGTTAATATTATATCTTATATGTATATAAGATATAATGTAGCATTTTAAATAATTTGCAATGGTTTCCCTTCTTCATTAAAAAATTATCTTTTCTGTCTCCAAATCCTAAATAGTTTACTAAAGTACAGAAGATTACCATGTATCGCATATACCACAGATAACTATCCAGATATCTGAAACATTTTTACTGAAACTCAAGTAACATCTACTCATTCCCCAAAAAGCGGAGCATAGTTAAATGTCATTATTCACGATTTAAAGTATATGAAAATTCGCACGGAGTACTCTATTTCCTCATATAATTGCACTTTTTATTCAGAATCGACTAATTGGATACGGTCTAAATTGGATTTGAAAATTCGATATTGTGCTGTTTGTTGAAGTTGGAAGGAAAAAATGAACTTATCTATGATAAAATCGATGGATGAAGCCTTCATATGATGGAACTCCATATTCGGGGAGAATAATGGGAACACTTTGGTAAAATTCCACTTTATTGCTTAAGTTTGTCAAACGACCGATTTCGGCTGAGATATAGCCATCATCAGGTGATGATGGCTATATCTCAGCCGAAATCGGTCGTTCCCATTATTCTTCATTCATCTATGATAAGCCAACAATATAACTCCATCCAATTATAGACATTACTTTCACGAAGATGATATTGCACTTCTTTCCCAATTGCTTAAAAACGTAACCATTATTTAAGGCCACAAATGGTTTGGAGGATAAAAAATTTAATGATGGTGAGTTACATGCAGATTTGCAGCCTCGAATCATCTTACACGATAAAATATGCGTTGGATAAAAATGGGGAATTCTCAGTAGATATACGTACTATTCAATAGCTATCTCTTTGAAATCATATTCGAGTCATCCTGAACTTCTGCCAAAAATAGAATTCAAATTCTGAAAAACTTCCTCAACATTTAAAGGTAAGGTTATACCAGAAACAAAATTTTATAATATAATAATTTACATTTTTTTATGTAGAATAAGCATAGTTGCCTCCAGGTGTAACTTAAATATAGAAATAGGACGGACATAAATTTTACTTCTTTTTAAGCTATAAGTAGGTAGCTTTATTCATAACTTGAGTGGCATCAACAGAGATAAGAAAAATAAATTCAAATATATTACGAATAAAATATGGATCTTTTTGAGTAAAAACTGGAAAAATGTACAAATTAACTCAAAACCCGATCCGCTATTTTTGCTTGCATCAGCAACCAAGCTGCGTTGCAGTCACTTTAATTCGTCTGACTTATGATACCGAGATTCACCCTGGAAGAAGGTTAAAGGCGCAGTATTAAGTTCGGTATTTCGAAATCAAACTAGGTTATTTATTTCAGACGTAAATGTACCGAAGGCACATAAAATACGCCTTGAGGCGCACATGTTCTACGCTGATAGGTATCCGGGGCGTCATCCTTGCGAGTTCTGACCACACTTCGCCACCTAATCCGAAATTAAACTGAAAAAACCTCAAAATACCGTATTAATTAATAAAGAACATTTCCTCTTTTTAGAGGATGTAATTTCTTTTTGAAAAAATGCACGATTTATCGCTTTTGGGCCGGTAAGTGTACAATCGTAGATTGAAATAACGTATTGGTGGCTCCAACGTAACCCAAAAATAATCATCGTGAAAAAAGAGAATGCGTCTAATCCAATTAAAAATCGGTTTAGTTCATTCTCGCCGCTCGGACACAGAATTCGATTTTTCCTGGTCACCGGAGCAACGGTCACCGCAAATACGCTTTGCGGTTCGGAATAAATTCCTTTTCGAGGCAATTAATTGTTGTGGAATTGCGCATTGGCTTTCTCGCGTCGCTGAACGAGCTGATCCCGTGAGATGGCGTCATTTTGAGTGACGCATCTCATTGCAGTGGACCACGTCCGAGTAGACCGCATCACGATTCCCATCTGGTCACCCATCCTCCTATCCCTCCCTCTCCCTCCCTCCCTCTTCCCCTCTAACCTCCTCCCATATTCAACCCGTTTACTTCCCCCTGGTATGTCCCGTTCTCCAGTCGTTCCACTCCCCACTTATAACAACTTCCGAATGCTTCCGTGAATGTGTGGTATCAATGACCTTGTCAAATGCATGTGTGCTAAGGCGCACAATTCTTTTCTGTCGGAATATACAAACGGGTTTCCCTGAATATCAAATTTTTGAGAAATTTTCGTATCCGAGAAAAATTGAAACGCCTACTGAACGCATTAATGGCTTAATATGCGTGTGCTAGTACTGTATTACATTCGTTGCCAGTAATCCATTATTTATTGCGATGTAATAGTAAAATAATTATGACGCTATGATCTATTTTTTTATTTTTCTCTTCGCGATGAACGGGTTATCTCATGGCCGAGAGTATGATCTATTTATTCCAACAAGACTTCTGATAAAAAGTCACCATCATAGAGCACATTTATACACAGTGATGCTTATATCAGCATACATAAAACTAGTATGATTTTATTTAAAGTGTAATTATATAATTTTCCTGTAAGTTAAAATGGAGAATTTATCGATGTAAACTGGTTGTTGGATCTCTCGATGAAAAGGACTATGATATTATTCGAAACACGCGCATGCTGTTATAAACATCAATAATAGCGATCCAAATGAAACAAAATCACGATATGACGGCATGCGAGGAAAGGCAAATCTCTGAATCCATTTCAACTAGTCCAAATTATTGTCTCAACTGATAGAAGATTCTATTTCATGATGTACCTAATTTAAAGCCATTCATGACTGAAGCACGTTACAATGTAATTACGCCGAGTGGATAATGATGTTTGCTGGTTTTGAAGCAATTGACCCTTGGTCACGCTTTATGTAGGAGAGTACAAAAAATGGCGACGTGACTTTCCTAAAAGTAAAACAAAATTGCTCGTAAAGGTTTTCCCTTTTGTGTTTATTTGAGATGTATATTTTTTGTTTTTGAGCTTTTAAGCTGCTCTGCTTTCCACAAAAAAGATGCTTGTAAAAAACGAAACGATGTCTGAGAGACATGAACTCTGCCGTAAATCAGTAAAAGCATATATTTATCTTTGCGTACTATAAACTCTTCAGAGGCAAATCTACGTTTTAATTGGAGTTAAAATTTAATGGGGAAGAATGTGTGTTGGTAAAATTATTTTTTATACGAAATGGTTCACTAAAATTCGCATTTTAAACTCCATCAAACGAAATCGAGATAGGTTAGGAAGTTAACCTAAAAATTCTATTAAGCGTAGAGCTTAAATCGCAGCGTGAGAGACAATGGTCGCAAATTTGGTTGCCTGACGCAAAACATTTATGATGCTATGCAGAATAATGCTGTGATTGATTTACCAACTTCGATTATTAGCAATTGTATAATCATGACCGGATATCTCAACGCAGGGATATCTATTTATTAAACTTAAGGCATCTTTCACTTTTTCACATTTTCGCGTAAATTGCGATTTTGATAATAATTTCATGATGAAATATGTTCTCATAAGCGAAAATCGAATACATAGTATACGAAGTTGACATAAGCCTTATTTTCATCGAAACAATCTTTAATAGTCTTTATTTATAATTAATGCAATACTTAAAATTGACATTTATCATCCTTTGTGTAAATTAATTGATAGATATTAATTGATTTTAACCCTCAAGAAATAATCCTTAATGCCATATAAAGGTAATTTATCATTTATGTTCACGATAAAATGAAATTACAAGAAAATAAAATACTTCTTTAAAGGCCAAAACTAATAACGAGATTATCATCATCATCTTCATTTCACGGATTATGCTAATCAGCTTGTTCCGATACCTATTGAATACTAATAAGTACAATGAATTTCTATGTAGATGGGTTATTAACTAGGGTGACCAGAAGTCTCGGTTTTCCGAGTTTTGTCCCGGTGTCCCGAAATTATTTTTCTGGACGCGTAAATGTCCCGGTTTTTTTATTGCAATCGTAATGGTTTACCCAGCAGTTTTTTCATCTCCGTTTGTACGAAATAATTTTGAGCGTCAAACCAAATACGACTTCATAAAAAGGATTGCAATTGAAGTGTTGAAAAAACCACTGATGCATGGAAGTTCATATTAAAATACTAAAAATTGAATCTCTTCCTAATGAAACGTCTGATAGCAATGTAGATTTCATTATTGGCACGTTTAGCTAGTATGACGTTGATGTAAAAAATGCATTGCTTATGGAGCAGATAACGCAAATACAAATTTTGGGGGTCGGTTGAGAAAAGGCAAAAACAATGTCTTTTATAAATTAAGCGAAAAAATCAATTGCAATTTGTAGGACGGAGGATGCTCAGCACATGTTTTGCAGAATGCAATACGGTCGGGAGCCGAGAGATTGTCTTGTGATGTGGAAGTGGTCGTGGTGAAAATATTGTCATACTTTTCAACCTATGCAGTAAGTAGCGAGTGACTGTAATAATTTTGTTCTTTAGTAGGTGTACATTATGAAAAGTTAATGACACATTCAAAAACTCACTGGTTAAGTTTATACCATGCGATTGATCGAGTATTAAAAATGTTCGATGCGCTGTAGGTATTCTTTCTTTCTGAAGAAAACCTCTCGAAATTTATTGTAAATATTTTTGAATCACCAATAAATGAAGCTTACTTCCATGTTATGCTTAATGTGCTTGATATTTTCAACATATAAATACGTATTAAAAATTGCATAATAGATGATATGAGTTGCGTGTAAGTGACGATCGATATTACTCATTGAAGAAAATATTTTCCCTGTAAGTGCCAACAAAATTTTAACTAATCACAATATTCAGGGGAAGAAGTAAAATCATTCAATGATGAAACATTTTATACGTATAAAACAAATTGTGACTATCTAGAAAAAATGGGCGTAACCCTTAACTCAATTTAAATATATGGAATGGATGCTATTAAAAAGTACACCAGTTGGGAAGAAGTATAAAGTATGTGTAAAGATGTTATTGACGTGTGATTTCAAGTTGACGAAAACTTATTATTAAATCAGTTTTCTTTGCTTAAAAATGTAATTTCAAAAGAAATGAAAGAAAGGAATGATGACTGGATTAATAGATATTGTTACGACCGGCGATCATTCTTTTTTTCGAAGTTTGAACTTCAAGAGCAGACCTCGGAAATTGAAATGTGGAAGAATATTTTCACAAATAAATATTCAGTGAACGAAACCGCCTGGATATAAGAACAATCAATTCCATTATGTTATGTAAATTTAACTTAAATTTGAACTGTAAAGATTTTTATGAGATGATTAAAAATTTGATTAAGGCAGGCAGAAGTACTCTAGAATATGATTTAAAATACCTTTGGCTTCTGATATATTTTATTGTAATACTGCTTAATTATTCATGAAATATGCAAATTTAATTGCTATGAGAATAAATAAAACTGTACTTTCTCTTTTCTAAATGTTTTAATTCAAATTTATAGCACAAAACATTTAAAACAAATAGCAAAATTCCGTTTGTCCCGGTTCTATTTTCGAAAATATCCCGGATTCCTTCAATACTCATTTTGACCCGGTTGTGAGCATAAGCATCTGGTCACCCTAGTATTAACTCATAGCAGAAACCCCCACACGGAGGACCAATTCTTACCCACGCGCACACACGCATTCACACAGGTCAGTCTTAACCCTTTTCCTTAAGAAGCTTGAAATATAATACTTCTTCTTCCTAGAGACTGCGCGAAAACTCTTGCTGAGGTCATCGCACGAGATAGATGAAAGTTTAAACAAGCGAGGAGCTGTCAAACTGAATTTGTATTGTGTATTAATGCTGAAACTCATCTACGGCGCCAAAGATTAACGAGTCTCTCCCATGTTCACAGAGCCGTTTCAGGAAAATGTACTAACGGTGGCTTCACTTGCAGTGCATCATGTAGTCATAAACGCTCGTTCAACCAACAGACCCTTGAACATCATATTTCCCTTTGACGCTGGTCATGAACTATAAGGCAAAAGGAGGAGTAGCGGGAAAGTTAAGACTCCCACTTTCAAACTGGCTCCATCTCGTACGCCATCTTTCGGTGAATAAGGAAATCAATATGGCATATGGTTTCCCGCTTGGACGCCAAAGTAGAGAGTAGCCGACCGTATAAAAATTACCGCTCTTTTCCCTTCTCTTCCTACTCATTCCGCTTCCTCTCTAGGCTATGCTACATCAAGTGCCGCAAATCGAATGGAAATTGCCTGCTGTGATTAAACATTTTTGAAACTAAGACGCTCCTTCTCTTTAGGAAGTTCCTAAGGAGAAGGAGCGTGTTAAAACACGCTTCCCTCATGAGTGGAAGACTCCATAATAGAGATTACTAGGAAAAAAGTAATCATTTTTCTTACAATATTTCATTTAAAAAATCTTTTTTGGTAGTTTTTAATTTGAGGCTTTATAACCCTAATCTTACATCATCTTATATATAAAAGACTTGTTCTTAAGGCCACTTTGTGTGAAACGCTGTTTTTGACAACATAGAGCGTTCAAATTTGTCAGGAATGCTTTAATCACGTATAATGAGCGAATAACGAAAAAATCTTTAAAAGTTTCTGGTTCGACTCCATTTCTCATAAGATAACACGGAAAAGTCAATTTTTCGAAGTGCAGGCTTTTATTCCTTTGCAAAATTAAATTAGAAAAATTAACCTACGACTTTCGGAAATAAACCACTTTATAGAAAAATAAATAAATAACTAAATGTTAAAATCACATATGCTGGAAAATGCTTCAACGATAAATTACCTCGACGACAACGTCCTATTGTTGCTTCGACCGGCGTGCCTTCCCCTCCCTATTAATCTATTTATGTTGACAACTAACCGCGGGGTACCCAAGTTTAAATGTTAAAATCCAAAGAAAATGGGTTCTCTTCGGCTATCCCGGACCCCTTTTGAAAAATAATTGTTTGAGATAACCCTTTCACGCAAAACGAAAGTTTGCAAACCCATGACTGATCTGCCTGTGGCAACATTTACTCACCCGATCACCGGGCATTGTGGAGGGATAGATTCGTTCTAGAGAGGCGAAGGGCGCGATAGCGCCCGGAGACGGCTACACTCGATATAAAAGGCATTATAATCTAAAAAGAAAGCGAGCCGAAGGCTCGCCAATATCCTCGGTTACTTGTAAACTCGTAACATTTTTTTTGACAAGTTCTCATTTTCTTTAAGTACCAAATAAAATTGGTATCCTAATCAAAACATTCAACATTGTACATCTATATTTAGTTTTTTTCCTGTACAGTGTTTCTACAGTTGTTAAAGTTTTTTAATTTTTAACAAGAAATTTGAGCCCGTTTTTCAACGGGATTTTCACACACACATATATTCATTCACTCAAACCAATGTGCTTATGAAGTTCATAAATTCTCGTAATAATGTAGTACTTTTTCAGCGAGCTCAATTTCAGCAGCAATGTGCCACTTGCAAAAAATAAGTAAATTATATAAATTGTTCACATAATCTAATCAGGAGTGCCCCTTTACTTATGACAGAAAATTAACTTTCAGTCATATCTCTTAAAGTATTACTAATATCAAAAATGTTTTCCAATAAATTTGTAGAACTATTCAAATAGAATATATTTTGTCCAAAACATTTTTATCGAAGGAGTTGCCATCTTTAAGAAAATTGAACGAGAAAGTCATCATTCACTTTGAACTTTAATATTTCTTTCACGGTTTTTAAATGTTGTCAATGAATACTATATTCCCAGCAACTTAAAATATTTAAATGTGTTTCATTTTCTTTCTCATGCACAGATAATTCAATAAGTGAAAGCAAATGGATTATCTATGATGAAGAAATTAAATTAAATACGTTCATTTTCCTCACGTATACACACAACATTTGTTAAATTAAAAGAAATGGATAATTTATGACAAAGCATTTCATTGGATTTAAACCTGAGTTATAAGCTTTTAAATTTAATCTCGCATTTTGTCCTGTAAAAACTAAAAGGAAATCAGCAATAATATAGGTTTATTGAAATGAATGAGTAATCGGATATCCTCCTTTATTTTGTAGTGTTTAGTTTTTTTTAAAAACATTTGCCTGTTCCCCTTATATAAAACTTGGTTCTTATGGCATACCTTATACTTTTGCTTCTATAACCATAAAACGATAGTTTCTTCTATCTTTTATTTGATAAGCTAAACTTGATAATTAAACTTTGTCTTTATATCGTTCATCAACAGTCATGAAAAAGATTCATGCACATTGATGTGATCATTAATTAATTTAAAAAGTTAACACTTCATTTTTAAACCACTCTTCTTATATCTAAAACTGCCAAAAACACAAAGATTTAGTTATGAAATTATAATGTCACAGCTTAGCTAAAATTCGTGGATAGACAGGTCCAGGGGCGATGACCTGAAATACTGTGGCTCAGAGTGTCTTCGATCGTAAAG
The DNA here is from genome assembly GCA_036926305.1 of Uropetala carovei. Lineage (NCBI taxonomy): Eukaryota > Metazoa > Arthropoda > Insecta > Odonata > Petaluridae > Uropetala > Uropetala carovei. The sequence goes on from JAXCHB010000100.1 coordinate 1,013,497, forward strand.
TTTTACAGGTCTGCTATTCAAGATATTAGCGGATTTTTAGTGAGGGTTTTAATTTATTTTCTGAAACTCAAAGTCGATTGAAATTTACATTACAATATACAAATTATAATCTACTTTAAAGTTACTTTTTCTATATCTCAAAAACTCTATTAGATGAAAATAATTTATTCTTCTGCGAGAAAAGCATGTAACCAGTTTTACTGGTACATGTTTAGAATACCATAATCTCTTAGTTTCTTAGCAAATAAAAAAATATGATTTAGGTGGCATAACTCCATTCTGTAGATTATTTTTCGTTTCTGTTATTCCATTCTTCTTGAGATTATTTTATTGTAAGAAACTTATTAATTATGGAAAATTAAACTCATTCGTCGAAAAGTGCATATTCAATGTGATAAATTTAATTTTAAACAACTTTTCATGTGGAAAAATCGCAAAATTTGGCTATTAATCATCAATGAAGTTCATGTGTTTATTGGTTTGTTTGTTTGAAAAGGATTTATACTATGAATGTGATTTAAAGACCTATACATGAGAGGAAGTAAAATTCATCAATCAAATACTCTCATGTTCTCACCATTGAACATTCTTTCCACACAATCACATTATTCATCATCTAGGCTAGCATCTTCTTTTTCCTAATTTCTAAATAGAAAAAACTTTCATGTATCCCATAAATGATGATGTGATAGTCTCTAAGAGTGCATCTTCTTCAAGGTTTAAAATGCTTCCTCATCACTGTTACCATATGATGACGAGACAACTCTTTTTTGAAGCGAGATGAACGAACAATATAAAATACTGTAAATATCTCTGCTCAATTCCATACGATTGTCTCAAAAATTGGATTTTGTTGTGTTTGCCTAAAATCTCTCTTAAATGATATGTTAAAACGTTTTTCAGTGCTTGTGAATATTTTCTTATACTCATTTAGGGTTAGAGATTAATTAGGGTATTTGAAATTCTAATTCCATAATCCTTTGATACAACTTCATTAAATGTGGTATTTTGAAAATTTTTAAAACTAGGTGCTCTCAGTAAAATATCTTACATTAGATTTAATACATCGAAACGGGATTTCTACTATTATCAGCATAAAAGAACGATAGTTTTAATTTTCGTCATTGTCTTTTTATTATTAATCGCATTTCTTCAAATTTCCTGCAAATAATGACATTTTTACATTTCGTATCGCTTTAATTTACAATACTTTTTCAATGGGGCAATTCGTGAATAATAGAAAACCTGTGAAAAGCGAAAAAACAGAATTTCCTTCAAAGTCTCCGGGCTTCAGATCAAAATCTCCGGGTTATGAAGACCTTAAATTTGGCAACCCTAGGTCTACCGTTTCTTTTTCCAACATTTACCCACCCAATCACCACCTATATGGTGAGGGTTACTTTCGTTGTGGGTAGCGAATGGCATGTTAGCACCCTGAGTGGGTCTCCATCACTGCATGAGGTTAACAATTTGCAGTTTTCAGTTGTACAAATGACAATGAATATCTTCTTTATTCCATATGGATTAGGCATCCAATGACCTACCATCACATCAACAACCAAGTTTTATATATTAACATAGATCAGAGATGTAGCTGTGAGATATGGCACCTATGGCAAAATTTTAGGAAACATTTTAATTATGAAGAATATAATTTTTTCCTTTATTTTTATAATTATATATTTATATGTTACCTTTATTATACATGACTTTAACATTTCAGAATTAAATTACTACATATTTACGGGAAATAACTCCTGGCATTTTTTGAGAATGTTTAGTGTCTTTTGCAAGCAGCTTCTATGGCAAATGCCACATGCACCATAACCTAGCTACGACACTGACATAGATTGTATGATGGCATTGTTACAGAAAATCTTTTTCAATTGCTACTGTTTAAAAGGATATTTACCTTACAGCCCTCCATGGATCAGACTCCTCTTCAAGTAACCAGATGGCTGATGAAGAACCTCCAAAATGTAGTGTGACTGGAGCTCATTTTCTGATGCGCAATGGATGGGTACACCTGTCTAACATCACTATGGACACCATAATTGACCATGTTTCCCAATTGGGAATCAATAGGAAGGATCAACATGGTTCCTTACTCTACAGAGAGTCCACTACACCTTTTAGGATCTATGAAGAAAAAGATAAAATATATTTACAGGTTAGTATAATTGTAGTAATTCCATGAAAGGGAATGAAAAAATTTTGAGTTCATAATTATTAAAAATCACTTTTATTAATAGAGATGAATTTATTACTAATTCATCATGCCAATTAGAGTATAGAACCTTTTATCTGGCAAGCTTGGGATATGGGGATACCTGGCTATCTAGAATTTCTGGTTATCTGGAATATACTCATAAATAGGGTGACCACGTATGGTTGACAATTTTAAGGGGCAGACCCTTCAAAAAACCGGGACTATTAAAAATTTTATGGGACTTTTTTAACTTTGAAATTAAGTAATAAAACAATATTCTTTAAAAGTATATAAAAAAATATTTTTTACAAACAAACCCACACAAAATAAATGCCTATCAAATAAACAAAACAATTATTATTGAGAAATAAAACTAAATTGCACATAATACTAAGAACATATTCACAAAGAATAGTTTTCGTCACTTTAAGAAATAAACTATTTCTCGTCAGATTTTGTGCACTTCAGAAGATCTTCATTAGTAAGAACATAATTATTAAAGTCTTTACAAGAAAGATAGTTGCTTTACACCTGCAGCTCTGCTTTTACTGCACTTATGTCAAATTTGTTTCTATTGCCATTCCATGTATTACGACATAAAGAAAATATTCTTTCTACAAGAGCATTAGAACCTGGTACTGACTTAATAAATAGTATCAGCTTACAAAATTATTTTTTTGCAAGATTTTAATATCACATTCCATTTATCTAGGAGAGATGAAATCCCGTTTGTAACTTCTCCTAAACATGGGTTCATTTCTGTAAACTATACATACATTACATTACATATATTCAGTGCTCGAAATGGAAAATATTACGAAATGGAACGCTCAGGAGGAAAATATTATAATTCAGAACTAATCGCCGATATATTCGATACATGACTGGTCTGGCTTCGTTCCAGCTCATTCTGAGCACTGTATTTATTACAGGAAATGTGGTTACCCTAATTGTATCTGAAATCAATATATCTATTTTCATAAAAGAATATGGGACAAAGCGCATCCTGTATTGATTTCACATGAGACGTGGGACATTTGAGGAAAAATTGGCCAAAAAACGTCTCGTAAAATACGGGACATGTGGTCACCCTACTCATAAACAATGCTTGAAAAGAGCTAAAACCTATGGGAACGGTGTTCTGGTCTACCACATGTATCGATAACATCATTCAGTCTCGTCAAACATTTAGTACTGCTGCTTTGTTAACTTCATTTAATAAAAATAATATAAAATATTTTCTTTACTTTTCTTCATCATAGTATATTAGAAATAATTCAAAATTTAACTTGATTGTAAATGTTCTATCAGTTATTTTGTGTCCACTGCTTTCAGTGCATTTCAGTGCTTTCAGAACATGCATTCCATTTCGTAATATTTTCCATTTCTAGCACTATTATAATATATACCTGTTCTACACAGTAATAGAAATACTACAATAATTTGGTACTTTCCTATATAAATTCCTTCTTCTCTTCCAAATTACACGTTCACTTGTTCACCGGAGCACACCCAATGCATGGTGGCAAACTGGGTAATTACTAGCGAGGCATTAAATTTAAATTTCTTTCTCCTATCAAAATTTTGGAATAATGCAATTTTTTAAAATAACCAGTTAACTGGATTTCTGGATAAGTGGAATCCAGATAAAACTACTGCAATAGCATTAGATGTGTATCAAGAAATATTTTATTGTAATAATAAGCTATAAATTCATCTCATCATTATATATGTCTTTCAACAACAGCAAAATTCAAGTATGTATATAGGTATGTAAAGTCTCTTTGGAGTATATATGAAAATTATTTATAATAGCTCTGTCAAAATTTCTCTATTAATTTTATCTTGTTAGGGCTTCATATATACCTATAACCCTATCTATTAGTTCAGACAATTACACACATCTGACATGAATACTGTTAATGAATAAACCAGAATTCTTAAAAGCCATATGATCATAAATTATTGGAAATTCTAAACTTATGCTTTAAAAGTTATTTGGGAATACCTCATTGCAAGGAGACTAAAATAGCTCCTAATCAGAAATATTTCTATGAAAAAGTTTCTAGGAAACTCCCGTATTTATTATAATTACTACTATCACTGTCTTACCTTGTTACAAACCCTAAAGATCTTTCTTTCCTTATATTTCCCCTTATAGAAGCAACTTAATTGAATCCTAAAATCTTTTCTTTGCATTTTATTTCAAGTATATTTTGCAGATTTTATTATATCATTTTAATGTCTCCTTTCAGGAAAAAAGCTTAAAATAATCTGCTAAATGTATTTCCATGTGGTAAAATAAATGTACATATAAAAATAGGTAATTGAAATTGACTATCAAATATGGTATTTTGTTTATTTGCATAAATGTAGCCCATTCATCATTAATAATGGACTGTGAGAGCAAAAGTGTTGAATAAATATGCTATGATTTCTGAGCCCAGGAGTGTATGTTATATAGGCACATAAGAATGTCATTGTAAACACTTCTACAGATGCTCATATATTATTTTAAACTATCAAGTATTTTTAGTGGTTTTTAAAAAATCCTCTTATGCATTTGGTTTGTCCGTCTGTCTTATATGCTAACTCCTACTATACAAAAGCAGATAGAGCCTTTATTTTTTCATCAAACGATTCTGCATTCTGTCTCATTATAATATTAATTCAGACTAATCATACAAGTATACATAAATTTTAACATTCTGTATTAAAAATACTTTGAAAAAATCACCATCTGCCTCAGCAGATTTTTCCTTGCTTGTTATGCCATCACCCTAATTTATTTAATGGTCCTCCTAGATGAATTTTGAGGTAGCAGCATAGCCTTTCAGTTAATCAAGGTCAATTATTGCATTCTTGCACTTGTTTTGTTTGAAAAACTACCATAAACGATAAAAATGCTTGACTCCATTTAAGTATGAGAGATGCATGATGATTACATGTCAACTAGATGTCTTATTTTTACCATTGAACATGATAACTTTTTTCCAGTGGCTTGGAGAGTTGAATATGAGAGAGCTATTGGGCGGAAGAATGGTTCTTGTTCATCTTTCCTGCCAAAAACAAGACTCACCTGAATTTGTTCAACAGTGTGTTAGCTTTAGGGTATCTGGAACAATATCTCTCTCTCAAGGTATGTATGTTATAATTTTCATGATTCTGTTAATTTAAGCCGGCCGGTTTAGACTGGTAGGCAGTGCGCCTGCCTTCTAACCCAAAGGTCACGGGTTCGAATCCCGCTTCGGGCATGGATGTTGTGATGTATATTGATTTTCTGTAACAGAATTTGACGGTGCAAAATAACCTTAGCTGTTGAAGCACCTAAAATCCAAATTACTACTACTCTGTTAATTTAAATGTATCATATTGTAAAAGGCTAAATTCCTGATTCCTTGATATAATCAGTTATTTTCATATTGCTTAAAAGTAAATTAGCTTTCATTAAGTGAAGCCTGCTGGCAAATGAGGCATTGAAATTTATTAATTTAATATACTTATGTATTATTAGTGAAACGGTAGAATATTACAAATAAAAGGTTATAACTTGAAGGTTCAGCAAACTCTGTTAGCCATACATGGATTATAAAATTAGATACACATTCACTCACAATTTATTTGGATAGAGGACATATTTTGTTTCAAAAAATCCATGAGAGCGAATAATTACAATGTATGGTTCTGGAGATAAAAACTCGAGCAAGTCCCAAGATTGTTTTGCTCGAAAATTAAAAATTAAATAGCACCTAGGTCCAAACCCAAGTATTCTGGAGAAAAAGAATGCTTCTTTGTCTTTAATCTCAAAAATATGAACAAAATAGTACCAAAATTAGGCCCATTTGTAAATGTTGATGAGGTTCGAAATTTTGAGCAGTTCACACCTCCCTAGTTATAAGGTTAACTAAACTATAAGCAATTATAAGTAAAATCATAGAATTCTGAGATACAAAATCCTTTTGTAATCAGTTTTATACTATATAAATATAATTCATTTTACATATGATTCAAAGAATTTAAATACAGTAGGCACCGGTTATTGTGATCACTGGTTATTAGAATCAGCCGCTTTATACAATCAAATTTCAGAGAATGGATTCAAATCATCAAAATGCACCATATTTTCATCATTTATTGGAATCACATTTTCAGTTATAAGAATCAATATTCATTTTCCCAAATATGTATTTCGGTTTTCCAAAAATAAGTTAGTGAAATAAGTAAGAGATTGTTATTCTCTCTCAATCGACTTTGTAATGACAATTTTAAGCAAACGAAAATAAATGACCATTTAAAATTATAATCGTTTTACAAAGTGTGATAGTATAGTTATCAATTGTATGTATGTACTATGTACTTATCCAAACTAATATAAAAGACAGTGGCACTTTGTCATTTTCTGTGTAATGCTTTTTGAAACTTAATATTTCGCAAACGACTGAACCAAATTTGATGAAATTTTCAGGAGAGCATTATGATATAATAACAAAACATTTTAATGTATAGAACTCAAGATCAAATACCCAGGTTCGACTTCAGGGAATAATTTCCATTTCCAATAAGTTAGAAATCAATTTTTCGCCGTGCAGGCCTTCATTATTTTTTAGATTGAAATCAGAAAGAATTGACGTACAAACTTCGGACGTGAACCATTTTGAAGAAAACATTATAAAGGTTCTTATTCTGTTCATCTTAAATCTAGCCATTTTAAGCGGATGTTGCCTTGCCTACCAATTCCATTGTTAGACCTCGATATCATATTGTTATTTCAATCCTTATGGGTGTAAATGTGCTTTGAATGCTTTTAATACGAGAGAGGGGATGGGAGAGGTAGAGGGGGGAGCGAGAGGGAGGGGGAGAGAGGGAAGTAGATGGGGAAGAAGAGGGAAATGACTTTCAATACAATTTATGTTTCTGATGCCAAATTGATCTCCATAAATAGCTTGAACGATTGAACCTTTACTCCCGTTGATATTTCAATGGCCATTACACTAGTGAATGTATAAATTTAAAAATAAGAAATATTAAAATTTTTAGTTTTGTCTGAAAATAAGTTTCTACCTTATCTAACTATATATTAATTTTACGTTGACGTCTTTAGACATTTGTTTACAATTTATATCGGCGTATTTCTCGAGAACCGTTCGTCGTAAAGATATGCGGTAAACGGCGTTTTGTTTCTACTGGCTATGAGGTCCCTGGAAAAATATTTTTGTTTGCTAAAGTGCCACGGGTTCGAATCCAGGAGACAATTATATTTTCCCATAAGTTTACACGGGATTTTTGATTTTTCAGAGTGCAAGGTTTTCTTCCTTTATTCGTTAAAATAAGTAAATATGGACCGATTTTCTTTTTCTTTGCTTTATTTGACGGCTAAAGCTCTATACTATCTTACTCTTGCTATTTTTATACATTACACAGTTGAAGTTTTCAGAAATACACATTCTTTTTCGAAATTTTGCGGATTTTTCGTACTCATTCCGGGCGTTGCCAAGGAGACTCTCATTGTTGCCTCCGATTCATTTAATGACAATTAAACCTTCAAATAGACGAAAGAAAAGAGTTATTCGCATCGAACTGTTGTTTGAGCATCGAAATTAATGACGCATAGCAACGTAAATATTTACAGATAATTAGTCTGTTGACTGCATATGGGAAGCATTTCTAACTGTGTCAATAACATGTGTATAACAAACAAGTTCCCATCGAATTGTATTTTATTTTAAATTGTGCAATTAATTTCTTTTTATTTTGTTTCAACTGATTCTATAAGGAATTGTGTTTAATTTTAATTGAGCAATTAATTTGTTTTTTATTTTGTTTCAATTGATACTATAACATTTTAAAATGGTTACGTTGACAACTTTCAGCATTAGTTTACAATTTATTGTTAACATCTGTGTCGATAATGTGTGTATAATAAATCTAACTATATATTAATTTTACGTTGATGTCTGTCAGCATTTGTGTACAATTTATTGTTAACATCTGTAGATGTGCTAGAAACTTGAAATTTGGTAGGATTATAGGTTTTATGCTTACTCTTTAAATTAAGGTGAGATAAAATGCTTTTTTATTTTAATACTTTGCATTTCATTTATATTTCATTAATTATTCAATAAAAATTATTTCACTAAACCTTCAGTTTATTTAAATAGCATTGAGGATCAGAGATACGGGGCTGCCCTACTAGTATGTAATAAAGTTTAAATTTATATTGTATATGTATATTATTATAATTCCACCCTGTAGATAATATTCTTATAATTTTTGCTTATTATAATCGCCATTTAATAGAATCAATATATAATTTACAAATGTGATCACAATAACCGGTGCCTACTGTATGTTATTGTTGTGTCTTATAAATGCTAAAGCTAACCATCTAGATAAACACATACATTCTTATACAACTCTACAGCAATTATATATTTTAACAAAATATCGCTAAAAATAAAATGATCTTGGTTAATTAAGTTAATTTTGTAATCCAATAATATTAGCAGCAGTAAATGTTTTAAATAATCGTCTTCTTATTATAGGGATTCGTGAGGTGACTTTCGATGGGCAAGAAGTAACTGGACTTGATTCTGGGGCTGGGAATAGCTTCAGTAGCAATGATAGGAATGAGAGTAATGGAGGAAGTAGTGGTTTAACCATGAGTGAATGGGTAGCCATTGCTGCTGCTTCACTTTTTCTTGGAGCAATTTATGTGTCCTCTGTTTTCTTATACTTACATCTGAAGAATTCAGGAAAAAAACATGATGCTGATGGAAAGAGAGGGAAGCAGAATGGATTTATGTGTGGAAGGATGTGGAGGAGAGACTCATCAGACTTGGACGACTCCAATGAAAGCTCTTCTCCAGAAGGCCTTATCAAAACAAATCCCTTGCTTCTTTTGCATGAATGTCATCAGCACCATAACAGACAAATCAGTCACTACAGGCAAGGAAGTGGTAAAAACGGATGTGGTAACATGGAAGAGAAGCCAAGCAATGAAGATTCCAATGACGAAGATCCTCACATATCATCCTCTGTGCCATCCTCTCCCAACATACTGAAATCAATGCTTCAATTAGACCCTATCTCTTCAGATGAAGACAATGTAGCTAATACAAAGGTTAAACGAGAATTCCACCATTCATCACATAGAAATCACCAAGTTACATCAGCAGTCATCCACTCCTGTGCAACTTCCTCTTCTCCAATTGAAAGACTTCCTGAAGAAGATGTGTCAATAGTTGAGACACCTCAACCTCCCTATCATTTAGCATCAGGATCACATGAACCAACCATCAACAGGAGAAATGAACCTCCTGATTCACTGCCTCCAGACATAACATCTGATGACCCCTTTGTACCCAGCTTATTTTCATCAAGCCCAGAGGCACTTCTTGCTGCCATGATGGGAATGGACAACTCAGGAGCTGGTGACTATTACGGGCAAAATAGGAAGAAACTCTACTTTAACCCTGCGTATTTTGAACCAGAACTGTTGCAGGTAACGCTCAAAATTATTTTAACTCATTTGTTAAAAATAATCAAAATAGGATATCTGATGAGAAAAAAATTTCAAATGTTCACAAAAAATACAATCATATAACATAAAACCAGGGATGATAATTGAACACAACCTTCTAAACTAATAAAAATAATATCTCAGAAAAAATATGTGAAAAACATTTTATGACCAACTTTTATATTGCATATCAATAAGACTCCATATAATATTAAAGATTCACAAATTGAATAATATTTTTATCTCAGTATCACAACTTTTCATATACATACTAAATTTTATTTGCAGCACAATTTCTTGGTATGTAGTGATGTATATCAGTGGTTCCCAAACTACGACCCACGGACTACATCTGGCCTGCGCCGTGATTTTATCCTGCCTGCCTTACCACATCGATTTCTTTAAGTTATTTGTATTTACCTTTAGGAGTTTTCATTAGACATAATTTTTTATATCTAAACGATATTTTCTGAGTGCAAAATACTTTTAATATAGGCATATGACATATTACAGAAACATGCTCTTACAAATTTTCACACGATCTGATTAGTCATTTGAAAGGTGGTATGTGGCCTGCAGATTCATACATGAAGCCTCATGTAGCTCTTTGAGTAAAAAGTTTGGTGACCCCTGATGTATATCATTGAAATAAATTATTTTAATGTGGCAATAGAGGATGCATATTACAATTAAAGAATAAAAAATTGCTATGTTAATGAGACCAATAGATCCCTTGTCATAAAATAATTTTCTATTTTTAATTTATTTCAGTCCCCGCCACCAGCAGCTGTGGAGTTCTTATCCAAAATACGAGAAGTTATTACACTTGCACGGCATAGGATGGCTGCAAAACGGTTTTCTCCGAGCCTTTTGGGAATTCCAGAGGTTGAAGAGGAAGACCTCTATGATACTATGGATTGCAAGGATGAAACTCCAAGCAACATACCTGAACCCATTCCTCCTTGTCTCAAAAGAGAGAACAGTCGCCACTCATGCAAGGCAAAGGACAATGTCGTTCAAAGATGGCTTGAAAACTTACAATCCACTTCCTCTGTACGTGAAACTTTGCCCATCAAAGTTGGCACAGAACCCAAAAAACCTCCCCTTCCCCCAGCCAAGAAGAAGCCAAAAGCCCCTCCAGCTCCTATAGCCAATAAAATTACTTCGGTAGCAGAAGATACCAAACAGGCAATGAGTGCTGTGATAAGAGAACTTGAAGTGAGGCGCAGTGTGGGCGTCACCTGTAAATGGGATGCCAAAAACGAGAACGGAATTTACGAAGTGGACAGTTTAGAAAAGACAAAGAAGCGATCCATAGTGGATACTTTGGAGGTAATCACATCAAATAATGTGGCACCTGAAGTGATCTCGATGGAAGAAACGACATCTGTAAAGCTTTATCGTTTGCCAGAACTCTTAAGCAGAGCAGATGGATACAGTCTCGTTAGTGAGGTGTACGTTAATGACACCTACAATAGTATTGGCAGTTTGGGGACTGACGTAGTGGATGCGAAAACTAAGGAATCGGCAGAGTACGTCGCACTAGCGAGTGAATGCGATGCGGAGGAAACGAGTAAGGAGACTAAAGTGGCGGAAGATTGCCAAAATTCCGCTAATGCCAAGAACGAAGTGGAGAAGTTAGACGAGGAGACAGTGGAGGAAGTGGAGGTGAAGGAGGTACTAACCATAAGGTTGGAGGATTCGCCGTCAAACCACAGACGAAATCCAGTACAGGAGGAAGAGGCTTTCGAGATGGACACCTTGGATCGGAAGAGGGCAGATGACTCTGTTGAAGAAGAGAGTGTGGGGTCGACTGGTGCTCTGTCCGACGAATGTTACTTCATGGACTCTCTCGAGAGGCCGTTAAGTAGGATTTTTCTCCGGTCTAGCGGAAGTTTCCGAAGCGACTCTCTCGGAAAGATGGGAAACGTGGACAAGACCACGAATACCAGCAGCAGTGCTACGGACTTGGCTTCCATTCTTGCATCTTCCCCTCTAACGCGCGCCTACGGATCACTTAGGGAAGTGTATGAGGCGAGACAGCGCAGGCGACGGGAGCAGAGAAGGAGAAGAAGCAGTGATGCAGCGATGAGTCCTGGATATGGACCTATGAGGCATAGTAATCTTTCCGCAATACCAGCTTGGAGACTCACTCGTAGCTTGCCAGAAGATGAACCAAACTTCTACTCTTACAGGACAGACCACTACGGTCCTATGACCGGGAAAACTAGAGAGTCACCTCTCCACCTCCTACTCTCACCGCAAGCGACCAGTATGGAACAAAGCCATCAAAAGCAATCAAATGACGCGTCACCCACTCTGCTGCAGAATCGCCGATCACCGAGATCAACACCACCCAAACTATCGTCTCCCGTTCTTACTGATACATTGAATCCAATCAACCATACCACCACAAAACGCAATCTCATACAAATGTCTCCGCCTCCTTCAAGTATAGAATCTCCAACTCGCGTTGGTTATTTTAAACAAGACGGCCTTTATACGAGCCCCTTCTGTGATGACGATGACGAAGATGACGACGGAGATTCGGACGAGGATGAAGAGGAAAATGCGCAAGACGCCAGAATGTCTATCGATTCCTTGACTAGAAATAAATCTTTCAATTCTAAGCCCAAAACACCTTCCGTAGAAAAGATGTCCATGATATCGTTATTGCAACATTTACAAAACCAATACGGACTAACACAAAACAATGGTACATATTCAGTAGTAAATAGAAAGGAAAGAAAGTCGATAAATAACTCGGCATCCAAAGCAATGAGAATAAATCAGGAGCTTCAACGTGAGTTAAGTAGAGTACAGCAAAAGAACAGTACAACCAACGGTAAGAAATCGGTAAGTAGTTTCGGAAGAGGAGAGGAAGTTGAAGGGGGGAAAGTTACGAAGCGGACGTGGAGGCGGTTGATAGAGAAGCGAGAGAAAGAGAGGGTGGCAGAAGAGGAATCAAACAGAGAGGCGAGACTCGGAGAAGCTGAGAGGTTACAAAGCCAGTTGAGGAGGATTGCGGGATTGGATGGTTGCCTATTGGGAAAGCTCAATTCGAGGAAAGAACTGAAATTTAGGCTTGAGGATTCCGGGTACCTAAGCAGTAGCGATGAATCGGCGATCGGTCGAATGAGTTTGAGGAAAGGTAACGACTGTGCCATATTGGAAGCTGAACTGGATGAGGCGGACGATTTGAAGAGAGAAGGCGACTTGTGCAGCGACACCGAGGGTGAGTCTGTGTTTGATGGGGCGAGTGAATCGGGGGCGGAAAGTATCGCGACCGACTCTTTCTTCGGCAGTTTTCGAGTTGTATCGACGGCTGCCGAGAAAGCGGAACAACAGCAAAAACAATTTCAAAGGTGTTCCGCTCTTTTTGAAATGATGTCAGGGAGTGACGTAGGAGTAAACAGGTCCAAGGGCCGCCAGAACAGCGAAGAAGATGGAACCGATTCCGAAAGTGGAGGTTTTGTCAAAGTAATCAGAAACTCTCAAAAGAGTTCTTTTGTCAAAGCTAATTCATGATGTGATATAATTTGGAATGTTAATAAGTTGTAAAGTACATGAATGAAAGCTATTGATATTATTTGCTTTTGCGAGGTGATGATGTTTATGCGCAAATAAATCCTTGCATTAGCTCTTAATTAGGAGGCATCGACATCCATTTCATGTCTTACAAAATGATTGTGCAATGAAGGTAAACTAAATATGTAATTATGGCATGATGCAATGATTTAAAGGAAAATATTTTTTATAAATTTTGTATAAAATATTGAAGCAGTTTGTACATATATATATGCATATGAGCATACACCCAAGTAAATACACATGCATACTTATATACTGTTACATTAAAAGAAAATCTTTTTTTATACATAACACTATAATTAAATGTTCAAGTTTGTTTTAAACATATGTTTTGAAATGTTAAAATTTTTATAATAAAAAGAAATATGAATGTTATTGGAAAATTCATTTCTTACTCTTTCAATTTGATTCTTTGATTAGTTTTAGATTGTGCAATTTTATTTTGAAAATTTAATGTAGCTATTATTTTGTTTTCTGGCGAATCTGTAAAGCCAATTATAAATCACGAATTTTCAGAAATAAAATCAGTATAAGAATATGACCTAATTTCAATATTATAGCAAGGGAAGGGCGAGCGGGCCGATCGCCCCAGGCGGGTTAGTAAAGGGGGGCAACAGACAAGTAGTGAGTAAAAAATGTTTCGAAAATTTTTTTTGCTGAATTGAAGTTATATTTACGGTAATTAATGTAATATTTGTTTAGCACAGAAATTATATTGTAATTATTATAAACACGAAATCTTGGGCGATATTTTTGTCTTGGCCTGACCACCAACTTTCCTGCTACAGAACTGTCTCATTTAATTATAGCAGCTGCCACAACTTTTTCAAGCAATTAAGGAAGACATTGATTATGCAAATTTGTAGCCTTGTTCAATTTTCTGATTCATTATCAATACGTGTAATTATGTAATATCAATAATAATAATAGCAGCTGTATTAGGGGCAGATCCAGAAACTTCTAAAGATGGAGAGGGGGCGATCGCCCCTACACCTATCGAATCCGCCCCTGCCAATGGCCCTATATTTTGAAAATCCCTCCCCCTATCAGAATCTTTCTTTCCATTGCTATACAGATCTAATCTGTGGCGTATAATTGAGGAATTCTGCAGGGAATGAATTTAAGAAAGCACCCAGTGGAGTGCAATGGGATTATCCAAGGGGAGGAAGGGGCAATCGCTCCAATCCCCCCCCCCCCCCCCCCCGTGCATCCGCCACTGGCGTTAGATGAAGATTTCTCTTTATTGCGAGTGTGAAAATCAATATTTTTCTGCAATTCTTAAGTCCACTTGATACCACTATCATTAAAATTAACTTGAAGAACTAAAAAGTCAAATCTTACAAAAATATTTTGTTCAAATAAAGGTGATTGCTGTTATTTTCTTTGAAGGAAGAAATTCTCTCACTTCTCAATATGATACATAAAATAACAATAAATCATCCATTACACTACCTGCATTTTCTTCCCATCTATTCAACACAATCTCCTCTTTCGCAACCCTCCCCAAATATCCACTCCAAATTAACATAAAATGACTTTAAAGAAAAAAATCAAACTTTTACTTGGATGCATTCCTATGAAAAGCTTCTAAATAGATCATAAATAATTTTGTACATGCGTTTAATTTTTGGTTTAATTTAACCAAATGCATATTAAGCCGTATGTACTTAATCAAGACTTAATCCAAAGCCTTTTCAACTAACTCACAAAACTTTAAGTGTTTATCAAAAATATTCTTGAAGTATTGATGATGCTAGACAAAATTTTCTGGGGCTTAGCGGCTAAGCCTTAGCCGAGCTAAAGCAGGGATTCTCACCGTCTCCAGAGGAAGCTAAAAAATCATTCCCGAGTATTTATCTTGTTCAATCATCAAGAAAACCAACGAGAATGGATTCCGAGGCAGCATTAATTAGCATAAGAGGTGGTGTTTGTTACTATAAATGTTATTTCTTCTATCTGATTATATTATGCCTGATGTGTTGGACCATAATGCACCATATCAAACAAAAGAGAGGTGTATGAATCAAATGTATATTTTGGAAAAAATGAATAAAAGTAATGTTAAAAAATTTTGTGCATATTAGGAAACTCACACGCTTCATCCTTTATAGCTTGTCGCACGTATAAATGCATTCTACAGGTGGTGCATGTTAAATTTGCCTTAAATCTAGATTAAAAGAGAGTTTCTGGAAAAATGTTCAACAAGCAACAAGCTAAATTAGGGAATACGTTCGAGAGATGAGCCGTACTTTAATTTGTTAATATCATATGCTACAGTTAATCACTTGAGGAAAGGTATAAGCAGAGCTAACTTTGAAAATGAGGAGAAATTTAGATAATAGACGAAAGTAGGAAAAAAAGCAAATTGCCAAAAGGTGGGAAACATTTACACAAAATTAGTTTTGTGATGGGAGCTTCCAAATTTGAATTACTACATCAAACATCTTCAATGCTCCTTTCATTGGCTTATATTTGGCAGCAATATTGCTATAAATTAAAATTTTATATGCAGAAATCCTCGGATTAGATATCTTTGTATTTTAAAAAGAAAATATTACTGAACTATGATTTCGTATATTTCCATAAAAATTTAAAATTATTAAAACTACATGTAATTGTTTCGGAAGTTTTTTCGTCTCTTTCGTATAAATATGCCCATAATTCATCATAAAAATAGTCTTAGAAATTTTTAAAAATGCTGCCTGAAAAACGTTTTCAACCATCTTGACGAATAAAAAACTCTTTTATGACCTTCTTCGATTTGTATTCCCTTTGCGTAGCATTAAAATAAAGATCTTGTGAATATATGTATAAAAATCTAGATCTTTCATGCATTGACATTCAACGGTAGCAGCATCAATAGTATTGTTTACTTAGACTCCTTTACAAGTAGTACACACTTCGTTTTGAAAGGTATCCGGTGATTTAAGAAAGTTAAAAGACATTTGGTAATTAAACCATTATCTACCAGCACACCAGTAAGAGAGTTCTCGTGTCTTTCATGAATAATTCTCCAAGCAATATTATCTTTAATCTAACAGGGCTTATTTCTTTACATTCGTGAATCACGTGACCTAAATGATCTGCTATTTCTTGGTCACGTCATTGACAGGCATTTTATTACTGCTCACTTAGAATCTAACAAGAGCTATTTATCGTTTCCACCGCCTTTTTCAAAGTTTAAAGTTGTAAAACTTCAAATTAAAAGCAGTAAGACATTCTGAATTGAACCTGAGATGCAACTTGTTAGTGTCACATTTGTATAGCTATGTAGGTGCATAGATTCTTTACATTAAAAAAGGAGTACGTTGCATTGGCATTCCTCAAAAAGTATTTTCACGGCAGCATATCACTACTATCAAGAGCATGGAATAAGTATAATGTTCCGCATGCCTTCCCAAACTCTTTTGATAAATGTGCAAAACATTCCGTTAAAGTGGGGAAACAAATATTTCAGAAATGTTTTGTATGAAAGTTCGTGTTGAATTTCAAAAATAAAGAATCGTAACCTGAAGTTATTTTGCAAGTTAAATGATTTACCATCTATAAATTAACAAAATCCACTCGGTGGTTCGAAGCAAAATCATATGTAAGAAAATAAGAGATCGGGATGCCAGTTCCAGCAGATTGATACCTTGGTGTACACAATTATAGTCAGATTTTTATCGGAATAAAGGCTAAATTAAAACAAAGAGTACATCCGTAGATGTAATATGAATAATCGATGTACAGGGAAATCTCTTTCAACGAAGGTTAACGAATGTATTGAATTTTAAAGCCTTTCCTTTCAATGAACGTACTATTCACTTTAACGGACGATAATGAACATTCAACTAAGATAATAGAAGTTCATGTTTACAAAAGATCAGGGAGACTAATAGGCCCTCTTTAATACTCAAGCTTTTAGATGTGGCGATAAAAAATTATATCCTAGAATATCAAGTGAATGCAATTATAAATCTGCAAAAATAGGAATGATCATGAGTAACATCAAACTAATGTCAAAGTTATTCTTAACGTTCTTGCATAAGTTTAGAAATAAAGAATCCGAGCAAATTAAATTATTGGTCCAAATAAGCAGGGCTTTAAGTACTGTAGAAGAGCACATTTATGCTGTGAAAGAGCACAATCAGGCTGATAAAGAGCACAGCGATGCTCGCGAGCACCAGGTTGGGAACCCCTGGCATAGAGAAACTCGCCCTTCTTTCTTTGCTGTGGTCTGTTTTAGGATACCGACGGTCAAACGCATTCAGATCCTCATGGGACTTGTGATTGATGTATTACGAGGATTTGCACACAATCTAGTTTTACACACACGTTCATTTTGCTTGCTCTCCCTGAGAAGGCCTCTTTCTTTTTTTGTTTTGGTTGTTGTTTCGGTTGTCTCGTTGGTCCAATATTTTAGTTGCTTTTGTGGTCTATTTTTCATAACTAAAAAGTAATAAACAAATTGGAGAATGACAAATCCAAATCATTCGGCTGGAACACGTCTTGCTTTTTAACATGAGAGTCAATAGGAAAATCATGATCTTTCAATGAATTTTCCTACAACGCACGTTTTTTAGGAATGCATATCGTTCGCTTAAAGAGGGTTACCTGTAAAAGATCTTCTCGTAGCCGAGTCTGCTGTGTATATATGCATTATTTAAGTCGATAATCCCTGAATTATTTGCGGTAGATGTTAGCAACAATAAAATGGCATTCAACGTAGAGTAGGAGAACAATTCCGAACTTGACCTCGGATCGAACTCGGGTCTGCCACTTTTGGGCATGTGCTTTATGGGACTAAGATACCTCGTCCTGCCAGGAAAGTTTGAGAAACAGATTCAATGCATGGTCAACTCCTTCTCTAAGTTTGGTTATGTTTAGCAGTAACTGTCCATGCATAAAAACTCCATTTACTTACATTCCATCTAAAATTGCATTCCTAACCAGACTGGAATAATACTGAAAAGTGAGTTAAACATGTTACTCATCCGTAGTTAGACAACAGATAGAAAATGTTTCATACATATAGAACCGAAATGAACTAGAAACAGTTCAACAAAGAACATATAGATCTGAAAATCAAGTCCATTATACAAAAAAGTTTTAAGTTATTACTATAAGTTTTAGCTGGATATCATAATGAAATTCTCCACAACATGACAGATAAAGGCTTCCAGAGAAATATAGCTCTACTAAAATAAATTTTTAGGAATACCAAAGCTCCTACCATCAAGTTAAAATAACTGAGAACAATGGTAGGAAAGTGACATTAACGGGTATATTTCAACTCTCCTTGTTAATTAAGCAAAATTAGGAACTTTATCAGGAATCAAGCCATAACCTAATAATACAGAAATCAACATTTACCAAAATCCCTATCTGGTGAAAGTTTGCTAAGAGTCTGCTTGGTCTCAACCTCATGTTACCAATTTCCCACCAATAACACGTTATGATTTTCATGATCATGTGTACATCTTAATACTGTATTATTTTATTCCAGAGTTAGATAAATTTTCTATAGCAGAATAAATGTTAAATCAAAGAAAATCAAGGAAAGATTCATTTTCAACATTGAAATATTAATTATACTCTGGTATAAGAATTGAGAGAATAGATGACATATTTTGTTAATTATAAAAATAGCAGTATATATAAAAAAGGAAGTTAGTCTCATAATACAACATTATACTCAAGAGACTTCTAGAGATGAATATTTCAAGAGTCATAGTTTTTGATTTTTATATCTTTCAAGAAATGAAATTCTGAATGAAAAATTTCTGATCCATTTCCAGGAATGTTAATTTTTGTTTCTGGGAACAGTAAATTAAATTTTTGCAGTTGTTAAAGATGCAAAGAAACATTTTTTCTTGGTATATTTTATTAAAAAATCTCTTTTTCAGAGACTATTTTTTTGTTAAAGAATCTTTGCATTTCAAATTTTAAGATAATATATTCTTTTCCTTTTTCAAAGGCTTGTGCCAATATTCTTTAATGTATGCACAATTAACTGAATAAGCAAAAATCAATGATAATACTATACCCCATACAAAATTTGTTGCCTTAAGTGATTAAAATTTTTGTCTCTATTGTAAACCCACTATTGAATCTATAGCAACACTGGTGTGGTAGGAGAGATGAGGATGAGGTTTCAAAAACAAAATTTTAATAAACATCTAAACTTTAATCAAATTTATATTTTTCATCATGTGCTGGATGAGCACTCACTCTAATGTAATAGTACAGTATAGTATAGTAGTATTTTGCTAATCAGAGCTATTGTGTAAGGTGTATTTGAGAGGCAACTGCCTCAGATGGCATTTTCCTAAGGGTGGAATTATGGCAGCATCATCACTGATCTGCATCTATGCATTATAAGCTGGGATGACATCTTATCTTTTTGCCTCAGACAGTAGATTTACAGGCAGCAGCCCTGTTGCTATGTCTCTATCATATACATTTTCCATTATTCAAATCATATTGAGAATACTTGCAGACATAAAAAGGTCTTTAAGGTCAGATTAGCCATTATTGACACTCGTCAACAAATACTGATTCTATGAAAGACTGAAACTAAATTATGGTTAGATGCAAATGCTGACCATTGTTTTGCAAAGAAGGAGAAAAATTCTATCTTGACCGTAAAATTGAACCCAGGTCCTTGCAGATATAGAAAGATTTTAAGGTCAGATTAGCCATCATTGGCATCCCTTCAACACATATTGATTCTATGAAAGACTGAAACTAAATTATGATTAGATGAAAATGCAGATAACTGTTTTGCAAAGCAGGGAAAAAATTCTGCCTTGGCCGCAAAAATGAACCCATGTTCTTCACTCGCCATGTGGATATTCTATCACTAAACTACTAATACTCATATCTTAGAATGGGGCATCTCTCACCTTCCAGAATTTAAAGTGCAGAATATAGCTGCATGCATAAAATTAACATCAACACTTTCTTTTCTGTTAAGCTGTTTTGCAGCTTAGATGTACGAGTACACAGTTTTATCA
The DNA here is from genome assembly GCA_036926305.1 of Uropetala carovei. Lineage (NCBI taxonomy): Eukaryota > Metazoa > Arthropoda > Insecta > Odonata > Petaluridae > Uropetala > Uropetala carovei. The sequence goes on from JAXCHB010000100.1 coordinate 1,033,814, forward strand.
ATGTACTTAAAACTACAGCAGTTGTTCTCTTTGTTGAAAGCTGTATTATTTTCTTTATATACATTGTGTATTTTAGCTGGTGATGTTTTTCTGAGAAATTATATGCAACTGTTAAATTAAGAATTCATATGATTTCCATATGATATGGAACTTGTGAAAGGTAGATAGGCTCAGTGTATATAAAGTTGGATAGCTAAGAGCAGGTGTGAACAAATATTTGGTTGCAACCCTTCTGTAGTTTACAAAAAGTATTTAGGGAATTGCAAAAGCTTTTTATATAATATTTATATATTCATTCATTCATTGTTTTCAATCCTAAGATTGGTTTGACATGACTATGGAATAAACACATATGATGTGGTAGTTTCCCATTGCCTTCCACATCAGACACACACACATGAGTGATGAAATATGAATTATGAGTACGAACACAAACATCCATGCCCTTGGCAGGATTCGAACCTGCGACCTCAGTGATGGTAGGCCAACACTCTAGCCCTTCCACCACCGGGGTCGGCATATTTATATAATGTGACCATAATTACTGGTTGATTATGGATTTGCACATTCAAAAAGAAAATGTGGGATAAAGCAAATTTTCAAAGAAAGGGATATTTAGTCATAATGTTTCTATACTAAAATACAGTCACTGAGAAGAAATTGAAAAACATAAACAGTCATTTGCAGTGTGTTTCTGTAGCTATGGAAGGTAGAAATAGAATAGCATAATTAGGCATCAAACACAATAGCAGCATTTACCATTAAACCTGTACTTTTAACTCTTTTAAGTTCACCAATGAATTATCATGCTTGTCTATGGCTGAAAATTAATTCCAGAATAAGTACTTAAGTATTGAAAATTGAAAAATGAAGTAATTGTTTTATATATCCCTAAAAGCTATAACAAGATCATAAAAACACCAGATGCACATTTCAATTGCATTTTCAATTTTTTATACTTAGTGTTATTTTGGAATTCTTTCAAGATTTTTATGTAAATTTAAATCAATTATAGAAATATTTTTTCCAGGATAGTTAAATGGCTATATCAAGTATGCTAAAATTGGTGCATATGATCATGTAAGCTCTAAGAGAACAAATTCATTTGTGAGAGACAGCAGTTAATGATAAATATCAAACTTTTAAAACACGTTTGTAGTTCTTAATTTCCATAATGCCTCATTTTCCTAGGCTTCTATGGCTGCTACAATTGAAACTACAAAGGCATGCCTAATTTTAAATATGTGTAAAGTAATAATAGGCCAACGTGTATCATAGAATACAGTGTAGTCCAGTGGAGCATATTAAATCTTTCAATAAAATGATAAAATAGTTCTAGAGCAAACATTCAATACAATTATAAGTGGATATAGTTACAGGATAACTAATTGTTATAATAAGGCTTATTGAAAATGATTAGACAGCAGTCGAAAACATATCAAGTACAGGCAAAATAGTTAACCTTTATCGTACTAAAGGGAACTTAAGTTCCCACTAAAAAGTCGGTCCAATAGGACGAATGGGAACTTAAGGGACCAAGTATTTTTCTTTTCTAATACTTGCTCCTCAAAGGGGCCTTGCATTCTAAAGATGTCATCGCTGCTCTTAACACCACTCCCGAGCTATGGGTGAGTTATACCTGGCCTTTTTTTACCTTTTTCTTGAAAGATAAACAAATCCCTCTATGTTATATCTTGTTATTTCTCTCTCAGCTGGACTCGGTTCTCTTGTTGGACCTTCACTTAATCCTTATTCTTCAGTTCCCTGAGGCGAAAGCCTCATAAAAATTTTGTTTTATTGCCTCTTTTCTCGCATCTAAAGGACACATAGGTATTTTTTTGCTTTCTTCATAGTAGAATTTTATGAAATTCTCTTATATTTTCTCAACATAAAAAAATGTCTAAGAAGTAGAAATCACGTCATTTATTTTCTTCATTATGTTTTTTTATTTCGTTCTTTTATCATTATTAGTAAGAGAAAAAATAAAATAGATGTAAAGGCCTGCAGGAACTAATTTAAATTCCCAGAAAAAATCCGCCCGGCAGAGATTACAAATGGGATTTAAATGCCGCATGATAAAGGTTAATAATATCTAAATTGAAAGATTTAATTAAAATTGATAAAAGTAAATTTTTTCCTTACATGATCGTAAAAACATATCTTTATGTATATTTATTTTATTTAATTCTAAAATTATGAAAGAAAAATACCATACCTGATAGATTTGATGCCATCTTTTGGGCCAGATGTGGAGCTTGCAGGTATTTCAAATGGAATTTCTTTTTCATCCACCACAAGAGCTTTAGGGAATGTTTGCTCAAGGATGCAAGTATCCACATTAGAGAAACTGTAAGCAAGAAAAAACACGGCAATAAAATTTTTGTTACTCTTTTTCATGCTTAATTTTTATTTACTTTTTGCTTGCTGAAAATCTAAAATTTTCAACTGAAAGCCAAAAAGGTCTCTCATCATGTGAATATGGTACAGGTATAAGTATTTATGTTGGGAATTCATTCCTGGAGGTTACAGATTAAAATGTCCACTGCAAAATGTCCAATATACAATAATGTCCACTACAAAAATGTCCACTGCTCAACATTGTCCAACTAATTATAATGTCCACAGATCATAAATTTCCAGCACACGAAATAGAGCAAATACTTAAAATGTCCACTTCCTAAATGTCCAACAAATAAAAATACCTAAAGAATAAATGTCCAAAATAATGTGGAGGAACAAAAAATAAAGGAATAGAATGATGAAAGAATAATTATTTAATACAATGTTAATATCTACATCAGTTTTAAATAGGTCCCTCCCATTCCCTGTCTTCTTCATCTTCTTTGATAGTAGGGCGATGTATTTAAAGGTGGTCAGATATAGATCTTAGGTATGTTTTGATGTCATTAGCAGTTTTGAGCTGCTCATATTCATAGACAATTTTTCTACTCTAATTTGATTGGTGAGGTAAGTCTTGTTGATGGGTTGTTTGATTTTACTATGTCATGCCCTTATTTGAGTAATACAGTTTTCGATGTCGTGTTGCTCATCTTGTATGTGCTCCAAAAATCTTCAAACACTCACGTGGTGCGCTGCAATAAGTTTTTGAAATTTTGAATGAAAGCCTTCGACGATGTTATTTGTCCGATATTCCTGATTTAGAACCATTTCATAAACGTTCCAGACTGGCAGAGGGAAGTGTGCAGGTACAGCTCTTCTTCGCCCACGAGAACATCAACCTCTTATGTACACAGCTTCAATGTAACTAGTGAGCTCAACAAGTTCTTCTGCAATGGTATCATATAATAAATCAAAAGTTTCTTCCACATCCGCCAAAGGCATGAATGGCTAGGCCATTAATTTCTGTATCTCATGTCGAATTTGTAAATTTTCTAGATCTTTATATCTCTCACTTAGCCCCAGACTAATTATCTTCCGATACACTGATTGAGAGAAATGAAATACACAGCCTTTTATAACAGCATCAGGTAAAGCAGTTCTGGCTGCGTTCATATTAGCAAGTTCGAAATCCATCATTAAGGTTCTTGGACTCATTTGAAACTAATGCTCAATGGCATACTCACCTAAAAATCGATATATTCTGTTATATGTATCTTCATTTTTCCGAACCATTAAGCAAAACTCTAAAGGGAACACAAATGTATGTATTTTCCCATGTATTGTGAACAGTTAAATAAACTGTCGAGGAACAGTTTTGAATATTCCATCGCTAAAGATAATTTCGCTTGAACATAGGTACTGTACATTTCTTGTTGTTGTAAAGATAAGCAACCTTTCTTGGTCATTCATGCCGGAATCAATTATTAAAAATGGCTCATTTCGATGGGTTAAATTATATGAAGGTATAACCTCAAGGTGTTCCAACAGATGGACATTTTCTGATTTATTTCTATTCTGTTCCCTGTTTATTGTCCTCCTCAAGTTGTTCCTATCAGGTAATCTAGCCAATACCTCTTCTTGAGTTACTTCCCCCACTACGGCTCTCAGGACTATTAATGCTGTAACCCATCAATGCTGGCACTAGATCAGTGGTTCTCAACCGGGGTGACATGATGGTTATTGAGGGGTGATGCGAATATTTGATAAATTCACAGTGTATCATATTCTGGCTTATAAACATAAAGAAAACCAGAAGAATAAACACTCTTGCTTATTTAAATACCATAATTCTATCTTTATGTGATATGAAAAACTCAATTTACCTTTAAAGATGACTTGAAGGTAATGTAACTGTAAACAGGGTGACGCATTACTGAATGAACAGAACATAGGGTGACGCAGATAAAAAAAGGTTGAGAACCACTGCCACTTTTTGCTTTTCTAATATGAATTTCGGACATAGCCGCCTAGCCACACAAGGTGTCACAGATAAAAAAAGGTTGAGAACCACTGCCACTTTCTGCTTTTCTAATTCGAATTTCAGACATAGCTGCCTAGCCACACAAGGTGATTCTCCTCGCAACAGCATTGTTTTATTAACAGGAAACATGTATTTCTTATTTGCAGATAAATATTAATCAATGAAGTAGAAAAAGTGCCTATTCTTTAGGATAATAATGCAGAGAGAATTAATAAAGTGAATTAAAATTATTAATATTGTTATTATCCTGATATTTTTAGTTTCTTTAATACTAAATACTTTTATAGAATTTTTAGAAAATTATAATATAGGTACCTAATCAGATTCAATGTGAAATTTACTACGATTGAGCATCATTTCATTTTATTTAAATGACATATTCACTATAATCATGACAAATTCTAAAGGGGGAGGCTAGTAGGTGGACGTCGTATGACTTCCAGGTCAGCTTGAATGTGAAAAAATCGCTCGTGCCCGGTTGTTCCAAGTGTTTCATGCAGAGGTACAGACCTATCTTAAAAAAAAGTGGGCATACTCTTGAAGAAACATTTGGTTTGGCTTATACCCTTGTCTTGTGGATCACAAGATGTTGGTATTCCATGGATTTAAAATATTAAACTAATAGAAACTCATTGAAAACTTTTAGAAGAGGGAGATAGAATAGAAAACAATAAAATTTATTCCAGTAGGCATTGTAAAAATACAATCTTTAGAATAAGAACATTTTTTCTTTGTTTAAAAAAATTATAAATTTATTTACCTATATAATTTTCCATAATTCTTGAAAAGTTTTCAACGCATCTTCACTTTTAACATCCTTTTTCTTGATTGGTTGTCTTTAGTTAATCTGTGTGAATATTCCACGATACACATACCATTTGGAATAAATTCACTCAAAAGTGGCCCATTCATTTTAATCGTTAGTAAACTGTTGATGTTTTCCACCAATATTTTCGAGTGCAAATTCATTGCTGAATAATCCCTCTCACATTCAGCAGTGTTGTAAGGAAATGTTTTGGCTAATTTAAATAATAACTCTAAATCATCAGACAGTGTTTGTGTCAACATATTCTTGCATTCTGTCGATAGCTTGTTCTGAGTCTAAATGAAATCTTTATTTATATTTTATTGATACCTCTCTCCCTGTATCTAATATGTGGATACTCTGGCCAAGACTTCATTCAGTACTTCCAAGCCAGACAACAAGGAACTCTGGTTATCAGCAAGAACTCACAAACAGAAACTGCCTATTAACTCATCAGCTGGCTGCAGCACATATGAATATCTTAAGGTTGCCAATTAACTATGATAACCTTAATCTGGCCAATTAACACATCTTACAGATAATTGTGATGTCACCCCTTTTTTCCAGGGGTCACCCACCCAAGTACTATCTCTGCCCTACGATGCTTCACCTAGGCGATCGAACTAGAACCAATGTCTCCATTGTGCTATGGCCATTGCTGATGATGAGACCATTTCTTAAACATACTATTACTAACACTATCACTATTTACACCACCGCTAGAGAATACATCATTACTTTCATGTTTTTCTGCTCCGTAGTAATTTTAAGCTTTTTAGTTGATCTAATAGAACCAAATTTGTATAAAAACAGGCTAATTTTTCTCTTCATTCTCATTTTTTATGGGCACAGTTAAAACAAAAAATAATTCAGCAGATAATTAATTAATTCAAAAAAGATAAATGATAATAAGCAGGTTAAGGATATCCTTTCATATGATGAGCAGTAAGTAACTCTCTTGCAGTATTTCAAACAGCGACAATCAGATCAAAATATCTTTTTCATTCACTGAAATTCTAAATCCTAACCTATAACCAAAACCTATACATTTACTTTCCAAATCTTTACTTACAAAATTACAAGGACCAGGTTTTCTGGTGCCAAGTCTATACCAACTTAGGCCGACAGGTACGTTAAGAAGCTGTTATACGCTGTATACCTCTGTATACCCCTGACTACGCTCCTGATTTCACGTCCTAAGCCACCAATTTTTTTAGATCACTAGGTTCTCTTGATACAAAACCCCTCAAGAGTTACATATTAAGCAGTCACTTAGAAAGCATTGGCCTAAGTATGAAGTGAATCAATATTTTTAAGATTGTTGTTTATTTAGATATTATCTTACAGAGTAGATATTTAAGTCACAATATGTGAATTTAGTTTAGTATTTCAATCAGATAACAGCTTCAGGAGGGTGGAAACAAAAATTTTAAAGGATCTTAGACCTCTAATGACGTAACTTCAATTTAAAATGACGTAAATCGGTACACAAGTATCAATTGATTGGAAACATAACTCCAAATTGACATAAATCAGGACGATGTAAATTGGGGTATACCTGTATTAAGAAATCTGTCAGAGGAATTCCAACGTGCTATGATTACAAAGATTTTATTAGCACTCATTTTCAATTCTGCTATTTAGGCTTACACTGAACTGACAGAAGAACTGTGATTTCATTTACTACAATACCTATATCCAAATTACAATAAACTTTCTGAAATGAGAATACATTTAGAATTTTTGTCTATCATGTGTATTTCAATATAATAAATTTTCTGCTCATAACATCAGAAGATCACAATAAAGTCCATGTGCTAAATAATGAATGATAAATTAGTTACACTGATCTTCATCAACCAATCCTAATTTGAACAATATCAATATAATTAAATCTATCCACTTCACTATTATGTTTTGAAAGTAATATTAAATCCTAGCGATTAATTTATACACAGAAAGAAAACATTCATTGTATTCAGTTTTGAAGATGGATGATGAACAAAATACCCATCTCCACAAATATTATTGGATAACATCTATAAAGCATGTTGGTCATTTTTGAAAATCCTATTAAACAGATAAAAGACAAAGTATTTAGTACAAAATAAATAACAGAGCAAAATTTCTATTCAGCCTTTGAATAAAATAAAGTTATGGTATACTTGTTAACAGCATCTCATACATTTTTGAATGAATAAATGATTGTGTTTTGTTAAAATGAAGTCTCCCATCTACAGAAATACTGTAAAATTAAACTACCTAAAACTATATGCATGTGATAGCCGTTCGCTATTGCAGTTTGAATTGATGTTTCTATTTATAAAAGATCCCTGACTAAAATGAAGGTATATTTTTTATAATGCATACTTTTATCAATTAATTTTTTTTTTAATTTTCAGGGCATACTTTTGTTATTTAACCTTAATTTAAACAATTGATTACACAAAAATAAAATTAATTTTCAAATAAATAGATTGCTTCTGCAAATTTTCAACTTGCACATGTAAAAAGAATGTATTATATGCCAATTCTTTCTTAAGTATTCAAAATTTTCAGTTTTATAAAGATAATATTATTATACATATATATATATATATATATATATATATATATATATATATATATATATATATATATATATATATATATATATATATATATATATATATATATATATATATATATATATATATATATATATATATATATATATATATATATATATATATATATATATATATATATATATATATATATATATATATATATATATATATATATATATATATATATATATATATATATATATATATATATATATATATATATATATATATATATATATATATATATATATATATATATATATATATATATATATATATATATATATATATATATATATATATATATATATAATGTACAAATATAACTCATATTTTTGCCAGATGTTTTCTAATATAACAAATTTGAAAAAACATGATTTCCATTTATCCTGTTTTTTACCAATATTAGGTACTTATATTTTGATTTGCAGATGATACGGTCACCTGTGGCCATTACTTTTGAAATCTCCAAAACAAAACTCGACACCAAAGTTTAGAGAATATCAATTATGTAAATTAGCATTTGATATTTGTAGTATGTTACATATTATTCTTGTGCAATATCTATTCTCATATTTGTAGGTCTTTCAGCTAATGTTGTTTTCCCAAAAACAAAAGTTTCACATGATATTGAATTAATGCATATTTATTTCTTGTTCTTGATCGACAGTAATTTGCCTATTCACTTCTCTCTGCATATAAGCTAGAGTTTCTTTCTTTGTTATCACATAATACATTATTGGGAAATAATAGTTGAAAATTTTTGGCAGTGCAGTGCAAATCTATAAGATATTAAATTACACTTTCTAATGAAAAAAATCTGTAAGCAAGAATCAGTAACAGCAATGTACTAAATCTGCCCTTATTCACTGTAATGGATCATAGGTACATTCCCTTTTGGACCTGCACTGTACTCTGCTTAGGAGGCTAATTATATATTGAGAGATTAACTATCTCTATAAAACTTAATTTATCAATCTGATCTACTTATTTACTATGAAGAAACTTTGAAAACTTGTACATATTTCTCATAAACATCAAATTTTGATACTCCATGTAGGTGTATTACAATGTTAAGCTCCTTATTTCTAATTACATGAAAATTGGAGGCAATTTCAGAACTCAATCATAAAGCTTCTATTATTCTATACTAATATCAGCATTCAGTAAAATGCTCTTTCCATGTGTTTGACTTAAAAAAATTATCCGCAAGCTATAACCATTGAAAGACTGGATAACTTATTACTTTTAGTATTATTACCATTTTGATTATTACCTTTGTTATATATGTTGTTCCATATATAAGATTGGTTACTCAGCTATTATAATTCAATCAAAATTAGTGCTAACAAATATAAGATTAACCTGGAAGAACACGCACCTAAGGGGAATCCTCGCACTTTTTTAATTTTTTTAAATATTTGCCATCCAACAATAGGGTAAGCTAGAGAGACTGTCTACCTTCCTGTTTACATCCATAAAATTAGTAGAGATTGAATTTTGATGGATTTATACGAATTTTTGAGTGATTTATTTGTTCGATTTTGATGTGGTTTACAAGTTTTTTAGCTTTTAAATTTATTTTATGCTATTGCCCTTTAAAATCAACATGGACAAAACCGAAATACAGCGCATTTTAGTGCTTATTGCTCTAAAAGAAAGAACCACAAAACCAAGAGAAGATGTAATCGTTGTGAAAAGCCGATCAGTAGAGACCATACAACATTCACTTGTTCCTCATGCTATCAACAAACAAATTTTGAAGAAGAATCTGAATAAGTAAATGAAAAGTTTTGTATTTCAATACAGTAATACCCCGCTATATGTCAGAGATGCATTCCTGAGAAATGCGACTTATAACAACGTATAGCAAACAAAGATTACCATAAGAACTATGATAAAAGTTAGGGGTTATGTTCCTGGCAGATATTTTGTGACACATTTGTTTCCCAAATAATACGTATCAATACAGTACATTGGACATACTATGTTACCACTATGTGTTTACCACTCATTGCTACTAGGGTTTAATATACATTTTATTGTAACAACGAGTAACCAATTGCAATAATAAATTCAGAAATCACCAAAAATAATTGTCTATAGTGTGATGGAGCACAAAACTTGTTTCTTTCCTTACATGTAAACTGATATGCACTTTAGAGTACTTTTCAAGCAGATTTTGCAATCCAAAGTATATCCAATATCTCATGAGATATCAATGCAAATGTAAACTGGGATGAAAGGACAAACAAAATGTTAGGCAAAACTGTTCACAAAGCTCTCTTATAGATGACTGTCGCTCAGAAATAGGTTTTTACACATCGTCATTACAATTGGGATAGTCCCTTTTATCCCGTGTGACTTGTGACCCACCTAACTCATCGTGATCTCTCAAACACATGGCCAGCAAATGTTTATTCTGAGTATATCAACGCAAACGTAAACACACAAAATGTTAGACACAGCTGTTCACAAAGCTCAGAAATAGGTTTTTACACATCGTCATTAAAATTGAGACAGTTCCTTTTATCCCCTGTGTATCTTGTGAACCACCTAACCCATCATGATCTCTCAAATACATGACCAGCAAATGTTTATTCTGATTATAATTTTACACGAATTGATAAACATGAAATTAAATTAATTCATATAAATAATAATAAACATGAAATTAAAAGCCAAATAGAGGGTTTTTATTGTTATAGTTATCATTTATGCACCGCAATTGGAATTTCTGAAATTTTGCTTTTAGTATTTCACAAACGACGTGTATGCAAAGCAACACAACTTATAACGTAACATGTTCTTTCATTGATTGGCGACGTATATGCGAAACAATGTAGAGTGGGGCCACGTATAGCGGGGTTTTACTGTATTCCTATTTATACTCCTGTTTTTTAACCATAGTAATTTTCAATCTTCTTCATTCTTTATAAAATATGTAATTACGAGTTTTTTCAATAACACGTTTGCACAAATACAATTTTTGCATTAATAAATTTCAAAAAACAAGTTTTTAGTAATTGGTCTTTTTCCTAACGTGTGTACCATGATGTTATAAAAGGTAATGTGTGTTCTGACAGGTTAAAATAATAAATTGCAACTATTCCTAACATTTAACCCAAAACAATTCTCGCAATTAAACAATGCTGTTGGAGCCAGAAAGGAAGCAATTATCTGGAAAGATGAGAGAAACGGAAAAAATAAAAAAACGAGGAGTGAAGAGTAGGTGTAGCTGAAAAGGAAGGGGATGAGGAATATTGAGGTAAATGATTGTAGAAAGAATTTAAAAGGGAAGACTGATAGGGAAGAAGGATAGGTAGATAAGTGTAAGAGGGTAACAAGAATCAGAAAAGGACAGAGGGGAATGAGGTCAAGAGGAGGTGAAGAAGGGAGGGAAGGCAAGGGTGTAACTTGAGGTGGGGATGGAGGGTATACAGTTGGTGCTGAGATAAGGGGAATGAGGGAGAATGGACAAAGGGTTGGGATAGGGTTATATCAAAGAGAGTTAGAGAGAGAAAGAATGGAGATGTGGCAATGTAAAGATTAGGGCAAAGAGCAAACTTGGGGGCTAAAAGGAAAAAGGGGTTTTTTTAAGAGGAGTGGAGAATATGGTACCTCCCTCTTTTCCTTCTCTTTTGGGGAATCAGCCAGGTGGAAAAAAATTAAAGGTTAGTTGAAAGGAGGAAATATATTAGACTACAGGGTGTTAGATAGGGGAATTCGGAGAGAGGATTTGAAGGGATAAAATTTTCTACTTTGTCTATGATAAGAAAATGGGTTCGATTCCTAGAGAGTTTACTTACTTCTTTTAAATAACACATGAATGAGAGTAAGATATTTTTTGTTTTCATTTTAAATTTAGCCAGAAATCAAGTACGAGCCTAAGGTTTGTGGCCATCTAAATGAGCGAAGTTGGTTAATTTTTTTAAGAGAATTTGAATCAGTTCCAAATTAGCTGAAACATTTTGTTCAAGCGCGAAAAATAAACAAATAAATAAATAAACAAAAATTTCAGATCTTCAACGATGATAAATTTTTAGTTACCGTGGCTAGTCCATGGATTATTGACGAATTTAAGCTCGACAACTACATAATTACTTTTACCGCATCCATCGACAAATTAACAACCTAGATTTTTATGAAAACTTTATTGGTTTATGTATAAAGAAAATTCCGTTGTTAAAAATTTCTAAATTTTAGTTTACGTAATTAATTTAACTAGAGCAATTAAAAATTACGGAAATAGATTAATCGAGTATTAAATTTAAAACTTCCCATTCTACTGCCTCTCTCTCTCTCCCTTCCTATTCTTCCGCCCAGCCATTCTCCCCCTCTTCCCAACTCTCAATCTCCTCCTCCCTCTCTCCCTCCCATTATCCTTTCATCTCTCCTTCTCACTCTCCCCTAATGCTCAACGAGATTGAGTGTATGAATCTTACTTACTGACATTAAAAAACAACAACGAACGGAAAATATACGCACGAAGTTGGCATGGATACGTTTAATGTAATGCGTAAGAAACTGCTATCTGATGGCTCATACTTTCTACTTAATGGAACGACGAACGGAAAACGCATGCAAATAAGAAATCATACGTAACGTTAAACTATTTCCCATACAAAAGCATTGGGCTCTCAAATACGGCCACAATGAGAGCTATCACGATAGTTAACATTTCTCATTGTCATTAGCTTCGGTCTGTCTGTCCGTCCGTATGTTCGTTCTCGGCTTCTACCGAAATTTGATATTAAGGACTTATAGTCAAAGATAATGAGAAAATCACATAAATGAATCACGTATGCCAATCAGGGGTATCACTTTACTGGTGATAAAAATGAACCTTCCGTCATATCTCGTGAAATATTGCTCATATCAAAATATTTTTCAAATAAAACTTGTAGACTAGTAGAGTATTTCTTTTCCTAAACATTTTTATCGTACGAGTAGCCGTTATCAAGAAAACCATACAAGAAAGTCTAAATTCGAGTTGAACTTAAACAATTTCTTGCATGGTTACTTCTTAATTGTTGCTAACATAAACAATATCACAAAAATACGTTTAATTTACCAGTTCTACAAGTTTTATTTGAAAAGTATTTTGATATGACCAATACTTTACAAGATATGACGAATAGTCCATTTTTTGTAACCAGTAAAGTGGTACCTCTGATTGGCTTACGTGATTAATTTATGTGCTTTTCTTATTATATTTGTCTATAAGTCCTTAATATAAAATTTTATGAAAATCCGCTCGGTAGAAGCCGAGAACGAACATGCGGATGGGCGGACGGACACCGACGCTAATAGGCGCTCACGCTGGAAGCGAAACGCGCCTAAAAGGGCAAGAATCAACACGCAGATTAACACGCCATCCGAGGATTTCTTTGCATTACTTTGAGTCCCGCAATATGAAGTGATGTATTGCACCGAGTACTCCTACGTTAAAAAAGCCCCTGCCCACCATCAGAGTATGTCGGTCCACCTAAAGCAGTATCCAGAATATGTGCCGCACCAGTAGAAAGGACGACGTAAAGAATTCGAAGTTTGTAACAAACACAAAAGGTAAAGAAAATAAGATTGTTACTTTGATTCTACGGTGTTGGATAGGAATCTCGAGGATTTAACTGATAAGGGGTCATTTTAATTTTATCTCTACCATTTCTTCAAGGTATAATGAGTGCATCGGGATTTGTAACTTACCACTGAAGTTGTTAATAATCTAAAATATATAATTTTCTGAATATTAACGAAATGTCGCGACATTTCGTTAATATGTGGTGAGTAAAGGTTTTGGCCATGCTTTCCTAAAAAAAATCGCCTCTCTGTGTCGGTAAGTAAATGTATATGGAGTATAGCTTTGTATGGGGCAGAAACATGGACGCTAAGGAAAAATGATATTAAATACTTGGAAAGCTTCGAAATGTGGACATGGAGAAGAATGCTGAAGATAAAATGGACAGATAGGGTGAAAAATGAGGAAGTACTACGAAGAATAGAAGAGAAGCGAACAGACTATCAGAAAGAGGAAGGCGAACTGGATTGGGCATTACCTGAGGAGAGAGTGCATGATTAAAGAAGTGCTAGAAGGAAAACTGGATGGAAAAAGAGAAAGAGGTCGGAAAAGGTTTCAGCTGGTAGACGACTTGAAAGGGAAAGAGAGCTACCAAGACGAAGAAAACTGCGGAAAAAAAGAGTATATGGAGAACCAAGTTTAACCATGAATAATCAAGGACCTGTCAACGGACAGACTACCTATGATGATGATAAAATAATGATGTTTTAACGGAGAAATATCGCAAAAACCGAATCGGGTTTCGAATAAACCTCGACTTCCGGTTAACCGTTATTGTCCAAAAACTAATCAGTTCTCTGTGCCCATACCAAAGTGTTATATATGAAATTTGGTAACGATATGGCAAGTACTTTTGAGTTAGAGCGCCCATAATCACATACACACACAGACATCATTCCGAAAATAGTCGAAACCTGTCTAGGGACCTCAAAACGTGTATTTCCGTTGAAATCTCGAAGTCGATTTTTTTCGTGATCACAATACTTTCCCATTACTACGTATGGAGAAAGTAAAAATGGAAAGCGGCTTATTGATCAGCAACACAGACAAATAGCGCGATCAAATCTTTGCGTGTCATAGAAAATAATTATAACGACAATATCTTCTATGTATTCTAAAATAAACTATATAATACAAAGCTAGAAAATCCTCGGACTATATTTACTGCAAGCTCGCATTATTCACGTTGAAGCTTTTTAAAGTAGAGAATGTGCATAAAATAAAATGAATCTAAGAACCAGTATGAAATTCAATATGCACAAAAAAACAAGATATGTTTCCTCGGTTTAATATATTGGAGAAAGCTCATTTTGTCCCAGGTTGGCATCCACCCGTCCGTATCAGGCTTGGAAAAATATTTCAAGAACGCAATGCTACAACTTGGATGAGGAGTGAAATTCAGTCAGAAAGAACCGTTGGAGGAACGCAAAGACATCTCTCGGATATTCTCCCCTTCCACTGATGAATTATTCGGTTCGCGAAAACGGGTTTGAAGCTCTCATATGATTACAAATTACTCTTAAGTCGGAAAGAATTTTAAGGTTGAATCTTCCAAGTCTCTGCATTAGGGAAATGACAAAGTACCTATGCGTAACCTATAAATTAACGAGTAACCATCATCTGAGTAAATGCAAGATGATAACTGTCAATACTAACGGAAAGAACCACTTTGGACTCCAAATGTGTGGAAGTCGACTTGCACGTGTTATTAACATTCTGTGTTGCGAGTGGTGGAAAGTGGAGAATGTGGGGTGAGGAATAACAGTTTTACAACTCTTCTTATCAAATTTTGTCCTCCCATATAGGGGCGTTTGGGTATGCTCCGCTTGATCGGTAGATCGGGATGGTAATAAAAGACTTTGCAGCTAATCACGTAGGTCCAAATTGTCAGTCTTAATTTGGTTCATCCATTTGTTATTACTTTCACCATACGCAGTATAGGAGTAAGTACCGTTTTCGTGAAAAAATCAAATACGAGATTTCAACGAAAATACACGTTTTGAGGTTCTCCAGAATACGCTTTGACTATTTTCTCGATAATGTCGGCATGATAGGAAATTTGTGGCCGCTCTAACTCAAAAACTACTAATCAAATCAAAATAACACTTTATAATTTAGAGTTTAATTTAAAAATCAAGATCTGATTAGATGTTGGTTAAAGTTAGTCAACCTGAAGTAGAAGTTTAGTCTTGAAATTTTGCCAAATATCTCAGTTGTAAATGTATTAATGTAAATAATTGTGAACATTAAGTTTCCAAACAATATAATTTTCTACAAGCCTTGTATAAAATATTTTTCGTAGAACGGGTTGCTTATGAGATATTTTTATTATCCGTCTGAATTTGTTAAGTGTTGCTAAGTGCTTCAGCTGCTATGATAAAATTTTCTAATTGTTGGTATTGACACCAAGGCTGCCAAGGGTAATTTTATTCGCGGTCATCTGGTAATATTCAATCTGCTTACGGATAACCAAAATATATCTTTCAAACAATCCGTTCTATGAAAAAGATTTTCAAAGAAAAGTTGTAGAAAATTATACTCCCTACAACTTTGATAATAACATACATTTACATTAATGGATCCCTATAGGACATGGGTGCTTTACAAGCTTGGGGGCTACTTGCTATTTCCCACTTACGTGGCGATCGACAGTCCATCTTCACTGTTAAAAGTAATTTCGAGCGGGGGTTGAAATCGATCGCAGGCTGTTGCTTGTTTTAATTCGATATAATCAACCCAAGTAAATCGAATTCGACCTCACAGACGGTATTTAACTAAATGTCATTTGGGCTTGAGGAATTAAACCTGGGATCTACTTATCAATATCTACTTATGTGGTGATCGACCCTCCATTTTCACTCCTAAAAATTCTTTCGTGCGGGGGAAAAAAGTTTGAGAGATCTAAAACGAATTAGCGATCGACGTCTTGAGCTCCCCCGACGTAGGAAGTATTCGGCAAAAACGGATAAATGACAGAAGTAAACCTTTTTAAATAAAAATCTTGAAATTAAAGTTTTGCTCCGATTTTATTAGTACATTTTGGGTTAGAGTGGCCACAAAATTCCTACCACACACGTAAACAGACGTCATCGAGTAAGTAGTAAAAACTTATTCCGAGGGGCTTACGGCGTATTTTTGTAAAAATACATTCTCTATATTGCGTATGGAGAAAGTAATAAAATTAAAATCTCGGAAGATACCCAGCTTTAGTAAGTGACTGAATCGTTTTAATTGGTAGGGAGACAAACATTACGAACTGCAGTAAATCTTATTTGAAACTTTAGACCAAACGCCATGAGATGAATTGTGATTCTTTTTCCAAGCTTTTTTCACCGCAAGTATGCTCAATAATGAGTATACAATACAATGTACAAACGTGTGCTATCCTTTTGTGACTCATTCTCATTCGTGAAGAAATTACAAAGTAAAAAGAATACAATAAATAAAATGAACGCTTAAATAAGCAATAAATTACTAAAAAAACTTGATTGTCTAGTCAGACATTTTTCCTCGCTGTGATTCGATGAAGACAGAGGAAGAGAAGGCAGACGATATTATACGAATGGAATAATCAAGGCCACGTTAACGTAGACGAATCCTCAATTACTGTTTTACCAACGTGAGATATACAGAAGAATAATAAAAAAATCTAAAAAATGGAGAAAACAAAACAAAAATGCATCGTTTCACGATTTATACAGAATATTTAGACCGGAATATGCATTTTACTGATCTACCGCCAACTGGTAAGGTGGGGCCAGAATGACTCAAGTCTAACTCATCGATACTCTTCTTCACCTGACATTTTCAATACTCTATACTCAATCAGCTCTTGATTTTTCGTTATTCGGATGTTATCGCTCCCTTTCTTATTGCTGTAATCGTTAGGCTGTCATTTTGACTCCATCCCACTACAAAGATGTTAATTTTAAAATTGGTAATATGACTTTTCTTTTTTTGACATTTACGTATTTTCTAGCAGGCATATTATGTGTATTATGAATGTACTTTTGGATAATGAAACAGATGGATTTTTTAAGATGATCGTGAGCATGACATTGGTAAAGTCATTTTTATTTTAAAAATCAGCAAATTTTGCCCACGCCAAATATGTACAAATAAAAACTTTTTTCCTATATCTGCAGTTTTCATACAAACAACATATGGGATAAAAGCAAATTTTCCAATTTTATTACGCATGTGTCCTGACCCCACTATACAGCTTATGAAACAAATATTTTTTTCGTTACCATCTGAGAATTAATACGCAAGTGTCCTGACCCCATTATACAGCTTATGAAACAAATATTTTTTTCGTTACCATCTGAGGATTAATTACAACAAATTCAACATAATGTCGGAATGAGTTGGTATCACTTAAATCGTTCGAATTTCACTTTGTAATCGTCCTTAAATAAAATTCAATGAAAATTCTCGGAGGTGGCTCGAAACTTCTGGAAGAAGGGCGGTCCGCGTCAGGGAATAAAAGGGACAACAGCATCAAATAGTAATGGGGAATAGTGCTAGCGAGCGACGATTTGGTGACGGGAACAGTGGAGGAGAAAAGGGTAAGGTGAAGTAAGGTAGGGAGATAGGATGGCGAGGGAGGGAAAAGAGGAGGGAGGAAGATGGGATAGGGGGACAGGATTGAAGAGGGAAGGAGAGAGGTTAGCGAGGAAAAAGTGAGGAGGGAGGAGGGCGAGAGGGTGCCGGAGGGAGAAGGGTTGGAAACGGGAGGGAAGAGGTTTATCGCGAGAGTAAAAGGAGGAAAGGTAGTGAGAGTGGGTAGAAGGAGATAGGCGAAGGAGAGGATGCCGAGAGGTAGAGAGGGGGGTGGGGGAGGGAGGTGATGGTGGGGCAGGGAAGATGGAATCGGGGGGAAGGTTGGTGAGAGAGAGAGAGAAAAAGGAGGCGGACTCGTGAGGGATGGAGGCTGTTGTGATGGGAAGAGAGGCAGAGAGAGAGAGGGGGGGGAGGTGGAGGAGGATAATGCGGAGTAGGGGTGGAAGAGGATGGGAAGGAAAGGTCTGCGCCTCTCGATGGCATATTATTGCGTCCACGTACGCGCCCTTTTGCGGACCCTCCCCCTTTTCTCCCCCCTCCACAATCCCTCCCTCCCCCCCACTGAACCTCCCTCCCCCTCTCCTCCCTCGCGGAGCGCCAACAACACTCCCATCAATCGAGCCATCCGTCTTCTTTCTACGTCCTCGCTCGACTTCTTATATGGACCACAAGGCAAACTGCAATCCTACTCACTCACCCTCCAGTCACATCACATTCTCTCTCTCCCCCCCCTCTCCTCCCCCCCCCCCCTCTCTCTCTCTCTTCTTTTATATCCCGCTCTTTCCCTTCCCGGCACCACCTAGCGTATCCCCCTTCTACTAATAATCGCCTCAACACTCAACAACCATCATAAACACCTCCTCACCGACCTTACTTCGCCCTTGTGAAGATTGTCGACACCCTCACCGCCTCTCCTCACTCGCTCGTACTTTTGAGGGGGGTCGAGGAAAAAAATTGGAATTTCCACGAAAAGTTTATTACAATAAGACGAAAAAGATTTACAAAAATTTTCTTCGATTTATTATCTGGTAGAAACATTACTTTAATAATAATAATACGTATATATCATAGAATATCACATTTTTTATTATTTATAATAAATAAATAATGCATTTTAAAATATAAAATAAACAATTAAATACAAATTTAAAATATGAAATTGTATTTTGTTATTTAGTAATGATATAGAGTTTTAAAATGTACTTTCTGCTTTTTTTTGTTCAAGTGTTTGGTGAAAATCTGCATTTGACATATTCTCACGAATGTAGTGGCCAATAACATAAATCACTTTGCTGCATCCTAGTTAATGGCAATAACTGATTTGATAAATTTGAACGTTATCAATTGTAATTTATAATCATGTTTCGATTGCGGTTTCTTCGTTTAATCTATCAGTCATGAATCTATATTTTCCATTGCGCAAAAAACCTAGACGAGCAGTCTTATTGTTAGATTACAAAATATTTAAGTACCTAAGCGTGAGTAGATATACACAAACTCAAAAATATAATTATACAAGCAATAATTAAAATTATGATAAATTATACTGTCCGAAAATTTTACGGAAATTACTTTTACTTAGAAGACAGCAGCGAAATGTTGTTTCGATTGATATATCACGGAAAGGTATGGAAAGGTTAGCAAATATTTGAAATTATTTAACGCCAATTGACTATTTTATATATGTAATGTGTTGGCTAAAGATATGGGCAAGTGAAGGTGAATTAAAGGAGAGCAAATAACCAGTATATAAGAAAGACGAGGAAGAATTCGAATAAAGTAGTAATAAAAATATAAGGAAGATGAAGTGGCATTAACCCAGTCGGAGAAAAATTATCATGCCTAACAGGATGAAAAAATTGAAGGTAAACGACCAAAAAGAAACCAAGGTTCAAGCAGGTAGTGGCCGCTCTGGGCATGGTAACCAACGAAGATGGAACGATCTAAAAATAAACCCGTTGCGTGCACACGGTTTGCGAAATCATAAAATCGGTTACGAATAAATGAAGTAGTTTTCTTTGAGGTAAAATATTTAAATGAAGTCCCGAATCGAAAATATTAAACCAAATACTGGAAATGTTGCGTAGTTAACCAGTCACTTTATATTTTGAACATAATTCAGAGAAAACGAGACAAAACAGTTTCCAATTATCTATGAAAAACTATTAAATTCCTCTAAAATGGGCCATTCATTAAGGTCTGTTGATATTTATTAACTAGCTGTACCCGCGCAATGTTTGCGCAGATTTTATTTAATTAATTTATTAATAATAATGTGAATCAATTAATGGTGCAAGTGATTTCCCCATGAAGATATGATATTTTTATCCTCCTTTTCTCCTCTCTCCTTTGCCCCTCTCTTTCCTTTCCCCCTCCCCCTCTTTCCTTTTCTCCTTACCCTCTACCAACCCAACCTCTTACCAACTACTGGAAATGTTGCGTAGTTAACCAATCTTTTCATATTTTGTCCAGAATTAAGAGAAAACGAGACAAAACACTTTCCAATTATCTCTGAAAATCTATCAAATTCCTCTAAAATGGGCCATTCATTAAGGTGACTTAATATCTGGTCCAAAACTATTTATTAACTAGCTGTACCCGCGCAATGTTTTCGCAGATTTTATTCAATTAATTTATTAATAATAATGTGAATCAATTAATGGTGCAAATGATATCCCCATAGAGATATGGGCAATTGAAGGTGAATTAAAACGATCCTGATCATAGAAGACGTCTTTTACTATATTCTTGCATTATTGAAACATCTCCCTCCTCTCTCTTCCTATCCCCCTCTCTCCCTCTCCCGCTCCCCCTATTTGTCTCTTTCCCTTCCACCTCTAACTTTTCCCCTCTATCTCCTTTCCCCCTCCCTCTCTCCCTATCCCCCCCCTCTCCTTTTCCTAACCCTCTCTTCATTTAAACGGCTTATAATTTTACGGTCGTAAATTATATACGGTTTTACAACAATAGGACTTCAAGCAAAACCATATCCGTCGTCAAGGTATTTAGAGTTAAAATCGCCAATTTAGCGCAAATTATGTGCATTCAACTTAAAATGCGGGAAATTTCGAATCGTAAACGAAAAATGACATAGGAATAAGAATTCTTGATCGTTTTTCTTTACAACGATCCAGGTCCGAAGCTCGTATGCCAATATTTCGAATTCATATGAGCAAATGAATGAAAGCCTGCACGCCGAAAAGTCGAGTTTTAGATGTAACCTTATGGAAAATACATATAAATTACTCCTTAGATTCGAATCCGGGTCTTTATGAAAATTAAAATAGTTTGCCAGGGACCTCCTAGCTAGTAGAAACAAAACGCCGTTTACCGCATATCTCTACGACGAACAGTTCCTTAGATACAATTGGGGACAGAAGGACGGACGGATAGAAAGACGGATGGACAATTATAAAATTACATATAGGATGTAAAATAGATAAAGGATTAAAGAAATGGGATAGAACCTACGCTTAAAGTGTAAGAATAGGGTATTTATTGTAATATGATGGAAATAGTTTCCATAAACCCTTGGTTATCTCTACGTATGTTATAAATAATTCTAGTGCAGCCCATTTTGTTCGGCTTATAATGCAATATAAAAAAAGGATTGTGAAATTTTATTACAGAAAATTTCACATTTGTTACGTAAAACAAACAAGAAAAAAATTTCCTAATGAAATGTCAACTCTAAAACATTGTCAAGATTTGAATTTACCGGCACTTCATATGCGAGAAGTCGTGTATAAAATTTGCACATCCCTGTTCAAGCGTATCTTGTTCTCTGGCTAGTTTTGCTCCGGGTAAACATTGTGATTCTTCTCGAAATTGGCAGAGGTAAACGGGAGGTTCTTTTTTTCGATTTGACCTCTAAAGAGTGATTTCACAGACACACGTCTTGAATCGGAAAAATGTTGTTTTGCACGGAGTCAATAGATATACGCATACAATACGAATGAAAGTTTTAAATATTTTGCAACTACAACTACTGCGTCTAATTTTCCTAAAATCGTGCAAACAAGAATTTTAAGCAGGAATAGTACGAATTAAATAAATGAGTAATTGTTAACAGAGACTTTCAATCTCAACAGAGAATTTCAACGACTAACTTCTTTACAATAAAAGAAACAAAATATTCAAACCGGTAATTTCGCAGGGAGTACGCACTTCATGAATATTTCATGAAGGCATTTTATTACTGAAGATGCAATGGAAACGTTATTTTAAAACCAAATATTTCTGCATTCTCTTCGAACTATAACTTTCATAAAATGCACTCCATGTCAGCCAATCTTCCACTCACCCAAGAACTGCAACAAATTCGTTTAAAAAAAGAATTACTGACATCACATTATGATTAAATCAAACGAACCAACATTATCTCTCCAATGGCAATAAATAGTTTAGGAAAGCCAGATGTGCATTACCACAACAAAGCAGTCGTACTCAGTGACTCACCAATAATAGATTCTAAAACAAATTTTATGTGTATTTACTATCGGTAGGTTGCCACCGGTGACGGATTATTTGTAGCATTTTTCCAAACTTATAATGGTTATTTGAGAGACACGTTTTATTAATTATCTGTCAAAATAAATCACTAAAATACAAACATTGTTAAAAATTTGGGCTATTGAGGTGAGCATAAATACTAAGAAAGCCAGGAAAGCGAAGCTGACTCTAAAATAACGAATTCTTCTTCATTTACAGAAGTCTCTTATTCCGCTCGCTCCCCTTCCTCCTGTCTCCTCCCCATCCCCCCTACTCTCCCCCTCCTCCCCCCCCTCTCATCCAACCATGTCAACCCTGCATCCGGGAGGTGGTGCTGTGGACGCACCTGGGAAAATGAATCCTGCATTCAAGCGGAATTACGAAGGATTTGGGCCCTTATGTTAACTGGATCCGGTGCCAGGGGGCTAGGATAAGATGGAAAACGGCGAGATGATTGCGGCCATTACGCGCAATTAAGGACACCACAAACCGGTACGTTTTCTAACACCCCGAATGAAAACTGCAAAAAAATAGAGGAGCGGATCAAACGTTTGTTTTTGGGAAGCTGAGCTGTTTTACATTCCAATGCTGAGAAACTTTTGGATGGCTCTAGAACAATGTAACGGCGAAAATAAATCCCGTAAACATCCTGCGGACTTCAATCAAAAGATTGCAATAGTATAACTGACCTTAAAATACGAATTCATATGAAAGAAATTAATTACGCAATACTTTATTTTAAAGATTTTGTTGAATTTTATTGGCAATTCAATCGGAAAAGTGCGAATGTATTTCGAATAAAATAGTCACGAGAGTAGGATACACAAATTTAACTGAAATCACGCATACCACATTTTATCTAAGGGAAAATTTTCCATTGCAAATTTTTCTCGGTTCTCCTACCTCCTCCCCCACTCTTTCCCCCCTTCTATCTCTCCATCCTTTCCCTGTCCCTTCCCTCCGCTACTCCCCGCCCAGAATTCCTCCTACCACGCTCCCCCCTCCTCCCCAACACTTTTCTCCCATACCTCTTCTCCAGTTGCTATTTCCATTTTCTCCTCTCTTTCTCCACCCCATTCCATCTCTCACTTCCCCGCTCTCCCCCTCCCTCCAATTTCTCTTCTCTCCCTTCCTCCAGCCAATCCTCTATATTCCTCAATCCCCCCCCCCCCTCCCTTTCCAACTCTCTCCCGCTCTTTCAACTTCTCCCACTCCTCTCGTGCAAAGAGAAACAAACACTGACGCTATAAAAAAACGCTACTTGTTCGGTTATAAAGGGATATGGGATGCACTCGGATAATGGTTATTTAATTATCTGCTTGATCTAAAGATTGATGTAGGAATGGATTCTTTAGACTATACATTTTTGCAGTTTTTATGCTTCCTTTACAGCATGAAACGCTAGCGTAACTAATTTACTAAATATAACATCGCAATAGGCTTCTGTGTTGACTTATTGAGGTTTTTTTTATATGAAGATTCACTGCTGAATCGCCTGTTCATTTGAATAACGTTAAAATGACCATGAGACGCGAGTTCGTGAAGTGCACGTGGAAATTGGAGATTTATGAGATTTATTTCATTATTTGCGACGCACATTGGGGACGCAAGTGAAAAGCTTATGATGCACTCGCACGTCACGAATGTATCAGCGTTAACCCACTCTCTCTTGAAATGCACCAACGGGAAAGCATTGCTTAACGTCTCCTCCGAAAGACGGGCCAATGCATTATCACATCCTCCTCTCGACACAAGAAAGAAAGTGTGAACGTGTACAGCCCAAGGTTGAATATTTGCCGAGGAGTTTCGAAACCGCGTCCACTGCGTGGAAATCCTTTTTTTAGCAAATCCGTCACGGATTTCTTTGCCCATATACAGAGGCGTAGGTAGAGTCATCGGCGCCCGGGGGCAAGGCATCTTTTGGCGCCCCTAAGAGGGGATTATATTCCCAGTCTGGCCCATATGACCTTTTTTCTTGCCGCCAAGTTCCAGGGAGAGGGGTTTACGGGGTCTTCTGTACTCAATTTAGCGAGTTGGCGCCTTTAGGCAATTCCCTGTTTTGCTAACCCATTAGGGTGGCTCTGAGAAACTCAAGCATGAAACAACATATTTGAATGGGAAATTGGTACGGGTAAGGCTAGATGGCAGGAGATACGTCAACTCCATTGCAAACCCTCTGGCCCGTCGGCACAACATTCTTTACAAGTGAGATCCAGTCTAGAAAATATATAGGCAAAACAAGAGTGTAACCCGAAGAAAGAGCAATAACCCCAGACCCCTGCCAAACGCTTCTGGCGGCTTGATGTAAAATGTAAAATGACTTCAGGTGAGACATGAAGAGGTGGCAACCTGGGTTGCCACCTAAAATTCGCCAATGACCGGGAGATTTCATAATCTGACCCGGAGATTTCCTAATTTAACCCGGATATTCTCATAGGTGAAGAAATTGAAGTACGGTTACTGTTTTTAAATGTTTGATACACAAGAAGTAATTAGTTTTCCTAGAAATGTGAATGTGATGAGC
The DNA here is from genome assembly GCA_036926305.1 of Uropetala carovei. NCBI lineage: Eukaryota > Metazoa > Arthropoda > Insecta > Odonata > Petaluridae > Uropetala > Uropetala carovei. The sequence goes on from JAXCHB010000100.1 coordinate 1,058,765, forward strand.
CATATTTTGTCGCTCTCTCACGCAACTTGGCGGCTCCCTCGAACACAAACAAAAGATTGCAGTGGTACCTACTTTATAACAGCGCCACCAATCCAATACCACCGAATAAATGTAGTAATCAGAGCTACGAGCCATTCGCTGGGATTCAGAATTTGTCGTTGCCGTAGTTATTGTGGTAGCAAATTCACCTAAATTCGAGTCACCCACAAAGTTTTAGCTGCTGATGCGATAAGATTTTTTCCGTGCGTACACGGAAAATTATGTAGCGTATTTTAATATGTATTGTGAATAATTTCAATTCAAGGCAATGCACAATTTTTCGTCGTTACTAATGTCATTAGTTATTTTCCTGTCTAGATGTGTTTCCAAAATATATCATATTTGTCGTTTAGTAAACCAGGAATTTCCCGGGTACATTTTAAGTGCGGGATCCCGCTTGAGAAACCCTAGTGACCAGATATGGTTGACTATTTTAAGAGATAGATCCTTAAAAAACCGGACTATTAAAAATTTTACGGGACTTTTTTTAACTTTGAAATTAAGACAAAAAATATTCTTTGAAAGTATATAAGAAAAAATTACTTTTTACAAATAAACCTACACAACATAAATGCCTAGCAAATAAAAAGAACAAAACATTTATTCTTGAACAATAAAACTAAATTGCACACATTACAAAGAACATATTCACACAGAATAGTTTTTGTCACAGTAGGAAATAAACAATATTTCTCGTAGGATTTTTTGCGCTTCAGAAGATCTTCATTAGTAAGAACATAATTTTTTAAATGTCTTTACAGGAAAGATATTTGTTTTTCACCTGCAGCTCTGCTTTTGCTGCAATTATGTCAAATCTGTTCCTATTGTCATTCCATTTATTACGACATAAAGAAAATATTCTTTCCACAAGAGCTTTAGAACCTGGTACTGACTTAATAATTTGCATCAGCTTACAAAATTAATTTTCGCAAGATTTTAATATAACATTCCGTTTATCTAGGAGAGATGAAATCTCGTTTGTAACTTTTCGTAAAAGTGGGTTCATTTCTGTAAACTCTTCATACATTACATTACACCACATTAATTAAGTACACAAAATGGAAAATTTACGAAACGGGACGCTCGGGAGGAAAATATAACAATTCGGAACTAATAGCCGATATTTTCGATACATGTGCGGTCTGGGTTCGTTCCGACTCATTCCGAGCATTGCATTAATTACATTAAAATACGGGACATGTTATTACCCTAACATAAGTGTATCTGACAACAATATATCTATTTTCATAAAAAAATACGGGACAAAGTGTGTCTCGTATTGATTTGCAACAGGACGCGGGATATTTGAAGAAAAATTGGCCGATAGGATATTACGTTACTCCTCGACCTCCTAGCCGATCTGCTTTCACCGATAAAATTCGGTCCGTGAGTTTGCGCCCCTTAAGCCCTGCGCCCGGGGGCAACTGCCCCCCTCTGCACACCCCTCGCTACGCCTCTGTTCATATAAGACCTAGGGAGAGAAAAATGTTTTTATTGCGCTTACCTAAAAAATATTCGTGTCAACCGATGTAGAAAAATACAAAATGGTATGTTTGGCACGTTCTTGAATTTCTATCTACGAAACCATATGTTGTAATTATGTGCTCTGGCAGAATTTTTTGTGGAAAATGTCAGTCTCCGAATAAATTTTCTAATCAGTGCTTCACAGATCGTGTAGATCTTGATCTGTTTGTCTGGGAAGCATTTGGCGGAATAACTCGAGAACGAATATTAGAATTTCGATAAGTTTTTCGCAATATACTGGGATCTACTTCTTTCACCATTTTCTATCATAAAATCAAGGGTTCGATTTCAGTGGCGTTTATTTTCTTAATTTGAATAACGCGGGCGTGAAAGTAGAATAATTGTCATTTGTAAATTAAAATTACAGTATAACACAGTGTTGCCTATGTTCCCCTTGTAAACATTGCTGCTTTTTACCTTCTCCATATACGTAGTATAGAGAAAGTATTGTTTTCATGAAAAATTCGAATTCGAGATTTCAACGGAAATACACGTTTTGAGGTCCGCTGAACAAGTTTCGACCGTTTTCTCGATGATGTCTGTGTGTCCGCGTGTCTGTATGTCCGTATGTGTGACAGAAACTTTGTGGGCGCTCTAACTCAAAAACTATTCATAAGATCAGCATGAATTTCTAATTTGTGATTTTATACATATTTTTAAGATTTGAAAAGATTTTGATAAAAATCGGTCAGCCGGAAGTAGCGGTTTACTTATGTCCGATTTTCGTTTTTCTTAAATATTTCGCTTAAAACTGAATTTATGTTAACACACACACACACACACACACATACTTACATATATATATATATATATATATATATATATATATATATATATATATATATATATATATTATTTATTTATTTATTTATTTATCATATATATAAATAGAATGTGTTTGTGTGTGTGTTTTAACGCTGTAACTACAAAACCAATAAACCTAGAAAGCTGAAACTCGGCATACATACTAAGAGCACCCTGAGGGTGTGCAGCTCGGGCTTATTTTTTAAAAATTTATGTCTTGTAACAGCACCAGGAGGCAATTATGTTTTCCCATAAGTTTACACGGAATTTTCGATTTTTTGAGTGCAAGGTTTTTTTCCTTCGAGCATCAAAATACGTAAATATGGACCGATTTTCTTTATTTTTACTTTATTCGACGGCTAAAACTCTATACTATCTTATTCTTGCAACGTTTACAGGTTAAACGGTCGAAGTTGTCAGAAATAGGCATTTATTCGAAATTTTTCGGTTTTTTCGTACTCATTCCGAACGTTACCAAGGAGACTCTCATTGTCCTCTCCGATTCAATTACTGCCAATTAAACATTCACAGTGACGAAAGAAAAGCGGTGTTCGGTTCAAACTTTTGTTTAAGCATAGAAATTAATGACACATAGCAATATTTAAAGATAATTATACTGTTTTCCTTTGGTTGATTTCAAGCTGCCATTCCTTACACCACGCTAAAGTAGTTTCTAAATAATTTTGGAGATATTGATGGCCATCCGGAATGCTTATTTTTCTAAAGATTTTCATAAAGTCCCAGGTTCGAATCTTAGGAGTTATTTATAAGTATTTTCCACAAGATAACATGTAAAACTCGACTTTTCGGCGTGCAGGCTTTCATTCATTTGCTCATATGAATTCGAAATATTGGCATACGAGCTTCGGACCTGGATCGTTGTAAAGAAAAACGATCAAGAATTCTTATTCCTATGTCATTTTTCGTTTACGATTCGAAATTTCCCGCATTTTAAGTCGAATGCACATAATTTGCGCTAAATTGGCGATTTTAACTCTAAATACCTTGACGACGGATATGGTTTTGCTTGAAGTCCTATTGTTGTAAAACCGTATATAACTTACGAGCGTAAAATTATAAGCCGTTTAAATGAGGAGAGGGTAAGGGGAAAGGGAGAGGGGGGAGATAGGGAGAGAGGGAGGGGGAAAGGAGATAGAGGGGAAAACGATAGAGGGGAAAAGTGAGAGGTGGAAGAGAGAGAGAGGAAAGGGGAGAGACAAATAGGGGAGCGGGAAAGAGGGGAATAGGAAGAGAGAGGAGGGAGATGTTTCAGTAATGCAAGAATATAGTAAAAGACGTCTTCTATGATCAAAATCGTTTTAATTCACCTTCACCTATTAGGGTAATTGGAAAGTGTTTTGTCTCGTTTTCTCTGAATTCTGGACAAAATATAAAAAGATTGGTTAACTACGCAACATTTCCAATAGTTGATAAGAGGTTGGTTGGTAGAGGGTAAGGAGGAAAAGAAAGAGTGGAAGGGGAAAAGGAGAGAGGGGAAAATGAGAGTGGAAAAGAGGTGAAAGGGAGAGAGGGGAAATTGGAGAGACGGAGAGGAAGTTAGTGAGAGAGGGAGGGGGAAGAGAGGAGGGAGATGTTTCAAAATCCAAGAATATACTAAAAGGCGTATTTAATAGAATGGTTTTCTTTGGGGATATTATTTGCCCCATTAATTGATTCACATTATAATTAATAAATTAATTGAAAAAAATCCGCGCAAATATTGTGCGGGTACAGCTAATATAAATTAAAAATAACAACGGACCAAACACGCTACCTTGTGGAACGCCAGAGACCATCTCCACTTAGCTCGAGGACTTCCCATTTATAACATCCTTCTGCTTCTTATGATTTAAAAATTCCCGGATCCAGCTAATAATTTTGGAATTAACGCCTAAGTTTTTAAATTTAGTTATTAACTTTTTGTGGGGTACCTTATCAAAGGCTTTCCTTAAATCTAAGAAGATGGCATCGACCTATTATAGTATTCTCCGCTTCTCACAATCAGTACATAATTCACAAATAGACCGAGCTTGGTGTCGCAAGACCTACCCTTCCTGAAGCCGCGTTGACAATCGCATAATAATGAACTACTATCAAGAAAACTCATTATGTCGGTAATGAGTTTGTGCTCAAGTATCTTGCATGATACTGAGGTTAGGGAAATCTGCCTGTTGTTTTCTGAGTTCTCTTTGTCGCCGCCTTGTGAATTGGAGTCACGTGCGCTAACTTCCAGTCCTTCGGGACCTCTCCGAGGGAAATGGATTTCTCAAATATTATACTAAGCAAATGTGCTACATCTCAGGCCAATTCTTTGAATACCCGAGCAGGAACTCCTTTTTTTACTTTTTCCAATTATCCGAACGACCCTTGTTCCAATTAGTTCGAATAATCGGAGTTCTAATGTACTTAGAATCATCGTAAGAATTCGGGTTTTAAACTGAGAACGCCTGAAAATACGAAATTTCATTTTTGAATTCTTTAAATTAGTTTTTAACGTGAAAATTTTACTTTCAGGAAGATTCAATTATGGGATTTTTATATTTATTTTTTACTTTTTACTGCGTATAAAAGTTGGTTTCGTGAATTTTTTTATTTAAATTTTATTTAACTTTATACTTAATTCACTCATATCCGTCTTATTTTACGGGAAACTACGCTACTTACCAAATATTTGCTCAAAATGAATTCTTTTGCTACTGCCTCTTTGTTATAGTGAGGGAATGGGCGAGCAAAGATTGCACTCGATATCACATTCTGTGCCATGTTCTTCTCGATAGATTCTTTCTCTAGACTGGGAAAATTAAAAAATATTTATTTCATTGTTTGAGTAACATAATAGCACTCTTAAAATAGAAACTGACAATAAGACTTTAACAAATGTTCGCATAAAAGCAACGTAACAGAATTTTGTGAGACAATAAACTTGAAATCGGTAAGTGTACGAAATGATTGGCGGAATTTAAGTTCCGAATGGCACCACATTTTTTCTAGAGACTTCTCTCATTTGGTTATTTACTAGCCATATCAATTATTTGGAAGTAATTTTTATGATCCACGTCTCAAAGCTTAACACATCTGTACTCCTTTATCTCTTACTAGCAGAAATACCCGGCGTTGCCCGGGAAAATTTGGTTCAAATCCGACAGGAATTCCAGATGATACATGGTATTTAAGAATTCACTCGGCCGCCGTTTTGAATAAAACGGGCAGAGAGAAACAAAAACCACGTATGAATTATTACTGGGAGCCCTCCACAATCGCACCACATTTGATTCAAATCAAGAGTAGGACTTGGGAAAATACGCGTAGTTTAATCAGTCCCCGCTGTCCAATTACAGATAAGGAAGTAGACGTTTCCCACCTTCCTCAATGTGTATAAGATGTATAGTTACTTGTTAGAGTTACAGTTCGAAAAGAACTGTTCCGATAACAGCGCGAAAAGAACTGTTCCGTTCTTTCTGACCCATCTATAGCATTTAGCATTAGTATACAAAGTTATTTTGATTTTTGTACAATTAATATAAAACATTTGGGATTAAAAAGTAGCCTACGGTCTTCCTATTTGTAAAGAAAGTAGCTGTTGAAAGTTTGGTTACTCTAATATCAACGGAGGAAGCATTTACTTGGTGGAACTCCATCATAAAAGAATGAGAAGGATAACTTAATAAAAGTTCCACTTTTATTAACAGAAAAAGCGACCGGTTTCGACTAATATCTAGTCACCATCACCTGATGATGACTAGATATTAGTCTAGCTTTAACGGTGTGGAAATATACAGATGCACAAATAAACAAACAAACAAACATTCGTAAATATATAGGAGATATGGAATTATTCGTGGTAGATTCTCGAAACAAAGTATATTTTTCCCTCAGTACTTAACAATGATTATATTTCAGCGTATATTCTTCATATTTATGAAAGAAAATAAAATATTATTTTGAGAATCAGAATGAAAAACCACAAGGAAATGATCCACAGTAGTAAAACCTCTATAATGATAGGAAACGAGAATAAACTACAGTATAAAATTTGTAAGTTTATCATGTTTCGTTCAGGTATATGTATCATCAGGAACTATTCATTAAAAATAATGCACAGTAATCGAAAATTTCTTGAATAAATTGGAGAATTTCCAAATAAAATTCAGTTTTTCAATATGAATATTAATAGATTTCAGTATACACACGTGTGTTTGCATATGATTCATAGAGATACGTGAATTGTTGCAAGCACACAGCTATCCCTTCCAACGAATCGCCGGAGGATAAATTATACATTTCTTTTTCAGGATGTATAGAAAAAAATAAACGTCAAGTGAGTGTACATTGAAACAAATTATGTAACAAAAGTGAGTAGGAAGAGAGAAGGAGTTGAGAATATTAGTAGGAGAGAATAAATGGAGGAATGCATTGATTGGGCTGCGAAGGAGGGTAATAAATTTCAATGAAACAATTTAATAGTGGAATCACCCGTCAAAAGTGACGGGTGGGCATATATTAAGTATTTAATAAAACTAGTACAGCGTTAATATAAAATATCAGCATAAATAAGCAAACCCATGGTTCATTTATAACATTTAATAAAAATAAATGTTAATTATATCGCTATTGTTAAACATTTATAATTACTAACCTTTGTTTAAGTGACACATGATTTTCAGAATAATTTAACTCAACGCAAAGTACGGTTGAAAATATAATCCAAAATTAATTTATTGCTATGCTAGCAAAACATCGTGTATTATGCTATAAAAACGACGAGGTAAGGTAGCGATGTGAGTAGACGAAGTAATAAGGGAAGAAATAAGAGGTGACTTATCAACGTCAGGGATCTAGATACAGCGAGAGAAAAGAAAGAACACGTAAAAGATGAAAAATAAAAGAAATGATTGAATTGAGAGGATATAATGAAGGAGCACGACGGATAAGTAGAAAGATAGGTTACTTGACTGACAAGGGGAAGAAAGGGGAAAAGGGGAGGTGCGTGGGGGAGGGGGGCATTGAGATAGGGGAGAAGTGTGAGGAAACTGTGGAGTAATTGCTCTGTCTTTTCGCGTGACACGAGATTGGTTGAAAAGAAGGAGGCAATTGGCAAGTTCTCACGAGAAGTTTGCATGCTTGTGAATATTTCAAAAGGTGTGCAGCCTTTATTTACAATTTATACCGAATTATTGTAATCAAACACGTTATGTAATAACATACCAGACAAATTCTAAATTGTTCGAATCTTATTCACATTCTTTTATTTAAGGAACTGTAAACAAAAACATAAGAGAATTAAACAGAAGCTATTGAACGTGTTTGCATATAATTTGCTAATATAAGGTTAAAATTAACATTTGTGTCCGACAAGATCGAAGAAGCGCAAATAAAACTTTTACACCATATAGTGGTTAAAATCTTTCGTTCGTGAATATAATGACGTACGAAAAACATGGGAATAATTATAAGCAAATATATCAGAAAATGTTGCCTTATTTTATCATAAAAAATGGAACACGTCTCCACGGTTTCGAGCTAACGCCCATTAACCGTCCATTGTCATCCTCATCTGCCCTCGAAATGGAAGACATGTCATTGCGGAGTGAGGCCAATAGTTGGACGGCATATGCTTTGCATTGCACATGACTTTCAGATCGGATCAAATTCGGGTATCGGTGGGTGCCACCATCGCCTGTCACCGTAGAGGGAACAAGAGGTGTAGTAGGGGCGGGGTCGGTGCAGGAGCAGGGGGCGAAAAAGGGGGTTGCGCGGTTGGGTCGCGGTGGATGGGGTCGAAAGAAGGGCGGCTGTTGATGGGTATGGGGAAATGGATGCAGCATTCATGTATGCAAAAAATATATATATGTGTGCGGATAGTGATAGAAGGAAGGGAGGGAAAAGAGGGAGTGAGGGAAAAGAGGGAGTGAGAGAGGTTCGGGGAGTGGTAGATTGGAAGAGCGTTGGTTTGGAGCATTGAACCTGGGGTCGCATGCTTTGTCTGGATGCATTGGAGATTGGAGCGGGAAGAGAGAGAAAGGGGAGGGGGATATACGAGAAACGATAGTGGAGTGGAGTGAGAGAGGGTTCGATGGTGCAATATTACACTTGCTTGCATCCCTCTTCATTTGTCGATATTAACGATAAATGCCTTGCTGGCGGACATCCGTCAAATCCGGCGCCTTTCGTGAGAGGATGGCGAGGGGAGCGTGTCGTCTAGCCGCACTATCGCTTGCGTGCGCGTGCCCTCCGCTCTCTTCTCTCCTCCCCACCCTCTCCTCTCTCTCTCTCTCTCTCTCTCCTCTCACCCTCTCGGGGTCGCTAATCCGGTCTCCCGATTGGTGCGGTGTATTCCCGCAACCGAATTACTGCGGTGACGATGCAAAATTGTTGCTAAGAATCAAGTTGCAAAAAGCAAAGAGGCCTGGCTGTTCGATATTCATTTCGATAAATCGATAAACTATCGTAAAGTTATATCTATTAAAATTTTGCATCATAAGGAATTATGTTACTAAATACTTTAAGTAATAGAAAGACTATCCGATAAAAATGTAGAAGTATCCAAAGATGCTAACCCAACATTAATTAAAATTGCATTATCTGTAAATTATGAGAAAAATTGTTAGAAGTGCATGCTTTTTAGAGATACAAAATTTACTGCCGAATTTCAAATTTGGCTTATGTTTGATTTTAAGAGAATTCATAGGAGATAAATAATATTTTTTAAATAAGCGAAAACATAAATGGAGGGAGGAGAGAAAAGGGGGGGCGGAAGAAAACCGAAGGAAACACAGTGGACATTGGTATCAATCAACTAAGAATTTTATAAGAATTACGAATATGAAGTAAAAAATGAAAATGGAGGGGTATATAAATTTAAAAAATCACTATATAAATTTAATAAATGATGACCACACAAAAATTTTATAGCATTCATATTTGCAACTTAATATTATTTGCATGCGCTCTTAAGTGTCCTAAACGTTCATACACCGAACAATGGGACTCGGACAAAATGTCCCCGGACAAGACGTACTCAGACAATGTCCCCGGACTAAATGTCCCCAAACACAAAGTAGGACAAAATGTCCCTGCGCACCAGTTGATTTCCTGTGAGTGTGCCTCAATTTTTCAACATGATCGAAAGAAAAGTAAAACAAGAAACTGCAATATACTTTTGATTTAAAAAAATATAAAATATCGAAAGTAAATAAGAAAACGATTAAATATGTTTCACGATGTTACGGCTTCCCTAAGTCAAAAGTAACAAATTTTAAGAGTGTAAATTTGTACAAATACGTATTATATTTTATTTTGAAGTGGACTCATGATTACATTTTAGAGTAATATTGCGTGAGAGCTTACAAAGGGAATGTAATGGACTCGTATTTCCACAGCTATTGAAGCTATAAGAATCTGTTATTAAATGGTTTTTAAATTTTAAGTTCCTCTTTTTCATTGTTTATTTGGTAATAGATTACCAAAATTATTTGGATCTAAATAAATATCGAGCAACATCGGAAAAAATATTTACTAGGTATCAACTACTAAAATATTGAGCAATTTTATTAATTTTCATTATTAATTTACTCCGCTATATTGGGAATTAATTAATCAGTGTGGAAAAGTCCATGTAAGTAAATATGTTTAAAAATCGAATAGAATATCGTATTCACTTGCAAAATGAAGTAATTGAACTTGTGAATTTGTGTATTTTGCTTTAACTTTAGTCCTGGCATTAATAATGAAAGAAATCTTAAGATAAGTTACTGAAGTTGTAACTGGTAATTAAAGTTAAAGTGTATTGCTGGTATTTATATAATGCTCATCGTAATGGAACGCTTTTATACAAAAATGTCTGCACCTTGATTTACTGAAGAAGATTTACTTAAGAGATATGAGTGAAATATATTATACTTTATGTAAAACGGTTGGAAAATAAGCTCTTTTGAAAATATGGAGATAGGGTATTGAGAGGGGATATAAGTCAGCCATTTAATATAAATGTTTAGTTGTAATGTATTGAGTTGTGAATGTTGTTTTACATCTTTTTTATTTGTATACTAATAAGATTACAATAATACATGCCCAAAAGCACACTTATTTTAGGTAAATGCTTAAACTTTTTCACATGTAATGTAAAATAATTACATTAATTTAATAATATAAACATTTCATCAAGGAATTTGTTGCTTTTGTGCTTGCTTTGAAGTCAAAGACATATTTCTATTTGAATTACAAAATGAGTTAATCAAAAGATACGTACATTACAACTAAAAAATGTGTAGTGTTTACAATATCAATTATGAAGAACAAATTAAGATTTTTTAAATTGATGAATTGTTTACTTAGAGGATTTTTTGAACTGATGTAAACATCTTATGCATTTAGACTGCAATCCTGCAACCCAAGAAGCCAAGCCGGCCGGGTTAGACTGGTAGGCAGTGCGCCTGCCTTCTAACTCGGTTGCGGGTTCGAATCCCGCTTCGGGCATGGATGTTGTGATGTATGTTGATTTTCTCTAATAGAATTTGATGGTGCAAAATGATCTTAGCTGTCGACGCACCTAAGAAACCTAACTACTACTACTACTACCAAGAAGCCAAATATTCCGCAGAGCAAAATGTAGAAATTTGGTGGATGTAGGACAGGGGTGGGCAAACGTTTTACTAGGCGGGCCACATTAGTTGTTGTGGGTGGTTAGGTGTGCCACATTAGGTCTCACCTAGGAAGTTATTTGAGAGAATGCGAAGGGTCATATTAGTGAAAATCAATTATTAATACATTTTTAATACAATAGCTTCGTTATATAAGGTTTTCCGGCCATAATTTTAACCACCAAATGTGAAATTTAATGTTTCACATTTCACGGTTTTCTTTTATAAAGGCATCGCGGGCCACATAAGGAGCTCTCGCGGGCTAGATGTGGCCCACGGGCCGTAGTCTGCCCACTCCTGATATAGGATAATCTGTTGGGAAGTTGTTTTTGAAAAACTACGTAAGTTATATTCTTCCTTCACCTGTTATGGTTGCAAAAGATATGTGAATCTCTCTTTCATCTCAATTAACTGCTTTATTACTTCTTCTCGTTTTTTGGCATTGCCAAAGGAAAATTACAAGCTCACTGTTAAGTTAACATTATTCAGTGTATAATGGATAAATATTTTTAAAAAGGAATTTATTTTGGTCATATTACTTAATTGGTTAGAATAATTGTCAAGCATACAGAAGACATTAGGTTACTTCACTGTTGTTGTTATTTCTTTTTTCCTTTTCATTTCTTTTATTGGATCAAAGCTCAATTTAAACATATCTTCTCCTGGCAAAAATATTGGACATGAAAAAAAGTGATTTAATATTCTTTATTTCTTCCTTTCATAAACCTACTATTTATTTTAATTGCTTTAAAAATATGTCATCTTGATTTATCAAATAAAAACTTTTTATTTCTTTTCTTGCTAGGATATCAGTCACATTATAATTTACTTTACTACCAGTATAAGATAAAAGTGAGCTGTGTAAGTAGGCTAACCATACGTCCCGTTTTCGCCGGGACAGTCCCGTTTTTGAGTCTTCTCCAGACCGTCCCGTCGTTTTCGGCAAAAAAAACATTTTGTCCCGTTTTAAAGCCTTTCGCGATTAAAATTCAGATTTTCTAATTTTCTTAAAATATGGATCATATTAGATCTTAACTGAGCATTTTCACAGTTTAGGAAAGTGAGAATAAGGCCAGGTTGACACTTCACTGAGCAGGAAGCACAAATTTACTCGCCCGTCTGTTTCTGTGAGCTCCGGATCTTTTAGTGTTTATGCTGAATGGGCTCTCTTTACTTGCATCTTTGTAGCAGTATTAATCGAGGTAATCAAACAAACCAAGGCCGAAACTTCAACTTTGTTACAAAATTAAAGTTGCGTTCTACTTCGCCTAAAGAGACAATGTCTGTGCAAGGCTTTGATTCGGCTGTAATATTTTTCTTAGCTTTTATCCGATCGCATTACCTTCTAAGTTCAGTAGCAGTGAAATACTGTTGCACAGTATAGGACCCTTTCGAGGAGGGCCTAACAAGGGAGCTCGAAATGGTCCAACGCAGAGCGGCTAGGTTTGTAAAGGGAGAATGTCGGTATGATGCGAGTGTATCAGAGATCTTGAGTTTAAAAACTCCGAATTCGTTGAAGGCATGCGCGGCATAGTTGTACCCATCGGTTTAGTGTGCGTAATGTTAGATCAGCGCGTACGAGCAAATACGTAGAAATAATCGCTAGAACCGAGAAATACTACAGATCTTTTTTCCCAGACAGAGGCATTAGTTAGGGTTCATTTGGTGCCGTGACACCCCCTGCCAAACGCTTCTGGCGGCTTGCAGAGTATTCAGGTGACTGTAAAAAAAAGTGTAGCAAGCAAAGGAAGTGATATACATTGTGATAGTGGGAGAAAATTAAGCGAAATTCCTGAATAATTTTTCCTTTCAAAAAAGGACATTTTGGCATAAAAATGTATTCAACTGTTAGTTGATTGATACCCATGTCCACTGTGTTTCCTTCGGATTTCCTCCACTCCCCTTTTCCCTCCCCCTCCCTTTACTCCCCCTCCATTTCTGTTTTCGCTTCATTTTCGTAATTATTATAAAATTCTTAGTTGATTGATACTAATGTCCACTGTGCTTCCTTCGGATTTCTTCCGCCTCCTTTTTTCCTCCCCCCTCCATTTCCCTTAACTGGACATAAAATCTGTGGACATATATAAAAGTGGACCAAAATAAGCAGTAGACAAAATGGCTGTGAACATATACGAAAGTGGACATAAAGGCAGTGGACAAAAAGGCTGTGGACATATTATGTAACGGTGGACGTAAATACTGTGGACATTAGGGCAGTGGACATAAAGGCTGTGGATATATCATCTGTGGATCCAATTGATAGTTCTTGATACTTATGCAACCCATGCCGTTGCTCCTTCAAGATATGATGTTGTATAGCCATACTTTCAAGTTTTCTTCAAAAAGAAACTTAATCAGCATTTGTTAATTAATTATGTTGATATTTTGTCAGAAGTGATAACGAATGTGCAAATATGCTATCCATATTAATAAATAATTTCAACTCTGCTTAGTATGTCAATCAACAAAATAGTTTTTATGAATCATGCGGTAATAAAGTAATAATCTGCTGACGTTGTCTTCCTGTACATATAAGCCAATCACGACGGGTAACCATTCCATATTCCAATTACATGGCTTCCACTGTAATCGCTATTATTCCGTATCGTCATACTCTGTTCCCTTTCACTTCTCCATCTTTCTAATTCATTTCCTTGTTTTTTTGCAAGCCTTCCTTGGCTTATTCTGCTAATCTGTTTTTCTACAGTAACGTTCTTGATATCCCATTATCTTCCATAATTACCTTTATTTACCATACTACTTTTATTTTCTCAATAATCTAGCTTTCTTTTAAATTGTTTATAGGAATTGAGTACAATCATAAAAAATTAAGAAAAGTAAATTTTATTGCGTATTATGAGATAAAAACAACTTTTAGAATAAGAATCTGATAACAGTAATTCAATAGGATGGAGGCATAAGTAAAATGACTAATTTTTTCGAGTCCAATTTAGTAAAAACAGCATTTTTATAATAAAAACAAAATATATCGGCAAGTGTCAGGATAAATGCGAAAACCAGTACCTACAAACTTCTTTTTCTAAAAAACTAAATATCAGAATCACCCGTTTTCTGTTATTATTTGTATTAGTTCTTGCGAATTTTCATCATTCAGTTTTTGACCAATAACTTAAATGAGTACAAGGACAGTTTTTTTTAAAGTAAGAGGGATACAATTTGAGGTGTCAAAATACCGATTAGTGAGCTACGTGACTGCATCAAGGCAAATTCTGAAATTCATAAATATAATAGCCTACAAATGTTTGTACGTTTGTTTGTACCAAATATACCACCAGTGCATATAAAACGTGATTTTATTAAAAGAAATTTGTATTAGTTATATTTTTTTGTTTTTGGTCAATGATCATAAAAGGTACACAGCTTTCGCAGAAATTTTCCTCAATGGCTTTCAAAAATACAGTAATTTTAATCTCTATACCTGACTTCGTTAACACAATATCAACGAAAAACTGAACGTTTATTTTCGTTACCGTTGTATTATTTATCGAAACCAAGGTATTGTTTAAACTTTTAAAAAGCGTCGAAATTTCGTGAATATCGGTAAAAGAGACGCGAAGTTATTATTAAAGTCATTCGTACGCAATTACACGAAACCGGCAACAATTCAAACCACCTTGAAGATGAAAGATTTTCAAGTAAAAATATGTCAAATTTTGGTGTTAAAAACTAATTTGTGGATCGATACGACGCGTATTAGAAAATCAACGGCAGGAAAACAAAAAGAACAATTCTGCTCAGCAGATTCCTGCAGGTTGCATATTTAAAAAAATGGAAAAACAATATGCTCGTAAAATCGAACTTGAAGCTTTGTTTTACTCGGTGAATGGTCAAAAACGACATTGGTGTCAAACTAATCAAAACTGAAAGAATCTTTCAAATTTATGCAGCTCTTCAAAAGTTATTCTATATTATTTGAAGTAGGAATTCACGTGACGTCACCATATGTGGACAACATTCAACGTCTCGCAGTTATTAATAGGGTACCGCTCGAAAATTAGAACTTCGTATGGGCAAAAGAAACTTTTGATTGCATCATCTTTAAGACCAATTTTCCAGTTTTTTTCTAAATTTTCTTCACCTGAATTTAATAAAACAACTCCAATACAAATTCGTCTAAGTAAAATTTAATTATAAACTTTAAATGAAATATATTTTCTTCATTTATGTGGCCATTTTTTCATTATTTCCATTATGGTGGCACAAGAAGTGACTTCATACCATTTTTTCAGATTCTGCATTATTTATAAATAACCTTTATTATTTTCAGTTAAACAAATAACCCAGGCAGCCAAAAATCTCAAGAGATTTCTAATTATACGCATGTTATACTTTAAAAAATAATATACTTCTATTTTTTAGATAAATTATTCGCATTGGGCTTTAATTTTGCAAAAATACAATTTAAATACTAGATCTATGCATTATCCGACGAATTTGAATGTTCCAATATTCTGTATGTTAATTTTTATGTGGAAATATTGTGCAGAGTAATATTCTAGACTTCATAATAGAAATCTTGATGCCTTATTTGTTACGTTATAATTTGTGTTCATTTATAAATGTGGGATATTTATGCCTCTAGTAAATAACATTGAAATTATACTTTCAAATATGCGTCCCAATATTTATTATCTATCATGGGAGTTTTCTTTCCATAACATCTTTCTGTTAAATTTATTCCAGCCAAACATTAATATTCTGAATTGATTAGTTTCACATCGACCGTAATGATAATTGAATAAAGTTATTTTTATGCTTCCATACTTTTGTGGGCACCGTAGCATATTAATTTTAGTATTTATTACAAATCACTTCGGCTTTCTCTCTCAGTTTCCTGTTTACCCCATATTAAAAACTATAATTATAAATATATCTGGTAAAAGAAGATTTAAAAGGTAATTCATATATGAATAACTCGATTCGAGTTTAAGAGAAGGGTTAATTACACCTTATTTTTCATATGTTATACTTCTCGAGTCAAAGATTTATAACATATAATTTTAGATTCGCGCCGCTACTCGATATTTTTATGCCAAAACTAATTCATAGGCGCGATATTACCCCATATTTAATATGATGATACGTAAAGAGGTGAAAAAATTGCAGAATGGGCAATATTCATTGTCGTACAGTCGAAAAAATGAATTCCGATAAAAATTGTTGTCCTAATAAAATCTTGAATGTAATGCTAATAAAATTGGCAAGTTTCTTCTGCATGGAATAAAAATGCAAGAAATAGAAAAGGTTATCCATCTCGCTGAGATAGATTAACGGAGTCAAAATTTCATCCGTCACTTGAAATGCAAAATATCATTCAATTGCCAAAATTTCGCCATTGACTCATTCCTCCTCTCACGTCACATATTAAAAAACGCCACAAAATGAAAACTCAAAGTTAGGTTTTGAAATCTCGCAATTCCTTTATTTTCCTTATCGGTGGTCGATAAACATATGTTCAACGTCCCTCGAACAAGGCACGCCCAATACTTTTTTGTTCTTCATAAAGCCGAATCCGAGAAACACTTTCGCATTCCATTGAGGCTAACCAGTCCGCAATCAGAAAGGGAGATGAATATCCATGAGGTATACAGAGAACGGTGGAAAGTAATAGTCTCATAATGAAATGAAGTGGACGGTAGAAGGGGATGAGGAGGGGAATCGGAGTTGGGTGGCAGGAAGGGAACCGAGTGGGGTTTGAGGGGGGAGGGGGAGGAGACGGGAGTCAGGGTTGAAAGGACTGAAGGGAGGGAGAAGGGGGAGGGGGGAGGGATGAGAGAGACGGGAGGGAAGGCGTAGAAGGGTATACGGATGAGGGAGAAGTTTGAAGTTAAGGATCTAAGGGAGTTAGTGAGGAGGAAGAGGTGGAAGAATTTTTTGGGTGAGTAGGAATGGATATAGTTAGGAGGTGGAGGGGTTTTGGGGGTGGAGGAAAGGGAGGAGGACGTGCGGTTGAGGCTCTTTTGAGAGCGGGGAGTTGAGGGAGGCCAGAAGTGGTACACCCGTTCACCTCGACAAGATCCTTCCCTTATCCGCCATCTCCTCCCCCTTCTCTCTCTTTCTCTCTCCCATCCACCTCCTCTCCCTCCCATCTTCCACCCTCTTCCTCCCGTTCTCTTCCCCTCCCTTCGCTCTCCTTCCACTTCACGTACGCGTGCATTCCCATCCACAACCAACGCCCCCTACTAAACAACGTACCATCCTTTCCCGCTCTCCCTCTAAACCAGCACTTGTCCATATGAGTCCGTTGCGGCAAATTCCGATCTCCTTCATTTTAAGGATTGCATTGCTCTCTCGCGATTTATTTTTGGATGCTGTCTACCACAGAGCTTGAGGAACACATTGCCGCAGCGAGCGAAACTCCGCAGAGATAGGCGGAGAGAGGGTACGATGAGTAGACCATATGAGGGATGAAAAGAGGGAGAGCGAGGTGCAAAAAGGGGAGAGGGAGGGAGAGAGAAGGCGGGCAGCTGAAGGAGGGAAGGTGGGGAAGGGGAGATTAAGAAAGGGAGGAAGCTAGGACAGAGAGAGAGAGAAATGCATAGCTAAGTTAGGGATAGGAATAGGGGAAGTGAAATATGTGACTTAAGAGTTATAGAAAGGTGAAAAAATAAAAGAAAAATAGTTTTCTGGGAGAAGAAAGGTGGCCGAGGATGGGAAGGGAGGAACGAGTGAAAAGGAAAGAGAGATGAGAAACAGCGGAGTATGAAAGAATGACGCAAACCATTAATATAATTCGAACTCTTACATTATTCTCATGAACTTGTGCTGATTCAATATTTGTAAATATTGCATGAGTTCGCACTAACAATGCATGCAGTGATACTTACTTCGTATAAATACAATGATCTTAAAATTAAAAAAATCGGTACAACATACATTCTACAAACTTTCTCATACACTAATGCGTTGTTTAGTTATCTTTAGAAAATGAAAATCGTATCTGCCAGTTTTTAGAAAACCCAATTTTTCTTTAAGTTGCCCAAAAATAAACTACCCTTATACTCATTCATTGAGAAAAATGAAATATGTAGTATTATTGCAGACGTATACCCAAGTAACTGAACGAAATTTGATCAAAATCGTTTTAGCCGTTTTTGAGAAAATCAAATTATTGTTACAGTTGCCTAGAATAAACCAGCCACCGTTTAGGCTCCAGAGCCAGTAACAGACAGACGGCATTCCGAAAACCACTTTTTCGAATTCAGCGACACCTAAAACGTATATTTCCGTAAAAATCTCGAGGTCGAATTTTTTCGCGATAACAATACTTTCTCAATATATTTCGTATATGAGAAAGTAAAAATAATATAGCTAAGTATTTAGATTTAGCCTCACTCTTAAATTTAACTTTTTCCTACATTCATCCTCAATCAGACATCTACAAACCTAAATAGTATGTACTATAATAAATTTATTAGCGTAGTTAACTTAGCTAAAAATATAAACAAAAACACTGGAATTTACTTAGAACAAAGGAAATGCCACAAAATCACAGGATCTACTATTTATATGAAATGTATATTTTTTGAAAAGATATAAAAATACTGATAGAAGATTACTATTATAAAAAATAAAATTCTTATATTAAAGAGTTAAATAAATCAATTGAAAAAATTATTATCAAATCTCTAAAATACGTTTAATCGGGAGTTGCAGTTTATTTTATTCAAATCATATGTTGCTCTTTGTCATTCAATGTCGTACTTTATTTCACATTTTTCCGTACATGTAATTTTAATCTCTACTTTATATTATTTTATAGCCCTGTGGGAAGCACTCCCTTTTTATGTTCGATCGAACTGTTGTTTGCTTCGTTAACTTCAATTGGAAATAAATATCTGCGAAATTTTCCGAATTCTCCATCATCATCATGATCTATTCTTCATTTTATGCTACTTATATTTTAATATCTCTTATAACACTTTATTTTGTGCAGCGTACAGCGTGCGTGTTTGGGCTCTCTCTTGGGCATGCCACGAGAGATGGATGCTGCTATCCAGCTCATGAGGCTCCTGAGCAGCTGCGATGTTGGGTTTGGAGGCCCACTGTAGGTGGGCATTTGGGTCCACTTTGACCCTCAAGTTCTCCTCACTTTAGGAGGAGGCACACTTTATTTTCAACTAATGTCACATGTAACAAATGAAAACAAACGTACCGTACTGTAAACACTGATGCTGATCTTATTAACCTCATCATTCTTTGATAGTCTACCGCAGGGGTGGGGAACCTACGGCCCGCTGGCCACATGCGGCCCGCGAAGATGTGATGAAAAAGTGACCCGTAAAATCTAACACATAAATTTAACATTTTTCAATTTAAATTATAAAAATTAATCAGTATACTGAAATTCAACCCTTAAAACCTCATTTAGAATGATTTTTACTTATATGATACCCCAGAATCAGTAGGTAACTTCCGATATAAATTCTAATCCGGCCCGCCAAAGCGTTGGCAACTTCCATTGCGGCCCCTGAAGGATTCACTGCCTCCAGTGCGGCCCACTATGCAGAAAAGGTCCCCCACACCTTGTCTACCGGATGAGCAAGGATTCAGGATATCGACAATTGGCAGGGCTTGAAACATACGTACAGCTTGGCGTATTTTCGTTGTAGTGAAAATTTATTACGTTTACCGGAAAAGGGGTATTACTTTTTCAAATGCGTTAACGCGAAAATTTGTTAAGTCAACGTTCTTAAAAAGAGGAGTTAGTGTATATTTAAAATAAACGGCTGCTTCCTATATTTCCAGCTAACAATAAGATATACATCCACTATATTCCAGTAATAACTACCTTTTTCCATCAGTAATATTTTAATGGGCAAAGGTTAATATTGAATAAATCATCGTATTCTTTCATGACAATTTTAATTGTAGACATATATCATGCCTACTACAGGAGCCCTCGTTTCTGTGAGAAATGCAACGAACAATGCATTGCCTACATTATCTGCATACCTTATCTGTTGAAAATACAGACAAAGCCGCGCATTATTACGCGTCTGAATGTATCCATGTATAGCAAAGTACTCGAAAATGTAAATTCAGTATCACTATACGTTTCTCGACGCCATTAAAATTGAAATATAGAAGTCCTATGTTTATTTTCCGTGTGATATGACATTATGTCTGATTTCGCGAAATTTCTTCTGAATTAAATACGTAAAATATAGCCATCAGAATATATTTCGATTTTCCCAGCTCAGGAAAAACTGGAGCAACCTATATTTATAGCTTCATATTCATACCAGCGTACCATCTGTTTATTCATAACCACCTAGTTAATAATTCGGGGATAAATATTTATTTCTTTAAGTGTGAAATTATATTGGAGCCAGTGGGAGGATAGCTTTAGCCATACGAATTTAAATACAGAATTCAAAAAATAAACATCCAAACTTATATAACTTTGTCACAGGATAGCATTTAAGTTGAAGTTTTAGGAGAGGGATGTAGAAGGAATTCGAGCTCGAATTTCCCGCTGAAGTGATTTGGTGGAAGGGTTGTTCGTATAAGGAAATAAAAGGCTGACGAAAAGAAGAAGGAATTCGGAGGAAGGACAGAATGTAAAAGAGGGGAAGACAGGCATTGGAGAACGAAGGTGAAGGAGGGAATTTGAGAAAGAGTTATCTTAGAGTGGGATTCGGAATGCGGATTTGGAAGAATCGGTTAGCATAGGGGAATATGTTAGGAAGGACTACAGAGAGTAAAAATATGGAAGGAAGACTCGCGAAACGGATGTGGAATATAAATGAGAGTGTGACGTAAGACATATGGGGTCACAGAAAATTATTTTATACGACTGAAAGGAGGAAAATATAACGTAGGATATTAGTATGTAACGAGGCCGATAATATGACGGATGAAACTAATGTTGTGTAAGTACGGGTGTTGGAACAACGTATGAAATTTTAATTTAGTCTTTCGAAATATATAAAGACATATTACTGTGAACAATATTTTAGCCGAGCAATTTCTCTCTCTCTCTCTCTCTCTCTCTATAGTCAACACCTTAATTAATCTATATCTGAAAACTTCCTGATAAAATTTTAAACATAACAGATTATAACCTATTTAATGCGCAAAAAATATTAGAAACAAAAAATTACAGGTATAGTAAAAGGATTCATAAATATTTTTCACGGCAGTAACGTACAATAAATATAATAACATTACACAAGCAGGCATGTTAAAAATGAATCTCAGCTTTAAAATAAAAGACAAAATGAAGTTTAATATTCATTAGTAAAACTTTAAAAGGTATAATTAAAATAAGGACCATAACTAATAACAAACTCGTGCTCTATTTCATGAAAAAATAACCTTTCTCACTTTCGTAATTATCATTTCAACTTGAAAATAATATAGTTTCCTAATTTACATATATAATGTTCAAGAAATCAGCAAGTATAAGTAACAGGGCCTAAAGGTATCCTGAACCTTTCTAAATTGATTTTCAACTGCTTAAGATAATCGCCGCGAGGAAACAGATTAGCGACTCTCATTTCCCAACCAGCGACTTTTTTCCAAAACGATTCTAAAAGGGGGAGGCAGCTGGTGCGTAAGATTTAGCTTCGATAAAGCACGATAAATTGAGGTCATTTTAACCGTACCTAAAATTAAGTTAACTCGGTTATAGCGTTTTGAATAAAATGGCACTACATCATTATTCAACAGTTATTTTCATTGACAGTAACGATAACTGACTGATCATCGAGGAAGTTTCAGAATTTCCAGGTTAAAATCTGTATCACTTTGTATATTTAAAGTTACAAATTTTGATAATTAATTAAATTTATTTCAATACCACAATTACTTCATCGGAGCGTTTTTGGTTGCATTGACGTAGTGAAAAACAAACTTGTAGTGATGAAGTCCATAATACGCCCTTAGGAAGTAAAATTCTACAGTGATCAAAGGACTGGAAAATTATAGATGAGGAACTCGCAGTGAACAATTCTCAGCTTTTGGTAGTATTTTCTGATGAGCCGGAAGGGATTTACGGTTTTATATACCCAGATATGATGAGTTGATTAGAGAACTGTAGCAATTACTAGAAGAAATAAAGGAAATAGGTTTTGTTGTTCCTTCAGCCATTCCCATCAGGTATTTAGCTATCCAAATTATTTTATCGCATCGATCTACTTCCTGAATCTCAACTGCCTCCATTTGCTTGTCATTCATATTCATCAAGCACACTTCGTCCCATTACATAGTTGTATTAATACATATCTGATATCTCTGCCATCTGGTCCTCGGACCAAATTGTTACGTTTATTAAATAATTATAATTATTTTAAACAATTTTAGCCCATCGCACTTTCCCTCTTTCCACCTTTTATCTTCTTACCTTATATGGTCGTCATAAAACATGTATATAAGACAGTGTCACTTTGTCCCTTTGTCATTTATTGCTTTTTTAAGCTTAATATTTCGCAAACGACTGAACCGAATTTGATGAAATTTTCAGGATAGCATTATGATATAATAACAAAACATTTTAATATATCCGTAATATATAAAAGCCTTATTCTGTCCCCATGTCCTTTTGTCACTTCCTCTGTCACGCTCTGAACCTCAGAAATATACCTGGCAAGAGGGGACTAAGGTCAGCTTTTGAAGCATAGATAGATACTCGCGGCGAGGGTTTCGAACCTTCGCTCGGATCGAAGGCAACCCTCTCAGCAGGAGGTATGATTTCAGGTCAAAGAAGACTGCCTCAATTTTACTTCAGAATAATCGATCATCCCCGTCATTTTTGACGGGCACTTATACTAGTCATATTAATAAAAGCCTTAGCAAACGTTGTGTGTAATGCTTTTTGAAGCTTAATATCTCACAAACGACTGAACCGAATTTCATGAAATTTTCAGGATAGCATTATGATATAATAAAAAAAGTTATCGAACTCGAGATCAAAGACCCGGCTTCGACTGCAGGGAATAATTTCCATTTCCCATAAAGTACCACGTAAAAATGCACATTTCGACGTGCAGGCTTTCATTCTTTTTACTTTCTCATACGAAGTATCGAGAAAGTATTGTTATCGCGAAAACATTCGACCTCGAGATATTTACGGAAATATACGTTTTAGGTGTCGCTGAATCCGAAAAAGTGGTTTTTGCAATGCTGTCTGTCTGTCTGTTACCGGCTCTGGAGTCTAAAAGGTAAAGCGAAAATGAATGAAATCTCGTACTTACGTGTTTTATCAAACTGAGCAGAGTAAGTATATGTAGAAATGGTTGTCATTGCTCAATAATTAAGGGTAGTTTATTCTACGCATTTTTAAAAACAATTCGATTTTCTCAAAACGGCTATAACGATTTTAATCAAATTTCGTACAGGTACTTGAGTCTACGTCTTCAATAATACTGTATAGTTCATATTTCTCAAAAATGAATATAAGGCTAGTTTATTCTAGGCAACTTTAGCAAAAATTTCATTTTCTCAAAAACGGCTATAGCGATTTTGATCAAATTTTATACAGTTACTTGAGTATACATCTACAATAATACTACTTATTTCATTTTTCTCAATGAATGATATAAGGCTAGTTTATTCTTGGGCAACTTGAACAAAAATTGGATTTTCTAAAAACCAGCTCATACGATTTTCATTTTCTAAAGATAACTAAACGGCGCATTAGTATATGAGAAAGTTTGTACAATGTATGTTGTACCGATTTTTTCTTTAGCATTTTAAAATATTTTTAAAATGATATATCGACGCAGGATTTTCAAAGTTCTGCCGAGAAAGCTATGGAAATGAATTTCCATATGGTAGAAATTAAAAGCTCATTCGAAAAAGGCCAAAAGTTACGTTTCGCGACTATTTTTTCCTGATTTTTACGCATTTATTCAATTCATCGCAATGACAATTGCAATTGTTAAAGTCTACTGTTGGCTCGATCCTAATGCGTAAGAAATCAATAAAAATTGTGAAAAAATCGTATTGAAACATAGTTTTGGGGATTTTCGGATAATATTTGAATTTCTATTACATATTTGGAAATTAATCTTTATAATTTTCTCCGCATGACTGCGCAAGTTTCGCGTACAAATCGTATTTTTGAGCTATTTTACAATATTAACGAAATAATGTTCGCACGTCAAAAAATTCGATATATACAAGTTATCTTATGGGAAAAAGAAACTATCCCTGGAGTCGAAAGGAAATACCTATTAAAATTAACAATTTCTCGAGAAATCTACAATGCCAAAAGCATACTTCCATAGGTGCTGCCAACATATGGGCTTAACAATTTTAAACGCTAAGCATGTATAATCACAGATACCTATCCTATTATATAAAACCAATTCTGAACAACAATAGCCATACATAAATAACGTATTTTTTACCGTTATACTTTAATTAATACAGTTCGTAATCATAGAAAGTAATGAAATTCAAGATAATAAATCTTCATTAACATATATCTTTGCCAAACAACTTTTATACGCCCATGACTATTATTACTTTCTGAAACATTCGGTTATGTGGATTTTATATTAATGTTTTATGTTTTGGTGCACATGAAATTTGGTGTCATTAATTTTTAATTCATTATAACGTAATACTTAATTCACGCATACCCGTCATATTTGACGGGCAATTACGCTAGTAATATCATAATTTTCCATGTGAAATCTATTTTCTAGATTGAATTTTATCATATTTTATTTTTCGTAATTTTCAAGTATTGTTTTGATTGTTAGCTACGCAATAACATCGGTATTTCCTAATCAATGATAGGCCGTGTTTTAAAAAATGTATACCTTAATGTGCATAAGCCACACGTCGTCCACTTTACAGATTGTATTTATTAATTCGATGAGCTTCCAATATATACAAAATGTTTTATTAACTTAAATCAACGCTTTTCAAATTTTTTCATGGACTCTATTTTAAAAATTATTTTAGCTATTCCAATTTCATATACTTCTTTCACCTAGAACAACTAAAAATTGTTCTCGATAAATATTTTCAAAAATGGATAATTTTTCTCTATAAACATTAAGATGCCTACATAAATTCCTTCTCATATTTTCGTATAGCTTATAAATTTCGCGAAAAGTGATACATTGTATGCATACTGAAATTTCTTATTTAAAAAATTGTTTCATAATCTACGTTGTTCCTTAGTATAGCATATCAAGCTAATTATACGCAGTAATTTTACAGCTCTTCGCACGACATTAAATAAATGCACTATGTATCTTCCCACAAAGTGAAGCCTGAACTCAATAATTAGAACTCTTCCCACTTTTACATAAAAATTATTTCCACTGATAGTTTTATAAAAGAAGGAATAATGAAGCCATATCTTTGTCATTCTACACAATCTCATTTTTTCTATTTCTTCTCTCATTCAGTTCCCCTTCATCCATCACCCAGTTAACTGCTGTACTTAATCTAATAAGGATAACATCATATACATAATATGATGTTATTCTTTGATACTTAATTTTCATGCAAAATTAGACAACTGATAATTATTATCTCTCTCAGAATAATGGTTGAATGATTAACGTAATCAAGAAACATTAGAACTACCCTCTAAATAAAAACCTATAAAATGGTATTGCCCGTAATAATAATTGTAATCATCGTTTCAACAGGTGAGTCATAAGTCTCAATCTATTCAGCGGTGTTATTTGAAAATTAAATGAACCTGAAAACAATTTGTCACGCAGATAATTTCATAAGTCTAGGGAGAGTGTCAGAGAGAGAGAGAGAGAGAGAGGGAGGGAGGGAGAGAGGGAGGGAGAACAAATGAAGGGTGAAGGCGCAATACTTGCGAGACCGTAATTCAAAAACCTCCCGGTGGCGCCGTCAGACCTTCGGGCGTGTTTTTTTTTCGCAATGTGGTCCGCGGTTTTCGCTCCCTCCACGACTCCTTGCAGCCCCCGAAATAGGTCGCGAGAGTGGGGGCGGAGTGAAAGTGAATAAACCGGAATGGCGCGGAACCGGTACCCTCCCTCCCTCTCCTATATTCTCCTCTTTCCTTCATAGCCCTCATCGTTCCTCCGCCCACCTCCCCCGTCCTCACTTCGCCATCCCTTTCCCGCTCCAAAGCCTCGCAGGCGCCACCACAGTGGCTGCTGCCGCCTCCGCAGGACAGTCGGTAGCTGCGCCCCCGCGGTTGGAGGGAGAGGGAAGGAGGGTGGTAGGGATAGCCTGGGGAAGTAACCATTCCACGGCCAAGGCTCGGGCTCTTCCCTGCTGGCATTTTCGAGCCCCTGTTTCTTGACTGTATTTGGGGAAATCACTTCGTGTCAGGAGAACTGGGCCATGGCCAGCTCCTACTTCAAGAGTAATTCGAGCGAAGTTTAATGTATTTTCGTGGAAGGTGTTCCAATTATTCTTTTCGTTCAAATAAATTGACTTGGATTGTCTATCAATTTTGCCAGGTCGCCTTTACGAAACGTTCTTAATTCACAACCAATATTTACGCTTTTTTATTATTCGCGCTAATCCTTGGCTTCATATATTTTATATTTTGTGCAAGAAACGTACAAAATGTCCTGAAACTCTAATAATATGTTCGACTACCAAAAATAAAGATATATTGAAGACGTCATATTATTAATTTAAAATGACCTGTCCGTAGAACGAAAACGGTCTGTAGTAAAGTCATGAAATTTATCAGGATATCAAGCCATCAAATTAACGTCTTTAAATAAGAGTGATACACTTTCAGGAATAGCTTTTAGATATTTTACATGCATTTAGTTCGGAATTTTAATGGGAAAAACAGTTTTCCGACTGATCTTTTAAAGAAGAATTAAAATACTAAAAATTGATTTAAATGCATATTGAAATTTAAGGTTTCGCGTATTTCGAGTAGCAACATTAGTAATCATAAAATGGTTGGAAATTTAAAACATCACACAATTTTAGTAGTATAGAAAAAATTATTATTGGAACGTGAGTGCGTTCTCGAGTGTTAACATAGAAATAAAACAAAAACTCACTTGTATAGTTTTATTCATGAAGGTCCTCGAGAAATTGCTTTAATCTATTCTTAGGATTCAGGGCGATGACCTTATAATTGGTCTGCTCGTTTTATTGCAACAAACTTTCAGTACGGATGTTATCACAACTACTGAATATATTTAAACTAGCGACTGCTTCATTGATATTAAGGTGCGTAAGTTTTGGATATCAAACAGAATGTTCCAGCTAAAAATATCTTGAAAAATAGTCTTTCGGTGAAATTACGAGTTTTCTCCAAGGAATTCAATTTATTTCGGCTTTTGTTTATTCAAAAGCTCTTTAATAGAACTAAAGTATTAGGAAGATTGCAATTCTTTAATTTAATTTAATTCTATCTTTAATTATTTAGCCTTATAATGAATTAATATTGAGGATGCCAAACTTTACTGTAAATACATATAGTAGAGGCCAAAAAGCTGCCTTAAAGAAAATAATAAGAGCTAAAATACATTTCTCTATATAAATGTCTGTAAAATTGAATTAATTTAGTTACATCATAGTAAATTAAAATTATACAGGGAATAAATGTATAATATTTTTCGAGCTATTTTGGTATCATTAAGCAACTGTTTGCCTGCCGCAATTTTTCAGGAATTGGCAACTTCTAAACTATAACAAAACACAATGAATTGCTTATTTTATAACTTGACTTATAATACTGACTGCTCAAGCTATTGGTTCACTATCGATCAGATTCACAAATTATTTCATAGAGCCAAACCATTGAAAATAGAGCTCACATATCCCTGTTTTAAGCCTAGTGTTGAGATAAGGTCAACATTTTAAACGGTGTAGTATATATATCAGAAGGTTAAGGTCAGAACTAGCCTTCTTCCAAACAAAAGTGAGTTAGGATATGACTACTGCGGCTTATATAATAATACTGTTCCTTTATTTCTCTGCTTGTAACATCTCACATGATAGTTTTCCCAAAAAGAGAAATTAATAATTAGCCATGTACCCTTCAAATTATTCTCTAATGACTGACCATTGTTATTGATAATTTCTTTCCTCAAAAATTAAATTTAACTTTGCATGCGTTAAATGAATCTTTTCCAATTAATTATACTGCATGCTTTGTAATAACTGTTATCTTGCATAACATAACTTATTTTCCTCGCCAAGAAACATCCAAAACAAATGCCTTCTACCGGCTATAGAGACATCTACATGTTAGGGTTAGGTAAATTGTATAATTAAAATCTCTTTCATCTCTCTCATATGATTTCAAATGAAAGTGAGACGTTAATAAATCCGTACAAGACTTTGAGCAATGTGTTTAACATGCAGCAATGCAGAATGACTGAAACAAACTAATTACTTATCACAGAAATACAGAGGCTTTCTCTGAAACTTCCTTTGAGTTTTTCAATACTAAATGTCAATAATACATTGGTTGAAAAATGATTTATCTGATGCCAATTTATAGGCAATAATTTGCGAAAATAATAAAGGTTAATGCTATGGTTTACACCGAAATCGGTTAACTACTTTTAGGTTTCTCAAATTGCTATGATTACGATGAATCTTTTTAAGCAGAGTTAAATCACGAGGCAGAAATTGTTGAGCCTGCTCTAATATATTTAAAATTTCTCATTTCAAATTTTATACTGAATATTTTATTTGCAAATACCTGGAGTTCAGAATAAAGAGATCTTCACTTAGAAGAACTAAACATTAGATTAAAAGCTATTTACAGAAAGGAGAAGATGATAACGTAATTTTCGGGAAAATATTTCGCTCTTACTTAGGGCAGTGGAAATTACTTTTAAGAAATTCAAAAACTCACGATGGATTTTTCCGTTTGAAATAAGTATATAGTTGACATGATTTCCTTTTTAAAGTAGTCCATCGCTCTTCTACGTTTCATAGCGGTAATTTGTTTATTCTATTTATCGAAAAATTTGTCAAAATTGTCCCAAGTTTCAAGACAGCAAGGGATAACCGTAAACATCGACAGCTACGACCATATTACAATATGTTGCGAGAATGATCAAATACAGAATTTCGAGAGAGTTTAGTGTAGTATATATACTAGATAGATTTAAGAAAGGTGTCACGGATAATAATAAAAACATTTTCGAAGAAAATAAAGCACATAAGGCGAGTAAACTGATCAGACGGTATTTTTCAGGCAAGTAGCGACGACAACACGAGAGAGTATTTACGGAATAGGTTCTAATAGTAAAATTTTATCAGAAAAGGCAGAAAGCAAATTAAAATAAACATCTAGAATCTTGAAAACTTATTTCTAAAATCGGTGCAGCATAAATTGCACAAACAGTCTCATATCTGTCCACTTCAACTTCTCAAATAATGTCACTGGTTGTATTAGTACACATTTATGTGTAGTTTGTTTCGAAAAAAACAAATCTGCAGCTTTTGTTTGTGAGAGGTTCGCAGTAGATGCACATAAAACTCGATATGCTGCGATGTCACTGGACTTTTATTATTTTTTTTAGAAATACATTATATATATTATATTTTTTTCGTATTAGACTATAACTGAATGGATTTTAATAAAAATCCATGCGGTTATTTTTTAGTAGGTCGACTAGGATAAACTACCCTCCATTCATATCACTAGTTAATTTCACCAAGGCCTCTATTCCGGGTGATATTCTATGTATATTTCATGTATTTTCAATCTTTACTGACATTAAATTACAAAAGACACCTTTTCATATAAAACGTGAACACGCATCAAAATCTTGAAGTTGAATTTTTCAGGACCGCCACATTTTCTCTATATACTTTGTATGTGAGAAATAATAATGGTGACTGAACGATTTTATCGACTTTATAAAACGTATAATACACCGTTATGCCATTTGAATTCTTACTTAATGATAAGATATTACATTGGAATATTTTATAGAAAAATGTATAAATTAAGCAAATGTTCCATTTAAAAAAGTATATATCGGTCTTGAAATAATCTATTAGGTAATTCGAACGCGATTATTAGTACTTGGAAGTATACCAAGTCATAGGAAACGTTTCATACTTAAAATATTTTTGAAAGTTGAATTGAAAAATCATATTATTTGGAAATAAATTTATGTGCCAAGTGTATGAATACTTTATAAAATATTAGGATAAATAACTGTTACCCTAATACCTACAAGGATACTCTTTTTCACCTTGAAGGGAACAGTAAAGCTTTATAGCCAAAGCATGAAATCCTTTACCTTTCAATAGATAAAGCTCAGAGAAATTCATGTTGACATGTTTTTGTCGTGTTTTGCAACATTTTAATATTTTAGTTTAACTTTTTAAAAGTGTATGAAATGCCTCATTAAGGACGATGATGATCATTCGAATCTGCCTGCTGTCAAAAGAAGAGGGTCTTAATGACTATTTCAAAAATTATTTGCTTACATATCCAGAGTTTTTATATTGCGCTTCCGTAATACTCGAGAGCAATTGAGAGTGAGTGTAAGAGAAAGGAAGATGAAACGGGAGGAATTGAGAAGGGAGTGGGAGGGATGAGTGGCTGGGTTGGGTTATGCAGATTCGAAGGACTTCATTTAATGAAACGTGGATTCTGAGACAAATAAGAGTGAAAAAACTAAGAAAATATTTCTTTAATAACGAAATTCTTTGAGGATATTTCTTGAAAGTGCAATACCTGATTATTTCCAACATTTTAGAACTGTTTTGAATATATGTTCATCTATAAATATACTCCACGTATTTTTCAACTATTGCAGCGTTTTGAGAAGAAAAATCACCACGCTGTAATAAAAACATCTATAGATATCTATAAAGAAAAGTGTTTGTATGTACGTATGTGTGTGTATGTTTTTTTATAGCTCAACAACTACAGCACGTGGAAACAAGAGGAAGGTGTCATTTTAACTGGAATAAAGAGTTCAGTGGTGTAGTCTGGTTTTTATACCGATTTGATTGACCTTTCTATTTTTTTAAATGTTTTCTTTTTCCATTTTCTTCATTTGAATAACATAAGGATGAGTAGTATGAGTGCAGCTTATTATTCATTTGATTTTTAAAATTATTTAGAAATATGATACGAACTTGAGATTTAGATGGGATGAAGGAAGGAACAAAGTTTAATTTTACTGAAGACAGAATCCGTATCCTGATCGAATTAGCGTAAAAATGCGTTTTGAATCAGAAAAATACGTTATTTTATCAGATTGATGGCAATGCCAATTAAAAGCTACCATGACATCTCCTATTGTTGAGAGTCCAATGCATGTATATGGGGAAATTTTTAACGTAAAATCGTTCTTCATTTTATGTGTGTGATTTTGCATTGTTTACGTAGCAACCAAATATTTGTTGATTTTAATTGAAATATTACTAATAAATAGTATTTAATGATATTTTCGTGTGGCGTAGTTCTGCAACGCAAACTGTTTTTAAAACTACGTAAGTAACTTATATAATTGGCCATAGATTTTCCACAAATTGTGATTGGATACATCGTTTCATTGTTTACAAAGTATTGTTGATATAAACAATTGGTACTTAGGTATTAACAGAACTACCGAACTATAACGGAACTACCCCGAACTACAGGATATTAATGAATACAACTAGTTCAACAATATTACATTTATTATATTTCGTTTGACTGTTGCTAACCCATGACTGATTGGCCGGTCTCGACATTTACAAACCCAATCACCGGACAACGGGGAGTGATACTTTGGTTCCAGGCGAGGCGAAGGGCGCGGTAGCGCCCGGAGACGACTACCCATTAAAACAAAGCGAGCCGAAGGCTCGTCAATATATCCTCTTAATTTGCTGCGTAACAGTCAAGAGGATATAACATTGAAAGGATATATTGATGAGCCTTTGGCTCGCTTTGTTTTAATGGGTAGTCGTCTCCGGGTGCTACCGCGACCCATCGCCTCGCCCGGAACCAAAGTATCCCTCCCCGTTGTCAGGTGATTGGGTTTGTAAATGTCTAGACAGGCCAATCAGTTTAACGGAACTACTTTACGTATTACCTTAACTACCAGTCCAAATAAACAATCACTTAAACTCTTATCTTGTGGAATTTATGTAGCGCCAAAATATAAAAGATGATGTCTTTGAATCTATTCTCAATGCAATAAAAGATTATTGGCCTCCGGAGATTAATTATTAAAGTAATATTAAAAATATTGTATGAGTGGGAAATATAAATAAATGTAATATTGTTGAACTAGTGGTATTCATTAATATCCTGTAGTTCGGGGTAGTTCCGTTATAGATCGGTAGTTCCGTTAATACGTAAGTACCAAATAATTTTCTCGTAACAGAACTCATGGATGAGAGAATCGAGCTAATAGTAAGATGATAATATTCACTCTGTGAGTCTTAAACGATCTCTATTTACTTTTTGTCTTTCGTTAAATTAATTAAGTTCGTTTGTTCCTTTGTTCACCCATTTGCTGTTAATTATTGTGTCGATGGAGAGCTTAATTCAATAATTATTTTCCCATACGTTTACACGTTATTTTACATTTTTCACAGCGCAAGATTTTCTTCCTTCATTCATCTAAATAGGTAAATGCGGAGCGGTTATCATCATTTTTGCTATATTTAATAGTTAAAACTGTGTACTATCTTATTATTGCGTTGTTTACATGTTACACGGTCGAAGTTTTACATTCATTAAATCCGTTGAAATTCAACGGACACTTCTGCTAGTATTTACAAAAAAAATATTTACCCCAATATCTATACCATTCATTTATTAACAAGTTAGGAAAGTGTACAACGTATCACAAATGGGCGCGTTTCGTGAAATGGAGTATTAGAAAGCAATTATATACCTGTACGTAAGGGAAATGGCGTTTTAAAGTTCTTTTCTTCATCATAAATAATCCATTTTCTTCCTATTTAAAAATATTGCATGCACACGTAAGTAAAGTTTGTTTGTAAGATTGTTTATGTTAGCAACAATGAAGAAGTAACCATGCAAGAAATTTTCTGTTCAACTCGATATAAGACTTTCTTGTTTGATTTTCCCGATAACGGCTACTTCTACGATAAAAATATATAGAAAAGTAAATACTCATCTTTACCAGTTCTACAACTTATATTTGAAAAATATTTTGATATGAGTAATACTTTACGAGATATGACGACAATTTAATTTTTTGTCACCAGTAAAGTGGTACCCCTGATTGGCGTACGTGATTCATTTTTGCGATTTTCTTCTTATATTTGATTGAAAGTCCTTAATATCAAATTTCATGAAAATCCGTTCGGTATAAGCCGAGAACGAACATGCGGACGGACGGATGGACCGACCGACGATAATAGGCGCTCACGCTGTAAGCGAAACGCGCCTAAAAATCAATGGTATAAAATGGTATGATATATATGCTGTAAAAGTTACCGAATCATCGATTTTAAATAGCCCTAAGACTATCGAGAGAGAGGCGTGATTACATTTTTTGTCGCCCAATGTCCAATCTTTAGCCCTTATCCCACGTCCGCATACCGGATACAACCACAACCAAAAGCTGTAAAATATTTTTTATAGCTCGGTCTCAACACCTAAATCCATCGTCATTTTAACAACTTCCTTTTAGCAGTGTATATACTATGTATATTTGTACTCTTTAGTGGTTTTAATAAAAAAGATGTTGATGGCATTCTGCCACTCAATAAATTTTTCCGGATTAACCTCGTGGCTACTGGACCTTTCCGGATATACGTAAATATGGACCGATTTACTTTGTTTTTACTTTATTCGACGGATAAAACTCTATACTATCTTATTTTTGCGATCTTTACATGTTACACGGTCGAAGTTTTCAAAAATACACAACTGCTTTCGAATTTTTACGGACATTTCGTACTCTTTCCGAGCGTTGCCAAGACGACCGTCATTGTTGCCTCCGATTCAATTAATATCAAGTATACCTTCAAATAGGTGAAAGAATAGCGTTATTCGCTTCGCACTTTTCTTTAAGCATCAAAATTATTGCTGTAGCAATGTCAACATTTATACATAACAACATAAATATTTACGGATAATTATTCAGTTAACTGCGTATGGGAAGCGTTTCTAACGATTTAATCAAAGCAGTTGAATCTTCCTTTCATCGTTTGAATGCTGGAATCTTATCTCTTTGTAAGTAGAACCATTATATTATACATCGATAATGCTTATTAACTCAAATAGGTTTACGAAAAAATTTAAAATTAAATGAGAATAGGAGCATACGTTATTTTTTTAAACCATTACGTGGTTATCTTCTCTTCATTGATAATCTACATAAACGGTTGCACTGATTGTTATATAAAAAGAAATGACATACATTTGAATAAAAAGAAACAAGGGAAATTAAAAACATGAAAGTTCGCGATCAATTACTGTGTAAGGAAATGAAGAGGCAGGAGAAAAAAACTGCTATGACCGGGAATACGAACCCAGGTCATCCATTTGCCGGGCGTACGTTCTACCACTGAACTATCGCAGTAGACTAAACCTCATGTTCCGAGCGGCAACCTTTTCTTAGATTGAGACATTTAAAATGCAGACTGACTTCGCATAATAAATTGTCAATACGCACACACAACCGTGCCCTCAGCGAGATTCGAACCCGCGAACTTTACAATGGGAGCCAAATACATTAAAATCCTATAACGGAGAAATGCATTATTAGAGTTAAATGTGAATTATTGAGATCATCTTATTTTGCATACTTCTTAATTTTTTATAAATCAATTAAAAATATACCGCGCAAACATTGCGCGGGTTCAGCTAGTATAAATAAAAGCCTTAGCAAACGTTGTGTGTAATTCTTTTTGAAGCTTAATATCTCGCAAACGACAGAACCGAATTTGATGAAATTTTCAGGATAGCATTATGATATAATAAAAAAGTTATCAAACTCGATATCAAAGACCCGGGTTCGACTACAGGGGATAATTTCCATTTCCCATAAAGTAACACGTAAAAATGGACATTTCGACGTGCAGACTTTCATTCTTTTTTAGATTAAAATTAGAAATAATTGACCTACAATCTTCGGATATAAACCATTTTGAAGGAAACATTATAAAGTTTCTTATTATTTTCATATTTTTTCCGTCTACAATGCGAAATCGCTTAATTTAAACGTTTAATTAACACAGTTTGAGGAAATCTTGCCATTTTTAACGGGATGTTACCTTGCCTACCTATTCCATTGTTAGACCTCGATATCATACTGTTATTTCAATCCTTATGGGTATAAACGTGCTTTGAATGCTTTTAATACGAGATAGAGGGAGAGGGAGTGGGGAGAGGTGGGGGAGAGATAGGGAGGGAGGGGGAAACGATTTTCAAGACAGTTGATCTCCCTAAATAGTTTGAACGATCGTAAATTTCCTCCCGTCATTTTTGACGAGCTATACACCTGTACATAATGATATATAATCACAATTTTGGCGCCCTCTAGAATGATGCGCTCGGGGCAAGAGGCCCTATCACCCCACCCTCGTCCCGGCCCTGTGCACGTATGTTGCAAGTCCTGCCAATTGTCGATATCCTGAATCCTTGTCCATGTGGTAGACTTTCAAAAAATCAAAGGATAATGAGTTTAATAAAATCAGCGTCAATGTATACAGTACTGTATGTTTGTTTTAATTTGGAATTTCAAATTAGTTATTGTTTATTATAATAAATAAATACATCTGTATACTTTATATTTACCGTTCTTTACTATTATTCATATATGTATGCATAGTCTAAGGTCACCGTATCCTTAATTACCAAATTTAAATTCATTTTTGTTTAACGAATTTTCGCTTAACGAAAGACAAAATTTTAGGGAACGCATCCCTTTCGTAAAACAAGGAATTAGTGTACGTAATTTGACATTTAATGAAAAAAAATAGAAAAATGAGCAGCAAATTAAAACCACGTCAACATTTTTAGTTACTTTTGTGTAAACTTTTATTTTACAAACACGATTTCCTTAATATTTGAAAACCTTTAAAGACATAAGCTATAAAATAAATGATATTTTAGTCAAATTTTGTTTAAATGTGTCGAATCCTTGCTGTACTACCTTTTTGTTTATACATTAGTGTGCATCTGTTTCGTTCAACGCATTTTAGAAAAACAGCAGATTTGATTAATATATCTTATAAAATGATTAGATTAGATAAAATGAACGTATTTTATTATTATTCAATAAATATAAAGATAAGGTGATTATTTCCACAGAAAAACTACATAGTTAATTTAATATGATCTTAAATTAGATACATATTTTTTTAGTATCTTCACATACGGTATTAATTCCTACATGACGTCTGCTAAGATAACACAAAACAAACTTTTAATATTCGTTTATTATTGCAATATAAATTAATTCGATGATTCCAAATATTATTAGTGGAAGAATTAAAAAATATGTAGTATTTTATAAATAATTACCTTTGAAGTATATCTTTACATTAAAATATTTTGTGCATATTATTTTCAGTTGAAAAATTTCTCTTAGAATTAATGAATTTTTGCGAGAATATTGGAACTAGCTTCAAAATATTTTGGCAGTCATATCGCGAGCGATAAAAATTTTTAATGAAATTTCTGACAACTCAACTTGGTGATTCTGCATTCTATACCGTCTACCCAAACTGTTTGAGAATATGGGTGGGAAAAGGAGAATATTATATTAGGAAAATAATGAGAAGCATTGGGGAAAAGATTGGGTGAATTAGGAGAGAGAGAGCGAGCAAGTAAAAGAGGAAGTAGAAAGAAATGGACCATTAGGATCATAAGACACGAAGGAAAAGCAAGAGAAAGATGGAGAGGAAACGTGCTGGAGGGAGAGGCGTTGCAGAAAGAAGCGTGGGAGGAGACGTGGGAGGTAGAAGCGTGGGAGGTGGTGGTGTGGGAGGAGGAAGAGGCGTGGGAGGAGGAAGAGGCGTGGGTGGCAGAGGGGTGGCAATGAAATGTGAAGGACGGAAGGCGGGAGAAGACGGGACGGGGATAGGGAAGGACAGTATAAAAAAGAATGAGCGAAGAAATGGCGTGAAACAGATGGTATGGGGAGAAAAGGAGTAGGAGGGTAAGGAGCTGAGAGATGAAACTAATGGCTTGGAGAAGAAGTTGTGGAAAGAATGAGAGGGGGGGGGGGGGGCATGGTGGAATAGTTGGAGGAAAATTTGTGAGTGAGGAAGCTTATGGGAGAAATTGGGGGAAAGGGTGGTAGAAAGGGTCAAGGATGTATGAGATAGTGTGGGAAGAAATAGCAGCAGCGATAAAACTAGAAGACTTGGCGCGAAGGATTGCGGTGGGAAGGATGAATAGAGATTGCGTGGATGTAAAGCTGCGAGACGTTGGTATGAGATCCGACAGGATGGATAGGAAATAATCTTTTGGGATAAGAAGAATACAGGGACACACAGAACGAGTTTGGTTCGGGAGGGAGAGGATTTTGTCCATTGCGATATGATGTGAGACGATCACGCATGATACTGAACCTTTTTGACTAAATTGAATTGGTTTTCTTATGAAAAAAACCTTCATTCACTCGTTAAAAATTTTCAGTGTAATATTTTAGGAAAATGTTCATTATGTTGTAAACAGTGACTGTTTTTTAAAAACTCGTTGAAACTAAATTCATGCAGTATGCTGTAATTTATTATATAATCCAAGGTGAAAAAATAAGATCCGAGCAACACAAGTGGTTTTCGCCATTCGTCTGTCTGTCTGTTCGCGGCTCTAGAGCCTAAACGGTAGAGCGAAAATTAATGAAATCTCGTACTTAGACATTTTATCATACAGAATAGAAACTAAGAAAAAATGGATTAAATAGCACAATAATTAAGGGCAATTTATTTTTAACAACAATTTGATTTTCCCAAAAACGGCTTCAACGATTTTGGTAAAATTTCGTGCACTTATTTGAGTTTACGTCTGCAATAATACTACATAGTACATATTTCTCAAAAATTAATATAAGATTAGTTTATTCTTGGGAAACTTTAATAACAATTGGATTTTCTAAAAAAATGGCTCATACGATTTTCATAAAATTTCGTATAGTTATTTAAGTTGATTTTTATAATGATTCTACATAGTCATATTTTTCAAAAGCTAATTAAACCACGCATTCGTATATGAGAAAGTTTGTACAATGTATCTATATTGTACCGATTCTTTTTTCTCTGACATGCTTCCTAATTTTAGATGTCTTAATATATGGTAATATCATTGGCCATCATATTCCTTTTGCATGGACGTATTATTTCTGATTGATTTATAAGTGTTCTAACCTTTTATTTCAAACACAGTCGGAAAAGGCAAACATACATAAGCAGGTCTTGGGGATGTACATACCTAGGCATTTTTGTCCGTAGAATTGTCAACATTACTAGTTTCGTGGTTATTTTTATATTTTAAGACAATTCTTACAACTCATAAAAAATAAAGCAGAAGCTGATAACGTTTATTCGTTGATTAAACTAATTTTGCGTCTACACATTGCTACTAATTTTTCAGTTTGGTTTCCGACAATCCCAACTTTGCTTAACTTTTAATCCACCTTTACAATTCCACTTTGAACGTTTATCTCTTCAGAAGTTCCCGAATTGATGCCGGAACCGTTTCGTCTAAATATACAACACCATTGTAAGAATATTTCCAAAGTGATATATTTCACAGCTAAAAGAAAAATTGGGCAAGAAAAGCTCGCAAGAGACCTCTGATTGTTAGCGATCTAAACTGCCAGGCGTGGATTCGCTTTGAATAAAATGAGAAAATATCACTTGGTATAAGTTCCACTTTATTAAAATAGATACGACCGGTTTTGACTAATATCTAGTCATCATAATGACTAGATATTAGTCGAAACTTACACCAAGTGATTTTTCCTCATTGTATTCATGATGGAGTTCCACCAAGTAAAGGCTTCCTCCGTTGATTTTGTGGATTCGCTTTAACTAGCGATTTTACAAGACCTCAGTGTTAGCAGGCGAAGTCCTTCGACCTCACAAATTTTTTGTTCTTCGGTATATGTGTGTGTGTGTGTGTGCCTGAGTGAGGGGGCAGAAAGGGACGGGGGAGGAGGTGAAGTCAAAGGAAGCGTGGGAGGGATAAAAGGGATCGATACACGAAACCGGGTTCGAAGGACGGCTGCGTGTGGGCGCTCGCGAGTGTCCTTTGGCGGAGGTGCGACCTAAAGGCAGAGGCGGGAGGAAGAGGAGAGAATAAATGTGAAGAAAAGGGAAGAAGGTGGAGCAGGGGAAAGGCGAGGACTATATCCAAGAAAGGTTTTCAAAAATATCAGCTCAAATAATATTAATAAATTACCAAAACGGTAAAAATTAGCCATGCGGAACATTAACAATAAATGACAAAAACATTGCAGATAGACCTAATCATCTAGGATACATAATTATCACGAAAAAACTAGTGTCATCGAAATGAAGGTAAAGACAAGGTAGGTACTGACTTCCTCTCCTTCCACGCATTCTTTTTCCAACCAAATTTATCATAAAATTAAAAAATATTGGTTGTTTCAAGAAACAATGCCTTAAAACTTTGTTGTGCAAAGCATAATACTTAAATTATGATATTTTTCAAATATAGATGTTATACTAAAAAGGTATTTATCGCTTAATCTTATAGACCTGAGCGATTGTTATGCTTCTATTAATAATGCTAATACTGGTTTATCTGGCATACTTTCAATTGTTCTGAATATCACTACATTGGCAGCCAGTAAACATAAAGCTAATTGTTACAAAATCTAAGAATTCCATTTAACTATTTATATATCCTTATGGATAAGAGTAAAACCCATTGGTCTAAATGAATTTGATTCCTTAAATAATTTAATCCATCACTTACTTTTCAATAAAAATCGTTAAAGACAATTAATGCTGTTATTACTTTCATTCATCTTCACTATTCCTTCGAGATATTCTTGCATCGACGAAAGTTTAAAAGATCCACAATTTTACCGTTGCATAGTCATTTATGGAACCTTTTCACAAACAACCTGAGATTACCTTTTCACACAAGTTCCTTCAGCTAATAAATATTCATTGTCAATAGTCACCGAATGATACTAATAATATAAGCGGAGAGGCTCTATTCTAAGCAATACTTCAGGTAATTATTTTATTATTATATACGTATTTTCAAATTTTGGTGGGCTGTCAAAACTCACCAAAACGTTAGGTTTAGGGAAACAATATAAAAAAAATATCGGACCATTCTAGTAGTTGGAAGTAATTAAGTATCACTACACATTTTAGCCTAGTAATTACAGCGCTACATCAAGCAAGAAGGCACCCTCTCTAGAATGGGCCAGCAGCACATCTAACTTCCTATTCCTTCAGTTACTACAATATGGTCTATATATAGTACGCAGAGAATGCACGACAATGTTTTAAACTTCCCCTTTATTTCTCTTTCGTGTTTTTTCCTACATCCATTTTTTCACCTTATCATTTCTCTTCCATTCTCCTGCAACATCTCTCCTCATTTTTCCTCGCTTCCTCGCCCAACGCTTTATAAAATGCCACGCCACCCACTCACTTTATTTTTTTTTCACGACTCCAGCCTCATTTTTTCACAAATAATCTCCTTTAGAAGCTTACACGTTCCACCCATTCCTCTCTTCTGTATACTCTCTTCTTTCCATCTTCCTCCCTTTCCCTTCCCTCATTCCTTTATTGAGCTATTCTTTGCTTTGCCTTTTTCACACGTTTCCTTCCGTATTCTTCTCCGTTTCTCCCACCAACATGCTGCGTTCCCTATGATTCCTCTTTATTCCGTCTCGTTTATTCCTCTTTTTTTCATATAGTTCTCTCTTTCCTACTGGTTGGACATTTCAGTTAGTAAAAAAGGGATTTAAAAAAGTCATGTGGCTCGTTTTTCTTTTGGAAACAGGAAATGCCATTTCCTTCTTTGTTTTTTCGAGAAAAAATCTTTTTTTCCTTAGCGAACACCACAAACCTGCTTATACCGTTTGTCGCTGCATGACATTTGAGGCTATTAGTTAAATTAAACTTTTAAAACTTAGTATCTCAAAATACACAAAAAAGTATTTCATATTATTTAATTTAGTATAATTAAAATTTCCACCGTGAGGTAAGATTAATATATAGCAATAACGGTTACGAATCCTTTGGAAATAATAAACTTTTAAGATGTAGTGCTAAGTTGAAGCAATTACGTATAAAAGGTATGCTTCTAGATTTGGGTGCCATGGGATTATGAGTGCAACGACCTCTGAATATATGGACACATTTGTACTTGTAGCTTTAAAAATTTAGACGCCCATTCATCTAGCTTTTAGTAATCTCAAATGGAATTTTCTATTTCTTTTCCCAGTGCTTGATAAAAACTTTAGACAAATGAATGATTATAATATTGGAGAAATTTAAGATGATATAATAAATGATAAGAAAAAACGTCAGATTATCTTTAATTTATAATGCATACTTCTACTTTTGCATTAAGGACGTTATGAAATGCCGTTTGATATTTTTTAAATAAATAAAGGATCACATCTCATTATCACTTACTCTCTTCTTATTTGCTTTCCTCTATGTAATCACTAAGTGCTATGAAATTCTATAGTTAAATATTCAACTTACAATTAGTTGCAAAATTACACGTGACAATCTGCTGATATTTTCCATGATCTACTTTTGACATCGTGGAAGCCATTTATGAAAGCAATAAGAAATTGGCCAAAATGTAAATTTAAAATAGTCATCCGCGATTCCAAAAAAATCAGCTTATTTTGAAATCTTATAAATGATTATATTCCTTCTTTACAAAAAGCAAAATGAATAAAATCGTCATAAATATTTATAAAGTACTTGATCGTGGAAATGTTATTTTTCCACGATAAAGTGTTAAATCCATGACTAAATATACTATACGACAGCAGTATATGAGTTGTATTATAAGTGTCACTAGCAGCCCGTTGCAGCTACGCTTGCAAATAATCTAAAGAGTTCGGACCTAGGTTAGATCTTCTTTGTTCCCTATTCACTTGCGTGCATCGCTATTAATTGTTTACTGATTTACTCATATAAACAAATGACAAGTTAAAACTAATTGAATATATCAAAAATGGCTATAATATAACAACTCCGTGTGTAATAGACAAGTAATAAAAATAATGATAAGTTACGCAATAGGAAATATAATTTCCGTGCTCAATTTTTTCATGCAACGAAGTTAGCGATTCACATTTAATTTATTTGTGGTTTGCTCTAAGTGTTGCTTACTTTTGGTACTATCAAATTAGACAAAATTTGTAAAAAAATTTTTTAGAAAAATTTGAATCTCCCTACTTACCATAAAAAACTCTAAATATATTAAGTATGACGAAAAAATTGGAGAACAACATTTCAATAAACGCC
Organism: Uropetala carovei; assembly: GCA_036926305.1. NCBI lineage: Eukaryota > Metazoa > Arthropoda > Insecta > Odonata > Petaluridae > Uropetala > Uropetala carovei. Next base: position 1,101,136 of record JAXCHB010000100.1, read on the forward strand.
TTTAAAACTACAATAATGATATATGCACGCACTGCGGCTCGCCTTTTCGTAAGTGAATTATTTTTTCTATATGAGTATTAAAAAAATAATTCATAACCAGTTTGTTTCCGCATCTGTAAAAATTGCAATTGCCCTGTTTGAAAAATAATCCGCAACTAATGGTTTTGTGATTCAGTCGTAGGTCGCTATTTGATTATAGAAACGATTTGAAACGAAATTATTAAGTCATTGTGTAGGGAATGGAGGACAGAAATATGTTTATTATGCAACTTAATGATTAAGGCAAGACTGTTTCTTTTTCTTTTAAACCGATAATGATATCTACCATATATTTTAAAGAATATGTTTGTATGTATATATGTATATTTGTTCATGGAACTCCTCCTAAACTATAAAAGCTAGAACGACCAAATTTGGTAATTTCTTTCTTACATCCTAACCTAGTGAAAGGTAAAGGTTTCGTTTATTTCCTTCACTTTGATTCGAAATTGCGAACGATTTAATTATTTTGCCGCGTCCTGCAACTGACACAGGGATGAGCGTAGACTATTTTTAGTTTGCACTTTAAAATTACTTAAAATCATGATACGAAGATGGAACTTCAACCTAGAAACGGAGAAAGAACTAAAGTTTCATTTTCCTACCGTCGAATTCAAATTTGTCCAAAATTAAGGTTTTTTTTAACATACATTTTCTTCCTTGCCATGGCAACCCAATTGTTGGGGATTTAATACTATAGCGTAATCTCAATTGCATTGAGATGGAAGTTATGCTTATTATTTATCGAAGTACATATGAAATTGCGAGAAATGCTATTTGGAACTATTAAAAAACTAATTATATCTAAATTATAATTATGGTGGATATTTATATCGCTGTTGTAAAACGACCTAATTGTTTAAAATTTCTATTATAAGTACATAATATTTTATTTATATTAGAATGGATATATGTAAAATTTATCAATATAAACTTGACAACGGATTGTTTACAAAAATGTACATCATAGTGGCAATGCCTAATCTAAGAAATAACCGGATAAACGAAGGAAAAGAACAACTGAGAAAGTGACTGGCAAATCACATCGTAAGAAAAAGAACAAGGCACATATATATATTGATACCATAATTTATCATCACAGAAAATTACAATGACCTTATAGAATACTTATTTAGAGAATACGGGTCTATTATAATTGAAGCGTTTCGCTTTCTGAATGATTTGAACAACCGTAATTCACCCGTTCACTTTTAACGGGCAATTCTACTAGTACTTTATATGTTTAAGTATTCATCAAAATAGAACAAGGAACTGATGGTAGTTTTAATTACTCAGCAACTTTCAGTAAGATCATGTGGCACGGTAAACTTTTTACCTGACCAAAATTTTCTGTATTTCCAGTATTATAAGGCGCGATCTTATTTCCTATGAGTTAGACCACCAGCATATCTTGAGGACGGTATATTTTCAGCCGAGAGGAGCCGTTTTTATGTCATCTATAATATAAATCTAGCATAAATAAGATGCTCCTACTGAGGATTTTTAATTTACTTTCTTAGTCCTGACATCATTGGAGACAGTAAAGTTTCTGTGATCTGAGTTCTATTTTTAGTTAGGTCTTTCTCTGTTACAATTGTTGCATTTATAAACATTAGTGAATAAATTTATTATTAGTTAACAAATGGTAATAAACTGTTGAATCGGCGGTCATAATCTTAATTTCGTGGAATATTCACTTTATTTTAAGGTATGGTGGTTCGCGAATTTTAATTTTTAAATACATATTGTAATAATACCGAGTAAAACACACAGTAAAACAAAAATGTCTTAAATCGAGTTGAACTGTGAAAATTTCTTGCATGGTTACTTCTTCATTGTTGCTAACATAAACAATCTCACAAACAAACGTTTAATTTACGTGTGCATGCAATATTTTTAAATAGGAAGAAAATGGATTATTTATGATGAAGAAAAGAACATTAAAACATTATTTCCCTTACGTACAGGTATATAATTTCTTTCTAATACTCCATTGCACGAAACGCGCCCATTTGTGATACGCTGTACTTGTTTGTTTTATCGTCAATGATGTGCTTCTATGTCAATGAAATAAATAAATACTTGACGTTTAATATCCTTGCTATAACAGCCAGCAAAATATATTCTAATACGAGTTTGCTAACTCACTGATTTTATTTATATAAACTATTCAGGAACACAAAAATAAATGCGACCATTTTTATCATACATTCCCAAGATGAATTAATCGTGTTCTTAAAATGCATTAGGTCAGAAGGAAATGGAGACAGTTCCCATATGTCCCTATCGTCGTTTCAAATGAGCACGAATCCAAGTGACGCTCCTTTTTGTCAGAGGGAAACGTTAAGTCGCAGAAAACATCGCCTCGCTTGTTCTGTCGCCCGTCAACTATTCTCTACCAGAGCATTTTTCATCGCCTCTCGGAGGAATCGGTTGGTCGTGGACAACCCCTAGGTAGATGCTCGCTGTCTCTCCGCCCCTTCTCTGATCCTTCCCCACCACGCCCCGCCCCTCCCTGCCGCCCACGCCCCCTTACCGTGACCTCGCCACCTGTTGCCTCTGCCGTAGAGGTCAACCTGGTGTGTGCGCGGTGGGGGCGGGGGTTAACGGGGGGAGGAGGGGTGAGGGGGCGGAGTGGAAAGTGGAGAAGTGGCAGGGTTGGAAAGGAGCGGTGGCAAGGAAGTTGCGGTGCGACTAGGCGTTGATTTTGGAATTCCTCGGAAGGGGAACTTGGGTGTCGAGTAGTGAGAAGGGGAAGGGAGCCGTGACAGATGAAGCGTGGGGTATTGAGGAACGAATTCATGGTTAATTAAGTATTAAACGATTGTTTGTTTATTTAGATAGAAGGATGGGTATAAACCACGGCTGATTTTCGCTATAGAGGCTATGTAGTCTGAAAAATCTTTCAAGTGGTAACTTTCAGATCAAAATCTGCCAACAGTTATTGATAATTATCTCGTTTTGCAGTAATTTTTATCTAATTTAATTTTTGGAGAGAGGATTTATGGATTTAATTTAAATGAAGATTCTTGTAAAATTCCAAAATGTGAAAGTCATTAAATTTAATATATACTGTCGACGTCAACAGGAATATTATAATACAATTATTCAGAGACCAAACTAAAATGTTCTGCATTATGATGAAATTGAAGTGTTTGGAAACAGAATCATAATTTTAGAAGAAATGCCACAAATCTTTCTGATAAATAATTAAATAATAGTAAATAAAATTTTCATAGATAATTTCATAATAAAAGGGTCTCATTAAAATCCTGGGCAGCCACGTGTAAATTATTTACCCAAAGAAAAACAAAAAATCTAGAGAGATGTTTTTACGATCACATATGAGCAAGTGGCCGTCTTTGCCACATAGAGATGCAAGTGAAATGCATTCAGAAACCATGGCCAGTTGATATTTGATTCTAGAGAGAGATATAAAACCGTCTATATTTAGCGATAAGAATGCCGAGCCATTTCTTACATGCATCCGAAGATGCCAAGAGAGAGAGAAAGAGATGGTGTTGGGAGATGAAAGAAAAGATGGAGAGAAAAGGACACGGAGATATATAGAAATATGGCGTACGAGGATACACTGAGATGGGAGAGAGTAAGGTAGGAGAGGAAGAAAATATCGCCGGGGATTTTGGATCGGAAGGGGCATTGGGCTGTGATAGGAGTGGACGGGTGGGAGGTGAGGGCGCGAAACCGAGGTCTGAATTGCAAAGCGGACGGCCACAACGTGCCAACCTCCTCATTTCTCTACATCTCCCCATCCCAACCACGAAAGATAATAGATCGCCCATCGAAGCGACGGAAATAGATTCAGAGTGGTGTTTCAATCCCTTTGAATCTCATATGCTCACCGAAACGACCTCATTTCTCAGTATATCTCCCATCATCATTTCGATGTCTCCGAACACAAGCACCACTTCCCTCGGCCTCCCATCCAATGGCCCCACATAATAAAACTTCCCTCCAACCATCCTCCCCTTTAGCACCCGACCTCCCAACCCCTCATCATACAACCCGCTCATCCAGAGTGCTTGGCGTAATATTCAATTCCGCATAATGGAGAGACCAGAAGAGAAACATTAAAGCAGAACACAATAGGTCAATGCCTAACGGAGGACTCTGGAAGTTGCGCAGTACTGAGGGAAGCAGGAACGGAGGAAGGAGGAAGAAAGAAATGGATAGAAGAAAAGAACATGAAAGTCTACGAAAAAGAATAAAAGTTCAGTTGGTGGGAAAAGAAAAACGGTAAAGAAGAATGGAGGAAAGAATGACAGAAGAAAGAGATGAAAAGGAATTATGAGGAGTACCTATACTGGTAGGGAAACAAGAAAAGAGACGTATAAATCTCTAAAAAAGTAATATAGGAAGTTCCGAGTTACGAACAGGTTGCGTTCCAAAAGTTCATTCGTAAATATTTTTTTCGAAAATTACAACCAAAGACGGTACTTTCCTGTTAATGGGAATACATCCAGGACCCTTCGCAGGACCTGGTACTTACGTATTATCCCCATGCCATACTTACGTACAACATTAACAGAAACAAACCCAATCACCGGACAAGAAACTGACTGGCCTGTCTCGACATTTACAAACCCAATCTTCGGACAACGTGGAGGGTTTCTTTGGTTCCGAGCGAGGCGAAGGACGCGGTAGCGCCCGGAGACGACTACCCATTACAACAAAGCGAGCCGAAGGCTCGTCAATTTATCCTTTCAATGTTATATCCTCTTGACTGTTGTGCCGCAAATTGAGAGGATATATCGACGAGCCTTCGGCTCGCTTTGTTGTAATGGATGGTCGTCTCCGAGCGCTACCGCGCCCTTCGCCTCGCCCGGAACCAAAGAAACCCTCCACGTTGTCCGGAGATTGGGTTTGTAAATGTCGAGACCGGCCAATCAGTTTCTGTTAATGTTGTTTTTAAAATAAAATTTCGTAAATACACCAATACGTCAAAATATCCTTTCAATGTTATACTCTCAAACAATCATAACACTACATGTTCATTTTTTAAGGTATTCCCGTTAACAGGAAAGTACCCCAAAGACAATTTCATAAATGGTGGTTAGGTTCCCAGCCCACAAAATCCTACTTAACCCGCAACTAAGATGAAATGCTGCACATGTGCTATGAATAACAGTACATAACAATACTATTCTAAGTATTAGTTTTGTATTTGATTATCCTCTTGATTATCAAACAAACAAATAACTGAGAACAAGTGTAACGGACCACTGTTTCGCAGAACATACAGCGGAGAGTGGATGCTACGTTCCGACACCACAAGTAGTACCCGAGAGCGAAGACTGGTTTGTACGTGCGAGATGGCGTTCGTACGCCCGATTTTTTAAGTAATCATTCCTTATGGAATTTAGTTTGTAAGCCGGAGGCTTACCTCAATCTATAATATCCATTGACAGTCAGATGCTCTTAGGTAAGTTTTTATTGGATTCCACCATGCAACTTCAATGAAAATTTTAAAACGTTCAAAGAGCACCCAATTATTTGGAGAAATTTGCACTTTGTACTTGTACATCGTCCTTGATGCAACAGCCAGTTGCAACTAAGTTTCTGGTAAATAGACCATTATGTTTTCTTTGAATTGTTGGGATTATTGATTCATAACATTTCGTTACCCCAGCTTGCGTGTTTGAAAGCAAATTTTGGATTTTGTCGAAAATACTGCTTTATCAGGTTACAAATGTCGATGCCGCTATTTCACTTTCTATTGCCGTTTCTATTAATCCATCATCCCGTAGAAGGGGAAATAAGTACCTACTGCTTAAATGGTAAATTATAACAGCGTAAGCGTATTTATTTATCGTAATTTCTTACAGAATAAATAGCTCTTGATTGCTTCCTAGGTGTACACTAATGAGCCTGTAAATGAGAATCTTCTTAGTTAACTCGTACAATAACATTTTCCCGTCCATTCTTCTTGGCCAGTCTTTGATCGATTTAGGATACGGGTGACAGGGAATTTGGCATCAATAAAAGTTGGAAAAATTAGCTAATTTCTCATCAACTCCTCCAAGGAATACAAGTAACTTGTCTTCGCAGTGTCTGCAAATCAATATGTAAATAACACCTATAAAATTTATATCTTCCATTCTATTAAAAGTTGAAAAAGGGCACATCTCCATTGAGTTGATTACTTTTTGGAAAGTCTAAATAATATTTATTCGAGTAAAGACAAGTTTTAAGAGACCCACAATTCAATAAAGTCAATTTTAATAATTTAAAAAATTATAATGAAAATTTTCTATTTTTTATACTGATTATCACTATAGTTGTCTCTTTTTACCTTTAAAACATTCAAACTTTATTATCTGCTTTCATTAATAAATGAAATATGATCAAGGACAGTCATTTCTTTAAACAACTTCACATGAAAAAAGTTTATAAAATAGTAAAAGAAAAAAAATGATTGAGACTGCATAGAAATGAAAAGAAATCTGTCATTCTAAATGTGGAGGAACGATGAGAAGAAATTCCAGAGAAAAATCGGAACGTACATACATTATAGTAGTACAAACTCTCTCATATACTACGTATGCATGTGGCCTCACTAAACCCCTTCCTAGTTGGAAGGAAATCGTACTGCTACAAAAATAACAAAACCGCGGAAAATGGTTAAATGGTATTAATATACTGATAACCCCATTCATTCATGGTTTTCAATCCTAAGATTGGTTTGACATGACTAGGGAATAAACACATATGATGTGGTGGTTTCCCGTTGCATTCCACATCAGACACACACCCATGAGTGATGAAATATGAATTATGAGTACGAACACAAACATCCATGCCCTTGGCGGGATTCGAACCCGCGACCTCAGTGATGGTAGGCCAGCAAGCCAGCCCTTCCGCCACCGGGGCCGGCACTGATAACCCCCACATATGTGAAAATCAATCTTGATAAACAGTTATACAATACATAAATATCAAGCATTATGTGAATTGACAAAGACATAGGCGCCGAAGTGTTATTGCTGAACGAAGATTGTTGGGAGAACATATATATTTATTTTGAAAATATAAGACTTCTGCAATATTGTTTATGAACCCCCGTTCTATAACTGAATGAATTTTTATCAAAATTGTTACAGCCGTTTTTGAATAAATCGACATTTTGTGAAAATTGACAAGGATAAACTACCCTTCACTGTTGCGCTATATCGTTCATAGTTACTATTCTGGATAATGTTATGCCTGCCACACACCATTGCGCCCCTGCCACACACCATTGCGGTGGCTTGCAGGGTGAACTATAGATATAGATATAAATGAAATATCATTTGATTTCGCTGAACCGCCTAGGCTCTAGGGCAGAGTTTCCCAACCTCTTTAGAGTCGCGGCACCCGTAAGTGACTTTTCAGAATTTGGCGGCACCCCTCCCTATCCACCGTCAGTAATAATCGTGGTGAAGTTGAACCCCTAACCCCAATCTCCATATCTCCTTTCATTTCGAAGAGTCTTTGCGACGAAATGAAGGTCGACTTAACTCTGGTTTGCATTTTTGAAAGCCGACGATGCGAAATGCGGCTAAAAATGGGAAAACAGTATATTTTTTGCGTCACCCTTCAGAACACTTCACGGCACTCCAGGGTGGCGCGGTACCCAGGTTGGGAAACACTGCTCTAGGGACTCGCACAGACAGACTCAGGGGCACCTAAAACGTGTATTTCTGCCAACAACTCAAAGTCGATTTTTTTCGCGATTACAATACTTTCTTTATACTCTACATATTCTCGTATATGAGAAAGTAAAAAGAAAACACCTCTATCCAAAAATATAATAACTATTATGTCTTTCTGTCATTGATATCACTGATTTTATTGAAAAAATAAAATTTAAAATTAAATCCAAATTAGATTCTCGATGTGGGTAGATGTGGAAAGAAGTTATAAGGAAAACCCCATACGAAATTATTCATAGATCTGAATCAGGAAGTTTCTCCTATAGGTGACGGAAAAAGAAACGACCAACCGCTAACTCCTAGTCAATACATCCTATAAGAAGGATATGAATATATGCAGGGTCATCAGTTTCAGGTTAAATGTAAAAAAAACTCTAGCACTCCGATTTGTCAAAAATTATACATTAGCTAAGGAACCTGGGAGGATCGGAACATTATGAATAACCGTAGAATGATGCAGTCCATCCCGTTAGAGGATTATGCAGCCCAGAAAAGTATTTCTCTTTAAAGAACTGTGATCAGCATGTTCAGAGATTCCCTTCAATTTATTTGATTTGTACATAACAAATATACGAACATTTAGACTTTTTTAGATCATTAATGTACAAATTCATGACAAATGGAAGGAAATATCAACAATTTCTCGTTATAGTCGATCGTTGCTTCTGTCTTTCCGTTTTCACGAGGTTGATTTAAAAGGGAACTTACCAGTCACTGTTGAAAACGATGTTTCAAATGACACATTTAAGATTTCAAATTTGGGTATCATACTAAGCTGTATCAGCTACTTTCAAAGATCCTGCTCATAAATTGTTCGTAATTGCGACATTCCTTTATTTATGCATATTTATAACCAGGGGCGGCCCGAGGAATGTTGGCGCTCCGGGCGAGATAGCATTCCGGCGCCCCCTCCGTAAATGCTTGTTGAGATATTTTCGAAGTACATGTTAATTTATTCATCACAATGTAAAAATTATTGATGATAAAAAAATATAATGGTTAATATAAATATTATAGCCTGTTTCGCGATATAAAGTTATATCCAATATTTATCTACTTGCAAGTAATGTATAGATATATGATCGGCATAGCGCCCCCAAGACTTTGGCGCCCCGGGCAGCCGCCCGTACCTCGGGCCGGCCCTGTTTATAACATACATACTAACTTTCTGACTTATAGCATGCACCGGAGTTAGGAGGTAATTGAGTATTTGTAGATGGCCGTGCGCTTAACAATGTACGTACCTCAGGAGATCATGTTTTGAAACATATTTTAAAATTGTGTTTAGATAACTACTTAGGTTTGTTTCCACGCTCCTATAGATAAATTCTAGCTCAGTGTCTTGGTAATCAAGCATATTCATCCACACAAAAAAAATTTCCAGGGCACAAAGACGTGCAACAATGAATCGAAGTTATAGCGGAAGCAATCGCTATATTTGACTTTAAAAAAAGAAATTATATAATCACAAGTCCTTCCAAAAGGTAGGTCACCAAAAATATGAATGGAATATGCCCCAGTAACGTGTATCTCGATCAATGAATTTCACACTATGGTGACATCGATTAATAATTCCAAAAATTCATCGTTTAAAAATTTTACAATTAGAAACATTAGCTACTTCTGATGATTAACATCTATTACGCAATTCAGCTGCCTTAAAAACTATTAAATTGAAGTTGAATGCTCTTACTACCGATGGATTGAATTGTTTTACTATCGATTCGATCAGGCGTAGCAATCAGAATTCATCTCATTGGATTTTGGGCTAAGAATGAGCCTACCAACCTATAACCATTGAGGATGAGTGCGAGCTAAAACGTCACTTCCGTTTCCCGGATCAACAGATGATATCGTGAATTGGATTACCAAACATCATCTTCCGAGTAGATCATTATGAATTCCCTTTTGTCGCTCTACACGTTACATACATCAATAATAAATTTAACAGCTTAAAGGTGTTGAAATATTTTAGGCAGTTGTACACAAAATAAAGTTGTGTTAAAAATGAAATCCTACGTGCCAAATTTTCAGCTATCTCCACACCTATTCGTAAGCACAATAAAATAATTGAAACATATTTAAGGCATTAATAAAACAAAAGTAATATTAAATATATAGATATATACATATATTCCGCTGACTACCAAACGTAACTAATGCAAATATGTTTTTCATAACTGCAGAAAATAAGTCAAGCGACCGAATCCTCACCTCCGGTTTTTTCACTTTGCTTATAAAAAGTAACGACCAGGTTAAATGACAACCAATCGTAGCCGAGAACTTTTACTATTCCGCACAACTCTAAAGTATTTTTCTTCGTAAGATCGTACGGAATCCATCGACATAATTTTTTTTCGCTACGGAATACAACCCAAAACGTCCTCATAACCCCATTTGTCCCATAGGCTCGCGCTACGCTCTCTCCTCCTCGCCCACCGCTCTCCGCCACTTCCTTGCCTTCTTCCTCCCTACCTCTCCTACCTTCCGGGAACCACCAACCGATCCCTTCTGTAACTGGTCAATTCAGGACCAAAGTGACAGCGGGTTTATCGCAGTCAAATTCAAAAGGGTGCAGAAAGACATTATTTCATAAACGTAAACCACTTTGAAAATAATATATAGTTCACGAAACTAGCTGGTCTCCATTCTAAAATATTTTATGAATAAAAATATAAAGGTATACATCGTATATTGAAACCAAATTCACTAAGAACATAACACCTAAGATCCTCCAGGGCTCCTTTGGTTACTACTGAATTTTCGACATTTCATTGACAGAACAAAAAATTTAAGTGATTAAGCGCGAAGAAAAGAATTATGTAATGCTGTTCTCGAGGGTAAATCTCCTTTCCCTGAGGAGAGGTTAAGAGAAGGGAACGGGCTGAAGAAGAGAGAGAGAGAAAGAGAGAGAGAGAGAGAGAGAGAAAGATAAAGCCAGGTGGGCCAAAACACGAAACTCCCCTTAAACAGTTAGAGTGAAACAGCCTGCTGCTAGGTAACCATCCCCATCTCCTCCCCCCTTCTCTCCATCTCTTCCTATTCTCTCCGTCCCTTTGAAAACCCATCGCATATTAATGTCCTCATTTCTCCTATCTGCCTGCTCCTAAAGATGTCTTTCATGAAAGAGTGGCAACAAGGCCTCGGCCTATTTCTTCTCGACTGCTCTATTTCAAATCAACCGCGGAGACGTGTATCTTTGTCTCCATATAATAGAAGCCATGCTTTACGTGGAGGAATGATCGCATTCTATGCTCGCAAAAATATTTTAACCCTTTGTGATTTGATGCTAGGTGTAAATAAAGTAATTCCACCATGAGAGCATTTTTTTCTAAATGAATTAAATAAAAATGGCGAATTAAAGTAAGAGTGGAAATAATCAAACGACTGGTAAATGCTAATTTGCACTTAGGTCATCTATGACCAACTTAAATAAGCAATCGTGTGCATGACACAATAAGAATTTTTTTTAAATTAAAAAAGAAAATCCTTTTGTTTATTTGATGTCAAAGTCATATTTCGTCGTCAGAAATATTCTCAGGAAATACAATTTTCATATACAGGCAGTCCCCGCGATTCCTCGTTCCGCTCCTAGGTCAGTTCATAATTAACAACATTGTTTCATTGTTTGATTCTTCCGTCCTCGAGATCCGTTTATTATGCACATTGTCATAATAACTCAACTGTTCGAGAACAAGTTGATTCGTCTGGGCCAGTCAGTTCGCATTTCGAATCGCGCTTCCGGGAATCTTTGACTCCAGTGTTCTTGGTCAGGAGCGAAACCCCTCATTTAAAAATAACGGAGAATGCATAATGCAGTGTGATAATTGTGGTGTACGTATATTTAACTGGACTGTGCTCCGAGTGGAGGGAAATGATGGGGACTTTACGAGCATGTATATATTCCTTACCCACTTCCCTTTCTTTCCCTTTCTCTCGCAAAATTTAAGCTTTAACTTTCTTCCTTGCTACCTTGTCACTTACAATCATCCTTTCCCATACAACTCTTATTTTTTCAAATTCAACACCCCACACTTCTTTCCCATCCCCCACATTGCATGTGGCTTGCTTGGGGACGACACTATATAAAGTAAGGTGACCAGATTTTCAAAAATTAAAAGGAGTACACTAGGGCAGGGAATCCTACCTTCCCTTCCTCCGCTCATCAGGGTAAGAGAGTGTAGAGTAATTTAAGACAGGGGCTTCTACATTTTGATTGTCGATTGAAGATAGCAAAATTTTTCATGGGAGTAATGTAATTCTCTTTTTTTTTTTTACACCATTAAATATTTCAACCAATGCCACATATATCAATAAATAAACAAATATTATCTGAGATATATTGATCCACATCTAAAAGAAATTAAAAATCCATAATTTGGGTATTTCAGAAGTAATGATAAATGCTGCATGAACAAACCAATTTACGTCTTTGGTAGCGAGACCTAGCGCTTTTTTGCTCCAACAATAGTGTTAGGATGTACCCAGAAATTCGCCGCTTGAATCGAGATATAACGCGCTTCTATTTTGTAACAGTGTCCTCAATACGACCCTGCGTTGCCTGATTATGTTGAGAGATTTCGCTAACTTGTAGGCCAATTCAGTATAAAAGCTAAATAAACGGCCATTTTAAGCATTTTTTTAAAGGAATCGAAATCGGCACGAAGTAGATTTGTGGAAAATGTGAACTTTCACAATTTAACTTCTAGGTGATATACGAAATTGTTTATGGTCTAAGAACCATCTACTAGCCATAATCTTTCAATCAATGCAAGAATCATTTTAATCTGATCATTCGTTCAAGAGATCTGAGGAAACAATAAATGATCTACCCCAAAATATATAAATTAATATCAATCGGACGAACGCGTATAAAAGATTTTATAAAAAGAATTTATAAAAATATAAGATAATTTTAGTCTGAGCAAGAGATCAGCCTATTTATTGCTATTAAATTCATTTAACAAAGTTCAGATTAGAACAGAGGTTCCCAAAATGTGGTTCGCGGCAAAAAAATCCGTAATGGCGAGTAAAGTTACTTGGTAAATCATTTAATTTGGTCCTTGTTGGCATTCAAGTTTTTAACAAATTCTATATAACTACTTTTTTATTAAAATGCAAAATAATCCATTAGTTAAACAATATTTAGATCAAACTTTTATTTGAAGCACAAAAAGAATGTGTCTGGAGCTAAAACTATTTTATCAACCTTAGGAATAAAAATCATCGCTCTCTTTTCACTAGGTAGAGGAACCTTTCGTAACAATGGAAACTGTATAGGCCTTCGTCTTTGTGAGCAATAAGTTGATAGAAGACCAATGTCATCTTTAAACAATGCACAAATCGATATCATGTTGGATAATATAATTGTAATGCACTCTTAACGAAAGGGACAAGGACGAATGATGAGACATAATATTGTATGTAAAATGTAAAAAAAAGTAAATTTTATAGTTCTGGGCTTTGTTTTAAATCTCAAATTTTCATGATAATTCTTCTTAATTTTAACATGCAAATAAAAATTACCCTACTCTCCTTACTACTAATATGACCACAAGGTTACAAACACGCAAATAAGCAACGGAAAAGTATATATATAAGGTGGAGATAATGTTATAATAAATATTGTATACTTAAATTAATAAATATAAAAAAGTTTAAATATATATTCTTTAATAATTTATACTCAGGTAAGAAAGATAATCCTTGAAAATTTTTATTTTTAGGAGGGGGTTCGCGAGATTTGGATCATTATAAAAAGGGGTTCGCGCGGTCAAAAGTTTGGAAACCACTAGATTAGAGGAAGGTATTTTATCCTCTAGAAGCTAGTTAATAAAAAAAATCACAAATTAACCTAACCAGAAACATGGTATATCACAGTTACCGAAACTTCAGACTTACTTCGGATAACTCATCATAAACCTTGCTTATCCTAAATTAAATAACTCATCTACATTATCTATACTACATCTAGCGTTGCCAACCATCATACTGCCAGTAGGACAGTCCTACTTTAAGATAAAATGTCCTCTGTCCTACGCTAATGTCAAGTAGGACGCAAAATATCCTACTTTGTGACACATCTCTGTTTGGAAGATCTACCGGTGACATCGCCCCTAATCGATCACATGGCTACCGGGACCTAATGGGTGAGATTCACACTGTTTTTTTACAACCTCGTCCCCTACATCTCCTCCATTCATATTTTTCATTTATTAGATAGCAACAGTATAAGATGCACTACATGCATAGGTATAATTATGAATATAATGTGCGAATTTAAATCGAAAATAACAGCTCGCGGAAGAGGCACAATTTTTTTGGTTTAGAAGCTCGATGTTGAATGAAAAGTTGAAAAAAGAATTTTTGTTTTTTCACTCTGCTTGTCTGAGATATTTAACGAAAAAAATTGAGTATAACAAAAATTGGTTATCAACTTTAGCTCATTTTTCCTTTTCTAATGATATACTGCCAAAGTATCGAGATTTTTACAATATCGTTGATACTCTAAGTTTAGACAATATTTTAGGGCTTAATATGGACAAATTATTTGAAATTAAATTAAATTAAATTCAAATGTCGAATTAAAATCTTATGAATTCACAAGTTCCAACCATAACCAAATCTGGTGTTATTACTAAACATGTTAATCTTTGAAATTGATATAATTTGAAAGATAAAAAGACAAATAGAGCCCAAGGACTTTTATTATAGAGACTAATTTAAATGTATTTAGCTTCAGTAAAATGATTAACTCACCCTAGTTGGTAGTGCGACTCGGATTCCGTTTCTTTTCTCTTTTAACGTGAACGCTCGTGTAATTTGTTTTTGTCTACTACGATAACGTAAAACCTTTTGGTCATGTAACCGCTAGACCACAATGTAAAACAGAATGAACTTGGTCAGACGTTCAAGCAAACAGACAATTTGTATTATATGGACTTATCATAGAGAAGATCAAATAAACGAAATCAACAGCAAATAGTAAGAACAGAGAAAACTCCGGGTTCTGTAAATTTCCGGGATACGAAGGATTAGATTAAATAAATAACATTCAAATGACATCGTTTTAAAAGGCTACATTTCCCAAAAAATCTTCATAAAAACATTAGTTTTCAATTATTTACAAATAATCAATCGAACAAAATGGCAAGTTAAGGAATGAAAGAGGTCTGCACCGGCGAAAAAAATTAGCTGTTAAAAAAATAAAAGAAGGTGGAGTGAAAGAAAGGACAATGACAACGGGTCCAGGTAAGAAGAGAACGATTGCGTGAAAAGACACGAGTGGAGAAAAATGATTAAATGAAAAAGAACAAGAGAATATCTGCGAGAAAATAATCGACAGAGGAAGGAAAAGAACTGAAGCGAGACAAGGACAACGGGAGGGACAAGAGGACAAAGGAAGGAGGTGAGGGGGACAGTTATTTCCCGAAGGATAAAAGCAGGACGCGTGGAGTGAGGATACAAACAAAAGGACTAAAGGCAGAGAGAAATAAGTAGTTGAAGGAAGGTCGATTCGCTGGGCAAAAAAGGAGCATCTCAAAGTGTTCTGAGCATTGAGAGCAAAGATAAGAAAAGGAGTTTTGGCGAATTCTGAGAGATATAGTACCCTCACCATAAAAAAACGAGCGCTCTGAGTTGCAAAATCTCGATCTACCCACCAATTTCCTCGTCTCTCTTTCTCCAAAAATCCCGTGTAGTTGAAAATCAATAAATAAAGTCATTTTGTGGCAGAAATATCGATTTAAACGAAATTATCCGTGGGCAACGATATACTGTACACCATAACAAGTTAGCAAAGTGTACAACGTATCACAAATGGGCGCGTTTCGTGAAATGGAGTGTTAGAAAGAAATTATATACCTGTACGTAAGGGAAATGGCGTTTTAAAGTTCTTTTCTTTATAATAAATAATCCATTTTCTTCCTATTTTAAAATATTGCATGCACACGTAAGTAAATTAAACGTTTGTTTGTAAGATTGTTTATGTTAGCAACAATGAAGAAGTAACCATGCAAGAAATTTTCTGTTCAACTCGATTTAAGACATTTTTGTTTGATTTTCTCGATAACGGCTACTTCTACGATAAAAATATATAGAAAAGTAAATACTCATCTTTACCAGTTCTACAACTTTTATTTGAAAAATATTTTGATATGAGCAATATTTTACGAGATATGACGAAAATTTAATTTTTTGTCACCAGTAAAGTGGTATCCCTGATTGGCGTACGAGATTCATTTTTGCGATTTTCGCCTTATATTTGATTGTAAGTCCTTAATATCAAATTTCATGAAAATCCGTTCGGTAGAAGCCGAGAACGAACATGCGGACGGACGGACGGACCGACCGACGATAATAGGCGCTCACGCTGTAAGCGAAACGCGCCTAAAAAAAGAGCAGTATGCAGGTAGAATTTGTTATATGTGTGTGTGTGCGTGCGTGTGTGTGTGTAACAAATTCTACCGGCATACTGGTTGTTGAAATCTTTTGATGTTTCAGTACACTATTACTGATATTTCCTAGATTAGAATTGTTCGACTTCATTGCTACATTTTTAAAACATGCATTGTAAATATCTCTCTGACCTTCGAGGAGACTTTATTGACCTCTACTTTCCGTATATTTTATTTTAATTCTTCATGATTTCGAAAATATATTGTTACTTTTGTTTATAGCAACACGATATCGCACTAACAGGAAATTTTCTTCTGCAAAAGTTGAAGTAATAGTTCCTTTTATCCATTTAACAATTACTTTTCGAAAGTCTGAGTGTAGTCGCGAAAATAGACAAAAGTAATTAAAAATCTCGTAAGTAATACAAGTTTTCGTATCATTGCCCTAATACGAATCTCTTATATTTCAAATCATACTCTTGATTCTAGCTCATATTACTTAAAGGTACATCTATAAAAAATATTTCTCACTGGTAATTGTTGATAAATCGGTAACTATGTTGGATGGTAGCTGTCATAGCTCTCTGGGATCTTCAATATTTCGTATCTATATATCTGTGTTTTTGTATATTTATCAAGTATATATTTAAAAATTCAATAATATAGAAGTAATTATGGTTAATTTTCCAGAAATCAATTTTCTTATAATAAGGTGGCCAATAATACTGCATCATTTAAAGAGGCCCTAATTATTCATAAATTCTCGTCATAAAATTTGACAGAGGCGTAAAAAGATGAGGGAATAATTTAACGGGAAATGCTATATTTTCAAAGAAACTGTCTACTGTTATTTTAAGTTCTTATAACCTCAAAATATTTACCCTTTGGTTTTATGTCATCAGAAATCTCGACTAATCCTAAACAACTAACTTTGTATCCAAGTTAATCCCATAATTATTACATACCTTTACAAAAGTAAAGAGTAAAGACAAAATAAAAATCTCTGTGCCTGTCTTATATTCTTTTTAATGCAAAAAACCACGTCTACGACTAACTTTAGCGTTTTAGTTTTATCATCATCAAGGCATTGCGTGTACTTATTCGAGGTTTAATTTCTACTAGATCAATATATTTCGTTCTAAGAGATACGTAGTAATTTAAATCCAGATATTTTTTATAAAAAATGAATCTCCGGCTCCCTTCCGATGAAAATTTACTGTACTCGATGAATATTAATAAATTGAAAATATTTAATTTTGATAATCTACTACTAGCACTGGTAATTAGCCATGCTGTACGGTCCGTCGTTGAGAGAAAAATTAGTAATTGAGACGGATGGATTCTAGGACATCGGCCAATTCCGTAAGTGGGCGAGGGGAAGAGGTGCAGAATGAAGGAGAAAGACAGAGAGAGAGAGGTTTATGTAGGGCATTTGAGGCAAGGGGGTAATGGGTTAGATAGAGGTAGCGAGCGAGGTCCCTGTTGCCAAGGGGATCTGACCGTAAGCGGCTGGCCGAGTGAGTTGGGCAGAGGAAAGCCTGCGAAGGAGAAAGGTGTAAAAGAGGAAGGCTGCGTGACTAATGAGGGATCGACTCGTAAGAGGCACCAGGTGCAGAGGATCGTGTTCGATTGCAGGCCTTTCTGATGAGGAACCTTCCTTACTTTTTATGAGGCCACATAGTGGACGGCATAGAAGACTGATTGATTGATTTGACCCTTCATTGGCGAAGTTAGGCTAACATTAGCTGCTCTTAAACTTAACTAAAATCTTTTATTGTCATCGACGATAAAAGTCAGAGCTTAGAAAAATCCACATCAAGTTAAAATGATATGAAACCCAAAAAACATATTTACATTCTGAAGTGACCTTAAGCTAAGAGTAAATAAAACAAATTAAAAATTTTTTTTAGGGAATACACTTTTATGTGAATTAAAATGCACTCAAAAGCAAAAAATATTTTTTTTTCTAGATAAATACTGTTATCGAAAAATTTGTATGCTTCATAAAAGTGGATGGCTTATTGTGGGAAATGATGCTGGTATAATAGAAGAAATTAGTTGGTTGATAAAAAAGCCATCCATTTTATGAAGCATACAAATTTTTCAATAACAATATTTATCTAGAAAAAAAATTATTTTTTGCTTTTGAGTGCATTTTGATTCACATAAAAGTGTATTCCCTAAAAATTTTTTAATTTGTTTTATTTTATACTTTTTAGTCTTTTTATTAAAATTATCTAATACATATATAGCCAGAATTCGATTTGTTTTGAAAATTTTCAATTTATAAAGAAGTGTTGCCAACCCTAAATGTTGGTGACAAACAAGATCCAAGTGAAAATCAATAAAAGTGTATATAAAAACGAAAAAATGGGATGATATCCCTGAAGGAAACGACTACGAAAAATAAATTAATTAAAAAATTAATCTTCATTACCATCAATATCAATGGAAACGATTAAGGAAATAGTTCATCGATAAATTAAACGTAATAGATAACTTTTAAGCGTAAGAGAAGCATTTTATGAACAAAATAGGAAAAATTTTAAACCAACATCAAAAATACAAAGAACTATGCTCTATTCTTTCTTTGCATCGTTTATAAACATAAGAGAGTGCATCAATTAAGGGAAATGCAGGATTTAAAATATTCTGATGGAAACTAAGCATAAGATTGTTGAAAGTTGCGATATAAAAAATATAGTTTGGCTGAATCTACTTCTCAAAATAAATTTGAGGGAAAATAAAGTAAAATGAAAAATCCAACGGCCGAATTCAGAGTTTTCTTAATCAGTTATTAAGACCCACTAAGTCCCCTTAGTAGCGCACCACTACATATGCCCTATTCAGAGCGTCCTACTAGGGGTGATTTGCTTAGTCATTGAGTATGGTAGTCAGCCTTAGTCACACGCCACGCTAAACAAGCTCCCGCGGTGTTTAAGGGCGTGACTAGTGTGTCTTCCGCTCCAGCTTGCGAAGTGTAGTGAAAGCGGTAGTTGAAAATGAGTCTTTTTTAGGTATAATATTGTTACTTTATTTAGTTTGTTATTAAGTAATTTCTATATGAGAGTTTTATATTTCTCTGTAGTTCATTATTTCGTCAAATTAGTTTAATTTCGTTTTATAGTAGAGTAGGGTACGTAATTTATTGTTACATTATTTCTTTTAAACGTCAGTCATTGTATTCTTATTTTAATTATTCCGCGTTTTATCATTTTAGCTATTTTCATTATTGTCGTTTCTACTTTGTTTTCATGTTAATGGCCAACGAAGTTTGTACGTATTGCGTAGAGTTTTTGTGTAGTCGATATTTGTGTAATCACGTAGATCATGGTCCTTCAATAGTTGTTAATATGTTTCTATAGGAGTGTTTTATATTTATGTGTAGTTCATTATTTCGTCAAAATAGTTTAATTTCGTTTGATAGTAGAGTAGGGTACGTAATTTTTATTGTTTCAGTCCTTCTTGTAAAGGTTAGTTATTGTATTCGTAGTTTATTTATTCCGAGGTTTATCAATTTAGTTATTCAGTTGTATTCATTATTCACTTTTCTACTTTGTTTTCATTGTAATAGCCAACGAAATTTTTACGTATTGCTTAGAGTTATTGCGTAGTCGTTTTTTGTTATAATCACGTAGTGCATGTTACTTCAGTAGTTGTTCAGACTTTGTGTTACTTTGTGCTACAAAGTACGGAAAGTGCTTCTTCCCCTTTTGTAGTTTGCGCATCTCCCAAGCGTAGCGTGAGATCGGAGGATACCGACGCGGGAGTAGCTGGTCAGGGGACATGTGAGACGGTGGTGTGTTGTGCTAATCCGAGTGTTTGGTGCTTCTATTCCCTCGATTGGTTAATTATGTTTTGTGTTGTGCTACTCCGAGTGTTTGGGGCTTCTATTCCCTCAATTGGTTAATTATTTATTGTGTTGTGCTACTCCAAGTATTTTGGGCTTCTATTCCCTCAATTGGTTAATTATGTTTTGTGTTGTGCTACTCCGAGTGTTTGGGGCTTCTATTCCCTCAATTGGTTAATTATGTTTTGTGTTGTGCTACTCCGAGTGTTTGGGGCTTCTATTCCCTCAATTGGTTAATTATGTTTTGTGTTGTGCGGCTCCGAGTGTTTGGGGCTTCTATTCCCTCAATTGGTTAATTGTGTATTGGGTTGTGCTGCCATAGACCATTAGAGATCCAGCGACCAGTTAATAGTTATTTATTTCTTTGGTGTTAATACAGTCCACTTTTTACAACTAATGTGTTTTTTATTATTATTACGATTTCTCACGAAACAGTAGTTGTTAGTATATTTCTAGTTCTTGCTATATTGATAGGCGTATTATAGTATTGCATTTAATAATATTGTAGATGGCCGGGTCAGATTTTGAGTACTATGAAGAAGCGCTGGAGGTGATGGAATTAGACGAGTTCGTCACCTCCAACCACTGTTTCTGCTTTTCGCGTATCTTCCGTCCATCGCAACTTTTGCACTCTATCACGTCAATACGTTCCTGTATCAACGATAGTAACGTCTCCTTCTCCTCCTGCGACCAGTTCACCGCCCTTACCCGTTTTGCTTCCATATCCGTGTCTACAACTAACCCAACAAATCGAAATAACGTAACACTAATATCACTACACCTAACCAATTACCTACAAAACTAGCTAAAGTAAATATTAATGATGAAAACTAACCTAACTGAAATGTAACTTACGTAATAGAACAAATAATATCACTACACCTAACCAATTACCTACAAAACTAGCTAAGTAAATAATAATGACGAAAACTAACCTAACTGAAATGTAACTTACGTAATAGAAGAAATAATATCACCACACCTAACCAATTACCTACAAAACTAGCTAAGTAAATAATAATGACGAAAACTAACCTAACTGAAATGTAACTTACGTAATAGAAGAAATAATATCACCACACCTAACCAATTACCTACAAAACTAGCTAAGTAAATAATAATGACGAAAACTAACCTAACTGAAATGTAACTTACGTAATAGAAGAAATAATATCACCACACCTAACGAATTAACCTACAGAACTACGCTAACACTAATTTAAATACACTAAAGGAAATAACATTCAAGAATTTACACAACTCAACCGCACAAAAGCCCAACCACAGGAGGAGTGAAGATGGCCGCGGCTTGTAGACCTCGAGGTATCGATTACTGCGCATGCGCAGTAGGTGCTTCACAATGTTGCCAAGCGTTCCATTTCCTCTTGTCCAGTTTAGTGATGCTAGGTGGAGCTCTGCGTTAGTGGACCTTAGTCAACTCTCGTTAATCGCTCGATTGGGACTCTGCATACTACCTTTTAGTAGCTCTTTGTTACTCTCTTAGTAGGTGACTAGGAAGTAGCCCTTAGTCATGCGTAAAACAGAAAATCTCTGAATTCGGCCGCAAGCGTTTTTAACTTGCGACAATGGAGCGTGATTGGTGACTTCTAAGAGAATCCATTAGCGCATCCTAAAATATAATATTGCGAAAGAAATTTTCGAATAATAGCGTACAAAAAATGAGGTCAAGATAAGAGAGAGAATTTCGTCAGGAGGAGTCTTTAATATTTGACTGACCTTGCTTCACCACCCAGAAGCAGCTTCCGTTATGAATACGTTTATTTCATAAGAAAACGAAGTATCGATGTCAGATTGTGTTAAAGAATGAATGCTAATATAAAGGTTGGATGATTTTTGCGTGATTCACCACGGGTTCTTCAAAGCTCATCGAAAACACCATCCGCAACTCCAGCACTTCGCATCTTTGTCTATAAAAATATCTTCTACTTCATCCACATTGGGCATATAACGCAAACTGTAATCAAGAAAACATCCTTCATCCCGGTTTAGGTGACATTTATGATTAAATGGTCATTTAACAAGATATGATTGCATTATTTTGTTTCGACATGTTTAATAGTAAAGCAGGAATAGAATGAGGATTTTTAACTATTAATGTAAACTACTGGTGGCGGCGCTGAGGAAGTTAATTTCACTGCCCATTTCAACTAATAATTGGTGACAATTATTTTAATGAAAATGATATGATGCCACATAAATTACGAGAAATTCAAAAATAATAACAATAAACTGTAATTACGGGTTGAGTCTCTTAAAAATATAATTCATTGAAAGGATTTGATCGAAAGTTAGAACATTATTGGGAAACTAAATATTTAATGTTTTCTAAAGTGATTTTCGTTAATCTATTTCGTGCTAAAGTAAAATAATAAAATAATAATTGTATTGGATAACAATCTACTACTGATTAACATCTTATACTTGTGATTGAGAAAATAATGTAGTAGTAACGTATCTTAAGCATTACGTATCACGCGGCTGTCTACGATCTGGCAAGTCAAACGTTCTTTCCTGACATCTATCGAGGAAAGGGGCAAACATGTTTGTTTAGACTATACTAGATAATTCTAATGCAAACATGGTGAACAATTTTACTTTCATCCAGTTTTATTGATTTTTCAAATTCGTAAAAGCATATTATTATTACGAAAATTTAAGACAACAATGAACAAGAGAATTAATTTTTCACACACCAGTTGTGTCGAATGTAAGTTGTGTTACATTAACTGTTACTTCGTTATAATATTTGTATCACTGTCATAAACGCAAGAAATTTTAGTATAAATATAATATTTCTCCTTATTTCCATGGTTTTGTTGAAAGAAAGTAAAAGTTTTTATTATTTTAAACTGATATACTAATTTAATGTTATTATGCTGCGTTATATCTGCAAAAATAAACTTTAGATAAATTGTTGATAATAATAAAACCTCTTGATAACATTTTAACAAGTGAGAGAAGAGCAAATTACATAAAGCACTTTATTTCGCTTACAGCGTGAGCGCCTATGGTCGTCCGTCTGTCTTTCCGTCCGTCCGTTAAAATGCATGATAATCTAAAAATAAATCAAGCCGAAGGCTCGCCAATATCCTCGGTTACTTGTAAATAAAAAGTTTTTCTGACAATTTCTCATTTTCTTAGTTTGTTTTAATGTTTTTTTTGGGAAAGGGTTATCGCAAAAAATTATTTTTCAAAGGGGGTAAAATTACTTACGAACATGGTACGAACTTGAGACTTAATAGTTCTATGAAGAAAAGAACAGTTTATTTTTATTGAAGACAGAATCAGAATCTTGATCGAATTAGCATAAAAAAAGCATTTAGAATCAATAAAATACGTGATTTTATCAGTTTTATTACAATACCCATTATAAGCTACCATGACAACTCCCATTGTCGCCGAAATTAAGATTCAATGCATTTATAGTGGAAAAATTTTAACGTAATATCGTTTTTCAATTTCTGTGCGCGAGTTTGCTTTGTTTACATGACAACCTAATATTTGTTGATTATAATTGAAATATTACTAATAAACAGTATTTAACGATATTTCCGTGTGGCGTAGAGCAAGATGTTTTTAAAACTACGTAAGTAACTTAAATAATTAGACGTATATTTTCAACAAATAGTGATTGGATAAATCGTTTCATTGTTTCCAAAGTATTGTTGATGTAAACAATTTTCTTGTAACAGAACTCGAGGATGAGAGAATCGAGCTATTGGTCTGAGGGTAATATTCACACTCTGATTCTTAAACGTTCTCTATTTACTTTTTAGTCTTTCGTTAAATTAAATAATTTCGTAAGTTTCTTTGTTCATTTATTTTTTGTAGATTATTGTGGTCTTGCTGGTTTTACTTACAATTTCCGTTTTGAAGAAATCGTCACGAAACTTCGCATAGGTACATACATATATAATTTTACCCTGCAGGTAACATAGGCTATATGGATAGCGATAAAAAATTTTGGGGGGAGGGAGAGCTTAAATCAATAATTATTTTCCCGTAAGTTTACACGTAATTTTCGATTTTTCACAGTGCAAGATTTTCTTCCTTCATTCACCTAAATAGGTAAATGTGGAGCAGTTTTCTTCATTTGTGTTTTACTGTGTACTATGTTATTCTTGCGATGTTTACATGTTACACGGTCGAAGTTTTAGATTAATTAAATCCGTTGAAATTCAACGGGCACTTCAGCTAGTATTTTATAAAGTCTCATCAAACATTTTTGTTACAGACCATATTTAATTATTCTCTACATCTAGTATTATATTTATATATGAAAATGATTCTGCACTTAAATCTATCTCTATAACACATATTTGTGCCTTGTAACATTGGAAATATATAAAAACTAGCAGAAGTGCCCGTTGAATTTCAACGGATTTAGTGAATCTAAAACTTCGATCGTGTAACAGGTAAACATCGTAAGAATAAAATAATACACAGTTTTAAGCGTCGAATAAGGCAAAAATGAAGAAAACCGCTCCGCATTTACCTATTTAGACGAATGAAGGAAGAAAATCTTGCACTGTGAAAAATCGAAAATTACGTGTAAACTTACGGGAAAATAATTATTGAATTAAGCTCTCACTCCCCCCAAATTTTTATCGCCATACAGCCTATGTTACACACAGGGTAAAATTATATACCTATGCGATGTTTCGTGACGATTTCTTCAAAAAGAAAACTGTAAGTAAAACCAGCAAGAACACAATAATCAACAGAAAATGGATGAAAAAAGGAACAAAAGAAATTAATTAAGTTAACGAAAGACAAAAAAGTAAATAGAGAACGTTTAAGAATCACAGAGTGAATATTATCCTCCGGCTATTAGCTAGGTTCTCTCATCCTGTCTCATCAATGAGTTCTGTTAAGAGAAAATTGTTTATATCAACAATACTTTGGAAACAATGAAACGATGTATCCAATCACAATTTGTGGAAAATCTATGTCTAATTATATAAGTTACTTACGTAGTTTTAAAAACAGTTTGCTTTGTAGAACTACGCCACAAGAAAATATCATTAAAAGCGGTACTTTCCTGTTAACGGGAATACCACTTTCCTGTTAACGGGAATACCTCCAGGACCCTTCGCAGGACCTGGTACTTACGTATTATCCCCATGCCATACTTAAGTACAACATTAACAGAAACAAACCCAACTATTTATTAGTAATATTGCTACGTAAACAAAGCAAAATCATACACAGAAATTGAAAAAAGATATTACGTTAAAATAAAAACTTAACAGCGTAGGGAAAGTAAATACGTATACCAATAAATAGTGTATATCATTTAATTAATTTTTAAACACACGAGTAAATAAAGTACTTATTTATTGGGATGGTTGGAATTAACGACCCCCCAGGTCACCCCGAATAGACGGCAAAAGTTTGATCGAAATCGAATCATTATTCCGTAGAAATTTGCCAATTACCTTTGCTGGAGGGATACCCATACAGACACTCGATTTTTTTATATTATGATAAAAAAATATGCAAATGTAAATTAAAGCAGAAACTTTAAAGAAAGTTCAGCGATAATGATTAAACTCACCATAGTGCACGAATGTGGACTTGTGTCTCCATCAGCAATGAGACGACCTGATAGTCCTCCTTGTCCAGCGCTGTACATATATTCTTACAGTATTCTTCTTCCAACCCCACTAAAATAGCTTCTTCCTTATATGTAATTATGTCACAGACTACGTGTTGTCTTTCTGTCTCCTTTCAGCAAATCCAGGTACTGCAAAATCTCTCCTCTGGCTACTCCATGATTTTTAACTACAATAAATTCAAAAGTTAAACTTACATCAATTGTTAATATACTTCTAATAACTGCTCTCGTATAATGTTACATTTTGTCACACAGTTATAAGAATGCAACATAAAAATTACTAAAATTTGCCATCATCGTCATATTGCACATCAATGATTAGGCTTGACTTCCCAATTAAGACATCATCTGGTATATCAGCTAATTGCGTTTTACATATATCGACAGCCTGTCGTTAAATTACCGTAACGACCAATTGCAGAAACATTTTATATTTAATTCATAAAAATCTATGTAAGTTTTTCGTACCACTTTTATTCGTCTCTCACAATGAAAATCATATTCATATAATCAGTTTTTTCTGGTAAAAGGTTGTACGATAATTCACGGGCTTCGTTATCAAAATTAAACCGCAAAGGAGGCTAATATTCGTTAGGCCGTACATGATCAGAAAATGGTTCCAACATTAATTCACGTTATATATGTAGACACACATTTTAGATGTGAAAATAATTTGATTCCACCAACATATTTTCAAATATGCTCACAAATGTGACATTCCCTGTGATTTGTCTGTTGAATGGTTTCTTATCTCGAAAAACTTCTTGAGTTTTTCTTTAGAAGTGTGGTTTGCATTTTACTGTATCTTTCACAGTTTTTTATATTAAATTTTTAAAATCTGGAAATTCATTTGTAACCACCCAGTTTTTATATTCGCTTCTGTTCTTCTGATTCTAATAATATATTTATTCGCAGCTCTAAATTATAAAGCTAATAAATTGTTACTAAACGTATTCCAAATACAAACGTTTAAAAATACTCTAGTCGCAATAAAATAAAATGATTTACGTTATAAGTCGAAAAATATTACATCTTTTTATAACTACGTTACAATTTAAATATAAATTTTCTAAACTCGAAAAATAACTTTTTACGCCACCTATTAGCTATTTAGATAATTAGTTTGAATTAAATAAGAAAAATCTGCTAAAGAACTTGGACTTTAAAGGAAGTTAAGAATGGTTAAATTAATTAAAAAATCCTAATATTATTGTTCATAAAGTTATGAGCGGTGAAAGAGTTACAGAATCAGAAGATGCTATAAAATTTGGAGAAAAGATTTCGTCGCAACTGATGCTGAATTATAATCCAAATGGAATTTTCAACATTTTTAATGCCCTTCCAGATAAAACATAAGTTTTTAAAATGAACAGTGTCATGCGTAGTGAGAAGCAAATAGTCATAGTGAGCAAATAAAAACTGCTGGTAATAGGAAAATTGAAGAATCCGAGACGTTTGAAGTCTCTTCCTATGAATTACGAAAATAAAAAAACCGTGGATAAACACTTCAATATTTGAAGATCGGTTTCAGCGATTGACCGGATATTCCATTATGAAAGTCCTTTTGTTTTTGGATCCTACCGTTCCACTGAAATATCTAATATCAACTAAAGTTGTGTTTCATACACTTAAATTTAGTACGGTACCTTTAGTTGCATTTTTGTCTAAAAGTTAAACGTGAATATCCTTCAAATCTCAACTTGCAATCGATACGTTGATCCAAATTCCAAGAATTTATTTATGCAAATAAAGCATCATTATCGTAAAAGATCAGTACTGAAAATGTTAAGAAGAATTAAAGAAGGGAACATATACAAGATAACATTTCTAGATTGTACAATTTTGCTAGAAAAATCGTAGGAGGAATGCTCAAACTCTTTTTGAAAGGCTGGAATAGGTAAAGGTGAAGATAAGAAAGAAGACTGGGGAGAAGAAGATGGAGTTCCACCGCCAGAGCTGGAATCACCAAAATAAAAAAGGTAAATTTTGAAGCCTCCTTCGATGGATACGTAATGGCAGATTTTAACTTGATAATAACTGAATTTCCAACTGATAATGACATGGCCGAAAGGAAAAAAATTGAAGACATCAATTCTGAGCGGTTAGGTGTCATTGAAAACGGAAGTAAGTGTATTTATAAACTAGCAGAAATTCCCGGCGTTGCCCGGGGAAATTTGGTTCAAATCCGATTGGAATTCTAGATGATTAATGGTATTTAAGAATTCGTTCGGCCGCCGTTTTGAATAAAACGGGAAGAGAGAAACAAAAACCACATATGAATTATTTCTGGGAGCCCTCCACAATCGTACCAAATTTGATTCAAATCAATAGTAGGACTTGGGAAAATACGCGCAGCTTAATCAGTACACGCCGTCCAATTACGGATAAGGAAGTAGTCGTTTCCCACCTTTCTCACTGTGTATAAGAACAGGAAATTTGTGAGAACAATTATTTTATTGAACAGTTTATGCATCATAACAGATCGAAAAGAACTGTCCGTTCTTTCTGACTCACCTCTAGATGGCAATGCATTAGCATACAAAGTTATTTTGCTTTTTGTACAATTAATATAAAATATTTGGATTAAAAAGTAGCCTACGACCTTCCTATTTGTGAAGAAAGAATTTGTATAAAGTTTGATTATTCTAGCTTCAACGATGTGGAAATATATAGGTGCACAAACAAACAAACTTTCACAAATATATAGGAGATTGATCTTACACTTGTATTGCAAGTGACAAATATCAAATATCAAATTTGAACTTCCTAAGTTAATTTACTCGAGAGTTATCGTCGAAAAACCAAATCGATGCCCCCCCCCCCCCCCCCCCAAACCCCTGCAAAATTTATTTTGAGATACACCACATCTTATAAATATTTGTGTGTGTGTGTGTATGTTCTTTATACGTTTTTACACCGTTGAAACTATCGAATTTAAAAGTTTCATGGGCCATCCCATGGAACGAAGGAAGAACTTGGTCTAGGTTTGCAGACCGTGGAGTCTCTTATACACCATGGGAAAACAAAATACTATTTCAGAAGAATGCATGGGAAATGGTGTGGAGAAATCCCAAAATGCCATGCAGCCTTTCACTGATGTGGATATAAATATATCTAAATATTAACTTACGATCACGGGAAATGGCTTATTTTACGCATGAAAGACTGAATATTTTAATTCTGTTCATGTTTTGTCATATTACATGCTAAATCGCTCGAAATTTTTCTTTAAGCCAAAATTAATCGATTTAGATGACCATTTTCCAGGCGGCAACAAAGCTAAATTTCTTAATTGTTGTCCTCTTCAAAGTTAATATCCACGCCGTGGCGCGACGTAGAGGAAGAATAGCTAACTCCAAGATAAAGGGTACAAATGGATTCATGCCTAAATATAGTCTATGAATATTGTTAAAGTGAGTCAAATGATTTTAAAGGAATATTAGAACATTGTTATCTTTTACCATTAACATTGAAAGATTTATCGCAACATAAATCGATACATCTACTTACATTTGTTCGGTAACCAAGATGTTGTTTATTATTTACGTTTTGGCTAATAGTACTGTCATAATCCACATAATTGTATTGCTGCTTTAAAGGCTTCGGTGCATCTTATCCATGTGAATATTAAGTAAGACGTTAATGCGTAATTATATTAATGGTAAAACTTCACAATACAATACATAAAGTAGTAAATGTTAATGTAAGCATCGCTTGCGTACTTAAGGAATGGGGAACGTTTGTCCCGAGCAATAATAATCGTTTGCTACTTAAAAGAAAACTTTCCCGAGCGAATCCGAGCGTTTCCGCTAGTAGCCTATATTTTAAACTGGACCAGTCTAAAGATATGCTGCAAGTTTCACAAAAATTCGACAAGCCGTTTTTGCGTGATGCGGTAACAAACAAACAAACAAACAGACAGACAGACATTTTCCTAAAATATTTACCAAAATTGTTTTCCTAAAACATTTCTTATTAGACTTCTTCGATGTAATAAACCGTTAGCTTAAAATCAACGATTTCTCTTACGGATGCTCCCCCCACAATCTCCCCTCCCCTTGGTCTGATTTTGCTCATCTACAAACTTGATCTTACACTTGTATTGAAAGTGACAAATATCAAATTTGAACTTCCTAAGTTAATTCACTCGAGAGTTATCGTCGAAAAACCAAATCGATGCCCCCCAAACCCCCACTTAAATTTTTTTTTGAGATACACCACATAGCCTATATTTTAAGCTGGACCAGTCTAAAGATACGCTGCAAGTTTCATAAAAGTTCGACCAGCCGTTTTTGTGTGATGCGGTAACAAACAAATAGACAGACAGACAACAATTCTGCAAACCGGTTCAAACGTCTTCTTGTGATGCAAAACACACAATCTGCCTTCCCATTTCGTTAGTTTTATAAACTATAAGTACGTATAGTTCATGAGCAATCGTACGCCGACATGACGTACAGAATGTCTGTAATCGGCCTTTGTTTTGCCAAGCTTTTTGCTGTGGTTTGCTTGTTTGCGGTACGTACATACGTACGTCTGATGCCATATTCAATTGAGCTTCGGTTGCAGGCTAGTGATTGCATTGTGTTTACCATTGCATTTCCGCCTGTTTTTGTTGCGGCAAACATTTTCTTATTTTGTCATCGTGTGTATTAGATTTCAACTTCAGATTTTGTTGTTTTGCAATTACATACATTTTGAGCACTAACGTTTAGGGAGGTTTCGGTTACGACACTTAAGATAAATATTTTCATTTGAACAGTATCGTTACGTTAGAATTCCAATTATGCACTGCAGTTGCCACATTCATACCATGCTTGAATATTCAATAGAAATAAATAAGGCGCAACTCACGTTAGTTCCCTTATTGCCTCTATTTCCATTTAAATTTCCATGGACCTATGGTTCAATCACAAGCTTCTTCTGAAGCCTCCATAAACATCCAAGTAATGAATGGGATCACAAGGGCCAACCTAAAAATAAAAAATAGCATCTATAACTATAAATAGCTTCTCGCTCATGAAAATTTTTTCCCAAACGAATGAATGAGAGCTTCAAGGGCTTACTAAAATCGGGATAATCCCACGCATAGATCCTTAAGTTACTGATAAGATTTTCTTCCAATGCCTAAGAATACTTTTAATTTCTCTGTTATGAATATAGTTGTTATAAGCTCTTCATATGGTTCCTCAACGTTCAATAAAATTAATAACACGTCACAAGAAAGTAAAATAGCGTCTCCAAAACCCCTCGTTTGCATTCGTCCTAATGCCAAAAAAATGAATGTTTTAAGCGACGTGATATGTGTTTTTAATAACGTTTTGATTATCAACACGATATATCACATAACCTGAATAAACTTTATTAAAAGACACGGTTTCATTTATTACTAGTAATTGTTTTTATACTTGCATAAGTGATCCCTTTTTGACCATTTTCAAAGGGAAGGAAGGGTTGGTTCCGTACATAGCATAAAAGGGACGATACTTTTTAGAGAAGAGTTAGGAGGGAAAAAGGGTTAGGATAATTACGACAGTGGGATGGGAGAGATGTAAGGTAGAATGGTAGAAAGGTAAGAGAGGTAAGTTAAGGATAAGTACGGTTGGAAAGGAGAAAGAAGGAGAGAGTGGGATGGGCAAAAGGATAAAGGAATATGATAGAAGAGGGAGGGTGTGTTATGGTTAGCTCTGGACAGGGGGATGGGTGAGAGGGTCGCAGGAAAAGGAGCGGTTGTAGGATCGAGGGGGACTGGTGTGAACGGAGAAAATAAATGGAGTGTAGGGGTGAAAGGGAGGGTGAGATTGGGATGGAGATTGGGGTGGGTGTATCAGAAGAGAAACGGGAGAGCGAGAGGGGGAAAAACGGTTGAGGGGGGGACGGGAGGCGGGCTGAGAAGATAGGACGAGTGGGAGGGGGGAGAGAGGAGAGGTAGGACGAGAAAAGGGGAGGGTTAGGAGGTGAGAGGGGGGGGAGGAGGGTGAAGAGCCGTTGAAGCGAAGAGTGGAAGGCATCAATGAATCAATCAGCAAGTGGCAGGAGACGGATGGCTCAGTCACCTTCGCATCACTGAACGGTCGATTTGGAATAAAAGAGGAGTGGTCGGGGAGCAGAGGGGAGAGAGTTGAGGGAAGGTGTGTCCAGGAAGGGCGATAGCGGGGGAGAACGGGGGTGGGTGTGGGGAGTGTGAGGGTGGGTGGGATTTGTTATGCAGCAGAGAAGTAGGGCCGGTACGAGGTTAACGATGAATCGTCAAAGCATCCTAAGAGAGGACAAATATGACAGGGGGGAATGGGGCGAGGGTAGTTCCATTCGGGGGCAAAATAATTTCCAAATCGCATTTGCAGTTATTATGCGGGGGGTGGAGTGGCCGATGAGAACGCGTGTCTGAAATGAGGATGAAGGACCGAGGTGGAGAGAAAGAGTGAAGGCTTGTTGACCGACTACTCGACGTATAAAGTTTGGAAATGCTTAGTTCGCTACCGTGACGGATTTGCCAAATGACGGAGAGTTCCGCTTCCTCCCACCACATTTCGATGGATGATGGACAGGTGACATGGGTCGGTTAGGATTCTCTCATCTTGCGGGTGGTAACTTATTTCTCATCTCTTGCAAGGATAGATTCTCAATGCTGGCCTTTTTGTCACTGAAACTCCCGCAATTAACATCTGGGCTAGATGAAGGGCATAGAGTGTGTCGTAATATTCCTCCTTTTTTCCAGGCTTTCCACGACATAGAACCTCTGTTACCTACGTGACTCCAAGCATCGACTCCAAGATTATGTAAGATAAAAATCTCTCAATGGAGCTTTCTTTAAAAATCAAGATTCGAAACGATTCATTTCATTGACTAAAAACAATTATAACGAGTTAAAATTTACATTACCACATTAAGTGTCATTAGCATTGTCCTATTTGAGATAGCTACGATCAGCAAACAAAGACGCTTATGTCAACGACAAAAAAGCTGACCGCAACCTTTTCGCTTCCTACTATATTATTGATAAATTGAAAAGCAATTGAGATAAAGATTACATTAACATGAGCCTACATCCATTGCATTAAAAATTATCGAAAGAGCATCTTAAAATAAATATTCTACTGTATTTCCATGAAAACCTAAGCCAAACTAATCCGTCCATAAATATTTTTTCCGCTTTCTACTGCTGATCTTCGTTCATTTGTGCCTAACGCAATGATTGATGGAAGAAATTTAAAATCCATGTTTAGTCAATTTTTAGTTATTTCGACGCTGACTACATTAAACTGATGATTTCTAGTAAAGCAGAACATTTAACAAATTAATAAATTTACGGAAGTACTCTTTGGAAAACTCTTTAAGAATCTCAATATACTGGATCTAACAGAGTATAGAAACAACTAATAATTAGCTCACAACAAATAGAGTTTTAACAAAGTCCATCATTTTGATTTCTTCCTCTCAGTAACTTTTAGGAAAAGTTTCTACTATAACTTTGGCCTATGTAAATCTTGATGCATATTACAAATTATAATTTTTGCTCATAAATTAAAATTTTAAAGAAGTTAATAAATTCATTCACGGAGTAAATTACGAAAAAATGTGGATGTGAAAAATTAAAAATTCAAAACTGAATTTTTGAGCTCCATGTTTATTAATCACTCTATAATATACGAATTTACACAGATCACAGATCAACTGACGTGCATCGCGAACTACTGAGTGCGGTAAATCATTTAAAATATTACTTTCTGTTTGTTGTCCATATACATTGAGTAATTATATTATATTTTATTTTACTTACGATAAATTTTGTAGTGTAATGAAATGATACTGGCATCACTCGAGTAGGATTGGCCATAAGAATTTTTTCCGAAAACGTATTAAAATATCACTCTTCGGAATTTAATTTTATAAACACGAAAAATAGTTTGATAAATCTTTTTAACGTTCTTATTTTAATCTGTCATGTTAAAATGTATAATTTATTTTGAAAAATCCTATTAATTATTTATGTGTCATAGTGTTTTGAGAGATGTACATTAGTATAAGTTATCATACGATTTCGGATGTGTTCATAAATCACAGGAAGTAATCATCAATGGCTTTTTTGCGTCGCATTAAATTGTTTAATCATTATTTCCATGGTACCTTTTTATAAATAAAAGATAAAAATCAAGTATTTCATTCAACTGTAATGGAATATAAAGGCGACCTTGACTAATACTAAGGCAGGTTTCTCTATATCCAGCGGATAAGCTACATTGAAATTCATTAAACCACACGTCAAACAGAATGCCCGATATTGGTATTCGGATTCCGGCTACTTGCTGGTGTTAAAAAGGACATGGCCGTGATGACATCCGCTCAAATATGTAAGATCGCTGACTACCTGTATTTTCATGAAAATATTAAAATAAAAAATTTCAATTTTTATTCTAGATATTTTGTTCTCATAAACGCATTCTAAATTGAATATTGCTACGAAGCAAGAGAAATGCATCGTCATAAAGTTTCGCACTTAACGGATCATATACTTTTTAAATTAGATTCTTACAATTTCCTATTCCGATTAATGAACGCTCAACATAGCAATTTATTTTGCATAGGTATCTATATTATATAATGCGTAGGAATCTTTCTTTCTTTCTTGTTTTCTTGTATACACACTTTCGAAGTCACACTTTAGACGCGATTTAAGATAATTTCCGAACAGGTACGTGTTCGAAATGTGGCAGGAATGCACGAATCACGCATTAAAAGGTAACGACGAAAAAAATCCCGAAAAAAGACCCGGGTTCGACTCCAAGAGAACATTTCTGTTTCCCGTAAGAAAACAAGTAAAATGCGACATTTCGACGCGCAGGTTTTCACTCTTTTGCAAATTAAAATTAGAAAAAATTGACCTACAATCACCGTATGTAGACTGTTTTAAAGAAGAATGTACAAAGTTTCTTATTCTTATCGTCGATTTACGCCTTCCGTTCGAAATTACTCACATTTAACAAATATGTGACAGATTTTGACCAAATATCACGCTTTTATCGATAAGTTTCCTGGACAACGAATGTCATTGTTGAGACCCGAGATTTCCTATCATTGCCTCAATATTCATACGCCATAGGATAGAAATACGAAGCATTTGCGTAGGTGTATCGAGCGAGAGGGAGGGGTGGGAGGGGGATTGGGCAATATAATTTTCATTAACGTCATATTGACGAGCATTTACGCTAAGTACTTAAGTATTGTAGATATGAAATTAGAAGGAGAGGGAGCAAGAGGAGGGGAGGGGGGAGGGACGGAGGAGGGAGAATGGAAGAGAGGGACGGAGGAGGGAGGGGAGGGAGGAAGGAAGAGAGGGACGGAGGAAGGGGAGGAAGGAAGTGAGGGAGGAAGGAAGGGAGAGAGGAAGGAAAGGGAGAGGGATACGGCAATATAATTTTCTTTCCCGTCATATTGAAGGACATTTACGCTAAGTATTTAAGTATTGTAGATATGACATTTAAAAAATAATATCAATAAACTTTCAAGATTCTCGGTGTTTATTATTAAAAATGCAACATTTCAATTTTGTAATGCAGGCTTCTCTAGTAATGTTATAATATTACTAGAATAATAATCCGTCATGTGACGGATAACATTAAAAATTATAACATAATGAAAACACTAAAATTAATTTTTATATAATATTTATGTTAATATCGTAATAATAGATGGCACTTTGTGCACTTTACCTTTCGTTAAATGCTTTAATTAAGGTTATTCTAATTGATAACACAAAATACACTTCTTCTTGCTTGCTTCTTTCAAGAAAAATAAGCTTTGGAAGATTGTAGTGACTTGATTAATTAATAACAAAACAATACAAGTTGCATAGCAACTCATGCTAGAGTAAGCGTTAAAATCACAAAACATACGCACCTTTACGTATTTTTTAAATTTTAAAGGGCAAAACACGATAAAAGACCTCTACAATAAAATAATTTAGAATTCCGTTCGTCTTTTAGTTTTTGTTTGAAGTTTTGAAGTTTTTAAGTCAATATTTAGGTATTTTAATGAGCAAAAGAAAAAATGCCTGCACGGTCAAAATCGTTTTTTCCCGTGCTTTTAAATGGCAATACGAAAGGATATCTGGAGTCGAGTCTAGGACACTTTATGTAAAACTAATAACATTTTATAGTAGTTAATGTGGTCATCTAAGAACATACCAAATTTCATAACTCTAGCTGCTTCCAGTGCTGAGATATTGAAAGATTTTAAGAGCGTTATACACAAAAAGGAAGACAGAATTGGAAAACTATATGAAAGACTAGAATAGCGGTTTCTAATACTGGACGTTGATATCGGTTCTGTTAAACACTATACAATTTTAATTTCAAATTTTTATAGGCTGTACGTGTTAACTCTAACTGACTAATTTTAATAAATAAATTATATAATTAAGTGATATAAAATTAAAAAGTCAGACTAATGAAAAATTTTCATTTTCACAGTTATGTGATGGTTTTATCGATTGACATTTAGGACAAAATTTCGCTGAAAACCGTGAACTTTTCTGTCTCGGACCATATTTAGTTCGAATAAATTAGTCTTCGGTCTCATGGATCCAGAGATTTTTTTCGAAATCCATTCGACATGTATTCCACTTCAACGTATATAGCTCCAAAATACATTTAACTTCCCTCAAACGTGTACGTGTAAAAGAAAGTTAATTTAAATTAAATAAATCAATGCTCCACTTGAAGTAAAATCATCTTCTAATTTGCTGCGCTAAATTTTTAATTAATTTCGATAATTTCGTTGAGTCCAAAATAGGATTACTTCCATTGCAAATAGAATATAGCGCCGATTATACCACAAAGCAAATTATAACAGGAATGGAACCTCCGAAGTAATTATTATGTACCAAATTTTGACATTAAGTTTACAACTTTCACCGGCTGTCTGTATTACTTATATTACGGATTTAATATCTGAAGTTATCAAGCACAGAAATATAAGATAACGTAATGGAAGAGTTGAAAACAGATTTTCATTCAAGTCAGGATTTAAGATTTTTAAAACCACTAATTACCGAAAAGTCGTTAAAAACAAACCAAAGCAGAAATCAAGGTTACCGGAACTAGCGATAGTAACATAAACGAAGGACAGCGAATAAATGATAGCAATAGTGCAAGATGAATGCAAAATTTCAAGTTTTAGGCATGGCTATATATGCCACGGGCCAAGGAAACGAT
The DNA here is from genome assembly GCA_036926305.1 of Uropetala carovei. NCBI lineage: Eukaryota > Metazoa > Arthropoda > Insecta > Odonata > Petaluridae > Uropetala > Uropetala carovei. The sequence goes on from JAXCHB010000100.1 coordinate 1,137,984, forward strand.
GTGAATCAATCACGGCTTGCACGTGGAGATCAATGGCAAATGAAACCACGGGCTCAAGAAGCAAGTCGAATATTTTTTGGAGTGAAAAAGTCGAGTGTTCAATGCGAAGTGGAGAGCAATCACTCGTGTCAACTCGATAGTGCCTTTCAATACCACGTTGCCCAAGCAGCGAGGGGTAAGGAGATGAATGTCACCGAGGAGGGGAAATGTTAGGAGATGCATGCGTAAGGGACACGAGGACGAGGGGGAAAGAATTGGGAGGAAGTTGGAGTTTAGATGGCAGAGAAGAGAGGATGGCGGTAATGCGCAGGAAATGGCGCGAAGAAAAGTTGAAGAATTTTGGAGGGAAATTGAGTAAGAATATTTGAGCTCGCCTAACCAATGGCCGTGAGCGGTCATGGCCACTCATATTCATGACTTCCCGAAGAAAAAGAAAAATGTGATGCGCCATTCATAACAAATCTGTCCACTGTAGTTGCGAAACCCATTTCAGTCCTAACATTTTTCATCTGTCCGAAACATATAAATTAAAACACGACTTCTAACTCATACTAGATTTTAATGCCTATTTCGAATGTGGAAAGACGAAAAATACTTTGCAACAATTTCACTTTTTAAAGTGAAATGTTCACAAAGTACCTACTTTGTTTTTTTCTTTCCTCATCCGAAATTTCACAAAGTTGAGCCGAAAGTGAGTAGTTTTAATGCTTAGCCTCACATAATCATTTAATGTAAGAATGTAATCTTGACTGAAAATTACACCATATACGGATTCATATAGGATCCAAAATACTTTTAATCTAACCAATATAGAATTTAATAAGAATCGGCAAAATCTCTCCTTATAACACTTCTTTTCCTAGTACAACAATCCGTAAAATCTCCTTCACAGTAGAAATACGTATATAATATTATTGTTACAATAGTTTCTTACGATATATTCTCCCACGGGAAGCTTACTTTCCACACTCTTCATGATTTATTGTTAATTTGATATTTCGAATAATGGAATCATCATTCTCAATATTAACACCAATCAAAGAAGTCATTACACTAATGTAAACAGACGATAAAAATTTACCTTTAGATCGGTCATAAAGGTTCTACGTCAACTTGGACGATTTTTAAATAAAATATTCCCTAGGATTCGGCTAATTTAAGAGCATCTGTTCTAAAAATAATACACACAAAAGTTATAATTTTTTACAACTTATTTTCCGTGAAACTATTCCCACGAAAAAGCACACTCTACTACTGAAATTTATTACCTAACTCCGACTGTCAGCGGGTACCCCTTTGCGGCGATAGATATTTTCCTTGCGAGATGAGGGCCCCTCGTCGAGCGAAAAGTCTCTTCCTTTCGGTGGCTTTTATTGTTTCCCCAGTACATCTAGCAGTATATCATCATTTCTCCTGGCCGACATTTTTTATAAACCCGAAACCCTTCCGGCTCACCCCATCACCTTTCACCCTCTCCTACCCGTGCCTTCTTCCTACCTCCTTCCTTCCCCGCATTTCCCGGTGGTTCTTCTCCTTCAATCCTTCCCCCACCCAACGTCCTCCCCTCTCCCGCCTCGCCTTCCAAACCCCTTCCCCTCCCCCGCGGGGGGCGTATAAAAGCCGGTGGGTGGAAGGGATCCCGACCCAAGTTGCCGCCGCCGCCAACTGCGACGATCAACACCCTACACGGCGGTGCGAGGACGGCTAGATTGGTGCGGCGGGAGGTGTGGTGCGTGGAGACCCAGTTGGTGCAAGTGATCCCGCTCGAGGGCCTCTCTCTCTCTCTCTCTACTCTACCATCTCGTGCGAAGTGAGTCATCTGCCGCTCCGCAAGTGTGGCGGTCTCCGACATACCGCACCACCACTGCGATCCGCCCTTTGCCCTCCTCTTCTGTGGAGGATAGATCCGCGCCCTCCCGCGAGCTTCTTCTCCGCCCCCCCCCCCTCCCCCCAGCTCTCCTCCCACACACACATACACAGACGCGCGCGCCCGCCTCGCTCCACCCCTCAAGTTCCACGACCTCTCCGAGCCTCTTCTCCCCCCTCCCCCACCTCTGCCTCCCCCTACCTCCCTCTCGCACTGCACTCCTTGAGGGAGGGAGGAGCGGGCGCGGGCAAACGGAGAGGACTAATGGACACCGGAGGTAGGGGAAGAAAGGTGCTATCGCATGTGATAGCTCTCGGCAAGAGTATTCGGTCGCTAGGGAGCAGGAAGGTAAAGGGTGGGGAACCCTGACACGATGTCTCCTCACGGTGCTGCCCTTGGCAACGCCGATTCCTTTGCGTTCAAAACCACCCACGAATACTTAATTCACTGTTAACCCTTCGTTCCGATTTCTCTCTTATCCCCTTTCCTCTCCGTACTTTAACCCTTCCATTATCCTCACCCTTTTCCCTCTATCTCCCCTCTTTTTCCCATCTCTACCTCCTCCTTTCACCTACCTCCCACTTTTCCCCCATCCCCTCCCTTTCCACAACATCCTCCCGCCTTTTCCATTTTTTATCTGCCTTTATCCTTTTCTTCTACCTTTTTCTCTCTCATCCCTTTCTTCGTCCGTTCTCCGTTCTTCCTTCCCTCCCCACTCTCACCCCTTGCATACCCCCGCAACCATCGCTTACTCCCTACTTCCGAACACCCTCCCGTCCCCTCCACCGATTACCGCCACCACCAATAGCCCTCTGGCGGTCGCCCCTACTCCCCTTCTGGCCCTCAGAGGAACCCCATCCCTTCCACCACTCTCCCCCGGCTCTCTCCACCTCCGCTCCAATCGCATACGTTCGTATGGCAAAGCCTGCGGTTAGTTTTTGCGAGTGTGAGCCGAGTGGGATGGGAGCGGGTCGGGAAGGGATTGCGATCGGCGACTCGTAGTGGGGGACATCTGGGGAGGAGGTCTCCCATTCGGCACCGCCACGGCGGAGAAATATCAACGTCCACACACGGAAATCGATACATTAATTCATAGCGTGCATAATATCCTTGGCCGCGTACATATTTACGTGAGGTACTCTGCCTCAGTCCCTCGCAAACTCCTCCCTGGCTTCTCCCTCCTCCGAAGTCGGAGAGAGTGACCCGAAAGGGGTGGGGGCGAAAAACGCCCCTCCCCCGTCTCTCTCTCACTCCCTCCCTCCCCCTTCTCTCGGAGAGAAGGGAGGGGGAGGGGGCACCCTCCGTGGGGCGGCGTGTGGCAACCTCCCACCGCCGTGCCCCCTCCGGCCGACTCCCCCCTTCCCGCCCCTTGCCCCTCCGCCCCCTACGCCTCCTTCCCTCTCCACACTCCTCTCATCAAAAGTAGCAGTCGCACTCTCACACTCCGTTTCTCTCTCTCTCCCTCTCAGGCACACACGTCAGTCTCGCAGGGGCAACCTCATCTCTCTCTCTCTCCCTCTCTCTCGCACTGTCTCTCCCTCCCTCTCTTTCTCTCTCTCTCTTACTCTCTCCCTCCCTCCCTACGTATCTCTCTCCGTCTCTCCTCTCCCTCTCCTCTCCCTGCCATTATCCACCGCGCTCTCTCTCTCTTCCGTCGGCCCACTCGCCCGCTCGCTTGTTAGTCTCCCCATGGCGATGCACTGGCTCAGTCGCGGTGCCAGCGGCCGGCGGAGCAGGAGCCGCGCCGGCGGCGGAGGAGGCGGCCGTGGCCCTCTGCTCCTCCTCCACCTCCTACACTCCGCACTGCTGCTCCTCGCCCAGTGGCCGGCCGCCGGAGAGGCTGTCCTCTCCAGGAGAACCTCTCAGGCGCACGGTGGAACCCTCCCGTCGGCCTACCCCCCGTCCCTCACCGCCTCCCCCTCCACCCATCAGCGACACCCACAGAGGACGGGGGTCTCCGCGCACGCCCACTCGGCAGAAGAGACGGCCGAAGACGGCGGCGACTCCCCGGCGTCTCCGTCCTCTCCGGCCGGCCCCCCGTCCACGGCCGAGCTGGAGGCAGAGGGCCTACTGCCCCGCGTCGGGTCCTACATCCCGTCCAACTGCTCCTCGTGCCGTATGAGGCAGGAGATACGCAACATGAACTTGCAGAACATCAAGGAGGAGATCCTCAATAAACTGGGTATGAAGACCGTCCCAAACATCACCGGTCGGATCCTTCCTAAGATCCCACCTCTTCACCACCTTCTGGACATATACGGGATGCAGGGAGACGACCCCCTGTCCGGCGGGGGAGCAGAAAGGCCGTTTCGAACCGGGCCGGTCTTCCTGGACGAGGATGATGACTTCCACGCGAGAACGGAAAGGGTCATCGCCTTCGCGCAGGGCCGTGAGTACTATCTATTCGATACCTTACCCCCACGGGGCTTCCCCCGTTGGCGCTTATCTCTTTGCTTGGTGGCAGACGCCGTCCCCGCGGGCATCTGCAATCCCATGATACGAGAAGTGAGCGAGAATCAAATTGGAATACCGCTTACAGAATTTCCAGACGTGTTGTTTTATTAGGATGTCGTGGGGTTTCCCGGTCGATCGCGTTAGAATTAAAACGGCTATATATCCAATGACTATGCGGTGACGAATATATAGGCTGTATAATTACTTGCTGGCCGAATAAACGGGCATGGTAAGGCAATAATAATGCAAAACACGGTTTAGAACGTGAGTCGATGATTGTGGTGGTGATGGTGGGTGGTTATTTGCTCTCGTGCGATCGAATCCCGGCGGTTACGGAGGGATAGCATGTAGGACTGGGGCGAGAGGTGCGGCGGTGAAATGCTAGTGCGTCGACCACATGTGATTACTCTGTGCATTCGGACACGCGGCAGGGGAGCGCAACGCACCGAGCGAGTTCATCATATTTTGTCAAAGGTCGTAATTTAGAGAAGCGATCAAGTGTGGCGGTAAATCGGGAGATTCAAATAAAGATAAAAGGGAAATATGATCGCTGTTGTTTAACCGTTCTATGAGACAGGTTTTTATTTAAAGGCCCGATTATAAGCGTTCCATGTATTAAATCGCAATATTTATTATACTACTAGCGTGTGTGAAAAATATAAAAGATTTTTAACACTAACTATGTTTTGATATTAAAATTTTATGTCTTAATATAAGGCCATCGCGATATCTTGGCGGGAAGCGTTGTATCCTAAACGTTCCATACTTAATGTCTGGAATACTCGTTTCAGTTTTTAGATATTTAAATAATTATTATTTGTAATGTTTTTGTAAAAGGTGAGTTGAATTATAACTACCGTTTTCAAAGTGGTTAAATATCACTATATATTTTCATTCTAAGTACTGGGTGAGTTTTCTTATTTTGCAATGTACTCGAAAAATAAAACTTTAGCAGTAAAATCACATTTAGCTATTGTTAGGCTTTTTAAATAAGGGGGCATTTACTGGAAACCTTATTATAACGTAAACTTATCCTAAACAATAAAAAACTTTTTACTGGGTACTTTAAATACTTAACTTTATTTGCACAAAAAAATCCAAAACAGTTACATCCAGCCGATGCTGGAATGTGTGCAATAATATTAAAACCGTTACCGCCTCAGGAATAAAACGGGAAAAAAGGAAAAAAAAACGGGAAAAGAAAAATTAAATGAACTAACGTGTCTTTTTGTTATTAGTGACGCCGTCCGTAGTATCTCGAAAGAAATAAGTTGATCGATATACTAATCCAAAGGCTTTAAACAAACAATGAATAAGGAAACTGCATGCGTGCACTTCGGCGCTTCCGGATTAAGAATCACGAGCGTAAATGTATCATATGGCTTATTAATGAAGTTGGTTTCCCGGTTGCCATCAGCAACGACCGGAAAGCAACGTTTTCCCAGTCTTAAGTTCGCGTCGCCACACGAACTGGATTGGATGGCGGGGAATCGTGTGTGGATAGCAACGGCAGGGGGAGCGGGAAGATTGGGTCGGAGGGGGGCAAACGGGGGCGGAGGACCGAAGACGAATGTGCCCCGAGGGAGGGAGAGGGACGTAGGGAGGTGGGAGGGGAGGAGGGAGGTGGAGAGGGGGACTTGCGTGAGGGAGCACCGGTCATAAATCAGGTGCATGTGCAAGGACTACTGCGAGCTTCCTTCCGGCGGTGGGTTCAGCGCACCCCTCCTTCCTTCCCTGCTGCTCCCTCTTCCCCATCGACGCCACCCCGTCCCTGCAATCCCCTCCATCTCCCTCCCTCTTTCTCTCTCTCTCTCTTTCTCTTTCTCTCTCTCTCTCTCCTCCACCACCCCACATCCACTCCCTTCTCCGCTGCACTCCTACACCACTCCCCACTTCGCTTCTCCCCCTTCCAATCCACTGCACTCCTACACTCCCCTCCCTCTCTTTCGCTCTCTCCCACCCCTTCTCTCTTATCCCTCTTTCTTCCACTCACAGCAGACGCTTGCCATCTAAACGATGAAGTCCCTCGCTCAACCATTTTGCAAGTATAAAATGAACAAGTTTATGCACATATAAAGGAAAATTTTCTCGTTATCTCAAAAAAAAAGTCGTCCCCTTCGCCAAAGATGTGACGAAAAAATACATTAGATTTTCTTGGAACACGAAGAGCAACTTTGATGCGGTGGGTAGAGCAAAAATAATAATGATTTACAATCATTGTCCAACAACAAATTTGATCGAGCACTTGTAAATTAAATGTCATATACACAAATAATAGCACGAGCGATATAGTTTCGTTTTTGTTAACTAAATAAGAAATAAGTTAAAATAAATTTGTATTTTTGGCCAAACTAATTTTCCCCGTTAGATTTTATGATTCACGTCAATAAAAGCATTGTCTCTTCATTCTTTCTGAGCAATTAAAAATATCGATATTCTTTAATGTAAAAATCTGTTTAGAAACACTTGTCAACCTGACAAATGATTATGAATTTGATGTAGCTTATATGGTCTATCAATCCAGTGTTGTTCTATTAATTAATATTGTAATAGTTCTGAAAACGTACTGGGATGCCATCTTCTAGGAAATTTCCGTATATATTGGAATTATCGATTAAGTTAATTTCAAAAGATTGAAGCAAATTAAACACTTTTCAAAATATACACCGATCAAAATAATTCGTCTAAAGCATAAAGGTAAACCATATTCACTAAAACAACTGGCATTTATTGGAGGTGCAATTTAAAAAAATCATATTATAATCAAAGAAATATAAACTTACAATTATGCATTACATTTAGAGCAAGATAATGGCGCCACAAAATACCATACATACTCAGATGTATGAATACAGGCGACGCCCGAGATTCGACAGAGATGCGTTCCTGAAAGCGCGGTCGAATTTCGAACAGTCGAATGTCGAGAGGCGTTTTCCCATAAAAGTACATGTTATTATTGAGAGATGCGTTCCAGCATCTCGAAAGAAAATTATTGAGTTGCATTTCATATTACATAAAGTTAAAATAACACTACTAACGTGTTAAAAAACAATATTATCATTAAAAAGCATAAAATAATTTAAGACAAAAGAAAAACGACTTATATAAAAATATTTTCATACCTGAAATATTTTTCAACTGTGCTTACGGGACTTGGTTTATTAATTGAGAAGTTGTAAAATTTTTGTTGGAAGAAGAGGGGAATGGATAAAATAGTTTGAACCCTTCAGCTCCATTCATATTCTTTTCTTTAGAAAAAGTGATAAGGGAAAACCAGAAGTCCTGAATCGCAGTGACGCCTGCTGCACTGGTTGACATGAGCACAATCGATAAACATGAACTATCATGAATTTCTCTTTTGATCGAAATTACTTTTTGAAACAAGTTTTCTTCCCGTAAATTTTATTTCAATTTCCTTTGAAAATAAATTTGAAGAAATAAAATTCACAAAAATTGTTTGAAACAATCGGCTGAGAGAGAATGAGTATGCGACTCCAAACCCCGAACTGAATGCAAAGGGTACTCCCCAAAGATTTCATTAGTCCTTCTGTTCGTAAACAAGAAAGATGCTCTTACAGCAAAAGAAATCTAATAAGCAGAGACTCTATAGCGATAAATTCTTGGTCTGCTAGCAGGTAAACATGTGGGAGTTAGCTGATGGGCATAACCCAAACATTAGAAGTAGTCTCACTGAAAATTCATCAGTAGATGCTTTCATAAGTACATCCTATAAATATTCCTTTTTGCTTAATGGAAAATTCGACTGATTCTTGGAACGAAAGCACAGAAACTTATGTAATTATATGTTGTTCCAAATTCGACCGATCGGCTCGATCGAATAGGCGAGCTTCGACCGGTCGAAAGTCGAGTTTAGGTTATAATGTATAACGGTCGAATTACCGAGTTAGTCGAATGTCGACCGGTCGAATCTCGGGGCTTCGCCTTTATAGAAAACTGCAACTTATTTCCTATCGGTAAAAATTGAAATAATCCCCAATAATTTCAATCAAGAAGTCATAAATGCAAGGAATATTATATAAAAAATCTGAGCAGAAATTTAATTAATATAATGCATTGATGTTATGTAATTACAACAAGGAATCGCAGAGCTGTTATAAAAAATAACAAGGAATTAATTTAATTTACGATTAAAATTGTCATAGAAGGGGTTATATATACTTTAAAGCTATACAAATATAATTAAAATTTTTAAGCATATTTCATAAGAATGGCATAAATTCTTAAGCCGATTTAACTTATCTTAATTTAAAATAGTTCCGTTGCTATAGAAAAAACATCCTTCTACATCTAAATTATTATAAGGTAATCAGGATTACAGGCAAGTCTAAAAAGGTAATTCGAAAGATTTTTCTTAGTATTTATTCCATATCGTGAAGCGTAATTATCTATTTTTGAAATAATCTCTTAAATTAAAGCATTTGAATACAAATATTGATAAAATAATAAATTTTTTATGTTAAACATCCTAAGTTGGCACTAAATACCACAACTTTGTAAATTTCCTTTAATTTATATTATATTTATAAATTAGAATATTAAGACTAGGAAGACGCTACTTGTGAATTTCTTTTGTATCACCGCCGCTTTGAAAATATCCTCAGTTGTCGAAATTCATTGTAAAGTATAGCTAATTATTTCCTAAAAATTATATTCGTGAAATTTTAAGAAAATTGCAAGAGTATTACCTTTCTTAAGTCTCCTTGATTCCATAAGTTTATCAGTTGAAATTTATGAGAAAATAATGCTGTTCAGAAAATGCCCAAAATAATAAAATTGCCATCTTAAAAAGGTCTCCCGGTTCTCGGCATATTCTATCAGGCTTACTTTTACATATTTATTTTTCAAAAATAAAAGCTTTTAATGCGTTAAACGGTTATGGTCGATATTTTTTAAAGATAAATATGATCCTATCTCTACCTACTGAGAAATTCGTTCGACGAATTAATTCTTATCGCGTTTTTTTTTTGCGAACGAGAAATTTTAAATGGGCTAAAATGACTGAACTGTAAGTAATACATCCTGAAAATTTCCTATGCCCGAGGGATTTTCGGAATTGAGATTTGGACACTTATTTGCGTCATTCATCCAATGCACAGAACCGGCTTCGTTTTCTTTGCCCCCAAATGGGTGCGGCAGCGGCACATCCACAAACACAGGAGAGGGCGCGTGGCAAGGAGCAAAAAAGAGGGGGGTGAGAAGGGAAGGGCGTCGGAAGGGTGGGGAAGAAAACGAAGGTGGCAGAGGTGGGGAAGGTCGTTACTGTGCGTGAGGTGCTGCCCGAAAGCGAGAGAGAGAGAGAGAGACCTGAGAAAGGCCTGAAAATGACCCAGGAATACGGCAACCGGAAAAAAAAGCTGACGTCAATGAAACACGGAGAGCGCAGCTGATACTGGACAGCGAAAGAGATCAAAGGAAGCCGCGGCTCACCCGATTTCGATTTGAGATCGAAAAATAAAAGAAAATGGGTAAATAATATACCCCGAGAGAAAATGCTGGATTGGGATTGACTCTTTAAAACAGGAACGCTTTCAAAACGCCGAGCGGGTCAATCGCTTTTTTTTAAATAAAAAAAGGATACTATGGGTCGATGATAGTTTAGCACAAATATTTTACAGCCAGATGCTGCGATTTTAGATTGAGATAGAATTTTATTCTTTTTAAAAGAGACCCCACGTTTCCGAAAAACTTAAGAGGATTAGATATGTTGTCGGAAATGTGTCTTTGGTTGATATAGTTAAGGTAGGAAGAAAATCCTCACCTACCAAGAAAATGTATTTCAAGAGTGAAATCAATTATGCCTAAAAAATTAAAAAACCGTGGGCTCATATTCAATTATCGATACATATCAGCATTTTTAAGTACTTTGTATGGTCGTTAGTCAATATTTTCTTATGACAACGCCTTTGCATAAAAAATATTTCGAAGTCCTGAATTGCTAATACAAAAACCTATTGAACACTTAAAAGTAAAAATTCAATGTATAAACAATCATGAAAAAAACTTTCTAATTCCTGAGATTATTTCATAGATGTCAATTTTATACTAAGCTAGCCTATTTCCGATAAATAAAGGCATCTACCTTCACGTCTGACTACGTTTCCGGATGCGCTACGTTGTTTTCAGTAAACGGAAATAGGATGGGACGATGGAGTGAGAAAAGACAGTGTGTGTAAAGACAAGACCTCTCGTAGACATGCCTTCCATTGCGAAACCACTGGCGACCTCAGATATCTCCAGTTCAGCGGATTATGTCTGAGTGTGCACATTTGCATGAGCAACTGTGTCTGGGCTCTAAGTGTGAGAGGAGGAGGAGAGGAGGATTGGAATACGAGTCTCTATCATTGTGATATTGGCAGAATGAAACATTCATACAAACCTCCATTACAACAATATACGAAGAAAAATAATTATTTCAGAGCTGCCGAAGAAATATATTCTAAGCAATAAATTTTCCGTTTGTAATAAATGTAAAAAATGATTTGGCGTATTTTTTATGAAATATCACTATTCTTCTTTCGAATTTGGCCCGTTATTTATGATGGAAAAAAATAAATTTGAATTTAAGATAGGCGTATGAATGTTTTTCTGATCGAAATACAATCAATAATAAATAAATTGGATTAATTCGGAAATTATACGATTTTAAGTATTTCTTTTATTACATAAAATACGAATACGTAAGGATGCCGGTGAATATGAGGCTCTGATAATGTTCAATTTCATCTGATTATCATACGGCAAAATATTTGGGATATTTTTTATAAACACTTGGACGAGTGGATACGGAACCACTTAATAAGATAGAAAAACGTAAATGATTAGTTTTCATATATATATATATATATATATATATATATATATATATATATATATAAATATCACTGAATAACGAGTAAATCAGTTTCCTTATGCGATCTTTTCCTTCATTTTTAACCCATTAATCTTAAGACCTTAACACCCGAAAAGGAACGCATGTCTCGAAAATGGCACACAAAACCACCTCATTCTCCACTCTCTCCCTACCTGTCCCTTTTCTCACACCATTCTTTCACCCGTCCCTTTTCGCTCATCCTAGCCTACAGTATTCCCACCTCTACCATCCTTAATAGTCCCGCTCTCCTCGCTTATTCAATACCTTCGCAGGACCACACCACCTCCCCCTCCCCCCCCCCCCTCTCTCTCCCTTCCATCATTCACCCACCACCAATCTCTTCTACTCCGTAACCTCTCCTCACCGCTAATCCACCTTCTCCCTCCTCCGTCGTCCTTCCTCCCAACCCTTGGTCCCATTCTACTCACCCACCCCTCTGGGCGACAGTACTCTGACGTCACACACCAGTGGTGACCTTCCGTCATTAAAGCGCCAACGACACTTGGCTCCATGCGCAGTCAGCTGAGGCCGCCCCCTTCGTGAACCCCCCCTCTCCTGAGCAAGCCAAGGAGTGATGTCCCCGCTTCTTCCTTCTTCCTAGAAGTCCCGAAGTTCTGTTCCACAGAAAAGGCATAGGACATTGTAAAAAAGGCTTTTTTTTCTTTCCGCTGTTGTTAATGAACACTTATCTTACTCATGCACATATCCTGAGCTAAAGATACGTTACCCTGTATAAAAACACGAGAACGATCGCTTATTTAGATAATTCTTACGAACTTCACGCAAGGACCTTCCAGGTTTCTTGCTGAAGTGTATTTCTACGCAATTTCACGCTTTAACGAGTTAACGTTAAGGATATTAGCATTGAAAATTTTCATAGCTTAAAATTAATCAAACGATTGTTTTAAATGTTAACGACTAAAATATAATCGCAATTTTGTTTAGAAATTTGACAAACATTTCCCTTCCACTTTTAGATGATATATGGCATTGCAAAATAGTAAATGGCTTCAGTTTGTGGATTTTGATAATTATGAATTCAAAGAAATTATTAATCTCGTTTCACGTCGTATATGACATATGATTTACAAGTGCAATGGCTTTGGATTACGTATGAGTTTATCACCTTTAAAACGATTCTCTTTAATAAGATCCCATGAGCCAAATATGTTTATAGGTTGTATCTGTTTTGCCATGAAGAGTTATTTTAAGTTTTAAAATTTACGCCTGAATTGTAGTCGATAAAAAGTAATCGAATTGTTAGATTAGTCAACATTATATTCAGAGAAGGACAAGTAATAGGAAGGGTGTTATTCGATCGTAAGAATCGCTTCGAAGACATTTCAGTGTTTACAGAATATAATAATTTTTGCTTATATTTAAAATAGTTTATCATACATCAATTCTTAAATAAATATTTATTGATTTATTTATTTAAGCATTAATAAAAACTGTAGTACAAAAGAACATCATCCCGTAAACCCCAAAAATTACCAACTCGATTAAATATTGGTAAAAATATGCACTGTTTTTCCAAACCAACCTTCGGCAGCTTTTACATGGTAGCCTTTAAAAAACAAACCTGACGTTAACGTTATAATCATTTATGAGCCATTAGAAAACACACATATGCTCAATAGAATACATACAATGACTAATCGATTAAGAACTTAGCGTTTCAACACATCGCGAATTGGAAGTGTGAGGGAAGAAAACCCAACGCGGGTCACACCTGGATATGTCAACTTTAAGATAAAAGCCGATATCTCTTTAAGGAGTAATCTCTCTTTAAGTCGCCGATATGCACCTTTCTTTCATTCTCTCATCAAAGAGCCTCACCGGTGGCAATCAATTTCTCTTCCGCTTCACCTGTTGTCGTGGGTTCCCGTTGTTTGTGCGCTGGTTAGTAAGAAGTGGCCACTCCCGACCACCAAAACCCCCGCCTCCTCCCTCTCTCCTCTTTCTCCCTTTCCCCCTACTCCCCCTCCTTTCCCCACCCCAGTTATCTCCCAACTCCTCACAACGCAACTCTTCCTACTTCCCCCATCGCCCGAAAGAATCCGCCTTTTACACTCCAGTCCTAAATTTCCTCCGTTAATCAACTTCCCATGAGAAGTCGACCTATGAGAATGTAATAAGCCTCATACCTCATTCCTGCTGATAAATCGTTACGTCTGTTTCGTTAAATACTTAAAGCTCCATTTTAGGCCAAATTTATCCCATTAATAATAGTCGCCTTCCTCCTTAAGATTTGATAAATGTTCTTGAGAGCAAAAATAGTAAAACAAAAACAGCTCCTATCTTACGAATGACGGAATGACAGTAGAGATAGTACTAATTTCGACGAGTGTATCATTTAGCCTTTTAAAATAAAAACTATCCTGCAAAAAATAGGGCTCTTGAGTTTGCGACAAATTACCTCATTTGTGAAATTGTATAGCCAATATTTAGCAATTTTTCCATCAAAAATCTTCCATAAACTAATTGTAAGGTTAAAAATAAAATAAAATAAAATAAGACGCCGATATGCTGAAAAGGATATTTGATTCAAATATAGAAATTTCCCGAAGAGAATCGCCATTTATTCCTAATTAAAATTCTCTCACCATACGTTGATTCAGTCCCTCGCTAGAAAGTAATTGAACAAAGTGATCTCATGGCCGTTTCCAGTACTCCACGAGAAGTAGCACCGCGAGAGTGTACTTGAACTTGTGGAGAGATTGACGGGTGAGTGGCACCACGGAGGTAAATATCCTGGGGAGGTTAAGAGGATGAGGAGGTTAAGTGCGGATGGAGATGAAGGATGTGGCGGTGGCGGCAACGGCGGGAGGTTGAATAAGAGGTAGAAGCACCGATCGATCTCACTCTGATTTATATTCCGGGCGTCTGTATCGCTTATTCCTTTTCCTTAACATCTCCCATGATAGCTGATTATACCGTCTACATCTGTTCTGATATAAATAGCCACGCGCGCGTGTGTATGTATGTACGTATGTGTGTGTTTATATAATATATATATACACACACACACACACTTAAGTTATTCTAGTGGAGCTATTGATCTGAAATTTTGCATGATGAGAAGTCATTTGGTACAACCTACAAAAATATTCCGAAATGCCAAAAAAAATCATTTTTAGGGAAGTTTTTCCCACTCAATTTTTTATTCCTACCTCAATAAGAAGAAATGAATTTCAATGCTTTATAAAATTTCATTTTTAAGTTTGCTAAAATTAAGCTACGAACTCGGAACGCGGACGGTTATGTAGTTGAAAGAATAAAATACATTTTTTGAGAATAAAATTAAAATCCTTGCCGAATTAGCGTAAAAATATTTTAAATCCGAAAAAGGGGGGAACTTTTCCAGTTTTTGGCAATGAAATATATTAACTACAATAGCAACGAGTCCTATGTTTTAGAGAGGAATTAAGAATTTATATTATAATAGCATTTATTTTATGATAATCAGTAGATTAATGTTATTATTACTCTGTTTAATTTAAAAAATTAAACAAAGGAAGTATTTTTCCACATTGGTAGTTTCACTTTCACAATATATGTGAGCAAGAGAGAAGGTTAATTTTCATTCTACCTCCACAATCTTACTAGTATCTCGAATGGCATTTCAGCAAAATGATAGTTTCAGCCTACAATGGACATATGGACTCGCCCAAGTATTTTTCGTCAGCTTTAGCCTTTCCCAACCCATACTTGTTGAACATTATGTAGGCTTCCTTTGTAATCGTCTGAGTTTAGGCCTTTTTGGTTACAGACTGCTCTGAAACGATTGTATAGGATAGAGTGATGTCAGCAAAAAACGTGTCAGTGTCAATCAGTTTGCCCAAAATCTATTCTTTTCTATTATGAGTAAACCCTCCACAAAGAAATGTTTTTTCCAAAAAGAAAACTTTCCTAATATTTCTCTTTCATAATACTATCCTCATTTACCTGTAGTCTTTTCAATTTTGATTGCATCGTATTATTTAATATGGTCTTAGTTAGTCGTCTTCCAAACCGTGTTTCTTCGAAAAATTTATCAAGAATGTTTGTGCCGGAAAACTTTTAGAAATCAACAAAGCCGAGTTAGAAGGACATTTAGTTGACTCGCACGATTACTGATATCAAGAGTCAGATACGAACCATTTTGCTAAATTTCTGCACAGCAGTATCATGCCGGTATATTATTATCCTTTGTTTAAAAATTCGTGAAGACTTAGTAAGTGATGAGCGGAAAGAAAAATGGGTTGTTTTTCAGTCTACTTCATGTTCCTTTCTGGTGAATGAGGATAATGTATGCGTTATTCCAGACGACGGTCAAGTTTATAACAACTTGTCAGTTACTTTGAAAAAATATATAATTTTTCTGCGGTTATTTTCAGGACTTATTACATAAGACAGCCGTCCGCTGGCACTCTGCCATTTTTCATATTACTCATTTGCATACATCTCTATTTTCTGGAAGTTAGTGAGAGGTTGTATTTAGAGTCGTTATTCTTTCCGATTCAAGGGATTTTTATAGAATTTTAATCATAGCTTCTCTTTCTACGTTGTTCCTGCGTCATTTTTCGTTTTTGCGACATTAAGAAGCTACTTTGCGTTTCTAATTATTCTTCACGTCCGATGTTTTCTTTTACCTTCGTGATTAAACTTTCTTATTTCTTCAACGTTGTGTTTCCCAATAGCTTATAATTCATGGGTTGGTGATATAAGACGTCTCTCATTTTTCTCATTATATATAATTTTCAGCTTTTCTTAATTATTTCCTAACGTTCGTATTTAAAGTCAATAACTAATCTTCTAAGTCATTTCAACTGCGCTCATCGTAATTGCCTCGCTATATTTTAAGTTCCCATAATTCTCCAATTCCTTCGTTAAAGTCACTTACCATTACTTGTGTATGATATTTGCATTTATAACGAGTTATACTAATCCCTTCCGAAAGCATCACTTTTTTGATGGACTATTTACATAATCCTATTTAGTTTACAGCTTGTAAATTTCGTTAGCCTCGTCACAAAGTCCGGAGCTTTCCAGTTTCACAACGTTTTTTCAATACTTAATTCTAAAGCTTTCTGAAGGCTCACAGTTTGTCTCTAGGTTAATTAATGGGTTGCCAATCTTTCGAATGGCGAAACATTTCACTTTTTAGGCGCGTTTCGCTTACAGCGTGAGCGCCTATTATCGTCGGTCGGTCCGTCTGTCCGTCCGTCCGCATGTTCGTTCTCGGCTTCTAGGAACCGATTTTCATTAAATTTGATATTAAGGACTTTCAATCAAATATAAGAAGATAATGCAAAAATGAATCTCGTACGCCAATCAGGGGTACCACTTTACTGGTGATAAAAAATTAAATTTTCGTCATATCTCGTGAAGTACTGCTTATATCAAAATATTTTTCAAATAAAAGTTGTAGAACGGGTAAAGATGAGTATTTCCTTTCCTATATATTTTTATCGTAGGAGTAGCCGTTATCGAGAAAATCAAAGAAAAATGTCTTAAATCGAGTTGAACTTGGAAAATTTCTTGCATGGTTACTTCTTCATTGTTGGTAAGATAAACAATCTCATAAACAAACATTTAATTTCCTTACGTGTACATGCAATATTTTTAAAAAGGAAGAAAATGGATTATTTATGATGAAGAAAAGAACTTTAAAACGCTATTTCCCTTACGTACAGGTATATAATTTCTTTGTAATACTCCATTGCACGAAACGCGCCCATTTGTGATACGTTGTACACTTTCCTAACTTGTTTAAATTTGTGATCACATTTCCCTCCGATTTTTCTCTAATTTCTTGAGTTCTATCTCTCGAAAAACTTACGAAAATCATCTATAGTTTTTCTTAAGTCCATCGACATTCAACTGTGAGGTCTCTTACCATCCCTTTTTCTTAAGGCAATACTATCCCAGAGACGTCGGAACATGGTCTTTAATTTTATACACAGGACTGTTTTCGCAACTTACCACTTACGTAAAAAAGACTGGTATAAGTATATTCTCTTGGATGAAGTAGTTGCTTAAGCAAAACATAGTCTGCCATCCTCCGAGTATACCGCCATGCTTCAAACTAAGCCACCGTTTAAACCTTTCCTTCACTCATCTTTCTTGGCAATCGATCGGCTGATGAGACAATTCCTTCTCCATCCATCCCTCCTTCCCACCCAGTATCACAACCCTTTCCAGCACTCCAACATTCATTCATCCACTTCCTTCAATCCCTCCCACACGCATCTGTATCATGTTCCACTGCTCGCCTTCTTCAAAATCCTCCTACTTTCCTCCCTCCTCCTCAGCCTCTCTCCCTTTGACTCCTCTTTCTCTCCCTCCCTCTTCTTTCTTCACTCTTCAATCCTATCCTCCCCCTTCACTCTCCCGCACTCTTCGTCCTCTCTCCTCGAGCCCAAAAGCCATCCTACGCAGAGTTTCTGAAGAGATTCCTCAACCGTTCTCACTCCTCCCACTCCATCCCTTCTTCGGAGTCGATCCAATAATTTACTTTTTCTCAGTTCCTTGACCCCCTCCACTATCGCCGCGGTATAACTTTAAGCATACCTCCATTAAGGATTCGTACAAAAATCACGATTTCTAGGGCCACTGCTGAGGTGGCTCTCTAAGTTTCGGAAGTATAAGATGTAGAGATGGAGGTAGCGGACGAATACATGAAAGCCCACTATGGGTCTATATATATCCCCTCATATAATAATATAATAATAACTATCGATAAAATGCAAATAAATTCATTCGCTTTTCGCGTTAAGTTAAATAATCTCAAAAGTCATATTTATCGATGTAAAATTGATTTAACCTGAAATTCGACCGCCAAAAATGTATACAGATATTTCGGCAAAATTAATTAGTGACTGGCAAAAGAAAAAAAATTATAATAATTGTCAACGGCGAAAAAAAAACGTTTTTGTTAGCAGTCCAAACGTATTCACGATTTGTTCAGATATTGGCCTTAAATATCAAAACAATAGCGATATTTTACTCAGGCAACAAATGCGTGTTTGTGTGCGGGCGAGTCCGTGGGTGTATAACTACTTTCGGCATTTTATTGAAGTACCAAAACCTTCAAATTAAGATATCGTCATGACATAATTAAGTAATATTAAATTCTACCCTGCATGCGTCAAGGGTTCACACGATGACATCATCGGGTTCATTAATTGTCCTGCGGACTATCCGCCGTGAATGCGTAGGAAATCATCGCCAACCTTTCACTCGGCTGGCGTCTCAAATTAAACTGGCCCGGCAGTGGGAGTGGCAGAGGAGCAGGATGAGGGCATTGGGGGAGGTCTGTTGCCATGCTGGCCCATATCCACAGATGGGTGGCAATCGATGGCACCTCCCACGACCCTAACACTGTGGAAGTGGGGCGCCACGCCCTCGGGGAGGGAGTTGGCTCTCTTTCTCCCTTTCTCTCTCTCTCTCTTCCCCCTCATTCTGCCTCCCACCTCCTCTTTCTACTCTTTCCTTCCCTCTTCGCAACCCTCCGCTTCTGCTGCAGCAGCCGGTGGAAGGCCGTCGCCATGGCACGGCTTAGGGCCGTCGGTGGTACCGTAGAACAGGCGAACTGCCTACTCCGCTGGAGAGAGGAAAGAGACACACGAGGGGTGGCGGAATCGATGGTTGACCGTGCGAGGCGAGGAAGGGTAGTGCCTGGGGAGATGGAGTGGTGGATACCGAGGGGCAGACCGAAGCGGGAAACGAACTGCGGCTCCGAGTGTGGGGCTATCACCGAAAACTCCCAAAAAATCATTTCTCGGCGGAATACGCGCGACTATCTACCACATAACTTTCCAAATGGTCCGAAGAGGAAGGCTCGACGATGCAGCTCTCGCAGACCTAGACGCCGCTACAGCGGGAGGAGGGAAGCATGCGGTTACGTGAGGTGGTGTGAGAGGAGGGATGGGGCTCGAGGTGGGGACGGTCAGATGTGTGTGTGTGTGTGCATATATGTGGGGCTTCGTTCCTAGGTTAGCCCAGCCGACGGGATTCCACCGCCTACCTCCACCTCCCTCTTCTCTCCCACCGCAACCCACCCATTCCCTCCTTCTCTCGCAGACCATTTTTTATTCCCCGTACAGCGCCATCCTTGGAACTCCATCGTCTGGCCAAAATTCACCCCCTCGCGCATCAACCCTCCATCCCCGGCGACTCATGACCCTCGTCCCAACCATCTTCCCCTCTCCCACCGATCTTCTCCGACCCCGTTACTCCCTTCGATCATGACCTCCCTCTCCGCGATCTGTACATACTCGTTTCTCCGTCTATCTCGCAAACTATTAAGCACGAGCGACACATTTCCGAGAATCTTCTTTCCAACCACGTTGCCACTTACCCCAGACACAATTAAATTCTGAGAATCGAGAAAAAAGCGTTCCGAAAGAAGACTTGGCCTTAACGATACGATTGTCATAAAAAAAATCGTCGTCTACCAAAATGAGGTTTCAAGTTATCGCCCAGGAAATACAAATACTTTGATAATAAACTACTCATTGATTTACTGTCTCTGAAAATTCCCTTATTGATTGATCGAATAGTCGAATTAGCATGTATTAGGTTACTTTTTTTCCAATCATTTCTCTGAAGATTATTTCCAATCATTTTTACTGCCATTAAATATATACCCAAATTCACGTAGTTTCAATGATACAAGTATAAGCTCACGCTCACTGTGTATAGTATGACTTGGGAAGGGAAAGTTTACTGATCATGGAAGAATTTTTCTCCCACTTTCCATTAACTCCAACACAGGATTATTTCATTTGGGCAATCTTAAGATTTCAATAATTCCATTCTCTCAAAATCCCTAATGATATTTTTCAATTTACAATACAGCTTGAAAGAATATTTTAATAATATGTCGCTTTTAAAAATCTCGTTATCTCGACTTATCTTCAGAATAGGTTAATTATTCAATATGAAAACTAATTATTCAAAGTTATACAACGTATATTTAGTACAATATTACGTCATTGATTGATGATGGATTCATACATTCATAGTTGGAATCGTGCTTGCACTAACCATGAAAAATTGATTTTATAAGAAAAATGTTTTACGGCATCAATCAGACGATAATTACAAATAATACAGACGATGTTTTACAAATAATAATGTTGTCATTGTTATGTATAAACATAATTTCTGAAGATCATCCGCAAATTACTTCTTGTAATTGCATTATGATGATTAGAAAATGGAACAATAAAAACTATTATTTCAATTATTTTTTATGATTAAAGTTCTCCAGATACTTTAGATTACTGATATGAGTGGAACTATGACACATTCGAGAGACTGTTTAGCTCACAACCAGCAGCATTTCTGTACGAATTTAAGAAAAACAATAATTTAAAAAAATTTTAATCATAAGTACGATCATCAATGCAGAATTTTTTAAAACTGCGCAAAAAAAATACTTTAGATTCATTCAGAATATATCAAATAATGAAAGAGGTTTTGGAAGTTGTCGTAGAAACGCCTAAAGTCAAAAGAGGATTTCCACTTCGTAGGACGTGTTTTACTTATTATCTCCGGGACGCTCTCCTAGTAATGAGTGAGTCACTCCCTTCGTACCCAACCTGAGATTCGATCCCACTTTCCCTAGATCGGAAGCCAAGGCAAGCAACGTGTATATTGAAAGGGTTGAACTGGGATGGGCAACGAATGTATTTATCGGGGAAACATATGGTAGGCCCTCCACGTCCTACCCCATTCCCTTTTTCTCACTCTCCTTCTCTCTCTCTTTCTCCTTTACACTCACACTTTCGTTCAGTATCCTTACGCTCTGAACTAGCGGCGTTGGCCAATACCCTGCTCAATCCACCTCCCCTTCTTGATTCCACTCACCAACCGCTCGTGTCCTTTCCCCTCCCTCTCTCTCTCTCGCACTTTTCAACCTCACTCACAGCCTCACCTCTCCCCTTACATATCTCCTATTCCCTTTCGTCTTTACATCTCTTTTTCTTTTAATTCACTTCCCGAACGCATCCCTTCCACTCTCCTTAATAAATCGCCCACTCATAAAAACAGCTATTAACGAGTCAAGAATGGAAGCGCTACCACAAGACCAAAAGGGATTATTTCATGAAGTAAATTCAAATGTAAGATAAAAAAAATTTAGGTATAAGGTTGACATATTTACATTATAATAACTAAATATGACTTGCTAGCTATATGACTGAACTCGTGAACTCGGAAAACAGGAGCGGAAAGGTTACTGAAACTATTCGAACTCCTGAAAGACAACATAAAATAACGATCAACAAGTAAAAGTGCACGGCGAAAATTGGAAATTATTACAAAGAACTTTATAAGTGTTGGACCTGGGTATAAAATTATATGATAAAACATTTCATTTCGTCACTTTTACCAGTCATTTTTCCTAAAATATTTACGACACGTAAGCGAAATATTTACGTTAATGGTTTAAATATGCCTCATATAAATGTCATGTAAGGAGACGATAATAGCGCGCTATTAATGCCCCAATACTATCAAATGATCAGTTAATGAAAATTTCATTGCCGCTGAATCCGCATTTCGAACTGCAGTTTATCTTCCCCTACAATCAAATCTCTTTCTTTCTCTATTTCTCATAATCCCTCTGCAACCTTCACCTCTCAAACAAAATAATATTTACTTTCATCTTTTTCCTCTTACAATTTCTCGTTTCCCAATCCTCCCTCTCACCGTTTCCCTCATCTAGTATATCTTATTTCATACTAAATTTTTCTTGCTTTCGTTTAATCTCTCTTCCTCTCGGTAACGCATTATACGTCACATGTTCATTCACCACTTTCTATTTTCTTTTATTATCCCTAATTGCCTTTTTTTCGGTTTCTCCTCTAAAATTATTCTCATTCTCCCATTTCATTTCCTCTTTAATCTAATTCGATGTTTTTAATCTCGTTCCTCTTATCACTTTCTCCTTTTCCGTCGCACTTTTTCTCCGACTTCCTTCACTTTGTCTTACCCTCTTATTTTAACTCTCTCCCATTATTTATCTCTCTCTCTCTTTCGCCATCCCCTCTCTCCGAGCAATCTCCCTATTTTTAACCTCCCCCACGCCGGTCACGGAAGCCGGGAACACGATCTGCCACCTCCCGCTTGACTCACGACCTCTGACGCCGGAGGTCGGAGGGACCCTTAGGTGTGAAAGGATGAGAGGAGGGGAAAGACCGAAGAGAGGGGAGGTAGTAGAGTGGGGGTCGGGGGGAGGGGGGAAGTGGAGAGATGGAGGATGGAGAGGGGAGACGCCCTTCTGCTCCCACATATGTTCGGTGGTTTCCCCTTTGAAAGAGGTAAGCGATAGATGGTCAGCCTTGACCATAGGCTACCCGTAATGAATATGCATTCTCCATTGGCATATATCAAAACTGCGTTTAACGGACTGCATACAGCATCTATTAATAGGAAGCTAATTCCATCGCTCACGTCATTTCAAAAGCCCTAGGAGTTTTATAACAGTCGCGTTTGATTAAATTAAAATCAAACCACGAAATTTTACGCAAAATATGTTAAATAAAATTGAGAAAGATTTATAATAAAAAATAAATACAAGCAACGTTACGTCGACCAACACCATTCGGGTATGAAAACATAAATACATTGAATCTTAGTGATTAACTATAAAATACTCTTAGCAAAGATTGTATGAAAGATTTTGTGATCATAAAAAATTAAGAGTAAAACAACCAAACAATTGTGATATGTTAAAACGTGAGTTATTAATGATGTTCATTCACTTACACGTTCGAGTTGCTTTCCTATATTTCTATCGCTAATAAATGTACAAATTTTATTTCTGTAAATGTTAATTACTTGTTTAAAATTCAGCACATATGAGGGGAAAAGCTCAGCTACAAATATTGGAAAACAATTCCAAGTACTTGTATTTCAAAGAGCTGTAAATAACACTTCCGGATTTTTCTTACCAGATTCTGTGGTCTTGGGAAATAATTTAAACTGCAATATTTTTATACTCGTTCCGTCAAAAGTAACAAAACATGTCAACTAAATACATTTTTAAGTAAACTTAACGTAATATTTCAAAATTCGATGTTTTTATGAAACCGTAACATGCTTGTTTCTTTGACTCCTTACTAGAAAACGGAATGAATAGTTATACATAGTATTTCTTTAAGTTAAACCAAATTTCCATATGATTTTTGGAAAATATCTCTATTGATTTTTGCTATCAAAATATATTTCAAAAAAACCAAAAAAATCGTTATTTTGAGGAAAGATCACAAATAAATTTCACTTAGTTTCGTTAATTGGCTTTCAAATCAAATATTAGTAATAATCAAAGGACTTTGAATTTTAAAAATTTATATTAACAAGAAACCCATATACTTAGTGATTTATAATCAACTAAATAATGGCGTAATTCCATACAAACTAATGTAACATGATAGAAGGCTAGAAGTATTTGCTAATACATTTCAGATAATATATAATTACTTACTAATTGAAACTGAACCAAAAAGACCATAGAGTATATCAATTATCTTAACCAAATGAGTTTTATTTATCAATTTTTACTTAATTTAGCTTGCAAAAATTTATCCTATTCCCACGATTTTGCTGCAGTTTTCAATTTATATGAAAGAGAGGTACGAGTGACCGTGGTAGGGATCTCTGTGGTCTGCTTACGTCATAGATGCGAGAAATGGTAGAGGTCAGCGGATCGGAAGATGGATCTGGTTGAGTTGGGTGCGGTGGTACTGGGCAGGGATGAAACGGTTTGGAGAGGTTGGGACGACTGAGGGAGACGGCGCGAGGGAGGGTTGTTAATGGGATTGGAGTTGACTCAAAGCCTTCGGAGGGGCGCAATGAGGTTGGAGGGACGCGAGGCGTACAGTGGATGGGGGGTTGCACGGATAGGAGGCGTAGATTGGAGAGGCGGAGTCGAAAGGGAAGAGAGGGGGATGATTGAGGAGAAAGGAAGGGGATTAGAATACGGGCGGATCAAGTATGCATTCCAGAAAAATACGACAGGACGATTTTTCACTCCCGTTCTCTTGTTGGAAATCCTTTCGTTTCATTGTTAGAAAAACTGAACTATAACTTTTCAATGTAATATTTTCTCTTGGATTTTCAAATACAACACCACAACTCGAATTATTTTTTAATTTAGCTTCTATAGCCATAAAATGGCTGAGTGAACCACAAAAGCACATTGGCCCCAAAGCAGGCGCTCCTAGGGATAATTCACAGAAAACCGACGATCATTCAATTATTTGTAAAAACAAACACTCCGTAGTTGTATGCGTATGTGATTTGGTAGTTTTTTATTTGGCTACAAGATGTAACTATACCAATTTTTTAACGAAAATAACCTTCGTTAACTTCAATTAAGTAATTTCACGAAAAGTAAATTGATTCATGGCATAGCTTCCCTATGAAAAATTTAATCTTCACCATTTTTATAATTTCCTAGTTTCTCTATGATAGCATTACGTGAAATGAGATATAGTACGCAAAGAACTCGCGATGTTCATCTCTATTTGTTCCTATGATTCTATGGAATTTTACTTGAAGAATAACTTCCACTTATACAATGTCACTTTTTAGAACGATTAATCAACATAATTAGTTTATTAATACCATGTTAGTAAACACTTTAGATAAGCAATGCAGAGGTCAAAACCTTTAAATAAAATATGTATTGATTTCGATTCCTCATGATGAAAGTTGGTTTATGTAATGATGCATTATAAAAATTTCAAAAAAAACATCGGTCTATAACATTACAAAGTTTGACGCATTCTTTTTGTTAATACGTTATATGCCTTTTGATCTCAAGATTAAAAAGGTTATTGTAGTGCATCATAGTGGAAATTTGGATGAATAATCAGATATCTAGCAAATAAAAAATATTTGAAAGTCGAGTAATATCAATAAAACTGAAATTGAATCGAATGTTGACATTTTTAGCCAGAGGAACAGTTTTACGCATAAATTAAACTATTTTATAATTTATATAATTCCAATCATATATGCGAAAATCCGCGGCAGAAGAATTGTAATTGTTTTTAAATTGTGTAATGAAATTTGGATTATTTTTTAAAAAATACTGATAAGATATGAAGTAAGGCATTTACCCGTAAATTGATAACTTTTGTTTGTTGTGAAATAAAAACCCGTTACAGCCTGTTAAATAGGGTTAGCAGTCACCATTTCTCGCGACCTTTCGTCGTCCAAGCATGCGCAGCCAGCAAGAAATTGGTCTTCATAAAAGGACGGACGGTATAATACAGAAGTGTAAAAAAATGTGTTATTTTTCATTGATTATACCGCATGTCGAATACATCTCAATTATACGAAATCCTTATAAGAAGGGTCACATATATGAGTTAGAAAGAGTCCAACTCAAATTCCTAAAACAAATGTACGACCATAAGCAAAGCGTGACATCACTTTTAAAGGCTTCAAATTGGGTATCGCGGGAGGATCGTAGACTGAAAGCTATGTTAAGGCTTCTGGAGACTATAGGTCGGAAAGTTTAGCAGAGGCAGTTTTAGGAATACTTGAAGCGCCAACGTTTATTAGGAGAAACGATCAGGACGATAAAACACTTGAGATAGATAGTAGGGTATAGCGATGTCTCAGCTCGTTTTTTAGAGAGCAATACGGAATCATAATAGGAAAGTCAAACTTATGATAGTAAATTTTTTGAGTACTTTCGGTGCATTGCATCCCCTGTCAACAACTACTTTGCTGAATTACAGGATAACGTAGATTTAGATAAATCTTCCCAGATGTTTTATTAACTAGGCCGATTTCGCTAATTTATTAGAAACATTTATTTATCGGAAACCCACCCACACCGACCACCTTTTCCCTAAATATTCCTCCTCGTAATTTTCCCATAAACACGATGTCTTACACTTCACCGTTATCTCTAGAAATATTCCAGTAAGTGGTCCACTCGAGCGGAAAATTGCATTGAAATTAGCAAATCCGCTCAGATATGAAATGTCACAAGCAAGTTCTGAGTAGCTCAACAGATTTTGTGAGCACTCTGAGACTGCAACAAAATTAATCTGCGGGGAAGTAAATGTGGTTCCATGAACGAGTAGCGTGCAGAAAAAATTAAAAAGCTGATTAATGAATACAGTTCAAGTAATATTTTTAACGCTGATGAGACAGACGTGTTTTACGCTTTCCGCAAAGGGCGGTCGCTATAAATGAGGTTATATATCCAAGCAGTAACTGATTGCGTTATTTTGTTGCAATGCAACGGGGACCGAAAAGATGAAGCCGTTAATTATCAGAAAATCACCCAAGTCTCGTTACTTCAAAAACTTTCTTTCCCTTATTTGCGATTACCGTGCGAACCAGCGGGCACAGGATATCTTTAACAAGTGATTGATAAATACTGACACACAAATGAAACAATATGCTGATCGACAAATATTCGACAGGTTCCAGCATCTATAAAATGCTCAATTTGAATATTTATCACGGAGTTGTACTTCCATTCTATAACCACTAGACTTCATAATGTTAAAATTCACTACAGAATTCAAGAACTGAAACGGATTCTATATGGCAACAAACACCATAAAGAAGATAAAATTGGCATAAAATAAGCAAACGACATTATTGCTAGAGCTTAGCGGACGGTTAAAAAAATCAACAATTATGAAATTCTGATATAAATGGGAATAATTCCAATGGAAACTTCCATGGGCGGTACTGAACAGAAAGAAGAAAAATCAGATATAGAAACGAAAAACATTTGAAAATAAGTCGCTGCTGTGGCAGGTGTTCTAAATGTGGTAGTTTGAGGAATATGTATCCGTAAACAACGATTCACTCGTTGCTCACAAATTAACAGGCAAAATAACTGGAAGCGCGAGGGATGGTACAAAATCTGAAGAAACTGACCGACTCTGGTGAGAAAGATGAAGTTCATTTATTGGAGAACCCCAAAATTACTGCCACAGAAGCAATCACGGGTATTAAAAAAGTGTGTTTATTTAGAATTTTAATTATATTCTGGGTTAAGTTTTTGGCCATATAAATGAGTTATGAACATTTAGTGATAATTTCAAAAAATGGTTTTTACATTCGACTGTTGGTGAGCAAAACTACTGTTTTACGTATATGTACAACAAAGCACATTTAATTTCAGCTTGAAGCTCGATTAACAGAGACAAATTATTTTATGCTGAAATCCAATGAAAACAGATGTAAGAGTGATAAAGTGAGGAAACTAAGGAATAATGAGGAGAGGCGGTAAACGGATTTAAAGTCCGGGATGAGCGGAGAGAAGAGACAATGAGAGCTGTAGAAAGAGGAACTTTTATAAGGGCTCAATATTTAGAGAGAAATGTCCAAGGAGAACGTGTGAGAATTTAAGAAGAGTGAGTTAACATAGAAGACTCAGGGCTCGTAGTGAAAACGAAATTGCCAGAGGAGAAAAGAGAGAAGAGGTGAGAAGGTTAAAAGAAGAGGTTGGGGATAAGCCTGTAGAAAAGTGGACGAAGAGTGAGAGTTGGGGTGAGAGTTCTAATAAAGAAGAAAATGTTGAGGAAAGAGGATGAGAGGGCAAGAAGGCTAAAGAAAAGTTGGAAGAGCAGGGTTAAGTTGTGGAGGGACAAGGAGGGACGTGAAGAGAGAGAGAGAAGACAGACGTGGAATTACGGTGGAAATGGCAAGAGTGTGGGTGGAAATGCGAGGAGACTCAGTGGAGCCGGGGGAGGCAGGGGGTGGAGATGGCGGGTGCATTGGTTAGAGAGACGGCGGTAGCATCCTCCCTGGCCTGGATTATGCGTTGAGACGGACCGAAACTTTTTCTTGCATGCTTCCGTTTCACACTCAGACGAAATGTCTGAGAACATCATGAGAAAAAAAATGAAAGCGGAGATTTAAAATGGGGCCCGTCGAGGACAACGTACAAACATTATATTTTACTTGGCTTCTGTTACTCCTGCAAAGCAATTTTTATCTAAATTGGATCCGAAAAATAAGACACTTCTCCAGATACATGCTAGTAGTATTATAATACGGTGTTACATATTAGTAACATTATAAGACGGTGTTAACCAAATACATTTACTGAAATTAATAATTTTGTAAGTAGACTGTCATTGAAAATTTCAGACTACTAGTGAGAAAGAGAAATTAAGCAGTTATTCGCAGCCAAATATCAAATACCAAATTAAAGAATTGTGTAAAGCTAATATAAAAGCTTCCAAATAAATAAATAAACCAGCTTACAAAAACAAATAATCAAGTATTACAGGGAATTACCACTTGGGTCATTATCGATTTAATGCCGAAGTATCGAATCCTACGTTGCGCCTTTAAACGTTTGTTAATTCGGTGATGCGTGGAAGAAGTGAAACGAGGGGCATGAATAATTGAAGAAAATGGAATAAGGGAAATGTGCTAAAAATAGAGATGGTAGAGAAAATGGATACGATAAATAAAGTGAGAAGCATATGAGTATGAGACTGAGGATGGGGAAAAGGAGAAAGGAAGGAGGGCAATATGTCTTGTCGAGAGGGAAGAAATTGCTGACTCTCACCGAGACTGTGTCCCAGACGGGCCTTATACCCTAAAATAGACTAGACGGCCTCTTTATTCCCTCGAGAATTTACGCCCGAATTGGTCTCTCTCCCACCCTAAGCCTTTCTCTCGCCCCTTGGCGCCTGACCCCCATCCTCCTTCCTCCCACGTTCTGCCAGCCCCACCCACTCGCCCACACACCAGATCACTGCCGCCTTTTCATTTCTAACTCGCATTCCCTCGCATATCACGTCCAATTCCAATTTTTTCGTATTTTTACTTTTAATCCGGGAATTCTCTTCTATTATTTTGACGCATTCACCGCCACATTGCTTTCTGCTTTCAACTAGAGTAATTTTCGCGAATAAGAGGAAAATTCGAAACAGTATGTAATGAAAGACATACATTTCGTCATCTAGCATTTGCGTGCATTCATTTTATGAAGCATTTATGAAAGCGTAAGTCAATTTAGAGCTTTATTAAAACGTTTTTTTCTTTTTTTCCCATTCCAACTCATTCGATCCAGCGAACCAGTTGAGCAATATCATGACGGCGTTGCGTCATTCAACAGAATATTTTCATACCCTTAACAGCGTATTCTTTCTCCGAACTTAGTTCCGCCCGGGTAATTAGAAAGTGCTTCAGAAAAAAAATACTCCTTGAAGGTCAACGATTTGTTGAAAGCAATCGAAGTTTATACCAATAATCAAACAATTGAGCGTAAATTTTTTAAAGAACCACTGAATTTAACTCACGTGTCTCTCGTTCCAAGGTTTTCTGAGTCGTATACCGGCAAAATATTACGGAAAATGATTTGACGCGATAGAAATATTTCTCAAGACAGAAAACTGAAGCACAAGCAATCAAGGTTAAATTGTATGGTTAATACCAGATGGAATTGACCACGTGTTATAATTTCCTAATTAAAACAACCAAGCATTACTTTCAATTTCATTATAAATTCTCCATTTGTTCATTGAACAGAACTCGTGTATATTGCTTGAAATACGCTTACTTTAGTATTCCATCAAGGTGAATGGCGGAGTTTAATTGAAAATTTTCGATTAATGAATAATTTTTACATTTTCTGTGTTGAAACGATAGTTTTATTTAATTTTACTTCAAACTAAATTAAAACTCTTCGAATTATTTTTACTAAATAGGACAGTAAAAGTTAATAATATTATGCTTTTATTAATCAAGGATAAATAGAATAACTCGCTTTATGAATGGAGGTTTCCCTCATACAGTAAAATTTCACAACTTGAAACGATCTCAAACGTCAAAACTACAGCGATATTGCACATAAAACATTTTTATCCTAAAAATCTCCGTCCTCCCACATATTTCCCTTCCCATCTTTTTTACTTTCTCCATACATAGTATAAGGAAAGTATTGTGATCACGAAAAAAATCGACTTCGAGATTTCAACGAAAATACACGTTTTGAGGTCCATAGAACACGTTTAGATTATTTTCGGAATGATGTGTATGTGGATGTATGTGATTGTGGGCGCTCTAACTCAAAAAGTACTTGTCATATTAATACCAAATTTCGTATATAACACTTTAGCATGAGCACAAAGAACTGGTTAGTTTTTTGACAGTAACGGTTAACCGTAAGTCATGGTTTATTCGAAACCCGATTTGGTTTTTGCGATATTTCCCCGATCATTCGTCATTATAGTGTTCATTGACCATTGCAGAAAATGTAGAAAATATAATTTCCTACAACTTTTATTTAAAACAATTTTCCATTGCAGTTATTGTTTTGGAATTATTTATAAAGAATGTTTTCGGTGTTCATCGAATATGTTCTTTAAAACGCTATTATTTACAAACTTTGTAAGAATAAAAGTTATAGAGAATAATATTCCTTCCAAGTTTTGTTTGAAACAAGTTTTCGTAGAACCATCCATTTCGGAGATATTTAACTTTTTCGTAACTTTCTTGCATACAGCACCACCATCTAGCGGTGAATTCTGTAAACATATACAAAATATAATAAATTGACGGCAGTAAGAATGACTGTATTTTTTACAATACGAAATAATAATTTTGCCTTATGATGCTATTCATAATTATTTAAATATCTATAGCGCAAATATGGAGAAAGTCATGTGTTGGCCACATCAGATTTTTCATTCCATTCCTCCGTAACCACTTTCACACTCTCTACGCTTTTCAATCTATCTACTTGACTATAAAAGCTTATATTAATGTATTATTCATACACCTGTTCAACTTTATATTTAGGCCAGTGATGTTCAAACTACGACCCGTCGTAGATATTCATCCAGCCCGCAAATCTAATAGAAAATCTGTCATGATTTTTGAATTGGCTTATCGCGCTCACGACAAGTATATGTTAGCATCAAACCACCTATGCGGAAAATAAGGATGTCTCTCAGAAGGTGGATACACACCATTCCTAATTTCCAATATTTTTCCATTTAGAATGGTTTTGGAGACCCATGCTACTCCGCGCCAGAAAATCGTTAATTATTAGATAAATAGCGTAAATGACGGGACATCAAATTTAACGTATTTATCTATTTTTCCTTGTATTTTTAAGCGGAAATACAAAATTTTGTAAAATAAGAACTCGTTAAAATTAAAAATAACTTAAATAAGCATATTATACAATTGCTTCTCCTCCTCCTCCTCTTCCCCTTTCTCCTTCCCTCTCTCCCACTTTCCCTCCCTCCCACTACAACTTTTTCTTTCCCTATCTTTTTCCAACCTTCCTTCTCTTTCTCTCCCTCTCCCCTACTCACAACAAATTTGCGGATTTTTCTCATTTTGCATTTAATGCACGTAATTTTGGGTAATAACAATGAAATATTTCCGCCTCAAAAGCGTAAAAATTTCGTGTTAATACCGATTCGACGAGTGTTTCAAAATCACCAGTATGAAAATGAATTTTCACAATTAGGACGTAGGGAAATGTTATCATAGATTTTGAAAATTATTAATTTTTTCGTTAATCTTATTTTTCACACTTAAACAAAAGTATAAAATTGAATAATATTTCAACTGCATTCATTCACTGCGTCTCTCACATAAATTCGCCTTTTATTAACGCAAGAATCATTTTCATGTATCTTACATTATTATCAACCCCATTCATCCGCATAACAGCTATCTCCTTTCTCCCGAGGCCTTATACCCAAAATATTTTTATTCTACAGTTTTCTGGTATTCCTTAATTCCTCTCATTCGTTTGCTTTCAACAATCTTTATGTTATTCTCTAAGAAACTTGCTCCACAATAACTCCGTCAAACCCCTCCTGTTCCTCCTTAAATCTCTTTTATTGCCATCTACACCTACATGTTATCCTGCAATTCAATAAAGTGATGGGAGGCAGGAGTTGCGATTTATGAAACGTTCCCAAAAATTTTCTATCGCAGTTTTGATTCTCCTGATATGATCCCATATTGTCCTCGGAAATGAACGAGCTTCGATTTCTCTGTTCTACAGTCGATCTCCCGTTTTTATTGTCATGACCGTTATGTCTTCCAATGTCTTCAACTATTCCTAAAACCTCCTCTGATAAACTTTCCGGCGTATGTTTCTCCAGAGGCCTTAACCTGAGGTCTACGATCCCCCAGCGTTACCCAATTTGAATCCTTTAATTATGATGTTACGCTTTGTTTAATGTCATATATTTGTTTCACGAATCTTAGTGGTCTGCGCCGGACTCTTTCTAACTCACACGTGATCCTTTTCATACGGACTCCATGTACTCGAGGCATATTCGATCTGTGGTCTAACCACTGATAAATAGCATGTTCCACTTTTATATTATATTACTAGCAGAAACACCCGGCGTTGCCCGGGGAAATTTGGTTGAAATCCGATCGGAATTCCAGATGATACATGGTATTTAAGAATTCACTCGGCCGCATTTTTTAATAAAACGGTCAGAGGGAAACAAAAACCACGTATGAATTATTTCTGGGAGCCCTCCACAATCGTACCAAATTTGATTCAAGTCAATAGTAGGACTTGAGAAAATACGCGTAGTTTAATCAGTACCCGCCGTCCAATTACGGATAAGGAAGTAGTCGTTTCCCACCGTTCTCACCGTGTATATGATGTAGAGTTACCTGTTCTTTGAGAACAGGAAGTTTATAA
Organism: Uropetala carovei; assembly: GCA_036926305.1. Lineage (NCBI taxonomy): Eukaryota > Metazoa > Arthropoda > Insecta > Odonata > Petaluridae > Uropetala > Uropetala carovei. The sequence goes on from JAXCHB010000100.1 coordinate 1,170,867, forward strand.
GAACAGTTATTTTTTTGAACAGTTTAGGTATCAGAACAGTTCGAAAAGAACTGTCCCGTTCTTTCTGACCCATCTCTAGATGGCAATGCATTAGCATACAAAGTTATTTTGCTTTTTGTACAATTAATATAAAACATTTGGGACTAAAAAGTAGCCTACGATATTCCTATTTGTAAAGAAAGTACTCGTTGAAAGTTTGATTATTCTAGCTTTAACGGTGTGGAAATATATAGATGCACAAACAAACAAAATTTCATAAATATATAGGACAGTGATCTTACACTTGTATTGAAAGTGACAAATGTCAAATTTGAACTTCCTACGTTAATTTATTCGAGAGTTATCGTCGAAAAACTAAATCGATGCCCCCCCCAAACCCCCACTTAATTTTTTTTTTAGATACACCACATAGCCTATATTTTAAGCTGGACCGGTCTAATGACACGCTGCATGTTTCATAAAAATTCGACCAGCCATTGTTGCGTGATGCGGTAACAAAGAAACAGACAGACAGACTTTTTCCTAAAATATTTTTCCTAAAATATTACCCAAATTGTTTTCCTAAAATATTTCTTATTTATACTTCTTCGATGTAATCAACCGTTAGCTTTAAATCAGCGATTTCTCTTACAGGTGCCCTCCCCCCCACAATCCCCCTCCCCTTGGTCTGATTTTGCTCATCTACAAACTTGATCTTATACTTGTATTGAAAGTGACAAATATCAAATTTCAACTTCCTAAGTTAATTTACTCGAGAGTTATCGACGAAAAACCAAATCGATGCCCCCCAAACCCCCACTTAAAATTTTTTTGAGATACACCACATAGCCTATATTTTAAGCTGAAGGATTTTAAGCTAAGGATACGCTGCAAGTTTCATAAAAATTCGACCAGCCGTTTTTGCATGATGCGGTAACAAACAAACAGACAGACAGACTACAATTCTGCAAACAAGTTCAAACGTCTTCTTGTGATGCAAAACACACAAAAAAGTAAAACCCCGACAAAAAAACAAATGTACAGACAGAGATTACAATTTTACTTACATAGATTCCGTATTATTCTCCTTATGAAAGCCAATTTCTTGTTGGATGAGCCTACAACCCAAAGAATATGCATGTCTCACGAAAGATCACGATATACGTACGTTGACCCCTAATATATTAACAGACTCAGTTACATGGATAACCAGTCCAATATTTTGAACGATAATGAAATTAAGGATATTGACTTGTAATATCCGGGATTCTCTTCGTCGCTGCCGCGTTGCGTGCACTAACCTCCAGTCTTAGGAAAGACAACTTGCGTGATGGATGCCTCGAATATTATTATTAAAGTAAGGCACGATTTCAAAGGCTATATCTCTTAATAATGGCGCGGTTATTTCCCCTGGCCCAGAAGATTTGTTTTGCTTTATTAAACAGAGCTGTTGTTTGATATTGCATACTAGAAGCACCAAATTCTACATGCATAGAAGCATTAGAATGGTCTTCCCACATGTATCACTATTCTCAGTAAGCGCTTTCTGAAAATATGTATTAAACGAGTTTGCTTTCCCCGCACTATCGTGAACTGCATTCCACCCATCCGTTCTCAGTGACGCAATCGTTCAGCCTCTAACTTAGAATTCCCTTGCGTAAGACTAAAGAGCTTTTGGGTTCTCTTTCAAATTATCGTCACTTTTTCAATTTATTCAGATCATTTCGCATTATTACCATTGCTCTGAGGCGCGCTTTCCTGCTGCCATCTCCCTCTCTCCATCGACACTCCCTACACTCATTCTCCCGTCTCTCGCATTCCTCTTCCCGCCTCTCCTCTCCCTCCATTTCTTTTTTGACTTCTCTCATCTTATCACCCTTCCTCCGCCATAATTCCGACTCCTTTTTCGGCCTCTTCCATACCTCCTCTTACTCCATGTCATCCTCCTCCTTTCCTCTAATATATCTCCCCCACTCCCCCTCTGCTGCTCCTCTTCGCCACTCCCTCGCATCTCCGCCTTGCCTTCCCTCATGTTCTCAAGTCCGCAATGCCTCACTCTCAAATATATGTCAAATGGGTTTCCTGCTCTTCGATTTTACTCAGGGTAGTTTCATAATTGGATAACTCAACAATTGAATGAAACCATATAGAATTTCATGAATGTTAACAATGTTTAATATATGGACCACAATAAGTGACCTCAAATGCTTTAAAGAGAACACAAGCAGTTTTAGTACATTTAAGTTTTTAAACTTGACTTTTGAAAGGTCATTCATGCGACATCTTTTTATGCTATATTTTTTTTACCAGAAATTGGCTTCCTGAACGAAATACGGAAAGAGTCACAAAAATTTAAAAAATATTTCATCTCTTTAAATTTTAATAATCTCGCTGGAGCCATCTTTCTTGACTTAAGAGTTAGCTGTATATAAATAAATGACGCAAGGCAATAATTTTTTCTAATCATACTATACATAAAAGGTGAATATTTTATAGAAAGAATATTACAATGTTTGTATGGCTTACTGGGTAGTTTATCCTATTCTGAATCTCAGAAGTAATGGGTCTTCCGTCCCTTCTATGCCGTAAATCTTGTTAAACTAACTTCCCCCGAGACTTATTGCGACAATTAAATCACTAATTTTCTTTTTGAAATGCAAACAGCTTTAGAATTAATTATACTTAAAATTTTCTATTTAACTGTGCGTTTTATTGTGAGCGCGTATGCCTTCAAATCAGAAGATGGGCTATAAGTCTCGTTACATGAAATTAAGCACTCGAACGAGCGTTTATTTCATCATGGACGTTTTAAAAAATGTATGAACACGGTTTTTAATAAGACATACTTGCTTAAATCGTAGCGTTAATATTATATCTAAACGAAAACTGGGTGCTACACAACATAAACTGAACATTAAATACGGCATTGGATTTACGTGCTCCCTTATTTCCATGCGTACGAGAGAAAATAAGCGTGAAAATATTAAACGGATGAAGTGAGCTCGGGTTCCGTTTACGATCGATTAATTAGAGTGATCACGATAAAATCCGGCTGGCAATGAATAATGGGCCTTCATGCAGCGGTCGTGGGAGTGGGGATTGATGTCTTTATCCTGATGAGGACTCGCCTCTTGAATACTCTCCGCTGCCATGCCACGTGCCCAAGTTAGGGGGCTAGTGAGGTGACGAAGGGAGGGGAAGAAATGTAGGGGAGGCAAGGAAAAAGGCGTGGGAGGGAACCAACCGCGGGCACTGCCGCACTGTCCCTCCGCAGACAGGCAGCCGCCAGTCACGTTCATTGCGTGTGCGACACGGAATTCGCCAAGGGTCGATATACTTCCATTGCTGAAATTCTTGGAAAGGTGCGAGAGAAAAAGAGAGTTTCACTGGTCTGGACACGGAGTGAGAAAAGTTGAACGAGCGTAGATGCTAACCCTTGTTTTATCATCCATCCTTTACGTACAACATTCTTTGGCGACCCTTCGTACGTGTGACCCACCATTCATAAAACACCTGATATGGCGGGATATTTGTTGACGGAGTAGGCGTTTGGCTTATGCATAATTGCTACTCTTAATTCAGTCTACTTTTCAGAAATGTCTGCGCTGGATTATTTTCAGGTATTGAATTCTTTAAGAGTAAACAATTCTTTCCTATAAAGTGATGGGGCTGATTTATGATAACATTGATTGGCTATATAATGTATTATTGCTCTGCCTTTTCAAGCAAACCCTTAAATGTACCAATACATGGATAATTCGATTTCTTAGGCAATTAATTCTCATTCGAATTTGTTTTAAGCTGAACAACATTTTCATTGCGTGCTGATCTCATTTCTAAAATTTTCTTTACAAAGTAAATGCTCGATTGACAATTTAATTTCTTATCCTTGATCTTATTCCCCCCGAACAACACTTATTTTCATTTGAATAATACGTACATACGTATAGCCATACACACTTGCATAGATAAACGTCACGAAAAGCTAATAAAAAGGAAGTTAAGGGCACCAAAATTGAGTAAAGGTAAATGAATATATTCCATGCAAGGATTTTTACTGAATTATGTTTACAAAAAATTACCTTGTACAGGAAAAGTTTCTGTAACAGAAAAATATTGAGCAAAAGAGCTGGAGACTTAATAATATATAAAGCAAAGAAGCAATCGTGGAACGATACGGTACAATTAAAACAAAAAATTCTCTGTCGTTTATATTGGTAGGCAAAGGAAACAATTGTGTAGGAAAACTTCAGAGGAGAATAAATTAGTGGAAAGTAAGATAGCTGAAATAAAACATAGTATGACTTGACGATAACTTTGTGATTCCAAAACCATGGTCATGTAATATAATTTTAAAAATTCTTAGCTTATGACTTATATAAAATAACTGTTTATGTGATTTCTATAGCCATAAACGCTTGATCAAACCTTACGCAAAGTTCAACCACTAAGTAGCATCCGATCACTGACGTTATCTAAAGCTTAACGATCGCTCAATTACCAATGAAATGCTTGCAAGATTTATTTAACAGTTTTACGGGTGTAGAAATTTTATTTCATATAATATCGACAAACGTTGAGGAAGGAATAAAGGAGAAGGAAACGGCCAAGGATTGAATTGAGAGCGTAAAGAACCGGAGATTACTAAAACAGTGAAGAAAAGAGAAGTCGATTGAGAAATGGAGAGGGAAGCGTAAAAACTAAGGAAGATATCGTACTGAAGAGAAAGGAAGGTAATAGCAGGAAGATGGTGAAATGTGAGATGAGGGGACGGAGGAATAGTAGGAAAGGAGATGATGTATATGGCTTTGATACTAAGACGGGAGGCTGAGTGTAGAGTAGGAAGAGGATGAGGAAGGGGGAAGAGGTAATGGCCGTCCTTGACCCTGTTCATCGCTGTGTCCCATCGAGGTCAGCCGAAGGTGGGGAGGGGCCCGAAGGGGGCACGGCACGCGAGGCTGTGACACCGCGGCGGCTGATTCATGGGTAGACCAGACAATAATCTATCGCTCTCTCTCCCCTCTATATCTATATAAAGCGCCATTTTTGTTCATCAGGCTTTTGATTAAGCGATGTCCTTAGGAAATCCAGCTGTGAGAGTAACTTGACTACGACCATGTCTTTCGCCCGCATCTCTGCAATGATAATGACTAAAGGCTCATCCTATCTCCAATTCGATTAAATTTTACTTAGTTTAGTTTATATTTATTCCACAGATATCGATTTGGTGGATGCGTCGCATTACGTATTACATCAACTTTCTGCAAATATCAAATGTTGACAACTGCAGCAAAAGAGCTATTGTTTTGTAAATATACTGCTGTTCAACTAGAACTATCGAGCTCGCCTTACGGATAAAATCAAATTCACCGAAAGTAGATTCTAAGAAAGTACTTTTTAGAATACACTTTCGGTGAATCACCAATGAAGACGGCTGCATTGTGGCCAAAGCTTACATAAAATTTTTCATAACCTTGTTATTATTGAATATACCTAGAATTGATACTTCTTTTTTCAATTTTCATTCTTCTTGAAGATACTACAGTATTAAATTCTTTTATTTATTTAAAAAATCAATATTGGTTCCAAAATTTTGGAATATAAGTCTAGTGTTTATAAGATATGTGATGAGTTTTTTTAGGATATGAGGTAAAGACGTTATTCCACCATTAAAAATTAAAACCTGCCAATACTTCAAACTGTTTCAAAAAACTTGAATTACGCCAACTTTGATTTCCAATTTTTACATATTTTATCATTTATTATTTAGTGTAAAAACGTTCGCATAAAATCTATAGTAAAACACAAATATTATAATATTATATTTGCTAGCAACAATCGTTACAATGCAGTGATTTTTTTTAAACCTAAGCAGGGTTGCTGAACAAAAATACTTAGGAAACGATGGAAATTGTAATTTTTTTATTGATGAAACTGTCTTGTAGTAGAAACTTTTAACTCCATTTTTTTGGTTAAAAAAAAAAGGCACGATATCTATCAAGGAAAGATAAATAAAAAAGAAAGCACCGGCCGGAATAAGGTCACGACAGTTAATAAATAAAATAATAGCATGCACGTGCAAAATGTTATGAATGAGGAGGTTTCACAAAAGAGAATGAAGGGGATATTAAACGCCAAAAAAGAAAGGGAGGTTGGGTTGGGGTACAACGCTACGATGGTGGGGAGATTATCACGTTCTCTCAATGACAGAGAACGTGTTGGGAAAGGCGGAGGGAAGGGGAGATAGAGGATAAGGTGAGGGTGAGAGGCGAAGCAGGAGGAAGTAAGAGAGAGAGAGAGATAGCGGATGTTACGAGTTGAGCGAGAACGAGAGGGAGGGTACGAAGGGATTGGTGGAAAGGGAAAGGAAGAAAGAAATATACGCAGGGTAGAAAAATCAGAGGATAGAGGAAAACAGGACAGAAAGGGAGGGAAAGCGAAATGGGGAGTATGCGGAAAGGGTGGCAAGAAGGACGAGAGTGTTTGGTGAGGGTTAGTAGAAAAAAGCGAAAGGAGGGGAAGGCAGGCCGAGATGGTTTTTTTTTTTTTTTAGAAGGAAGAAAGGGCCGAAAGAAGGGAGAGTGAGAAAGGCCGAATGGGAGTCTAGTTGGATTAAATTGCGCACAGGCACGACATAGTGACGATCCTTTGCTCTGATTGGCGGAAAGGCGTCAGGTTGGCTCAGGATTCACGTCGCCGCTTTCCGTAGCTTTCGGAAGCATTAAAAAAAAGCAGTAATGGATTAATTTTTAAAAAATTTTATGTGACCTAGACATGAATTATATAAGTGGGGTTTTTAATTTTAAGATTTTCCGATCTATATTTTAAGTGGTAATTCTAACTGGCTTGATTGCGGTAACTGATCGAGTATATTTTTAGGATTACTCTTTTATAATCCATTCATTGTAATTAAGGTAACATCTTAAAATAGACAATTTAAAATTAGTTTTGTGTATTCTAAATGACTGAAAATAAAAAACAAACATATATAAAGGGAAAACATTTTTTAGGCGCCAATAGATTCCATATTCTGAAGACGGAATAAACTTCCTTGGAAGATAAATATTCCATTAAATTCGTTATAACTTATTCCTCCCATCTGTATAAGTAGTAAGCAAAAAACTTAATGAATGCCTTAATAAATGTCGAATTAATCATAAAAATTATGGGTGATTTATAGTCCTTATCTCACGTCATTAAATAATAACTTAAAGGATTTAAATACCCACTTGTTACTTACGATGGTTACTGTGTAACTCAACTTAATTGCAGTCATTATGCAGAACTTGGGTTTTTTTAATCGGCTGCAATATAAGCGCTTTAAAAAATGTTCAAATAGGTTTTCCAGTACACTTCTGACTCTACACGAAATGCGTGAGTAATTCTTCAATATCTTATCATTAAAAATATTCACGCAGGAATACCGCAGATTTGAATTCTATCATCCTTATTGTAATGTAAATCGGAATAAGCAATTTATTTTTCGCAATTAAGCTCCATTGGCGTATTATTTTAATTATGCATGTACACGGACGTTCGTACCATAAATGTTTGCACAAACTTCAATTAAAATCAGAAGAAAAATGGTGCTGCTGCTTTTATTATTATTATCATCTAAAATATTACATAATTTTTAAGTTTAGATTTTGTTTTTAATAGACAATGGTTCAACACTGTTTCCCTTTAGCACCTTTAAATTTTTGCAGCCAATGGTGGTCACATTTATCTTGTCTTTCATCTAGTCTCAAACTCGTGGCCTGTTTGTTTATTTTATGCAGCCCTCTCAATGATATTATTCTAATTACTAGAGGGCAAGCCCCCTGCTCGCAGACGCTCGCCACCCCCCTCCTCCCCCTTTAATCTCTGTTTCATCGTTCCTACCACGTATCTATTGGATTTAGATTAGTTTAACGGGAATATGTTTTGAATATGAGTTTAATGAATATATTTTATAAGGGATGTATGTTTGGCTTTTAATAACAAATTAAGGAAAATAGTTGAATAATTCGATAAAAAATAAACTTAGAGGGCTGAAATTCCCGGAGATTAAAAATGGCTGAGGTAAAGAGAGAGAAAGACAAGCAGAAATAAGATTTTAGTAATATAGATAAAAATATAAATAACATGAATACTACGTTCTATTTATTTGCATCAAATTCATATCTTCGGTCATTTCAAGTAAGTTTTAATCTTATTTTCGATCTTTAAGCCTTTATTTAAGTGCATATGCACGGAAATTACTGAGGACAACAACACCGGTAACCATGGAATCTTATTGTTGAAATGTTAAAAAATATACCAAAACTCGAGTATAAATTCAAAATATGAACGAATTCGAATGAGAACCGTCATTCATTTTGACGTGTTTTAGCGCAAATTTCGCGACGATACCTTAATTTTAAGATATTTTAAAGAGTAAAAGAATGAAAGCCTTCAAACCAAAAAGGTGATTTTTACGTGTTATCTTATGGGAAACGAAATTCATCCTCTGGAGTCAAACCCGTGACCTTTTTCGAAATTTTTAGTCATAACGTCAAGGTTCATGAACACTTAAATCCTGAGAAATTTCAGGCTTATGAGTTTATTTCTAATCGAGTTATTCACAAATTAGAGCGTTACGCATCATGATGGCCATCACGATTTTATAATATAGAGAGATATAATTCGGCTCGGCCCAGAGTCGAATAATTTTTTTAAATTTAAAGATTTAAACATGTTTTAGTCCTTTTGAAGTGTAACTTTTTCGTTTTTCGCCGGCGTACGATTTGAGTTTGAGACCCCTGATATAATGATACGTCTGATGAGGGCTGGCGAATATTCATTTTTTAAAAATATCTATTACTAGCAGAATTTCCCGTTGAATTTCAACGGATTTAGTGAAGCTACTACAGCACAACAAAAAACTCTTTAAAATATACATATAGTAGATACTTTTTAGATTACAATTAGCTTTTCTTAATAATTAATCATATTTTCTTGTAACAATCCGTTTCCGAGCCTATTGCATTCAAATATAACGATAATTTTATTTCCTGTCATATTAATTTCGCCAAATTCATTTCTTGAGTAATTATGCCTATGAAATGTTTACATTTATTTCTTGAAGGAAGAAACCCGTGAAAAAGCAACGTACAATTGTCCATGATTGAACACTGACTGGTAAATGTACATCAGATACGTGAACCTATTCACGTTAATAAACATTATAATGTAGAATTTAATTATTTTACTTAAAAAATGTAAGCTTCCAGTATTCAATAGACGAAAGAAGGTTCAATTACTTTCATCAATAAACGTTAATCAGTATCTATTTGCGTTGCTATCCATAAACATCGATCGTTTCGTTGTTTAAACAAAAGTGCGAATCGAATAACTCTAAACTTTCATCTACTTGTAAGCTTCACTGAAGCTAATTGAATCGGAGGTAACAATGACGGCAGCCTTGGTTACGCCCGGAAAGAGCACGAAAAATCCACAAAATTTCGAAACATAAGGCGTATTTCTAAAACCTTCGACCGAGTAACATGTAAACTTCGCAGGAATAAGATAGTATAGAGTTTTATTCGTCGAATAAAGCAAAAACGAAAAACATTGATCCATATTTACGTATTTTTATGCTTGAAGGAAGAAAACCTTGCAAGTCAAGAAATGGATTCATACGTGTTATCATATGGAAAAATGTTAATCCCCTATATTGGCAGCACTGATTAATCCCGGTTGACCAAACCTTGACCATTCACTAAGTTAGGATGTAAGGAAGAATCGTACCAAATTTGGTTATTCTAGCTTTTATCGTTTCGGAGGAGTTCCATGAACAAACACAAACCAAGAAACACACGCTTCAAAATATATTATAGTAGATAACATTTTCATTTCATTCAGTTACTTCGATACGTCTAAAAAAATTCGACATAAATTAGTTTCATTTGTAGTATTCTTTATCTGCGCTAATGTTCTGTTTGATGGCCAAGTGCACTTGAATGTGTTGCTAGATGTATTTTTTAAATATTCGACTGCCCCGCATCTTACCTTCAATTTATTCATTACAACCATTATATCAGCAAAGCCGGCTATATTTTCTTCATGGATACGTCAAAATACATGGGTAATTAACCCTTTTTAGGCGCGTTTCGCTTCCAGCTTGAGCGCCTATTATCGTCGGTCTATCCGTCTGTCTGTCCGTCCGTCCACATGTTCGTTCTCGGCTTCTACCAAACGGATTTTCATGAAATTTTATATTAAGGACTTACAATCAAATATAATAAGAAAATCGCAAAAATGAATCACGTACGCCAATCAGGGGTACCACTTTACTGGTGATAAAAAAATCAACTTTCCGTCATATCTTGAAAAGTATTGCTCATATCAAAATATTTTCAAATAAAAGTTGTGGAACTGGTAAAGATGAGTATTTACTTTTCTATACATTTTTATCGTAGAAGTATTCGTTATCGAGAAAATCAAACAAAAATGTCTTAATTCGAGTTGAACTTTCTTGCATTGTTACTTCTTCATTGTTGCTAAAATAAACAATCTCACAAACAAACGTTTAATTTCCTTGCGTGTGCATGTAATATTATTAAATAGGAAGAAAATGGATTATTTATGATGAAGAAAAGAACTTTAAAAGGCTATTTCCCTTAAGTACAGGTATATGATTTCTTTCTGACACTCCATTGCACGAAACTCGCCCATTTGCGATACGTTGTACAATTTCCTAACTTGTTGTTAATATTTATTAATATTTAAATATTTTTATTAGATACATGTTCCTGAAATTTATATAAATCTTCAAGGAAGATGTCGACACTGCCTCCTTCTCTTAAGTTACATCATGTACTTTTGCGATTGTTTCTACATAAAAAGCAGGTAAATCACGAAAAATAGCTGTTTTCCGGGAAATTAAATGCTCTCGCTTGTCTTCTTTTGTTGCAAATCGTTTCGTAGCAATTGATGTCTCCTTTTTGTAACTAAAGTTTAAAGGGCATTAAATATCTATAAATAACTATTGTTTGATGATATGGTACACACCCAATTGTACCCCACGTGTGTTCATTTATTTTTTATTCGTGGAGGCTAATACTATTTTAAGACAACTTATTCAACATATTATCAAAATAGTTATTCTATAAAAATAAGAAAAGTCGAGTTTGGACAGCATCTGTCACCATAATGGCTCAAAAGGAGATCCGGTCAAAAAACAAAGTTAATTGCATTAAAACTGAACATACTAAGTATCAAAGTAAACTAATTTTTATACGAGCCTTTAACGTAAACAAAAAATGAACAGCGGAGAATTACGCATAGATTTATGCTCTTTTTTATATGTTTATTTATGAAATGATTTTATTATATCAATTGATACATGATTACTTCCTGTGTATCTCAACTCGAGACATTAGTGTATGAATCTTTATCGCTTCATTTTTTTTATTTTTAAGAGACCCTTCTATAGTAATCGGTAATATATATAAAAGCTTTATTCTGTCCCTTTGTCACTCCCTCTGTTACGCTCTGAAACAGCAAAAATATTCAATGTGGACATTAATTTGAAAAAGTTCGTTTTCTTATAGTAAATTCCATACTGAATCGCATTATGTATGTTTAAAATTTCTGAAAAATCAGCAACTACCTTAAAAGTTTAAAAAACTTGAAATTTTTCTATTCCGCGTGTCATCCTTTATTAAACATAAAACATTATATCTCGGCTTATATTGATCAAAAAATGTCGTGTTTTTATATAACTTCCTTAATGATTCCTAATGACGTTCCTGTAACTGAAAACCATATAAAATTTATTGTGCCTTTAAAAATTTAACAAATGTGACTTTCATCTCAAATTTTTAGTCGAGACATGAAAAAGTTGATATTCGACAAATTTTGTTTCTAATTGGTTTAGGTGGGTAAATCATTCGAATGAAACGTTTGGAAATATTGAAATGCTTTTGAAAAAGATTCAATATAAATAACTTTAATAGTTTTCATAATACTGATTTTTATATGAAAGCGCGGTCAGGCAAGCGATCCGTACGTTGTTGGCGGGAAAGAGATCGTTGGCTGACGTTTCTAAATAACATTCATAATTAAATAATATAGCAATATCCTATAGCCATAGAAAGTTAGATCTATAGCAACCCAGTATTGCTCACTTTGCAATTTTGTCTCTATCGGTAACGCGTGATTTCTCGAAATTATGTCATTTACAGAAGCCCATCTGCAATTTTTCGGCTATATACTTCCTGTTTTGATTACCATTCAATGTAATTGATTTCAATTACTATGATAAGCATAAATAACTGTATGAAAGCACGGATAAATGCTTTTAATTGAAAAGGGTAAAAGGGTTAGGGCTTTAATGGTCAATTATCCTTCGGTTTCTTATCAATAAAACCCCGTCATTTTATGACGGGCAATATTCTAGTAGGTTAAAATATTTCTTATAACTAGATCCAAAAAGGCATCTCGGAATGTAGACGGTAGCATGTGATCTCTGCAACTTACGCGGATATAAACATGCCATTGAATTGGAACCCTGTGACTTCAAACGACAACCAGCGCTAGTAGGCTTCTCAGTATAAATCACAAAGCAAGTGAGGAGAGAAACCCGATGGCGGCATTAGCGTACCCTTAACGAGAAGCACCAAGGGGACCAACGGCTTTACGTCCCTTACGAAGGACGGATCGCTGATTTGCGTGTTCTCCTCTTAGCCACGCAAATATAGGGCCGGGAAATCTCAGAAAAAAATCCTACTTTCGCATGATTCGTACCCGGTTCGCACCGGGTATGCTAAGCGTAGCAGGCCAACGCCCTCACCACTACGCCACGGCATCCCCAAATATAAACAGCGATAGTAACGCAATGGTTAGAAAAGGGTGAGGAGTGAGGTGCCAGATTAAAAGAGTAAGAAGAGAATCATGGAGAATTAAGAAAAGGGGGGGAGGGAGGTGAGTGAGATGAAGTAGTACAAGTTTTTCTGGAAAGATCAGGTAAGTTAAGGAGGGAAGTGTGGGGCAATGCCCATCGGAAGACTTTCCCGCTGCCACACGCAGTCTTCCCGCGTAGAGAGGTTTGAAGTTGAGAAGGCAGAGAGAGAAGATGGCAGGGAGGTTTGGGATAGAAGAAGGGAAATGGAAGAGGTAAGAGAGGAACGGGATGGGAGGGGGGGGGAGTTGGAGAGAAGGGGCAGCTGGAATCCGACATCAATTTCAGGTAGGCGCCTACCTGGGCCAAAGATAGGCAGGGAAGATGCGGAAGGATGAAGGGAGTTAAAGTGGGAAAAGGAAGGGATGAGAGTGATGGGCAAGAGGTGGTTAGGGACAAAGAGGACCTGATATAATGGACGCGGCGGGGGGTGAACTCTGAAGGGCGTATCGTATAATCGAGATGGGTACACCCATTACAAAATTTTAGGAGAGTTTGATTGCCGGCAGCTTAGCATAGAATATATTTAGTAGGTATCTGGAAGCTATTTTTAGAATGGAAACAGTGCCGGAAGAATATTAATGCTTAGGTATTTATCAGAGGAGAAATCTCTCGAGCCATATTAATAACCGTAATTATTTTCAATATATGTATAAGAAACTTTGAATAATGATTAATGTGTAATTCAAAAAGTTCTTCAAAGATAAATACTTTTTTCTCATGGAAAAATAAGAGAAAATATACAGTACAATGTCCAATAACCAGTAACCTTCCTACTTAGAGGTTGCCAGTATTTAGTTTTTCCATACACACAAACACACACTAGAACTCTGTTATAACGACCTCGGTTAATACGACAACTCAGATATAACGACATATTCTTCAGGTGCCATCCCCGTTCCTACAATAATGCAATATATCCACCTCGGTTATAGCGTATTAACGCACTCGGTTATAGCGGCAATGGAAGTTAGTAAGTAACAAATATTTGTATGCGTATGCACAGGGTCGGCGCAACACATTTTTGTATGTGTGGGTGAGAAGAAGAGAACAAATATCATATAAATGTCATTAAATTATTCAGGTTTTATTATTAATTTTTGCTGATTGCCAATACATTTAAGGACCAAAGGCAGCCTTTTGACCGCACGGGTGGGGAGGGATCCAACAGGGGAAACTCTTTACTCAGTGTGGTTCGCACGAGCCGTTTTCTAAAACCAAGTCAGTAGTCGTCAATTTCAATGAAACAACACTAACATAATGGTTAGCCGAGATGAAGGTAGAAAGTTTTAAAAGTTATAAAAATATCAATTCATATGCAGAAATCGACCATGATTTTATAAAAACAGAAACTCAAGCGGACCTAGACATCCCGAGGGAGATCGTGGAAGGGCAACATAGAAAGTGTAGCGAAGAAGAAGATGAAGAAATGGTTGAGGATCATGACGAACCAGTTCCAGCGTTTAATGAAGCTATGCAAGCAATAAAGTGATATTTTATGAATCGAAGGAAACATAAAAAAGACATTTAATATTATTTACTGCATTGAGGAGGACCTCGAAAAACATTTCAAGTTGGCACATACGACACAAAAAATATCAGATTATTTCACTAATCATTAAAAATATTTTTATTTTGTTTTATGTACTTATTATATCATAATATAATCTACTATGTATTATGTCATACTATAATATAATGTTTAATGTACTTATTAGATCATAATATAACATTTAGGATTTAAAAACTAATTCTATGTACCCATGCACCTCAGTTATAACGACAATAAATTTCCAGTCTCTTGAATGCCGTTATAACAGAGTTCTACTGTGTGTGTGTGTGTGTGCCCAGTGAGCACTTACTGGAAGGTGAGCCGCTGGAGAGAACTATTTGTAGACGTTGTTGGAGCTTTCGGGATGATCCCTTCGACAGCACAAGAGAGGCACAACTGTATCTATTGTGCTGACTAAGGGATCATTCCGAAAGTTCCAACGTCTACAAATGTGTCTCTCCGACGCCCCAGCGGCTCTCCTTCCGGTAAGTGCTCACTGGGTTTCCTTCAACACCTAGTTGCCCTAAATATATATATAAATGCTTAAAGAAAAGGAAAGGTAATAATAAAGGTGGCAACAAGGTGTTGGAGGAAGCCCAGTGGACACTTACCTAAATTGTAGAGCCGCTGGGCGTGCCGAAGACACACATATATGGAGCTTTCGGGCTGACGCCCTTATTCAGCGATGGAGAGACATGTACATGTTACATTTATATATACATATAAACTTACGGAAGAGGAAAGGTAAATGAGGATATTTAGGGCAACTAGGTGTTGAAGGAAACCCAGTGAGCATTTACCGGAAGGAGAGCCGCTAGGGTGTTGGAGAGACACATTAGTAGAAGTTATTGGAGCTTTCGGGATGATCCCTTCGTCAGCACAAGAGAGACACAACACCTAGTTGCCCTAAATATATATATATATATATATATATATATATACACACACACATATATATACACACACAGACACAGGGCCGTGCCCAGACATTTTGCCGCCTGAGGCGAGATATAATATGGCGCCCTCTGGCCACGCTGGCCTTATGAATTTATTTTGATAGGTTTTCATTTTTGTCAAATTTTGGCGCCCCCCTTCGAGAGGCGCCTGAGGCGGTTGCCTCGCCGCCTCACCTATCGGCAAGGCCTTTGTGTGTGTGTAAATAATCATTTCCATATATATTGCCTTATCTGGGTCACGAAAAAACGCCAATATTTCTTCCTTCTGCTTCTCGAGATCATAAACGGTTGAGCTACCAATGCGTTAATGTTCGCACAACTTCCAAACAGAAGTGCTATAATACGCTATGCAGACCCAAACACAGCCGAATCACAAATAAAATAGCACACTGGCTCGGAAAAAGATCGGGTAGTCATAGAAAAAGTCCGGAGTCGAATTAAAGTGAATTTGTTTGCCGTAACCCGCACGGAATTTCAGTTAAATATTATATATTAATTTTTTCAGTGTGCATGCATATGCCATACGCCAATGTAAGTAGAAGAAATGCGTTTACACACTCACGGTATCCACCAAATAGGCCAATTAGGTCTTTTCGTATTTTTAGGTAAAGAATTACGAGGTATTCCTTTTTCTCTTAAGTAACTAGGTTCGAGTACGAGTAATTTTGGTGTTTGTACGTGCCATGCAACAATGCGAAAAAGAGGAAAACGTATAAGAGCATCATCTTATTTTTATTACGTATTACGTTATTAAAAGAAAGTGAAAACACGTAAAAAAATACATAATATAGTGATTAAAAATTAATTACTTTATAAGCGGATGAAAAACCAGCCACAAATGGCGACCACGACAAAGTGGGGGTAAATAACTGCTCAAACCAATATAAAAAGGTACCAATCACAACTGACAGATTCTCCCCCTTCTAGGGTATGGGCAAACTTTAGAGGGTGTGGTGACTTCAGCTGAGAGAGCGAAAGATAGCTCCTTTCACAATGAACTATACTTTACAGTATAGTTCATTATGAATGCATATGGACATTAATATTCTTCTCAAAATTAGATAGATGGGCGAGGGTGGCGATAAATAATGCGCGATCGTTTCTTGACGATCAATAAAGAGGGTAAAAACTGTCTCCTTGGAGAAAGGTCTTCATATCGATCTAATGTGGGAAAAGAATCATTGTGTCGCCGTAGAAATGAATCCGGTATTCTTTTCCCAGATGAGGATGGTTAAAAGTTTTTCCACGCCCGGCCGCAATGAGAGCAGCAATTCCGGTTTTTGGACACAGAGCTTTTGGACTTATTAACGTATTACTTAAATTAATGCTGTACAAGTGTCTTTCACTTTAGGCAATATGTATTACATAAAATAAAGAATATAAAATTATACAGGCAAAAGAGAACTAAAGATTAACATTTGCTTTGTATTTTATTAGGAAAAATATAAAAATTACATCGATTACTTGTAAACATGACGACACTCAAATTTTCATACGTTCTCCAATTAAAATTATTTGATTTAATTTATTTTATTAATTTTGTTTTCAAGATATTACATTATGAATCCAATGTGTTTGCAGAAAATTAGTAATAAATTAAGAATGTCTATAGCGGGAGGAAACGACACAATTTAACCCAATCGTAATGGGGGAGAGATAGGGAAAATAAAGGGGGAGGAAGAAGGGATAGAGGTAGAAATGGAGAATAGTGAAGTAGAAACGAGGCAGTAAAAGACGGAAGGGGTTCACTTGAGAGGGTGTGTTATGAGAATCAGAGGCTGAAGGAGTGAGACGGCGGGAAAGCTAGAAGGAATGGAAGGGAACTATGGAGATGGTAGCTATGGAGGGTGATAGAGGGGTAGGAGGAGTTGTGCGTTAGGTAGGAAGAGGAACTCATATGACGCGGTTGTCTTTCAACTGCCACAAGCACGTGAATGGGAAAGGCACTGCATAATCAAGGGTCAACCAAGTCACCGGTTGGGGTCGTAGCCGCAAGGGTCTCCAGGAAGGAGTAGATGGAGGATTAGGGATTGGGGTGGTGCGAGGATGGGATGAAACAGGAGTCCACTAAACGTGTGTGTCGAGGGGAAAAGGGTTTAGGAAAAGGTGGAGAATAATTAGGGCCCGGTGCGAGCCACCATCTGGGGATAGCCATGCTGTCTTCGGTTCGACTTCCCACCACAGGGTGGTAATTCCACACAGCAAGCCATATTTGAATATCTGATGTTCTAAATATAACTTTATTTTCGGTTAGTAACCATTTGTATCTAGCACCTCTGCCTCGAAATATAAATGTTAGTTTTAATGTCTTTGTGAAAAGATGCCGTAATTATTTTTGAAATACTTCAATACGCGATACATTAATTTTTTTCTCAGCAGTCGACGGTTACAGAAAATAATGCTATACGTGTGATAATTTAAAGCAAATAGTGAACAATTAATATAATTAAAGGATACGAAGAGTCGATAAAGTGATTTTGTGCGTTTCGTATTTGTCATTATATAGTTTTTCTAAAAATGAAAAGTCACCTCAGAAATATGCATTACGATCATTGAAAATAAACTATCCTTGATATGCATTTGGTTATCTAATGATAAATTACCATTTGAGCAATGCTTCAAATTACTGTATATGAACAATTCGCTTAAATAAAATTTCTGAGCTTCAGCATGTACTCGGAGCCTTCTTAAAATGATTCATGCTCAAGTCATATACACCAACAGTTATAAAAATCCCTCATCTCGGTTCAAAATGAGGCATGGTCTTTTGGGACTAAGGGCATGCAAGGGGTATGAGGTTAGGTTCCCATGGAGATGAGACCGAGAGAATGGGATGAGGTGGGTTTAAAGGCCAGGTGCCAGGTGAGAGCGAATGAGGACCCCTACGTAACAGGTAGTTTTTTGTGCCCTCTTCTCGTTTGCGGTCGGGTTGACAGGGTGCCCACGGAAGAAAAGAGGAGAGGAATAGAAGAGACGCCATCTTACGGCCGACACCTGTCACCCTTCCTTAGGTCATATTCCACATTTCAATCATACTATATACCAAGAAACGCCGACGCGAAATATTTCGATTATTTGAGAGGGAGAAATTCATTAAAGGAAAGTACAATCAAGATTTAAATAAAGTAAAAACAGATATATATATATATATAAAGAATCTGTAAAATCGCATATCTTTTTACAAATATTGGAAGACAATTGGTGGCACATTGGTGAAATCTTTCGCAGTGAATAAGATAACCCATAGAATGGATAAATATTTTTTAAAGAAGAAAATAAATGATGGTCACGGCGTGGAACGCATTTTCAACAAGGAGCATAGTAATTTTTTTTTTAATTTATAGATTCACAAACTATACCCACAAATACATCCCATTTCTCAAATAAATCAGCCAATTTAAAGACGAATTACAATATCTATTTCAGGTTGGTAGTGCAATATCTCATCAAATAATTATAACTTCTACGCAAAAATTACATATATAAGATTAACGGAAGGTGAGGTAACTGCTACGCTATTCAGCAAGTCATGTGACGCGGGAAAACAATTAATTCATTTACAATTGTATTTTAAGAATTGACTACAGAAAACATTATCTGAGTAAGCATGAAATTCCAAATGTTCATCAATTCAACGCCAGAAGTATACTAATTAATATTAAAGGAACGTCATGTTTATCTTTGAGATACAGCAGTTAATAATTGAATGATGCAGCAATTCATCTTATAAAAATAAGAAAAAACAACTGGGAGGAAATCAGAATAAATATGATTCAAAGCTACATATAACCACATTAACATTAAGGATAAGAGTGAATTTAAAAATGAAGAAACTCGAATTACTGAAATACAAAATTGTATGACGATGAAATTGCATGAAAACATTTACTAAGGGAAACTGATGAAGAGAAATAGCATTGCAAGGTGAAGATCACAAAAATTTTATCATAATATATTTCGTCATAATGTATACGATAATAAAATTGGAATTTAGACGTTAAGTAACCAGAATGTACGTAATAACAAAGCCATAGGTAAAATTATTGACATTGAAAGAAGCACTAATATTTCTCCATTACTTTATGTAAGTCAAGAATGTAGAATTCAAGATGTAACCGAATCGCGCACCTGGTTTAGTATTGTTCTTGAATTTTTTCAGCCATAAGACGAGCTCGGTATTTCTCTGTAAAACTTTATGTAATAATAATAAAATGTGGATGCATAAGATAATTATGAAGAGGGTGGAGAATAAAAGGGGAGAATCAAAAGAAAATGCTATTGGTGTGGCTATACGGTCTTTTTTCACCATCACAATAAAAAACTAAATAATTCACATTGAGACTACAATTACAGGCAACGATTCATTTAATAGAGGTGTTACCCAGAAAGATAATTATGAGCTGAAGAGTGGGTTGAGTTCGAAATTCGAATTTAGGGTTTTTGTTGATAATCTTAAAAGGTTTAATTTCATATCTGCCTACAGTTAAACAGCACATATCTTTTCGTATTGTTGGAGAAATCGTTTTGTTTTTATGATAACTCTAAATACTGAATACCAATTTTTTTTAAATATTAAACATAAAACATGCTGCACTCGTTCTAATATTATTCAAATGAAAAAAATTAAAAGAGAATAACGTTTTGGAAATTAAATTGGTCAACTAAAACTGTTTAAAACCTTATCACACCACCGTACTCTTCATTGCGGTTAAAATAACATAATATACGCTCTATATTTGTTGAGTTATAGAATTACACACATTCACGCAAGCAAGCAAGAAAGTGGCTTCTATATATATTTGATAGATTACCTATGTCTAATTAGACTTATGTAGGCATAAAACTGCGATCTCCTACGGAATCCCACATAAAAGAAGACGGCCCTGGAGTCACTTGGTCTTTAGCGCTAAAGTGGATGGATATTTTGTAAAGTTATTGTTAAATTTGTATCGTAATGTGAATCATACGCGCTAAAACATTTAATTTTGAAGTTGAATTAAGAAATCAGACAATTTAAATTCAAACTATTGTGTCCTATAATAATAGTTCCCAATGAAGTTTTTATGACATTGTAAAACAAAAGCTGAGAAATGCAAAAGAGAAAAACAGAAAAATGTTTGTTAAAAAGTATTATCTATTAAATCTTACTTTTATGTATTTGATATTTCTTTGATGATGGTTTTTCATATTAATGTGATAGTTAGGGGAGATATAATAACGAGAGAAGATAGTGAAACAGTTTTGACCTTAATGTGAAGCCTATTCCTTTCGTAAGATTTACCCATTGGCTAGATCATTAAAACCGCTTAATATCTGGAAATACTGCAGTAATCGATTGATTTTTCCGTAATCTAAATACATCTGAATGTCACCCTTCTATGTAACAAACTATTTTTCTACAGAAAACAAATTCCGCACTAAAAGGTTGTACATTAAAAAAAAATGTATAATGGTTAAATTTAAATCATTGTGGTAGCAGTATAGTTTATTCAAAGTTGTATCAATTGACAAAACTAATCACTGAAATATAATAAAATCGATACCTTGAAGTTATAGGGTTAACTGACGTATCTAATTGTAAATAATAATCTGCAAATTTCTTTACAAGATCTCTCATTACATTCCTCTCTTATTAAAAGATAACCCTGCGTATTTAACGTAACTTCCAAAGTATCTTCATTAAAACTTGTTTGCAAGAATTTATTGAGAAAGTACAAAATTGTTGTCTAACATGAAACCATGTTGACGAAGCTTAAATTCTTTAGAAAGTTAGGCCGCTCTCCCACTGGGGCGACGCGACCACGATCCGACTTTAATCTAAAAGTCGGATCGGATGGGTCGAGGCGACCAGGCAACTAGAGTTTCTCCCACCAGCGCGTCCTAATGTATTGGAACTTAAAGGAAAAACGGAAAACTAAAAGACAGTGGTGGGTGCATCCATACATTCGAAACTACGTAAATTGTCCAGTTTTGTGGTTGTACTAAAAGAACTTTTAAAATACGATCACAAATTTAAATCTTTCTATCGGATGTCTAAAGATAGTTTTAATGAGGTGGTGAAAAAAGTGAGTTCGCTTATTCAGAAACAAGATACACACTTCAGGAGCAGCGTGGGCGACGAGGAAAGATTATTAATAACACTCAGGTAAATTTCAAGTTTCAATTTCGTACTAAAAATTACAAGAAATTGTCTCACGAAAACAGTCCTTAAATTTTTCCACTTTTCTTTACAGTAAACTATTGTAAAAGAAAAAACACTTTTCAAAATCCACGAACTTAAATTTCTATTTCTTAAATGTATAATGCTCATTTGTGCTACTTGAAGTTATTATTGTTTTATGCATTTGGCAACAGGATGTACCTATTCAGCGCTTTCCTTTTACTTTGCCCGATGAAACAATACAATAAGTAAAATTGTCTCTGAAACTATATACGAGCGCAATCTGGGAATGTTTACAGGAGGAATATATGCCAATGCCTAGCACCGATCAGCGGAAATTAATAGCAGATTGATATCAAGAACTACGGAATCTCCCACATTGTGTGGGAGCAATCGATGGTAAACATATTAGGATACAAAAACTTTCTGGATCTGCTAATCATAACTATAAATCCTATCATCCATTTGTGTTAATGGCGTGCAGTGATGCTGATGGGAACTTTACTATGATCGAAGATGGCTTTGCTGATACGAATAGTTATGGTGGAATTTTTCGAATATCTAGGATGGGTCGGTGGTTAGAGAGAGAAGAATTAAACTTGCCTACCCATAAAACATTACTTTGATGACGATGGACGTATTTACCCTTATTATTTTGTTTCAGACGAAGCATTTCCATTTAAAACATACTTAATGAGACAGTATCCAAAAAGAGCTCTAAACAACAGAAAAGGGGTCTTTAACTACAGGTTAAGCAGAGCCAGAAAAACAGTGAAATGCGCTTTTGGTATGATGACTCAGCAGTTTCAAGTACTAATGAATCCCATTCGTCCAAATTTGGTTTAAATCGATCTTTGGTACAAAAGTTAAAGGAAATAATTAAATGTTAAAATTACTAATAGTAAACAAATACCCCATGTAGGCAAAATGACATGAAGTACAATTCTTCAAGTACCTTTTATAATTATATAAGCAGGGATGACGTTCAACTGCTTCCACTACTTGATAATAACCTGATCGTCGTTTTTCACCAATATTTGTTCGTGTAATTTACATCTAGAAACAAAAAATAAGGTACCGAACGGGCGCGATCACCAGGCGACTGAGCGGAGGCAACTGGCATGACCGATCGTAAGCGACGGGTCGCCGACAGGTTGCGTCGCCATCGCGTCGTAGTCATGCCAGTAGGAGGGCGCCCATAAAAAAGCACGTTTCAGATCTCTGAGGCGACTCGTAGGCGATTTTTACTGAGATCGGATCGTAGTCGCGTCGTCCAGTGGGAGAGCGGCCTAATCTGCAAATTTTCCAATCTTTTCTCGAGATACTACGGTCAGTGTTTCACGAAAATATAAATTTAATGTATAAACTTTTATCTAGTAGCAAAAGCCACATCGATAATTTCACTCTTGTGACTCATATAAATAACGTTTTATCGACTGAGGTGGCATTAATGTTGGCTGACAGGAGACCAAAATAGAACTTTTTTTATACAAGACATTTACGGCTCTCCTTGTCAAACAGCTTCTGGAATCCAACAATTCTTCCTGTTACATTCCAGAAATTTTTTAAATTAAGGCTTTCAGTCAAGTGCTTTACAACTACTATAAATAAAGTATCAGGCTCGAAATAAAAACGACCAACTCGTTAAGGAACAACTTTCCCACTCCCACTTCCCGCTGTTTTCATCGTTTTACCAACCAGCAGCCTCCTCTACATCTCCCTCTCCCACAGTTCCATGATACTTACTCTTTATTTTTCACATTCCCTCCTGTTCCTTCAACCCAATTCTCCCCTCATTCCCATCCCCGCAAAATAGATATTTTTGAGTTGTTTTTTACTTGCTGCTAACGTTAACCGTGAAAAATGTCGTATTTTACCACGCAAAATAAGTTACACTTATTAAAAATTTGCTTACATATCCGTGATTAAGGTATAATTGTCTTTATCTGGCAGATATATGACTGAATTATGTTTGTAATTATGTAATATTACCATATTAAATAATCAGCGGCCAAAATTCTTGAATAGTGTATTATAATCTGTATAGATAAATATCAAGAAATAGTCACGTAAATTTGTTGAATGACAAAAAGATACTTTCATTTTTAAATAAACGGCTCGACAGAGTCGTAGGTTTGTTACAAAGAACAAAGAAGAATACATAATGAAACATAAAAACTAAAACTTATTTAATAACTAATAAAAGTGTGTGCGCGTTGCGATGATATTCTTTCGTTATATTTGTAATTATTGCCTTTTATATGTGAATCTATTTTCATGGTAGTTTATTAGAATCTAGCAATGTCAACATCCACCGTAACCATTTATATAATTTTTCAAACGTAAAAATTTTTTGGCGTCATTGGAAATGTCCTCCAAACCGTTCATCATTAAACGCAAAAAAAAGGAGCGGAGATTACATCGAGATAGCAAAACCAATTTGCCGAGAAATTCAACAACAGAAAGTGAAAAAGTGATTGTTATGGTAGGCCATCCAGTTCACCAAACACTCGTTTTATATTTAGGACATTACATCACCCGTCGAAGACAAATCTTCTCACGAAGACAGGTGATACCCCTACGCACCCCCTCCCTAGGAGAGGCATCCACCACGCGCCACAACCAACTACAGCCCTCATTGGGGCCACCGCAATCGGTCCGCCTCTCGTCCTTCACCGCGTGCTCCAAATCGTATTCCCCCGCCCCCAACCTCCTCCCTCCTCGCCCTCTCCACCTTCTACACCCTCTCCCCCTCCTCCAATCTCAGCTCTCCCGCCACCCTCTCTCTGACATTAACACACACGGGAGAGGCGCATGCAGAGCGACTCAGGGAAGGGGGAGGTACTATGAGGTTGGCGAACGGAGAGAGAGGATCTGAAGAATCGGGAGGAGAGTGAGAGTATGTTTACGGGGATGGGAGGGCGCAGAAGGCGACCGAAAGAGTGGCGCCAAGTCGGTGGGACGCGGGTAGGAGGTTAGGGAGGGGGGGTGGGGGAAAGGGGGATAGTGGCGAGGTAGGAGGAAGAAGCGGGGGCGGGTGAGGAGGCTGCCACGACGGAATGGTCCTTGAAAGGGTGGCAGAGGTGTAGAGGTAGGGAGAGATAGGGAGAGGGGAATTCCTCTGGGGTTCCTCACCGCAGATGACCTTGCAATGCCGTGTCCGTGAAGAAGGGCGGGATGTGGGAGGAGGAATCGGCAGCGAAGAGAGCGCACGGTGGCAATGTTGTTGGGGGAGGAGAGAGAGAGAGAGACGTGTCGTGAGGGACATTAACAAGCCGTCCGTGTATTTATGATATTTTCAGGGTTAGCGGCTGGAACGAGGTTTATATTTCGAGCAGATGAACGAGATACCAAATTAGGCAGCTGATCGATTACATTTAATTTACTTTCCATCAAATAAACTTTTATCGTTATTTTTATTAATGAGTTATTATAAAAAATACAGAAGGCTTCCTATGTGGAAATACATTGAGCAATAATAAAATTAATCGCTACTTTATGGTGTTAGTTTAATTTAGAGGAAAGCTTTCGTATTTAAACCCGCAAAAAAGCAACATATTGCTCTACAGAATAATTTAAGAAAACTGATTCCTTAATTAACAAAAAAATGTTTTGGTCGTAGATAAGGATAAATATTTTGTGTGATTAACGATTATGAAACCGCTTTAAAATTTGCTCTACCACAAAATTTTTCATTTTGTTTACTATGCACAGTGAAAATAAAATAAAAAATATATAAAGATATATCCTGTCACGTTCAAAGTCAATCACATTTTGCAAAATAAATTCATTGAACAATTTTGGTACAGACACAAAAGTATTAGTTTCGATAAAATTTGAAACTTACATTTCAATTATTTAATAATTTAAATGTATTCCTAAAGGACATTTTCTATACATTTAATTATCTCATTATTTTTTCAGATTCGCAGAAAATCTCTGGGTTACATTTAGTTGAAACCTCTTACCATCATAAAGATTTATAGAAAACTAAATTCTTTTTGATAACTCGCACAATTACTGTTCTTTTACAACATAAATAAATATCAATAGAGAATACTAGAAGAATACATTTAGTAGTCATACTATGTAAAGTATATTTAAATATTTTAGTATGTTATACCAAAGAAAAAATATTAAATTCTGATAAAGATGAAATAAAATAGAAGACAAAAAAAGGAATTCTATTTAACGTGGTAAAAGGCAATAAATAAATTTGAAAAATTACTCACGCAACCTAGGAATAGCTTCTTTTTACCGTAACAGATGAATGAAAGTGATTTTAAAATAATAATGCATCATGGGTACATGCTTTATGACTGAAAAATATCTATTTTTAAGAGAAAGTAACTGTACAACTTATAATTGCACGATTGCGTGATCATATTATACATTGATTTTTGTCTTTTATTACGTTAAATCAATAGTTCACATTAAAAATCTATAATTCTAAGTAATAATGTTGACGAGAACGAAGAAGTGAATATTTCTATGATGCTATATGCCAGGAATATTATAGTAAACTATCTAAAGTGACCGCTGAATTTCAACGGATTTAGTGAATCTAAAACTTCGAACGTTTAACATGTAAACGCAGCAAGAATAAGATAGTACACAGTTTTAACCGTCGGATAAAGAAAAACGAAGAATTTACCTATTTATATGAATGAAGGAAGAAAATCTTTCACTGTGAAAAATTTAAAATTACGTGTAACCTTATGGGAAAATAATTATTAACATTTTATCGCCATATATAAAATTATATACCTATGCGAAGTTTCGTGCCGATATCTTCAAATATGCGGAAATCACAGTCTGTGAAAAATCTACGTCTAATTATTTAAGTTACTTACGTAGTTTTAAAAACATTTTGCTTTGGATAACTCTACACAACACGAAATTATCATTAAAAGCCATTTATTAGTAATATTTCAATTAAAATCAACAAATATTTGGTTAATATGTAAACAAAGCAAAATCGCACACAGAAATTAAAAAACGATATTACGTTAAAATGTTTCGCATATAAATGTATTGGACTCTCAACTTCGGCGACAATGGGAGTTGCCATGGTAGCTTATAATTGGCATTGTCATAAAACTGATAAAATCACGTATTCTTCTGATTTTAAACGCATTTTTATGGCAATTCGATCAGGATTCGGATTCTGTCTTTAATAAAAATAAACTTTTTTCTTTCCTGCATGGAACCATTCTAGTCTCAAGTTCATACCATGTTTCTAAGTAATTTTAAATTTCAAATAAAAAATAAGCTGCACTCATCTCTATGTTATTCAAATGGAGAAAATTAAAAAAGAAAATATTATTAAAAATTAGAAAGGTCAATCAAATCGGTATAAAAACCTGACTACACCACTTAACACTTAATTCCGATTAAAATTACACCTTTCTCTTGTTTCTACGTGATGTAGTTGCCGAGTTATAAAAACATACATACATACAAATACTTTCTAGATATCTATATATAGCCTGGTGAAATAAAACCTGTTTTCTCGTCATAAAAATAATCTTCTTTGAGTATCTATAGAGATTTAATTTACTCTTAAAATAATTTAATGTATAATTGAATTTATCGATCAAATACATTGTTTCCCTTGCTTTCTGTAATTAATTAGCTTCCAAATTTTGGGAATAAACTTAAGAGTCTTTTTGGTGGAAAGTTACGAATCTAATCATACGTAGCAATTAGAATGAAACCGAAACAAAAATCTACCACTAAAATCTGCTAAACAAGTAATTTCATGGATGCATATTATAAATGCCTTAAATTTCAGTAAAAAAGCTACTTTTGACTATTTTTTTTAAATCCCCTCATTATTGATTAAACCTATTGTTATTTATTTCCTTATATTAATCGTCATTAACTTTACGGTCCCAAAAGTGATTTTATTCCAGAAATTAATTTTATTGCAGGCCTAAAGTATCTTACGTACGCGTCTCAATTTAGTTTCTGTTAGATTAATAAATATCATCTCCATAAAATAAAACATAAGGTAGTTCAAATTATCTAATAAATTGATTTTGGTATGAAAGGGGAATGTCTTATCGAATATCTATCTTCTGAAAGGCTATTATTGCAAATACTCACCGATGGTTAAAAGAAAGAATGTTTTAATATTAAAATGTCGATTTGAGCACAGAGGGTGGGATTTGCGTTTAAGAGGGGAGATTATAGGACTGGAGGATCTGCCCCGAACCGGTTATTCAGCAGCTGCGGTGATCGAGAGCGACGAGACAAATATCCAAATCGATCAACGAGTCACAACTAATAATTTATATTTGGATTGGCAACAGAGAGATGTAAAATAATACCACCGGAAACCTTTATCTATATAAATAGTTCTAATTCTGGGTTCCACGTATATTAATACGCAATTGAATATACTATTGGGTCCCTTTTTGCACTGAGTTGCCAAGACGACATGAAAACAACATCTATTCTTTCACAGTATTGAAACAGCTGATGAAACTTAGGGCGCCACTTTCAACCAGAGACATTCAATGATATTACAGCACAAAGGATGAAAGGTACAACAAAATAATACAGTCAAACATCCACCAGGAAAGCCGCGCGCTCAGAGAGATGGCGTATTCAATAATTTACTCTTTTTAATTTCTTGAATATAAGAATCGTAATCCATTCTGATCTTTATATTTATACATCGCAGAAACTGGAATACGTATGTCATCGATCCGATCAAAAAAGAGGCATTTTTCTCCAACAAGATAGTCAGAGTGCCCAAGAAGAAATAGACAAAATAGATATGTTATCATTTCACAGCTCGGAATTGAAACCTTCAGACTTTTATTTATTATGTTTAAGAATGGATTTCAGGAATAGCTTTCTGAAGGTAATGGAATTGTAGGAACAGCTAGGAAATGAATGGATGCCTATTTAATTATCTCATCGATTGCAAAATTGTATTGAACTTTAACAGAACAATTAATTTATTAAAATTAAAATTCCATGGAATATCTTCAATGAGTTGTGAGAAAAATCAGAGGGCATAAATTTTAATGCGAGAGGCTCATAAGTATATTTTAACTGCCTCAGGATATATTGCTCTCAAATTACTCATAAATTAGTAATACATAATGTATTGTCTATCGTATTTTACGCGATGTTTAATAACTTTATATACAAAATAATGTGATTTAAGCAATTTATCGATCAACTAATTATTAAAAAATCCTTAAAAATTTCAAGGTAAACTAATTTTGAATCTATTCACATATTAATTCCTTTGATGTTTTCAATCTAAAATAGGCACGTCTGTTTAATATTAAAAATAAAGAACTCGCAATAAATCTTACTCTCTACAGATCCGAGGCTGAGGCACGTCAACAGAGCCTACGAGATACAATACTTCCGCTTCTCCGACAAGATAACGAGGAACAAAGTAGTAAGAGCAACTCTATGGATCTATGTGAAGGGCTGGGAAGGCGAGGTAGACGAGGACGACGAGGACGGGCCACTGGGTCCAGATGTCCTCATCAGCGTGTACAGAGTGCGAGAGGGGCGGACTGGCGATTATCCGCAACTCTCGCTCATCCACAGCACGAAGGAAAGGGCGCCCCTACCGGGAAGGGGCCGATGGATCACCGTGGACATACGCCGCCTGGTAGTCGACTGGTTCAAGTACCCGAGGGAGAACTGGGGTCTGGTGGCGGTGGTGCATGACTCCCACCAGCACCAATTGGTGGTCACGAATTCGCGTGAGGATGATGGAGGACTGGTAAGTGATTACATATCTCGAATCAAGATAAGGACTGGAGCGCAGGATGGACCGGCCAATTGATAGAGCTATTTATGACATTTAGAATAATATGCTGAGGAATTTCGTTGCTGCTTGATCAATAGTGACCAATTAATTTTCCTCAAAATATTCTACAGAAAAATGATAATTAGAAAACAGTAAAAATGATCTAAAATCTGAGCTCAACTTTCACGTTTTATAATTCGGTGCAATTACTTATGATAATGAGTGTAGAGTAAAACTTTAACTGGCTTTGGTATTAAGTGAATATCCTATAAAATCGTAGTTTCAACAGAGGATAAAGAATTTTCATAAAAATTACAGACAATGGATTTTATTTATATTATTAATTAAAATTCTTATTTTTCATTCATATATTAAATATCTTGATTATAAGACTATTTCTCTCATTCATTCCTCTCTTTCTTTCTTTTAAAAAAGATCTTTCCATTGTCTAAAAAGGAAGAATGAAGGTACTATATTTTTGGCAATCCACTGATATTCTTTCCTATTCATAGTATCGTAGAATTTTCATTTTTACGCTATTAAAAGTTTCCATATAATTTGTTAGCCATGTGCTTCTGCCTTAACAATGGCACTTCCACTTGTTTAATAATTGAAATCGTGGCCGTTCCTTTTTTAGGCGCGTTTCGCTTACAGCGTGAGCGCCTATTTTATCGTCGGTCGGTCCGTCCGTCCGTCCGCATGTTCGTTCTCTGCTTCTACAGAACGGATTTTCATGAAATTTTATATTAAGGACTTACAATCAAATATAATAAGAAAATCGCAAAAATGAATCACGTACGCCAATCAGGGGTACCACTTTACTGGTGATAAAAAAATCAACTTTCCGTCATATCTTGAAAAGTATTGCTCATATCAAAATAGTAGTAGTAATTAGGTTTTTAGGTGCGTCAACAGCTAAGGTTATTTTGCACCGTCAAATTCTCTTAGAGAAAATCAACATACATCACAACATCCATGCCCGAAGCGGGATTACGAACCCGCGACCTTTGGGTTAGAAGGCAGGCGCACTGCCTACCAGTCTAACCCGGCCGTCTCATCACAAAATATTTTCAAATAAAAGTTGTGGAACTGGTAAAGATGAGTATTTACTTTTCTATACATTTTTATCGTAGAAGTAGCCGTTATCGAGAAAATCAAACAGAAACGTCTTAAATCGAGTTGAACTTGGAAAATTTCTTGCATGGTTACTTCTTCATTGTTGCTAACATAAACAATCCCACAAACAAACGTTTAATTTACTTACGTGTGCATGTACTGTTTTTAAATAGGAAGAAAATGGATTATTTATAATGAAGGAAAGAACTTTAAAACGCTATTTCCCGTACATATAGGTATATGATTTCTTTCTAACACTCCATTGCACGAAACGTGCCCATTTGTGATACGTTGTACACTTTCCTAACTTGTTTCAGTTCTATAGCCTGAAATACCATAATTATAGGTCAGGGGCGGATCCAGAAACTTCTCAAGGGGAGGGCGATTGCCCCTCCACCTGTTCAATCCGCCCCTGCCAACGACCCTATATATTTAAAATCCTTACCCTATCAGAATCTTTTTTCCCTTGCCATACAGGCCTAATTATCGGCGTAGAATGGAGGAATTTTGAGCGGAATTAAATTAAGAATGCACCTAGTGAAGGGCAATGGGGTTATCCAAGGAGGGGGCGATCGCCCCATCGTACCTCCCCCCCCCCTCCGTGGATTCACCACTGCTATAAATAATATAATTATTGGTATTTATTTAACAGCATATAATTCATCCCACAAATAATTAATTACAAACGTAGATATTATTTTTATAATAGTTAGACCTATTACCCTCCATTCTTACACTTTAACTTCTTCTCAGGTATACTTCCATCCTTATTTTTAATATGGGTTTCAATCCAACAAAAACCGCATTAATAGTTTTTCGCACAAGGAGAGGGAGTAAACCAAGCACTGTCAATTAAAATTAATGTAAATACTTGCAAAAGGGGCATGCCATTATCCGTAACATGATATTAATTTGAGTCATTCATTATAAGCATTCTTCAGCTAAATGTATCCCGAAGAAAGTGGGAAATCCCGCTTTGGAGTTAAAAATGTTTCAACATTAAAAAAAATCGGACAATAATTATTATTAGCCACGAATTTGATTGGTGTTTTAAACAAAAAAGCTATTTCAAAATTAAATCCAAACTATATAAATTATATTGCACTTTGAGTAAATTTTAGCGAATACAAACGTGTCAATGAAAAAGTTAAGATTTCAGCATAAATTATAATCAGAATAATGAATTCTCTGTGCCTTTTTAGGGATTAATACTCGTTAGAGGGGATAATAAACAGGAAGGGTAGAATGGTATTCTGAAAAAAATGAGTGATGTGTTCCTGATGGCTCTCACGTAGTAAGAGCCCTCGCATCACCGTTAATGATCGGATCATTGGAACACAGTCCCGCTTATGCCGTTATATATATCCACACCTGTGCCCACGGGAACCTTAAAAGCGCCAGCCGCCCTCGTTCCACACAAACAGCGAATTTCCTAAATGGTCCACTTTGCGGCCCATTTGACTATCGAACATCAGACACGCCTACTACCTTCCCTGGTCGTTTATCTAACGGCATAAGTATTACCAATCAACACCTTTCATAACGACCGTCTTAATGTCCAAACCTAATCGGAAATAGGAAAGAGTTCTGAAAAAATGCATGCCAAAATCACGGCATATTTTATTCAAGCAGCGGTAAAATCCCAAGGAGATACATTCCATGCATAACGGTTGCAATTAGATGTATAGTGCTTTCGTTAAATGAATGTATTTCTATTTTACCCATCCATTTCCTTCCCTAAACGAGAAATGTAATGAAAAAGGATCTGCTTTTCTTCTTTCTATAATTTTTAGGCGCGTTTCGCTTCCAGCATGAGTGCCTAGTAGCTTCGGTCTATCCGTCCGTCTGTCCGCATGTTCGTTCTCGGCTTCCACCGAACGGATTTTCATACAATTTTATAATAAGAACTTACAGTCAAAGAAAATACGAAAGTCATACAAATGAATCACGTAAGTCAATCAGGAGTACCACTTTACTGGACATAAAAAATGAACATTTCGGCATATATCGTAAAGTATTGATCATATCAAAATAGTTTTTAAATAAAACTTGTAGAACTAGCAGAGTATCTCATTTCCTAAAGGTACATTTTTATCTTAGGAGTAGCCGTTATCAAAAAAATCAAACAAGAATGTCTTCATTCGAGTTGAGCAGAAAATTTCTTGCATGGTTACTTCATCATTGTTGCTAACATTAACATTCTCACAAAAATACGTTTAATTTGCTTACGTGTGCATGCAATATTTTTAAATAGGAAGAAATGGATTATTGATGACGAAGTAAAGAGCTTCAATCGTTATTTCCTTTACGCACACGTACCTATATCATTTCTTTCAAATATTCCATTGCACGAAACGCGCCTATATGTGATACGCTGTACACTTTCCTAACTTGTTACTTTATCCATCGATTCTATTTTTGGCAGTATTCTTCGCATCCACATTTCTAAGATTTCTTATGTTTCAGAACACTTTTCCAAGAGTCCATTTTTCACTAAATATAAGGCGTATTATTTAACCAAGGCTTTTTACCTCTTAATTTATTTGATTTGTAAATAGATATTTCATTCTACTAAACAAGCTTGCTATTCTTGCTATACCAGTGGCTCAGAATTTTTCCTCTGTGCACTGAAATTATTTTCATCGCATATAACACATCAATGGCTTACATTACAACTTTCTGCAGAGGCTTCCGATTAATCCTTATATTCAAGTGTTTGCTCGATATTATCTGGAGTAACCATGTTTCCAAATTTACTACCATCTTATAATATAATTTATAAAGGGTTACTCGATTTTTCAGTTTCTTTTCAAGATTATTTATTCCCACAATTGTATTTAAAATGTATAACATCGACCTACGAAAAAAGTTCACTAATGAGCATAATTTTCAAATGAGGTTATTCTCATAGGCATGACGTATTTTAAATCTCACTTGAATTAGCTTATTTCTTTATTTCTAGCTTAAGTAAATATTAAATTCCTTAGCATTTGACGTTTTCAAGAAATTCAAGGCAATTCATTTATCCATGACTTCATGCCCAAATTCATTTTTCTTCAAATTTTCCGATTTAACCTCAATAGAAATGCCATAAATCATCTCTATCTGAACAACGAAGTCTATTCGTAATGAATACGATTTTTAAACTTCGTTTTTATTTCCTCAGATTCCTTTCGTGGAGGTATACACCACTGACGGCCGTAAACACCGCACCAAACGCACCATCGGCCTCAACTGCAACGAGAACTCGAAGGAGACCCGCTGCTGCCGCTACCCGCTCACCGTAGATTTCGAGGAGTTCGGCTGGGACTGGATCATAGCGCCAAAGCGCTACGAGGCCAACTACTGCTCCGGGGAGTGCCCTTACGTCTTCCTGCAGAAGTACCCCCACACGCACATCGTGCAGCAGGCGAACCCCGGGGGTACTGCCGGCCCCTGCTGCGCGCCTCGGAAGATGTCCTCCATCTCCATGCTGTACTTCGACAACGAGTTCAACATCATCTACGGATTGCTGCCCGGGATGGTGGTGGACCGCTGCGGCTGCTCCTAAGTGCACCTGAGGAACGGAACCCGATGCGTTTTGCGACGCCGACAGACCTCGATGGCCAAATGATGAATACCGTTCGTGAAATGACGACGACGATGCCTAGGAAGATGGAGTCTGAAGAAAAGATGCCTAAAAGATATTGACTTTGTGATGTAGGACCAAATAGCAGTATACTGAAGTCGACGATTATAAAATTGAATGTTATTCGAA
This sequence comes from Uropetala carovei, assembly GCA_036926305.1. Classification (NCBI taxonomy): domain Eukaryota; kingdom Metazoa; phylum Arthropoda; class Insecta; order Odonata; family Petaluridae; genus Uropetala; species Uropetala carovei. Next base: position 1,205,092 of record JAXCHB010000100.1, read on the forward strand.
GACCGATTATGGCGACGATGGCGTCGAACAAGATAATCAGCGCCGTAAAATACTCCGTCTATTGGATCCAGAAGGCACAGGTGATAGTGTTGATAGAGACATAGTTTTGCAAGAGACCAAATATTACGGACAATAGCAGTATATTTGATGGTGAATGCGGTGGTTTCGATGGCATAAAAAGCAAATTAATGTTCCTGGCGGTGGTGATGTTTAGCAAGGAAGTCTCCTGAGCCGCTGGTCAGGGCGCTGCTCAAAACCTCCCTGTCTCCCCGAGCGTCTTTGCTTCCAAAAGCCCTTTTCCAAGCCAACGTTATACATTTTTTTGCTCAGAGTGTGTGCGCCAGTTTTATCGATATCTCTCCTGTTATTTCTTCTAACCGGCTTACCAAAAAGGTTTAGCCGCGGCGTCCGACTGGCGTTTGACAATCCGAAACTCATTTTAATAACTTAACTAATAAAGTTTTCACGGAGCACTTACAGAAGCACAGGTGCTAATAACTTGAATACAGAAGTTTATCATAATTTTCCAGCTATGCTGGGACTCCATCTGGTGCACTCATTCTCTTCTCATGCATCATAATTTTATATTCAAAATGAAGGCCTATCAGTGCGCTCTAACATGATACTGCCTTTTTCTAAAATTATGAATTGTTGCCTTCACTTTCTATTTTCACGTCTTCATTAAATGATTTGGCACATGTTAGTTTGATTCCGTTGAGATTTAATTACAAAATTTAGGAAAATAACGGAATTTTTATTCTGGTTTTATCCAACTCTTAATATGTTTCAATCTACTCTTTTAAAAAAGCATTCTACTTAAAACAGCGTGTAGGAGTTCACGTCAGGGTAAAAAAATCAGAGATATTCCGTCAATTCGTAAAGCTGTAAGGGGATACAGGGTTAGAGAGGTTTTGGAGAAAAGTTATGCGTCGAAAATATTACAGAATCCAATTTTTATGAAGGAGATAAAGCTTAGGTTAATTAATTTTATTGCTCCAGAAAGGGTTAAGTCGTCATGAATTATATTGTTCAATCGGTCAAAGAAACTTAAAAAAAATAATAATATCAAAGATTAGATTTTAACGAGGAAATGGTCGCGTTCAAAGACGTCATTGGTTTGTTCACAGCATTTGATCTCTATTTAAAAAGACTTTAAAAGAGCGCCGTTACGCTGGTAGCCGTGCTTTGGCGGGGAGTGTAATGGACCTGAACTGTTTGTGGGGACGTGAAGGATAATGGTGATGGCGGGAAACGATGACGCTCTCAGATGGGGTAAAACAGAAGAATGGGTGGGGGAGGAGGGCCAACAACGGGTTAAGGGATTTTAGGCAGGAGAGAAAGAAGACTATGGATGGAGAAAACGAGGGAAGAATGCAGATACGGTGATATGAGGAGGGAGAAGAATAGAGGTAGTAAGAAAAGTAGGGCCACAATAAGAGGGCGGATGGGCGAGACATGCGAGATAAATGCAGAAAGATGGAGAAATATAGCAGAAATATCGTAGGAAAATAAGACGAGAGAAAAGGAGAGATATGGGAAGTTAACATAAAAAAATATAGAGAAAGGAAAACGAATGGTGAAAAGAGGAAGTTGGAGGTGATAGGTTATAAAAGTGGAAATAGGAAAACATTAAAAGAACGGAATGAAAATATTGAAAGAAAGGCGATGAGGGATGAGAGGAGAGATAGGGAAGGGAGAATATGATTTAAAATGCCGTCCGGAGTACGAGTGTGTTTGAGTTGGGAGTTTGGGCGGAGGGAGAGTGTGGAGGAGAAGGACGGGCGTGAGGGGAGAGGGTTAGGGGAGGGGAAAGGAAACCCCCCCTCTCCTTGCTTTGCCAAGTGAGTGCACACGTTGTGATATTATTTTAGTAGAGAGATTGTTTTCTAATCTCAATGAGATTGTGTGAACATCATATTTCTGTCCTTTTTCCTGTTTTATTTTTATTTTAAATTAATATTGTTTTTTAAACTACATCATTCGTAAGGCTTTAACATTTCTATCATAATAGACTATTATTACACTCAAAAGTTTTTAGAGAAGACACTGCTTCATACAATTCCTATTTCTTCCAAGTGATTTCCCAAACGGTTGATCCAGAGCTGACAGTAAGTAGCCTGTATTTTTTTTCTGCGTATCAGTTCCCAAATAGTAGTAATAAATGGTGGATGTGCAAAGAAAGATAAAAAAAGGCTGATATTTACAATCAATTCCTTTTTTAAAATGTAAAAGTATTGGATCTCTCTTTTTATGTGTTTGTATGAAAGATGATTTTAAAACATGATACTACATAGGAATCGCTTTTTTTCTTGAGTGTTCATAAAGTGAAGCATATATTTTGCTCTGATAACGAGGTACTGGATACGGGATAAATCAAACTTAAGCATGTTGAAACTCCTTCAATTAAATCCACTTTTATGTGATTAAGGAGACGTTGTTTTAGATCAATCATTTAGAGCAAAGCAATGTAATTGCTGTGTGAGCCGTGCACACAACAAAAGCTCTGTGAAGAAGAAAATAGATATATTTTGTCCTCATTAAAGCAGCAGATGATGACGATGCCTGTTTCTTAATGACTCTTTCCTCGTCGTCACACTAATTTTACGTTTTCATACTAAATATTGATTTTTAATTTAGTTTTGGGAAAAGAGAAATGAAATTTGATACAAATGTTAAGCATTTCAGCAGCTTAAATATAAACAAATAAATCATTCTCATAGAATGTTACCGTGTAGTTTATTTCCAAATTGTATGAATTTTAACATAATTGACTATTGGGAAAATGTTGAAACAAGAATCGCATATTGATTTAAATTTGAGAAAAACAGTTTAATGAATCGCTATAAATTTTAAATTTGTAATCATGAAAATGGTTTATCCCATAAAGTACGGTGGATTAATGCAACAGAAACTTGGTTTATGAATGAAGGTATAAATTAGATAAGCATGTTTCAACAAAGCAGTGACGTGATTGCTAGGACCATATTAGTCCCACTGCACGAGTAATCAACTCTTGTGATATCGAAGATGTATTAGTGAAAATAATAAGGAATATTTTATATAAGTGAGATGATTACTGCTTCTATGGATCAATTAAAATTTACAACTAACGATCTGTATGTGAAAGATTAATGAGGAAAAGTTTAACGCCAGGAGATAAAGTTAAGATTAAATTAAAATTTTCCTGTGTTCAAACTATAATTTTTTCTCAAAATTAAACTTGATTTATAAAAATTAATACAGAAATTAAGGTGATATTCAGGATTTTTCGGAGACATGTTCTTCAAAAGGGTTCATTTCTATCTCTAAATTTATGGCAATTTTTTTGGAAAGTGAATAATTTACCAGAGCATTTAATGAGAAACTATTGTCACTGTATGGGTTTCCAAGTGAAAAGTGATAACTATCAACTTTGAAGGAATAAAAACAATCTAAAAGTATGAATGACATATTTTGCTGAGTACTGTGATTTGATTCATAAAACCAAATTTTGTGTATGACCCTTGTATATATTTGTTTATGGATTAATTAAAACTGGTAAAATTAAAATACATACATTTTTCTGAGAAAGAAAATCATGGTAAATAACCCAAAATCAGCATCAACGATTTTCAATATACTGATCAACTAAGACGTAACCTTAACTATCTTATTGAATAACCTTGGCAAGTGTCTATTAAATATATTTAGTTTTCAATAAACATTAACATTAATTAATAGTTTTCGCAAAACCAAAATATTTTTCTGTAATTGGTAAAGATAAATTTTTCATATGATCGCTCACTCTATAATTAAATTGTACCTCAGTATTTGTTAATAACTGGAAAAAAATCCAAAAATCTATTGTCTTAAATCGGCATATTTCCTGAAAGTGAACTTGAAATAGAAAGTTATAATTTGATAAACTTAAAAGTTTCAACAAATCTATATTAATATTACTTTCACATATAACTGACTAAACACTTAATGTTAATAGATGCGACACATATTGTAAATGCACCACAACATCTACAAAAGATAACTAAGAAACATGCTAGCTTCATCGCAACTCAATCCCTGGCAAATAAATTTCCAGACTTGCAGCTGATTACGCGATCATGACTGCCTCGACGGCCTATATGTGTGGGCGATTTAGAAATGACATAATCGGATTCACGTCCAGATCAGGCATTTTTTTCTTGATATCTCTTTATTATTCCAATTTTCATTCTAATAGCGTCGGCAGTAGGTTGATAATTAGAACTAATGACCATGAGAGAGAAACATAGCTATCAACAGTCATAACCATTTTAAACGAGTTAAAATGCGCACATGTTTTTAAGATCTGAATAAGGATAAAATAAAAATATTTTTGCCTATTTCACTGAGGTAATTTATTTATAATTGCAAATTAGGGATAAAAAAGTGAAATTATCAAGGCTGTGAGGATTCTTTCAATTATACCATTTTGGTAGTCCACGATATCTTTGATTATAGAAATAATGCAATTGTGTTAAAGACAAATTATTAATTGTAATTTAAAAATAATACATTATCTTATTTGAATCACTTTACTGAAAATCAATTGAACTATTATAATTAAACATCTCATTTTTCTCAACTGAAATACATAATCCTACCCAAAAATTGATTTTTTAAATAAATTAGTTTAAACGATTTAACTTTCTGATGAAGTTCTCTAGTTAAATACATTATTTTCTGCCCTTTTTGGCTTTTTTCATACTCCTCCAAACAAAATTATTCTCAAGAGATGAAACTAAATGAAAATTATTATATTTAAAATTTTATGATTCTTTAATATAGAGGAAAACGAGTTCCAAGGGAGGATTTCTATGTTACCTATGGTACTTGAAAAGGTTAGCAGCCGTGAATTACTAACTAAAGAATTCTTTCTTCTTATAATAAAGAAATTGATCTTTTACCAATGGTGAAAGTAGAAATTTTCTTCTTTGGAAGAAATAGGAGCAGGGTCTGCTAAACGTTTTTGTTACCCTTTTCTAAGATGATAAATTAGACCTTCAGGAGATGAGAAATGAAAAAAGTTTCATATGCGCAAAGTATGAGTTTTGCACCAGACATAATTCAAGTGATTCAATAAAGGCACAAATATACGCTGAAAATATTAATGCAGTTTTCTGTGGATCACCATATCGCTTTGAAATGAGAAAATTCGAGTGCTTCTACAAGTTCACGTTTTTACAACATGCGGTAAAACTTGGGCCCATTTTTTTTTTGTTTTTACTCGAAAAGAAATAAAAAATTAATAATTTAAGAGGGGCACGCGTGTATCTGGAAGAGGATTTCGAGCCTCAGTGCGCGGCGGCGGCAGCGACGTAAATAATTATTATATAACTATTTGAATACTGAGACCGTACCTATTTCGTAAGTAAAATCTTCCCTACCAATTTCACTCAACCACGCTTGAGGGGAAGTGTAGGGGAAAGATATGCGCGGGGCGCGAGGAAGGCTCGCGGGTATCTGGAATATGGCTTTGAGCCTCAGTGCGCGGTGACGGCAGCGCAGGGAGGCGGCGGGCTTCGGGGGCGCGCGGGCAGGCGGGTTGGGCAGCGGAGGTCCTTCTTAACATAATACTCCAACAGAGATCCGATTTCGGAGCTGTGCGGGTAGTTAGTCGGCATATATTAATTGAGTAAGGTGTATGTCAGTCACACCCTGACGCGAAGCTTCCCCTCAGCCAAACTTGAGGGGAAGTGGAGGGAAAGGAGATACGCAGATCGTGTGCGCATTGTTCGCCGTAGAGATATGCGGTAAACTAGCAGTCCAAATAGCAGGAGGAATGGAATTGAACTACTATACGATCATACGACTTGAGAGCTTGCGACATGCTTCGTAGTCCGATTATGTTAGTTACTAAAAATAATAGTCTTGAAGAATTAAAATAAGGTTTCATTTCCTCTGTATTTAAGGTACGTTTATTGCACTTAGTTTTTTATTAATAATAGCAATATTTCTTTTCCTATGTATATAACTGTTAAAAAGTAAACATTTTTCCTAACATTCTCAATGGAACGAGAAAAAGATACTGTCAGCGAGCGTAGCCGTAGATTCCGGATAAATGACAGTGAACGTTAGGCAACGGGCTACGTTTACTCAGGAGCAGCGTAAAAACATTGATAGTTACTATGAGAACCTAGAATTTGTCAAAACTAACTTACCGCAACTGCGGCAACAGGCACTTAGTAATGACTATTATCACTAATACCCCAGATGTCGTTCCGGGAAGTTTTGGCCCACTTTCACTATTCCAGTCGGCAAAATATTTTATGTTTAAATCGATGAATAATTATTTTATGCTCTACGAGAAACTTTAACTCCAAGTAACCATTCTAGCAAGGATTTTCAAGATTAGCTGAAACTAGGATTCCCATAACATCAAATGCAAAATTTCTAAAGGAATGAGCTTTCTCATGTTATATGCATACAAGTGGAAATGTTCCAAACCTTCCGTAAGCAAGATATCCATTTTGGGGTCAAAGCACTCCAGTATAAAATTATTAATTAATCGCTAAAATCAGTCTCTGGTAGAATATAAAAATAACGCTTAACGTAACTTCACGTTATCGAGATATTAGCATTATATGCGTAAACAATCAATTAAATGCTTCACGAAGAAAACTATTGATCAGAGATAGCTATGGCCTGATTAAATGGCACGTATACATCCTACACCGTGAATTGACAAACGGCAAGAAGCTGTTTTGCTCTCAAATTATATTACCGCTTAGAAGCATTTAAAACAAACGACATGAAATAATCCCATTGACTGTTTTGTATTTAACGAATTCTCTTTTGATGTGAGAATTTCGACCCCGCTACTCGAGTAAGTAATGATAGCGCGCGTGCTTTTGTTTTCCCTTTTCGCCAGGAGAGCGAAGTGCGTGTCAACCACCACCGGGCTCTGCCACTGCACCCTCCGTAGAGGTCTCGCAAATTCCCACCCCCATGGTCTCTGCGCGGCACGGGGGCCAGAGGGGGCAACCTGCTCTCGACAAATACTCACTCATCCGAAGAAGGGGCGGGTGTGAGGCATTGGCGCTTAGCTGAGGCCCTCGGGGGTCGGAGGGAGGCGCAGGGGCTCGCGTGAGTGTTGGCGAGGGTCGCCGTGTTCCGTGCGTGCTGCAAGTGCCGTTCCTCACCCCCTCCACACCCCACACCTCCTCCTCTTTCCCCCACCCACAACTTTAGCCCCCGGACATTCCTTACGATCAATCCCCGGTGGCCGCAGTGTGAGAGGGAATAGTGACGAAGCTATTTTTAAAGAGTTTACGATGAATTTACAAAGAATACGATGTAGAAAGGATAAGCTACTATTATTTCGATAACAGTTCAAACATCTTTAATTTTAAAAAATCATGGTAGAGTTAGATGAAATCATAGTAAATATCACAATGTGAGAACTATGAATGTGTTCATACTGGAAATGTTTAGCAATACAAAAATGCATCCTGAAGTTTAGCAGGTATTGACAAAAGAAAACTTCGAATGGCATTGGAATGAAAGCATGGCTAAGTTCCATGAAAACTGACTGTTTTTTAAGAACGGATAAAATTCATCTAATATTTTTATGCCAATTAAAATATATGGCTCTAATTAAATTTGTGTAAATAGTTTTAAGATATGGTAATATAGATTAAATTTTGAAGAAACTGAAAATAATTACTAAAATTACATTTACTTTCATTAAAAAATACAAATAGGTTTAGTGTTAAATATTGGATATAAGATATACGTATAAGGAATCAAGATTGAACCGATAAAGTTTATTTAAATAGGTAAACTATCAAAAGCACTACTATAATGCGTCCCAAAAAGCAATAAGTAAAGATTCCCAGAGCTTGCCTATTGGAAACTATGCTAATTTCACTTAATCTCTCCGAGGCAAATTTTATCTAATTATATTTTTGATAATTTTTAATAAAATAGTCAGACACGATGAAAAAGTGTATTAAATGAAATCATATTTTTTGTTAATATTCTTTTACTTAAACCTACTTCACTACTAAACGTAATACACTAAAATGGTGAAGTTGATGAAATAATGCGATAATTATATTAATAAGCCTTAATCTGGCTAAATAAATTAAGTTCTTTACGCATATTGGGATTGTATAATAATTTTAGCATTTTAGAAATACTTATCATCCAATAAAAATTGTTGTAATTATATAATAGTGTTTAGGAGATTATCAAATCGTATTTTTATATGATATTAATCATATAAATTCGACACTTTGATATAGATGATCAAAAGAATGACTTTTACCTTTTTAAGATTATTTAAAGATTTATCGAATAAACCTAAGTTATTTTAACGCACTTTAAGAGAGGTGATATGCACAAATACATGTATAAACGAAGATAATGATATAACTTGCTAACTAGACTCACCCGTTACTTCAATAACACCGAAATATAGCGATAGTATTTTTATACAAATCTTAAATGATCGCATTTAAAAGCTCTCCAAAACTCTTCATTCGTTCTGTCATAAAAAGGATAGTAATTACTAAGGGCGGGTGTCGGAGGATTAGGTAGAAGATGTTTGTCGGTGCAGTTAGGAGCAAGGTTCCCTTTTTTCATTAGCCACCAAACAACAGGCACCGACATGGCTTCCGTTGTGTCGAGCGGTTACGCTAGACAGTGCAAATGGATTGCAAAGAGTCGCCACTTCACACTAAGTAGAAAGAGAGAGCTAGAAGGAGGGTGTTAAAATTATATACTCACGGCAAACAACAAGCATTCCGATTTTTTCTTAGCTGTTAATGCGGCAGGGAACCGGTAGGATTAGCTGTTAAAACGTTTTCATTTTTATGGGGTTCATCACGCTGCATCGGAGAACAAATCATTTTTGAGAGAGTTGTAAAACATAATTATAAACCCTTCCCGCTAAATAAGTAATAATGCACTGATTTATTATCGCCCTAGTGATCGAAACCATATTACATGAATTTACATTTGACTGAGTTAGAAAGGGATAATTTGATCACGGAATCAGTTCCTCGTAGCACGGAGTTCGTGCAAACCCTCAGCGTGTTGCAATTCACGCAGGAGAAAGAAAATGAGCCATGGATGAAGAGGGCGCGTGCGAGAGGGGGGACTAGTATGACGTCTCATTGTATCCGACATGCACCATCGAAACCTTAGGTGGGTTTTATACGCGCATCAATACGGGGAGAAAAGCATTCGTGTACGCAGCTACACCCTCGGCACGATATTCCCATTTCGCACCAACTCCCTCCCTGTCCCTCCCACATCCATCACCTCCACCACCGCTACCCTTCTTTATACCCTCTCCCAAACTCACCCCTCTTCCAAGCAATATCTTCCCGTCTCTCCGACTCCCATTTCCCTCTCCGCCGTGCTATTGATGATGGAGTTATGTAACGGTCAATAATTAATTAATTTAAAGCGTTTCAATTCTTAAATAATACAATTTAATACTCTCAACACATCGTGTTATTTTAATTACGCCGTCATAAAAATGGAGTCCGCTCTAAACAAAAAGAATCATATCAGACGGCTCGTAACTTGCTACTTATCTCAGAAAAATCTTGAGCCTCATAAATCATTCAAAATCTTCCTATTCAGAAAAATATTTTGCAAATACGGCTAATTAGATCTATGTACCTGCGGCATTTTCAAATGTAGCAATAAACAGTGAGATTACCTCATCGTTATAGAAGAATAAATAAGTAAGATTACGATTACGATCAAATAATGAAAAATATTGACATTAAAATCCATTAAAATTAATTTAGATAATAATTAAAACCATTTTGGCATCATTCCTATTTCTTATTTTTTAAATGTAGTCTTCTTAATACAATTTTGGTGCATTTTTAATGCGCTTATAGTGTCAATTTGGCGTCTGTGTGTCTGTACACTTGCTTAAATTACGAAACCGTAAAAGATAGAGCGCTGAAACTCTGAGGTCAGATTTTTTTGTACTGCTGTCATTTGTTTTCCTTTCGTTTTGATGTTTTGAAAACTATACAAGCTCGGATTGAGGGCGATTTAAAATTTTCTTTTTTTTTATATCTTGGAAGGTGTTAGAAATAAAAAAATTAATGCCATTTATTCTAAAAATGTTTACGAAAAGTCCAACAAGAAAGTAGTAATTTATTTTTAAGTTAGAAAATTTCTTACATGGTTCTATAATTGTTGTTAAGGAAAACAATGTTTGTAGCAAGTGAACAAGATCTACTACAAATACGTTTAATTTACTCTCGTGTGCACAGAACATACAAAGAAATGAACATAAGTACGTAAATTTTCCTCACTGTTCACAAAGCGCTTTGTAAGTGAGAAAGAATGGATAATTTATGACGTAGTAATGAACTTGAATGTAAATATTACGTTACAATTACACAAGTGAGGTATGTTTAAAACAATTTTCGATTGCCCTGCTTATATCTTCGAAGATATAAAAGATGGAAAGCCAAAACTTTGAATGTGCATTTCTACATTAATGCCACCTATTCTTGAAATTTTTAAATTATGAAAACTTTACAGAGTGGGATAGTGAAACGTTCAAAAATATAATACAAAACTGATTGCTTTCTAAACTTAAATGGCATTTTAGAATCATCAATTATCTAAAGAAGTGTATTTTTACGTAAAATGATGATGCGCAATACAACGCTAACGTATCTATTACGCCTCTCTCATTTAAACGCTAATCTCATTTTCACGTGGTACCCCCCTTATAAAACGAACGAGGCTATAGTGAACAAATATGTGGCGGTACAGCCGCATGAAAATTTTAAATACGCGCTAATTTTATCCATGTTCATGGATAACACTTAATTTAATAGATTAAGAAAAGAAATGTTAGGAAAGTGTACAGTGTATCACAAATTTCCGAGCGATGAAGTAATGGAAACCAAACGAGATAGATTGAACGGACGCACATCATAAAACAGCGAAACGCCACGATGCAATTATACGTATCTGTCTGCTAAAAATTTCTTTTCTCCCCTAAGTTGGTACATTAATAAACGCGCTTACGTAATTTAGTATAACGGCTAAATGCTGAAAAACGATATATCAGAAATTATGACAGCGAAATGTTAAAATATTATTTACCGATTTATTTTCGTTGATAACAGTTAACATAAGAAACTGCGCATGAATATCTCAAAACAAATTATGATTTTCACGTTGTCTTTATGAAAACGGCTACTCCTAGGATAAAAATGCACAGGAAGAGAAATATTCTACTTGGTTAGTTCCACGAAATTTATTTTAAGACTTTTTCGGTATGACAAATATTTTACGAAACATGAGGTTTGTTTCCAGTAAAGTGGCATTCCTGATTGGATTATGTGAACCATTTTTGCTATTTTCTTACTGACTTTGACCATAAGTTCTAAATACCAAATTTTATGAAAATCCGTTTGGTAGAAGCCGAGAACGAACATTTGTACGGACGAACGGACAGAACGAAGCTAATAGGCGCTAGCGTTGAAAACGAAAAGCACCTAAACAGGAAAAGACCAAAGGTATAACTACTTAATTTATCTAGTACATTATGTCTGGAACAGAAATTAGCTGAATCAACTAGAAGTACGACTATTTCTTTGAATCCGTTTCTTGTACTACATATGTATACAGCGACGTAATACCATAAGAAAATATTTAATAAACAAACAAGTCTAAATATACAACCCTAGATAACCTTTTTAAAAAGTAATATTTAGCGTGAATAGACAATTAATTATATATAACTTGCACTATAAAATTTATACAAAAGCAATATATACGTGATTGGAAAATTTTGTTTGCACCTCCTTCTTGATCCTTCCAATACCCGGATGTTTTAATGCACGTAGTGTGTACTAATAATTTACTTGTATTATCATTATAATATGCTTCAACTTTTGTAAATTCTTTTTGGTGCCAAGTTAAAAAAATATGATGTGGCCAACATGTGGCTTTCTCCATAGTTGTGGTATTCTAATTTTTTTTAAATATCTATGTCTCAATACTTGTGACTAGGAGATTTTCTATTCTATAATGCTGAAGATATCAAGACCAGGGAATTACACTACATTAATTTCATATCCCTACTATAACTACCGCAAAAATACTAGCAGTGCACTATGCATATTAATTTCCTTATAAACATTAGCGCCTTATTAAATATAAAAATTGAAATAAGGAGTCTCCTTGGAGACTTTTAACCATTTTCAGATATTACGCGAACAATTATTTTACCAGATAACCTAAATTATCATTGCGTCAGCTCTTAATTGGAGAAACGCAAATAAAGAAGGAAATGACAATAAATCGACAAACTTCGGCGGCTAAATAGAGTAGAAGAAATTCTTCAACTAACCACTAAGGCTAAGCATTCAGTTGCTAAGTACACAACCGATAAACGAAATTGTTTCCTGTTGTCAAAGGTGAACATTTTACGGCGAAAACCGATTAAAATACCAACATTTCGTAAAAATATATTCGCAAATAGAATGTAAGGCTAAAATTATTATTTTGCCTGAGAATGCTACGGATATCCTTCATTGTTGCCGGTATTTATATTTTTCAAGGTATGCTCCGTTAGATGGTGTATGTGAGCAATGATAAATTTCAAATTAATTAAATATCTCCTAAACGATGCATTACAGAGAAATCATTTTCGAACAAAAGTTGTAGAAAACAAAATTATCTGTAACTTTTTTTTATTTATCAATATATCCAATAATGCCATTTTAACGGAGATATTTCACTAAAACCGGAAGGTGACAAGAATAAACCTCCACTTCCGGCTGACTATATTGTCCAAAAACTAATCAGCTTTTGTCCGTATGATGAAAACATTATATTTTTAATTTTGTACTGAAGTAGCAAATACTTTTCGAGTTAGAGCGCTCACAAAATTCCTAACACATGCAGACACAGACATCATAGATAAAATAGTCAAAACGTGTTCTAGGGACCTCAAAACGCGTATTCCCGTTGAAATCTCGAAATAGATTTTTTTTTCATGAAAACAATACTTTCCCTATAGTACTACTTGTGAAGAAAGTAAAAATCGAGTACATCTGAAATTTTTTAAACATGTTCAGCTGAATGATAGTAATAATGATCAGTTAACTACAAGACACTGAAAGTCGCATTTTCAGAATAAATCTTCGTTTTCGATCAGCAATACTTTTTTTGGAAGTTAGATCTGATAGGAAACATGAGAAGCGTGGAGAAGTGCAAGCAGAAGATAAAATAGTGCAAGCAAAAAAGAGTGGCCTCGCCTTTTGGTGGGCCCTCTTGGAATGGAATTAGAGGTCTCAGTGACATGCGAAATGGATTTTGGTCGCGTGATCGCTTGAATTATACCACTCCACGCATGAGTAACTCCATATTTTGTGCACAGCTCTCCTCCCACCTACTGCCATCCTACTTCATCGCTACCCTCCTCAATCACCTCCATTCTTCCATCCCATCCCATTTTCTACCCCATCCTATTCCATCCCTACCCATCCAATCACATCCATCCTCCTGCCATATTACTCTCACCTTTTTCCTCCGCCTCTCCTCTTATTTATCCTGCATCCTCAAACTTACTACTAGTGTTTCTTTCCTCAAAACCTAATCCGGCACAATGTTCAACCGCGCCAGCTATCTCTACATCCGCCCAAACCATCTCGACGCTATTCTCCTTTTCCTCTTTTCTCCTCTACCATCACAAAACCAACCATAACACAGATTTTCCTTCCTCCATGCATTCTTCTCTTCCACCTAACATCCCATTCCTTATACTTTAACTCTTTCCATTTCCTTTACTCAAACTCCTTTCCGTGGCCTCAATTCTTGCCTCTTCCCTTTTATCCTCTTCCAGAAAGATATACATTCTTATGTCTCCTCGTTTTCATTGCATACGTATCTTGTATAAACCATTCCTGCCCATATTATATGTTCCATAGATGGTCTCTTCGAGGAAAGCACATTTACATATTCAAAATAAGTTAGAGAAAGAAGGTCGTAATTTTGGGAGACCCGAGTTACGGGCGCAATAGCCACAAAATGCCACCATAAATATTTGAAGTAGCCAATAAAGGACTAGGGAAGCTAACTTTCACTCCAATTTTTTCAATAAAATATCTATCTAAAGAGGATTCAGTAGTTTTACCAAACTAACACAGCTCAACATGGACCCTCACGTATCGCTCCTTCTTTTCTAGTTTCCTCGCGTAAGTATAGCTGTATTTTTTCCTCTCATAACTCAAATATTGCACGAAATGAAAATTTTGTTTTTTTTTCAGCGGAAGCAGTGATGGAAAGATTAAAATGATGGATACACAAAGGTGGTGACCGGGAACGATTCCTGCCAGAGGCAAATTTTCAACTCGTGTTTAACACGACCTACATTTGTATTTCATAAGGAGGACACGTGTACGCCCTTAGGAATAGAAGTTTAATTCATTCTTTTCGTTGGCTAATGGCATAAGTATGAACAAAAAATTGAGTTACCATTTCACTTTCTACGGAATGAAGTGTGAAACGCAGCAAAAAATGGTAATATATTTGCACGATTGAATTGATAGCCTTAGGGAAAGGACAATGAATTGACGAACTTTCTATTGTATTTTCATCACTAATAAACAATAGGACCATAATAGTAGCATAAAAGATGCTATATTTATGTGACAATGACACGCTGATTGGATGCAAGATTGTTTTATCAGAAAAACCGGATTATGTGAAAACGAAAACCTATTAAGTGCTCGTGAGTTTTTAGAAAAACAACAAATATGTACGCCTGAAACTTTTGAACGATCCCTTCACTTCCTCTCACTTCGAAAACAGGCTACTACAGTATAGCAAACATACTTGCCAGATGTGACTTTTTAACTTTAACGCCAGCATATATCAGATCACCACCAATTCACACTTTACATATATTAAATCGATAATTTTTAAGTAAAACAGATTAGCTCATTTTCCCCATTCATAATGAAAAATCCAACACAGAATCACGAAAAAGTTAAACGACAATAATTTCACATTTATGTCATTTTCGATCATAGATTAAAGAATCATAACAAACCAAATATTCTAGAGATTTCTAAAAGGGATGGCAGGAGGAGCCTGAAAGAGTACGAGGTGTCTGAGGGGAAGAGGGGTAGTGAGAGACACAAGAGGGGGATGGATGTGGGGGCAGATGAGAATGGAAGGAGGATAAGTGAGATGGGGAGGGACAGTGGGATGGAGGGAAGCGAAGGGGAATATGGAGGGTTGCGGAGGTTGGAGGGAATCAGTGAAGAGAGTCGGGTTAGGTGGAGAGGTGGGAGATAGAGGGGGGGGCGCAGTGGGACGAAGGGGAGCAGAGAGGGTGGACGAGGGTAGAAAGATCCTCCCTGCGGTGCCAGAGGAAGGGGGTTGCGACAGATACGAGGAGGGGTTACCAAAATATGGCTTCTAAATCGCTAATTCGCATTACTCTTTTTTTCTACCAGGGAGATTTACAGCCCATTCCTCTCCCCCGCCCTTCGCTCCTCGCACCCCTTCGTCCCCCCCTTTGCTACCGCCGCCGCGCCTCGTCATCATCCCACCAATGGCTGGCGTGCGAATCTGCGGGGCCGAGTACGTATAGGAAAACAAACTGCACCACAACAGGAACACATCCAGCTGCACGAAATCGATTCAATGGAAAAAAAACAACGTACCTTTGTCTTCCATTCAGAATGTAAACAAACACTTCATCGTCGTTCACAAACGCACACAATATTGCGCTTGTTTCGGAGGAAACGTTCGCCGCTTTTGAAGCAAACAAGAATGAAACAATGCATTATGAGAATGTCGTTACCTTTTTTATAGGCTCCACTCAAACATATTAGGTAACAAAGTCAATTCGTATTTATTGTGAGCATATGACATTTGCGTCAATTTTTGCTCTTTTAAAAATAGTGAATCGCGGGAGTGATCCTTACAGGAAAAATGAACGTGTGAGTGAGCACGCACGTGTATGTTTGCGTCTGCCCGTGTATGTATATGTGCGTGCGTGAGAGTGACGGCATGCGTGTACCTATAAAAGTCCTCCTTAATCATAAGGTTCCTTTCTTTTATTCATGGATACTAATTAAACTAATCTGCTATCATCTACGGCTAAGATACTACGGTGAAAGAAGCTATTGCTTCCATTCCTTTGCTTGTCATATTAATCTAACACCGACACCCGATCGCTTAGAACATTATTTTAATCTAAGAAGCAGCTGCGGTATGTTCTTAACATTAATATATATACCTATATAAAATTTGATTTAAGAAAAATCATTGCTCTTTTCCTTTGAGTCGCATCTATAGAGGAGCTTCTACGCAATGTAGAGTTATGGAAATGACTTTATGCAATAAATTTATTAATTTTGAAGTAATGTATTACTCTGTAAATTAATGTGTTATGAAGCGTTCGTGGCTTTTTATCACACCACATCATTTATTTTAGCCTACCGTTAAATTACATTATTTCTTTTAAGTATAACGTTGTAAAATATTTGTCTAATGCAAACCGATACGGAATAAAACCTTTGATTCACATTCACATTTTTTTAAATCAACGCATAATAACGCGAAGGGAAAACTACTTAGAAAACATAAATGGCCACAAAATTCGCCAACTGGGTTCCTCGCCATCATGGCGATCTTTATTATATCTACACAAATGTTCATTAAAAATCAATGCGTACAGTTTCAAGAAGTGAGCCATGATGACCAATAAATTTATTTACACAGATTGGAATAGGTATTAAGGATAACAAATAGTTTCTCAACTTTACAAACAGCTCCTTCAGAATCGTTTAATTATTCTCAATTCCATAAACTCGCGACAATGTATAGTAATAATTCAAATTATCTTCACAATGTGAAATAAAATAATTAGAATCCTGAAATGAAAAGCTTCAATGTGAACGCTGAGCGGTTACTTGTCTTACGTACCTTACTGTAACATCGGCCGAGATTCATATTCCCACTCCGTTTCAGCTCATCAAGGGTGCTAAGAACGATCACATTTCGAATTCCCCGCACAAATAATATCACTATCTCGCTATAGTCATTCACAGTTACAAAAACTTGTGTAGTTTCTCCAAAATGTGCCTCTTTCGTATAATTTACTAATATTATCTACGCTTGACTGTATTCACACATACTGCTTAATTATTCCATCTTGAACGGCTTTTTCTCCCGTAAAAATAATGTATTCAAGTACGGTACTGAAATTAGCAGAGCACTATTGAAATGGAAACGAACCTTAAAAGCAGTTCTCTCTGAGAAGTAACCGAGGTAGCGGAACATCTTAAACCGCCCGCTATTTGCTCGTGAGGAGTTACGTCGACTGCGCACCCAAACTTTGAGTTCAAAAGGTCTCCTCCTACAGAGTGTGTGTTATTCGAGGGAGGTCACGACCTCCCATGTCAGCGCGCCACTCTCCTCTCTCCATCCTCGGCCTCACCCTTCCCCTTTACGTCCCGGCGGCTACTCAACAGAAATTCCGAAGAGCATGACATGAGTAAGTTTTTTTTTAGAGTGTGCGCGGGAAGGATGCGGTAGGAGTGCAGCAGAATCTCGTGAAACACCTTGACTCACTTTAGAAAAGGGAGAACTCTACCAAATTTTGGCTTTTGGGAAGAGTTGAAACGAACATTTCTATATAGAAAAATATTTTAATTCCCTTATGGTTTCCCTTGGAACTGCCTCAATCTGGTGCAACTTCCGCCAATATAATTAAAAGTAATATAGAGAAGGACGTCTTTGATGCTGCACACACAAATGCTCCCAATATGTTCTAATTAAATGGAGTTATGCCTCTAATTAGAATCAAAATGCAGTTGTTATTCCAAATTATAAATGAATAATGACATAATAGACACCTGTTACGTTATTATTGAATTCGTGAAAAGCTTCTTATCAGAGAAAGTAAAAAGGGGTGCAATCAAGAAGACGTGTTTATTAAATGTAAGAACTAGCAATTTCAAAGTTATGCTAGTAAACACTCCCAAAAAATCATATAGAAAATTTACATTCCTATAGCTACGGTCTAAATTCAGTCTTCAGCCCATATGGACACCATTCTGGCGACACAGACTATACCATTGATGAAATAAGAAGCTGCCAAGTAGGTCGAATGGGCATCGGAGTAAAAAATACTGAATAGCTGAAAGCAACTAATTTGTTTAATAACGAATAAGAAATACATATTGCATCGGTTGCTCAATGTTATCATCTTGGAAGATTTCTGATGACTTTTTTATTATGCTTACTTCGAGGTTTTTTTACTTTGAAACACTTAGTATATTATCGTATTAACATAAAAGGAGCACTAATAATATTTTGTACGAATGGATATTAAATATAATAACATAAGAACATCCTCTTTTGAGCATAATCAGAAGGTTCACTACTTTAATCAAATTGAATTTAATAAAATTAAAGGGCTTCCATAGATTTTATATACATAACATACGGTCACTCTGAAAGTTTTGAGACACGAGGAAATTATTTGAGTCTCATTGTTCAGATATTGAAATATTGTTCCGTATATAAGAATGAGTCAACCATGCAAGTTTCAAATTGTTAATACGCGTTTTTTAGAAGTTACACCGTTTTATATCAACACAGTTCTTCTTTCGTCCTTAGTAGCGATATATCTCAAACGAGAGCATTTTTTAGCAATAGTTTTTTATGACTTTAAAAGTGGTTTAAATGTGCCGCAGTGGTTTGAAAAGCTTATATCTACATTCATGAATGCTTCTCCTTCGCAAGACAAAGTATTCTATTTGTTTTCAAAATTTCGTAGAGGTAGAGATTTTTTAAACGATGAAACTCACTCAGGACGTCATGCTACTGCTATGACGGAGGAAAATGTGTCACGTGTGGAACGTCTATTGAGAAAAGACTCACATTGCACATGTGGAGTAATCGAGGCCACCTTAGGGTTAGGATCGGCAGCGGTTTCAACAATTTTGCATGAACATTTACATCTAAAGAAAGTGTCAAGTCGTTGGGTACTTCATTTGCTTACCAATGAACAAAAGTGGTTTAGAGTGAAATGGTGCTATAAAAATGATTTTAGAAATTGATGGAGGCAGCTCAAAAAGAGTTTTTGACATCATAACCGAGGACGAAGGTTGGATCTAGCAATTTGATCCAGAAACAAAACGGCAGTTGACAGTTTGGATCTTTCCAGGAGAGCATGCTCCATTGAAAGTTAAACAAGCGCGAAGTGTTGGCAAGAAAATGATTTGCTACTGCAAGCGGTCGCATCGAGAGAGTTTGTCTTGAAAACAGAAAATCAGCTAAGGCCGATTGGTACAGCACTGTCTGTCTCCCAGAAATCTTTGAAAAAGTTGAAGAAAAGCGTCCAAAGTCCAGTTTGCGAGGCATCCTGCTGCACCACGACAATGCTCCAGCGCACAAGGCTGCAAGAACTGCCGCATTTTGGGAATGTCATATGTCCAATTGCAGGAACATTCACCATAGTCTAGACCTGATGCCATATGACTTCTTTCTTTACCCAAAAGTCAAACAAATCATCCGTATGCAACATTTAAAAATGCCAGAAGATGCTATAAATAGGTACATGGCAGCGTTAAGCGGGAAGATTGGAATTTAGCATTAAAATCGTAGTTTAAAGAATGCAACGCTGTATAAATTGTGGTGAGGAGTATTTTGAGAAATATTGATATAAATTTTATTCCTAATTTCTTTATTTGTTTCGTGTGTCAAAACTTTCAGAGTGACCCACTTATACCTAAATGTTATATACATTCGAAATATTTTTCGATGAACTGGTCCTATTTCGTATAGACTGCAATTAATGGAATTCAACCGAAGGAAAACATTTAATCCATCATGAAAACAATGATAATTAGCGGGGTGAAATATTGAGTAACGATATAAAATTTCAGGTAATATCAGAAAACGATAAAACCAATACTATTGACCAATTGTTCCTGAATACTGAAAGATAGTTTTAATATATACGGTATATTATAAAACGAAGCACATAGAAACTATTCCTGAATGTTAAAAAAGAAAAAATGCCTTAACTCTTTATTCCTTGCAGAAAGTCTGGCGATTGGGAGGAGGTGGATGATACTAGAGCCAGACAAGACCCGCTTCATGGGGTTAAGAGGTCAGTTGCACTAAGGGGACCAAGGTCAAACGAATCACTTTGAGGGGGTGGGGGCGTGATGAGAAGGTGGAGGAGTGAGGGAATACGAGAGATAAAAGAAGGAGAGAGAGATAGGAGAAAGAGTTTGGGAAGATGTAGGTGAGAGAGAAAAAGAGAATGTTAGATAGAGTGGAGGGAGGGAGAGAGAAAGAGAGGGAGGTAAGGAAAGGAGGGGGACTGAAGGAAATAGGGGTGAAGGAGGGCGGGGCAGAGAAAGGAGACGGTAGAAAAAGGTGAACTCTTTTCATATGACGTCACGTGGAGAAATTCCTTCCCGAGGCATCACTCCCATTCTAAACTTTACTGATTTTAAATGATCTCCTTCCGCTTGGATTGGCACGTGGCAGTAATAAACGCCAAGTTTCCTTATAAGGTACCCTGATTATTACACCCTTGTACGGAAGAGAAAAGACACCAAATGGACTAGAAATTTTTTTCCATAAAAAAGGGGTCAACCAGATATCATATGAGATACGTGCTTTGTCGCCGTTTAAAATGTAATTTTTAAGTGCGGGATAAAACTGAAAAAATATCGGTAGTATATCGTGATGGTAGTGTAATGGTTAACGTGTCGACTTTCCATTAGAAAGTTCCGGGGTTCGATCCCCGCGAATGGAGGTTTTTTAAAAAAAACTATCATCGGTGCCTGGCAGTAGGCAGCAGTACTGTCAGTATGGTATAGTGCCGAAAATAAATTATGTTGGCTGGGTCAATAACCAATAGAGCTGTAGGCGTGATCGGGACGATTTGAACAGCTACAGTACTGCGATGTGGAAAGCAAGAGGGTAAATACCACATTACAATTCCATAGTAATGATTATATGGTAGGACAATATGAAGACATGAAGAAGACTGCAGAAAATAGGAGTATGTGAAGAACTAGGTTTAATCATTAATAATCACGGTCCTGTCTACGGACCCACTACCTATGATGATGATGATCGTAAGATAATGGTGTGGATCTTGTTTAAATGACTGGCAGTTGTGTGTAGTTCGATTATTTCGCAGAGTCGCGGCAGATAAAAAAGTGAAATTCATTATCCGAACATAAAATTTCCATTGGCTATCCCTACTTTACTGAGCGTCCCGCGCTAAAATTTTCTCATAAATGACTTGCACCCGTCTAGTCTGAAAGCCATCTTTCGATGTGACCTGAGAGTTAATAAACAGAAGTAGTTGGTTTTTCTGGTAAAAATGATATATCATTAATATAAGATTTAAAGTTAAATTGTTTTTATAAATTTTGCCCTTAAATTTTTCTATCAATAACGTCCAAATGGTTTTTAAAGCAAAAACTTTATTTACCATTTCTGAAGTCTTCTTCGGTAGAAAGTGGTACCATCTCATCCCATGCAGCCTCGTAATGACTATTTTTTTCAATACTCCAACATTTCCTTATTTTTATCTATGCACTGATCTTTGCTGTAGTTGCGTTGAAGATAACTTCATGAAAACACCAGTTCCGTTGAATCTCTTCAATCTTACCTTAGAAAATGGATTATTGGCTAAATTAGAAATACTATTATTTGGTGTTAAAGCAATAAATAGTTTAAACGATCAATTAACTGGTAAGAAGAGCAATTTTCAGTTAAGAATTACTCAAATATTTCCACAATTATTGCAATGTTTGTTTCTCACAACTTTTCCATCTTGTTCCTAAGTTAGACTTAAATATTAATTTTTTATTCTTATAATTCACTTCAAGAGCTTATTAATTACTTTATGTATGGCTTATGAATAACTGCAGATTAACCTAAAATTTATCGACCACGTTTAACATGGAATTATTTTTTTAAATTTATTAATATTAATATATTATTATTAATTAGTTAATCGCTAACTATTATGGATTCAATAATAAGCATTTCATTATCAAAAACGGAAAATGTAAGTACTTACATAGATACCTCCAATAGCCATAATAATGTTATAAAATGGAAGAGAGGCATTTTATTACAGTGATTCACCGAAAGTATATTCGAAACAAGTTAGGAAAGCGTACAACGTATCACAAATGGGGCGCGTTTCGTGCAATGGAGTATTAGAAAGCAATTATATACCTGTACGTAAGGGAAATAGCGTTTTAAGGTCCTTTTCTTCATCATAAATAATCCATTTTCTTCCTATTTAATAGTATTACATGCACACGTAAGGAAATTAAACGTTTGTTTGGGAGATTGTTTATGTTAGCAACAATGAAGTAACCATGCAAGAAATTTTCTAAGTTCAACTCCATATAAGACATTCTTGTTTGATTTTCTCGATAACGGCTACTCCTACGATGAAAATATATAGAAAAGGAAATACTCTACTTTACCAGTTCTACAACTTTTATTTGAAAAATATTTTGATATGAACAATAGTTTACGAGATATGACGAAAATTTAATTTTTTGTCTCTAGTAAAGTGGTACCCCTGATTGGCGTACGTGATTCATTTTTGCGATTTTCTTATTATATTTGATTGAAAGTCCTTAATATCAAATTTCATAAAAATCCGTTCAGTAGAAGCCGAGAACGAACATGCGGACGGACGGACGGACGGACCGACCGACGATAATAGGCGCTCACGCTGTAAGCGAAACGCGCCTAAAAAAGAATACATCGCAGTATTATTGTCATTTTATATATGTGCGGTAGTGGGAGAGGGGGGAGGAGCCGGTTACATGAGTTCTCGGAGCTCGAGTGTTTAGAGGGCTCGGCTTAGCAGGTAAAATTGACACCTTGAAAGCAAAATCCACCTCGTACAAAGATTTGTACCAAAGTCCCTGTGTTTATAATTGCTCCTTTCGTGGGATAATATTAATTGTATCCAGATTTTGAATTTTTAGGAAAACTACTAAATTTACTACCATACGAAAATAACATAAATGTTGCGTAAAATGTTACAGTACAGCGCAGCAATCGAGTTTCTACGTCTGGAATTCAAAAAACATAAATTGATAACACATTTTAGCGATGAAAATACTTTCAAAAATGTAAATAATTAATAAATATATTCAAAATATAAATATCAGCTTCTATTTTCCTCCATGTTATTATTTCAGTGATGGAAGCTTGTCAACGAAATTATACATAAGCGTTTCACTCTGGGTATTATCATTAAAACGATGTTATTCTATGTACCAGATAATATTCGTATAGATGTAATTTGAGGATTTTTTTTAATTCAAAAAATATATTTCCTAGTAAATTAAATATCAACGTTCATGAAAAATGCATTTTGCAATTTAATTTTAGCATCTTTCTTACATTCTGAGGAACAACTGAAATCCCTCATTACCTTTCGCATTTCATTATTTCGATTTAACAAGTTAGGAAAGTGTCCATAGTATGACAAATAGGCGTGCTTCGTGCGATGGAGTACATATTTTAAATTATACGAGATAGTTTGAAGGAACGCACACCATAAAACAGCGAAACGCCACGATTCAATTATGTCTCTTTGTCTACTGAAATTTTCTTTTCTCCCCTAAGCTGGTGCATTAATAACCGTATTTACGCAATTTTATCATAATTACTAAATATTGAAAAATAGTATATCAGGAATTATGTCAGGAAAATATTACATTTGTATTTGCCAGTTTATTTTATAAACAGATGTAATTAATTAAACAACTGAAAATTATTTAAAACACTTCAGTTAAGATGTAATAATTAAGTTTACGTCCTTGCCTTAGTAGTAGCTAATTCATTTCCCTACACTTATAAAATTCTGTGTGCACACGTAAGAAAATAAAAATTATTTTCATAATTATATAAGATCTTACTTACTTCAGTTACAACTTTCGTTGACAACAATCAACATAAGTAACCGTGCATGAATAGCTCAAAGCGAACTACGACATTCTTGTCGGATTTTCTTGATAATAAGATAAAAATATATTTTCTTATTGCCTTTACCTATACGTCCTAGATACCAAATTTCATGAAAATTCGTTCGGTTGAAGCCGAGAATGAACAAGCTTTCGGACGGACGGACGGACAGAACGAAGTTAATAGGCGCTCCCATTAGAAACGAAACGTGCTTGGTACATAATAAACTTTGCTAAGAAAGTCTGTTTAATTAGAAAGCGTTAAAATGAAAATATTATTAAAATAATATAGTTACCTTATCAATAATTCTTTCCATTGCCTACTACGTATTTTGAAATAAAAAAGTCAAAGGTCTCTTGTTAGATTTTGGAAAATTTTTATTGGTCAAGATTTTAAAATTACTAAATGACGCAAAGTTCATTATATATATACATCGATAAGTAATGCTGATGATGACAAAAACAATTACTCAAACTGTAGAATTATATCGATTATTTCAGTCACCAGCATAATCATGAATATCGCGTGAATGTAGTTTCCTGTTCAGAAAGGCTTTAATGTTACAAGGTATAACAATGTGTGTTGAAAATTCATATGATTACGATAGTCAAATAGTTATCATATGCATCGAATTTGTACAGGAAAATTATCAAAAATGTGTGATGCGAAAGCGCGACTTTTTGAACGTGATACAAGTTTCATAAATGGCCACAAAAGCGCTCTAGTCAGGTAGCGAGAAAGGCGTCAGACTATCCGAGAGAGCCATTCTGAACATCCGGCCAAACTGCGAATTATCTACGGCTACAACGCATGCAATTTTTAAATATCAATTCGATGAAATAAAATGACGCATGAGTACATAAACTATAACGCTAAGGAAAATGAATTTTCCAACAATTTAATTTTTCCATGTACGATACTTCTCAATATACAGGGTGTACAAATTGAAATGTAACTACTTTGAAGTGCCATATATTTTTATTTATTACAATGGCAAAATTGCCCGGCGTTGCTCAGAGTTATGTTTTAAATCGACATGACTATAAAATAAGAGAATTATTATTAACAAAAAATTATTTCTATGTTTGAAAATTTTTATTTGGGATTTATTTTATATTTTAATTTATAAAAATCTAGCGATAGAAAATATTTTGAGAATTCTTAATTAAAACGAATATTGAATATTTAATGCAAACTCAAACGGTACAGTATGTTAAATCAGTTCCTATTTAAAAGCACTGATCTCGTTGCCATGGTATTTAGCATTTTTCATTGTTATAAACCTATAAAAATACATTTTGTCACGATCAAAAACTAAATTTTACGCTGAATCGGCTTAGATACGAATACTGTCTTTAAAATATATAAAGTTGATTCCTTCAGCTTAACACATGTTTTTGTCACGAGTTCGAATCTTCATTTTAAGTTATTATAATTTACAAAAGAATAAAAGTCTGCACGTCAAACAATCGACTTTTACGTGTTATCTCATGGAAAAATATTAATCCTCTATATTGGTAGCACTAACTAATCCCGGCTAAACAAACCTTGACCATTCACTAAGTTAAGATTTAAGTAAAAACCATAACAAATTTGGTTGTTCTAGGCCTTATAGTGTGGGCGTGCATAATGAGACAAACCTTCGGAGATATAATATATCTCCGAAGGTTTGTCTCATTATGCACGCCCACACTATAAGGCCTAGAACAACCAAATTTGTTATGGTTTTTACTTAAATCTTAACTTAGTGAATGGTCAAGGTTTGTTTAGCCGGGATTAGTTAGTGCTACCAATATAGAGGATTAATATTTTTCCATGAGATAACACGTAAAAGTCGACTGTTTGACGTGCAGACTTTTATTCTTTTGTAAATTATAATAACTTAAAATGAAGATTCGAACTCGTGACAAAAACAATATATATACACACACACATATATACACACACACACTAGCAGCCCGCTGCAGCTACGCTTGCAAATAATCTAAATAGTTCGGCCTTAGGTTAGGTCTTCTTTGTTCCCTATTCATTTGACGTGTTTCCCTATTTCTTTGTCTTTCTTGTACTCTCCGCTCCTCATCTGCACGGGAAATCCTATGAGCTTCCGCATCTCTTTCTCTCTTTTTCCTACAATACTCTTCCTTTGATCTCTGGCTCCCCTTCCTTTCTCTGGCAGTTGTAGCTGGGCTAATAGCTCTCCTTTTCACTGGTCTACCCCTTGGAATTTTTAAATTTTCTGCGATTTTACATCAATATATTAGAGCAGTTACGTGATCACAATGTCACAGAGTTACTCAATGCTAGTTTAATAACGCAGTATATTCAAAGGAGAAAAGTTTGTAATTCTACCTTACCTTAGTTCCAATGATTATCGTTGCACCCTTATAAACGAATTCACAAACAGTTGCTTTCCTTCAAGTGTCTATCAACGACTGCTTTTAACTTCTTATAGGAACTACTATAAAGGCGACGTCAATGCAAGCGTTCATTTAGATTATCAATGAAGAGAAGATAACAATAACGCTTTTCTTTCGTCTATTTGAAGGTTTAATTGGCCTTAAATGAATTGGAGGCAACAATGAGAGTCTCCTTGGCAACGCCCGGAATGAGTACAAAAAATCTGCAAAATTTCGAAAAAGATGCGTATTTATGAAAAATTCGACGGTATAACGTGTAAACATCGCAAGAATAAGATAGTATAGAGCTTTAGCCGTCGAATAAAGCAAAAAAGAAGAAAATCGGTCCATATTTATGTATTTTAATGAATGCAGGAAGAAAACCTTGCACTCTGGAAAATCGAAAATCCTGTGTAAACTTATGGAAAAATGTCTCCTGGATTCGAACCGGGATACTTTAGCAAACAAAAATAATTTTTTAGGGACCTCATAGCCAGTAGAAACAAAACGCCGTTTACCGCATATCTTTACAACGAACGGTTCTCGAGAAATACGCCATATAATTACGCGAGGTTTCATACGCACGGACGGACGCACGCACGCAGCTTCTCTGCGTGCATAATATATAGGATATATAAGTTTTATCTATGCAAGATTCGACATTCTCGCATTCATACATAAAAAATTATAATGCTTCAAATTTGTTACATTTCGAAATGGACACCCTGTATATTTTTTACATATCACGAGTACGCGCGTGAGAATCTAACGCATATGTTTATTACCATAAAATGTAATACCTGTTTATTGAAGCTAGTCTGTCGGCATTTGAGAACGGTTACCTAATACTAGTATGTTAAATATCATTATTAAACGTGACGTTTAGATATTGGTATGGATAGGTCTCACAATCAGACTAGAAATTCACCCTATCAATTCGAAAAATCACAACATAGGTATTTGCATACAGCATCGAAAAAAACGAAAGCAGTTTATAAATATTCGCAAAATCGCACATCCCACTGAAGTGTGTCGAAGAAGAGGATGTAGGGAGAGGGAGGGAAGGAGAGATAGGGAGGGAGAGAGGGAGGGGGAAATAGAAAGAAAAAGAGAGGGAGGGAGAGAGAGGAAGGGAGATGGAGTGAGGGAGATGGAGTGAGGGAGATGGAGGGAGGGAGATATATAGATAGAGAATTGAGACCCTCTTCCATTTAACCCTACGTTATTGATTACAAAATAATAACATGAATAAATGTATATACAAACAGAACTAAAGCAATAAAAGCTGCGTCAAATAAATGCAACAAGAACAGAACAATAAATATCACATTACACATTAGAGAAGCTTCTAAGAAAGATATATTTGTGGTAAAAACCCAGGTAGAGCCAGGCATGGCCAACCCAGTAAAAAACCATGGAGGAAAACACCCATGAAGAGAAGCGGGGTGGAAAAAAACTGCGAAAACCCTGGATAGTAGAAATACAATTATGACTGCTGTTGGAAAGAGATAAGGTATATAATATACGTATATGTTAATGCAGAAAAAGTTTATCTGAAAATACAAAAGTAATTAAACATATTAAACAAAGGAGATAGCGTTACATATACTATACATATATATACACCTACATACAACGTAGGGAGAGAGAGAGAGAGAGATGGAGGGAGAGAGAGAGAGGGAAGGAGAAGGAGGGAGAGTGGGAGGGAGGGAGAGAGAGACAACTATTTTAAGTTTAACTAAAGATAACCCGTCATATTGACGGACTTTTATACTAGTCTCTTACAATAATAGAGAAGTGTTGGTTGGTTGGTGATCATTTACAAATGCGAATAATTCGATAAATAATCGAGATAGAACTCTAATTTTGGCAGGAATGCTCTATTCACATATTTTAAGGTGATGACGACTGCGACTTTAACATATAGAGAGATTGCTACAATTTGATGAAAATAAAGGTACCGGTCTAAATATTATAAAAATACTATAATAATAATTTTACGTAATATTTTATCTTGAAAGAATATTATTTTACAAAAAAAATTATATTCTGATGGAATGTTTAGGAACCAAGTTGTTATGCATGAGCGCATAAAGCCTAACAGAGATTTGAAAAGGATAACAATTCTGAACTTGACCGGGAGTCGAAACTGGGTCTTAGCTATCAAAGCAGTCTAATTCTCAATTCTCGAAATGGGATATCTGCCTTGAGAAAGGAAGTGTATTAAACCTTCAACACTGAGATACAGTGGAAAATACCCCTACTAAATCTCAAGAACTGAGGGATCCCGAAAAGCAATTCCCCTTTCTTCCACGATATCAAGATAAAATCACTCGGCTAAGTATGTTCTCAAGGCATGACAGCGACCCTCCAAAGCGCACTTTTGGCATTCTTCCCCCTTAATTATCCTTTCTTCTTGATTGAAGTAGCAGTTGGATTAAGTCTTTGGCAGATTGTTAAAAATGTCCATCCGTTACTAACCCGCATTGAGAATGGGGAATTGTACACCATTATATTCCTACACATTGAAGACCTCACATCGCTCTGTTTCTAATCCCTCATCTTCCTCCCTCCAATTTCGCATATTAGAATTTCATTAAATTTCTCCTTGTCAGTTCTTCTAGCCCTATCGACGAAGAACCGCCATTCCAGTGAAGTACGTCTTCACTTTCATTTATTTTCATATGTTTTTTGTGAATCTATCTTCACATTAGCTACTATATAACAGACTGTAATAACTAAATAATATAAAAGTAACTGGTATACAAAATAATGGTACCAGTTGGATTTTGTAAGGCGATTCATTAAAATGTAAATTTATTATTTAAATTTTGTAAAGCTAAAATGTTCAGAGCGATTTTAGTTGCTCGAGGTGTTGAGTATTCAATATAACTTACATTAGAATGCTACTTAGATATTTTACTGTGAAGTATGAACTCACTATAATAATGGAATTATATTGTGATATAATAATGCAATAAACAAATTATTGCTACGCACTCAGAAAAGGAAATAAAAATGCCGTAACAGTAAGGAATTATGGAATCGTAATAAAATAAATATGATTGTGAATGACTTTATGCAACATTTCCCATTTTATAAATAAAATAAAAATGCCAAAGATAAATAATACCAAACTTAAATATTACGTAAATATTTAAAACAAAAGGTACAACAAATGCATAACATAATGAATGACTAATAACAGAGATATCCTGGACGAGTGCACTAAGTAACCAGCCAGAGAATCGGTTTAGAACAGTTTAGAAGCGGTTTGATGCAGTTCGAATCACGGTAAGTGAAAAAACATTTCTAGGCTTTTTAAACGTAAATTTAAAGGGGTATTGAAAGCATATATACTTTATATATGAAAATCAAGTTAATATAAATCTTTTTAATAAATAGGATGGCATGGAAGGTTCACGGTGTATAAATCGATAAAGATTAGGTTTTAATTGTAAAATCGGAGGAGAACGTTTTAAAACTTGATCGGGGATCGAATCCGATTCTCCAACTTATTGTTTAGTCTTATGCACTAAAACTTACACACTACAATATATTTCCTAACATTCCTTCCTATTTCAATACGTCACGCGAGTGTTGGAGATAATGATTATATACTATCACCTAGGCGTTGTGTTCAGTAACTTGCATTTTGGACCAGCCCGCGGACTATCTGGAGGACTCTCGCGGACCACCAGTGGTCCGCGGATCACACTTTGAGAACCACTGATCTAGAAGAGTCAATATACGTGTAGTAGATATATTTACTACAGAATCTGATTTATTTGTGGATTTATAAGCAAAAGTGAGTCGATATTTTTATGTTTCAAGTTAACTAAAAGTATTTTAACCTTTTCCATGCTATTGAGGAAATGGTTCGTCACTAGCCTGGCCTCAACTCAGCGAAACTGTTTCACTTCATATGATAGTAGTGTGGCTTTTACAAGGAATAGCGACAATTCCTGCCTTACAGAGAATGGTTTGCAAAATGACACACATTGAAAAAACTCAGTATTGAAAGGGTTACAGTTTACAACATCAAAATAACTTTTACTGTAAATCAAGAGAATTGTCTGTGAACTGAAAATGCAAGGGGTATTAAAATGAAAACCGCAAAAGTTAAATAAAAGTGTTTTTACAAACAAGAAGGAAAATATGCATGTCAATCTTCAATGTAGTCCCAATACGTTCGTTACACTTCCTCCAATGCTGCACTAATGCCTGGATTCCTCGAGAGAAGTTTTGTGGTTAGTGTTGAAGCCATTCGTGCACCGCCGTCTTGACCTTTTCATCAGTGTTGCCAGCAGACTTAGATCCATAGTTCGACACAAGATTATCATCAGTTTCTGCACATTATGCATTTTATGTTGGTTTTGCAGTTTTCATTTGAATGCCCCTTGTAGGTATAAAGCATAAGTAATCCAGAAAACCTGATTGTAATTATTAACAGAACAAATGATTTCATTGTTAAGCTGTAACTGGGTAATAATTTGTACGATAACTTAAAGCAATTAATTTTTCGAATTTTTAAATGACAATAATTTGTAATTTTCAGATTTAAAATTTATATTTTTATTCGACATAGGCCTAAATTCTCGTATCAATAAAATAAACTTTTTTAGATCAGTTGTGTCTTCTCTAGTACTAAATTCGTACTTTAACTGGGATATAAACAATTTGGGAAAGTGTACACTGCGTCATAAATTGGCGCGTTTCGTGCGACGGAGTGTTTTAACTTAAACGATAAACGTAATATGAGCGAACTCACACCATAAAAGAGCGAAACACCACGGTCCGATTATGTCTCGTTGTCTGCAAAAAATTTCTTACCTCTCCTAAGTTGGTGAATTAATAAACGTATTTACGTAATTTTAGTATAACTACTAAATAATGAAAAACGATATATCAGAAATTATGCCAGAGGAATGATAAATGTATCTATACGGATTTATTTTAAAATCAGTAGTAATCTCTCTTATAATCGAAAATTATTTAAAACATACCTCACTTTAGTTGTAATATGTATTTACGTTTGCGCTCTTTTATTCGTAGAATCTATTTTTTTCCGCTTACAAAATGTTGCATGAACAAATAATGATATTAAACGTATTTTCATAATTATATCTTACTAGCTGAAACGCCCGGCTTCGCTCGGGAAAGAATGGCAAACGATTTTTATTGCTAGGGGAAAACGTTCCCCATTCCTTAATTACGCAAGCGATGCTTACATTAACATTTACTATTTTATGTATTGTATTGAACGCATTAAAGTCTTACTTAATATTCACATGGAAAGATGCACCGAAGCCTTTAAAGCGGCAATAAAATTATGTGGATTATGTCAATACTATTCAATACTATTAGCCACAACGTAAACAATAAACAACATCTTGGTTACCGAACTAATGTAAGTAGATGTATCGATTTATGTTGTGATAAATCTTTCAATGTTAATGGTAAAAGATAACAATGTTCTAATATTCCTTAAAAATCATTTGACTCACTTTAAAAGTACTCATAGACTATATTTAGGTATATCTTGGCGTTAGCTATTCTTCGTCTACGGCGTGGATTTTCCTTGCATTAATCTTTATGCGTATATCTCCCTTTGAAGAGGACAATAATTAAGAAATTTAGCTTTGTTGCCGCCTGGAAAATGGACATCTAAACCGATAAATTTTACGCTTAAAGGAAAATTTCGAGCGATTTAGCATGTAATACCACGAAACATGAACAGAATTAAAACATTCAGTCTTTCGTGCGTAAAATAATCCATTTCCCGTGATCGTAAGTTAATATGTAGGTATATTTATATCCACATCAGTGAAGGGTAGCATGGAATTTTGGGGTTTCTCCATGCCATTTCTCAAGCATTCTTATGGAAATAGTGTTTTGTTGACCCCATGGGGTATAAGAGACCCCACGGTCTGCAATCCTAGACCAAGTTCTTCCTTTGGTCCATAGGATGGCCCATGAAACTTTTGAATTCGATAACTTCAACGGTGTAAAAACGTATAAAGAACATACATACACACACACATACACACTAAAATATTTATAAGATTTACTTCGCTTACTTCGAAGACTGTTTACGTTGACAACAATGTATGTACGAGTTCAAAGCGAAATATGACTCTCATGTAGGATGTCCTTGATAACGGTTATTCCTACGACAAAAATATTCTATTAGACTAGTTCTTCAAATTTTATTTGAAAACTTTTTCGATATGACTAATATTTTACGAGCCATTAGGAAAAGTTCATTTTTTGTTTCCAGTAAAGTGGCACCCCTGATTGGGTTATGTGAACCTGCTGTGCCATTTTCTTATTTTCCTTGGCATTAAGTCCTAAATACCAAGTTCTGTGAAAATCCGTTTGGTAGAAGTGCACGGACAGACAAACTGGAATAGGCGCTTACTTCGAAAACGAAACGCGACTAAAAATCATCATCATACCCTATAAATACATTAGATTAAAAATTACCATCTGGATGAACCACACTTTTATTTATGAAATCTTATACACGGAATAACCATGAGAATTGACTTTTATTATAATATTTTCACTAAGGATTGACAATATTATCGGCCCCTAAAAAAGACGGGTATACATGTATAAAGTATTAAAATAAAGACACTTCCCATTCTCCCTCCCTCACTCTTCCTCCCTCCCATTCTCCTCCCCCTCTCCTTCCCACTGTCCCTTCCTTTTTCACTTTCTTCCTCTCTTCCTCCCTTCCATTATTCTCAATCTCTCCCTCTCCTCCTCCTTCCCTCTTTCTCTTCCCGCATTCTCCTCCCACGTTTCATCCCATTGTCCCACTTTATCTTCATCCCAGCCATTCTCCCTCCCTCTCTCTCTTCCCCCACATATTCTCCTTCCTCTCTACTTACCATTCTCAAGCTTCGAGCTAGTATTGTAATGTAAACTAATTTATTAGCTATAATTTGATAAATCATACCTATAGTTTTAGGTAAACATGCTTTAACTAACTTTACTATCACTTACTCCTCTTCAATATCCTCCACGTAATAATAATTCCCTCAACCGACTCTTTTCTCTCCCAAAGGGCATAACTTGTACGGAACTTGTCGGTTATCCCGGATCATTCTTTAAAAAATTAAACTTTAGGGAGAAAATAGAATTGTCGTATGCGATCTACTGTTTTCTCTTTCGACATTTACCCACACAATCACCGCCCACATGGTGAGGGTTTCTTTCGTTCCGGGGTAGCGAAGGGAGCGTTAGCGCCCTGAGTGACTTACACCAGATTAAAGACAAAGCGAGCCGAAGTTCACCAAGGCGATATCATTTACGTTAATGGTAATAGTTACTATAGGTTAATATCTCGAAAGATCTTTTGTTCTATTTATTGGATTTGTAAATCTATCATCTTGTTAGTCATAATTACTCATACCTCCCCGTGTGGCACCTCTACGAGATTATTATTTTGAATCCTAATTAAGTTGTAAAAAAAAACATTGAGTAAACATACTTTTAGTGACATTTTAAAATTTTAATGGCGCAGAAATTTTAATAATTTATAATGTCAAATATTAGTAGCATTACAATGATGACGAATATATTCGCAATAATAGTTTAACAATAGTTTATCTCTTCGATTCGTTATGTTTATTACTGCGTACACAATCTAACCAACCAATTATTTAAAATACTTTCTTAAAAAATTTTGCTTGCTTAAATTTGTACTAATATAAAAAATAAAACAAATTAAAGAATAAAAATATGGAAATTTAATTAACTTATTAACGCATATGCATGACATAATCCAGCGCTTAACTTCCAGGATAACTCTGCTCACCTCAGCTACGAGTACATCATCAAGTATATCATGTCTCAAGGTTTCAGTCGCGGATCACATAAAATCATCAGTCGATCAATAAATACGTTTCTTCAAGGGCTTAAAAATAGCTATAATGCTTTCTCGACGCTTAAGGGACGTCGACGAGTGAGCTCGTAATTAGGTTGAATCAGTGAAATATTTTTGACCGATTCAGGAAAATCTTAATTTTCATCTTACAACTAAACTAGCATTGATGTTTATAATTTAAATGAAGTAATGAGAAGGGCTGATGTAGCATAACCTTCACAAAAGAGTAATTATAGAAACGATCCGAGCCCCGATTTACTCATTTCCTGATCTAATACGCTGTAGATATATTCCTAGATTGATTACGCATTGCTTCGAACACTAATAAGTACTTAATCACACAATCCTTTAAAGTTGCTATTTCGGTAGCGGCATGCAAACCTATCTTATGTAAACGGAGTATACCTTTTTAAACAAGTTAGGAAAGTGTACAACGTATCACAAATGGGCGTGTTTCGTGCAGTGGAGTATTAGAAAGCAATTATATACCTGTACGTACGGAAAATAGCATTTTAAAGTCCTTTTCTTCATCATAAATAATCCATTTTCTTCCTATTTAATAGTATTACATGCACACGTAAGGAAATTAAACGTTTGTTTGGGAGATTGTTTATGTTAGCAACAATGAAGTAACCATGCAAGAAATTTTCTAAGTTCAACTCCATATAAGACATTCTTGTTTGATTTTCTCGATAACGGCTACTCCTACGATGAAAATATATAGAAAAGGAAATACTCTACTTTACCAGTTCTACAACTTTTATTTGAAAAATATTTTGATATGAACAATAGTTTACGAGATATGACGAAAATTTAATTTTTTGTCTCTAGTAAAGTGGTACCCCTGATTGGCGTACGTGATTCATTTTTGCTATTTTCTTCTTATATTTGATTGTAAGCCCTCAATATAAAATTTCATGAAAATCCGTTCTGTAGAAACCGAGAACGAACGTGCGGACGGACGGACAGACAGATGGACGGACGGACGGACCGACAGACAGACGGACAGACAGACCGCCGATAATAGGCGCTCACGCTAGAAGCGAAACGCGCCAAAAAAGAAAGATATTTTATATACTCAACCAACTAATGTAGTACTTATAAGTTTTACAAAGAATATCAATTACTGAAATGGTAGCATAAAAAAGTGACTATCCAATTAATAAACTAATTTTAGATTAACTTTTAACTGAATTTTTAATCAAAAACTCTGTACATATGTGTAGTATAAATTCCGCCACGGAGAATATTTAATGAAAATTGATGAATGAAATTCCCCCATCACATTTCGATTGAGCCTCACTTGAAAGTACAATTAAAGATTTAGTGCATACTAACGCAACTTCACGCTTATGTCCGCTACTTTTAATATGCGATCTTCGACCAACTTTACAGAAACTTTGAATTAAAATTAGTTTATGTACCAAGATATCGATTTTTAATTGCAACATTTTATTTTGCGATAACTAAAATATTTGAATTAATAAAATACACGAATAATCACTGTGCACGTTAATGCATGTGTACATTTTGAATTAAATCTCGTACTTAGGCATTTTATCATACAGAATAGAAACTATAAAGGAATGGTTGACATTGCATAATAATTAAGGGCAGTTTATTCTAGGCCACTTTAACAACAATTTGATTTACTAAAAAACGGCTAAAACGATTTTGATAAAATTTCGTATAGTTACTTGAGTTTACGTCTGCAATAATACTACATAGTTCATATTCTCAAAAATTAATATAAGGTTAGTTTATTCTTGGACAACTTTAATAACAATTGGATTTTCTAAAAAAACTGCTCATACGATTTTCGTCTAATTTCGTAGTTATTTAAGTTGATGTTTATAATGATTCTACGTAGTTCATATTTTCACAAGATAACTAAACGACGCATTAGTATATGTGAAAGTTTGTACAATGTATATTTCACAGATTTTTTAAAAGAGTAATTCAATCCTTAGATTGGTTTCATTGACTTGGGAGTATACACAAATGGTGTGGTGGTTTCCCATTGCCTTCCACACCGTGCACTCAGAAAGGAGGGAAACCCGGTTCCAGCATTAGCCTACTCATACGAAGAGCACCAAGGGGACCAACTATTGAACGCCCCTTCCGAAGGACGGGCACTGATTTGTATGCTCCCCTCATTTTTCGTTTCTTCGTTGCCTCGTTCTCTTAGTTCGTACACACACAAATAGGGGGCCGTATAACCTCTGAAAAAATCTGCCGTTTAGAGCAGCGGGCGGGTAGTAGGTCAGAGGCTTACCCACTACACCACCGACACCCCCCTAATCTATATCAACATCATAGGTAGTCTGTCCGTAGACAGGTCGGTGATTATTCATTGTTAAACTTGGTTCTCCATATACTCCTATTTTCCGCAGTCTTCTTCATGTCTTGATAGCTCTCTTTCCCTTTCAAGTCGACTATCAACTGAAACCTTTTTCTACCTCATTCTCTTTTTCCATCCATTTTTCCTTCTAGCACTCTCTCCTCAGGTAATGCCCAATCCAGTTCGCCTTCCTCTTCCTGATAGTCTGTATAATCGTTCGCTTCTCTCCTATTCTTCGTAGTACTTCCTCGTTGTTCACCCTTTCTGTCCATTTTATCTTCAGCATTCTTCTCCATGTCCACATTTCGAAGCTTTCCAAGTATTTAGCGTCCATGTTTCTGCCCCATATAAAGTTATACTCCATACATAGCATTTTATCAACTTCTTGCGGATATCCTGCTTTATATTTCCCGTTAGTAGGAGTTTCTTTCTTCTGAAGCGGATTTTGCTTTCGTTATTCTAGTCCTGATTTCATCGGTACATTTTGCTTTTGTCGTTATGATGCTTCCAAGGTATTTATAATCAGAAACGTGTTCTAATGGCTTTCCTCTAATACTTGTTCAAATTTTCTTCTTCTTTACTTGATATTCGCATGAGCTTGTATTTTTCTGTATTTATTTCCATACCGTATTTTCTAACTGTTATCACTAGTCTATTTATCATTTTCTGGAGTTCCTTTTCCTTTCTTGCTGGAAGTACTTGATCATCCGCGTATTTCACTGTTCTTATAATCCTTCCTTCGATTTTGAAATCTCCCGTGCCTTCTAACGCTTCCTGCATTAGCTTATCTATGTATATATTATAGATATTATAATTCACAAGTGTCCCTTCGTCATATTGTTTTCCGCATCCAGGTGGGTTTGTTTTCAAATTCAACGCGAATAAACCATCCCAAGTTATGGCCGGGATAAATGAAAACTCTAAGGAAAGTGGCCCGGTTCCGAATTCAGGAACTTTTTTAATTGCGTTGATTCATTTGGGAATGAGTGTAATATATTTTATTGATATTTTTAAAATAACTGTAACTGAGATGAAAACTCGGTACTTCAAAGTTTGTATTGAAAATAGGAAAGTTTACTTTGTAATATCATTATTTAAATATTTCTATTCTAAAAATTAGTTTGATTCCGAAAATACGTAATTACATTCAGTATACACCAATGAGAGAACATTTTCCAGGGCAATCACTTACATTGTCATCACATTTATCTGTTTGGATGAAAATGATGTGTGTTTCGAAAGATATCGAAAGTAGGGTTACCAACCTCCGGCTTTCGGGCCGGAGATCTCCGGGTCATCGCCGCAATCTCCGGTCTCCGGGTGAGTAGCAGAAATCTCCGGTTCAATTTCGATTGCAGCGGAAAACCATTTTTATGACTTTTTTGCGTTTTTTATAAATGATTCGAATTAAGATAGTTTGCACTTTAATTTCAATTGTATTTTGTTTTATATAAAAAATAAATTGACGATGCTCTTACAATTTCGTTAATTGGCGATATTTAAAATAATAAGCATATGATTTTTAATCATATGTCCTAAAATCATGAGTGCCTTTAAGAATATTGAATATATTTATCATTACATTTAATTCCTCTTGGGTTTCTTCTAAAGCAGGAGTCTCAAACTCGCGGCCCGCGGGCCGCATGAGGCCCCCGCGATGCATTTGTGCGGCCAGCGAAGCAATTCACTTTATACTACGCAACCCGAACTCAAATCTATTTCTTATAAAATATTTCACGCTAATATTTCTAAATAATCTAAGAAGTGCATTAAATCATTCCAATTTATATCAGCCTGCACGGTTGAGTTACTGAAGAATGTTTATCCCACTGCCAGCGAGTTTCTTTCGCATCAGAAGGACTTAACCCTCGATGTCAAATCTAGCATTTTTGTAATGACTGTGTGTACGACGCGTAATAGAGCTATTCCTCTCTTGTGGAAAGGGAGAGTGAATATAATACAAAGAATACGAAAAGGTGTGAAGACTGGAAAAGTAAGGAATGCGGCCCGCGGATCGTCAGCGACCCCTGTTCTAAAGTATCCAGGTTTCAAGAAAACTCCGGTTTATGAATATCTTCAAGTAGGCAACCCGTAAGAACATCTCCGGTTCATGAAGTTCTAAAAGTTGGCAACCTAATCAAAAAGGTTCGAAGCTCGTTCCTCTTCTATAATGACAAATATGGCAGGATCAACAGTAAAAAAAATAACATACTGTTTTCATTAGTATAAACTTCATACAGTTCAATCGATTTTCCCATAATTTAAAAAAATTAAAAAATGAAATATATACAGGTTATTATATTCTGTTATATTTATATCAGGGTAATTATGCATAAAAAGAAATTTATTGGACCAAAGACCCGGAGGCATTCAAAATTATGTTTAACAAGTTTAGGGAGCATATTATTTTAAAATTATTGTGTTCGATTATAACCGTTATAGTTGTTCACAAGTTAACCAAAAGCTTCAGTAATTTTTGTCTATATAGATGAAATTAGTAGTCGATGGCAAAGCATAATTTACTTGTTGTACATTGATAATTATAAGTGGAAAAAGCATTTCCTATATTTCACTTGTAATGAATTTTAGACAAAGTAATTGCTATTTTCTTTCTCTAGCGTTTAAAAGTTTTTCCGCGAATAAATATCGACAATTTTAGCAATATTCACGACGATAGCCATTGCAGAGCAATGGGAACTCCTATAATAAAAATATCAATAAATAAAATAATATGTCTACACGGCCATATTCCCAAGACCATAAAAACGAATCACATAAAGTAGTTGCGATGGACTACAACCACGTACACATCAAATATTTTAGACGAGTTATGATATTATACGATCATATAATTATTTCGCAGACACATTACTCAATTTCGCTGGCGTGCAACATTCCCTCCACCCAAATATACAGCTTCCGTTGGAAGTAAAGCGGCTACACCGTTATAAAAGGCGGCTCAATTTTTTTGCAGGACATAATGGAAGCTCCGAGTATTGTAGCTGCAAACACTGAACGCTCTACCTAAAAAAAAATCACCGGGCTCCAGCGACCGGTGTGTTTATACGGTGCCTCGTAAAGCCTTGCTTTCCTCGTTCCTCATTCGGCAGAAGGCACTCCCATTGCACGTAGCCTCCCTCGAATGCAGTTTGGCCGGTCATCAGAACTGGAAAAGCTCTTCCGGTTCGATGGGGCTCGAACCCGCATCACCAGAGCGTGAATCCCACATCTC
This sequence comes from Uropetala carovei, assembly GCA_036926305.1. Lineage (NCBI taxonomy): Eukaryota > Metazoa > Arthropoda > Insecta > Odonata > Petaluridae > Uropetala > Uropetala carovei. Next base: position 1,244,955 of record JAXCHB010000100.1, read on the forward strand.
TGAAGAGAGGGAGGAGCTGCGTGAAGGGGTGTAAACGCGCGTCCTCCCCTCAGGTGCGGCCGATGCAGGAAGTAGGGAAATGGCAGGAGGTATAAAAAAAGGCATTACACGAAAGGTGGTCATAAATCGAGATGTTTTGCAAGTACTCCCTCAGACGGCTTTATACTCCATGGTCTCCCCCCCGGCAGATATCTTTCCACGTATTACAAGCACTTGCGCTCTACACGTGCACGTATTTACAAGCTGTTTTCAGGGATTTGATGGGCACTAAAATTTCACCGACGTACTCAAAATCACAAAACGGGCTCGGATTATAGGGATAGCGGTTTATGAAGAAATAAGGTTTACAGGCTACTTTAAATCCTTTTATACTGTTGCAGCTTTTACATGCCATCATAACGCATGAAATATTGGAGACCTTGGACAAATATGGTATAATTTTGGAACGCGGGTTTCAACCCGTGCTTTGCATTCTTAGCGAAACTGTAGATAGAGAAAAACTTAATTCGAGGCGGGGAAACTCTTTAAACCATTAGATTTTAATCAAATATTTATAATTAAATATTAATTTGATAAATGATAAATAACTTCTTTGTAAGTAGTGGATCTTTTAGAATTAAAATGAAAATATATTTATTAATAAATACAACACCAATTGTTACGCACAAACTTACAGAATCCTTAAAACAAATCGTATTCATTTCAAAATATAGCTTTTTTTTAACGAAGCTTAGACGAATAGACACGCAATTATTAAATGTTCAGGGGAATATTTAGGAAATATTTAGGAATATTTAGGAAATATTTCTTGCGTTCATGACTTCATCTCAATTGTCAAATAAAATTTTGCTGTAAAAATGAATTATTAACGCTATTCCTCAAAACTTTACTCCCGAGCAATTTCGGTCCAGTTACTTTAAATAAAATATGGTATGAATCTATAGAAATATTGATGTGAGAAATGCATCATACTAAAATAAAATAGAGGATTTCTCGCAAAAAAATAAACATGAACAAATACGTACGTTATATTTTAAAAATTAATGTTTTGTATGATCTCAACTATGATAAGTAGAAAATATAATTCCCCTTAGATTACATGCAAATTAAACATTTCAACGCTCCCAAATTTTGTAAATACGCAAAAATCCAACCAAAGGTTTTGATGGTTAAATATTTGAACTATATCAATATTTTATGCGTTAATTACGCATTATAATAAGATTCACTGCGTGGTGGATTTAAACTACTATTAATCCACTTTTTAACCTTCGAAAAGTACTTCCTTTTTGGAAATACTTTACACACATCTTAACTCATTAAAAAAAACTTTAGCCATGCATTTTCCATAATTTTAATATCTTTGAGTAAAGGAAACCAGCCTCGTCACGCTAACGAAGTAATTTCGTACATCAAACACCACCAATGCTTTACACAAAGGATTTCTATACCAGAACCGTAATAATTCTCTTACTCTACGTTCGAGTCAACCTTAGAAGCTTCTCGAAGAGGAAAAGAGCCCTTCAGTAAGGAACTGGATGCTGTGCACGTCTTCCTCCACTCAAACAAACAAGGTTCGCTATGCATATACATATCTCCCTGAGACGGAGTGCCACATCAAGCTATATAGAATAAGATGTTGTGAGAGCAGCGATGTTAGTCAGACAAGGAATATGTCATTGGCTGCACATTCATCAAGAGCGTCTACCGCAAAGTAGGTTGAGAGATTTTCCCGGAGCTAACTTTCTTCATGTTGGCATACTGATTGCGCAAAGTGATGCGGAATGATTGTCACGCGGTTCAGCCATAAAAAGTGCCATCTAATCCATGGACAAAATGAAATGATAGGGGTGACTTTTTCCTCCATAATATGAATTGTTCGTCAAATTTGTAGCCATACTACACTCACATTCTCGTCTAGTAGATGGCTGCTGCAGAACTCTGCAGATTTGAAATATAGTATATTTTCCTGTTATGATTATGAAAACTTTAGAGAAAGGATATTTTCCAATACGAATGGTATTTTATAAAGTATATGATCATTGTCTTTAAATGTCGCAAAATCCACTCATATCATGCTTTTGACACATTTATTTTACCAACCCTTGTGTCGGTAACGTATTCAATAAAATATAAAGCGTAATATATTGAAATGGATCCAACAGTGCATGATTTCGTAAAAAACCTCGACTTTAGTTCAATAAATTTAATTATACGAAATTTTGGCTCATGAGATGAGATTTTCTAAGCATAAGATTGAAGGATTTTCATTTGAATTATTCAGATCCAATACTGACGAAACTTTTATTTATTTAATGATACTCTAACTGGTGTAAGACCATTAGTACTGGTGTATTCCCTTCACACGTTTTAGATCTAAATTCCTTCAAAAATAACAACTAACTTGGCGAATTCTACTAGGAGATTCTTCATCCAGCTCATCTATATTCGGCATTACCCATTAACAGCATCGGAAAGACTTTTTATCACATATCCGACCTCAAATATCAGATAAATATTATTTAACACTGGTTATCCTGATATTTTCTACGTAGTACACTATCAATTTTAGATGTTTCCGAGGCGATGAAAAGGATGGGTAATTTAAGACAAAATTAAACAATTTAAAGCAAAAAAAAAGAGTATCAATATAATAGGTCCATATTCAACGCTTACATTATGAATTTTTTAAATGCGGGGAATCAAATACAATACAAAGGGAAAAGATCGTTATATTTTTCTACGTGATAAATTGCATATCTGACAGAAATTTTATAATACTACAGTGACCAATATTACTTACAATAAAAATGGGAGGCATAATTTATGTAAAATTTTAATTAAATCAGGTAAATGAAAAGAATACCGAACGAGAGAATAAGGTAAAAGAGTTGAGAGGGTCAAAGAAGAATAATATTCAGGCTCACTACGCCCTACGGTAGGGATGAATAATGTAAAAAAGCTGCCATGAGTGAGAGAGACGACTGAAGAGCTCCTCAGAGAGTGGTGGGAGAAATGGCAGAGAATAGAAGATTGGTAAAGGGCAGCAAAGGGAAGAGAAGGCGAAGTTGAGGGGGAAAGAAAAGGATGGAAAGGCGAGGGAAATGGCGGATCGTGTGGAAAAGTATAGAATTTGGTAGAGGTGAATAGGAAACAGAGAGCGCTAGAGTGTGATAAAGAAATGAAAATGGCGTAGGAGTAGGAATTTTCGATTGAGATAGGTAAAGCGTGAAAGTTAAATCGCCAGATGGGATAGGAAAGGTAAGGGATACCGGAGTGGCGGAAAGATACAGAGTAGAGAGGTAAAGTGAGCCAAAAAAATAAAGATAGAAAAGGTGTTCTGGAATGGGAATATTAAAGGGACCGAAGCGATGAGTTGAAAAAAGAAGTGTTATAACTATGCAGAGCTTTAGGACAAATGCGATACCGAGCGAAGTAGGTTTTTTGGCGCCCCATTGAAGGTTATACATAGGTATACCTATACCCCTTGACCTTCGGCGCCCCAGGCGACCGCCCGCTTCGCCCACCCCTAAGGCCGGCTCTGTAACTATGATATTCTTAGCCTCTTTTTGCAATCAACTTTTAGAGTGCGATCTATTCTGACGGTATACCGAACTAAATTTTTAAAATTTACATAATGCAAATAAGTTTTTCGCCGGATAAGTAAAAGAGAAAGTGTTATTATCTCAATTTTATAAAAAATCTATCGTACTGCCGAGAGTCAACTAAATAGAACTAGAATCTGAGAGTGATGCCTATCTTTGCTTAAAATTTATCGTTTATTATCAATAAGTTCACTGTAAAAAAAGAAAGGAAAACAGTAATGTGATAACAAGAACATGAAAGAACGACAATTTTACGATATATTTTTTAAATTATATTAGGAATATAGTTCCAAAGTCTTTTACGATGGTATATTTAAACAAGTTAGGAAAGTGTACAACGTATCACAAATGGGCGCGTTTCGTGAAATGGAGTGTTAGAAAGAAATCATATACCTATGTGTAAGGGAAATAGCGTTTTAAAGTTCTTTTCTTCATCATAAATAATCCATTTTCTTCCTATTTAAAAATATTGCATGCACACGTAAGTAAATTAAACGTTTGTTTGTGAGATTGTTTATGTTAGCAACAATGAAGAAGCAAGAAGCAAGAAATTTTCCAAGTTCAACTCGATTTAAGACGTTTTTGTTTGATTTTCTCGATAACGGCTACTTCTACGATAAAAATGTATAGAAAAGTAAATACTCATCTTTACCAGTTCCACAACTTTTATTTGAAAAATATGTTGATATGAGCAATACTTTACAAGATATGACGGAAAGTTGATTTTTTTTATCACCAGTAAAGTGGTACCCCTGATTGGCGTACGTGATTAATTTTTGTAAGCGAAACGCGCCTAAAAAGGAACAAATACTAACAACAAATACGGCCATTCTCACGGTAGTATTCGGGCTTTCTTGTAGTAACGTCGTCAATTAAAGTTTCGAGTGCACAAAGAGTGAAAACTTTTGTACTGGCAAAAACAATTGGCAGTGATTATTACGAACTATTTGCTACCTGGGAGGCGTAAGTAGGTGTGATTTATTGCAATCAGTCTTACTTACAAAGTGAAAAAGCAGATTTTACATTTAAAATAAATACAGTCGTATTAAATAAATTATGTATTATTTGTGTGGATCTACAAACATTATATCAAATTCGATGACAAATTTAGCGAGAAATACAATATTACTGGCAGTGTTTACCGACTAAAATGCTTTTTTAAAAATTTCTGAAAAAAAAAACCAATAAATTTTATCAGGAGCCACTGATTTCCTATAAAGGAGTGCTACCGAGTTCCGACGCACGCCAGTCAGACTAAACATGCAAAAAGAATAATTAGCAAATCTAGAGTTATTCCGCATGAAATGGAGAGTAATTGGGAAAGACCATTGAGAAAAAAGAGATGAGCTGCTTGCGGGTAGAGGGAAAAGAGGAATGATGGAAGAGGAAAAGAAAGCAATCGTGAAGTAAAAGACCGCACAGCGATATTAAAGTCGTAGCGAAATTGAAGAAGAGGCAGAAAGATAGTAAGTGGAAGAGAGACGGAAAAACCTGTGAGTCACCATCTTTATATGAGGAAGAGGCGGGAAAACCTGGGTCTTACTGTCGTAGAGGATGATACACCTAAAACTTGTGTGTGTAAAGATCGGTGGAGTTCAAAGAGGGTGTTCTTGTCTTATTAACGATAGCGCTATATTTTCGTTCAATCTCGTACCACCAGTTCCCACTAAACTCCATAAATTTTTCTCTGCAAACGCACAAATCGGGGCTTTTATATAATTAGTTAATTCTAAAAAAAACCTTATGCTGCGAGAACTGATTTTGATATTTCAAAATGGCGCTCAATAACAGCTGGGAAAGGAACAAGTGATATGAGCAACAATGGGAATCATCTATGCCTTATGAACTGAAACTGGTGAAATTTTGAGCGCGTTTTTAAAGAATAATGCGTTTATATTTTCACTATAGTATATCTGTCTGCCTGTGTATTTTCTTAAATAGAAATTGTGACGAAACCGTAAAATATGGTGAGCTGAAACTTGGAGGGTAGATTTCTGTATTGCTGCCATTTGTTTTTCTTTTGTTTTGATGTTTTGAAAAACATACAAGTTTGGATTGAGGCCCATTTAAAATTTATTTTCTTAATATCTCCGAAAGTATGAAAGACGGAAAGCTGAAAATTTTTAATGCCACTTACTGTGTAAAAGCTTGAGAAAAATTCAACGAGAAAGTCGCAATTTATTTTGAAATTACAAAATATCTTACACGGATTTATAGTTTGTTGACAAAGAAAACAATCTTCGTAGCAACCGTAGTGAACAAGATCTATTACAAATATAAATACTTTAAATCGCATTTCTTGCACAAACAGAACACAGTAATTGAAAGGAAACGGATAATCTACGATGAATAAATGAACGTAAATACGTTAATTTTTCTGGAGCACCTTGCGTATTCAACAGCCAGAACTAATGACAACTTTAACATAGCTAGTAACGCCTCTAGCGGCCGAGTAATGGACTCCGTAGTCATGACATCATTTATTTTATAAAATTTTATTTACATGTAACCGAGGATATTGGCGAGCCTTCGGTTCGCTTTCTTTTTAGATTATAATGCCTTTTATATCGGGTGTAGCCGTCTCCGGGCGCTATCGCGTCATTCGCATATCTGGAACGAATCTATCCCTCCACATTGTCCGGTGATCGGGCAGGTAAATGTCGCCACAGGCATATCAGTCATGGGTTTACAAGTTTTCGTTTTGCGTGAAAGGGTTATCTCAAAAAATTATTTTTCAGAAGGGGTCCGGGATAACCAAAGAGAACAACAACTTTAACGCTGTGACTACGGAGTACATTATTCGGGCGCTGGAGGCATTTATAGTTCTGGCTGTTACTAGGTCTCGATCTGGCTGTTGAATAAGCAAGGCTGGCGCTTTGTAATAAAAAATAATTGATAATTTAAGACAATGAAATGAACTTGAACGTAAATATTACGTTACGATTAATGGTATGTTTTCAATAATTTTCTAATGTTTTACTTATATCTCCGAAGGTATAAAAGACGGAAAGCTAAATGTTTGCGTGTACATTTCCACAGTGATGCCACCTATTGCTGAAAAGTTTTTAAAAACTTTACAGAGGTGAATAGGGAAATATTCAAAATTATAATAGAAAACTGATTGCGCTCAAAAATAAACTAAACAAAGCTTTAGCGATCGAATATGTGGAGGTATAACCACATGAAAAATAAAAAATGACAATAAATTATCCATGTTCATGTAAAAAAAACTGGACTTGTTTCATATTTTACGCCATTAAAATGTTCTTATTCATTCATGGATTCATTTTCTAGATTACCAGTTCGTTCTTCTAATCTCTCGATTATTACCACCCAAGTAAATTGGAAAATTACTTTGATATCATATTTATGTGAATTTTATCCATGCATCGAAACATTATCTAGCTAAATACTGGTTATTTTAGCTGGTGTTACTGCTAAATAAAGGTTAAAAATAATTAGAATTATTATGTAGCTACAACAGTCATAATTGTTGTAAAAACGAGAGGCGCATTTCCTATAGAAATTAGACGTTATAAGATGCAATTCACTGGTAATAGATCCAAATAAGAAGTTAGTTATCCCAAACTTTTTACGTCCACTGCAACTACATAATTTATTAAATCGGACTCCAAACACAAGGAGAGTTTTATAATTCCTTTTTGAAATGCCGTAATTTTTTTTAACAGGGCATCTCGCTGAATTTCAACGAACCAACCATTCGGAAAAGTACAGCAATGACGAAATATGTATTTGCGCATCAAAAGTTACGATTGTAAATTGCATTAATATAATTTGAAACTGTAAATGAAGCTTTGCCGAAAATATTCATTCGAGATAGGCATTACCTCGAGTTATAGTCTGGAGTTAGGTATAGGGTATTAGGGGTTGGTAAGAATGCAAATATAAAGGATCGCAGACTTGGGCGAAGGCTGTTTTCCGGAACGGTGCAGAGGAGATATGGAGCCCTTCGATGTGAATGTCGCATGGAATGGAAGCGTGTAAAATGAGTCGAAATGGAATACAAACCTTTGTGGTCGCAATTGTGCTGTGACTGAGGTAAGGGGATGGCGGGTAGGACATGGGGAGGATGGTGGAATGGAAGTGGGGATAGGAGGATTGGAGAAGGAGGGAGAAAGGATTCAAAGGAAAGGATTACAACCTGTCACTGGACGAGTATCATGCACTTCAGTTTGCGGTGGCGGTAAGGGCGACGTTAGCGGAGAGACTGAGTAGAATCCTTAGCATGCCAGAAAAGTACATGGTAGAATATCATTCTCGTTCCGAACTATTAAACACGTTTATAATTATTGAAACAAATCTCTTCATTCGAGAGCCAATTCTTTGTAAATAGGAAACATTTGTGCATTATGAATGGAAAATTGTGTACCCTTATAAGAGGGCGATTCATTATTACGTTTAAATGATGAACAAAATTATGAAAAATAAGCACTTGAGAGTTAAAAATAAGTACATGGTAACTTCCATAAAGCATAACAAAGTCAAAAAAACCAGATGCGCATTCCGGTTACAATGCAGCCGTCTTCAATGATGATCCACCGAAAGTAGATTCTAAAGTTTTCGGCGAGTCACCATTTAAAATAACTGCATATCAGAAGACGTGCGTATCTAGTTTTTCGCAACCTCATTATGACTATTGGAGATATCTAAGAAAAGTACGTATTTTTTCAATGCTTCATTCTTATGAACTTATTTTTAAAATTTGTTTTCAGACATAAGAAAAGCTTGGTAATTCTATATTGAATGAAATAAATGTTAATGAAAAGAATTAGGTTGAATTCAACAAAAAATTTATTTTTAATAAAAAATTGAATATCTCGAATAGATACCTCACCGACAAAAGGACTTCACGTATTTAAGCTCTAAATGTAAACAATTCTTTCTAAATTATTTAACAGATATTATAAATGCAACATACAATCCTAAGTAATCATTTGCGTGGAATTTATTTAATTTGATACTTAAAAATGGTGTAATTCTAAACTAAGAGTCTCTTATAAAATACTTTGATCAAACGTAAGACCACAATATACGTTTCCAATGATATTAAAATATGAATAGGGTAGGAAGAAACAACTTTCAACAAACTTATTCCAAAATTTGAAAGCAAATCACTTTCCCTAAACATAATCAAATTTCGTCGATTTTTTACCTGAAAAAATGCCACGAAAATAAATAGTGAAAGAAAAAACTGTTTGTGAGATTTGCTTTAAGAATCCTATCACGATATCCAAAATGTAATGCGCATTATAAACTTTTTATATTTTTTCTGTCGATGCTATTATTTTAATGATGAATATTTGTTGGGGTGACATGGAATTCATTGCAATCGGAAGCCATTGCAGCGCCGACAAGATTACGTCAAGCGTTCAGTGATTCGGACTTCCTGGCCATTGACCCTCGGCTACCAACATGACAACTTCCATTTTCCCTCCAATAACCTTCCCATTTCATTCCTTCGCCATACCTCCGACAACAGTAATATACCTATTTACTTGAGGTTTTGTTAAAATTTTATCTCCTTTGTTATTCATTAAAACAATTTCATTAGTTTCATTCCAGTAATATACAAGTACATCACTTTGTAGTTACAAGTTGTAGCTTCAGAATAAAAGCATAAAGGAAAAACTAATTTTTGTGTCGACTCGAATTCATGACCAATTGATCCATGCAGTGTGTTTATGTTTACTAATTTTACTGAATGCAAGAAATTTTTCTCCAATGTGCAGCCTATTCATGAGATAATTCTAGTATTTACTGAACCACATACAATTTTACCCTTACAATCTGGGTCAACTGCATCTGACCCATTAGCACAAACAAAGAGCGTCCTCAAAATACCACTGCAGTTTCTCAATTGCCTTTATATTCCAGAAAAAAACAAAAAATGCCCTTGAAAAAATGATTTCACAAGCTCTGAAAATACATTTTTGAGTCGAATTTTAAATCATCTAAACATCTTCAATGTCACAAATGGAAAATATGGCAGATGTCCAACGCTCAGATTATTCTATATCTACCTAAATATCCTTCCACGCTTTTTAGGCGCGTTTCGCTTACAGCGTGAGCGCCTATTATCGTCGGTCGGTCCGTCTGTCCGTCCGTCCGTCCGCATGTTCGTTCTCGGCATCTACCGAACGAGTTTTCATGAAATTTGATATTAAGGACTTACAATCAAATATAAGAAGAAAATCGCAAAATGAATCACGTACGCCAATCAGGGGTACCACTTTACTGGTGACAAAAAATTAAATTTTCGTCATATCTCGTAAAGTATTGCTCATATCAAAATATTTTTCAAATAAAAGTTGTAGAACTTGTAAAGTAGAGTATTTCCTTTCCTATACATTTTTATCGTAGGAGTAGCCGTTATCAAGAAAATCAAACAAGAAAGTCTTATATCGAGTTGAACTTAGAAAATTTCTTGCATGGTTACTTCATTGTTGCTAACATAAACAATCTCCAAAACAAACGTTTAATTTCCTTACGTGTGCATGTAATACTATTAAATAGGAAGAAAATGGATTATTTATGATGAAGAAAAGGACTTTAAAATGCTATTTTCCGTACGTACAGGTATATAATTTCTTTCTAATACTCCACTGCACGAAACGCGCCCATTTGTGATACGTTGTACACTTTCCTAACTTGTTTCTTTATAGCGCTGTTGCAAGTAACACGTTTTAAAAATCAAAAATATTCATAATGTTATTTTTTGCAAAAATTCTTTTTATGTAACACCAGTTCCTCTAACTTCCAAAAAGCCATTCTTGTCTTATATTTAACTGGAGTTTCGATTTAAATAATATGCTAATACAGGTCTCCCTCGCTTTGAACGAGCTCGTTTTAAACGATTTCGAAGTTAAATGATTTGCTTTTTAAAACAAAAAATCGATATAAACGGTACACTTCAGAGTTAAACGATTTACCTCATGCAAATAATGTGCCTCATTTTGAAATTAACCCTGAGCGCATACATGACCGGGAATCGAACCCAGGTTCAAAATTTTTCTTCTTCTCTGACTTTACATTTGTCCTGCATCTGATTTATTTAATAAAGTGTCTCCCATGATGAAGCAAAAGAAGAACAACACTCGAAACCAAGTTGGAGGTGCTTCGATGACCTGAGAGGGTAGATGGCTCGACTATGGTTGGCCGCATATTTAACGAATTAAGTGTACGATCTATCCGTAGGAATGTAGCTAAGACTGAAGAAGATGTCGCACATTCAAATTTTCTATAAATGAAATTGACATCCAGAGTGAGAGATCCTTCAATCGAGAAGATGGGGAAAATGTTGGTTGTGTGGATGGAAGACCAAAATCCGAAAAAAAAACAAGCGGCGGAGGAAGAACTCATTGAACCGTAATAGTCAGCCACCAAAAAGATGGCTGAATTCTTTATATTAGTCGACAAACTCGACCAAGTTGCAGTAGATATCTATCAAAACACCGAGGAAAGTAACAAGTTTAAAACGGAATTGGCGACTATCACGGCTGTAAGGAAATATACAACGTGAAACATCGTGCAGAAATACAGATCACCTTAACCAAGTATATTCCAGAAGATAGCTATTTTACTCGCTCGACGCGAGTATCCCGTCGCAAGATGGTCCAGGCAAACCGCTACCCGACTCAAAGTAATATTCTACGCCATCCTACACTGCAATCAACTTTCGATGTACAGGAAAATCGACCTTATTTTATTGAGTGCATATTAAATTTATATTGACGTATTATTGGGTTTACTATCTCAGATGCCGAGAAAGTGTAGTGTATATCACAGTTCGGAGCGTATCTCCATTAGTAATAGGTTAAAAGCGGTTCGCTTTAAACGATTTTGATATAAACGCCATTTCCGAGGAACGCATCCACCGTTTAAAGCGAGGGAGACCTGTACTGAAAATTTCGGAGAAAAAATACGACTATTAAGTAGTTAAATAATGTGTTCAATGGAAGTAAGTAATACCCAATGTTCTAAGTGTGTCACGGTGAAAAAATCAGTAAATTATATTTGACCACCATCTGCAGGTTCTGTTGCTTGAGATAAAATTTTCAGGAATTTTGGAGTTAAACTTAACTGCAACTACACTAGTTCTAGTCTCTCAAGCAATATTTCCTATAAAAATGTACGCTTACTATATCGTGAAGAGCTTATTCATTTCCAGGGAAAAAAGTAAATATCAAAATAAAGAAAATAATTTTAAAACACTTTTTGCGAAAGACCAATTTTAAAATGCCTTTTGTACAGTAAACCATAGAGTGAAAATGAGCAAATTGCTAAAACAGATAATAACATTTCAACAATATTAAGATTGTGTATAAAAACCGTTAAATTCTCATTTTTCTTATCCCTTTAAATATTTCTGTATTATACATACACACACACACACATATATATAGGTATGTATGTATGTACGTATGTACATACACACATGCATGACAATGTTGACATTTTATGTAGTTCACATTAAATGTTTCACCAAGTGTAAACATATATGTGCGGTGGTGATCTCACATGAGAATACAATGTCGGAGATGGTTAAGGCAATTTAAATGATAAATTGAATTCTACTTCTTTAACAATATGATTATGTAAAAAAATTATATGCTTTCATGATTGATTGGTGAATTGTTTGAGTAACAAATGACTACCAAGAAATTTGTTTTTAAATTTGTTGCGCAAATGTAATTCTAAGGTTTTACAAAGATGTGTAATCAGCATAGAAATACGTACTCCTTCCAACTAAAAAGTTATCTTTAAAATAGATATTATATTATTGAAGGTAAAATTTTATTTATAACAAAATTAAAAATATTCAATATATTTATGCATTATTTCTTCTCCCACTCCTGAAAAGCTATTCCTAATGACTGATAAGAAAAACGCACTTGACATTTTTCCCAGTTTTCAATAAAACAACCCAAAAACCATACATAACTACAAATCTTAATCGATCATAGACGAATTTCGCTTAATTCATTGTTGCCCCAAAGAAATAATTTAATGATATCTTTCATTTTGAAGAAGAAAAGCCCTTCATAAAAGTAGCTGTTCGTACATCATAAGTACTTGATCCTTCATATTTTTAGTATAACATATGTTTAAATTTCATTGATGAAATCCAACATTCATTGCGTTATAGAAATTTTAGTAATAATATATGTAACAAAAATGATAAGGCAATACCTTTATTCATTTCAATTTCATCTATATTCATATTTTCAACTTGATGATTTCGAATAATTGCTGTTTATTTTGAATATATTACTATTAAATGCCTCAAAATATGTAACCAATATAATATAAGTCATCGCATTAAAATAAAAATTTTCACCGACTATCCGGCTTTATATTACAAACCTTTACGAATTCACGTAGCCTAAAATCATAAATATTTTTCATTATAATTTCGCATTACAAGGATAAAAATTCTGCCGCTTTTAATACAAAATTACATATTGTGCTTTTAAGCGTAACTTTAAAATTCTCGGTTAAGGAGAAAAAAATGATTGAGCAATGAAAGAAAGTTACTTCTAACAGGGATTTTTGAGTTCTATTCCGGAACGCAAAATTTAAGTTGGTCGTTTTTCTTGCTCCTGCAAGAATGGAGAAGGAATTTTATAGAAAAATATCCAACTACAACGTTAGAATCCATTGGTGTAAATTTATACGGTTGTTTTAAGGTCAACATACATAGCTGCGGATATTCAATCCATGCAATCGCATAAAAGGCAGAAGTCATGCGTCTTAAAGTTCCCCTCCGCCCTGACGAAATGACACACTTGCGTGTCCTCCTCTAAACTCAAAAGTAAAGTAGGACCAGTCCCAATTAGAAAATACGCCACAGCCAAGAATTGAACCCGTGTGCGCTTCAGCAGCATCTCTCTCGAAGCGATAAGTAATTGACTAGAGAATGAGAGGAGCAGAAAGAGTTGGGCTATATGTATTGAGCGGAGAATGAGCAAATTGAGAAGTATGTTAGCGAGAGGAAGTAGAGTGAGCGATTTAAAAAAAATACGGAAAGAGAAAGGGAAGGAGTAGAGGTAGAGCGAGAACTAATGGAACGAAAAGTGCCGAAGACGGTGAATGGCGAGGGGGGAGGGGGGGAGGGGGAAGAAATGGAGAAGCGAACGAGCGAGACGACAGCGCGGGCGGAGGGGGTGAGAGGGGAGGGGGAAAGAGGGATGACTCCGGAGCCCCCTTTTCGTTTATCGGCCGCAGACACCGCTTTGTTCCTCCACACTCCCCAATCTCTCCTATAAAATAAATAAAAATCCGCCGCCGCCCCCTTTTATCGAGTGCCTCGCTCGGAAGGTCAGGTTTTACGACGAAGCATAATATCCTCACCCCCGCCGCCGACGCCACCCACATTCTGCCCTGCCCTCGGACGGAGAAAGCGTGAATGAATGGACAATAATTCGAAAGAAACGTTTCGCCGCGAAACGGGTATAACGAGAGGAAATTTGAGAGGCGACGAAAGACGGAAAAGAAGAAGCGAGCGAACGCGAAGGGGATAAAACAGAAGAATGAGGAAAATGGAAAGGATGGAAGGAACGTACGTGTTCGAGGGACGCGGAGAAATGATTTTGAAAAGTACGAGGTGTGATAACACGATGAGTGAATAAAGACGGTTAAAACTTGGAAAAAAAAAAGATTGCAGGGTGAGGGAGATTGAAGGAGAGCGAGTTGGATAGGGGGTGGAAAAGATAACGCAGAGTAATAGATTATAAAGAAGGCGGAGAGAGAAACGTGACGAGAGGGAAAATGAAAATAGTAAAGGGTGTAAAAAAAAAAGGGGAATGAGGAGAAACATAAGGTTACGAATGCGTCGTACGGATGAGGGAGGGAGGGGGTGAAAAAATGATAGAAGATAAAGAGAAATGTTGGGAATGAGGGCGAGGGAGAGGGTGTAGGAGAGCACAGAGTGAGTGGAGTGAGAAGGGCGGTGGGAGAGTAAGGGCGTGGGCAGTGCGCTGGGCAGCGTGGTTGCCATCGCGGCGGCCTTCTCTTTCATAACCCCCCTCCCCCTCCACCCCTCCCCCTTCCTTCGGAGCCTAATTGGCTGACATTGGCGCAGAAAAGAGAATAAAATCGACGCCATGGCGGAGGCGTGTGCCGCGGCACTTGCCTTCTTTTTCATACCGCGTAACTTTCGTTGAACGGCGTTTGGCATGCGCGGACATTCTCTCCGCTGGAGGCACCCAAGAGTCGCTCACTCTTCACGTGCCACGAATGAGGCGTTTACAACTCGGAGTAAACCCTAAGCGGAGAATAAAGTGAGGGAGTGCGTGGAATGGAAACGCCTGAGATGTAGAAATCCTGATAGTGGAGAGACAGCGCCAAAAGCTAGCCGCTGTCAAAGGATCCTGTTAACACGCGGAGGATGAAGAGAAAAATGAACTCGATGGAGGCGAGAATTGAGGAAAAGGTAGAGAAATAAATATTCAACAAAAATAAAGGAGTTCGATTACCTACATAGGTCGAAAGAAACAGACACAAGGAAACCCCGGGTAAACGAGGAGGAAATAAGGATCAAGGAAACGAGAATTTTGAGGAAAGAAACAAAAGAATAAGAGTGGCAGAAGCGGGATGGATAAGGAAAGAATTTATGAGGATGGTAGAAGGTAGGGAGAGGAGATGAAGAAGGTGACGGTGAGGAAAAGTGGGAAGTGTGGATTATGGCGGGGATAAGTGGAGAGGTATAGTTATAGGGTGGATGAGACAAAATCTCCCCATCAGGGCCGGCCCGAGGTACCGGCGAACCGGGCGGCGCCAAAATCTTGGGGGGGAAGGGGCGATATTCCGACCATCTATCAATGCATTATTTAATACTATAATAGCCCAGGTCTGTTGGTTGGTTGGTCACGCTTTCACGATGGCCGATATAGAGCGTTTTAACAAACTTCCCGAATAGGTGGAAGATTGAAATTTGGCAAGGATGCTTGATTAACATATTTTAAGGCAATAACGAAAATAAATATCCAAAAAAGTCCTGGGTTCGACTCCAAGGAAGACATTTCCATTTTCCGTAAGGTAACGTAAAAATCAAATTTTTGATGTGCAGGCTTTTATTGTTTTGGAAATTAAAATTAGAAGGAATTAACCTACGATCTTCGGATCTGAACCATTCTGAAGAAAAGATTACAAAGTTTCTTATTCTGTTCATCTTTTTCCGCATACAATTCTAAATCGCTCATGTTATACGTTTAATTCACTTATTTTGTGGAAATATTGCCATTTTAACGGAATGTTGCCTTGGCTACCAATTATATTGTTAGACCTCAAAATCCTATTGTTGTATCAATCTTTATGGGTGTAAGCGTACTTTGTATGCTTTTAATACGAGAGAGAGGGGGGGAGAGAGAGGTAGAGGGGGGAGCGAGAGGGAAGCAGAGAGGGGAGGGGGAAAGAGGGGGGAGAAGAGATTGATTGATTGATTAATATCTTTATTGGGGCGAGATTGAGACTTTATAGGGAGGGGGAGGAGATAAAGGGTGGGAGAGAGAGAGGGTGTGAAAGGGGGCGAGAGGGAGGGAAAGAGAGGCAACTATTTTAAGTTTAACTAAAGATAGCCCGTCAACAACAGAATATTCATTATATATGTTGTATATGACAAAATATTTCATATGTGAAAGTGGGATATTAATTATTTTAAATTAAAATAATAATAATCTTTCTATCTATCTATATCGTAATTCTTCCGTTGATATTTCAACGGGCATTACACTAGTTTAAGTGAATAAATGCTGGATACCTATTTATACCGCCGTACAGGCTGGAATGTTTATGGAATTCATTGTTTTTTCTTTATATATAATGAGCGATGAATAAATTAACATGTACTTCGTAATTTCCTCAACAAACATTTAGGGAGGGGGGCGCTAGAGTGCTTTCTCGCCCGGGGCGCCAAAGTTCCTCGGGCCGCCCCTGCTCCCCGTAAAAGCTAAGCGAGGGAAGGAGAAGGTAGATGGGATGAATTGCTCCTTCCCAGCGTTTAACTATCTTCCGATTTTCTAACCATCACTGAATCGTCTTTCTACAAACTATCCGCCGGAAATATTTCGCACGAGCCCTACTATAACGATGGCAAGAGTATTATTATCTGTATATACAAAAGGCTTAGGTATGTTTCCGAGAAAGAGATATTAGGTACGTGTGTCAGTTTAAGGCACGAAAGTTTAGATACTTGTAGATATGCTATAAACTTGAAATTTGAAGAGAGATGTCATGGGTCACAACCAACAGGAAAAATCGAAAATCTGAACATTTTCCATTTTAAGGGGGTCTTTTTGACCCCAAACTTCCATTTCATTACCCCATCAGTAAATCATTGAAATCGGTGCAAGCCATTTTTAATTGCATTTTAAAATTACTTAAAATTAAGATATTAACTCCGGGCTTGAGGTACTAAACAGAAAGAAGAGTGAAAATTATTATTTTTGAAAAGAGAATACGAAATCATGCCGAATTGGCTTAAATATTTGATTTTAACTGCATAAAAACGAGAAATTTTCCAATTTATAACAATGGGAAATTATATCTACCAAGGAAACACTACAATGCTTTTATATGGGATTCTTGCCTTTTAATAGTATGAACATCTATATAGCTTACGATCGTAAAATTAACGTGTTTTATAAGCCGTTTAAATGAAGAGAGGGTAAGGGGAAAAGGAGAGAGGGGAGGGAGGGAAAGGAAAAGAGGTGAAACGGAGATAGGGGAAAGGGGAGACTTGGGGAGGGGGAAGCAGGAGAGAGGGGAATAGGGAGGGAGGGAGGGAGGGGAGTGAGAGAGAGGAGGAAAATAGGGGAGAAGAAGAGTTATGCAGGAATGTACGTAGTAATAAAGAGGGTAATGGGAAAAAGAGACAGGGTGAGGGAGGGGGGAAAGAAGAGAGAGGGAAAGGGGAGAGACAAAGAGGGGAGAGGGGAATAGAGAGGGGGGATAGGGAGAGAGAGAGGGAGATGTATCAATAATTCAAGAAAATAGTAAAATACGCCTTTAATGGAATAGTTTTCTATGGGGATGTCATTTGCACAGTTAATTGATTCACATTATTTATACATCTATACATAACTATAAAGAAAAGTGTTTGTATGTACATATGTATGTTTTTTATAGCTCAGCAACCACAGCACGTAGAGACAAGAGAAAGATATCATTTTAACCGGAATAAAGAGTTAAGTGGTGTAGTCAGGTTTTTATATCGATTTGATGGACCTTTCTAATTTTAAAAAATATCTTCTTTTTTCATTTTCTCCATTTGAATAACATAGGGATGAGTGCAGCTTATTTTTCATTTGAATTTTAAAATTACATATAAATATGGTACGAACTAGAGACTTGTATGGTTCTATGCAGAAAAGGACAAAGTTTATTTTTATTGAATCCGAATCCTGATCGAAATAGCGTTTAGAATCAGAAAAATACGTGATTTTATCAATTTTATGACAAGACCAATTATAAGCTACCATGACAAAACCTATTGTTGCCGAAGCTGAGAGTACAATGCATTTATATGGGAAAATTTTTAACGTAAAATCGTTTTTCAATTTCTGTGTGGGATTAGGTTTGTTTACACGCAATAAAATATTTGTTGATTTTAATTGAAATATTACTAACCAGCAGAATTTCCCGTTGAATTTCAACGGATTTAGTAAAGCTACTACAGCACAACATACAAACTCTTTAAAATATATAGTAGACACTTTTTAAATTACAATCAGCTTATATTAATAATTAATCATATTTGATTGTAACAATCCGTTTCCGAACGTATTGCATTCAAATATAACGATAATTGTATTTCCTATCATATATATCACTTTCGCCAAATCCAGCTCCATTTCTTTTGTAATTATGCCTCGTTGAAATATTTACATTTATGTCTTGTAAGCAAGAAACCCGTGAAAAACGTACAGTAAGTTGTCCATGATTGAACATTGACTGGTAAATGTACATCAGATACGTGAGCTTATTTACATTAATAAACATTATAATGTAGAATATAATTATTTTACTTACAAAAAATGTAAGATTCCAGTATTCAATAGAAGGAAGAAGGTTCAATTACTTTCATCAATGAACGCTTCCTAAAAAATAATCAGTATCTATTTACGTTGCTATCCATAAACATCGATCGTTTCGTTGCTTAAACAAAACTGCGAATCGAATAACGCTAAACTTTCGTCTATTTATAAGCTTCATCGAAGCTAATTGAATCGAAGGTAACAATGACGGCAGCCTTGGCAACACCCGGAAAGAGTACGAAAAATCCACAAAATTTCAAAACAAAAGGCGTATTTCTAAAACTTTCGACCGCGTAACATGTAAACTTCGCAGGAATAAGATAGTACAGACTTTTATTCGTCGAATAAAGCAAAAACGAAAAAATCGGTCCATATTTACATATTTTAATGCTTGAAGGAAGAATACCTTGCAAGTCAAGAAATGGATTCGTACGTGTTATCGTATGGAAAAATGTTTTTGGCAGCACTGATTAATCCCGGATGACGAACCCTTGACCATTCACTAAGTTAGGATGTAAGGAAGAATCGTACCAAATTTGGTTATTCTAGCTTTTATCGTTTAGGAGGATTTCCATGAACAAACACACAAACCAACAAACACACCCTTCAAAATATATTATAGGAGATTGTATTTATCAAACAAATTAAAATAAATTGATGTGTCCAACAATGACTTTCTTCATACGTAAGTTGTCAATTATAATTAAATAAATACGGCGATAGGAACAGTTCTACTTACACGCTACAGCGCTAGCGACTCAGTTTTGTAAATTCACCTTTGCCGTCACTACCACGCGCGCGAGCTGCCCACTAACTGTCAATTTCGAAGAAAATTGAATATCTCTTGAAATATTCCTCATATGAAAATTTATTTCAAACAAGAGTTGTAGAAAAAATCTACAGCTGTTATGTAGTATATGTTAGCGAAAATTCAGTTTTAAGCGAAATATTTAAGAAAAACAAAAATTAGATAGGAGTAAACCGTTACTTCCGTCTGATCGACTGTTATCAAAAGCTTTTCAAATCTTAAGAATATATTTTAAAAAATCACAATTATAGAATTTCTTGCTGATCTGATGAATAGTTTTTTAGTTAGAGCGTCCACAAAATTTCTGTCACACACATACGGACACACAGACATCATCGAGAAAGCGGTCAAAACGTGTTCAGGGGACCTCAAAACGTGTATTTCCGTTGAAGTCTCCAATTCTAATTTTTTCATGAAAACATTCTCTATACTACGTATATGGAGAAAGTATAAATCGTACCGCAAACTGACTGATGCAAATAAAATTAGAGTAATTTCAGAATAAAAATATATTTCAACTTTTCTAGTGTACTCATAGGAAATAAAATTACTGAGCACCAACTTAACATCGATACGAACAAGCTAAGAAACGTAAATTTAAAAAATCAAAACAATGAAACAAACTCGCACAAAAATGCAAAACTTGCGATGCAGCCGTTAAAGGGATTCAAAATCGCACCAGCATAACGTTATAAGGTCGTTTTCAGTCACTAAAAATCACAAAGGCTTCATTCCTCTCAAATCCCTCCTCTCTCCTTCCCCTTCTCCACTAAACTCCTAATCCCTTTCCTACCAAAACGTCCTCTCTTTGCCTTCCTTCGTTTACCTTTTCATTCTGCAATTCTCTTTGATTTATACTTTCTCTACGTCCTAACCTTCCTCTCTCTTCCTTTCTTACGTTTGCTTTTATTTTACTCTCATTTCGTAAAACTCAAATCCCTTTATTCTGTTCATTCCTTCAATCCACCCATTCCCCACTTTTTTCATTTCCTTTCTCCCTACTTTCCACACTTCTCCATCGCCATACTTCCCCATTCCTTTTTCTCTAACATACTCTTTTAACTTCACCCATTCTCTTCACTCCCATTTTCCTCCACTACTTTCCTTCCTTCGCTTAATCCTCACCTCCAACCCCATTACCCCCTTACTCCCTCCCCACCCCCCCTCACTTTTCCCAAGGGAGGAGGAACAACATGACGCGCAACACACTTTCCATTTGTCGGATTCGTTACTTGCCGGCTTTCACGGGGCACACTGCCTTTGAAGTCACCGTGCAGCAGTTCGCACGAGTGAGAGAGTGGCTTTAAGATAAACGGTTGAGTAAAAGAACACCAATGTTATTAAAAAAATAAAGAATTGAAAGATAAAAAAGCAAGATGAAGAGCATAATGTGTGGCGCGTCGAACACCTCAGCCATAACTCATGACGAGGGAAATGAGTATTCAGACGGGGAGCTGTGTGCTCACACACACACAGAGCCGCTGTAATTATGAGCGGCAGGCTGGAAAGGGATGGCCCCAGGGGGGGTTGAGTTGGAGTGGGGAAGGGTTAGTATAGGGAGGGGGAGAATCAAAGCGGGCGAGAAAGGGTGGAGGAAACGAGGGATATAGGAGGGTGGTTAGAGAGAAAGAGAGTAATGAGGACGGAGGGGGAGGAGGGGAGTACATGCCTGGAAACGCAAGTGGTCGTACATAAACTGCCACATGGACATCGATTCCAGTGATTCAAATGAATTTTGAAATATGAATATTTCTCCAATTTATTACTCTCGTTTGCATTTAGATTTATCTACATGATCAACTGACCGTGATTTAGTGTGGCTAATAATTGTAATCCGATGAAGTTTCCGCTTTTGAGAATAAATAAAATAGTTTTCTTTCGAATCCGTCAAATAGTGTATCTGTACCCATATGATTCTAATAATTACGTAACGCTAATTATCTATGGATCGTCATCGGATTATTCTCATTTAACTTCGTACTTATACTAAATCTCCTCTCGTGACTTAGGAAAAGTAAATTTCTATCAATAGATTTTTCTTTAAATAGTTAATAAAATTAATATCAAGAAAATTTATAATGTCACCATTCACCATCTATGATTTTTTTAAGCTTCATAAGGTATTTATAATTGAATTCAAATACTTCTAGTAGAGAAATATCCTGTGACATAACAAGTCCAGCTATAAATACTTAAATATCTCAATGATATATCGAATTATTTTGTAAAACAAACATTATTGCTTTTCAGCGGTATACATTATAATCTTTAAAAGTTGCTTGTAAATGATGCCAACGAAATATTATCAATTCATTTTATTATTAATTTTGTATTTCAATGCATAAAAAATGCCGAGTCACTTCGATAAAGCAATCAAATGTACTCGTGATATTGCGCAAAGCTTTTAGAGATTTAAATGATTTATTTGTAACAACCGTAGAAGATTTCGGTCGAACAGGATTTTCTCCATATAAATTCTGCTAGTATTTAAAACCTTACAATATCTTATACGCTAGATTAGATGATTTTATTCAGTCATACATTGATTCTTCAGCCTATATCTCCCATAAACATTAGTACAACTAAGTAACCTAACGGATGGGATATCTAGTTAACGTTTTGATTGAAATGCTGAATGGACGTTAATGTTGCTGGGACAAGATAAATGAAAGAGAATGTCGCATCTATGAGATGTACAAACGAGTTATACATATTACTCACATCACTCAGTTCACTGCTATACAAAACAAATTTTAATGAGTCTCTGCCACCTTAACTCTGAGATAAATTAATAGTCGTGCTCGTAACAAGTAATATTTATGCTAATTCTAGAACAGGCGATTTTAATTAGTTACGCCAAAAAAAAAAGTAGCATAGATACAGATAGCCGAAACGTCTATCAGAATTATGTTTATCGGACACAAATTGAGAAACGCCACGGCGCAGTGGACAAAAATTCACGGAACCCAGAGCTCAACTCGGAGAATAATCGTGTCTCCATCTTCTGCTCGCCTGAGAAGATGAGTGGGAGGAGACAGACGGGGTGAGACGAAGTTTTTGCGGGGGAGTAGAGAATGAGTGTTTGTGTGTATATATAGTACCTATAGGATGGATACATGAAAAGAACAGAGGAGGATCGGTTGGTGGGCGTGGTTATCTTGGAAGAGGGCGCGACTGAGGGAGGAGAGGGGGGTGATAGAGAGTGTCGCGGGAGGAGTAGAGGAAGCTAAAGGGGAGAGGGGGAAGAAGAGGAAGGAACGGCGAGGATGGGGAGAGATAGGAAGAGAAGGGGAGAAGGGGGTGAGGAAGAGGTACGTGGGGAAGGAGAGAAAACCGATGAGAGAAAGTGTGGGAACGATCGCTTTTCAACGCGTGACAACCAAGCTTGTATCCAAGGAGAATTTTTCTGGCCTCAAGATTACTGTTACTTCTCTGTTTTACGCACATGCTCTATTTTTGCTAGTATTCTTATAACGGGCTTCGTTTGTACCGGGAATAGATAGCATGTCTGCATAGGCAGAGAAATAAAATCAATATTATTGTAAAATTCTAATCCACATTTCTCTATCGTGCTAATTGTGCGCATTTATCTGCATAACAAGTTATTTTAATTAATTTTAAAGGCAATTAATGGTTAATTTAATAACCTTATCCCTGTTATATTGAGCTTCTTTGGCGAATATAGCGTTGGCACTTCAATGGAGTTATGAAAAACTGCATTTTAACTAATTATTAAAATTACCATCCATAGGAAAATGTGAGGTATTTTGTTACCTTGGTTTACTAAGTTTAAAACTCAAAGTTCTAAACGTTTGCAAAATGTCGATTCATTCTATCGTTACAACGAGAAAGTACGCAAGTTAAACAGTATGTAAGAGGAACAAAAGGTCAACTGCGTTCTAATTAAAATATTGCGGCTACCCTGATTAGTGGCTTGGAGGAGCATATAATAAGCTTAGCGGTCTACGGAGCACTCCAATATGGGGAATGTAAGAGGTGATAGAATATAGGTGGGTGGAGGAGTCGTAAACTAGATTGGTGAGGGGAGGGTGAGGATGGAGGCCAACTGAAAGCAATCAGAGGAGGGAAAAGGGGAGCAGTCAACTAACGTATAAGGTGGCAAACGTCCTTTCCCCTCCCACTTTCTCTCACACTCCCGCCCTTCTCTATAATCCCTCCTCACGATCAAACACTACATTACCATACAGCCAAAGGCACTCTACGAGCCGAGCATTCCAGGCGTATTTCACCGCCTCACTCCAATACTCCTGTTTTTTTCCTTCCAACCTCCCCTCATCCCACAATTCTTCCTTCCTTCCCCCTCCCTTTCCCTAGCGCGCCCCCTTCCCTTACACGCTTCCGCGCCTCAGTTCCTCCCACCCTCCTTCGAGCCAACCTTCCCCTCCTCCCATTCCTTTCCTCACACCTCTTACCCATCGCCTTGTCCATCTGCCCTCTGCTGCGTAGTGCAGTGGACAACAGATTGGAATTCTTTCTCAGGAACACGGCCAAAGAGCAGCGTCGCTTCAAAGTACGAAGAATTAGAAAACAACTAATGAAGAACTAAATGGCATCCGCTCCGTCTATGAGCGTGTAAACTTTTGAGAAACGAAATCTTCATAAAGTTTTATAAAGCCTTTAGAAAGGTCAATTTTCTTGCGACTCTCTCAACGTACTAATTATTCAAATTAAAATATCAGATCAACATCACCATAACGACGTCTCACTTTAAAGCTTACATAGCAATTCCAGTAAATGTAATTATGTAGGCATTTAGCTGCTCACAACCATAATAGATTAATCACACTATAATTAGATAAATCGACAGTAATTGAGACTATTAATGTGATTCGCCGTGATCCTTAATGAATATTTTACTGCCGATACTCAAAATTTGATGAAACTTTTTTCTCAATTAAAATTGATAGAACTACTTTATAATAGATAGACAAAATGTAAATGTAGAATCTGCGTAAACCAAAAATTATTCTATTAATGCAGGTGCTACTGTTATAAAAATAAGTCAACGGATTAGTATATCTTATTGCAGATTATTTTTGGTTATTAATGTTTGTAATTCTGTTGAAATTATATAATAACCCAACAAACTACGTAAGATTTATTTTAAAATACGAAATATTTCGAGTATTATTTATAAAAGTCGATAGAAACAAGAAACGGGACCATAACGTTTTGTTAATTTATTCTGAAAACGAGAAGATACTGCAGAATATTACTTGAAATTATAAATAGTAATCGCGTGTTTTGACTAATAGTGGGAAAATGTAAAGATATTCCGAGAAAGGGAAGGAAATAAAAGCGAGAGGAAGTACGAAGCGAAGGATTGAAGTAGAAGGTATAAGAGAAAAGAGTGCAAAAAAGATAGGATTGTAGAAGACTGTCTTACAGTTAGAGAAAGTAAATGACACAAGAAGAAAAGGAGTGAGGAAGGTAGGAGGAAAGAAGTGAAGGAAACAACATGCACGAGAGGAAAACGGAGACGAGGAAGAGTGGCGAAGAGGGAACGTGGGCAGGAAAACGGAAATGCCGGGGATAAGAATAGAAAGACACGAGAAGAAAATAAATAAAGGTAGAAATGAAAGACCATGAAAAGTACATATACAGAGAAGCAGTTAAGCAGTGAGGTAAATATAATCCGAAGCAATAACGTGAGAGAGTGAGAGAGAGAGAAATGATACAGAATTAGGTAATCTAAGATATAGTTTTTCTCAGTAAAAAATAGCCTCTTGAATGATAAGAAGGGCGAGAAAGAGGAGAGAGAATGACAACAGTCGAAGAAGAGGAAGAAAAAGATCGGATATAAATATCTGGCCACGATAGAGACCGGTGAACGAATAGACTGGCATAGAAAGGGAGATGAAGACGGCGAGACTCGGGAGTAAATAAATACTGATGCAAGGTGGGATCGAGATTAGAGGAGAAAACGGAGAGGGAGAAAGGCGGGAAGGTAAAATGACGGAGAATGCGAGGAGATAGGAAGAGAAGGAGGGATGGCGGGAAGGAGGGGAACGGGGGGGATGTCGAATCGAAATTAGGTTCTCTTTTGGGCGTTCACCTGAACACCGTCTGCCCCCGATTCGTCCCCTCCCTCTCCACCTTTCCCATCGCACTCATCCCAGCGTCGGAGTTTCGGAGTATCAGCGCGTGTGGTGAGGGGGGAGAGAGAGAGGGAGGAAGAGAGGGAGGGAGGGAAAGAGGGAGGGAGGGGAGGGGGGCGAACCCGAGAGAAGTGAGACGAAAAGGAAGTGCAGGCGAAACATGAAAAAGAAGGGGAGTGGGAGACGCGGCGACTGAAGGAAGATGGGGAGGACCAAGATAGAAGGAAAGAGGGATGGAAATAAAAGGATCGGGACAGGGTGGTCGTAGAGGTGGAGGAGTCGAGTGGCGCCAACTCTAGGGCGGTGGCCCCATAGCGAACTTACGCACTCACTCAATCACTCTTCCTTCATCCTTTACTCCGCAACCCCGCCTCTCTATACCTCAAGACTCTCCTCCGCGACGCCTCCCTTCCGCGCTACCTTCACAAGATATACCTACTCAACCCTTCTATATCCCTCGCCTCGATTCTTCCGACCGTGTCTACCTACTTGCTCCCTCCCCTCCCTTCTCCCGTTCCCTCCCCCCTCCCCCCTTTATCCCCTCACCCTCCTCGATTCCTTCCCCAGATAACTTCGGACCCACCCCCTTAATTTTCCGTCGTTCTCCTTCCTCGACTCTTTTTCACTCCTTGTCACTTTCATTCCTCTCTTTATTCCCGTCTCTCTCGCTATGACTGTTTTCGACAGAGCATCCCAATGCATAAATCTTGTTAAATTTAACTTTCATAATGCAGTTTACATCATGTTAAACATCTAACAGTCTGTTCAAGATAAAACACCTTCCTATGTAACACGGCCACTTCTAAGCATCCCGTGCCGTTGCTTTGAATTTTAACGGAAAGAAAATGTAAAAAGATTGAAATACATCTGTATAAAATAGCCTGTAATCATTTACCTTTTTCGTTACTTAATTAAATTGACGGATCGCGTATTTTGGTAATCATTTATAAGAAAAGAAGAACCTACTGCATTTATTTTATTGCCTCTCTTTGCACATTTAACAGTAGCTATACCGCTGGATGGTTCCGATTAGTATTTAGGACTTATATTTTTAAAATTGGAATGTTATTCATTAAGATGGATAAAATTAGCGCGTTTTTCTTCTCTGAATAAATTCAGTAATATTTTGTTTTATTTCGATATGAAAATCTCTCAAATTAACCAAATTGACGAACTGAGAAGAATTTAGATTCTGATCACCTGTGGGAAGGATAAATTTCTTATCTTAATTAATTTTTTATGTGATTGTGTTATGTGGTCGCTAGAGCCTCGTTTGTAAGTGGCATCAATGTTAAAATTTACGCTAAAAATTTCAACGTTCCACCTTTTATGCCTTGGGAGAAAAAAATACAATAGGCCCCTATCCGACCTCAAATCTAAAGAAAAACAAATGGCAGCAATACAAAATTCTACAATCTGTAGTTTATAGTTTCGTCACAATTTCAATTTAAACAACTGCACAGACGGAAGGACAGGCAGACGCCAAAGTGAAACTGTAAGCGCATTTTTTTAAACGCGCTAAAAAGAAGACGAAAATGACACACTCGGGACAAATCATCCATCAGGTCCGCCACCTTACTGGAAACAAATATTGAATTTCTTTAGGGTGATGTGATTAATTTATGCTACTATTCTTTCATGCATTGCTCCTACTTGTTGACTGATATAGTCGGCCAAAACTATTTAATGTTACAATTAATTTAAATTTTCGACAATTATTGGTTTTTACACGAGTATCACAACCATTTTTAGATAGCAGTCTTATTGTAAACCCGCTTTTTGGATATTTGTTTGAAATTAATAGCGTTTTCTCTACAATAATAATTATACTCGTGATTTTAATACCGACGTACAAAAATTAACTCTAATGCTTAAATGGAATTCTATTTTATACACCTATTCGAATGTATGATATGGATAAATATGTTATATTTACATGGGGATAAATGCATGAATGTGAAAATTAATAAAAAGTTGAAAATAATAAATCCTCTAACTTACATTTCTGAAGAAAAGTACCAAAATGGGAAGGTTTGAGATAAGAGTTGGGCACAGCATTGTTTCCATCGCCATTTTCTTCAATCTGTAGGGAAAGAAGCTTTTCATTAAAAATGACAATAAAAAATATATTTTGATTAACTGTAATTAAAAATAGTAAATTTATTTCAAGGCAAACATCATTATCCCGTTTAAAATAGCTGAGCTAAATTTAAATAGCGCGTACGTTTTAAAAAATAATATTAACTGAAATTTGACTAGTTTTTTATTTGCACAGCTGGGTAATAGAAAAGATACACGAGCCACTTTCGATTCCAAATTCGGAAATATTGTCTGGTAGCCTCCTATAAAAGCGCGACCTTTTCTTATGCATCGCATTATCCAGGAGACCTTGAGCATCGAAAATTTCCTCCACACCTGCAGAGACAGTGACGAATGTGACACTGACATGAGATGGGATATTCCTCTCGCACTAAACGATAAAAAGAATAGCTACACTGTGGTTTCTCTATCTCCAGACCTCGATCCCCTCCCCTTTCTCCAAACTTTCCAACCCCAATCCACTCCCTCCACACCTGGTCCAGACCCCAAGCTATTGGCGCGAGGGACGGTGAGCGGCGGATCTCAAAGCTACGAACAGTCGGAGGAGATTTGGGGGGAGAGGGCAGCAGGGTGAGAAAGGGAGAATAGGAAGGATATTTTAGACAAAAAGAATGAAAAAAAACAAGTGCGACATAGTAACAAACGATACAGAGAAACATGCGGCACTCACTTATAGCAGCCTTTTCCCTTCTAAACCTGATAAGTGATTGCGAAATTTAATCAACACACACGTTTTCACATACATCTGAGCAACAATTCATATTTATAGAACATATTACGATTAACTTGGCAAAATAATAGAGAAGATAAAAGAGAAAAATCGAGTAAGGTAAGAGGGAAGGTGGGGCAATGAAAGGAGAGACGGTGTGTGAGGAGAGGTGGGGAGGAATTGATGAGGAATGGAGAAGATGGAAAGAGGAAGAGGCGAGAAGAGTTAGGTACAGCGGAGGGGCACCGAGATGATGGGGTAGGAGAAAGGAAGGAGGAGATGGAAAGAGAGTGCGTGTGGGCGAAGGGTTTAGCCGAACCCGTTACATGGTCTACGCAAATCCCTCCCTCTTTCTCTTTCCCTCTCTCCATTTCCATCTCTTTATGTAGGCGGTGGGATATATTGAGACGCCACTCTCGCACGCTGAGAGTTCTTATTAGAATACGATATACAAGGAGTGCATGAGGAATCCATCCTTTTATTACCAAGAACGAGTTGTGAAGTCTCTTTGCATATTTACGATAATGCTATGAAGGTGTGCAACAATGTGTACTCAGAAAATTTATTGAGTTCGAACTCTTATACAAAATTTTACCCTGTTAGTCTGTGCAATTATTAGTTTGCTTATTTATATTATAGAAAAAATATCAGACGAATAATTTCCAATGTGAAAATAATTTCATCGGCGTCTCAAGAGTTTTTGCCAAAAACAAATATCTCACACATTACTCCTTGTCAGATGTGCTGTTTCTTCAAAATTTAACAGGACTTCCTCGTTAAAATAAAATATAACTCCATCATTTTATTTAAATTGAATCAAAAATCGGGATTGAGTTTTTTAAAACCTGCTTGATCACTCCAAACAATTCCTCATTTTTGGTTATTTTTTGGGCAAGAATTATTTTAATGAATTTTGGTAAATGCACTTTTAGAATCTAATTTCGACAAATCACAACTGTAAACGACTAAATTGTAGCCGAAATGCGTAACCTTGTTATAACTATTCGAGATACGTAAGTAATGAATCCTAAATGTTTATTTTTCGAATTTTCGTTTTTCCATAATACTAGCTTTAAATTATCTATTGAATAGTTCCTGTTAAGCAAGCTTTCTCATTCACGTTACTGTGGTAAGCCCTTTTATAATTAAAGATAATATATTGCTTTGCATATACTTGTTCATCTCAGCTTAATGTTAAAAGCTAAACGTTAAACTTTATATTTGACGTTTACGTAGATCATCATTAATTATTCCGATCTTTCCACGCACTTTCTTTTACTAGCTTATAAAACTTCGTTCCGCTTATATTTTCCTCATATATCACTCGCAAATTCAACGAGTGCCTTGGAAAAACTATAATCTCAACATATAATGTCTTCAGAATCCTACGAAATATTTTGTCTCATCTTATTCTTAGCTGACAATTATCGTTATTTACATGAATATTTCCCTAAAAAAGTTAACTCTAGTTATTTCCTAGAAATAGGAAAATTCTTTTATTATACAGTTATATTAAAATATCAATTACTTTAGTAATAGTAAATTGCACCATAGCTCATCTAATGATATGTTTTCTTTATCACTAAATCGATACATTTATTTAATTGCACAAAAATAGACTACATTTTAGTAAAAACAAGAAATTCAATCATCTACCGCTAAAAAAATAATGGTGCCTAAAGCAAGACTCGTCCGTGAAGCATCATATTAGCACTGCCCACAAAAAAAAAACCTCTTTGGGAAGGACGAATCTCTTTAGAATAATAACCCAGAGACATTTCCGCGTTTCTTTTCTGCGAGCGGCTAAAGAAAAAAATAAATCGAGGGATAATAGGAACATATTATATGTCATTTGCGTGATTGCTTTGACTTTGCTCCGGATAACGCTCTTAAGACGTAATAACGGAGTTGCACCGAGTTCATAAATAGCGCATGGACGTGTTAGTTGAGAGGACGAGGAGTTGAAGGAGTCGGGGAAGATAGGGGGCGAGGAGGTAAGCAATGTTGACGAGGGATGGGCGAGATTGTCGCGGGGAGGGGTGTAGACAAGGCCGGAGACATGGGCGTGGGACGGACGCAGGGCCCGGAAAGGGGTGTGGGGGGAGGGGGAGGAAAAGGGGACGGGGCAGGCGACGACGAGGAAATAAATTCCGCCTTAGCTCTTTGCTGGCGGGGTAGGTGTGTATGCACGTGAGTGTTAGCTCGTCTGAGAACGCGACTATAGAATTCCATAAAATTTTCGACACCGCGGGAGGTCCGACCCTCCTCCCTCAGGTACTCTCCTCTTTCGTCTCTCTCTCTCTCTCAATCCTACTTCTCCTCCCCCTCCCCACACACACACACGCACACGACCCCCTTACCCGACCTGTGTCCCTCTCCACAAGTACTCGCGTCGCCCCGACGGGGCAACCACACCCGAGATAGAAAAAGAGAGAGGCCGCCCCTCGTTCCTCCCCCGGCCGTCGCCGCCGCCATTGCCAGCCCTTACCCCATGCCGACCTGCATTCGAACTTGATCCCACCCCATAGGGTCAACGAACCGGCTGACAGAGGGCAAGCGGGGGTTCTCTATTCGATGTTGTCCTCGGATACAAGATATACGCGAGCGCGACGGCGACCTGGAGGGATGCCTTCACCCAATCTTATCGCTACCTTGTGCTACCGTTTGTCGCTCCGCCGCTCTCTCTCTGAACAAGGCCTAGGACAAAACCGTTCGAGTTACGCTTAGGAATGAGTAAATTTGGTACTTAGCATGTAGGCATTCTAGATCAATTCTTAATTTATAAAACTGATCGTTTCCTGGTCTGGTCTATCTTTATTAAATTGCAATAATAAGTTTCTCCATCGTGCATTTAGATAATTTTTTATTATCACATTAAGTGAAAATAACTATATGCTAAACCAGGGGTGCTCAAACTTTTTCATATCATGGGCTACTTTCATGCTGGTAATTGTCTTGAGGGTTACTTATTTTTTCAATTTATAAAAAGGGATTTTAAGAATGAATTATAGTAGAAATTTACCGGAAAGTGCATTTATTATGCATTATACATCAAACGACATTATACAACTGATTAATTTAATTTAATATTGATTTGCGCGATTATGGGCACGTTTACACTGCATATCTTCAGCTAATGATTGCTAATTGGGCATGTAACTAGGAACAGAGAGAAGTAAACAGTCTTCGAGATGTTCATTAGTGAGAGCATTTCTGGTTTTTGATTTAATTAAGTTCATATTAGAAAATAGAACTCCTTATTCAGGCATATAAGCTTAATGCCTGGATGGATGCGTGGGCGACACAGACCCTCCTAAAGGGCGACCGGTCGCCCATGGGAGACGTAATGGGCACCCCTGTGCTAAACTATTCGCCCTAGTTTTAAAAAAATTACTTTTTGAAAAAAAAATCGCTTAAAATATAATATTAGGCTGTGATTTAATTCTATAAAATATACTCCTTATCCTTTGCCTATTACGAAATTATCGACTTAATCAGTGACATGATGATTCACTTATTCGTCATAACTGGAATACTGACATTGCATAAATAACATTTTAGAAGATAATAACAAAAAATTTTAGAAATGAAAATTAACGAAACAGCCCTAGCAGCATAACACTAAATAAAGCACACCGATACACAAAGTACTTTCTTATATATGTTAAAGACTGCCGTTATTTGAGACGACAAACAACTAAATGGTGTATTTTATGATTACATTTCAATGGAAGATCTTGGGTTAATTATACGAGTTATTCCGCCCGATGCTATTTATAATCCACTCGACAAGTTCTAGTCGGCATGCTTAAATTTCTGTTGCCTGAAGGAGCACGCTTCCATCGCCGCGCCACTGAGTGGGTTGCACCACCCTTGCACGTGTGACTCATGCAGTAGATCAACGTTTTGACCTTCAGGTGGGAAAGAGAGTAACGAGGGTATCTGCGTAATAGGGGGCGCCCTCCGGCCACTAGAGGCCCCCACACCTACAGAGACAGCGCCATCGGAGCCAGGAGACGGCGCCAGCCAGCCTCACTTTTTCTTCCTCCGCCCATCAGCGTATCAAAAAAAAAAGATATCGACACACAACAAATCCAACGATGAAAATTTTTATTCACTTATTACATTAAAGACTCCGGTTTGGAAATAAAGGTAAAAAATCGGAATATTTGAAGCTTTAGCAGAGGAAAGCAAACGAGAAAAACTAGACACCATTTTCCATTAAAGAATTTTTATATATAGAGAAATTAAATTCTATTCCTTAATAATCCTGAAAATTTTTCTTAAGAATATACCTTAGGTAAAAGATGAATTGTTTCGAAATTGACATTACCTACACTGTATGTAGGATACCTAATTTAAATGCGCGAAACGCTTAAAACGAGTGCGACGAATACGTTCAAACCCGAGCGAGCTCTTTGTCTGCAGTAGTAGGGGGCTGTCAATTACTCTTATGAATCATGTACGTCTTCTCCTTTGAAATGTACTTTTAAAAAAAGAAGTATGAGAGTCTGTGGATCGTGAACCTATTAGTCATGATCGTTCTTTCGACACAGGGTTGACCGAATCAACGGATATGTCTTGTTTCAAGGGCTTATTAAGATTCACGTTTCCCCAAAAGAGAGGGTGAGGCGAGAGCGACCGATGCAAATCCGACCGCTTTGTCCCTGAGATATCCAATCGGAACGTTTTGAAAAGCAAATTCGTGGCCGGACTGTCAAAACGCTGCGCCGCACATATAAGGATTAGCAGTTGCCAAGGCTGCTATTATTTT
Source organism: Uropetala carovei (assembly GCA_036926305.1). Taxonomy (NCBI): domain Eukaryota; kingdom Metazoa; phylum Arthropoda; class Insecta; order Odonata; family Petaluridae; genus Uropetala; species Uropetala carovei. Next base: position 1,278,123 of record JAXCHB010000100.1, read on the forward strand.
TGGGTGCTCCACCCATACCACGAAGCAACGGAAACCAAAAGAGGAAAAAGGATGAGCTGGCTCTTTTCTTCTTCACATATAACATGCTTCAGCTCTTGAAAAATCTTAATACAAAGTTAGCGTGGCGAAAAGACAAATATATACATACGATATGGATACAAAAAACGCACACATGTAAATATATAGTAGAACGTGTAGAACAACTTCGGAAATAAAAACTACTTCAACGGCTCGTATAATACCTTTTCGTGAGTTTCATACATTTACAGAGGGTAACGGTGCTATCGAATTCAGTACTCCTATCAATGGCAGCAGATGTAATTATGTACTATCAGCGTTTTTCTAGGATAGAATACATCCTTATTGTTCGTATATATTAGGTGATCCAAAATGTGAGACATTCAATATGGTTATAAGAAGAGCCATAAAATACTTATAAGATCATTGTACGAGTATAAGAATTCGCCGAAGAATTATCAGAAACGAAAATGAAATAGTGGACGGGGTGATGAAATAAATAAGACGTCCCTGGTAAAGTAGAGAAAATGCGTGTAGGAACGTCAGCGCAAAGCTCATTCAACATTCGTGATAATCAAATGTTTTCCTAAACATTTTAGTTTAAGCGGAGGATATTACTGATGCCTCTCCTATTTGACAGATTTAGAGCATTTACACTGAAATTTATTCTTCTCGAGAAGATTTTGATTGCACGCGAATATTTCCAAAGATGCACAAAATTTCCTGATTTATATTTTCTATTCTTTTTCAAACTTTATTAAATAAAACGTTACAAATTTATAGAGTTCACCAGTTGGCATTGATGCCATCAATATCAGAGCATTAAAAAATTTGACTACATAATGTTAATGCTAACATAGCGTCAAACATTAGGATTTTCGTGGTTCTTATTATTATATAATTATCAAAACAGTAACCATATAGTATAGTAATATCAACGTTATATTATTGCAACTTATGGTAATGCTACAGTAATATGCTCGCTTGCCTTCATTATGCAATTTGACAAACTAAATTTTTATCAGAATTAATATATGTAAAACTTAAAATTAAATTGGATATCATATTATATTTTAATCAATTTCCAACGAAAAACAAAAAGTTTAGCGCAATAATACAAGTGAGAAAATAATTGCAGAACAAATTACATAAGACGCATTTTTAATAATATTAAAACAAAAACATTCCCCTGCAGACTAACCTATCTTGAAAATTTTGCATCTTTAATAATATTCAATACATAAATTATGTTAATACAATTTTAGACCTATGTAATTTCACTTTTGTTTCGAAAAATTAATTAACCAATCTCACAGCAATGTATTTTACCATCAAAATGTTAAGCAGCATATCACGTAAACATTTTTTCAAAAGCAATTGGCACTAAATAGCAACGACAAAATAAATAATAAAATTTTCGAACTGTGTATTTCACTTACTTTCGCTTAATAGCATATTTCAAAATTAAGAAAAAACTCCTTAACCGTACAAAGCGAATGTTCAGAGACAATACAAACAGTAAAAGTTAAAATGTGGGCAAGAGAAGAAAAAAAGGAACAAAAAAGGTAGGTACACTTACAGGTTTACGAGGTATTAATCCACGCCAGGGACCTGTTGTTTCTTTTTGTTTTGCCCAATTTTTAGGCGCGTTTCGCTTCCAGCGTGAGCGCATATTATCGTCGGTCTGTCCGTCCGTCCGTCCGCATGTTCGTTCTCGGCTTCTACAGAACGGATTTTCACGAAATTTGATATTAAGGACTTACAATCAAATACATATAATAAGAAAATCGCATAAATGAATCACGTAAGCCAATCAGGGGTACCACTTAACTGGTGATAAAAAAATCAACTTTCCGTCATATCTCCTAAAGTATTGCTCATATCAAATTATTTTTCAAATGAAACTTGTAGAACTAATAAAGTAGAGTAATTTGTTTTCTATACATTTTTATCGTAGGAGTAGCCGTTATCCATAAAATCGAACAAGAAAATCTTAAATCGAGTTGAACTTGGAAAATTTCTTGCATGGTTACTTCTTCATTGTTGGTAAGATAAACAATCTCATAAACAAACATTTAATTTCCTTACGTGTACATGCAATATTTTTAAAAAGGAAGAAAATGGATTATTTATGATGAAGAAAAGAACTTTAAAACGCTATTTCCCTTACGTACAGGTATATAATTTCTTTCTAATACTCCATTGCACGAAACGCGCCCATTTGTGATACGTTGTACACTTTCCTAACTTGTTAACTTTTACTGTTTGTATTGTCTCTAAATATTCGCTTTTTACGGTTAAGGAGTTTTTCTTAATTTTGAAACATTCATCTCGTCGTAATCTCCATACCTTTTTACTTAATAGCACACTTGTTTATTTACATTCGTCGCTGTAAATACGGCCAACGATACGAAACGCACAATGGACCCGTATAGATAGTTCGTATGGGGTTTTCTAATATCCCGTTAAAAGGAAAACGGACGGATCCCAAATTTTTCCATATCTAGTTCGAATGTAGAACTATATATCCTGAAAATTTGTGTTTGTAGCTTACGTAATTGTTTAGTTATTGTATACACGGTCAGATAGACAGACGGACGAACCGAATACATGAACTCTTTTTTTATTTAGAAAAAAGCGTTAGAAATGAAACTAATAGTAATGTATCAACGCACTGTTGACACCTTCTACGCTTGCGCCACGTACACTGCTCGAGCAACGTTCAAAACATTAAAATATTACCATAGACAAAGGCTATTCTTACATAAAACAAAATTTATAATACACTCAGATTTAAATATCACGTTTTTATAATTCCTATCGCAAGTAGGTACAGTGAAAACCGCTTAACACGAAAACGCTTAAAACGAAATATCGGTTAACACGAAACGCGTGGTCGGTCCGTTCCAGTGCCTATGCCTTTCAGTATATATTCGTTCGCCAACGCGAAATGGTTTACACGAAATACCGCTCAACACGAAAATATTTATCGGTCCCACGAAAATAAATACATGAAAAATTCTTCGGTTAACACGAAATGGCATTTGAGATAGTGTTTCTCCATGAATGTGGTAATATCTTCATCTGTGTATTACATCCTATTATTGATGTACCATGGATTTGCCTACGAGCCTAATTCCATATTTGAAAAACGAAAATTTTACCATTAAAACTGTTAACATGAAATTCGGAAAACAAGAAATTATTGTGCCGGTCCCTAGCATTTCGTGTTAACCGGTTTTTACTGTATATCAAACAAATCTTATCAAAAATTTCTTATTTTGCATCAACTGAAAAAATCAACTTCGAATTGTTGCTTACTCATTAAAAGATAGTGCAAAAGAGCTTATATTAGAACCATGTGATAACAAAGTATGTGATTGGCATGACAAAGTTTCTCAATGCTGAATTTATTTGAAAAAGAAATTGGTCTAATATACATTGCACAAACTTTCTTAAAAACTACGCATACTACATCTGGCCTCCCTACACTTTCCTGATTGGAAGGAACTCATACTGCTACAAAAACAACAAAAGCGCGGAAAATGTCCTCAGCACGTTAATAGTATTAATATACTGTTTACGCGATGTGTGTAAAAATAAAGTTTTATAAATAAATAATATAATAGGAGTATATGGAGAACCAAGTTTAACCTAGAATAATCACGGACCTGTCAACGGTCAGACTACCTATGATGATGAAATAATTATCCTATGCATACCTAAATGTCATTAATTATTCTGATTGGCGAAGGCCCATACGCGCTGGAGCATTATGTACTTATTACTGGACAAAGATTGTTGAAAAAACTGGGAAGATGTGGGCAAAATCGATATATTATAATGCCGCTGGAGGCAATGTATTTATTTTTTGAGAAACATGGCTCATCTGGTATTATTTATAACACCAAACTATTGCTGAATGTATTTTAATCAACCAGAGTTAACTACCCTTTATTGCTGCGCTATATCGTTCATCTCTTCGTAGTTTCTATCCTGGATAATAACATGCTTAAATACGAAATATAATTTTATTTCCTTTACTTATTTATGCTCTAGAGCCGCTCACAGACAGACGGCATGGCGAAAAACACTTTTTTGACTCACAATCAGTGACACATAAAATGAATATTTCCGTCAACATCTTGAAATCGATTTTTTTTTCAAGATTAAAATACTTTGTATACTACGTACATTAGAAAGTAAAAATACCGATCATTATAAGTGCATTTGTGTTATCTTGTCAATCTAAATGTACGAGTAATCTATTTACCTATAGGTCTACTTAAGTCCCGACTTCCTAGTAGTTTTAAGTGAGTAAAATTGAGGTAATACTATATTGTAATATTATGTTACTACTTACAGTAACGTCAAATTAATGTTAAATTAACATCACAATGATATCATATTCAAATTCTCTGTGGTATCTCTCAAATAATATTTGTATCTTTTGATATAAATAACGATAGGATAACATTGAAATGTTTTGCTAACAAACTAAGATTACGTTTTACTTTTTAAATCAGTCTAATTTAACCATAATAAAAAGATACTTCATAAAGATCTCAAACATACCACTCAATCGTCTATATTCCACGAAAGTTTGAGGTCACGATTTCTCCCGTATTGTATAATATTTTGTTTTTATCGGAACTTTCTCTAAAGCGGAAACTTAAATATATTGTACACGGTCAATTAAGGCATTATGGCAGAGTTAATGTCAGACCAACTTATTTTGCCTTTCTATTATGCCCTTTGTCAATGAGGTAATCATTCTCATTTGAATCGTTCGTTAGTTCACCAGTAAAATCATTTCAAATCCACAGCAGGAGTCCCTTCTTGGTCGCTCCTTTTTTCTTAATCTCCCCATTGCCCACGATACTGGAGCAACAGAGATCAAGTCATAACCGGCCAGAATATTTTAAAATATGTCAGCTACTTTACTGGTGGAATAAATTGTCTTTTTCGGCATGAAAATAAATTCCAAACACAGTTTTTTAAAAGTCATTGTTAAGAGAAGCAGCCTTTTAACAGAACATAACTCCAGTTATTTCAGCAATCCCTTAATATTATCCTTGGCCGATTTTTAAAAAATGTGCACAAACGAACAGGTTGAAATGATTTGCAAATGACTTTTGATTATTCAAATCTAGCCAAACGAATAATGAAATAAATTCAGCCAAGAACAGATCCTTGAATTTCACTATCATAATTTCCCTATCCATAGCCGTACATGATCAACAGAAACTCAATTCCCATATAAAACGTTGGTATGATTATTGGTTATAACATAATTTTTAAAATATTTGTCACCAAATGAAAATTTATGGTTTATTGTATGCGCGTTGGACGCAATCGGAAACTTTTGATTCCGATCTTTTTCCTTAGGTTGTGTATTTGTCAACATATCTCACTCTTCTTCCATTTGGTGTAACGACAATGAAAAAAAAATCTTTAGAACTACTGATTTCGCCTACTGTTCTGTACATGTATATTTTTTCCTCCTTCAGAGTAGCTTACTAACTTATTAAAGTAGGTGTTAAATATTTATAAGCATAGTTTGGCGTTCGCTCTCGTCCACTTTGCGACTCAGTAAAATTCCGTCTCTTGTACGTATAAGAATACTTGACGCATTTCATTCCTTCCGAAGAACCTTTCACTTAAACATAACAAAGTATCCTGTTCTACATTTTCAACTTCCATTTGACCTTCCATAACTTTCTCTTCCATGATAGTTGATGATATTTACTGTAATTTTTGCTTGCGGATTGTTTTTTGTTCTAATTCCAAAATTGTAGAATTCTATAGACAGAATTTGTTTTGAATATGCAAAAATTACATTAAATAAATTTGTGATTGCTTTGAATGGTGATAGACTGTTTAAAAATGTATGCGTTCCATAGCATAGGTAAATATTAAAAAATCGGAAAACGCATTAATTGTACATACTTGAATATTAAAAAATAACCTTAATATTCATATTAAGCAACTTTTATTAAAAATTCCGAAATTAATTCTATGCTTATATGATCAGACAGCTGAGAAAAATCACACAAGCCGTAAAATCAAAACTCCAAGATTGGATGACGTAATGGTCCAGAGGAAATACTCGTAAAGTGAATATGATATATATTTATAATATTTTTATAATGATTTTAAGTCATTATACAAACAAATAGCTCATTATATAAACCTAAATCCTTGGAGGTGAACGAGGATTAAGAGGTAATGTTTTGAGGAGCAATTTATGGATAATAATTAGATGTGATATGAAGAACGATAACACCAGAAAGTGCATTTCTTTCGGGAGATTTATAAAATATTTCGATTAAGTTTCAGTAAAGTAACAGTTCCAATAGAATAACATAATTCAAATTCGGTATTATTTCAGTTTTAGAAATACTATAAATACCGAATCATACGAAGTTCTATCGCATTATTAATGAATTACAATTTTAAATCTTATTTCCGGCAACAATTACTGACTGACATGGCCCGAGTATGTTCTTTTCAGCTAATATTTCATTACTTGTTAATATTGGCAAATATGACATGTTTATCTTTCATCCCAACAAAAGCTTCGAAAATGAGTTACTAAAATATAGCTCTCCATACGCAATGAAAAACGTTTGAGAGCGATTTCCTCAAAAACTTCAATCAATAAAATGAACTTGGGATGTTTCTTTTATTCTGTTTTACATCTTCTGACATGTTCTTGTCGTATATAAATGTTAAAACGAGTAATAGAAAAAAGTTCATTTTCATTTCCAGTAAAGTGGCAGCCCATCCTGAGTGATTTTCCCGAATAAGTCATTTCAGTCCTCTTAATTTGTCGTCATTCCTAATTTTTAATTTATTACTCGTTAAAATATAATCCTGATAAGCACGTTCATACGAAGGGACAAACGGATAAACAAACGCAATATAAGCATATTCTATTTAAAAAACGCTCCTAAACTTGGCAAATGATAAATAGCTATCACGTAAGCACGTAAAGAATTCACAGTTCTTGCCAAACGAACGACCTGCAAAATTAAAATAAAAGCTGCTTTAATAATTCCTGAGCCCTAATAAACAAATCAAATAACAGTATAATGGAAATGTAAATAAAATGCTGGTTACATACGTTATGTTATACCATAAATCATAGATATTGTAATATTAAGCATTTTCTGTGAAAATTTAATAGGAAAGGACAACTGAACGAATAATCGATCTGAAAACTTCATTTACAGTCCAAAGGCGAGCATATATTATCCCAAGAAAAGGAGATAATGACGCTAGATATGATAAAATCCAAATTATGAGTAACAAAAATACAATAAAATCATTGTAGATTGATTTCAAGAAGAGGTAGGATTAACTAAAATCAATAACGGCATTCATTGCTGGAAAAAATCGCTTTTAAGTCGAGGATTTTTTTTAATTCAAAGTTTAATCCGTAAGACGCTCCTAAAGATCGTTAATAGAAAGGAGATTAGATTAGTCTGCGTCTGCAAAATGTGCGAATTCACCGTTGAAGGCTAAATAAGATCAATATTATAAAATATGTATAAGAGAAATTAAAAATAGCAAACTTTCATTACACTTTGTCTAAAGAATAACGAGTGTATCCTTTCATTCCTCATTTAAAATTTTTAAACGTTGACATACATTCATCTAAGTTTTTCAACGGCTACTTGCACGATTAAAAATACTGCAAAGATAATAAATCATAGACTTCCCTGGATTCTTTGCCGACATGTAAAATTTAAAAAATAGAGATTGGAAAAGGAATAAAATATTTTCCATTGAGAATGACAAATTTATGGAAAGCTGCTTGAAAGACTAGGTGAGTCTGTAGACTCATTAATTGTAATAACAGATATTCATTATATCTTATTAAAGCAAAACCTAAAATACTTATTTATAAAAATTAATAAAATAATGAAAATCCCGATGATAAAATTTGTATTGTAATTTTGATTCGTTTCTGATAAAAAATTTATAAATAATAACGAATCGAGACTACGATTTTAATAATAACACAGAAAAGAGAGGAAATCGCCATTACAAGCCAAGTTTTTCGCAATCAATTTTGAAACTTCAGCACTCGGGGATTTTAGATTGGCTCGAAATTTCTTGTTTTCTGGAGCTCGCGTGACATGGGCACCTTGGAATTTCTAAATAAATGACTTATTTTCTAAAAAATAATGAATTTACTAGAGATTGAAATAGTTTTATTTTACCATTAGCAGCATTTGTGCCTGTAAAAATATACGCAATCGAATGATTTTACAGAAAAAGCTTTTATTTACTTTCATACAAAAGTATTTAGTTACAAATTACTAAATAACCTTTCCTATAGTTACCTCAAAATTCCAGTATTGGGCGAAATAATGAATTATTTCGAATTTCAGTGCACCTAACAAATATAAAGCGTGCAAACAGTACATAGCTGTTAAGCTATTCAAGGTTGCGGATATTTACATTAAGATTATTATCATGCAAGCCGCTAAAGGCGTATAGTAGTTTGGATGTTAAAATAGTATGTTTCTAGGTTAACTGATTTATAAGTGACGAAATTCTTTTTTATTGTTTTTCTATTCCGCTTCTCAGGTATCAAATGTGGTTGAACCAAAAAACTTAATTCTCCGCGGATATTTGGCAAGATTTTTGGAACAATTAAAACTAGCCACCGAGAGAATAGAACAGGCCAATAGTAAAATGCCAGGGAATAATATCCGCTTAACTGTGAACACGCTGCTCTCTCAATCTCAACAGATACTCCTCCTGCTCCATTCCTTCCCCCCTATCTCCCCACTCCTTCCTCACTTCAACTCCTCTCTCAGTCCTATGCTCGTAGAGGCCTGACCTATCCGTTATATAGTCTCTCCGTCTCCCTTTCACTTTTCGTCTGAAATCCGCTGCGATGGCCCCGAAAGGTAAAGTGAGCGCCCTGAAGAAGGACATGAAGGTCGAAAACACTGATCTTAGATCGATGCTAAGCGACGTGATGAAGACTATGTCCTCTTTTCAAGACGAATTAATCAGGATTAAAAATCAGGACGGGCAGAAAAAGAAGGAAGGAATCTCTTCAATAGAAGAAAGATTTAAGTCCTTCAAAAGCCGAGTGGAGGTCGACATCCGGCGTTTTATCGAACGTCTCGACGAGCTTCAGAAGAAGACTGAAGATTTCGACGACCGCCTTGATGCTCTCGAGCAATACTCTCGGAGGAATTGTCTCCTCATCCACGGCGTTCCGGAGAATCTGCGAGAGAACTGCCTGAGCATCGTCGGAACTTTCATTAAAGATAAGTTAGATGTAGATGTTAATCCCAGGATGTTAAGTCGGGCACACAGAATTGGCCTGCCAAAACACTCCCCAAATTCTTTTCCCAGACCTATAATCGTATGTTTTCTTTCCTACCCGGCTGTTGAAGAGAGCGGACGTGCCTTTCACTTCCTCCAGTGGAGCCCAACGGACTTCGAACGACCATTGTAGCAGTAGCATTAGAGTAGAAGTAGCCGTACTGTTAAGTAGAACTAACTTTTCTTTTACATTACTTGTTTAACCTTTCTTATAGCTTATTTACTTATAGTAGTAGTTATCTTAACTAATAACCTCCTTGTCGTTTTTTTTAAATCGTAATACTTACAATTAGTAGTCGTATACTGTAGTGTAGTAATCTTTCTAACACTCCATTTGCACATTGATTTTTTATCGTAATTGTTATTATTTTCTTCTCTCTATAAACATAACTTCTTCCCTTTATTAGAAGTGTAAACGATTCTTTTACTAAGGCTAGTATGTTAAATCGGTTCTTCGAAAATTGCTTCACAATCGACAGCGGTGATTTCATTGATTTCCCTACTCGTATAGACTCAAATATGAGCGGCATAGAAATATCCGAAAGCGGTATCGTTAAATTATTAAGTCAAGTCCATAAAAGAAAGCCATCCCTGCGTTGCATCAGACGTCGTCAAAGTGACTTCCGGCGTGCCTCAGGGAAGTGTAATCAGACCTCCGTTATTCTTGATATATATAAATGATTTAGCGTATAATATAAAGTGTAAAGTTAGACTCTTCGCGGATGACACACTTGTGTATAGTGAAATCAACACAATACACGATCAGGAGAATTTGCAAAAAGAACTTCAGGCTATTACGAAATGGTGTAAAGAATGGCAACTCGACCTGAATATAGAGAAATGTGCCGCAATGAATTTCACGCGCTCCATGAATTTCAACCGTTACCCGTACCAAATATCTGAATTAAAGCTAAAATACGTCAATAGCTACAAATACCTAGGAGTAACTCTCAATAGCAATTTGTCTAGTAGAGAGCATATCAAAACCGTTATAGTATAGGGCAAACAGAGTTCAAGGGCTTTCCTCTAGAGTCCTGAGGGAATGCCCCTCGAATGTGAAGGAAATCGCGTACTTTTCTCTAATCTGACACGTAGTGGAATACTGCCTGGAACCCCTTCGAGGAGGGCCTAACTAGGGAGCTCGAAATGGTTCAGCGTAGAGCGGCTAGATTTGTAAAAGGAGAATATCGGTATGATGCGACTGTATCAGAGATATTGAGGGATCTGAAATGGCAGACGTTGAAGAGTAGAAGAATTTAATACAAAAGGAAACTATTTCAAAAATTCAAAAGCTCCGAATTCGTTGAAGAAGTACGCGGCAAAGTCGTCCCCATCGGTGTTAGTGAACGTAATGTTAGATCAGAGTGCAGGAGAAAATATGTCGAAACAATCGCTAGAACAGAGAAATACTACAGATCCTTTTTCATGCGATAAGACAGTCCAACAGAGGAATTAGTTAAGAGTTCACTTGGTGTTGTGGCACCCCCTGCCAAACGCTTCTGGCGGCTTGCAGGGTATTTATGTAAATGTAAATGTTCAACAAGGAAAGTTTCCCTCACAGTGGTAGCGTGCCTTAGTGCTCCCTATCCCCAAGATAACAAAATCGCCCGACGTCAAAGATTTCCGCCCATTTATTAATAGTTTCTTACCTATTCTATACAAGTCTTTTGAAAGACTGATACATGAGCAAATAACATCATTTCTTGAGTCTGAAGGTTTAATCGATCCCATGCAGTCAGGATTTCGTAAATCACACAGCACAACTACAGCTTTATTGAATATCACGGACAACATTCGGCACTCCGTGGACAAGAGGGAATTGACTATTCCAGTCCTTCTTGACTTTACCAAAGCATTTGACTCTATAGATAAAGATATACTGCTTGCTAAGCTACGTCACTTAAGATTCTCAACGATGGTCACAAATTGGTTCTCATCATATCTAACCGACAGATATCTGAAGGTAATATCTGATAAACTTTCCACTTCTTGGATTAAATTAGCCCGATGTGTCCCACAAGGCTCAACTTTTGGCCCATTATTATTCTCTATATACATAAACTAGCAGAATTTGCCGTTGAATTTCAACGTATTTAGTGAAGCTACTCCAGCACAACATAAAAACTCTTTAAAATATATAGTAGATACTTTTAAAATTACAATTAGCTTTTCTTAACAGTTAAACATATTTGCTTGTAACAAACGGTTTCCGAGCCTATTGCATTAAAATATAACGATAATTGTATTTCGTATCATACATATCACTTTCGCCAAATCCAGAATCATTTCTTGTGTAATTATGCCTATGAAATGTTTACATTTGTTTTGTAAGCAATAAACCCGTGAAAAAACTGGTAAATGTACACCAGATACGTGAGCTTATTTACGTTAATAAACGTTATAATGTAAAATATAATGATTTTACTTACAACAAAATGTAAGATTCCAGTATTCAATAGACGAAAGAAGGTTCAATTACTTTCATCAATGAACGCTTCCTAAAAAAATAATCAGTATCTATTTACGTTGCTATCCATAAACATCGATCGTTTCGTTGCTTAAACAAAACTGCGAGTCGAATAACGCTAAACTTTCGTCTATTTATAAGCTTCATCGAAGCTAATTGAATCGGAGGTAACAACGACGGCGGCCTTGGCAACGCCCGGAAAGAGTACGAAAAATCCACAAAATTTCGAAACAAATAGCGTATTTCTAAAAACTTCGACCGAGTAACAAGTAAACTTCGCAGAAATAAGATAGTATAGAGTTTTATTCGTCGAATAAAGCAAAAACGAAAAAAAATGATCAGTATTTACGTATTTTAATGCTTGAAGGAGGAATACTTTGCAAATCAAGAAATCGTTCATACGTGTTATCTTATAGAAAAATGTTAATCTCCTATATTGGCAGCACTGATTAATCCCGGTTGACCAAACCTTAACCATTCAGTAAGTTAGGATGTAAGGAAGAATCGTACCAAATTTGGTTATTCTAGCTTTTACCGTTTAGGAGGAGTTCCATGAACAAACACACAAACACGCTTCAAAATATATTATAGTAGATGACTGCTCGCGCGTTCTTAAACACTGCAAATATCACTTGTATGCCGACGATCTGCAAATTTTTCTAAGCACCACCGTTCTTCACTTGCAGACATCATTAGAGAAAGTCAACAATGATCTATCTCTGCTCGCTGACTGGAGCAAAGATAACTTTCTAAGCCTCAACCCGCAAACATCTTAGGCAGTACTTATAGGATATCCTAAAATCCTATCTTATATCTCCCCTAAAGAATTTACTCTCTCTCTGATACTATCGTCTCTTTCTCAAACTCTGTCAGTGATCTTGGAGTAACTATAAATGAAACTTTTACTTGGAATCACGACATTATTGAAATCTGTAAGAAAGCGTTTAAACAACAGACTTTCCTTCTCACTCAAAAAGCAGCTAGTGAACGCGCTCATAATTCCTCAGTTCGACTACGGCGATATAGTCTATCAAGATCTAACCCAAGAACTCTCTATAAAGCTTCAGAGAGCGCAAAATGCCTTTGTTAGATAAATACACGATCTAAAAAAATCAGATCACATCTCGGAACCTCTACTTAAACTATCATGGCTGAATCTAGAAGACGCCTGCACTTACTTTCGTTATTATTTCAAAATTCGTCAAAGTAACTAGCCTTCTTACCTCTCTTCGCAGTTGAATTGTATCAACACAGTTCACAATGTACATACAAGAGGGAACCACAAACTTCTCATTCCTCATCACAGAACTGAAATATATAACAAATCGTTCAGGGTAACGACTTGCAGATTATGGAACTAACTTCCAGATTTTCTTATAAACTCGCCATCTTTAAATTCATTTAAACGAGCTTATCATAAACACCTACTTGCGTTACAAAGGAATAACAACACTGAAAGAACAGCCTACTCATTCTCTGCTTCTCTCCCTAACCCTCCGAGAACAATGACACATGAATGCACAGCACAACTCCCACTTATCAAAACGGATTGTTAATCTTACAGAAACTCGCCGCTGAGATGAAATAACTTAATCTAAATAAGCTTTTTTTCCTTTTGTATGTATGTGTAGATTTATCACTATTATTTACATATTTCTACTTATTTTTAATATTCATGTTTTTTTCATTTTATCTCACTCAATTTGCTTAAACTTCATGTTCATTTTTCAACACTTTAAAATATATCTTGTGATTTTTTATATCCCAAAATTGTACGTACTATTTGTAATTCCACAATAGTTCTTTCATGTATGTAGGATTTTCGCAGGTTTTTTCCACCCCCCTTCCCTTCGTGGATGTTTTCATGCGTGGTTTTTTACTAGGTTGGCCATATCAGGTCATTCCTAGGTTTTTACCACAAATGCTTAGTGTTCTCTTTTTAGAAGCTTCCGAATTTGTAATTCAATCTCTTAATTGTTTTTTTTGTATTATTCTTTTTTAATTTGTTTAGTTTCAGATATTTGTCTTCTGTTTGTATGTTTATGTTATTATTTTTATTGTAATTTGTAATTCATAACGTAGGGTTAAATGTAAGAAGGGACTATGTAGTCTCAATTTCGCCCGAAATAAAGTCGTTTGTCTGTCTGTCTGTCCTCCCACTCTCCCTTTACCCTTCCCTCCACCTTAATTTCCTCCTTTCCTACTCTCTCCTCAGATTTTTTCTCCTTCCCTCCTTACATCCCCCATCTCATCCTACCCTCCTTCTCCTCCCCCTCACCCACCGCGTCCGCGCCACTCACTGCAATTGCCTATCTCGAGCAATCCTTCACAGCTTCATTTCCCTCGGCCGTCTCCGTCCTCCTCCCCCATTTCCCTATTCCCCCCTTATATCTTCCCCTCCTCAGCGCTCCCTCTCTTTCTCTCTCCTCCTCCCACTTCGCGGCCGTCCCTTCCCGCCCCTCTTTTCCTTTTTAAAGCATGCGCGCACGCAAGCCGATATCTTTCCTACACGTAGTAAAGTCTCTCTCTCACTCTGTTTCTCCCTCTCCCTAATTCTTTCCTCCCCGCGCTCTCTCTGCTCTTCTCGCCCCCACACGCCGCCGCCGCCGCGCGCTGCACACGCCATGCCCTCCCTTTCTCTATCTTTCTCTCTCTCTCCCTTTCTCTCACTCGCCCACACGTAGAATCCACTCGCGTCGCTTACCCGATGTGACGCCGCCGACGTCGCCGCCGTACTACTTACTCCCTTTGAAACGCAGCGCACGAGCGGTTACATTGTGCCCTCGCTCGGTGATATATAGTTGTGCGAGATAGCGTGAAAGATAAGAGCTGTGTAGGAGGCGGATTTTAAAATAAGTGGGCGTTATTACGTTGGAATCGATTGGACGAAAATTTGAGTTGTTGACGGCCGCTCATAAGGTAGAGGAAATTATTCTTAGAGACGGGAAATGTAACGTGAAACGGTATTGTAGTCGCGGAGGCGCGTAAATTTGAAAATGGCATAACCTGCCTGTTTTCAAATGACTTGGCGGATGAGGGGGAGGTAAAAGAGAAAGTGGACGGGGACGAGGCACTGAGCGAACCAATAGGAAAGAAGGAGGAGGAGCCTAAGCGTCCGGGAGCTCACTCTTTATCGGGACTCCGTAGTGGTGACATCGTGTCTGTGTGTGCTGTGTTACCACGTGCTTACGTCGCTGAAATTGTGCAGTTAAAGTTGTTGTTCGTTGAGCTTCTTAGGTACATCTTTTGTTTTTTACCTTTGTTAATTCAATTTTCTTGTTATGCATTCCGTTTGTTACATCGTTCGTTATAAGTTAATCAGTTACCTCGTTATTTGTTTTGTTATTTCGTTTGTTGTTATTTTTTACTGAATATTTTTATTTGCATTGCGGTAACTGCATAACCAGTGCAATGGAGAATCCGAAATTTTCGATTCTTGGAAGTCAAGCCAAGAAAATAGTGCACAACGTGTTGCAGTACTTTCAGAAGGAGAAGGAACTTGGGCGTCCAATTACCTCTCTGGAGAAAGTACATAAGAGAGTGGCTGAAGCCTGTGGAATAAGCGAAAGAAGAATTCAAAGAATTCCTCGAGAAGGTAATCATATTTATTTAATAATATTTTAAAGAAATAAGTAAAATTACTGGATAATTGTTTTATTTTAATGGTGTATTTCATGTTGCTTAGTAATTATACTAATTGAAAGTCGAGGATTTAGTTAATATGATAATCCTGCCCGGAATTATTATAATTATATCTGACGTTGTTACAGGGAGAGCTTCCATAGAGGAGATTGGTTCACCTTCTTTTAAATCGCCTATTAAACAACGGAAACCACGCTCCAAAACAGTTACGCAGCTGGATGATTTCCAGAACGATATCATGAGGAGGACTGTTTTGGAGTTTTACGAGGGAATATTCTCCAAACTTGAAAATATCCACGAAAGAATACAAGAAAAAAACGAATTCCAGGGGAGCATATCCTCATTGTGGAGGGCTCTCAAAGATGTTGGCTTCAAATACAAACGTACGGTGGATGGGAGGAAATTTTTAATGGAGAGGGGAGATGTTGTGACTGCGAGGATTGCATTCCTCAGGAAAATGAGGAACTTAAAAAACTCAGGCGGATCGAGACAAATATTTTACCTGGAAGAGACTTGGGTGAATCAGAATTATTCGCTGAGCGCAGCATGGGTTGGCCCTAACGAGGAAGGGGGATTGAAGGTTCCAATTGGAAAGGGGTCCAGGATAATTATATGCCATGTGGGGTCAGCTGAGACTGGGTTCCTGGAGGAATGCGAGCTCGTCTTTAGATCGAAGGGGAAGAAAAATGAAGATTACCACTCCAATATGAATGCAGCTGTATTTACGAAATGGTAATTTAAATTACATTTTCAATGTTTTTGGACATTTCGTCATTCTTATCATATGGTATTTGTATTTGAATCGTATTTCATTTTATGTTTATGCATTAAATGTATTGTTTTCAAACTTTCTCTTCAGGTTCGAGAAGTTCCTGGAGGCACTTAAGGTTAGAAATATTAAAAATGCCCTAATAGTAATAGACAATGCGAGTTACCACTCCGTCGTTGTGGATAAATCTCCAACAACGTCAACCAGAAAGGAAGATATTAGGAATTGGCTCATTTTAAAAGGAGTACCATTCACCAGTGACCAGACGACGGCGGAGCTACTGGCTTTGGTGCAGGCATTTAAACCTGCCACCAAAAATTATGAGCTCGATAGGAAGGATGCAGCAGAAGGCCACACAGTGGTGAGGCTACCGCCGTACCATTGTCAATATAATCCTATCGAGCTTGTCTGGTCGCAGGTGAAGAGGCACGTGGCAGAGAATAATTCAGCATTCAAGATGAATGACTTGGAAATTGCACGGGAGGATGTTCTGGAGCCCATCATCGTGCAGCTTGGGGAGGACGATGAAGAAGACGATTCTCAGCCCTTGGCGTGCCCATTATAATACTGTTTGTGTAACAATATAATAAATAATAAAATTCTTTATAAAGAATATAGTGGCAAAATTCACTTGTTTGATTAAGCGTGTGTGATACGATTAAAATATTTCCATTCGTAAATTCCCTTTAAATGCCCGCCAAACGTTACGTGTGTTCTGGTGTAGAGTTGGCAACGTCTAGCTTGAGCTTTCTGCTAGGAGGCACTCCCCCTCCTCCTGGCAGCGAAGAGATACGAGCGGTCCCGACTGCGGCCGAAATCTCATTCGCCAAGTCATTTGAAAACAGGCAGCATCAATCTTCTGTAATTTTTACATTTATCGAGGGAATTCATAGAATTTAATCTCGTTTATAAACTTTTTTAAAACATAAATTGAGTTATTAGTAATTATTGCAATAAAAACACATACCTATTACATCCGACCTCGTTAACACAGTTTTCTGGACCTCCTTTTATAAATCTATTGCTGCAATATATAATTATCTCATAGATTCCTGCTACTTACTTCAAAGTAAAAGGGAGCACATTGAAAGTAGGCATGTCCTACACGATAAATGCTATGAAAAACAACACAATATCAATCGGGATATATATGAAACTAACTTTTCCTTTCTTAAATTTAATACTACGCTTCTTATAAAGTGATTCTTCATATATGGACTATTTAATCATAGCTGATGCATACATATGTATCATTTTAGAAAATGATATAATTGCGTTTAAAATATATGTATTGTATTTGCGCGCCGAATACGATACTATGGCATTTGTAAGACCCTAAATTTAAGTTTTTGCTCTGGCTGAATTTTAGATGACCTTCGAATTAGACCATAAATTAGAACCAAATTCAAAAAACAAAATTGTCGCTGGCCGGGTTAGACTGGTAGGCAGTGCGCCTGCCTTATAACCCAAATGTCGCGGGTTCGAATCCCGCCTCGGGCATGGATGGTGTGATGTATGTTGATTTTCTCTAAGAGAATTTGACGGTGCAAAATAACCTTAGCTGTTGACGCACCTAAAAAACCTAATTACTACTACTACAAAATTGTCACACACATTCAGAAATTCTGTGAGTGATTAGTACATTTTTTCTACGGTATACTTCCATGACTAAATTAATAAATTACTTCATGAAGTTGTAATTTATAAAACAGCCTTCTAAAGTTAATGAGTTTTCATCAAAATTGGAAAATTTTATTGAAGTTAAAAATCACTTTCTGATATTTTCGTAAAATGTTAGTTTTATAAGCCATGCAAGAAAATTTAAGAAAAACTTTTATCACGACTATCCTTACAAGCGTTTTATAACGTAACATTATTTCTGAAATGTCTTTTTAGTAGCTTGCTGCATATTTAATTAAATTTATTTTATAGCTAAAAGTTCAAAACTTTTGAATATGTGATTGATGATATTGTGTTTTATCTTTAAAAGTCGCGAAGTGGTCCAAAGAATCGGAAAATTGTCCGTAATCTTCAATTAACAAAAAATTATGTAAGTTTATTGGAGATATTCAACACGTTTTTTGATATCTTATATATCAATCTTCACCATTCATCGTTGTACAGGCATTAAGTAGAGGATTAATTTAACTCCGCAAGGAAACTCAAGACTACTTTGGTTTATAAATTCTGTAAGTAAGAAAAAATCAAACAGAAACAGCCTTTCATTCCGTTAAATACTTTACATTCTTTAACAACCTTTGAAAACAAAAACGACATAATTAATAAGGAACACTAATTTACTAAACGAAAATACTAAAGGACCCTCCATATAAATATTTACGTAAGAAGTACCAAGTTTGAATAAATTTATTATATTACGTCGTAAATTAAGGTAATAAAAATGTGAATTGTTTTTTTCTAAATGTGCGATGTATCTTGCTCTAAGATTAAAAAACACAGAAACTGCTTTAGTTCAATTACGGTGACTTAAATTTTCTTAAAGTTGTTTTTAACTCATGGAATCTCTTTGTATCAAAGATTAAGACATTTTACTAATTAATGGGGTAAATTCCATGTATAGCAGGGTATGAAGCAAATGAGTATCTTCTCAGATACAATTTTTTTTTAATTTTCAATAGTTGCTTTATAGTGGTCATTTTCAAAATATGCGTTGTTAATCAATGCCAACATGCTTTGCAACTCTACGATTCCTAAATACATAATAGCACAGTGCTGCCCAACCTGCGGGCCGGATGCGGCCTACGATTTTTGTGCGGCCCGCGAAGCCATGATAAAAAACCAATCCGAAAAATATGACAAACAAATTCGTACATTTATATGAACATTTTTATAATAAAACTTTTAATACTGAAATGTTATTTTGACTCGATTTTCGCTTGTATAGCACATCAGAATATATAGGTAACTTTCTATTTAATCTCTAATCCGGCCAGCAGAAGAATTGGTAACTTCCAATGCGGCCCGCCGAAGGATTTTCAACCACCTATGTGGCCCACCATGTGTAAAAGGTTGGGCACCACTGTAATAGCCGATCAAGAATATGGCCTAATGTTTACATTTAATAAATTTTCATTATTATATTGTAGCAGTTTAATGCATGAGGATTTAAAATGAATAAAAATTAGAGCATAAACATTAATTAAGTTTCACATCACTAAGAAAAAATTAAATGTTGATAACAAAGAAAAATTAAACAATTATTTAGT
Source organism: Uropetala carovei (assembly GCA_036926305.1). NCBI lineage: Eukaryota > Metazoa > Arthropoda > Insecta > Odonata > Petaluridae > Uropetala > Uropetala carovei. The sequence continues at coordinate 1,297,597 of JAXCHB010000100.1, forward strand.
GGTTTTGTGCATAAATAAGAGAAAAGAGGAAGAGAACAATTCAGAAAGACCACGTTCTGTTATTCATTACCTATCCAGTGACAAAAAATGTGTATTCCATTACTTTAGATTTAATTAAGAGACGCATATTAAAACGTGAAATAAGTCTTACACATTTCAAAGATTTCTATTCTTTGCATGCAGTAAAATGTTTTAATTTAATTCTGGTGGATAATTCTATACTTTTTAAATTTTTGGTAAATAAACATTTAAATAAAACATCTACTATAAGAAAACGCTTGATGTCTTTGTCGCGGCCTGACCGGACGGTCTCATCAGTTAGTTATGCAAACTGGCTGGTAGATGGCAGCACTTGCCAGTACAATTAGTGCTGCCCCTCCACTGTAACTAATTGCGGCCGCACCTATATTCATTTACGTAAATTGGATGGATGGTAAATACATAATATAATAATAACAATACAATTTATTTCAGCGTTGGCATATACATTTGCATGGTTTCGTCACTTACGTACATATTAACGGGGAGCCCAACTTAAAAATATAAATACGAAACAAATACCATTTAAATCATGTTTTAAAATTTAAGAACATTAAAAGAAACCAACTAACATTTAAATGATTTGTTATAGATAACAATAGAAAAAACAATCACATTTTAATTTCTGGTGGCCAATATTTAGCAATTTCTTCTAAAATTAATTGTTATTTTAATACGAGAACTAAATTAGATTAACATTTTGAACAAGTAACGCAGTGAATTTCGAAAGATTTTATTTGAATAATACTTTTGTTGAACTTTATTATGTCTTCTGAACTAAAATTAAGAATTCGTGTCTGCGGTTCCATGGGTAAAATGTAAACACTACCGATACACTCACGTAATTAATTACGTTAGAAAAGTAAAACATTTTACTACATTATTTAAAATCGATTCGTTCGAATATCTCAATCTATTATTCAATTAATTACGATGGAAAACACAATTAAGATCAATAATTTTATATCTATTTAGAGTAATAATAGGTATTCTTATTTAGGTTCTCCTGTTATTATGTTGACATACAAACTCATATTCCGCGTAATCAATATTTACTCATCACTACGACACGCTATTTTGTGATTGTTGGTTGTTTATTTAGCAACTGAATAGAAAGCGTCAGTCGCCATCATCAGAGACATTGAGCTTTAGGAGATTATTCGTTGGTTGGTTTTGGTTAGTTTGTTGTTTTCATTTGCTTTCGTTTCGTGTCCATTTTTTGTGTTCTTTGTTTGTTTTCTTTGTTTTCGTTCTTAGTTGTTCATTTTGTAGTCTATGTTTATATTCTTTGGTTGTGCTCTTGATTTTTGTTCCTTGATTACCTATTTGTCGGTTTACACCTTTTATGCCGGCTATTGGTTAGAGTTTAATTCATTTCTTTTTTCTTGGTGGTTTTTACATTGAACTTATATTCTTTGGTTGTACTCTTAATTTATGTTCCACGATTATTTATTTGTCGGTTTACATCCTTTTCTACCGGGTATTGGTTAGCGTTTAATTCATTTCTTTTTTCGTGGTGGTTTTTGTAGTTTTCGTATTGGTTCGTTTCGTATTCTTTCCACTTTATTTCAAGACTCCTAATATAGTTTACAGAAAGGAGAGGAGAAGTTTTAGTATGTATCATTTTCTCAAGCTGTCTTCTAAGCGGGAAAAAGTATAACTATTTGCAGTCCGAAATGCACCCGGGCGAAGCCGGGTACGAAAAGCTAGTTTACAATTATAAAGTAATGTTATTATATATTTGTGTGTGCGTATTAACACAAAGACTTCAGTTTATTAAAATATTTTATAAATCAATTCTATTTTGAGCAAATCGGTCTTTTTTTCAGCTACTAAAATACTGTCAGCAGTTACCAGTATGACATTGCAAAAAAACCACTATGGATTCGTTTGAAACTCGTAAAATTTAATTATTTTCATAAAGGACTATGTATCTCTCTGTCCACGAATAAATTATCTTTACTGGAATTCAATGCTAAATATCGCCGTAGAAACAATGGGAAATTCCCCCATTTCCAAAGTCTCCTACGCTCAAGGTACACAATGTCTGAGTTACCTCCCAACCAGTCTAAAGACAGGTTACGTTGGTCATCTATGCCTAGAGCCTGCGCCTCGTTAAGTACCATTAGTCATTAAGTTAGAGAGAAATTATATAAGGGATTATGTATTTACACTCGGCAAACGTCGAATTATAACGAAATGATATTATGACATGGTCGAAAATGTCATATGTCAGTGAAATAGAGAATATAAATACAGTTATCCGGAATGCTCGGAGAATTGGGTTTTCCGGTTAAGTGAATATTCCGGTTGCTTGAGAGTTTTATTGGATAAATCTCAATAAAGTATTTGGATACTAAAATAAGGAACAGATGCAGAATTGTACATTCATCTTGGAATTGCTAACCTGTACACAAGAGACAAGGTAATCTACTCACAAATCTCACAATTCCTTAGCATTCAAGGAAGTAATGAAACTCAAACATACAAGAATTCAACACGTTTAATTGGAATATTTTAATATTTACTAACTATATTACATCCAACTGAGTTTCTCGTATGATTATCGCTACTACCTTTTTTTTGTTCTAATAACAACTGGAGGTACGGGTTAACTTAGTACAGGGGTGGATTGGGAGCAAAAATCGGCCCGGACAAATACTCGGATATCGGCCCACCTAACAACTAAAATAATGTTGCTGCACCCTAGGAGGCCGCGGCCCATAGTTTGGGAAACTACTTTAGAATACGGCCGAGGCAGTAACCACTCAGGCAGCCCCGGCCCAGGAGCAGCATCGGCCCACCGGGACTTTGCCCGATGTCCCGGCTGCCCAATCCGTCCCTGACTTCGTCCAAGCTTTAGGATTTCACGACAAAAAATATTGTTTCCTTGTCCGAGAAAAGAAGCGAAATTATCCACACCCAACACAATGTATTAGCAGAAATTCTTGAGGCAAATTGATACACAGGTAAACACAGTTAAGCGGTCTTTATTTTCTTTAAAAACTTCAGCGCGAGTCTCACTTAAGCTAGCCAGAGTTCAATGTGATAAACATCGCCAAAATAAACCGGTCTCGTCGGCATTATAAACTTGATCAGGGGTTAGGCCATGCTCCTCAACTAATATTTCAAGAAAGACGCAAAATTTGTCGGCAGCTCCTTGGTCGGCCGATTTTTTATCACCCGAAACATCTAGACGTCTGATCCTATGCCTAATCTTAAAACGTGTTAGCCATCCATCTGAAAATGCACACGGTTCGCTAATCTCCATTTTTTAAAATAAAAATCTTGGGCCTTTTCAATCAACATTGGTTCAGAAATAAATAGCAATATCCAATTGCTCAAGTTTCAGCTTACGAAGAGTGCGCAGATATTCATTTCCTCTAGTTGTCTCAGAAGACGTAACGAATTTCATTAACTGTGATCTCTGTGTCTTAATGTCATAAATAGTGGAATAACCGACATTGAACTATTTCATTAGAACATCGCGGTTCTCACCTTTCTATAAAAGTTTTATTATATGAAGTTTCTGAGTTAAGGTTAGCACAACCCGTTTCCTTTTATCACCTACTAGCAGAATTTCCCGTTGAATTTCAACGGATTTAATGAAGCTAATAAAGCACAACATACAAGCTCTTTAAAATATATAGTAGATACTTTTTAATTTACAATTAGCTTTTCTTAACAATTAATCATATTTGCTTGGAACAATTCGTTTCCGAGCCTATTGCATTCAAATATAACGATAATTGTATTTCCTATCATATTACTTTCGCAAAATTCATTTCTTCTGTAATTATGCCTCGCTGAAATATTTACTTTTATGTCTTGTAAGCAAGAAACCCGTGAAAAAGCAACGTACAGTTGTCCATGATTGAACAATGACTGGTAAATGTACACCAGATACGTGAGCTTATTTACGTTAATAAACATTATAATGTAGAATATAATTATTTTACTTACAAAAAATATAAGATTCCAGTATTTAATAGACGAAAGAAGGTTCAATGACTTTCATCAATAAACGCTTCCTGAATAATAATCAGTATCTACTTAGGTTGCTATCCATAAACATCGATCGTTTCGTTGCTTAAACAAAAGTGCGAATCGAATAACGCTAAACTTTCGTCTATTTATATGCTTCATTGAAGCTAATTGAATCGAAGGTAACAATGACGGCCGCCTTGGCAACGCCAGGAAAGAGTACGAAAAATCCACAAAATTTCGAAACAAAAGACGTATTTCTAAAACCTTCGACCGAGTAACGTAAACTTCGCAGGAATAAGATAGTATAGAGTTTTATTCGTCGAATAAAGCAAAAACGAAAAAAATCGGTCCATATTTACGTATTTTAATGCTTGAAGGAAGAATACCTTGCAAATCAAGAAATGGATTCGTACGTGTTATCTTATGGAAAAATGTTATTGGCGGCACTGATTAATTCCGGTTGACCAACCCTTGACCATTCACTAAGTTAGGATGTAAGGAAGAATCGCACCAAATTTGGTTATTCTAGATCTTATCGTTTAGAAGGAGTTCCATGAACAAACACACAAACCAAGAAACACACGCTTCAAAATATATTATAGTAGATAGATAGCGCACATTGGAGTTTTAGGAAGCATTTGAAAAGGGCGTACGAAATATTTTATTTAATATAAACACCGAGTGCAAGAAACATCCACAATTGCATACTGCAACTGCCAAAAACGAAAATTTAGCGGTAACATTCCGAATTAGATGTAAACAAAAAATTTCCTGTAAGCGCCAATTTTAGATGGAACATTCCGAACTAGATGTAATTAAAAAAATTAAGATGCAAGAGATGCCGGTTGCTTGAGAAGTGTGGTTACATGAGTGCCGGATAACGAGGAGTTTACTGTAATTGGTATTCATTTATCTTCATCAAATGGATTTCTTATTAATTTCACTGCTAAATAAAACCTACAGAAGGAAATAAGTTTCTATAAAATAGAAAAGTTATAAAAAATATATGATTATTAGGAAAATACAAAATTCTTCAAATCGATAAAAGCTTTGAAGATTATTTTCTTCACCAACACGACAAGAGAAGTTTGTCAGGCACAGCACTATTAAAAGTTTAATTAACAAATAGAGCGCACTGGAGCCGGCGTTAAATAAAAAGGCGCCGTGTTTATAAAGAAAAATAAGGTAGCATAGATTGCTATGGAGCAGGAAGATCGCTCTTTGAGCTAAACACCAATTAGTGGGTCGGAAGGGGTGAGAAGTCGGCGGTTGTAGGGTGAGAGGTGGGAAAGAGGGTGGGTAGCGGGAGAGGGGGGGTGGGAGGGATTTGCCGGGGTGGGTGTCGAGCGGAAGGCGCGGTGGGAAGAGGGAGGCGGCGGCAGCGGAGGCGGGGCGGGAGGGGTGAAGGGGGCGGGGGAGGGGGAGGGGGCGGAAAGAAGAGAGGCGCCCTACATATCCGTGCGCCCTTTCCCCGTCCTGGCCAGTAGTCGGCCGCTCTGGCTGAGAGAGACAACACCCTGCCACGGCGGCCAGCGAGGGAAAAAGAGAGACACAGGAGAGAGAGAGAGAGATAGAAGAGAAAGAGTGGTAGGGAGAGAGCGAGAGAGAAAGAGAAGGCGCGCGCGGTTCGTCACAAACGGAAGGGAGACCGCGCGCCCCCGAAAGAGCATTGGTGTAGCCGAGTGTGCGGGGCGAGAAAGAGAGAGAGAAAAAAATTCATCCAGTGGGAAGGAAACTACGAGAGGCGGAAAAGGCGACGGACTGGGCGAAGAGAGTCTGTCCCGTGCGCGGGCTACGGACGGGCGCTTCGGGGTGAGGGATCCCCGCAGTGAGGGGCGGAGGGGGGGGAGGGCGCCCGAAACGGAGAGACGGGAGATGGGTGGCGTGTGGGTGCCACGGGGAGTGTGAGGAGTAGGCGGGGAAAGAGACACGTGCGGTGAAGTGCTACGCGGGGTGCGGGTGGGGCGGAGTCCGAGTGCGGAGGATTTACGGAGTGGTCCTTGGGGCTGGGAGCAAAGAAGATCCCGCAGCGTGCCGTCCCAAAAAGACAGGAAGAGGGGGGGAGAGGGGAAGGGAGATGGGGGACGTGCCCGACCGCACGCGTGACGGAATCACTCGCATCGACATCGTCGTCGAACGATAACGCCGCCAAAGAAAGCGTCTCGGAGAGGACGGCACTTATCAGTGCGAGGTCACCGAGTTGGCACGCTCGTGCCGTCGATCGTAACGAGAAGTGAGTGAAAGAAGCGTTCCGTCTCCGTCATGTCCACGCCGCTTTGCGTCTGAAGCCACGTACCATGAAAATCGCATTTAATCTATCCTTTCAATGGATGATGGCTTCTCTCGGAGGGTGTTTCGACAAATAAAGGTGACACGAGTTCTGACAAGAAGAGATTCTGCAGTATTTTCCACGGCATCCTTCGTTGGACCCGCTCGAGAACGAATATCCTTCGAATCGGGAGAGACCTCCAAGACAAGTGACCCTTCCTCGTTCCCCACCCACGCCACTGTAAAAAAATTCGCGCAGCGGAAATACAGACATCGTGGAATACATAACGAGGAGAAGAGACGTGGGGGTTCCCCGTAACGGGCGCGAAGGCTACGTCACCCGTCGCGGGTGAACAATTGCCGAGCGAGCGACGGCGGCGAGAGAAAAAGAGAGAGAGCGAAGGGGCCATCTCGATCTTCTTGCCCCTGGGCGCCACGAAGCGGCATCCGACCATCGAGAAAGCCGGAGTAGGTGACGGGACACTCGAAAGGAGAGGCGGAATATTGGTTCTAGACGGTGAGGAGGCGCTGAGGGAGTGAGAGGGGAGGGAGGAGGAGGCGTGGAAGGGAGTTTGCGCGCGCGGGGAGTGATGGGGGTGAGGAAGGAGGGGAGGAGGCAACCCCTCCGGGATAGACGTCGCAGCATCCGTGGTCCACCCCTTCTTTCGCTGTAGAAGAAGAGAGAGATGGACGTTAAGGCCGGAGCCGCGATCGCGAACGACGTCAGACGCGTCGCCGCCGCCACGGAACATAATTACAGGTAGCAGAGGGTGCTGAGAGGCGATCCTCTGGGCGGCGCCGCTCCACTTCCGTCCTCACGCATGAAGCACTCGTTTTCTTCTTCCTCGACGCCGTAGTTTAGGGAAAAGGTGCCGCTACATCCGATTTATCGCGGAGAAATCCTTGAAATACCGCCGTCATAGAGAACGACCGCGAACTGGGCGGCATCTCGTGGTCGATTCCTAAATCAAAAAGGCCGCGAGGCGCGATCGGAGAAGCTTCTGGATTCGAGGAAAGCGGGAGGATAGAGTTCGCAGTGCTTCGACAAATTGGCCGGAGACGCAGACCACCCTCTGAAAGGGTGTTCACGAGGAGGCAAGGGTATTCGCCGAAAGGTGGGCTGGTCCCGAGAGGAGTGGCTACTATCGCTCGGGACGCCGGCCGGGCGGAAAAGAGGGACCGGCGAGAGAGCCAGCCCTCGCCGGCGCCTACGCGACCCCTGACGCGATGGCCCGGCCATCCGCGTGGCTACTGGGCACCGTGCTCGCAGTGTCGGCGTGGCCTCTCTTCCTTCTCCCGGCCCTCGATCTGCCACCCGCCCAGAACCACCAACACCATCACCACCATCATCACCACCACCACGGGCAGCACCCTACGTTACAACAACAGCAGCAGCAGCAGCCGCAACAGCAGCCCCAGCAGCAACCCCAACAGGAACAGCTGCAGCAGCACCCGCCTTGCCCGAGCTGTATGGGCTCTCACCAACAGCCGCAACAGCAACAGCAGCAGACGCACCAGACCCAGCCGCAGAAGAGGAGTGAGCCAGCGGGGGAAGAGGCGAGCAACGACGGCGTCGCGGGGGGCGCGGTTGACGCCGACAACATTCGCCTCGAAGCCATCAAGCACCAGATACTGAGCAAATTGGGCCTCAAGAGTAAACCCAATGTGACATCTCCAATACCACGTTCAGTAGTCTTAGAGACACTCTCCCGAGCGGAAGAGACCCGAGGTTTCATGGATCCTACCAGGCCGCCGGAACCAGAAGATGACTTTTATGGACGAACCTCCGAGATCATCACATTTGCCGAGCCCGGTGAGTACCCATTTGATTAATTGTAAGAGTAAGGCTTATCTTCGTCATCATAAAAACTTTCTATGGTGTTTATCGCCACATAAAGCAGAAATACATGAATTTATTCCGATATATTTCACCGTTGAAGTAGAATGAATTGCTTTATAGGCACAATTGTTCCAAATGGGGGAAACCGAAGAATGGCTTGAATCTACCACAAATTAATATGTATAACGCCATAAATTATCAGTTTTCTGAAGACTATCGATTGAGCGTTTTCATTTGTAAGAAGAACTTTGATTCAAGGTTTTCAAGGCGCCATGACAATTAAGAAATTAGAAAACATGATTTTCTATTCACCTAAAATCGATTATTGTTAATTAAGAGTTTAAATTAATACAAAAGGATAAAATATATGATGACTTCATATCGAGTAATTTGCACTTTTTTAAATATAATTATCCTCCCTCAGTCTAACAACTGGCGATTAGATAAATAATGTAGAAATCCCACAGCACCACAAAAGCTACTTACATTATGAAAAATATGGCAATAATGAGTATGATGTACTTTTCCTATAAATACTCCATTGCATAGTCAATACTTTGTGCCATTTGCCAACTTTGTGCTAAATTACGAGCGAATGTAAAACATCTTATGCCTTATGGAGCAGAAAACACTACATTAAAAGGTCAAGTCGTAAAAGTTGAGTAAATAGTAACTATTCAAGGTCACATTATAAACCGCCAAGCAAATTCTTCGCTCAACAAACTTTTTCTGAGGCTTTCACCTCCCTCACCTTTTATTTGATTTTGAATAATTCAAAACTTCACGAATCGTAACAATGAAATTCAAAACTATTTAATTAAAATAAGCGATAGAAAGAACTAATTAGAACGGTAATTTAAAAAATTAAGGTTCACCAATTATACAGATAATAAAGAATGAGCGTATATTTACTATCAATTAATTGTTCTGCCGTGTCATTCAATTAACGACCCTATAATTAAACGCTCCTTTTTACCGAATTCTAAAAGCCACGTATCTGAAAATTAATTAAAATCAATTTTATAGCTAATTACGACTAAAACCTGCATGTACAAGCTTTAATTCTTTTATTTTCTTCTATCAATTAATTTATATGCAACTTCTTATAAATTACAGCAGCACAAAATTGTGCGGTACCATTTAAATATAAATAAGTTAGGGAAGTGTACAGCGTATCACAAATGACGTAAGGAAATTAAACGTTTGTTTGTGAGATTGTTTATGTTAGCAACAATGAAGAAGTAACCATGCAAGAAATTTTCCAAGTTCAACTCGAATTAAGACATTCTTGTTTGATTTTCTTGATAACGACTACTCCTACGATAAAAATGTATAGAAAACAAATTACTCTACTTTATTAGTTCTACAAGTTTCATTTGAAAAATAATTTGATATGAGCAATATTTTAGGAGATATGACGGAAAGTTAATTTTTTTCACCAGTAAAGTGATACCCCTGATTGGCTTACGTGATTCATTTTTGCAATTTTCTTATTATCTTTGATCGTAAGTCCTTAATATCAAATTTCGTGAAAATCCTTTCAGTAGAGGCCGAGAACGAACATGCGGACGGACGGACGGACAGACAGACAGACGGACAGGCAGACAGACGGACGACAAGAGGCGCTCACGCTGGAAGCAAAACGCGCCTAAAAACCACAAGACTGGAATGTCTTCTGAATCGCATAAAATAATCTATAACATAAAAAGAAAGACTTTGATAAACATAATGGCAGTTGAAATGTTTTCTCTTGCAGGTTCTTTTCAGAAATTAATAATTGAATATGTCGAATAACATTTTAACGGAAATTAAGTTTATAAAAATTACTCAACAATAACTTCTAAAGCTTAACTTATATTGCTCCTGGAAATAATCATTAGGCCATTTTAACATGACTAGGAAGCTACTGCTGAATTTTGCAATGGAAAGATATTTTAGGCACTGAGATTTAGCCACTAGGTTCATCGGTGAAACATAATTGCAGATAATTAATCGCTTCGTAATATTACCTACATGTAACAAACAAAATCATTTGCTCATCAACTGTGAAATACAAAAAATATTCCATATGTAACAAGTTCTCATGGTAAATGCCATTAAAATGATTTTAATTCGTTACACATAACAATTTTACTAAACAGTGTTTGCCAAAATAGAAATATATAAATATTTATCCTTTAAAAAAGCGTAATTTTTTACAATAAGTTGTATACTGCAAGCGCTAGCTAAATTGTGCAAGCGTAGGATTTATAGATTCAGAAGTAAAATATCGAATAACATTTACGCTTTATTAATCATATATCATATATCTCAATAATATTGTCAAGCACAGTAATATAGGAGAGATTTGTCATAGTAACGTATGAGATTGACGTCGTTTATTCGTTATCAACTTCGGTCGAATCCTGAAAGAATCTATGTTGTTCAGCAGGATATTGTGAGATCCGTATAAAAATATAAGAAATTCACGATAGCAAGAAATGGAGAGCATTTAATAAGATAAAATGGAGATAATCACAAAAAGGTGACAAATAAGGAAACAAAATAGGCGGGAGCAAGTATATCGGGTAAAAAAGAATAAATACGATAGAGAATTATAAAAGAAAGAGGAAGCATTATGATAACTGTGAAAAAGGGGCATGCTATTATGTACTGATGGTTTAAATAACAATGCCAATATGTCTATTAATAACGTAGAAATAAGAGAGGTAGGTGCAAGATAAATACAAATAAAGAATTCGATAGCGCAACAGAAAATGAAAGTAAATAGAAAAATGATGAAATTTTTGTAAATATTAAATATGGAAAACATAATAAAGGAGTCGTGAAAAACTAGGCGGAGTTATGCCGCAATTTTAATGAATTATTTATATTAAGGTCAATTCCAATTATTTTTCACTTTCCACGTGCTACTCTGCTTAACTGCAATTTTTCAGGATTTTATTTGAACATGGAGACGGTATTGTAAAAAATCGATTAACAATTATTCGCTTGATTTCTTATCATCCATCAGTGACTGAGCTTAATAGAATACGAAACGAGGTATACGCTTTCCTCGTGTGAAAGCAAATTTAACGTAACTTCAAGGCTGCGTCGAGTGAAAGAGAATTAAGTAGCCAATGGACACGTCCAAGTAGAATGAAAAGTGCATAAAATGGAATACGCCTCATAAGAACCGTTATTTGTTATTTTTTGTCTTTGATGTTGACGTGCTGAATTTTTTTACAAGATCAAATGTATTAACACGAATTAAACTAGCCTAATATAAAATGCGATATGCAGAAGACTTTTGTCAAAAGGCAATTGATATTTAATGATACTACCACATGATTTCCTAAATATTTCACTGATAATAAGTAGCGATATAACATTTATACTGGTACATTTAAAAAGTTCTTTTTTATATTTATTAAACGGTTTTATTGCTTTGTGGGTATTCATAAGCAAATTTTAAAAGGAAAAAATGGATTTATTATTCGGCAATAACGCCACTATCGTTAAAAATAATATCTTCAAAAGTAAATGTAGAAATTTGAAGGCGTAAGAACCCGCGGCCTTAGAGAATAAATAATTCACATAAACTGATATCAGGATCCGCGATATTATCCATCATAGTATGTGACTAATTAATGCATAAATCCCTAGAATAGCTTCCATTTTCAACTCGATACTCTCTCCTATAATACGAGCAATTAAGTTACTTCGATAGTTATTGCACATTGTGCATAACGCTGAGTAAATAGGAAACCATGTCAGTCACTTTGGCGTGGAGCAAACATGGCACTGGAAATTGCGGACTCAAGGAAATTAATACGATTTCTGTATAAAGAAATCATGTGCTAGAGTATCCTACTCACCGCTCGCTAGGGCAGTTCCGGTGATCGCGGGTTTAATATTTACTTCCCCGGAGATTTGACCTCAATGCAAAGCCAACGCACCAGCAACCCTTTCACCATATATGCGACAAACTAATATCCTACTTAACATATTAATACACATTCTCCAGATAGTTTAAGCAGTTGTTTCGTGGTAATTCCAGGTGATTTATGAACGTAAACACAAAGGAAAAACAATCTCTCTCAGCGCTGCGAAATTTTAAAAATATTTTCGTTTCCTCAGTATTCCCCGCAACATCATTTACTGTGACCTTCTTCAAAAAGGTATTGAAAATGCTTTTCCTTGCAATTCTGAAGCGAAGTGAACGACGAGATAGAGAGTAAGAAAAAGACGCGAATGGTATTTAAGAGTTCGTAGGCAAGTTAATTCGTTCTTTAAAATCTCATAATCAACAGGAGAGAGGCAATCAAAAGGGAAAAGCGAGAGCCGCGTGTAAAAACCTTTCGAGAGTGGGAGATCGGCTGAGAGGAGTCGGACCAAATGAGCTTCTAGTGTATTAAGTTGGGGTGGGGTGAAAAGGAGTTGGGTATTGGGCGCGCGGGGGGTGCGAAAGGGGGAAGAGACGAAGGAGAGAGAGAGAGAGAGCGAAAGGCATAGTGGGCGGCCGACGGGTGGGTGCAGGGGGTGAGGCATCACCCGTTACTCGAGTTGCTGTCGACAACATTTGTCTTCTGGGTGTGCAGTGGATGTCTCGTGGATGCGGGAGTCTTAACTAATAGGGAAGCATTCGAATGCCTATCTTTCTCCTCCTCTCCTCCCCTTCCCTTCCTTCCCTTTAAGGAGATGTTGGGTTGCGGAACCGATCCTCGTGCACGCATTACTCCGCCATTCCTTTCGAAGAAGAAAGCTTAGCGAAGGTATGGAGCTGGCGACGCCACGCTGCCCCCAAGTAGGATGAAGACAGGACCACGGAAGAATGATTACGTTCCTTTGCCCTGAACATCTGTCCCTGACACCTATTTTTACTTTTAATCCGGATCCACGTTCATTATACAAAACATCGTGTTCTTTTAATCATAGCAGAATGATAAAATGTATCATTTTCCGGCGATAGAAGTCTTAGTTTAAGTTTGATGAAAAAAAGTAAAATTAAAAAGATAATATAATTTTATGATTTGAATGGTTACGATTATGTTGCGTGAAAAATATCGATACAAAATCTTAATATTTAAAAAAGCGAATAATCATCCTATACTAACGTCTTATACGGCCACAATTATGATTTGTTAGATAAAAAGATTAAAATGGAACTCTAATTCATCCATAAAAATACTTTTGTCGAATTTTACACTCGATGCCTAATAGATGTATAAATAAATATAAGCTAATCACTCTCAACTTATGCATAAGATTTTCTACTAGACCCTTTTAATTTATCTGGACCGATATGGGTTTACCTAATTTCTGTAAGAATTTGAAACTATTATTTGTACTAATTTATTTGTATGTACATACTTCAGATTTGCAAATTTAGATTCAGTTATTCCTTAATGTGGAAAAATTTTTATATTAATTCAATTTCTAATTCAAACACTGGCCTCAATTAGTACTTGTGAACATTTTGTATTTAGATGGATTTAGTATTGTTCTAAACACTAATGGATCCGATACATTCTCATTTTAACCCCCTTCCTCTCGTGCTGTCAATATATGATTTAAGACATTCAATTTAACCTTCAAATTGCTTAAAATTAAATAGGAGGCAATTTATATGCCATTAGGAGGGCAAATAAATCTTTGCAAGCTTCAATAATGGCGTTCACTTAAGAAATGGTTCGTGGTCAAGTGATGCAGCGCTTGTACATGAGCCTTGACTTAAAAATAAAAGTAGCGTGGAACGGTAAAAGCAGTGCGGAAACACCTGTCATCATTAGTAGGTTATTCTCGAAATTACACCACTTATCTCGAATGGATGTGGGCGAAAGAAATTTTTATGATAAAGAAACAAAGCAAAGCCTGCGGGCTTACGCCATTTCCAAAAAGTCCTCTCGATGCACGGAAGAATAAAATAAGTTCCTTTTTTCCTATATTTATACCATCCGAGTGAGGATTTTGAGAAAAATTAAAGTTTTATTATATTAATCCAAAATTATGTCAAAATTATTTGATCAGAAAATGGCGATAGGCTTAGTGAGGGTATTTGTAGATGATGAATTCAGGTTAGAGATAGGAAATTATGTTGTTCATATGTTATATAAATTTAGGAAATTGTGCATGACATCCCCCCTGATTTCGCTCGTTTTCTAAGATATTTTCTGTCCATTTTCTATTCGCAGTATAAAAATAGACTCGAAACTTTGGAAGTGGTGCGGTTCATCGAAATGTGTACCTAGTTGAGGTATGGCTCTTTTGTCGTGGAGTTGAAAATTTTCGACCTCAGATATAATGTCATAGATTTATTAATTACAATTGCTAATTTTTTGGAATGCTAGAAAAATTATTGTATTAGCAGAATTTAGCCCATAATGGGTTTGATAAAGTTTCATACCGTTACAGAAATACAACGCATAATCGACAAATTACGATGAGAAATAGGATAAGTTGTGTGATTGTCATTTATTCACAAATTAAAATTGCTTCCCCGATTAATACTCGTGATAGTTAAATTGAAGCTGCTAAAAATCAGTGAACGATATAATAACAATCCTACGTCACAATAGTACAGGGGTAAATATGGAATTCAGTGTAGGTATGAAAAAACTCTCCGGTCAAATAAATCCATTTAAAACTTTTTACTGGTTTGTGATAGGTCGAAAAAAAACATACAAAATGGACATATTATGATTAAGAACTCTCTCCCGACAGACTGCTGCGAAATATGATGACTGAAATTAAAATTAAAATGGCGTTCGTATAGTATTCACTCATTCGAACTTTTATAGAAACTGACAAATTTAATCCTCCTTAAATCATCTCTTAATTACAAAATTGCACCTTCATAACGTCGACTTTTCACGCGAATTCATCTAAAGGATATTTCATTTTCGTATCTGTTCTCCAGGAATATTTAATGAACGGCGAAAGACGCTTTAAAAAAAACTCCGAGAATAGAAAGGAACGAATGAAATTTAAACTTGAAGAAGTATGGGCGGTGGATCCGTGGTGTTTCTTTGGGATGAGTAAATGAGAGTCATCGGTGGGCGATGGGAGAAGAGAGAAATGAGGTGGATGGAGTGAGAGAGAGAGGAGGGAGAGGAAAGGAGTAATTGATGAGCGTCTGCCGTGAGTGCGATGGGCTCTTTATGCCTCTCTCCCTCCCTATCTATCTCTCTCTCTTCCCCGTCCCAGTGTGGGTGGCCGAGGAGGTAAAGGTCCGTGAAAGGCCGAGAGCAGTGAGGAGGGCGGGCGGGTTGCCGGCGACAAGGCTTCTGGCGACGAAGCCGTTGAATATTGATTGGCCGTGTGGAAGAGGGAGACCGGTGAAGAGAGAATGAGAGAGAGAGAGAGGTGGTAAGAAAAATAGTCGCGTCAAATAATATCCAAACTAAGAAAAGTCTCGGTCACTCTTCCTCTCTCTTTCTCCATCTCCCTGTCTGTAGTCTCTATCCCTTTTACACTTTCTCTATCTCACTTTCCTTCTATATAAATTATATAGTTCTTCTTTCCTTCTTATACTCTTCGTGTAACTTATTATCTCCATCTTTTCGTTCCTTCATCTCTTTTACTAACTACTTAACCTCTGAATTTCTCTATTTTCCGTCTCCAACTATCACTCTCTCTTTCTCTGTCCCTCCTCTCTTCGTTATCCCTCCTTTATTTCGGTGTTTCCTTAGTCATTATGTCTCACCTTATTTATCTTCTTTATTATCTCCCTCTGTCTTTACCCATCTCTCCTCCATCGTACCGACATTTGAAAAATTCTCTACCTCCTAATAATAAAAACGGTCTTCCTCTTTTTTCTTTTACTTTTGTAGCACGAACATTCGTCGTTAATCCAATCGCCTTAAAAACTCCAAATAAACTTCCATTTGTTAATACATGATTTCAAAGGACCTAAATTTCTATAAATTATTTTGTGCCGTAAAAGTAACAAAAACATTGAGTAAGACTGATAGATTTTTTTATGCCCCTTCCTTCAGGGGTAGACTTCTGGGCCAGAATGTATGCTCCATTTGAATAACCAAAATTATTATATCTACTACAAGAAAAGTTTTAAAAATAAATAATAAATATCAATTTTCCATATAAATTAACTTTACAGGCATGAACTTTGAAAAAGAAAAATAAACATTATTGCTGACCATTTTTTAAATATAAGCGTCTAATTTTATGCTCTGACAGTACAACTTGAGTCCCATTACTAAAGTACAGTAAATAATCCTTTCCATACAAATTTTAATTTGTGTTAAAAAGTTCAATAAAAAATACTTAAAAGCTTCAACCCATGTAGTAAAAATCTGGACTCAATTGCGCGGACCTTGGCTGGATCGCACCAAAATTCGTAGTATCAAAAGTGGGAAAAAAGAATTTTTTATAAAAAGATTGGATTATAACGAGGGCAGTTTCGTGAATTTCAAATAAAAATTCCATAAATGATCTAGAATCGCATGATAGGTTTAAAAAAATGAGCAGCCTTACTAGATAGTCGAGTCGTCTTAAGTCCGAATGCACTTGTTTGCCTCTCGAGCACGGCAGCCTTTGCCTCCCCTCCTCCAGACGACACCGCCCCCAACCGCCCCCTCTCTCTCCTTCTGCGCCCTCATTCGGAGTATACTACGCTTACCCACACCCTCCTGCTTTCATCCTCTCTATCCTCCAGCCCAACCCGCACACCTCCCGTCCCTCACGTTAACCAACCCCTCCTCCAACACACACCCCGCAATCCTTTTTCCTCTTCAATTCACCGATTCGCAGATTGAGACATCTATTTATACAGAGTCACCTCAAACCACAATGCCTCTCTTTCTATCTCCCTCTTTCACTGACTTTCTCACGAAGAAAGCTTCGCTTGTAATCCATACGAGCGGACGCGGGAAAACGGGTAAAGGAAGAAGGGAGCGAATCAGTGTGGAGATGAGATGGAGGAGGTCCAAGGGAGGAGCAGGTGGAGAGGGTTAGCGGATAGGTAAGTGGAAAGAGAGAGTACCGGAGGAGGTGCAAGGCCTCGGTTGACTTCCATTCAGACGCGGGATCGAGTGCTTGCGCGCTGCAAGAAGACGGCAGCCCATGGTGACATGTGACCTCGCCTCCCTTTCCTGACCACTGCCCCGTTCACTCGCTGTCCAACCTCTTTACTCCGACTAACTCGGGACCCGCGCCTCGTAGAATCGAAGATTCGCTTTTTTTTCCTGGCCACTCCACTTTCCGCCACATTGATTAATCGATAAACCTGAGGATATTCAAAATTCTAGCCTTTCAGTTAAAATAAGTTTATCAATTTGACTGTTGGCGACAAAACGAACTGGGCGTTGACTTTCCCAAAATACCATAAGTCGTTCATTCAATAATCGGCGTTCTCCGGCCACGGACGCTGATTCCATATCGACGCGGCTACTACTTCCAAAAAAAAACCGAGAGAGCCGATTTTTTATAGCGGCAAATTTAAACGTTTTTGTTTAAAAAGAAATAGACTAGGGATCAGAAAACTTTCCCACGTGGCGAGCGGCAATGAAGGTTGCAAACACCTGGCCGAGTCATATGGAGAGTTGCGAATGCCGTATCAGAGCTTACGTTGGAAGAATTTACTATACCATACAATTGAAATTGATGTCTAAACATCTTTTGGAGTTTTAATCTCAACATTTAAGGTTTCAAGACGATAATATCAATTAGCAAAGATGAAATCCTTTGTTAAATTTTACGATTCGAATTTTTGTCATAGCTTCGCGGACCGTATAAAACGCTCTCGAGGACCTCAAGTGACCCGTGGGTCGTAACCTGACGACTCCTGTTATAGAATTTTAAAATACTTCCATTGCATAAATTTATAAATAGAAAATAACCGAAGAATAATACATAAGGTAGCGGGTATTTTACAGCCTTAAACTTAGCAAAGAGTATTTAATCAGCGTAAATTTTCAGCACAATAACCTGTTGATTCAAATATAGTTGTCACTGGCGAAAAGTGCATTACAACAGACCCAAGATTTTGGTAATGTAACTTTATCTCCCAAATATACTAGTTTCAACAAACCAGCCAAATATTGTAATTTCCTAAGTTGCTTCATTTCCTCTTACGATCTCCTCGAAAGCTGCCGCCCTGTAGATATACGGGAGTTTACCGTGTCCTAATGACCTCGCGAGAATGCCGGTGGCACCTAACTACCAGCATAGCCTTCAGAGTCGGACTGCTCAAAGGGGAAAGTTCATCAGAGAGGATCCTTCGGATTGTGGTTCGAGTATAAGGCTGACAACCTCACTCCATAAAAAAACAATTGTTACGGAACCAGTACTACAACTTCGGAACAGGATTGATTTAACGGGAAACAAAACTTGTCTATCGAGAAAAGACTAGTCGGTACGTGAGATGCCAGAAGCCTGCATTGGTCGACAGCACATAAGATCGGCATACATGAAAGACATATCGAATACCTCCTGCAGTCTACGAAAATACGCCTTTGATAATGGAGATATCCATGCACGAAAAAAATAATCCAAGTTCGTGATATATAATATAATAGAACAATGACTCCACAATCTCCAAAGTTGAGTTAATAACTCAGATAATATAAATTTTGCAGCGTAAGAATGTGTGGCGAATTATATTAACAAAAAATTCGGAGAAGAGATATAAAAACAAATAAGGAAGTTTCGTGATAAGTGACAGTTTGTAAGTATGCCAATTTATGATAGGTGAATAACAGAAAAAAAACAGCAGGAAAGACTACCAGGGACTCCAACAGTTTTAAACAACGCAAGAGTATTTTTTAAACATTCTCTTACAAAGATATCCTCAAGGGCAGAAAGGTCTGGGGCGATTGTCTCACCTTCATCGAAATGATAGTGCTAGAGCTGAACGAGGAATCTGCGGGTTGAGGAAATCCAAAACTGACGGGGCTCAAAACCAATAAATAGCTGACAACTTACGTTTATGTCTCGAGAGCGGGGACAAAGCTCTGCAATCACTTACACAGACTAACAAAGCAGATATGGAATGAAAGAAAGGATGTCTAGCCAATGGAGAGAAGCCATAATACGTTCAATACACAAGAAATCCAATAAGAGACAGCGCAAGAATTATCGGGGAATCTATGCTCTACAAGGCACTGTGTCCCAAATTCTTTTCAATCGAATGACTCCATATGCAGAAGAAATCGTCAGTTGTAACGGAAGGCAAGTAAATCTGAGCAAGCATTTTCAAAAAGGATCTTATTTGAAAAAATCGCACATAGATCGGAACATTCGTCCGCCAGTTATTCACCAACTCTAACATAATAAAATTTTCTCCGACGTCAGTTAGATAAAATTAATAAAACTAGCAGTATAGTAGTGTACTAAGTCTATTAAAACCGCTGTCGCCATTTATACTTGATTCTGTCAATGGAGAATCATACTACACGCGTGAAAATCGTCAAATGAAAAATCAGAGAAATGATAAAGATATTTTTGCGCAGCAGGCGAAGAAATGCAAAGTCATAGCAAAATTTTGGGGCCATCTGCAAATATAAGGATATCATAAGAAATTCCAGTAAAAATTAAAGTTTATGTAGCAGAACAGGGGCCGTGTTTCGGAAAACTACCTGATCTTCGCGTTCTTAGAAAATCGCAACAAAAACGTATAGCAGACCCTGATTCTATTTCTTCCAAAGAAGAAAATTTTAAATCCGGAGAAAATCATGAAACATAGACCAATGTCAATGAAAACAATCATATTTTCATCGTCGTTGCTTTATGTTTAATATTTTATGGACCCTGGAGACTATTTGAAAGGGATAGCTGAAAGGGCAAAGTCGCTGTACGTCTTGTAATTCGGAAAGGCAATGTCGATTTCAAATTTCCCTCCTAAAAAGCTTAAGGCAAGTCGAAGCGCTTATGTTGGTACTTCTCACTCTCCCATCAGTTTCTTTCCTCCCCCATCCTCTACCTCCCTCGTTTCCTAACTCCGTTGATATGTATCGTAGAATTTCGTTTAAAAAACGCCAATAATCAACATTTTCACCAAAATGCAATGATGTAACTTTCAATCGTCTTATTTGCAAAAAGTATTGCAATTTTGCAATGATAAATCAGTAATTTTACCACCCGTTCTGAGGGTAGACTACACCGAGCTAGGGTCCGGGACTCAGGTCCGAGTGAGGGACACTAATCCTCACTAATGAGGGTCGAACGCGAAGAGCAGGTAGTCTTCCGAAACATGGCCCCGGATCTGCTACATGAACCAAAATTATTTTAAATTTTCCAATAATAGATTTTATCCGTATAAGATGATTAATCTGAAAATACAATCTTTTCCGCGAAGATAAAAGTTCGGCATTATAGAACAAATTTTTACTACTTAGAATGATAAATCTTCTCAAAATTAATGTAATACCCTATTCGGTAGTGTAGTCCTCGCG
The DNA here is from genome assembly GCA_036926305.1 of Uropetala carovei. Lineage (NCBI taxonomy): Eukaryota > Metazoa > Arthropoda > Insecta > Odonata > Petaluridae > Uropetala > Uropetala carovei. Next base: position 1,318,123 of record JAXCHB010000100.1, read on the forward strand.
CTTTTTTCATATTTTTACGAGCAAAAAATATCGGGCGCGAAGATTATGCACGGACGATCAGATACGGAATTTTTCCCTACGCTATTCTCAATAAAATTGCGCATTTTATCGGGAAAACTAAATGGATACGAAAACTTTGTATCAGTGACACGAAATCCACTTTTTATCGTTAACATAGCTTAAAATAGTGGTGCCCAACCTACGGCCCGCGGGCCGGATGTGGCCCGCGAAAGGTTTTTATGCGGCCCGCGAAGCCATGATGGAAAACCAATCCGAAAAATTTAACACACAAATTCATGCATTTTATGACATTTTTGATAATAATTTTTTTAACATTGGAATTTTTAACATAAAAATCCCATTTAGACTTGATTTTCACTAAAATAGCACCTTAGAATATATAGGTAACATCCAATTTAAACTCTAATCATGCCCGCCGAAAAATTTGCAACTTCAAATGTGGCCCGCCACGTAGAAAAGGCAAACATTGCAATTTTCAGCTTTCAAATAGTTTCATAGCGCACATTGTAATCGGACTTTGGGAATAACATGATGGAAAGTAATGAAATGTAACTTTTATGCGTAAGTGCATAAGACTAATTACAAATGTGAAGATGGAGAAAAAGAAAAATTCCTACTGACACGTTTCCCTTCCTCCGTTTTTCCTCTTCCTCGAAAATGTTCCGCAATTTTTGTTGAAACTCTCTGACACTAGGAAACATTGGTATGTGGGTATTATATTACAGTTTTCTATTTCTCTTTTCTAAAGATTAGGGTGCAATAATAATGCCAGGGCGAGTACTGTGACGATAAATACGACACGTTGAAAAAATTTGATCTAGTACATTTCTGTGCGTAGATCTAAAGCACTGAAATTTAAGCAAAAGAATCATCCATTTGATAAACGCATTATAAGGTTTTTCAAAGTTGCACCCAATACTAAATCTGAAGAAAAGTCGGTAGTAATATGAGAAAGAAATGAAACAATGGGGAAAACTGCCCAATACAGACGGTCATTGAAGACAACAGATCCATAGAGATAAGGCAATTAAAATAGTAAAAGGGAATGATAGAAGTAGCATAGGGTAAAAAAATAACCTGGGACCTTGTCAAATTCTAGAGCCAAATCAGAAATTAACATTATTAACTCAAGCGATATATTCTAGATCAATCTGATATTCAAGAAGTGTCATGTCAAACCAATGACTACGATTATTATTACTTTTATTACTATTAAATTGTCTGCTAGAAACGGCGAAAGACATAGTTTAGAAGCCATTTATTTTGAGGATGAACTTTTTAAAATTCGTAACATATTCTTAAAATTAAATCTCAAAGTTACGACATACATTGCACCCACTTCTGTTAACTATTTATGGATGACAGTATCGCGTTTGGACCCGAACATATGCTCTATAATGTGATTAAATTTGGTATGCAGCAAGTGGATGAAGGAGGATATGCAAAAACGGAAGTAATTGATGATGCAGTCGAGAAAAGAGCCAAAAATCAGAACTGTTCTCGCTGAAACAAAAGATGGTGACCTGCTTTCAACGAAGTTAGCAGAAAATTCAATAAGACCAATAATTTTTCAGAGCTCGTTTTATAGGAAAATCGAGAAATGTCTATTAGGAAACATTATTGCTATTTGGGATTTTATTACTCTATCTTACTCCTTGAATGTGAGACTAAGAATATGTTTTACAAATACTTGGTGGATATTGGCGTTGATAACAAAGGGCAAATACAAAATAATGTCACAAAATCACATCCTCTCTAATGTAATTTTGTGACATTATTTTGTATATTTCAAGCAGCCCATCAGCTGAAATTTAACCATTAAAGTCCAAATTTACTTTAATATACAAATAAAATCGGTTATTTGTAATCGAAAAAACACCATGTGAATTAAATTTCAACTATTTCTACGTATAAATCGATAATTATATGGGAAAGACTAAAATGGAGGAAAAATCTGGATATAATTCATAGACTTGAGCATTAAAAGGATAATATTTATGCATTCATGGCATTCATTCATGAAATTATTTCATTCAAAATCATCTCGTGCATTTTCAATTACATATAAAAACACAAGCAGGGTGAAAATACGATGATCGTTGTTCAATGACTTCCTACTACTTTTCCATTACTATTTCGTGACATTTTCTTATAATTTTATTATTTAATATAGTATGATTCGTTATCTTGAAACGCAATTTCAAGTCAAAGTTATTCGTTCCAAATATTCACACTTTTATGCATCAAAATACCTATTTGAATTGATAATACAAAATACTCCGCATAAATCCTCCTCAATTAGTGACCAAAAACTTTTCCAATTGACGTTTAGAGTGAAATGGTTTAAAATGTTTTCGATAAATTAAAATGCTGACCAAATCCCAAGAGTTTAAAGCATCAATTTGCGAAATCTGTTTCATAGGGCAAACTGAATATTTATCTAAACCGCAACTCGCTCATATACACAAAATGACCCATAGAAATAAAGGTAAAGCCACAGCAAAAACACTCACGTGTAGAAATAACTTGCGTTCGACGACAGCTGAAAGCTTATACACTCAGCTGCTCGTCGATTTTAATTTGAACTGTCAGTTGCAGATCCCTTAGCTGGACCGCAAGCAAGTAATCATTCCGTAGCTGCTACATTGACGCAAAGTTTCGCACGCTCGCTATTGAGTGCAATAAGAACAATACGTTTCCTAATAACATGACAATTTTAACAGAACGTGCTTTTTATAATGAAGCAACATTGTGTTTCAATCAACTCACGACGACGAATAATCACTGAATGCAAGTAGATTCGTTCTTGAGTGTCCTTGACTATCCTTGATTTACATTTGAAATACTGCAAAGATAACCGTACTAAATTAATACTAAATCTGTCTTTTTCACATAAAACTAGATTCTTTATTATAGCAGGTTTCTCAAGATACTGCCCGCATAATGTCATCTGGCCCGCCTCGCGCTTTATCTATTTCCTCAAAATGTAGGTTCGTTGACTTAAGTTAATGTTACCGGAAGCTATGATTACACTCAAAATTTTCTCTCAATATGTGATTCTAATAGGCTAATATCTTTAACGGTCTTATCATTCCTTAAATACTTAAAATTCTCATAGCTTAAGGAAATTATCATATAACCCCTTCAATTATTTGAGAAGTGGCTCGCTCAACGATCTGTAACGATTTATTTAGTCTTCTGAATAAAACTTTTGGAAACCACTTGTTTATTCAGTCAATCATTGTATTTTCATCATTATTTTTTTATTTGTCGTTTTCAAAGGAAATTAATTAAAATTAAAGATGGCGGACTTTGACGATTTTAGCAATAGCCCATTCCACTGAAATATCATTGTGCCGGTGAGCGAAAAGAATTACGTTCATAAAAATAAAACAAAAAGAACCACCGCTATAGTTTTACGAAATAGGTTCCAAAGCTATATATTAAATGTGGTTAGGAGGAAACTAATCATATAAAACAGAATATTATATTCAGATAGGCATGAAAAAGGTTTCTTATAAGTGATAAAAAATGAAAAGCTGAAAACAATACAGAAGTAAGGCGTTCGGAATAAATGTTCCGCGTACTTTTTGTAAAACAAAAAAAATATCTATGGAGGGATTGTAATAAACTAGACTTGTTGCATTTAAATTCTTCAAATGTAAATCATGTATATATTGTAAGGCCAAGTTCACGAGTAAAACACAAAATAATTAAGCTTCTTATGATATCATACTTTGGCGCCCCGAAGGAGAAACTACTCCAGCGCCCCTTCCATAAAGATAATTTAGAAGCACATTTTAATTTATTAAATTCTCCGTAAATGCTATCAATAATAAAAACTATAAGAGATTCCAGCCTGCTCCAAGATATATAATACATTGGCATCCAACATTTATTAACTTGCAAGAAATTTATAGATAGACGGTCGGGAGTGCGCTCCCGAGAATTTGCCGCCCCGGGCAGCCGACCAGCTCGCCATTTTAATATTACCATGCCTCAATTAATCTATAATGTACTTTTGAATTTCAAGTGGCCTATACAAAATAACACAAAAACTTCATTTGAGAACCAACTCTGGAAACATCTCCCATAGTTCGTTTACGTTCTGTTTACAACTTTTTAACATACCTTTTCTGCCCTTATTTATTCTTATATAAGACAAATACACAACTCATTAAAATTGTCATGCATATTTCCGAAGAAATAGGGATCTAGAAGAAATTTAGTTTAAAGAAACGTTCTCTCTCATTACGTTTCTTCAAGAACACGGACACTAATGCATTTTATTCTCCTAGATACACCTAAGTGCGACCATGGGTAAGAAATCCGCCACTGCGGATACCAGAGGCAGTAGGACTTCTGAGAAAAGAGCAGAGGCACATTAATCTCCTATCTTTCTTCTGCGTCTAAGAACCCAACCAAAAGAGCACACCTCGACATTCACAACCCGCGCCCCTTCGATACGACATTGCGCATTAACCACACCCCTTCTTTTCCTACAGCCTTACTAGGAAAATTCTCTTGTTATCGTCGCAACGGTGTCTAGACACTTAATGACTCGGTCTGGAAAAAAGACCGGAGATGCGTCCGCAGTGGGTGAGATTAGGATGGGGTAGGAACGAGCTGATGGGGGTGGGGAAAGGGCCGTGAAGGCGACAAGAGGGTGCGATGTGGTTCGCGTGAGAGAGAGAGAGGGAGGCGGGGAGAGGGGTCGCGACGGCGGGTGCGCGGGGGAGGAGGATTGACGCAGAAAGGGGTGGAGAAGGAGGAGAGATACCGGGGGATGAGAGGAGATGGACCGGTCGGAATGGGGGAGGGTGAGGGGAGCGAGGCTCGGATACTGTCGCTCGTCGTGGGAGGGTGAGGGAGGAGAGCGGGCGAGATTGGGGTGAAGGGTAAGTGTGGTGAATATGAGGAAAAATTGGCAGCTTGGGCGTTGGTGTGTGAACCTTTGTGGGTGTATGGGGAAGTCTTGGGAAGAGTGGTGGGGATTAGTGGCTGGTATGGAACCAGTCGACGGTGGGTGGACGGAAAGGAATGGGGGGACAGGGTCAACGGGAAGCGGGGGCGAAGTTCGGACCGGTCGGATGTGGGATGGCGTGGGAGGTCGTGGGCTGCTTGGAAGAAAGTATCACCTTTCCATTTCAAAGGAGATTGAAGGTAGTTTTTCTGCCATCTAGATTACGCTATTTTCTGACGGGAGGCCACAATAGGAATAGCTTGTTTCGACGGAGATTTATCTAATTTTTTAATCATAATTCCTTGCTGATATATGTATCCGAGTAAAAATCATATGGCTTGGTACGAAAAGAATCCCGCATAAAGCGTAGACACATTTCATATAAGATACCAACAGACAAAGTAGGAAAATGTATGTTACATAAAGAAGATACGAGAAAAAATTTAAGCAGCGATATTATGCGCGATTTTCTTTTTATTCAGAACGTGCATCATGATGATATTAAAACATAAAACTTGGCGTACGCGATTTTTTCCAGACTCCATTCGAGACAGCATCACGAAAAGAAGTGAGACTTTGTTTTAAATTCCAAATGTTTTAATTAATGGGTGACAGAGACCGTGTACAAGATTAAAATGATACCAAAAGTTAGAACGAAGCGTGAAAATATTCAAATGAAAGCGAAGAGTGAGGAGGCATCGTTGAGAGTGAGTCGTGAAAATACAGGTTTCGTTTGTTCGAAAGAAGAGAGTGGAAGCGGAGAAGAGTGTACACGCTTTGGCGTGCAAAAGCGGAGGCGCGAAATAAAATATGAATGCAAGGGAAGAGAATTGGCGTCACGAGATGAAATAGTTTTTTTCACACCCTTCACTGCCACGCATTTCCATCCATGGTTGCCTCTCTGCCTTCCTTCCACCCCTCCCCCATTTAACCCCTTTCGATCTCCAACTTCACCCTTTCTCCTCCTACGCCCCCTTCCACCATCTCATCCCCGCTACTTCTCCCTCCCGTTCCTTATACCTTCTCCTTCCTCCATCCACTCCATTTTACATCTTCCTCGATCTGCATCTCTTTGTCTCTTCCATCTCCATCATTTACACCTTCCTTATTTACGCAAGCCACATCAATATATAGCCCATCTTCGTTTCTATACACAATTCATCGACCCCGTCCACTTTCCCTTCCCCATCGGCATTCCTTCCCCCATCATCTCCCCCTTTCTCTGCTCACTCCCTCCGCATTCTCTCCTCCTTTTTCCCTTGCACTCCCTCTCCGTTTACACCACCCTCCCCTCTGCACTCGCTCTCCCTTCTCCTCCTTCTACACTTCTCCCGCTACATCTCTCTTCCTCCACTCTCCCTCTACACTCCCTTTCCATATGCAAAAACCCCTTTGCTCCACACACTTCTCCGCCCCCCCCCCCTCCCCTTCCCCATCCCGCCGCTTTCCCACTTTACTAGTCTAGCACCTCTCCCCGTACCGTCTAGACGTGCGTGCATCCTGAACCTCTTCCTTACACCCCCATCCCGTTATAACTTCCTATTCGCCACGCCATAATACTCTGGATTCCCCTTTCCCCCTCCCCACACGCTCAGCTGGAAAGGTGGGAGGTGCTGCCAGTTTCAGCTAGTGCCAGTGTGTCTACCTAGGTGTCTCTTAACCGAAAGCCTGCTCGTCCTTAACTGGCGGCCGGCTATTGCGATTTTTTTTTTAACATTCGTTAATCTAAACGGTGGTAACGATTGATTGATCTATCAAACGAAGCGGTAAAAAAGATGTTCAAAATTAGAAAACGCCGGTTAAGTTAATGTAATGAAAGAAGGTATTACACATGAATCATAAGCATGTTCACCGTTAAGCTAAATTCGAACGAAAATTATTCTCAATATTATAGTCTCTCCCCATTCTTTATAAAAGTATCCCCCAAATCAGCTGTTTTCAACCTTTTATATCTTACGCCCCACCAATCACTTTGTCAAAAAACCTGGTTCGTATCATGAAAAAACAAAACCTCACCTTTTCCATTAAGTGAATTTTTACGTCCAATGTATTTTAGTGTAATTCAAATTATTAGTGGAATTTTTAATGATATTACCATAATAATAATAATATTGCAATGCATACTTTTGTTGAGAACAAATGCTATAACAATTATTTTCTAAACCTCGTGTCCCACCTAGACGATCTTTGCTTTCCGGTTCGTCATTAAAATAGTACTATCGTAACATCTTTCGCAACGCGTTAATACTAGAGTAAATCAAGTTCACAGCAACTGAAAGCATTGCAGTTTAATAACAAAATGTCGTGGTGACTCAGTAGAAAACTATGCTATGCTATGAATCATCTTTTTACACTAAAAGTATCATTTATCATGCATTGTACACGGTTTTCCGTTCCCAATCAAAAATTTAAAATTTAGCATATATTTTGTTCAGCTAATATAAACTTAAATGAGTAATTGTTTTATAAATTAAATATTAAGAATATTTTCACAAACTTTGTTGTCAGCCAAGAATAAGTATCAGTTATTTTAGGCTTATTGTTAGATTTGGAAACACTACCCTAAATGACCTATCCGCTCAAATGCTTTTTAAGAATTCACTTCCACTATATTAGCTGTCAATTACCACCTCCTGCAATCACAAAACATCTTTGGGTCGAATATTTTTCTAGACAAAAAAACAATATTTGTCAATATATTAGAGAATTTTTCACTGTAATAGTCCATTTTTATCATCCAGGTAATTTATTTATATTGCCGTTAATTTTGAACAAGTTGTGTATGGAAATGCACTACTGGCAGTCCCAGCTTATACATCAGGTTACGTACATGAAAACTGCGACGAAAAGCGGATTGACAAAAAGCGGATCACTCTTTTCCATAGACACAACATTAAATTGAGGGATAAAGTTCAATGTTTCTGGGGTAACGATGTGAAACATTTCCATTTAGAAATATACCATGAAATTATAATTGTAATTTTCCACTTAAAACTTTTAATAATTTGAAAATACGCATATCGATGCAATGCATCATAATCAAACATAAAAAGCAAATTACACATTTTTTATGACATCATCATCACATCTTTTCCCTCCACATGTAGGACCATTCAGTTTGATCTACGTACGTTGCATCACCGCTATCACACTGCTCGATGCATGCCCCATTTTTTTTAAATGAGCATTTTAGTACCCGACCAAGAACACTAGAGTCAAAGATTCCCGGAAATACCCATTAAAAATACTATTGCAGTTTAAGTTAGGATTTTAAAAACTGACAGGATAAACTTCCAGAGATAGGCGAAACGCGAAATTTTCAATAAAAAGTTCATAATTTGGCCGCTACACGCTAGATGGTGTCACCACAAATTTGTCCGATAGATAAATCGGAATGACGAAATCTCAAACAATTGAGTAATTTGGGCATACATAGTAAACAGATCCCAGGGATGGAAGAATGAAACAATGTTTTCATTTAGGCACTTTCATTTGAATCGTAACAAAAAAAATCGGAATGACAGAAAACATTAATGCAACGAATAAGCGGATCACAAGGACGGAAGAATGAATCAGTGGCGTCATATTGCACCTGACGTATGAGTGAAATGATGAAAAGCAGACCGACGAAAAACGGGGACTGCCTGTATTGAAATTTTGCTCAGGCAAAAATTATCATATAATTAGAAATCTTAACTTTTTATTGCATTATATATTTTGATGAAATAAGATATATAGAACAAAAGGGTAGGGTTTTTCACAAAATTGTCGTGATCCGTTAGCAGCGTAAGTTATTTCTTCGTATCATTGTTTCATTAGGAGTGTCAATTCAAAAGAATCTGGTAGGAATTTGTTATCAATAAAAGGCTTCCTTAAAGTCGATGAAATATAAATAGCGTGGCAAACTGCGGAGCGAGAAATCTCAGGATAGTGTCATTTATCCAACCATCATAAATTTTGTCCCCATTAAAAATTGTCTTCAGGTTTTTTTAAGTTTCAATCTAAACTTCGTAAAATAGGAGTGCCGTATAGCTAATATAAAATCATATGACAACTGGCATTGCTTCGTTATTTTAAGATCCTTGCGAACTTATTGTTAGATCTGAATCGATTTTATTTGCAATTTTTAAGGTTATGTAGCGCAAATGTAAATATACGGACACAACATTATTCAACAATCGGTATTTATTATGGAATCCAGAAATATTAACGACCTAAATTTCGAGTCGTTCACATTAAAATAATCTCTTTTTACAGTATTAATATGAATACAATCTATTGGGATAGTTTCGCTATTTTGCCAATGGAGAAAGTTAAATTCTTATTTTTCAGGGTATATAGGGAAGTTTTCAATTATAGCGCACAAAAATCCAAAAGAGAGAAATGATATGGCAATATAATGGAAAATGGTAAATGGAATTTATAGACGGTCTATAAAACTATAGCCAGTTGTAATGAGTTACATGCAAAAGATATCCAAATAAAAATAGATACGTATTATTTGAAATTATGGATTTGATATAATTTTACTTTTAAGAATTATTACATGGAATTCTCGTTATATACAAAATATTTACCTAAACCAAAACAAAAGTGGTTAGATTTGCCTTAGATTAGCCATGCGAAATCACGTTAATACTAAAATAATTACCTCCTAATGAAAACTTCATATATCGAGACTTTATAAATCATTATTTTTTCGCGCTCTTTGTCATTGCTTTAATTGCACATTTAAATTGAAGAGATTCTCTCCGAGGATGAGGAAGAGAAAGAATTTTCGTAATCATGGATATGATGGGAGAGGAAAGAAAATGTATAGAAAGGGAGAGAAGAGACAGGGACCGATAAGGGGTGGAGTACATTGTTATTCAGTAACATGGGAGGGAGGGAGAGGTAGGGGTGGAGCGAAGGTACAATCAGGATGGAGAGTGTTGAAGAAGAGTAAGGAGAGTGGGCGAGAAAAGAAGAGAATCGGGAGTAAAGGGGGAGTAGAGAGTGGAGACGGAGAGCGGGAATAGAGATGGGGGTGATGAGTGGAGATAAAAGAGTGGGGAGAGGGGGCAGCCGTTCTTTAGACGCACCCTCTCCTTTTTTGGTCCTCCCCCCCCCCCTCCCTCCCTTCCTGTCCCCAGACGCGCACACCCTGCAAGACTTAAGACTTCCCCTTATCGCTCCAGCCCTCTCTCCATATTCTCTCCTTTCCCTTCTTCTACCCCTTTCAAACCCATCTCTTTCCCTCTCTCGCTCTCTCTCTCTCGCTCTTCTCCCATCCCATCGACTGCTTCAATACTCGGGCGAGATCTCAAGGCAATGACTCTACGGTAATGCGACCCGGAATGTCTCATTTTCTCTTTCTCTTCGACGCTGGATCTTGGGAATAGAAAAAGACGAGAGGAGAGGAAAAATTGTAACTGTCCGGAATGGGACACGACGGAGAAAGTGGAAATTCTGACAAACAAGGTCCTGTAACACATTAACAGTGATTCTTTCTACCGAACGAGAGAAGATCGAATAATATAAAGTGCGCGTAAATGCCGAATTATGAGGTTATAACTAAGGATGAAAATAACAAGGATAAAAACTGATAGTATTAAAACTATGACACATCGCAGAAGTAAGGTGGGCCTAAGCTATTTAAAATACTGCAAAGAGAAACTAAGAAAGGAATTCACTATTCAGTCTCGCGAAAAAATAAAATTGTCCCATACGAAAAAGTATAAAAAAAACTTTTTAAATGGAGGCATGGAAATATTTCACTGTCAAAACTTGGCAGAAAATGTATATAGGTCAAACTTTTGTATTTAATTTTAATTTATACAATATAAATCGTTTTTTCTTTGGCCATTGGTACCTATCCATCCATGAGACCCGACGTCGCGAAAGCGTTGGACGTGGCCTGAATTCGACTGCATCGTGCTTTCTCTGCACGCGTGGGAGGGCGGGCTGTGTATCCGAGAATCTCAGCATAGTGACTTTGCGGGGTGGACGGCTATCACTGGGCGGCGCCATGAATAACGATTCTCAGACACCCCCATCTGCAAACCCCAGAGAGAGAGAGACAGGGCAGGTGGGAGTGGAAACAGCGGTCGACCTTCCGCCCCTCTTATCTTTCCACTTCTCTCACCTCTTTCATTCCTCGTCCCTCTCTTTCTCTCTTTTTCTCACCCCAAACCCCCCTGGACTCTCTGCTTTCTGCTTTACCTTTACTCTCATTCTCCATTCTCCTGCTCCTCCGTACCTCTCTCTCTCTCTCCCTGAGCCTAAGCTCCTTTTTCCGGTCGTTCCATCTCTACAGTCATTTTCTCGTTCTTATTCCTTCCCTCCCTCTCTCTCCCTTCCTTCTAATTAAGCTAACTATCTCACTCAATTCCCTTAGTCTCTCTAGCTCTTCACGTTCCCCTTCCCATTCCTCTCGCCTCTTCCTCTTCTCTAATAATCATTTTTCCTTTCCATGTACCCTCATTTAACGCTCACACAATCTATATCTCACACTTTTCCATCCGCGTCACTGTTTCCTCTCCCTTATGCATCATTTCCTTTTTCCCTTGGTGTCATTCATTATGCACCTGTCTTCCTCCCACCTTTTCATCCCGTTCCCTCCAATCGTTCTACTCTTTCCCATCTTCCACCGGCTAGTTTATTCTTCCTCTTTATTCCCCTCCCATTTCACTACTTCCTCTCTCCCCCTCTACTCCCTCCACCGCGTCACCTCTCCGTCACTTCCCAAACTCTCTCATCGTTCCTCTACTTTGCGCTGCCGCTCCACCCCACTCATTCCCAACGACCCAAACCCGTAGGACGTCTCTCTTTCTCTCTCGACTCCCGAACACCAGGACAAATTAGCACAGCTGCTCTCGTCTCTGCACCCTCTACCGCCACGCCCACGACTGCCCAATATTCCCGCAACCACCAACACACTCCTCCCCATCCAACCATTCTATATTCGGACTATCCCCCACCCTTCAACCCCCTACTCCCCTCTCTCCTTCTTAACCTATCCTTCCCCGCACTTCATCTCCGCGTCATGTCATGTCCTGCCACGCCGCCCGTTCTACTAACCCGCTCCAGCATTCCCTCTCCCATCCACCCCCCTTCTGCCTTCTCTCGCCAAAGCTAAAACCATTCCACGCTCCTCTTCACTCCTAATTTTACGTCTCACTGAACAGGTACTCTTGCGTAGCATGGAAATAAACCAAAACGCATATTTAACGAACCTACACACTCAAAGATATGAAAATGCTATTTTTTAAATGCGTTTACAGTAGTACATGAGGAGTTAATATTAATCGGTGTGGTTCTTTCTTTTACTGACTGAAAGTAGAATAATAGTATCGATCAGTTAGGGTATTCGAAACATTTTATGCTATAAATTTCGGTCTTATCATGGCGCTGAATAGCAAACTGATCTCTGGTATAACTTGTAATTACCGTTTAAATTACTACAAAGAAACTTCAAAAAAATCTGATGTGGCCAACACGACTTTCTCCATATTTGGGGTATAGATATCTAAATTAGTATGAATAGCATTATAAAATTATTATTTCGTATCGTAAAAGAATACAGTCGTCCTTATTGCCGTTAATTATATATTTTGAATATGTTTACAGAATTCACCGCTACATGGTGGTGGCGCTGTATACTGGAAATTACGAAAAAGTTAAATATCTCCGAAATGGATGGTTCTACGAAAATTTATTTCAAAGAAAACTTGGAAGAAATATTATTCTCTACAACTTTGGTCCTCATGAAGATTACCAATAACAAAGTTTTTAAGGAAATATTTGACGGAAACCGAAAAAACCGATTATTTATAAATAATTCCTAAACAATAACTGCTATGGAAAATTATTTGAAATAAAAGATGTAGGAAATTATATTTTCTACATTTTTTGTAATTAGTACTTTTTGAGTTAGAGCGCCCATAATCACATACATCCATCCATCCACACACACACACATATACATCATTCCGAAAATAGTCTAAACGTGTTCTAGGGACCTCAAAACGTGTATTTTCGTTGAAATCTCGAAGTCGACTTTTTTCGTGATCACAATACTTTCCCCATACCATATATGGAGAAAGTAAAAATGATCGAGCCCCACTTATAACTGAAAATTTATGAAGCTCCAATGGAACTATCTAATACACTGAAACCGATTTAATAAATAAATACTTTTACTAAAAAATTGTTTGATGCGTTGTTTATAGGTCCGTAATTATTTCCATCTACTGTTTTCCAATTACATACAGCTAGAAAGATTCTACGGCACTGACGCCAAGTTTTTTCATATAATTCCACTTACAATTTTTAAATTTTCTAATATTTCTTTATTTATAAAGAAATCCTTTTTATCGCCCGGTCTCAGTGTATTGTGAATTACAATAACGACTATAATAATTGCAAATATAATATATAGTAAACAACTAGACTAATATTACAAATGGATCCAGTTAATGATTAAGAGAAATAACGAAAGTGGCGGAAAGATCTCTTTGCGACACCATTATAAGGGCTTAACAAAATTACCTATGAATATTTAATAATATCTTCTTAATATAATGTGTAAGTTGACCACAACAACATTTCGACGTGCATAGTTTAATTTACTGAGGTAGCAAAATAAGATGCACAAGATCAAACTGGACCTCATTTTAGATGCCGTTAGTTGTTAGCTTGGCATATAAGCAACAAGGATATATGTATTATCAAATGGATATGAGATAATTCAGGCAAAAGATGATGCGAACAAAGAAAAGGATATAAATATTCCCAAAAGTTTCAACTTTAATGAATGTCCATTTACTATAAGGTACACGTGGACGCTTGTGTATGGAGAAATGCATGAGTCAATTCTCATATACTTATTTAGGACATTACGACATAAATGAAAGGGGAAATTTTGAAATGGCATGAGACGGGACATAATGAAGATTGAATTTCGCCAATCGAACGTGATTAGAGTTTTGAGAAGTACCAACCGACTTTTTAAAAAAAACCAAGAAACAAGATAAGTAAAGAATATCTCAGATTATTTGAAAGGGGCAACCACTGAAGAAGTATGGTATCAATGTAAGCACTCTGGCCACATCATTTTTAAAAACGACCTAATATAAACATAAATGTACTCGCAATTAGATATTTACACGGTTTCCCACTCTGAAGAAAATAAAACTAATGGATACGATCAATAATTCGGAAGAATAAAAAAAGTTTCCAAGTTCTCCTTAAAGACGTTTCTACCATAACAGCGGTCTTCCCCTGCGGATCATATTCCTCTTTCCTGCATTTTTCGTCCGATCAGCGCTGTAGCGTAGCGTCGAATAAAAAATGCGAAACCAAGAGGCACCGCTTAACACAAGATGAGCATAAGGGCAGAAATGGGTTCCTCTGAAATCCATCCCCGAGAGAAGGAATAGGTATTGAACCCGAGGCACCTTGGCAAAATTCCAGAGGCGTGAAGGCGCTCATCGAAGCAAGTATGCAGCTTTTGCTGCCCCGATCCTTTCCCCCCGCCGCCCTCCGCACCCCCGTCTACGGTCACTCTCTGTCCCCAACCCCGTCCCTGCTTGAAATCAATCCGAGGAGGAGGGAAAGGGAGCGTTGAGGCCGGACGGATGGAAGGGTGTCGTGGGAGTGGAATCCCGACGTACGATGGCCAACATCACCACGGACTGGGGTTTCTCCACCTCTCTCTCTCTCTCTCTCTCTCTCTCTTTCTGCTGGGAGCAGGTGTGAAGGACCGCCGTCGCCGTCGGAGACGACTCGAAACTTAGCGTGACCGGGACCAGACTGGAAGAAACCGTACGCCCCGCCATAGCAAGAGTTAAGATCGACGCCTGCATGTTTAAAACCATTCGATGGGAGGTCGAAGAGGAGATGGGGGGAAATTCCATCTCGCCTCGCTAGAAATCTGCTCGTTTTAAGCCAGACTGCCACTTTTATATGATCACGGAATCATCCCAGATTTATATCTAATTCTGGAGTAAAGGAATGCCGTGCGGCTTTCAACTATAGTTAGAGGGAAATTTACTTAAATAAAATATACGTAATATACATCAGCATACCAGAATCTGTTGCAATGGAATGCTTGGAAACTATATCGAAATGTAGCTTTACATCTAAATGAAAATATCAATTTTTTGCAAGCATAAAATTTTAGAAGAGACCTAGTTTTGGTCGAAATACTCGGAATTTAACCTATTGTTACCAATTCGTTCGTCTATAAAAAATAAATGGCTGAAATGAAATGTCTTGAACAATTGTGCCACAAAATACGCTCTGCAAGTAAAGAATAAATGTAGTGCTGATAAACTTGGGATATTGCTTATACTACATTAATGGTTGTAGCCCTTATCTTATCTTTACTATTCATTTACTTCATAAAGTCTAAAATCTCATGTTTCATCGTGTACTTCTCAATATCTCTTTCCGAAGTTCATGCGCCAATGGAATAACTGTGACAGCACACTATTTAACTGTTCCTTATTATTTTGTCATCCTCTTGCTATCAGGATTACTAAAATGCACATTTTCCAATCATATTTAGGACGTTCTAGTTCTTAATTGCTAAATTTATTTAATTAATTGTGCGTCACCACTGCTCCTCTACAGATTAACATCTTATTATAGTCTGCTTCTGCGAGACTTATGTTTTTGGACCTCTTTTCTAAGTTAATAAAACCTTATCTCTGTTCGTTAATCTATATCAGGGACCCGCTACTTTTATAACGTTGCTAGCACCAAGTTACAATCTGTAGCACCCAGCGAGCACCACTATGCTTTTATAAAAGTAAGAATGATCATAAATAAAATCAAACCAAGGTCAAAGTGATTAAAAATGTCCTTTAGTACGCTTAGAAAGAAAACATGCAAACACGTCAAATTAATGCCACTAGAAAAGACAATTTTTAGCATCGTAGAAATTCACGGCAAAACTGCTAAAGAGCATCGCGGTGCTCGTGAACACCAGGTTGCGGACTCCTGATCTTTATCGTATATAAATAGTATTTCTGTCAAAATGTGTCGATATACCACCTTATTAATATTAGTTTAACTCTTTTTAATTGTCTTGTACATCTGTAAGTGCCTCAAATTCTGCGATCAATTCATGGCTAATTCTTTATTTTTCATTGTGTACTCATACTTCTATCACTGAATAACCGAGTAACATAGAAATGTAGATAGTGTTCGAAGTAGCAAGTATTAGTAGTACGTAGTAAGTAGTTATATTTGAGCATGGAATGGCAATAAGCATGATATAAGGTTTTCATTAAATTTAAACAATATATTTAAATATAAGAGACTGAATTTTTATTTGAGGAATGTTATTATATGTTAGTCAACTTATCAATTAAGCACCTCCTCTGTAACCAATTAATAGCGTGATAGCAATTTTAATGAGTTAAATAAGAAAAATTCAGCAATTCTAATTCATTTCGTAATATTTTTGGAGCTTTACTTTTTTCCAACGAAAATTGTGTCCTTTATGAAGAATTTATAAACACTGATGGAAGAAGTAACTTCTTTTCTCAGATAAGTCAGCAATACACAAGATCTAATGATATCAACTTTAGGTTTCATCATACAATTTTGAACGAAATATTAAAAGTGCACGAATAACTATCAACGCTCTACTTTATAATTTCTTGCTAAACTTTAACTTTTCAAGATTTAAAAATAACTGACCAATTTTTTTATTCGTTCCGCACAAAAATTTTCTTAAGTGTATAATTCCATCGTCCCCATACAGAGGATAGAATTTCATCATACGAGGATAAACTGATGAAACACACAGAATGAACTCGATTGTGCCATGCTTTTAGAGGGAGCAGAATTAATGACTTGATAATTGACGCTAGATATACTCGTTTTATTAGGAAGAATTATCTTGACAATGATACAGATGCAATAACTCCGGCTACAAAGTATATTATCCCCTTTTATTTCCCTCTATGCCCGAGGACTTTGAGGGATACGACCCGCAAGGCCGTTTTCAGAGGGGATGCGAAGTGGGGAAGGAGGTTTGAAGGGAGGAAGGGAGACGTAGCGTCTGTCTCGTCGTCTGGCTATAGGCGCCGGCGTCTCACAGAATAAAACGGATTTATTTTCTCAGCTCCGCTTGCCTGCCTCGTCCACTTATTCCTCCCACTCCTATCACTCCCCCTCTGACCTCCTCCTCTTCCCCTAGCCATGACCCTCCTCTTCCCCGACTATCTTCTCATCCTCCAGACCCACTCCCAACATCTCTTCCCTTCTATCTCCCTCCTACCGCTCATGTCTCCCACCAACGCCTCCCACTTCAACCATAACTACAGCGCTACGCCCACTTTCCTCCGGCGAAACTTTTCTCTTTCGAATCGACCTCTGAGTCCGTGACTCACAAAGGACAAATTCATTGCCGCAGAGGGAATATCATGATAAAAGAAATCTCTTCACTGGGTGAATGAGAGGATGAATTCTTATCGAAAGAACGTGGTAAAATATGGACAATTTAATCTTTGATTCCGGTTTATATTATAGAAGACTTACGATACCTATTCTTGTTGAATATATTCATAAACACTTTAGTTTGTTGAATAATTGTTAAACAGATTTATCGACTATTCCAAAGTCGAATTTTAAAACAAAACTAGACAATTCTTGTTGATTATTAATAACTTAGAACTGAAATATAATTTTAATATCATTTTACAGGACCGTTACGGACGAGAGCTATTTTGAATTTAAAAAAATATTATATTCTTATTATTTACTAATAATAAACTGTTTTGAATGTTCGAATGCATAATTGTATCCTTTTTTAAGATACGCCAAGTAAATGTCGAGATAATTAAAATTTGGTAGCAATTTAAATTACACCTTCAATAAAAAGTATACTTTTACTGGAAATTCAAATTTTTCGTGTTAAAAATTCTTCAAATTAACGAAGATATCACTAAAGCTTGATCATAGTAAAAAATTTAACGAAAGTACTATATTTCGATTTGATGAATGGAATATAAAATTCGATTCCCGGCCATAGTAGATTTTTTCATGTTTTCACATTTCCCATTAGAACAGGAATGGCAGATACGTGGCACGCGTGCGTTTTACTTGGCTCGCGTAAACTTGTATTTTCTTTATAAAATATGAAGTTTCTTAGAGGAATAAATTAGTGGCACGCGAAAAAAATTCTGATGGTTCACATAACTTTCTTGGCACGCGACACAATAAATACTTGCCATCTCTGTCCTAGAACGGCAATCATGAGCTGGAAAGAATTTTATTAGCATCTCGGAGAATTAACAACTAAAAATTCCTCCTGATGTTAATGTTGATTTACATGTACTATGTAAATGTTTAAAATGAAGATTAAAAGTGTCGAAAGGAAGAATTTCTAAAATACGAATTCTTTAAAATTGTGATTTTACGGATAATATGTATACTGAGATAAAAACCAGATTCAGAATTTATAGCATAAACCAATTTCTGACAAGAAATCACATTATATGGGGAAAAACCACCGATTCTTTAAAAACACTATTACAGTGTGGGACCCTGTATCCGGCATGCTTAGGACTTGAGGGTTGCCGGATGGGGGTTTTTTTCCGGAATTCGGGTAGCCAGGCCTAAAATGTACAAACAAATGCACCACCTAGCACTGCTGGATAGCAGTGCATTTGTTTTGAGTCTTTAAACCCACTGGGTGCTGATTCCGATGGCGCAACAACAGTTTTTCTAGGAATATACCTCCAATATAAAGAAGGCTCGTCAGCATTATACACCTGCTCTGCAGTAAAAATGTGAGCAGAAATCACGAGAATACAAGCCTTCACCATCGACTGGTATAATAAAACACATCAGTGGCGCCACCAACAAACACCAATTACTTGGCGCGCATTTTAAATATTACACTTTGTCGGTTTCCGGTTTTCGGAACGTTCCGGATACTGGGTAGCCAGATACAGGGTCCCACACTTTATTTCACAGTTAACTCCACTAGCTATAGTTAATGGGTTTACGATACGTTCCATTAAATTTTCTGATCATATAGATACTGAGACTAGGTCGACAACCTTTTTCATAAGAGCAACTAATTCAAATTATGTATAACACACAACACAACCTTCCCTTTGTTTTACCCTTTGCGATTATCTCAGAGACACAAATATATCTTCTAATAATACGTCCATACGTTTCATTTTTCTGCTATTTCTATTAAAATAATTTACGAAGCCAGTTTCGTTCGGCATATTTTAGATGTTTTAACAGGGAGAGCTGCTGTCGGGAGCCGCACGCAGGCCCATAAAGAGCCGCCTGTGGTTCAGGAGTCGCAGGTTGCCGACCACTGAGTTACACGATATAGGTAATTTATACATCCATAATAGGTTTCAGAAAGTGTCATCTGCAAAGTAGCCGACTGATAAAGATTGAATTTACGTATTGCTAAGCATGTTTCTTTGAATAGAGGCAACGATATCGACAAACATCCTATCCCATATGCCGGTAAAGTGTTTACAACTTTTATAACAGTAGTAGATGACGGGGAGTGATTTGGTTTACTGGCACGGTACACATTAAATAAATATGTATTGAGTGGGCATAAATTCGGACAATGCACATACGACGTTGGTTAGCATTTTTAAATTGTGGAATTTTTACAATTTCATATTTTTCCCATCGATTCTGTGCAAAAACATATAACTGTGCCAAATTTCAAGCTCATCTGAAAGTGCCTTATAATTTTTATCCTCGTAAGGAGCGATAATGGGACGAGATAGCCCAGAAATTTGGAAATTTTTAGAATTTCGGAGTTTTTCCTTGGTTGTAACAAAATACCTAAAATGTTGCCAAATTTCAAGACTCAGTCATCTGGAACGGTCTCATATTATTATCCTCGTTTTGGGTAATAGTGGGGTAAAACAGTCCCAAAAGTGGGAATTATATCAATGTTGGATTTCTGTCATTGGTCGTAGTTTAACATTAATGCCATCTAAACTAATATAATATGTATACTGAGATAAAAACCAGATTCAGAATTTATAGCATAAACCAATTTCTGACAAGAAATCACATTATATGGGGAAAAACCACCGATTCTTTAAAAACACTATTACAGTGTGGGACCCTGTATCCGGCATGCTTAGGACTTGAGGGTTGCCGGTTGTGAGATATTAAGCTTCAAAAAGCATTACACACTTTGTGTGTAATGCTTTTTGAAGCTTAATATCTCACAAACGACTGAGCAGATTTTGATGAAATTTTCAGGATAGCATTATGATATAATAACAAAACGTTTTAATGTATCAAACTCGAGATCAATAACCCGGGTTCGACTCCAGAGGATAATTTCCATTTCCAATAAGATAACTTTTCGACGCGCAGGCTTTCATTTGTTTTAGATTAAAATTAGAAAGAATTGACCTACGAACTTCGGATGTGAACCAATTTTAAGAAAACATTATAAAGGTGCTTATTCTGTTCGTCTTTTTTCGCCTACAGTTCGAAATCGCTCAATTTAAACGTTTAATTCACACAGTTTCAGGAAATCTAGCCATTTTAGGGGGATGTTGCCTTGCCTACCAATTCGATTGTTATACCTCGATATCATATTGTTATTTCAATCCTTATGGGTGTAAAGGTGCTTTAATTGCTTTTAATACGAGAGAGAGGGAGGGAGGGGACTTTGATTCCGAAGTCATGCATGAAAGATGAAGAAAGGATAAAATTATTATTAATCTTAATATTTTCTCGTCCCCCATTAAAACTCTTCGTGTTCCCCCAGAATTATGCATGCTCCCGACTAAAATTCTCCTCATCTTAATTATCTAATGGATAGAAGTCATATTATTACCTCAGTAAGTCTCTTTTAAGGTGCTCATTCTTTTGAGACTAAATTACAAAATATTACTTTTGTAAGTAGCCTTCGTCTCTCTTATAGCTACAGGGGGTCCCCGCTTAACGTCCTAGTTACGTTCCAGAAAAGTTGGACGTTAAGCGAGGAATTTTCTCTCATAAGAATCAGTGGGATAATGGAGGGTTAGGTTCTAAGTCCTTCTCATACGAAGCACAACATTTCTGAAACCTTTCAACACAAACACATTGTAAAAGATACACATGTTCATCTTGCCTTACCATAAATCTTAACTTTTTAAACGCATTTTAATAATTACCTAGACAAGGCGCGCAACCAGCCAGCCCGCCCCCCCCCCACAAAATGATAAATTTTCTGACTTAAGAACCTTAAACTCAAGAGTTTGTATTAACCAGATATGTAGGTACTCCGGGGGAGCCTCTGCTCCTGCCTGTAGTGGAGCCCAAATTGTCCAAACGTTTGGTGGAATATTTTTTGTTAGAATTGAGCCCCACCCCCTCCCCCAAGAGAAAATCCTTGGTGCGCGCCTGACCTAGACTAATTTTAAATGTTTTAATGACGTGACTTGACGTCACGGCATACGAGTTGTGCGCCCAGTCGGAGGACAAACGTCGCGAAGGCGTAAAAGAACGGGCGTTAAGGTGAACCATTTAGAAGTTAAGCAAAAACGTTCCTCAATAAATTTTGGACGTTAAAGTGAAACGACGTTAAGTGGGAAGACGTTAAGCGGGGACCCCCTGTATTTAAGTAAATTTATTAATTTAACCTCAAATGCACGATAAATATCTAGTATTAAAAACTATTTATCATATTTTTTAAATAAACAACAACATACAATCTTCTATACAAACAGAGTAAGAATGAAGTGACTTTGAGATATTAAATAATTCGTGACAGGAAAATATCTTACGTTTGTGTGTATATTTTTTATATCAGAAACATCAATATAAATATGGAAATAGGGAACACGTTTATTATGCCTATCGTAGCTATAATTATCGCAGGTAATAAATTTCTTTTCAATTTACACAACGTGCCCATGGCTTTTAATAAAGACAAGTAAGGAAAGTGTAGTGTATCACAAATAGGCACGTTTCGTGCGATGGAGTATTTGAAACTAAGCGAGATAATTTGAAAGAACGTACACCATAAAACATTGAAACACCAAGACCCGATTATTTCGCTTTGTCCACAAAAAATTTCTTTCTTCCCCTCCCCCTGCCAAACGCTTCTGGCGGCTTGCAGGGTATTGATGTAAATGTAAGTTGGTACATTGATTTACGTATTTATCTCATTTTAGTATGACTAATTACTGCAAAACGATACATCAGAAATGATACCAGGGAAATATTAAGTTTTTTATTTAGCGATTTACATTTTAATCATTTGTAATTAAACAAATAATCGAAGATTATTTGAGGCATATCTCACTTAAGTAAGTATAATATTTACGTTTACGTTTTTCCTTCGTCGTAGATAATTCATTTCCTTTCTCTTACAAAATACTGCATGGAAACTTAATAATATTAACTAGGTGCCTGTAAGTTTCGGCAAGTTCTAGGTTTTCATTGTTAAACAAATGTTTTCACGCTGCTCCGAAGTAAACATAGCCCATCCCCTAACGTTCATTTTCATTTATCCGGAATCATTCGTTACGGTCGCTGACAATATCTTTTTACGTCCCATTTAGAATGCTAGGAAAAATGTTTACTTTTTAACTCTTACATACATTGGAAAATAAATATTGCTATTATTAAAAAAGCTAAGGGTAATAAATTTATCTTAAATAGAGCGGAAATGAAACCTTATGTTAATTCTTCAAGAATATTCTTTTTAGTAACTTACACAATCGGGCTACGAAGTATGTCGCAAGCTCTCAAGTTGTATGATCATATAGTTCGATCCAATTCCTTTTCTAGAGGCTTCTTTAAATATTACAGCTTCCCAAACAGAAGCTGAAGACAGTAACCTATTAGAAGTCAATTGTTTGTTTAGATGTATTTATTTTAGTAATGAGATAAACATTTTCTTGGCATTGTTATTCGATGTCAATTCTTGTTTAAATGAATACGTGATGCGCTGATTACCGTTTTAATTTCATTAGGCCAGTGGTTCTCAACCTTTTTTTGTCTGCGTCACCTTATGTTCAGTTCATTCAGTTATGCGTCACCTCGTTTACAGTTCCATTATATTCAAGTCACTCTTTAAGATAAATTGGGCTTTCCCTACCACATAAAGATAAAATTATGGCATTTATATAAGAACGTGTTTTTAATCTCCTGGTTTTATTTATGCTTATAAACCAGAATATGATACACTGTGAATTTATCAAATATTCGCGTCACCCTGTGGTGTCATGTCACCCCGGTTGAGAACCACTGCCTGTAGTGATCATTTCGAATGATCAAACGTCATAATATTCAAGCGAATTTCGAATGATGAAATTTCGTAAATTTCAAGCAATTGAAATTCCCGATGAATTGACTGTTCGCAATTCTACTTTTTCATTAAAACGGAGAAAGTGCTAAAGAAAAACATTACATAACTTGTCAACTTTAAAACATGAGCCTCAGTTGTATAATAAAATAGTTAAATTCCTTGTCGCCAGCGCGGCCATACAGAAGCAGCAGACAGTAAGACAATAAAATACAGATCATTTTAAATGTATGCGTGATCCTATTTGCATTAATAAGCATTACAGATTTATAATATAACGGTTTCACTGACAAAAAGGTAAGATTTCAGCATTCAAACGATGAAATGAAGATTCAATTGGTTTGACTAAATCGTTAGAAACGCTTCCCATACAGTCAACAAAATAATTAACCTTAAATATGGACGTTGCTACAGCAATAATTTCGATACTTAAACAACATTTCGAAGCGAATAACGCTTTTCTTTTGTCTATTTGATGGTTTAATTGGCACCAATTGATTCGGAGGTAACAATGATGGTCACCTTAGCAACTCCCGGAAAGAGTACGAAAAATCCACCAAATTTCGAAAACAATTACGTATTTATGAAAGCTTAGACCGTGTAACATGTAATTATTGCAATAATAAGATATTATAGAGTTTCAGCCGTCAAATAAAGTAAAAACGAAGAAAATAGGTCCATATTTACGTATTTTGATGAATGAAGGAAAAAAACCTTGCACTCTGAAAAATCAAAAATTCAATGTAAACTTATGGGAAAATATTTATGGAAAAATATAATTTTCTCCTGGATTCGAACCCGGGACTTTAGCAAACTAAAATATTTTTCCAGGGACCTCCGAGATGATAGAAACAAAACGCCGTTTACCGCATATCTCTACTACGAACGGTTTTCGAGTAATATGCCGTTGTAATGCTTCACGTACGTACGTACATACGCACGATTAGAATTTTAATATTACTAGTCAAATACCCGTTACTACGTAACTTTAAATCAAAAGTCATTTAAAAAATCATGAATTTTCTTTATTAATTTTCAAATATTTCTTTATAAACTACATTGTCAAGTATGTCAGAATGTTTTGTTGTTAATCTGCGTTTTGTGTTAACATTGTTACTTTCTTGCCTTTCTTCAAAGGTCATGTTATGTCTAATTACTCTACGCGCTCTTGAATTTTTACCTCTTTCATGTTGCCTCTGCTCTAGTGTTAAATTTTCACGTCGCTTTCTCTGTGTTCCGTTCGAACCATTTTCCTATGTATCCGCTCGTATTTGCTCGTGTTAAACAGTTTACGTAACGAAGGTAAACATATTCCTCAATAATTATATCCAGAACCCTGATTGGCTTGCCATTCAACCAATGAAATCGCTCCAAAAGCTGTACAAACGCTCAAACAGAAATAGGCTATTATATGAGATGAATATTATCTACGTTGAAAGTAAATTACGACTTTCTTGTTTCATTTTATTGAAAACCGCTACTCATATGATAAAAATGTACTGAACAAAACATATTCTATTTGAGTGGTTCTACAAATTTTAAGACTTTTTGGTATAACTAGTGTTTTACGAGATATGACGAAAAGTTTGTTTTTTTTTTCACTTAAGTGGTACCCTTGATTGAGTTATGTGGACCATTTATGCCATTTTCTTATTGTCGTTGGCCATAAGTCCTTAATACCAAAGTTTACGAGAAAGAACATGCGCACGGACGGGCGAGCAGAGCGAAGCTAATTGGTGTTTACGTTGAAAACGAAACGCGACTAAAATGAGTTTCAATGAGTACGAATGTAATATATGTTTATATTATTTCGATAAGCAGAAAATGATTATAGAAAAACACTTCGAAAGATATATTGTAAATGTCAGTGGTCTAAAGTTTGATTTTAGGCAAGAGGTAGTAAGTTTTAGAGCTTTAGGATACCTTAAGATACATGAACTGTTACGGAGAGTTAAAGAGGAAGATGGTAGAACTAACAATAAGTTATCAGAAGATGATTTAACAGGTCATGGCCCGCCATGGCGCAAATATATCTTCGGAATTAAAACGTCTTGTCCTCTAAGATTTCTCACCAATGGTAACATAATCGAAAACTATAGTGGCATACCATGTTACAGTGTATTTACAGAAGCCTAAATTTTCTTTATTACGGCCATAGTGCTAATAACGGAAGCACAATTGTAAAATAATGTAAGAAAGGTATTTGCATGAATTAAAGGCCTACTGTGAAATCCTAAATGCTTAAATACAGCCAAATGAGCGATTTCAATTCTGAACAATATATTAAGTAATAAACACCTATTTTGAACCAAAGAAAAGTCGTTTACACTCTGAGCAATCGCGTTATGACACATTTAAATAAATAATTTCCTATTTAACTAATATATACGGTTTTTAAGGCTAATTCCTACGCAAATTTTATAAGATCTGTCAATGTTTTATTTTCAACCCGTCTTCAAACATATCGTCAAAAAGTGGCTTTCTTCATCACATGATTATAACACGCAAAAGTCCTCGATGTTATAATCGAATTTAATTGGAAGAAAGCAAGCATATCAAGAAACTTAAGCTAGTAAACAATATTATTCACCAATCAGGGGATACTTGTCCCACCTCTCTTCCGATAGAAATTTAAAGGTTTTACATTTCGTAAACTCGTTAATTCATTCCATTCAATGGTGGCATTTTCATTTATCAAAATAATATTTGCGTACATTTTTAGTTTTTATACTTTCAATTTTATTTGCAAAATATTTTGAAATAATATATTTTTGATCAACTATAAACGAAGCACAAGCTCGAACGCTAAAGTGACAAGGAATAAAATGACGGGATTGGTATTACAAGAATGCCTCGCTTTCTGCTGACGAAGCATACAATGCGTGATGTATAAGCTGGAACACACATGGCAACATCCATTCACACACCGTCCTGCATTGGGTTCTTCGTGTGCTTTTGGTCCCTTACCAATCCCAATCAATTACTTCTCATGTTCATCCTTCAATCCTCGATATTATTTCGTATTTTGGTGTATTAATCAGCTAAAGAGCATGTATGGCTTCTTTGAAAAAAATATCGGACTTAAAAAGTGTAAAAGAGAACAAGGCTAATATATATGCATGCATCTCTATGCGCGCGTGTACGTATGTTTGTATATGTGTGTGTATGTGTATGTGTGTGTGTGTATGTATGTATGTATATGTATGTACGTATGTATGTTGGGAGTGCAATGTGATCAGAATAGGAAGGAAGGAAGGCTTAAAATCGGCTGAGGGAAGAAGGAGAAGTATAAAGGTTTTATTTCGCTCAGATGACGCAATTTTCGGAAACCTATAGAGCTTCTCTGATCATGATGGGCTCAACAGTCACATGAGGCCGCTTGTATTTCCATGGTATCAATTACAGTGGAATATCAATAATGTACCGATCAAATAGAATAATCAGGCATGGCGGGATGAAGCACTTCAAAAGCCAAAAGCTAGCAATCGACCGTAATTTTGGCTGTGCGGTTGCATTCAGAAATATGGAAATTAGTAGTCCCAAATTAATCCAGTTTATAAAAATTATCTTTTCCACAAAGTAAAATCAAATGCTTAATGAACGAATGATTAGGTCAACTATTAAACTTTGATAAGACCAAATAAAAGAAAATGAATGACTTAGGTAAGATTACTTAAAAATGCATTTATTTTATTTTTAGTTGAGGATAAAAAGTCTTACAATTCTGAGTCTATATATCGTAGACGTACATCATTCTAACAAATTTCACTGTTAAATGAATCTGTTTATTGTCCCTACGTGATACTGTGCTTTCGGTTCGCTTAGAAAGCTATATTTTAATGGCGCTAAAAATTAGTTATTTTTTCAGTTTCAAAGAAAACTTTGTAGAACAATGTTTGTTTGGTCTATTGAGAAGAACACAGAATTTTAATACGAACGAGACGGAGGCCCTTAGGGCGCTAATAAGTGAGGTACACACGAAGATGCAGGAAGGTTTTAGGAGCGAGTATTTTGAGGGAAGGACGGGGAAAGTGTTCTCATTCGTTAGGGTTATCTTGCCACCGACACTCGGAGGACGAAGACCACTCACTCCCACTGACGCTATCTGCCGACCGCCTCTCACCATTCTGACACCGCCACTAATGGACTAGGAGCGATAAAGTAATGGAAGCAGAACACAAGAGGGATCATAACAAAAGAAATGTCTTCATAAAACTGTGAAGCCGGATGAACTACATTCCATTTAACGGAAGGCCATGCGGTCGACGTAATAAGCTCTTTTAAATGCAACTTATAATATTTGATGAATTTTAGCGCTCATATTTAACTTGAACCATGATTAGTTAGTATTAATAATGGGGGAATAAAATTACGACTGTAAAGCATCTCAACGTTTAATCCTGCATTATAAAGAGAAAGTACGGTACATCGCCGAGTTTAAGATACAAATAAGATAAATCCACTACATTCGGATACCATCATAAATACAAATAAAACTTAGACGTGTGCCTTGCTTATTGAAGTGGAAGTCGTTTAGGAATGGTGTTATTTACCATTCATTCATAATACAGTAATGTAAACAATGAACACTTGAATGGTGCTGAGAAAAGAACTATAAATCAAAAAGTTTAAAAAAAAGAAAAATTATCTTTCTGTCGAATATTTTAAATTTTGAAGTCCGTTTCTATATTATTTAAATATATTATATTATGTTCATGACACTAGTGTTTCTTTAGCTATGTCTGCGACTTTTTAAAATTACGATTAAAATAATAACAATTAAATGTATGCGCCATGAAGATTAACAAATGCTATTATTTATTCTAATCAAAGAATGATATAGCTGTTACCCGAAACAAAGTCATACTTTCCAAATATCTGATGAACCACATAATAGCTAATTTATTAATTTCTTTTCAAAAACGATTTGCCTATTACATCGCTCAAATAAGTTGATACCATAACATTGATTACTATTTGCAGGCTGCGATTCCAATAGAGAGGAAAGAAAAAATCAATATGTGGAAAGATGAAATTAGGAAATTTATCAGTAAAAGATGTAAACAAATGAGTAAAAGTGGACGAAGGAAACTGATGTTATCGCACACATTTTTTACGAAAATCTTAGCTGAAATTCTATCTACAATCATCATTTTATAATATCAACATATCAATCTAACCTATTACTAATTAAGCAGACGTACCTATAATTATCTTATCTAAATATTCTAATTAAAATAGTTTAATCTATACATGATTAATAATATTATCTACCTATATTAAATATTAGCGCTGTTATGTCCTTGTGCTTATCCTTAAATCCTAGAATACTTGACCAATTAACTAGTTATACCTTTTTAAAGTGAAATTGTTACTTAGCATTTTACTTTCTTCTTTCTTCATCGGAAATGGAAAATGTTCACAAAGTTGAGAGTAATGTTACAAGTTTTATTAATGTATACCTCAAAGGAAAAACGTGGTTGATTTGAAAATTTACACTTAGACGTTCGCATTCAGTAGCATCCTTATAAGAACTAACCGGGAACTTGTAAAGGGCATTTTAAATCGTCATTTTTAAATAGGTTGCAGTGAAGATACGAACTCGGGATTTGAACGCCTGTACCCCTCAAATAACATAATTGTTCTTCACCGTTGAGAAAACTGAAATCCGAGCCGAACCAATATTAGATCGTATTTAGAATTTAAAAAAATCCCATTTCCCAAGCCTATAACCGAGAGGAATACTATATCATCTCACCCTTAACTTTTAAATGGTATCCAATAGCGTATTTTAATGTCTTTTATCCGAGCAATTCAATTTGCGTCAAGTTACATTTATCGAGTCTTAAATATTTAAGCAAAATTAAAATCAAATTCGTATTCGAGGAAGAATTAAACCAACACTCGCATATTGTAATCGTATTAAATTACGTTATTCTGAAGCGATTAAGTTTTCTTGTTGAAATGTTAATTTTTAAAGTCGACTGTCGCTGAAAATTTGTTAATAATTTGTAAACCTAATGTCGCCATAAAAGTGCACGATGTTTTTTTTGTATTAGTGGTCATTCAAACAGAAATGTTATATAAAGAAGAAGCTCATAGCGAATTGAAGTATGAGGTGGAGGTACAATTAGGCCTTACATTTGGTATTGCACAAATATTCGCCGTCGGTTACAGAGTTTTGCTTGCTTGGATAAATTTATTAATCAATCCTTTTTCATATGTTTTCCATTGGTTCAATTTTATTAATTTAGTTATTTCGTGAACTCTGGCCCCGACCTCAAATGCAGTAACTAAACATATTGTTTTCTATCAGTAACTTTTGTACCAAACTGCTACCGTTAATCTAGATTGCTAAGGAACTATATTAAAACTAGCTTTACCCGCGCAGAGCATGTGCGCGCTAGTCTAACTTTATTGCTCAGTATCATAAATTTCTTTATACACACAATTTTAGATCTCTTGATTTATAGATACAATAATTACAGAGTCAAATGATCTTACTCGTGAGAGACCTACGTAAAGTTGACCATGACTAAAAACTGGTTTTGATAAGTAAAGACAGATTTTGTCAAAAGTCTGACCCTGCGACTTGTTTATAGTCATAGAAAAAGCTAATCGTATAGGGAATTGCTTACGTTTAAATTTAAAAGGCATGTTAGTGTCTGATGGGATAAGTGGTATTCAGGGTATTAGAACAGTTTCTGTATTAACTGAATCTATAACTGATGCTCCGATTATGTTACGTTGCAATCGTGAAACTGTGAGTCGCGTCCCATTGCACAGACCTGAACTATATTAAAATATTATAACTTCTACAAAGACAAAAAAGGAACAAATAATTCATAACAACATGTGATTTTTCTTATTTTGAAGAAATTTTCAAATTCGGTGAAATAATAATGACACGTGGAATAACACAAGAAAAAATCAATTGTTTTTGACTTAATATTTCACTCCCTCTCAATAATACGATTCTGTGTGTTTCCTAATTGTTTTATATACAGAACAAGATATTTTTTATATATTAACATGACATTTATTTGTTATATCTTGCTTTTCTCTCTCACTCCCCTTTCTCAAAGCATTATTTAATGTTATGAATTAACACAAGAAGTTTAACTCATCTATAAGAAATCCATACATAGAGACAATGAACTTAACATGACAGATGTGATACTAAAGCGGATGTATGTAAATGTCATGTCATGTTATTCGCCACACGCAATGTTCCTAACTATAGAGCAAAAATTCTAAGATAGCAAAGTATCAATTTGCAACTACGGACAAACCATGAAAAATGATAAAAAAGGATATGTATTTGTTTTTCCCATGGACAACCGTTTGCCGCAGGTTTTTTATTGATTTTCTATAAAGAATCTTAAGTAGGAAATTAAGTTCAAGATGCCAAAATAAGAGGAGAAATCGATCACATAATAAGGACCAAATAGAATATAATGGAAGGCTGCTCATAACTCAATGACTTCAATACAAAACACAGTGGTAAGAAAAGGCAAGAGATTGAGAATAGAGTCCGAAAGAAAGGAAATTAAAGCAGAATGATATCAGGAACATAATAACGTAATTCCAACTGGCATTAATAAAAAACTCAAACATTTCAACAATTTTAACGTAAATTAAACAACGGCAAAGAGACCCAAAGAATTTAAGGTGAGCCAATTTATTATAAACTGAATGTTTCCTTAAAATATAACTGAAGTAAGAACTTCAATCATTCAGTAATACACTCCTGCAATATCGACTGCCCTGCACTCAGCAATAAAGACAAGAAACAAGAAATTGAAGATATGATAATTCAAATAATAATCATTGGATAAAGACATTGAAAAAAACATGAAGAAGTTACAAATTATTATGTGCAAACTTTCATTTAAAAATTAATTAGAATAATGAAAAGTACGAACTGTGGTAACGCCTGTATCCATGAAATGGTTCAGTGAGGCAGGTGCAGATGTCTTCTATGAAGTAGTCTTCCTTGGTGGTAGTTCACGTTGTTGATTCTGAAAAGAACGATTTTTAATACAATAGATGTTTATATGATATATTAGACTTAAATATTAGTTAAAAAACATCGGTTCAATATACATTTCAGAAACTTCCTCATGTATGTAGGCGTTTGATCTAATTACACTCTTTCATGACTGGAAGGAGCTCACACTGATAAAAAACAATAAAACAACAGAAAATGTCTTCTGCACGTAAGCGGTATTAATATTTTGATTACCTCATATATGTGAAAATCAAACTTGATAAATAGCTCTACCATATATAAATATCAAGTTTTATGTGAATTGGCGAAGCCACACAGGCACTGAAGAATTATTGCTGGACGAAGATTGTTGAGAGAGCTGGTTGGTAGTTGGGCGTAAACATCAATATATTATAATGTCGTTGGACGCTAAATAGCCATTTCTTAGACGTATAGCAGTGTTTTTTATGACATCAACCTCTATAAATCATCAGTGAATTTTAATCAAAATAGTTAGAGCGATTTCTTAATAAATTCACAATTTATTAAAGCAACAAGAGTCCCGACTTGTTTCGACTTACGATAAACTCGGACTTATGACATTAATACATTGATATCTCGAAATACACCGCTCCACCATCTCTTCTTGTAAATCACCTCTCCTCTAACATTAACAAATGTAGTCAAACTGAAGTAATTTTTTTTACTGAAAAGGCATTTGATAGTGTCGATTATGGATTCGTATTATGTAAGCTTCGATCCTATGGAATCGATTTAGGTGTGTTCAGACAGTCTTATCTACAAAATCGAACACAGAAAGTTGTCGTCGATGGTTTAACTCTCCATTAATCGAGATATCATCAGGTGTTCCTCAAGGATCAATTCTGGGTCCCTTCTTGTTTAACGTTTTCATTAACGATCTGTCGCAATCCATCACTTTCACAAGTTTGCTATACGCCGACGACTTTAAAATTCTTAATAAGGTTGACAGTTTGGAATATTGTGTACGACTCCGGGGTGAAATTGATAAGTTTTCCTATGGTGTCAAACATGGAAATTATTCCCCAATATTCAGAAATGTAATCTCTTTTTCAATGAAGAAAAAATGAGCCTGTACCCTTAAGCCATAGATGATGTTCTACTCGAGAGGGTCCAAACTATTAACGACTTAGGTATAACTATGGAGACCAAACTAAATTTTAGTGTACACATCCGGTCCACTTGCTCAAGAGCATTCAGAATCCTGGGTTTTATTAAACGGAATTCCATAAAACATTTCTCCCTCCCCACCATTATTAGCTCATACTGCGCACTAGTGAGACCAGTGCTGGAATACGTAAGTGTTGTTTGGAATCCCGCCCAAAATGTCACTGTAGATGCCATTGAAAAATTGCAAAGGCGTTTCATTAAATGGCTATGCTACAAAGCTAATATAATTTATAGGAAAGAAGAATACCTTTCCTTTTGTAAGGACTTCAAACTTAGCCCCTTGTGTAATAGGCGAATGATCTCGGATATTATTTACCTACGAAATATTGTGAACGGAGTCATTGACTCCCAAGAACTAGTGGCACTAATTGGCCTCAACTCCCCCTTCGTAGATCCCGTCACACGCCACTTATTCACGGGCCATCCTCCAGAGTGAATGTCTACAAACATTCACCTATTCCCAGAGTAATTCGGACATACAAGGAGGCAAATGCCGAAAGCAGTACTATGGACATATATGAAGACTCCCTGCGCTCCGAAGCTACTTTCTTGTGCGTATTTTCGGCCGATATTTAGTTGGTCGATACGACTAGTCCGCATTGTAAGTTGTAATTTATTAATTGTTTTAAGTCTTAAAAT
Source organism: Uropetala carovei (assembly GCA_036926305.1). Taxonomy (NCBI): domain Eukaryota; kingdom Metazoa; phylum Arthropoda; class Insecta; order Odonata; family Petaluridae; genus Uropetala; species Uropetala carovei. The sequence goes on from JAXCHB010000100.1 coordinate 1,351,237, forward strand.
GTTTATTATACGCTATATAACACTCACTTGTTCATAAACTAATAAGTTACAGCCTAAATACGGCTTGGTACATATTCTTTCCAAGGTCCTGGAACGTATCTCAATTTATAACATGTAAGTCTATGGACAATTGATTTTCGATTTGCGATAATTCGCCTTACGATGCGATTTTTAGATACGCATTGGAGTCGTAAGTCGGGGACGGCCTGTACCCCTCATTTTACATTATATCGTTCACATCTTCATAACTTCTATTCTGGATAAAAGGATGCGTAAATACGATACATAATTCGATTTTGTAGAGCCATTCTAGAGCCAGGCACAGACATGAGCGTAACAAAAACCTCTTTTACTTGACTCAAGGACACCTAAAACATATATTTCCGTCAAAATCTCGAAGTCGACTTTTATCGCGATTATAATATGTACTTTCTTTATATTCTACGCATATGATAAAGTAAAAATAAATCACCTCTTTCCGAAAATATAACAACTATTATGGCTTTCCGTCATTGATATCACTGATTTTATTGCAAAAATAAAATAAAAAAGTAAAGCCAAATCAGATGAGAAAAGAATAACCCCATAACGTACATATGCTTAGAGAAAGCGAAGGCGTGGTGAAGTAAGCGTTGTGCACATCGTACTTAAAGACCAACTTAAAGTTGTTTTTCCCAATCAACTCTCCCCAAACAAAACCTCCGTGTAAAATTACAGACAAAATGCATTTCTTCTTGTCACTAAAATTGTGTTTATTATATTTATCAGATATTTTTGCAGTAATCGCATTAAATTTATAACATAGAATGAGAGAGTTAATATGGTTCTTATCATCCAATCCACTTGGTTATTGATTATTTCAAAATATCCGAACTTATTTCGATATTTTCTTGATCAGACATGTAACTGGCATTTAGACAAGAATTTTTCTTAAGTATGGAATCAAACTGATATGTATTACTCCAGCAGCCATTAAAAAACAGAAAACCAGAGGCCGTTCTGACTCCAAAACGGTCGTTTTGAGAGGTAGTTTACCGATTGTATATTTAATAAAACTATTAGCATCGGTTAATTATATTAGCGTTGAGAATAGCTACTTTGTAAAAATTCTGAGAGAATTGGATTCTAGTATAAGTGAATCACGAACGGTGATTGCTTTGAAATCAAAATGCGTTTCTGTATTGCTATAAATTATCATAAATAAGGAGAATAGTTTACGCAAAGAATCTGTAACAGTTAGGTGTTAATAATTAAATCAAACAACCACTATTTACGTCATCCAACGAGTTCGTGATTATCTATTTAAATTCCTTTAATTTAGTATTGAATTGTACCTGCCTTACGGTATTAAGTGGGTTGGAACAAATTAATCCTTGAAAAACTTGAATAAATGGGCATCACTGATTTTGGTGCTTAGTGCTACTTGAATTGAATTAATTCTGAAAACTATTACAGATTTCAATGACATCGTATTTAGCTCAATCTTATTTTTGGCGTAAATGATTATATAGAACAAGAAAGACATTGAATTCACATTAGATTAGAGTTCAATCGAAGAATCATAATAATGAATTTTATTCGTTCGTAAAACCCTTTATTTTTACCTGAGTGAATTAATAGCTGCGTATAAAATAAGAAGTCCAAAAAAGTTAAGTTTACCCATGAAGATGGATAAAATTAGCGCGATTTTTCTCCTATTATTAAAGTCAGTAATATTTTGTGTTATATTTCGCTATGAAGATTTCTCCCATTAACCTGATACAATTATGAACTGAGAATAATTTGGAATTTGAGCGCCTTTTGTTTTAGTAAATTTAGCTTTTCTTATTTATTATGTGGTTATACCACCACACATTCGGTCACTGGAGCCTCAAAGTGAAACTAAAGCGCATTTTTTAAACGCGCTAAAAACATTCACGTCAAAATTAAAATTTTTTATTGCAATAAAATTTCTTTAACACATGGTTCCTAGCTAGTATTCTGTTATACGGCACTTTTCAACACCAAACACGTTTTTGCGTACCCTTGTATAAGGACCCAGCAATTATTCGAGAATTCCATAAGTTTCAAGGAATCTTACTTTTCTTGAGGCTGCTTTCCTAATACTACAGCGGCCTGAAAGATGTGATGGTATCGTGAGATGAAGCTGGACTATCCTTATAATTCAAAATTGATATATAGCATATTTATCGGGCACCATGATGGCAAAAAAGTGGCCCGATTGTTGTCGTGCATAGAGTAAAAGTTTGCGTTATTATGATTATCATTTTCATATTTGCGTAATATTTAAAACAAACAAATATCTTATTTGTTCAAAATATTATGAACTGCTGATTCTCATTTCACAGCTTGTGATAAAAAACTTTAAAGTTCAAATATCATAAATAAAAATCGAATACTCACCGCAGTAGATGGCTTACAAGGATTATATTCAAGAATGGACTTTTGTAATAACGGTAATAGCGATGTAACAATGACAACGGCCTTAGAGGAAATGATGAAAAATAAAAAGATATGGAGCCGTTAGGTATTCTGAAGCATTTGGCTTTTATTGAGTGATAATTAAAAGAGGTAAATATTTAAAGCAAACACATTCCATTCTGTTTAACACTTTCCAATATTACGTTCCCCTTGGTTCAAAGTCAAGCAACCAATTCCGTTATGAGAATATATTTGGGTACCAGAGGACGTTCTCGCAATTATACTTCTAAGATGTTATTTTAATTCTTATAAAAACTAACCATAAATATCTAATATTATCTAATATTATCAAAATAAAATTATTATTTGCCAAATTCATGAAATACTGAGTTTATCCTTTTATAATTTTACTTTAACTGTTTATAACGATTTCCTAGAGTGTTATAATAAAATTCACGACACGTTAATATTCCTTAATGTGGTGGATAATATTTTATTTATAATGCAATGCACAAGTACATACAAGAATTATGACAAATTGGAACAATTTAACCTAAATTCCATTATGTTCTATTCAGATAAATGTATGCCAAAGTAACAAACCGAATGAATTTCTATACTTGTTATTTAGTAATTTACGAGTATATTTAATCGTTCGTTGAACGATATTTTCAATCTATAGGAAATAAAAGTGAAAGGGCGTAGTCATGTACTTCTCTATGTTAAAATATTCTGGAAAAGTAATGAACAACATCTTCAATGTTGCATTCTTAATCAATCTAATTAGCAGAATAACTATGGGTAAATATTCGTTCATTGAGGTTATTTCCTCCTGCGCTAATATTAGTGAATAGAGAATTATTATAATTCTATATTGTCATGAAAATAAAATTTGAGGAATTTTATCACTAGTACACTCTTTTTGAATAATATAAAAATAAAGAAACCGTAAACAGAGGACACCAAAATTGGCGCGCCCACATGGAATGTGGGGGCGTAGCAGAACTGACATCTATTAGCTGTCCTCGGCGCGCCACAGAGTTGGAGTGTAAAGCGCATAGGGGCGGAGCTCCTAGCATTTGATAATTAGTCGCTAACTTTTACTTGGTCGCTGACTTTTTTTTTGCTTTTTCATTCAGGTAACATATAGATAAAAAACCCAACTTCGATATTTTGACGGAAATTCACGGTTTAGGTTTCACCGAGTCCAAAAATGTGGTTTTCGCCATGCCGTCTGCACGTGCGCGTCTCTAGAGCCTGAGCGGCTCAACTAAATCGTATGAAATTTCGTATTTAGGCCTTCTATTACCCAGAATGAAAACCATGAAGATATGAACGATATAGCGCAACAATGAAGCGTATTTACTCTTGTTTATTTTTACAAATTGTTCAACTATTCAAAAACAGCTCTAACGATTTTGATTAAAATTTACTCAGCTATAGATAATAGAGTCATAAACAATACTATATAAGCAATATTTCTCAAAAATTGACTATATAACGTATAGAAATAGTATAATACTATCCCGGCAACCACCCAGTTCTATCAACAGACTTCGTCCAGTAATAATCGTCCACAATACCTGTGTAGTTTCGCCAATCTATATAATATTTTATAATGATGTACATATAAGTATTTATCAAGTTTGATTTTAAGATATATTTTGTGTGTGTGACAGACTGAGTCGCGTCAAAAAGGGTGAAAATAAAATTTTCTTAAACTTATTAATTTAGCATTGTTAAAGTAGTAAAAAATAACCATATTAAGGGTAAATAAACGAAAAAAATGCTATAAAATATCTTTCAGAACACTGTTGAAAAATTATGAACACCCTGCAAATTATCACAAAAGAGTGTGGCAGGAAATCCTGAATTATCGCTGTAACTCAAGTAATAGCTAAACAATTTTGTCCACATCGTTAACTTTAACTTAGTTTTCCGGTTGTTTCAAAGTTATACATAGCATTCCTTTCCTTTTTAGGAAATGCTGTGATTTAGGAAGTTAGTTTTCTTTTTAACATTTTAATTAACTCATCTCTTACTAAATTCAGAATAAAAACTGCGGAATTGTCAATATCAAAACAATTGAAACATTTACTTTCACCGAGGCATCCCACATAACTTTAATCTCCAAGTTAAACATCAGTACAGCTTGTATATTTTTTTCGTTTTCATTGGCTAAATATTACTTTTTTAATATTTGGATTGATTTTAATATATCAACTTAATTACAGGCAACATTCTCCTTTATATCTTTTGCCCTTTTTGAGTTCGTGTTTAAGCTTTCGACCTTTTTAACGTCCAACTTTGACAGGCAGGGACAAGTACTTAGAAAAAGAAATAATAAATACAAATTCAACTAAATACATTTTTAAATGTTTAGTCATTTTCCGTCAGCTATATATTCATGAGTACATTCTAGGTAATGTTTTACCAATTAAATTTCCAAAAGGTCATAATTTCCTCCTCAATTAACCCGAACGTTTGTGATATCTTTTCCTTAGCATTATGAAAATCTGGAAGATTAAGAAATTTTTACAAACTGTATAGCTTCATTCATTGGTATTATATTGTACAATTAATATTAGCTACGCCATATACCGGAACAATTAGATGCAAATACCATAAAAAGTATCATTATGTAACGGAATTAAATATTGATTAATCCATGCAAAATAATAACCTAAAAATAGGAGAAAGCTGGAATAGGCGGAGAAATTGCCATGTAATGCTCAAATAGTGGTTATCAGCTTACAATTAGATTTCTGTTATTGCAACACCAATGAAAGCAACAGGTCGATTCGTTCTATAGTTTAAAATCTCATCTTAATATGAGAAATAGAAAATTTTGCAAAACACTTTGTGTCGAAACATAATTTTCAATATAGAAACTTCTACTAAAAGGAAAGGCGTGCTATAAACAATTTTCTTTTTTCATGGAAGTAAAGCGATGAATGCCGAGGATTATTTGTCTTCTTTTTTCAAGAATCTAAGTTCCATATCAGAGTCCAAACTTTAAATGAAGTTTATATAACCGTTCTATATTTTTATAAACAGTAGTAGAGCTGATTAAAGTTGCACAAGAATTCTAAGCCGAATTTGGTGTCAAAAACCATACCTTGATGAATTCTGGTTCTAATAAACGCTAAGGAATTTGCTACGTGAAGAGGATTCAGAAGTTTTAATTTTTTACAGCATTTCGAGGTGATTAAATGCATAGCAGAAATAACCTTTGCTTAAAATACAATAAAATGAAGTTTTTGGAAAACTGCATTATTAAATAAAAATTTTAGTAAGTCATAGCTAAAATTATACTTCTCATTTAAAGATCCGCCAGTAGTTCGCTTATCCTTTATCCAGTCGTTTCTTTTGTTCACTTTCATCAAACTCTAACCGGTAAAACGTAAAGCTTGTGCTGGACTTTTGCCATTATAATCCTTCTCCACACTTTCCTTATTTTAAATCGTCCACGTTTTTTGCCTCTACCCACCCCCTTGTCCATAACCATAAAATAAATTTTCTTTCTACCATTACATGCATCCACTTATTATCCTATCAGAAAATTGTACCTAATCTCTCCTTGGGCTTGCCATTTTCAATCTATTTATCACTATCAATTCCTTCACTAACTTCCACTAGACAATAAAATAGTACTATGTTTTATCTTCTCTTCCCTCATAAGCCAAAAGTCAAAGGTGAATTTTTTAACATGATTTGATAAATCAATACGTTAACTTCTGAGATTTTTAGCATATTCTATGCTATCATTTTCATATAAATAGAGTTTTCCCGCCGGAGTTGAAACACTTTCCCTCGGTTTCTATTCAGTCATAACCAGTGCTGCAGTCGTAAAAAAAAGCAGAGGGTATACTGTATACTAAGGTAAAACTTTGAGGGAGGGTTCTTAACCGGTTTTTAGAGCAAATTACACGATAGTACTGTTGTTACGATGCCAGGAGAAAACTTATGAGTGGTTTTTTTCAATCAACCTGTATAATTCTTCATAAGGCGTGGATATACGCTATTTGTTCGACAAAGCAGAGCGTATACCGTTTACACTCGAAAAAAGCAGAGGGTATACGGCGTATACCACCGTATACCCTCCACTACAGCACTGGTCATAACCTTAGATTTTTTACACCCATCAATGTAACGGCAATATTCTTCCGTCTTTTGAACTGTTTCCTTTGCGTATACCACGAGATGAAATCTAAACGCACACAATCAGGTTTTGCATACATAGGGAGGACAGATAAGGATAACTCAGTCTAGGAACTTCCTACAGCTACACGGTCCAGAGAAGAAAGTTTAAAATTTCTCCAAATGATTTTTGTTTGTTCAAATTATTAAGTTAAATTCAATCAGTTCACTGGTTTTTTGCAAAACAAAAATAAACGAATGCACCAAAACACCAGTCTCCCCTTGCATCCTAAGAAATACGCCATGCGAGGCTTTTTACATTCTGCCAAAGAAACGAAGAATTATTGCGCTTGATTAATCTCAAATAAACAAGGAGCGCTCTGTGGCTATCAAATTATTGAGTAATACGAATGGGCTTTGTTGCTCAAAAACTGCAACTCTCAACCTTTGAAGCAAAGAATTTAAGAGGTTAGGAGAATTGTGACCCAGGAACGGTTAAGGCCTGCGAATGATCAATGTAAAGTAAAAGGGTGTAGTACTGATTTTCAAGGAATTTCCGTTCGCTCATCGCTTCGATAAACTTAAATAATAAGTTAATTGATAATCAGAAAGCTGTCTACCTTTTATTTGATTTTTGTTAAACAATTAAAGGAACTCAATTCAAATTTTAAGCTACCGATACTGAATATACGACTGGGCATCAGCTAACTGTGGGAATTTTATGTACGGAGCCACATTTTTCATCCACCCGTTATATTGCTGTTAAATCATCATTTACACTCTTTATTCTAAAAAGACACATGTTAGATAATCTTAATATAATTCCGACACATTGGGTCTCACGACGTTAATATTAATTAGCTTCTTCTGAAAATCCATCGCAGAAATTAATCTTTAATATGCTTGGAAAAACATGATCAGTACATGGCGATATTATAACAGTAAAAGGAGCACGCACACTTTTCGCTAAATATCAGATAAAGTTGATCTCGGCTATCAACTTTTATTTTTCAATCGAATTTAAATTAATAGACAATTTTTCTGGAACAATAACTTCCCAAGCAACGGCGATATGTCGTTAAATTTTAATAGTAAAACAAGTATTTGCCTGAAATAATCCAAGTACATTCCGAAGTTAATATAAAAAATTACCCGTATATATAAAGACAATTCAGGAGTGAAGCAAGGGTTCTGGAGAGAGCAACAATCACGGCCTCGGAGGGCCTTTACCAAACAAGATGAGGTCCATCCTGACCGTACTAAACCCGTCCGAATCTCCAACAACGCCAGAAGTCGTGAAATTTTGATCGAGAATTCCTCGCTGTATGCCTGGGACTTCACTCCGCGCATACTCGAGCATTCCCCGACTTCACCCCCTTCCCCCCCTAATCCCCCCTTCCCCTTTCCCCCCTCCACCAACATCCGCCCCTTCCCCTTTTATTCTACACAAAGTGCACTCGTGCAATTTAGTTGGCTCTCGGAGATGCTCTAGACAGACGGCGTTTGAGAGGGAAGCCAGTACTCCGTTTGAAAACTCGAGGTGAGGGCTGGAAACGCTTCACGTTCGCCCCTCCCCCTCCTCCCATCCCTTACCCCCCCCTTCCATCTTTCCATCCAAATGCTCCGGGTTCTCCTCCCGTCGATTCCCTTCTCTTCCTCTGGCACGTCCCTCCCTATCCCCCTCACACCACTTCGGGAAAACCCGTTCTTTTTTTTATTTTGCGTCCCGGTGCGAAACGATCCTCCCCCTACCTACTCCTCCCCCGCCCCTCTGCCCCCCCCCCCCTCACACCAACGCCGCCGCGTGTGAAGCACTTGCATCACTTGCGACGCGTGAAGAGTGAAGGGGAAGAATCCCGTCGCGATTCGCAAAAGAACAGTGAGAGAGAGAGAGAGAGAAACAGAGAGAGTGTGCGCCGGGAAAGAGATCACTTTCCATCGCGGCACCGCTCGCTTTGCGCGCTCTGTCATTTTTTTTTTCACCAGCCCCGAGCCGTTTTACTTTTTTCGCGGGTTGGAAGGGGGAATGGCGGGGAAGAGGAGTCGGGGAGAGGAAAGAAAGAGGGAAGGTTTTGTGTGTTGCATTCATTTTGGGTTCCCTTATTCGCGCCATCGATGTGGCTCTTTGTCCTTACAACGGCACCACTCCCGCGAGTCGGGCGGGAAGTGACGAAGAGAGGAAGAGAGAGAGAAAGGTAGAGAGAGAGAGAAAGGTAGAGAGAGAGAAAGGTAGAGAGAGAGAAAGGAAGAGAGAGAGAAAGGTACAGAGAGAAAGAAAGGGAGGACAAGAGAGTGGAGGTGACAAACAGAGCTGCGTTGAGTAAACAGCCCGCGGGTTGGAAGCAAATGGAAGGAAGAGTAGGAAGAGGTCGTTTGAAGAGAGGCGTCGTCTCTTTCTCTCTCCCCCCACCACCTACTTTCTTTCCGAACTAACGCCGACTGCAGAGATTCCGTGATCCCTTACTCTTCCCGACGGTTTGGGCAATTTGCATACCGCATTGGAGGGGATTCTTCGGAGCTTCGAACCGACTCGGCTTTCTGCCAAATTGAGTGAAATTAATTGCCTGGGATATCCCCCAATTTGCTATCATTGTCACTAGGGATGAAGGTCGAGAAGGATTTTACCTCAGTTTAATTATTAAAAGAATATAATAACGCCGACCTTTGACCCTTTTGTATATGACGAGAATCGTGTAACAATATCACATTGCCATAAAGTCATACATTTTTTCTGTTTCCTGTATTTGAACTACCTACCTATTAAAAATACGAAACTAATAAAGCTCTTTAAATACACAATATATGCATTGAATGGTATTTAAAATGTATATTAAATTATGGAGCATTTTTTAACTTTTCATAATATTGGATAAAAATGAGTTCATCATTGTTTTTAATTCATATATCAGTAGGCAATGTATCTAAAATTTAAATAATACAAAATTATTATAATCGTGCATGCTGAGATCGAACAGAACCTTTTGTTAGCATTCCGGTATTTACCCTTTAAGAATAATAACTTGAGGATATTATTTCCGTTAATGTCTTATCTTAAATCAATTTTTAAAATCTAAATTAATTCATACTTGGAAAGCTTCCTCAGCGTCTATATTTTAATTCGTTAAGATTTTTGTTGCTCATGGAATCGAATTGCTTTGTATTGGCGCAAAATATTTTTCGAGTAAAAATTGAAACATTTTAAAATTAAAATAATTCTTAATAAACTCAAAATTATCAATCTTTTGTTTTTGTGAAGTAAGAGCGATACTGACTTTCGTCCACGAAATAACTCCGCAATTGACGGAAAAAAAAACAAAAAGTTTTTACTCTATAATAAATCGCTATTCAATTATTACGCAGGAAAAGAATGCAACAAACTAAAAATCACCAATTGCGTTAAAACTTCAAACTCCTATGGAATGAGCAAACGGCAACTACTGACAGGTTCGATATCCGCAAACATCGTTCAAAAGTTCCATTACCATATCCTCATTTCTATCAAACATTCAACTTTCCTGATTCCTCTTTAAAACCGATTCTGTGATAATAGAAGGTAGCGTTACGTTAAACCTTTGAAGTCTCTTGTCCCACGTTCGCTTTCCAAGCACTCGCTTCTCCTTCATAAGGAAAAAGGAAGACGGGCGGCCTCACTCGTGCTCTCACACACATATACACAATCTCACTGGTCTACGGACTTGGGTGTCTAAACTTAGCCCCCAGCGCACATCCACTCACCTTTCCCAACACATAAACACACGGGGTGCCATTCTGTTGCAAGGCCCGCATTACACGCGCTCTTCCCCACCCCTCGTGAACTTCCCTCTCGCTCCCTCCCCTCATCTTCCCGATGGCACTTTCCCACCTCCCTCACCCCATTTTCCTCTCTTCCTTCACTCCTCAACCTACTCACTCTCTCCTAGACAGATATCCTTTTGCCACGTGGAGTAGATATGTTTTGAAAGCGAGGCAAGAATGGAGGCAGAAAGGGTGGCGGAGGAGTGAGCCGAGAGATAGGGATTGATAAGTAGGAGAGAATGGCCGCCCGGAGGGAAAAGGGCTTGAGGACATGGAGCTCCGACGGAGGGGAAAAAAGAAGACAATTGAGGATTATTGGAAGAGGCAAGTGCTCATAAAATGTTTCTGTGGTAAGAGGGATGGCCAATTTCAAATATAGGAGATTAAAATGAAGTTGGGAAGGAAGGAAGAGAGAAGGAAAGGCATGTTGAAATGAAAAGAAAGGGACCTAGACTGAGCTGGAAAGCGAGGAGGAAATATGTAATGCAGACGGCTGGGAAAGCAATTGAACAACGAAGACGAGTTAAATATGTACTACAATGTTAATTCTTGAGTAATATTAAGAAATTTCCCTATAAAATTACTGACAACATTTAATTAAATCTTAGTTTTAAATTACATCATTATTTTAAAGTGACTATGAAAATAAAGAAAACAATATTTCGAGAGTAATGTAACATGCAAATTATTTTATCTGATGTAGAACACCAATTAATTAATCACTCGCTTCAATTCGCTTCTCTCTAAATTATTGCCGACAAGAATGACTTAAGTAACTGCAAATGCATGAGATAATTTGAATTTTTTACTTGTTTATAAAGATCAATATCGCACAGATTTTCTCGTGACGCGTAATGAATAGACATGGCAGGTGAATTTGTAACGCGCTTGCGAGAAAATTATAATATTACTACGGGGCAAGCCCCCTGCTCGCTGGCACTCGCCAACCCCCCCCCATTTTCTCGCTGTTTCTTCGTTCCCTTGTGGATTTAGATTAGCTTATTGGGAATATGTTTTGAATATGAGTTTAATAAATATATTTTATAAAGGATGTATGTTTGGCTTTTAATAACAAATTAAGAAAATTAGTTGAATAACTCGATAAAAAATAAACTTAGAGGGCTGAAATTACCGGAGATAAAATATGGCTGAGGTATAGAGCGTTAAAGAGAGAGAGAGAGAGAAAAGCCAGAAAAAGGATTTTAGTAATATAGATAAAAAATATAAATAACATGAATACCTCGTTCGGTTTATTTGCATTAAATTCATATCTTCGGTCATTTGGAGCAAGTTTTAATCATATTTTCGATCTTTAAGCCTTTATTTAATTGCATATGCACTGAAATTATCGGAGACAACAATACCCGTAACCATATAATCTTAGTATTGAAATGTTAAAAAAATTACAAAATCTCGAATATAAATTCAAAATATGAGAGAATACGCATGAGACTGAGTATTGGAGGATAAGAATCCTCATTCATTTTGGCGTGTTTTAGTGTAAATTTCGTATAGATAACTTCATTTTAAGATATTTTAAAAAGTTAAAGAATGAAAGCCTTCAAACTAAACTGTGATATTTACGTGTTATCTAATGGGAAACGACATTCATCCTGTGAGGGTCAAACCCGTGACCTCATTCATAATGTTTTTAGTTATAACGTAGAGATTCATTAAAACTGAAATCCTGAGAAATTTCAGACACCTCAGTAAATTTTTAACCGAGTTATTCGCAAAATTAGAGCGTTACGCAGCATGATGATGAACATTACGATTTTATAATATAGAGAGATGATAAAAATATAGCGAATATTTTCTTATTATAGTTCGCTAGCATTCAGCGTACTATTGTAAAAAAATAAAAACTCTACATTATTTTAGACTAAAGTGTGCGATAAAACTCAATTGTACATATCTTTCGTTAGTGCGAGGCAGCATACAACTCCATGTGCTCGGAGATGTAAAATACTGAAGATTTATTAGTACTCCCGCTCGCCAACCCCCCTTTGCTCGCTTCGCTCGCAGTCACTTCGTTTCTAACAAAAATAATAAATTTAAAATAAAATTAAGTTAACACTTCATTATAAACTATAGTATTAATTATGTTATTTTCTGGTTTATTAGCACTTCCAGTTATTTGTACTTTCACACCCTGACGTGACTTTGCTCTGGATATAGCTAAATAAAGTTGGCCATGTCCAAAAATTGGTCTATGTTGGTTTACATATGTAATGAAAACCATGAAGAAAGATATTAAGCATATATGTTCCTTGACATTTCCAGGCGTAACACGTTATGGTAGTTTCCAGTCTACTTTAAAGAGTAAATCCTTTATCGTAGAAATCAGTCAAGCAATTGACAATGAACTAATCCGAAAAATAAGGTAAAACGGATATCAAGGATGTAAACAAATATTGTCATTACTATTAAATGAATTTTCATTATTGATCTTTCAAAATATCGCCCCTGCTCACAACGTTCAACTACCTACATTTCATTCGATATAGAGAGATTAACATTTTGCAATGAATATATTTAGATCAAAAAGTACTTCACACAAAATTTAGTGTGCACTTACTTACTTTCCCTTGCCCGTAGCTCTCTGAAATGTTGACTTTAATGAAGAAACCCTTGAAAAGTCAATGTATACTTGTCCATGATTAAACATTGATTCTGATAAATGTAAATCAGTTACGTAGGCCTATTTGCGTTAATAAACATTAAAAATGTAGAATATATACATATATATATATATATATATATATATAAATTTTGCCTCTCTTGTTCAGAGTGTCAAATTGTTAAACGAAACCATGGCATTGCAAAATGTATAACTAAACAAGATTTGTGTTTTTAAAATTATTTGCGATGTAGGTTCATAATTTAAAATAAAATTGTTGGATTGCAAAAACATTGTGGAAATAGCATATTGAAGATAAATGATGATGATTATCCTCAACCTCGTTAATCTATGACTTTTCGAAATGAGACAAATTAAGGATTGCATATAACCTCTAAAAATGATAACGGGGTTGAAAATATTTTCCATAGCTGTCGTGAAAAAATCTCATATAAGCGCTCATTGTTTACTCAAAAAAATATTTTAAAGACCCTAATGACGATCATATTGCAGCTCAACTAGAAACATTTAAATTACACGATAATACTGTATGTGATATTCTAAAAAATTGAATAATTAAATAAGCAAATTACCAAAATTGCCAGTTGGTAAAAAATTTTCAAGGAAAAACAAAATGATCGAATTTAAAAGTCGACCAAACTTTACCACTGTAAAATATGACGAATAGTATAACTTTAAATAAAAAGAAATTGAAGTATTTATATGGGAAAATAGATTTAAAGTAGTCTACATCACAATTTAAGTCAATAGCAATACATAAAACTTCAGAAAACATATGACAAAAATTATGAAAAAATTTGGAGTGTGAAGAATAAGTTATATAGGCACGGGAAATATGAAGCAGCCAATCCGTAAAGAAAGGATCAAAATGCCATACGAAATGTGGAAAGAGTAAGATTAGACTTATTGTTAGTCTCAGTTTAAAGTCTTATTCTCGTAGAAAAACAATGTTTCCTTTAAACGCCTTGAGTGGAAATGCCAACGAGATAATATTACAGATAAAAATACTCAAAATACATCAACTATTCACGTTTGTCCAAACATAAATTTGTTCGGTGCCTACACAATTTTATTTTGGAACGTTTTTTAAAAGAAGAAAATTGCCTTATTTGAATTTTAAGATCGACCTTTGCCAAAATACTAAGAGTAGATATATATCCTTCATCTAATTTTTAGCAAACCCAAAAAACTAAAATGCCTCTCCCTGACTTGCAAAAAATCAATATTAAGATATATTTATTCTCCGTTAAAAGAATACGGGTTATCTAGGCGTCAAAATATTTATCTCTTTTTCAGTTACAGGCAGAGAGATTTCTAACTTACTCGATTGAGGGGAAGAGGGAAAAGGAGGAGAAGTGCACCAGTCCGAAGTCTGAATATAAAAAGGGTGCGAGGCGATAACATGGCACGGGGTGTGAAGTGAGAACACGGGAGGGAATGAAAGGACGAGGGCAGTGCGGATGTTTGGGGCAAAGTGCGCGCGGGGGAGAACACAAGAGAGGGCGAGGATGGAGAGTGTGAGGTCGCAGGGAGAGAAAGGGGAAGTGAGGTACGAAAGGCGGAGAGAGAGAGAGAGAAAGGAGGGAAGGAGAGAGGGAGGTAGGGAGGTGAAGAGGAGAGAGAGGGAGAGGGGGGGAAGAGGAGAGAGAGCGAGAAAGGGAGAAGAGGAAGAATGATGAGGGGGGAGAGGGAGGGAAAGGGAGAGAGGGAGGAAGGTGCATGAAGAAGGGGTGGTGAGTTTTTGCAGCACGGGTAGATCGATCGTGTCTGGCTCGTGGACGCAGGGAAGAAGGAAAGCAGGGGAGGGATAGGAGAGGAGAGATAGATGGAGGAGGGAGGAAAGCAGGTGGAGAGGGAAGTGAAAGAGAGAGAAATAGACGTCGGGCGGTGGTGGAGAGGGAAAGTAGTGACGGAATGGAGGAAGGGAAAAGACGGATGGATGGAGGGAGGGAGGTAGATGAGTAAAGAGGTCTGTAAGGAGAGGGAGTGAGAGTATATGGGTAGGAAGAGAATTCGAAGAGGGAAGGAGATGTGGGAGAGAGAGAGAGGGGGGGGAAGTGGATGGATGGGGGAAGTGAAGGTAGTGGGTCGAAAAAACGTGAGTAAAAACAAAAGCGGAGATTAAGGGTGGGATAAAGAAGGGTCGTGAAGTCAGGGTACACGTATTTCTCAATGCAAAGAGAAAGTGAAGGAGAAGAGTACTCGTTAAATTAGTCCTTGAGAGCAGTCATTGGATTTTAAACGTAATAGTTAGAAAAACTTTGGCATTTTGAATAAAAGTATTAAGGCATCCTTGAAGTTGAAAAATTTTCTGGATGAATGTCATAAACGACATCGCGTTAATACCCAAAAAATCAGCGACAGCTTATTCGACATACGTGTATATCACCTTTATCCTCACGGCCCATTTCCATAATGCGTTCTCCCGTAAAAAAAAATTAGACTTACATTCACCGTGACTATAATTCGTGAAAGGTAAGGTAATTATATTCCAAGTTTCATTAAATGCATGAACGGTGGTGGAGTGTTTGGAGTGCTGGCCTTCTACTGCTCTGAGTTCTAACTCCCCCTCCCCATTACGTCCCCGAATTGTGTTGTGACGAGTGCACGATTGCAGCGCTGAGTCCTTCAAAAGGCACCTAAAGTCCGTGTAATCCCTCGGAGCGGTCTTTGAGAGTAGGCTAATGCAGCTGGAAGCATGTTTCTCTCTTTCTTTCGTACGAATGAATGAGCGCACGTGTAAAGTGAATGTCATTTCTCCCTGATCGTAGTGGTGGGGATTAGACCGATAGTACCATCTCTCGTAAAATATGGTTTAATCACGAGGCAGAAACGGGACATTTCGCTGAATTAGAACAATGTGTTCCATTCCCAAATATGACTTCAATGAAATCTAGTTAAGAGAGTTATATTTCTCATTACTGATTGTTTTTAAAAAATTTCGTATTAAAGTCGATATTTTAATATAGTAACAGAATAACATAAATGAAGATAACACAAATATAGGTATACGTTCGATGTTAAACTTTTTCTGTGAATGAATCGAAATGAAATACTTGCAGGAATGTCAGGTACTGATGAAAAAAACCTTTCTGGCATTTATAAACTTTTCTCTTTCTCTTACATAAAATGTTGTATAGCTAATTAAGCTAATCAATCACGCAATAATCCGAAATGGGGTCTTCTATATTTGATGTGCAGTCACGTTTTTTATTTAAGTAAAATATTTCCAATTAACCCATTTTCGTGTTTATTTAACCATCTTTTGTAAATTGGACGTAATTAATTATTAATTATGCCATTTTTCCAATTTTTAATATTTATTATGTAATCTTCATATTACAAAAATAAAAAATATTCGTAATCACTCCAAAAGTTTCCGTGACAGAAATATAGAATTCTATCAAAACTAAATAAGCTGCTTCCCAAGGATGTTTATCTTAAAACAAAATCCTTAAGTTTGGTTTTGTAATAGACATTGGTAGCTTATTAAAACTTTACCTAGAAAGTAGTGGAAGCTCCATTAACGAAAATTAACAGTATATGTTGCTCTAATTAAACTTTATTAACATCCAATTATATGGCAACCATAGGCACTTTGAATATCAGATCGACTTAGTTATTATACCAATCTTCGGAATGAAAAATTATCAAGCGATCAATTAAAAAATCAGTTTTTTGTGACAGTTTTCAATTGGCCGTAGATTTTAATATTGGATGACGAAAGTAAAATAGTTTATGTGCATGTGAATGAACGAAGAACCATTGATGTAACAAATGGTAGTCCCAAGAAACTATTTATCTTATTAGTCAATCAAAATATATTTATAAACAAACATAAAACAATATCATCAAGATCCATACAAAATATTGAATTGTTAGAAGACGTTATCAAGCTAAGGAGAATTTTATGCATCGCATGTAATCCTTTATGAGTAAGCAAAGAAAAAGTACAAAAACATGACGGGATATTAATTCTGCAAAAATTAAACTACTGAATGTCAAATTTGAACATTTACTTATATTGAAGTCGGTATTACCGATTCGTAGTATATTTCACCTTATTCATTTGACTCCAACTTCTGTAATTTTATTAATTACTTTCTTAAGAATATGAGCAAATAATTCGAATAAATTTTTAAAATCATTGTAAAATTCATATTAAATTTGGAGCAATTCGAATGTTGGCTTTGCAATTTAATTTATGACAATTATATCAAAGTATAAAATCTGGGTGTAAGATACTTCACTAGTTACGTTCTAGAGATCGTTCGTGTAGAAAATGCAATATGGTAATGCGTGTAATGGCAACAGTTTGAGGAGCTATAATTTCCCGATCCTGAATAACTGAAAAATTGGGTTTTTTGCGAAATAAAAATCGATTTTTGATGTTATTAAAAATACATTTGACCTTTTTCAAAAATATAAAAAGTAAATTTTGTTGGCCAAACATTGACACTGATGCCGAGTTCTTCTTTTGGATTCAAATTTTAAAAGGGAAATAAACAATATATCACCCCTATTCCCATTATAATCAAATGAAGAATATATCCTTCGTGGAATCAAAAATTCTATCTGTATCTGGCTAAATATTCAATCCTATAAAATTGGAATTTATTAATCGTTATTCTAACCTCAATTAAAATCGATAAATTTGATTTCTCTGAAAATGGCGATAAAAACAGTTTGAGAGCCTCAAAACTGAAGGACCTACAATTATTACTAAATACTAAATTATTTATAGTGAGCGATACACAATAGCAAACAAAACTATTGCGGCAAAAATAGAAGAAAATTAAATATTACTTATCATACTAACAATAAGTAATAAAATTGGTTAGAGTGGTAGGTAGTGTGCCTGACTACAGCCCCAAAGGTAGCGGGTTCGAATCTCGCTTCGGAAATGAACGTTGTGATAAGCCTTTGTCTTTGCGGGGAAGGCATCATAAAAAATACGATAATAACTCACGATACTGTGTAATATTTGAAAACCCAAAGATAAAATTTCATCACCAAATAGCCATAATCATAAGAGAACCGTCCGTTATAGTAAAATATTTAATGCCAGAAGATGTTTTACTGCAACGATGAACTTCCTTAACGACTAATCAAGAACTAATTAAGATTAGAAACTTAGCCGAAATATAAACTTGCTTCGGCAGTCGAGTTTGGCTTATAATTATTGCATTAAAATAATTTTTATCATTATAATGCAAAGAAATTCCATCCAAAAGAATGAACGAGGGTTTAGACCAAATAAATTCGACTGAGCAGTATTGCGCAATAAAAAGTAATGAACTCGACACATAGTTGCCATGAAAACTGGCAAAAGCGACACAATAAAACGACTTAAACCGCAAATCAAGAAGTGGAAGAAACATTTCCTCAGCTTTAATCAGTTCGTCTATGAGAAAGAAATTGAAATCCGTCGAAATCTAAATTCTTTTTTTAAAGAATATTAAAATAAATAAAATCATAATAAGAGTACGATTTCATTCTAGGAGTCTTTTTACATTTGAATTAAACAACAATGATTATCTGAATCGGTGCCAAAAATCAACTATATATTCCTCCTCGTGTTTACTGTTTTATTAATCTTAGCACTTTGTACTTCATTTGAATCTTTTTATAATTATGGATATAAACAAAATATCACTAGTCAAGTTTTTTTATTAACGTCGAGTAACGTTTTTTATAAATGTATTCATATTTAAACCTGGTAGTCCCTTGAGAAACCCGGGGGTTGCGTTCTTGGAAATGAACTTGTTGGGAAAAACCTCTTCGTCCAAATTTAATGCCCAATGAAAAATCATGTTTTGATTTAGGCTACAGGCTGTATGACGTCAAATAGATAAGTAAAATTTGGTGCACGGCCAATTCATGGTCGCATGTAATTTAATGTACGTATGCGTGTTGGGTGAATAAGCGTCACATTTACATAAATGTGTAAAATAAAATCCGTGTTAGGATCCCATTACCAGGATCGCAGGTTCGAATCCTGCCAAGGGCATGGTCGTGTGTTTCTGAATTTTTACCATTTAATAAATTAATTAAAATTAGAAAAAATTGACCTACGATCTTCGGATTTTAAACGTTTTGAAGGAAAATGAATAAGGTTTCTTATTCTAATAATCGATTTTCGCCTTCGATTCGATATCTTTCGAATTTTGACAGATAAGTTACGTATTTTTGAAAAATCTTGGGTTCATTTCTGGAGGTTGCCATTGTCGACCCACGAGATCGCATTATTTTCTCATTCCGCATTTGCGTACTATATACCCGCGCATTGAATGCCGTAATTCAAAGAAATGATAATAAATTGTCAATAGGCACACACAGACATGCCCTTTGCGAGATTCGAACCCGCGAACCTTACACTGGAATCCAAAGATACTAAAATCCTATACCGAGGTAATGCAATATTAGAGTTAAATGTGAATTATTGAGATCAACGGCAGTTATTACAATCATAATTACTTACTTCATACACTTAATTTTTCATAAATTAAATGAAAAATATCCGCGCAATCATTGCGCGGGTACAATTAGTAAAAGATAATTTTAATTTACTCAGGAGCGAATGTGGAAAAAATTCGGGCACAAATTCTATCATTTGGTAGACGGTATACAGAGTGTACGATGAGGCATGTTGTTTAATCACACAGAATCTCAAAACTAAATCTATCCAATTAAGTACAATGAACAAAAAGGAGTCGGATAACGGTAATGAACAATTATATAGCAAAAGCTGCAGAAATAAATTATATGGCTGTAAACCATCATTTAACAATTCATTGCATGAAATATGATGATTTTATCATTTCGGAACATTTTCAAATGAGAAATATTTAATAATGATGTAGTGATAGAAGTTGTCTATTGGGGCTTTTAATTATGAAACAAGTTACGTTAGCATTAAATTTAGTTAATATAGTTTGAGGAATACAAATTTCATGGAAATTTAAGTTCATCATACCCATTTCAAAAGCATATCAAATTGTTCTTATTTTATGCCAAAATTACACATTAGTATATCCCACTCTACGCCTTCCAATTGTTCTCCTCATATCGCGGTTATATTATATAAACCCTATAAAATGTTGACAACGTAAACCGCTACTTTTAAGTGATGATGTATTAAGGTAAACTTTTTCTCCGCAAATAATAAAACAAACTGTGACCTATATGCCCCAAATAACTAAAATATTGAATTCATTAAATGTGTACAGAAATTCCTTTTCACTGATATCATCTAAAAGAAATGACAGGAGAAGACATACACCGAAAGAATTAAGTCGGAGAAGGCAGGGTACATTACGAAGGCGCAAAGTAACACCGCGTTTCACCCTTTTTAAGTCATATTAAGCCTATTTCAACCTCCCACTGTTCCTCATAGCCACAAACCTTAGGCCTGGATCCCTATAATGCGGCGAACTTTAACATAAGGACCAGGTCGGAGAGAACAGATTTTGGAAAGAGTGAGGGAGCAAGGCAGAAGAAAGGAGGGAAAAGAGGAGTGGAGAGAGAGAGAGAGAGGAGGGGAACGTGCGGCCGGAGGGGAGTAGGAGGTTGAGGAAAAGCCGAGAGCAGGTGTGACGTCATGTGAACGCAGTTTGATCCGGTGCACCGCGATGGTGAAACCGCGCGACAACCGCAAGGCGATGATGAAGAGCTTGAGGAGTTAGAAAGGGAGAGGGCGTGGGGGACTGTAGGAGTCAGTTTGAGGAAGGAGAGAGAGAGAGAGAGAGAGAGAGAGAGAGATAAAGAGAGAAAGGAGATGAGGCGGCTTCAGATTGCCCTTCCACCTTTAGCATAATTTCTCTTTGATTAATGAACTTCTGTACCTTTGATGTAATTTGCAACAGAGTTGAACATTTTCATTTCATAACCCATGCTACAACAAAACTTCAGTTCTGACCCATCTGTATCAATAAATAGTAATAATTCGAAGAACGGGAGCTTTTTCGTAGACGTAAATGAAGAAAATATATTATAACGATAGAGGAAATTAAAGAATCTCCTCAAATGTGGCAGCTTTCGCTAAATTTATGACAAAATATTCCCTCTAAAATTCTTAATATTAATTTTATATGAGAAAACTCATTACAGACTCGCACACAAAATTATTCATAATTAGCAACTAATTAATCAAGTGAGCAAAAAGTCTCATTTAGAAATTTCACAACATTAAAATAAGAGCATTCCTGAATTGCCATTCATATGAATTTCCCATGCCTTCTGCTACTTATAATCTGCAATCCATTTGTTTAACAAATTTATTATTTTATGATAATCCGGTTAATTTTATGAGCAGTTAATTTATCCATGAAATCCCAAAGATAAATATTGCACGTTGAATTTAAGTCGATGGTTATTAGGATGCAGAGTAATAAACCGCAAAGACTAAACCACAGATTTAACGAAAGGAGCCAATATTTCTATTAGTCATAGGGATTAATGAAAAATTAACCTCGTTATTGGTGTGAAATTGACCGGAAAATGAAATTAGCATGCGTGCGTCTTGTTACCAATAGAAAATTTAAAGCGATCGTGAAACCAATGGAATTAATGAGAAAGTGGCGAGATGATTAGGAGGCGGTCGGACGGTAGCACGGTGGTGGGGATGGAGTAGGACTGGGGCTGATAGTTAGGCTGTGGGTAGGTAATTACACGGGCGCGAGGCAGGAAAGGTAATTGGTGGAGTGGATGGCGAAGCGGCTGATAACAGATGACCACCGTCTAGCGGCTCTAAAGTGGTCTGATGCTGCGGCGGGTGGGCAAGGATAGCAGAGAAGAACGGAAAGGGGAAGAAGATGAAAAAGGGAGAGAGAGGAAAGAGTGGAAGGCATTGAGACTATACAGTATGGTAAGAGAAAGGGGAGACTCGGAAAAGCGGTCCACAGCGGAACGCGGTAAGGATGCATGGTTGGTTTCCCTCCATGGAAGCGAGAACGTATTAATAGGAGACGTGCTAGATGCAGAAAGAGGAGGGAGGAAAGTAAGGACAGAGGCAATTAGACGGAATAAAAGAGGAGTAAGGAAGAGGGAGAGTGCAAGAATGACTGGAAATAAGATTAGGGTAAAGAGTTTTTATTGGAGAGAAATGGTGATAACATTTGTCAAAGTAAACGGATATTGCGGCACTATTATTTCAAAGCCTTTCGTCACGTTTACATTACGCATATCCTATATTTCAATATAAAATAAACGCTTAATTACATATATTTAATTTCATGTACACCTAGAAAATCATTTTCATTTGAATAAAACAAACTTTTCTTTTAACTAGAGCAATAAATGGAATGGAAATAAAGGAGAAGTTTTTAAAAATGCATCCAGCTTCCTAAGGACGTTAGTTTTTTTTTATTATTTCTAAAATCCATTCTATTAACCTGCCAAAATAACATTTGAATATTATTAATAAGGGAAAGAACAATTTTCCAAGTAGTATAATTTCAAATTATGTAGATATTCAAGTATTATTAATAGGTAAGGAAGTAGCGATGATGTGTCACGCAGATCTACAGCAGCAGATTATATTGACGCAACTCATTTTTATTCCAAACGCCTTCTGTGATTATTTTAGCGTTTGATATTAATTTATGAGTTATCTATACGTCAGTATTCCACGAGCTGCACATTTAATGAGGATGCTCTATTACCAACATCCCTATTATGTAATATAGGGATAAATAACACTTAAGACCAGTATAAATGACTACATCATTGAACATCTGCAAAATGTGGGCTAAAGTTTCATTTATTCCCGATTGGCAAAATAAGAATGTAGATGACGCTGAATTTGCCCTGCTAAAACCTTGTCATGAGGAGTCTTCCGCTGTAGACCCAGAATAAACAGAGGGAGCCAAAGAGCGATAGAAAAAAATCGTTACAATATACGTTGTACAAACTTTCTCATATACTACTAATGCGTCCTTTAGTTATCTTTTGAAAAATATGAACTATGTAGAATCATTATAAACATCAACTGACATAAATATACGAAATTTGATGAAAACCGTATGAGCCATTTTTTTAGAAAATTCTATTGTTATTAAAGTTGCCTAAGAATAAATTAGCCTTATATTCATTTTTTGAGTAATATGAACTATGTAGTATTATTGAATACGTTAAACTCAAGTAACTGTACGAAATTTGATCAAAATCGTTGGAGCCGTTTTTGAGAAAATCATATTGTTGATAAAGTTGCCTAGAATAAACTGCCCTTAATTATTGTGCAATGTCAACCATTTCTTCATAGTTTATATTCTGTGTGATAAAATAGCTAAGTACGAGATCCCATTCATTTTCGCTCTACCGTTTAGGCTCTAGAGCCGCGAAAAGACTGACAGACACCAGACAGACGGCATTGCGAAAACCACTTTTTCGGACTCGGGTACACCTAAAACGTACATTTCCATCAAAATCACGACATCGAATTTTTTCGCTATCACAATACATTCTCATTATACTACGTACGTGCGTGAGAAAGTAAAATCAGGATGGGAAGGAATATGAGGAAAGAGAAATAGCGCGAAAGAGAGATAAGGATAGCATGAAGAGATGAGTAAAAAGGGAAGTGCAGGTAGAGGGGAGCAGGAAGGGGATTGGACGGAGAGAGAGCGAGAGGATAGGACGGGAGGAGTGGTGGAGTCCTTGGTGTGAGGGGAGCCAGTAATAAGGGGTGAGGTCCAAGAGAGGCAAGTTAGTTTTGGAGTGAGGGAGGCGTGGTCAAAACTCGGTCGCCGCGGGGACAAACACCGCTTTATTTGCTCGCTTTATTTCCACCAACATAAATCAAAGGCCGTTTTATGGGAGCACAGGCGCTGTTCACGGACTCGCTCACTTTAGTAGCGCCAGGCGGACCGCAACACTTTCCCACCGATTGTAATTAGAGCGTCCGTCCCGCCCTCTTTGACCTCGCCGCCCTCAGCCACGGCTCTCCTCGCATCACAGGAAAGCCCTGAGGATCGCATCCTCGACTCAACCTCCTTTACCATTCCCCTGCCTACCCTTCGAGCCATCCTAACTCAACGGATCCTTCTCCTCCTACCATACTCCTTCGCGTTCACGTCTCCTAATCTCATCTTCCAAATCCACCATACCACACACACACACACACGCTTCACCTTCGCTCTAATCCCTGTCTTCTCTCATCTCGTTTCTCTCGCGTTCATTTCGAGTCTCCTTCCTTTACACCTACCGTAGGGAAAACCCCATACTCCCACGCGATTCCAACACTTCTTTCGATACGAACCCTTTTTATCGGTCCTTCTGCCGCGCGCGTGACAGATACGTAATCTGTTAAACCAGTGAAATGGACGCGATCTCATTTTTTTATACGGGTGTTTTCAAAGCCAACTGCCGCGAGGTTTTTTTCTTCTTCCTTCCAAAAATAATTTTAAAACGTTTACGCAATTTGTTTTCATCCTGTATCTATTTTTAAAGGGGCCGATAAACCGCTATAAATCATTTTATTAATAGTAGATGTTAAGTTTGATTTATGGCGCCAAGAATGCACCCTTTCCTCTTACAGCTGAAAGGCACGCATATGGAGAAATTAATAAGAAAAAATCGACAGCAACGCTGGAAACCGCGACCGCATAGTCAAACATACAAACGCAATTTCCATAAGTAATGAGTAATTATGCAAATTTGATTTGATTACGCCTCAGCAAAGAAGCAAAAAACTAAATCGTTTAATCATTAGAGAAAATTAAAGTTATATAAATTAAGCAATAAAGATAACTTTTTTAGCTATAAAACAGTAAAATAAATAAAATACATATTTAAATTATTTTAAATGTGTACTTCTTTCCTTATTAGGCGCGTTTCGCTTCCAGCGTGAGCGCCTCTTATCGCTCGTCTGCCCGTCCGTCCACATGTTCGTTCGCGGCTTCTACTGAACGGATATTAAGGACTTACAACCAAATATAATAAGAAAATCGCAAAAATAAATCACGCACGCTAATCAGAGGTACCACTTTACTCGTGAAAAAAATACATTTTCGTCATATCTCGTAAAGTATTGCTCATATCAAAATATCTTTCAAATAAAAGTTGTAGAACTAGTAAAGAAGAGTGTTTCCTTTCCTATAAATTTTTATCGTCGGAGTAGCCGTTATCGAGAAAATCAAACAAAAATGTCTTAATTCGAGTTGAACTTAGAAATTTTCTTTCGTGGTTACTTCTTCATGGTTGCTAACATAAACAATCTCATAAACAAACGTTTAATTTACTTACGTGTGCAAGCACAATTTTTAAATAGGAAGAAAATGGATTATTTATGATGAAGAAAATAAATTTAAAACGCTATTCCTGTTACGTACAGGTATATAATTTCTTTCTAATATAATATTGCACGAAATGCACCCATTTGTGATACTTTGTACACTTTCCTAACTTGTATTAATACGTATATTGATGAATCTAAAAAGTACGTCCAAATTAAACCAGAACAAAAAGATATGCATTTAACAAAATTAAAAAATTTTAATAATATTTTTTTAAATTAAACCCATTGTATAAAAGGTAACTTAAGGAGTAAATAGATTCTAGTTATATGCAGGAAAGTAGAGTGAAGAAATGTAAATATTAGAGGTGGAGGTACAATAGGTATATGCAAAAGGAAATACAGTGAGTAGTGAGAGAGCGTTGGGATAGAGAAAAACGAAATTTTGGTAGACAATAAATGATCTACAGCGAGAATTTCGAGAGGCGTGCAAATGGCGAATTAAGATAAAATTGAAAAAGAGCAATACATGAATTGATCATGGTGTCAAGTGTGGCTCGTATCATGCGGGCGATAGAACTATAATTGACGATATTCACCCTTTTGGTATTCCACAATTTGTAATAACCGTACTACTAAACGTTCATTCGACCGCGGTAAACAATCCGCGAATTGTTTGCTTTCATCGACTTCTTCACGACATACGTTAATAGGTATTAACTAAGAAAGAAGGTATATATGCTTAGGGAAAAGGAAAGGTAATTATAAAGGCGGCAACAAGGTGTTGGAGGGAGCCCAGTGGACACCAAAATTGGAGAGCCGCTGAGGGTGCTGAAGACACACGAAAAACAGAAACACACAAAAAACAACTAATTCTAAGAAAGAAAGTATCGCAGCAATTTTGCATTAAAATATTTGTTATCGTTGGCAGACTGTTTGGATAAATATCATGTGTACCTCTCTCTCTCTCTCTCCTTGCCCCTCTACACCTCTCTCCCGTTCCACCTCTTTCCCTCTCCACTGCCTTTCTACCATCCCACCCCCTTCTATCTCCTTCCCTCCGCTCCTAATCAATCGCTCTCTCCTTTTCTCCGTCTCCTTCTTAATCCCTTTCCTCCCGCCCTTTTCCAATTCTATCTCTCCCTTTCTCCTCATTTACCTTCTACCTTATCTCCCTCCCTATCTATATATTCCTATTAGTACCATGTCTATTATCTGTAATGTAGCTGTTTCCAAAATGTGGGGCGCGGTGGGTGTGTCGGGGAGTGCAAAAGATTTTATATCTATTTACTGTCTGACTAACCATCCTAATATTGAGACCTACGTACAAGATGAAACTGTCAAATTCTATCCCTCAAATGACTAGTACCTATCATTAGTGTCCATATTTTAGTGCGTTTTTTTAATGCGCTTATAGTTTAACTTTGGTGTCTGTCTGTGTGTCTGCCTGTCTGTACTCTTGCTTAAATTGGCAATTGAGACGAAACTGTAAAAGAAAACGATATGCAACTTGAAGGGTAGATTTCTGTACTGCTGCCATTTGTATTTCTTTAGATTTTAGTTTTGAAAAATATAAAAGCTCGGATTGTGGTCCAATACATATTTTTTTAGTATCTTCAATGGTATAACAGATGGAAAGCTGAAAATTTGAACGTACATTTCCATATTAATGTCACTTATTCTTGAAAAGTTTGAGAAAATTCTAACAAGAAAGTCGTAATTTATTTTTAATTTATTTATTTATTCGTCTATTTGAAGGCTTAATTGAGAATAATTGAATCGGAAGCAACAATGAGGGTCGCCTTGGCAACATCCGGAAAGAGTATGAAAAATCCGCAACATTTCGAAAAGGATGCCTCTTTCTGACATTTTCGGCAGTTTAACATGTAAACATAGCAAGAATACGATAGTATAGAGTTTTAGCCGTCGAATAAAGCAAAAAAAGACCACCGGAATTGGAAAAAAATGCATCAAATATTTCTCATGTGGATGAAGAAACGTTTCATATGAAAACTTTTTCGTCGTGATTGCCTAAAGCAGGGGTGGCCAACCTGTGGCACGCGTGCCACTAGTGGCACCCGAAGCTCTTGTCAGTAGTACGCCTCCCCCATTTAAAAAAAATAAAATAAAATGTATAGAAATAAATTTTTAAATGTCAACATTAACATTCTAGGTTCTACAATGTTGATCTTTGGCATCAGACTGATATATACCTATATATATAAGAAAATTGTGTACACAAACTAGTCACTGTTTTCAAGACTGAGTTGGACTTCTCTTGTTTTCCAGATAGTTGTCTAAACTTTTCAAAATAACTGCCCCACTCCTATATAGTATACAGGTATACCGCGCTTAACGAATGAAAATAAAAAAAAATCGCGCAATGAAAATACAAAAAAATCGAAAATGTTATGAATTAGTGTTAGCGTGTTATACGGCTCAGGTGGACGAGACAGAATTGATACTGGCGCTACTTACATTTCGAAGCTTCGTTAACATAATATCATACGTTCACAAAATTAGAGCTACTAAATTAGAATGTTACTATATTCTCGACATAGATCCTTTAAGAACCATGAGAATGAGTTGGTCTGACTCTTTATCTGAGATCTTAAGAAACCTCTCTTTTTCGTATTGAAATGGGGCGTAGGTTAATTTAACATTTTTACCATTTTTCGATTAGGATCAAGTCAATGTCAAACTTTAAACCAGCAACTGCAAGAGACAAAGGCGGGTCCATCTTCTCAGCAGAAATCGTGACTGATCCACCGTGGATCTCCTGCCGTCTCGTCTACTATAACAACACGAAAACGGAGGAGTAGAGCCGCAATAATAACGACATTTTATTAATTCATGTTATTAATTTTATTAATTCAGTATATTATTAGTTCATATGTTTCGAAAGCAGTTGATAAACTTTTTAAAATTTCATTTCACTTTTGCCGGAAATCTTGGTTTAGTATATCGTATTCATTTTTTATGGTAATAATGATCTTAAAAAACTTCCAGCCGGCAGTCAAAATGACCATAGACAATTCCATCTTCGAAACAAGTACAATGGCTTCTTCCCTCCGTCTTGCCCCTGCCATCCAGACTACCACCAATGCAAAAATATGGCACGCGACACATTTTCAGCGTAATATGTGGCACCTTACAGAAAAAGGTTAGCCACCCCTGGCCTAAAGGAACCAACATCAGACCTCAACATAGTCACTGTTCATAATTTTCAAGATAGCGCAAAATACAGAGGGCATCAATGATAAAACGCGAATATCTCGGCGGCTGACGCTATGTTGTTTCTTTGAATGGCCATATTTTAGAAGTTGACTGAGTCAGGTTAGTTAGGTTTATCTCTGTGGAAATTAAACTTTAACGTCTACATAAAATATAAAATGCAACATATTTTAAGTTAATTTATATTTAACCCATTCAAGGCATTGATTTAAGTTTAGAGTACAATAATTTCTGAGCCGAAACATAATAGTGTTATGTATTCGGTGATGTCCATCGTTCATTGATGTTAAGCAATGTGACCTCTCCCAATTATTGGATACTTTCCAAATTCTCCCTTTTAAATTTGAATAGTTTTGGACTGTAGCTATTAGCTTATCTTTTTTATCTTCTTTTTATATATTTTTTGTTTTGGACTGTGATTTTCCAAAAGTGTGGCGTTTTGGACTAATTCCTTCCTCATAAAGGCATAATAGTAGTAAAATTACATTTATTCCTGTAAAAATAAACTAAATAATTTCGTAATGAAATACTAACCACATAAAAGCACAATGCCTCTAGTCATTCGATAAATTACGGTAATCAAATAAGTGATGGACGGGAAAAATATTTCTTCGTGTTGGCGTGGTTGAAGTGGTAATGTTTCTGGCAATGGCACCCATGAGTCATTAGATATATGCGAGATTATAAAATGGCAAAGTTTCATTTAGAAATGAGTTCTTTCCAGGGCATCGAACCGAATTTTTTTCCGCTCCAGTTTTCGTTCCGTTCAGTACAAAACCCAAAATTTTGGTTCAGTTCCGGTATCCCACCAGCAATCATCACTGAACAGGTTTTTATTGTTGCGACCTTAAATATTTTGTTAGATTTACATAGCTTTAATCTTAATCTACGCGATTTTTAATTTTGAAAACTATTAAAGAAACTATGTCGATGTAATAAATATCTCTAAAAAAATTTTATCCGCCAAAAAGAGAACATTCCAATACATTACATGTCGTTTTATATATATCATCGCTATAATAAATACTCTGTTGGAAACAAAATTAAAATATATATGGAGACATTACACTCAATTATTCAGCGCTTGATGAACAGCCTTACCTCAAATTCGAACTAAAATGTGTTTCTCCAATTTGTCAATAATGTCTACCACTAAAGCAGAGGTCCCCAAACTGGTGCCCGCGAGCACTGCTGTGATCTTTAACAGCCTGATTGTGCTCTTCTGCGGTGATTAAAACCTCGTTTCTTTTAACCAATAATTTAATTTGCTCGGTTGCTATCTTTCTAAACGTATCTAAAAACGTTAAGAATAACTTTGACGTTGGTTTGATTTTATAAAAGGTTGGGAACCCATGCTCTAAACTCTAAAGGCTTAAGAGCACGTGTACTCGAGACAACCACTGGTCGTTACGGTTATCGGACTTGTTTGGTGTAGAAGCGTGAGCTTTTCAAAAAGGTGCCATATATGAGCGTAAGGAAAAAAAACTTCTTTCATTCCCACCTTTTATGCGAACCGTTAAAAATGAAAGAAATAAATAACGGTTTTCGGTTTCGGTTCGAGTTAAAAAAAAATTTGTTCGGTTCGGATTCGGTTTCACTTCGACTAAAAATATCGGTTTTTTTCAGTTTTCGGTTCCGTTCCGTTTCGATGCCCTGGTTCTTTCTTCCATCATTATTTATCGGAGTAAATACGTCACGGAATACAACAAGCTAGGAAAAACAAAATGAAATAATTTGAGACGAGACGGGAATTCGTTCCCATCTTCATTTTTTCAGAGAACTCATTTTAAACCAACTGAACAGTTCTGTAAAAAAAATAATACTTGCAAAATAAATGTTATTATTTGAAGATTAAGGAATCTTTTTTGCCATGACTCAAAATGCATGCCATCGCACTTCGAATCGACGAAGTAACTGACGTAAAAGTAAAACATCTTACTAAATGCAACGATAACGCGCTTATTTTGAAGAGCTACGGAACTAATTCGGCGAAAAAGGATAAAAAATAATTCTTTCTTTATTTTCATATACAAACGTTATTTTTGTCCTTGAGAAGTTATCTATGGATGAGTGAAAATGTGGATATGACTCATCGTCACGCCAGTGACTGTATCGTTTTCTGCAGAATTTAGTGATAACAATTCTTACAAATTTCAAACGTACCATTTTATATTTAGCGAACGAAGACTATTTTATTGCAGCTTTTTATAATACATCCACATAAAAATGTTCTTTCTCTAACAAATGGCTGGAAAAGGTTCTTCTTGAACTGCTCGATTAAAATACCACCAGCCATGTTTTACGGAAGAAGTTCATTTTAAGTGCCCTTAAACTTTCCTAAATAGAGGAAAATATTGCCTCGTGCAGTATTTACATGCATGAAAGCGAGCAAAATATTTAGAGACGGAGTAGCGAACAACATGAATGTTTGATTAAGAGCAGGTGGGAGGGGCCACTAGAGATATTTTGGTAGAGATCTGCAGCAAAGGTGCTATGTTGGCAGGATTTGTAACTATACTTGTAGGCAAGACAATTCGTAAGGAGCTTCAATACGAAAAAATAAGCGATTGAACTGTCACGTTGAAGAGAATAATTGATTGACTGATTGCGCTCGTATGCTTCTTTAAAATAATAAATAATAATAAATTTCATTTCCGTCTGGCGAGAACAGATATCGCTATGCGAGACTGATGTAAACATGCAAGAATTTCACTAAAATGTCATTATATACGAAGCATTATATGACTACAAAAATATTGTATTCAATGATCAACTGGAAGACCTCCTCCAATCCTAAATACCGTAAACCTGTAACGCGTATGCCTCACAGAATGAAATATTAAGGACGCATCATTAAATTATGTACAAGAAAGCAAAAATAAATTAAATTATACTGTATTATTTAAATGAATGATAGATAATTAACTAAATTTTATATAAAAATTGTCAATAGAAGATAAAAAGTTCGCATATTCTAATTTTCGGACAGAAGCTTTAATAATTAAAGGGAATATCCGAGCTATTAACATAGAATACTGTTTACGTAAAAGCAAGTAGAGTAGGACATCCAGATTCAAATATTAGTCATGCAATAATTCTGTACTGTAATTAACATATGCAATGTTTATAAAAAATCATCGACCGAATTTTATTTTGGAGACTGTATCGTGAACAAATTTGTACAAATTGACTCATCTATAGTATATATAGACATCTATAAAAGAAACTCCGGCACCTTTCTGATTTTTTTATATTAAAAATTTTCTCATTGCCGCATTGAAGACTTTGAAGTAAACATAAGCCAATATCTATAGATATCTATAAAGAAAAGTGTTTGGATGTATGTGTCTGTTTTTTTATAGCACAGCAACTACAGCACGTAGAAGCAACCAGAATAAAGAGTTAAGTGGTGTAGTAAGGTTTTTATACGGATTTGATTGACCTTTATAATTTTAAATAATATTTTATTTTTTCATTTTCTTCATTTGAATAACAGGGATAAGTGCAGCTTATTTTTCATTTGAATTTTAAAATTACTTAGAAACATGGTACGAACTCGAGACTTGGATGGTTCTATGAAAGAAAAAACAGTTCATTTTTATTGAATACAGAATCCTAATCCTGATCGAACTGGCGTAAAAATGCGTTTAGAATCAGAAAAATACGTGATTTTATCAGTGTTATTACAATGCCAATTATAAGCTACCTTGACAACTTCCATTGTCGCCGAAGTTTTGAGTCCAATGCATTTATATTTAACGTAATATTGGTTTTCAATTTACGTGTGCGATTTCGCTTTGTTTACATGGCATCCAAATATTTGTTGATTATAATTGAAATATTACTAATAAATGGCTTTCAATGATAATTTCGTGTGGCGTGGAGTTCTCCGAAGCAAGCTGTTTTTAAAACTAAGTAAGTAACTTAAATAATTAGAAGTAGATTTCCCACAAATTGTGATTGGATAAATCGTTTCATTCTTTCCAAAGTATTGTTGATAAACTATTTTCTCGTAATAGAACTCATGGATGAGAGAATCGTGCTAATAGTCGGAGGATAATATTTACTCTGTGATTCTTAAACGTTCTCTATTTACTTTTTTTGTCTTTCGTTGAATTAATTAATTTCTTTTCTTCCTTTATTCAACCATTTTCTGTTGATTATTTGCTTGCTGGTTTTACTTAAGGTTTCGTTTTGAAGATATCGTCACGAAACTTCGTATAGGTATATAATTTTACCCTACGGGTAACATAGGCTATAACACGATAAATAATTTGGGGGAAGGAGAGCTTAATTCAATAATTACGTATTTTCCCATAATTTTACACGTAATTTTTGATTTTACCAGTGGAAGATTTTCTTCCTTCATTCGTCTAAATGCGGTTTTCTTCAGTCTTGCTTTATTCGACGGTTAAAGCTGTGTACTATCTTATTACTGCGATGTTTACATGTTACACGGTCGAAGTTTTAGATTCACTAAATCCGTTGAAATTCAACGGGCGCTTCTGCTAGTCTGTACTATAACACCCAGACATCCATCACTCATTTTGGTTATAATTCCATATAAAATTAAGAGCTGAAATTTTGTACAGACAAAAGTTTTAAAATTCTGGAAAAACATTCATGGTTTCGATAACCAGAATTTCTCTTCATTTGATTAAAATGGGAGCGAGTGTAGAGTAATATTTAATTCATTTTTTATATTTATAATCTGTAAACAGGTTCGACGCTTGAAAATCTATGCGAGATAAAGTGCACGATTCTAATTTTGCACGAAACTAACTTAAAGATTAGTTTTTAATGCAAACAATTTCTAAATGTTCAGTATTCAGCAACATTTCTATTGCCATTATTAATTCCTCCCGTCGCTACAATGTAACAGCGGCGCTGTTACAGCGCCTTATCTTAAGGCTGTGCATTCTTTTAACAAGTTATCGACACAGATAAAAAGAATGTTTAAATTTTAATGGGTAAAAGACTACACCCAATTGATAGAATTTGTTAATAACAATTCGACTTAGTTCGCAAAGAAATAAAACAAAATTAATTACTGTTCCCGCATTTCAAGTCTATAATAAATCTCACTGCATGATTTTTTAAGGGTGGTTTGTGGTCTCGATTTTTTTCAATTGGACCTTTTCTATTGCAATTACTTCATGTAGTGCTTAGAATCGTAATGATCCCCTATTACTTTTTACAGTAAAACAGCAATTATGATACAGACTGAGGTTTAATCTCATGGGTGAATGCACTAATTTGTGGCGATACTGTTAGGAGGCATATGAGTCCCACATAGCTACCAGGAGGGTGGGTAGCCCGAGTTTTCCCGCCAGTATACAAGATGGTAGATAAAAGGGGACTTACTAATAGGGGATCATTTCGTGAACCACCCTGTACATAATATGATTTAATTTTTTCCGTATAATTATCTTTGGAAAACAATAATAGCTTATAATGTTCAAGAATAGACTAGTTGTTTTCATTGCCATATAACGAAATAATGTGCACTTCATATCTGATTTTCAGTATACTATTGAACTGTGTAAATATATTTTCTTTTACTTTATTTTACAAATAAAAATGTTTATATAAGTTACGATTTCCATCTGCACTGACGGGTCAGTATTGGAACATTAAAAAAATAACATTCATAACTCTTATAAATTGATGGAATGAACGATCCGAAAAACCTTATGCGACAGGGATAAGCTGGAACGATGGGAAATGTGGAAACATGAAAAAAATCTGCTATGACCGGGAATCGAACCCGGGTCTTCCATTTGCCAGGCGAATACTACTGATCTGTATAAGAACTCTCAGGTTAGAAGTTACGGCTAAAGAATTCTCTAAGAAATTAATCGCGGAATGGCGGATCATGATTTTTGAATGATTTTAGGTTGCAAGAGGAACATTTTCGAGTTATCGGTCAACCGTAATTGTACTTAGGCAAAATAAGAATAAATATACAAGTTATAAATGGCGTGTCCCTAATCCCGGTTTTTGATAGTGTATCTTCAATTCTGTATGCACGAAAAAACAAATAATAATTCATAGTTCAGTTTCGTATAGCTACGTTATTTAATCAAAACTGCATCTCATGGTGGTTATACATTTCCATCATTTTTTCGGTTCAAACCTGAGTTGGTCTCGGTAACTGATTTTATAATTTATCCTATTTTTCTAAAAGTTAAAATGAAGCAGAAACTTCCTGCTGCAGTTAGTCATCTTTTGATAATCCTTCGCAGGAAAACCTTTCTTGACAGATCAAAAACAGAACTTAGAAGGAGCCCTATAAGTGCTAACCTGACACCATCCGCAGCTATATAACTGGTTGCAATTTATGATTCGTTTCCATACACTACCGTTTAAAAAAGTGAAATTTGCATCGCGAACGCCAACCGCATCCGAGGATTTAATTCCAAATAGGTAGGTACCGTTCAATCACCGTTTTATTTCGTGATAGATTCTAGGCCATCACTTATACGTTATAGTAGTTGCATTAAGCTACTATCATCGAATTGTGTTTCCATAAGGCTATTTATTTCTAAAATGAACTCAAAAACTTGAAGACATATCAAGACGTTAGTAATTATTTTAGAGAAACGGGAAAATAATTAGAGTTACCTCATTTATAAATGTGTATATAATTAAATATAGATTCGATCATTTTTCCGAAATCTCACTATAAAATTCATTTGTATCCTCAGGAACGCAAAATGTATCACAGTAAGAGAGCGCGACATATTTAATTGCATTCGTTAAGGAGATAAGAATAGAATGAAATAATCTAGGTTACTCTGCGAGTATGACGACAAATGAGCAAGACCCAAAAGATCAAATGAGGTAGTAAAGCACAAAAGAGCAATATAAAAAAAGCAGGTGATTTCAAAGAGTGAAATGGAACAAGATGGTCAGATATCTTTCAGTAGTGTTGCTCTGGATGAAAAGTAGTTTATTGGATTGTGCATTGCAGAAGTTGTATACTGCATACGGGTATAATTTATAAGTCCCGATAATACCGCAGTAATTTTGATACTGCTTAACATATTTCAACGGAGCTTTTTCAAAAACTCACCATTACAAACTTTCTAAAGTTATTTCTGTCTGAGATAAACTTGCTCGTTTGCCTCGCTTTGATTTTTTAACACTTTCTATTTTGGGACTTACTCATTCTTACTTTGACTTTTGTCACTTTATCTAGTACAACTGGTCATTTTGTCACATATTACTGTGCAATGTGAATATAAATTACGTTTGACGTTTCATAACCAGTGTTTCGTCGGTGCGTATTAAATACCAAATGTTCGCAAAGCATCTTAATCTGGAAACCTCATCAGCTTCAACATAGCTTCGGAGACATATTCATACTCACTTTATCCGTATAAATATTCTCGTTTTTGTTTTTGAGTATTTTTCGCACCTTCTCTTTACAATGGAGAAGCCTAGGGAAATTGTTTCCATTTTAGAGATTTATAGGCAGTTCATATTTTTCCTTTAGAGACATTTATTGATGGAAAATTTCAAGTGGAGGATACTTTTAATCTCAGAAGAATAGATTTTTATTCCGTGGTTAGGTGGATTTTCTCCGATTTAAGGATAAGAAACAATGTTTTCTAGAATTGTTATAATAAATGCAGTTATTCACATTCCTTCCCCTGCACTGCATTTTTATACGTCCAAACGTAAACAATTAAGATAAATTCTACAGCAAGGCTGATATCACGATCTTGACGAGTAGACACTACCGACCACGATTTCCGTTGCAATTTAATCTGCTATGACTCTTCTTCCTGCCTCCCGTCATTCTCATACGACATACTGTCCTCTTGGAAACCAAACATCGCATTGAATAAGTTAACCTTAAAGCCTCAAATTACTTAGAACTGCGGTTTTAACACCATATGCGTCAGCTCTCACGAACGCATATTCAGAGAGAATGCGATGTGTACTGAAACAAATTAGTAATGAAAAATAAATTTGAGAAGCAGGGGAATGAATAAATGTGGTGACATACTTCAAAGAAGTTCCACAAGGATAAACTCGTAGTAACACGGTGAAGATCTTCTAAATCTTGATCCAAATGATCCCAAAGAATTTAACAATAAATTGCAGTAATGATTATTTTAACTGAATGTTCCTATTATTTTCATCGGCCGAACCACAGTGAATAATACTTCGAAAACAAATAATATAGTCACATCAAATGTTGGTAGAGAAAACTTTCATGACCTTCAAAGAGTGATTTTCAGTCGAAATGCATTCCTCCTAATATAGGAAAACCAATTAAAATCCAAATGGAACTAAAATTCATGCGATCATGATTCTTAATATGGACTCAAGCGAAGAATTATATATGAAAACATGATCAGGATCATCACATCATTCGAGGGAATGAAAGAACTGCAGCTGTATTACATACACGGAACCCTAGGATCATGCTATTAATAATAAGCATTAACGAATAAAAAATGCCTCATTTTAAAAGACCTTACAGCTTCGTGGACCATAATTTTTTTTATATTCGGTAAAACACAGAAATTGTAAGTATAATAAAATGTTTAACTTACAGATATTATTAGATAAAGTACAATAGTGCTCTAATATTGGAAGTTTGGCAAGCTCCACCCATAAGTCATACAAAGTGATCTGCTTTTCGAAAAATTAAAGATGTCAGAAAAATAACTTAAATGAATTATTATCGAGAAATGGTGAGGAATCAAAGTTAGATCCTGGTCAAACGGTCAAACGCGGCTCAAACTAAAGGTTTTACCTCTATTCCACTACAGTAATAACGATCCAACTGACTGTTTCAAGGGAGTATTACTGCAATCAACAAGAGGCGACTAAATATCTCATAATCAGGCTACTTTTCAATCAGGTTGGTTGTATAGTGGCCTACCCGTACTACTTACAATTAGACGTATTTGACACAAGATACACGTTTTAAAAATAGAAAAAGGGGGGCATATGTAAAATCGCACACGAATGCAATTTTTGTAAGTGTGCCATTATACTGTGTCTGATGACTAAAGATGTGACAAAAAACAATGTATTGAGACGGCCATCCACGCAATATTTTGATATACGTTAGTGAGATAAGTAAAACCAGCATGGTATCACAAACAAGTTAGATACCCTCGCTAGAGGGAAGCATGTTTTATTTACATTTTTCAAGGTTCTGGTTTGCCTCCCTCCTAGGGGATAGAATGTAATTCTCACTAATGCAAATATTTGATAAATTCACAGTGTATCATATTCTGGTTTATAAACATAAATAAAGCCAGGAGAATAAACAGCCATGCTTATTTAAATGGCATAATTTTATCTATATGTAGTAAGGAACATACGAACATAGTAGAGTTTTTTTAGATTAGAGAGTAGGTTAGTGAGCAGGTCATATACGGGAAATTAAAGACTTGCGCTAATTATCATAATAAATTTATTAACTCTGACAGTAGATCAATATGTAGGTCGGCTTTAGGGCACAATAAACCATGCGATAATACTATCAGTAATAAAGTCGCTATTGGAAATGAGGGATGCACCCTCCAAATCGCTGAAATAATTCCGAAGCGACACATACGTGACTCCCTAAAAATTTTAACTCTAAATTGCCGGAGTATCAGGAATAAGGCTGCGGAACTTCAGAATTTACTAGAACAAACAGAGGCAGATATAGTGATAGGCACAGAGAGTTGGCTAACCTCGGATATTCACGACCGTGAAATTTTCCCCTTACGATATATTATTCACAGACGAGATAGGACAAATAGGAGCGGTGGAGGGGTGTTTATAGCAGTGAATAATACACTAATAAGTTCTCCGGTCAAGTGTGCTGAAAACAATATTGAAAGCACTTGGTGTACTATAAACAGTGAAGGTTTGCGAAACATTCATGTATGTGCATATTATAGGCCGCCAGCTTCAAACGCAGAAGAAATATACGATCTAGAGGCTCAAATAAATTCACTAATGAAGAAGAATAGTAAAAGCATTATCATAGTAGTAGGAGACTTCAATCTACCCTCGATAAATTGGCAGAGTTGTAGCTTCATACCATCCGGTAGGAATCGCGAGTCATGCGAAGCGCTAATAGACATCTTCAATAAACATTCCCTCATCCAGGTAGTCAAAAAACCTACGAGAGCGAACAATATATTAGATTTACTAGCAGTTAACATCCCCGAGCGTGTATCCGAAGTAACTGTTGAAGAAGGAATCAGTGATCACCAATCAGTTCGAGTACTTTTGGATATAACTGTCGCAAATATCGCAAGCCTAAGCGAAAAGTGTACATGTATAAAAATGCTAACTTTGAGGATTTCAAAGAGAAACTCATCAAGGATTACGGCGATTTCAGCAAATCGACAAGCATAAAAAACGTTGAGGAAACTTGGAAAGCATTTCTATCAGAAATTAGAGTGGGTATTAATACGTATATACCAAGTAAATTTATTAGCGATAATGGGGAACCAAGGTGGTATAATCGGCAGGTTAGATGTGCCCTCAGACACCAAAGAAAGCTTCACTCCAAATTTAAACGCATCAATAACTGTAAGTCACAGGAGGAAGTAATTTCAATTTCACTTAAGTACAGAGATTGTCGGACTAAGACCAAAAAGGTTATGCGCAAAGCACTAACAGACTTCAAGAAAAAAACTCTTAGTGAACATCTAAGTGAAAATCCCAAATGCTTTTGGTCATATGTTAGAGAAGTTCAAGGTCGACGCTCAACCGTAGCCCCGTTAATAAACGACCAAGGAGAGGTAGTTAGCGATAGCACAGATAAAGGAAATTTGTTAAACTTATTTTTTCAGAGCGTATTTACTACCGAAGACGTGAGAGCGAAGGTCGTGGCGCCCGAACCAGGCAAGGAAAAAATGAACGATATAGTCATATTAGCGAAAGGGATAACTCAACAGCTTAAAAATATCAAGTCAAATAAATCTCCGGGTCCAGAAGAGATACCAGCTAGAGTATTCAAAGAGTTAGCACCGGAAATAGCACCCTATCTCGAAATAGTTTTCAATAAGTCACTTAGTGATGGCGTTGTACCTAAGGAATGGAAATTAGCCTTTATAACGCCGTTACACAAAGGTGGGAAAAAAGACGACAGAGAAAATTACAGGCCAATTTCGCTTACCTCCCTCTCTTGCAAGGTTCTCGAGCACATTATCGTTAGCTCCGTGATGGACTTCTTACAATTAGATAGTCAGAACTTGCTAAGCAAATATCAGCATGGCTTCAGGAAGACGAGATCTTGTGAAACACAGCTCGCTCTGTTCGTTCACGATATACTAAGATCAGGAGACCGTAAGACTCAGTTAGATGCGGTTTTCCTCGACTTCAAAAAGGCTTTCGATAAAGTCCCGCACAGTAAGTTAGTGAAGAAATTAAATGACTGCAGAATAAATCGAAAGATAATCGAGTGGATCAGGGACTTTCTTAATGAGCGTGAACAAATAGTAGTTATAGATGGATTTCAATCAGATTCAGTCAGCGTAGTCTCAGGCGTTCCACAGGGAAGTGTAATCGGCCCCCTACTATTCCTTTTATATATAAACGACTTAGATAAGGTTATTAAAAGTAAAATAAAGTTATTCGCGGATGATACAGTAGTTTACAGAGAGATTATGATGATCAATTATTACTTTCTGACGACTTAAATGCAATTCTCGAGTGGCAGTTAGAATTGACTTAGGAAAGTGTTCCTTTATGAGATTCTGGGGAAACAAAAACATTGACACGACGAATTACACTGTTGAAGGCGTCCAGCTAAAACTAGCCGATTCCGTCAAATACTTAGGCGTTACTTTAACAAGCAACCTCTCATGGGATATGCACATACGAAATATATGCGGGAAGGCTAAACAGAAACTAGGATTCATCAAACGTATAGTAGGTAAAAGTGAGGAAAAAGTCAAAGAGACATGTTACTTCTCGTTAGTAAGACCGCTATTAGAGTACGCGTCGAGCATATGGGATCCGTACGTGAAAGGATCAATCTCAGAGTTAGAAAGAGTGCAGCGAAAAGCCGCTAGATTCGTCAAAAATTGTTACGATAGGAACAAAAGTGTTACAGCCTTGATACAGGACTTAGGATGGGAATCACTAGCTGAGCGCCGATCACGCTCTAGGTTAAAACTTCTTGAAAGATTTAGAACGCATATATTCTCCAGCGATGTCGAAGAAATAATAAGAGCGTCAACTTATATTGGTAGAATGGACCATCCTCGTAAAATAAGAGAGATAGCCTGTAGGACTGACAGGTATAAAGGTTCGTTTTTCCCTAGAACGATAGCTGAGCAAAACAGAAGTTACGAAAATAAATCAGCCGACGTAGAGTGATACTATACATTATTATGCGCTTTACCTTGGTGCTATTGCACCCCCTGCCACACACCATTGCGGTGACTTGCAGGATGAACTATAGATATAGATAGAAAGCCCAATTTATCTATAAAGGTGACTTAAAGATAATTGAACTGTAAACGGGGTGACGCATAACTGAATGAACTGAATATAAGGTGACGCAGACAAAAAATGTTG
This sequence comes from Uropetala carovei, assembly GCA_036926305.1. Lineage (NCBI taxonomy): Eukaryota > Metazoa > Arthropoda > Insecta > Odonata > Petaluridae > Uropetala > Uropetala carovei. The sequence goes on from JAXCHB010000100.1 coordinate 1,392,249, forward strand.
AGAACCACTGCACTAGACTTTCCCATGGGTGAAAACTTCACTTATTTAGCTTCAGTATTTTGGCCACAATACGATTTCAAAGTTTAGAATTATCTGAATTTGAATCCATCATATGTAAAATCTCTTAAATACTTGGAAAATTCAATCACTGGAAAATTCATAGACAGGTAGGAGCTATCTAACTCAAAAAGAGATTTTCCAAATATTTCCAGTAAATATGAATTTCCCGATTTTGGAGGAACCTAGTAGAAAATCTATGAGTTACTCGGAAAATTCAATCGGCTTAAAATTCATAGATTAATAAGGTATATCTAATCCAAAAACAATTTTCCAACTATCTCTTAAAACAAAAAAAGTTAATTGTCCACATATGGAGAGGCGAGTAATCTCATAGGCACGTTTTTTCTTTGAAAGGGAAGACAAAACATCGTTGCCTCCAGCACTAAATAATTCTTAAATGAACTTCAATTATGCAAGAAATTAATTCGAAATAAAAATAAATATACTTGCATACAGTTTCATAAGATGATCCTTTAATAATCGTACCTATCAACTATTCAACAAAAATTATTGAAAGATCAAACGCAAATGATCGGTACATATATTTGGCAAACGTAGATTGCATGTACAGTAGTACATTTTGGCTAAATTTCCATTATGAATTCTTTTTAAAGTGAAACTAATACAGAGCCAGCAGTAGAGTTGACTGCCACTATGATGTTCGTGTGAAGTTACCTCATTGTAAGACGAGGGTGAAGTGAGGACTATTCTGTGAAGCAAGACCGCAGAGACAAGAGCAAAATGTCTTCTGTTTCTGTGGACTCACACGGCCAAGCCGTGGTGCGAACTCCCAGAGAATGCAAAACAGTTAAATATGGCCTCGCTCTCTTTTGCTACCTTAGCATTTCCTTCAATAAAGATGCACATATTTATGCTGACCTAGCTCTCGAACGGCTCCACGCTCCTTCCGCTTCACTCTGCTCACTTTCATCCTTGTTGCTGCGAAGATTAACTGCGACGTCCTCACTGTCTTCCTTTTGCAATCTTTATGAATGTTTTATGTTCTTTATATATTTTTTCGACGCGAGGCCGGAAAAAGCACCAACAAAGATGATTCCGTAATTCTGTATCCTAATAATCAATACGAACGCTCATTATTAAAATTGAAAGTTCCGTCTTTTCTCTTTCAGAGAAAATAAGAAAACTCAATTTTATTACAATGACTATTTTAGAGTTTTCCTCAAAAATCTCCTTTTTGTAACATTTTTTTCTCTCTCTCTCAGACACACACAAGCGTAGTGGAACATACATGCATTCGTAAATATACGTGTTTTGAACATTTTTCTTTATTTTTATAGTTGACAGTATTGACTAAATATGATATCGAACTTCATTTGCAACATTCTGTACGAACGAAGACGGAAGTCTATATTTTTCTATCATAATATGACAAATCTAAAACTCTTTCTTGATCTTTTTTCGTCTCCCAGATAATATCTTATTTTCCCTTCTCGAAAATCTCTCTTCGTATACTTGACACCCTTTTCCTGTCTTCCTACTCTCTTCCCTCCTGTCCTGACTAAATACTTCCTCTTACGTGAAAAATCGTCTGTGAATCGCTTAAGAAGATCTCAGAATTTCATTCATCGTTATTCCGGCCAAAGTGTCACGTATGATCTCAATATTCAAATACATTCATTGACAAACTTTATAGCGATAACACTGGCATACAGTAACTATACGAACAATCTCCGCATTAACGGCCGTTTATTCAGCAACTGCGTTTGATTTTACGAAACCAAAACCTAGGAAATATTGCTTGATTTGCTAATCGTATATAATAAAAAGCAACTCTCTGTCTATAACGCTAACTTTTCTGTCTATAACGCTAACTTAAACGCTAATAATTCGAGAAGTAATGAAAATAGAAACTCGAAATTTGGCAGGGATGCTTGATTAACACTTTTTCAGGTGACGATGAATTTAAATCGCGAAAAAATTCCTTGGTTAGAGTCCAATGGAGGCATTCCCATTTCCCATTACATGTAAAACGCGATTTTTCGACGTGCAGGCTTTTATTCATTTGGAAATTAAAATTAGAAGGAATTAACCTACGACCTTCGGATTTGAACCATTTTGAAGAAAAAATTATAAAGTTTCTTATTTTGTTCATCTTTTTTCGCCCACAGTTCGAAATATCCCATGTCAAAGGTTAAATTTACATATTTTATGGGAATCTTGCCATTTTAACGGAATGTTGCCATGGTGACAAATTGTATTGTTAGACCTCAAAATCCAATTGTTAAATCAATCCTTATGGGTGTAAGCGTGCTTTGACTGTTTTTAATACGAGATAGGGAGGGAGAGAGAGGGGGAGAGGGGGAGAGAGGGAGGGAGAGGGAGGGAGGGTGAGAGAGGGAGAGGGAGGGAGGGAGGGAGAGAGAGGGAAGGAGGGAGAGAGAGAGAGGGAGAGAGAGGGAGGGAGAGGGAGGGAGGGAGAGAGAGGGGGAGGTAAGGTTAACTAAAGATATCCCGTCATATTGACGGGCAATTACGCTATTTATAAATAATCGGTGTTTTCGGTTTCCGTCAAATATTTCCTTAAAAACTTCGTTATTGGTAATCTTCGTGAGGACCAAAGTTGTAGAGAATAATATTTCTTCCAGGTTTTGTTTGAAAAAAATTTTCGTAGAACCATCCATTTCGGAGATATTTTTCTTCTTAATTTCCTGTATACAGCGCCACCACCATGAAGCGGTGAATTCTGTAAACATATTCAAAATATACCTAATTTACGGCAATAAGGACGACTGTATTCTTTTACGATACAAAATAATAATTTTGCCTTATAATGCTATTCATAATAATTTAAATATCTATACTCCAAATATGGAGAAAGTCATGTGTTGGCCACATCAGATTTTATTTGAATGCAATAGGCTCGGAAACGGATTGTTACAAGAAAATATGATTAATTGTTAAGCAAAGCTAATTGTAATTTTAAAAGTATCTACTATATATTTTTAAGAGTTTGTATGCTGTGCTGTAGTAGCTTCACTAAATCCGTTGAAATTCAACGGGAAATTCTGCTAGTAAAGAAATAAAATCGAATTTTAAGGAAATCACTTAATACTTTCAGTTAAAATGTATTCAAAATTACAAAACAAGCTTTTACATTTTCGCTAACCTCGCACGTCTTAGTTTTCACCTTTAAGTCGCAACGTTGTCCTCGATAAATGGAAATTCTATGAAGGTTTGTCTACAGGAAAACGTCAGGAAAGAACCCAAACATCAAAATTATTCATTCGATTTTCTTATGGCATGTATAATTATAAGTAGTTTCTAAAAATCACACGGAAGGAATCATTATTTTCTCGTTTCCGTCTATGAGAAATGTTTTTAAAATATCAAAATTCGTCATTGTACACATGAAACTTTAGAATTTTCTTCACTTATAATAGCAACTCGAGTTGAGTACTGATGTAACTCGGATAACATTATTTCGCGTCATAAACTTAACTCTTATCAAGTCAAGAATTATTCGTTAAAATTATGCCCATTATCAGTTTGATTAACACGTACTTTCCTAATAATTTTAAAATTTCTAAAGGTCAATCTTGCTATGAACATATTAACACCAGTTGAGAGACGCCTTCCATAACCAGTAAAACGGTTCTTATAATGAATCGTCTTCCAATTTAATACATTCTTTGGTATTTTATCAAAACATTTCAAAAAATAACTTCCTGTACACTGGAAAATATTTTACAATTATTCACAACAATAATTGTTATTATCCACATATTTTTACTTTCTCCATACGTAGTAATGGGAAAGTATTGTATTCATGAAAAAAATCGACTTCGAGATTTCAACGGAAATACATGTTTTGAGGTCCCTAGAACACGTTTAGACTATTTTCGGAATGATGTCTGTGTGTGTGTATGTTATTGTGGGCGCTCTAACTCAAAAAGTACATGCCATATCGTTGCCAAACTTCATATATAACACTTTAACATGAGCACAAAGAACTGATTAGTTTTTGGACAATAACGGATAACCGGAAGTCAGGGTTTATTCGAAACCCGATACGGTTTTTGCGATATTTCTTCGTTAAAACATCATTATTGTATATACAATTCTATACAAAGGTTATAGAGAATGTAATTTCCTACAAATTTCATTTGAAAGAATTTTCCATAGCCGTTATTGTTTAAGAGTTATTTATAAATAACCGGTTTTTCGGTTTCCGTTAAATATCTCCTTAAAAACATCGTTATTGGTAATCTTCGTAAGGACCAAAGTTGTAGAGAATAATATTTCTTCCAAGTTTTGTTTGAAACTAATTTTCGTAGAACCATCCATTTCGGATATACTATTGCGCTTTATCTTAATACCAGCATACAGCGCCAACACCATGTAGCGGTGAATTCTGTAAACATTCAAAATATACGTAATTTACGGCAACAAGGACGTGTCTTCTTTTGCGATACGAAATAATAATTTTGCCTCGTAATATTATTCATAATAATTTAAATATCTATACCCCAAATATGGAGAAAGTCATGTGTTGGCCACATCAGATTTTTTATAATTTATGCTTCTTCCTTAAAACATAAATCGAGAAATTTATTGTTGTGGTAAATTACGCGCTTGCCGTGCAGCAGAAATCAGTTGCGTTTGATGTTCATTTTTTCTTCAGAATATCTTTCTTTAAACCATGGGTGATCAGCAAGACCGTTTTGTGCGGCCCACGAAGCCTCCTTTCCGTTGTCCTTCGCAGGATTGTATATTATTGTGACTTCATTTAAATCATTCCCGGACGCAAATACAATAAAATCGAGGTATAAAGTTCTAGTCTGCAGTTAATTTGACTATTATTTATGCCTGGTGGAAACTAACACAAACTACATAATTGCAATATTTTTGCACTAGGTGCGCTCAAGGTAAACGTCTGACCACTTCTAAACGAATAAATCAACAAAACCATCGCCACAGCAGCATCTAAAAACAAAATGTTCACAAGCTATAATGGCGATTGACTTGAACTTCAACCCAAGGAATGACGCAGGCAATGAGATTAAAGTTAGTAGAAGATACTCAAAAAGGAAAATCGTCGACATATTTGCATTTTAGCAAATAAAAAGCTACTCGGAGCAGAAGAAGTCAGGCAAAATTAACTCAACTGGCGAAGAGTAATGATGTAACGAAATGAAGACACCGTAGTGCTAGATCAAAACCTCTTAAGTATAATTTCCTTTCAAAGCGTCTTAATAATAAATTTGTCTGTCATTAGTATTTGTTTGCTACACATGGGTGTTTAATTCACACACATGGGTGCAAAGGTGCTTTGATTGCTTTTAATACGAGAGAGAGGGAGGGGACAAAGGGAAGGAGAGGGAGGTAAGGGAGGTAGAGGAAGGGAGAGGGAAAGGAGAGAGGGGAAAGGAGTGGGAGAGGGGGAATGAAGGAGAGGGAAATGACTTTCAATACAATTTATGTTTCTGATGCCAATTTGATCTCCATAAATAGCTTGAACGATCGTATCTTTACTCCCGTCATTTTTGACGGGCTATACACTAGTTACTAACAAACTGTTGTTAATAATATTTTCGTGTGGCGTGGAGTTCTACAAAGCAGGCAGTTTTTAAAACTAAGCAATAACTTAAATAATTAGACGTAGATTTTCCACAAATTGTGATTGGATAAATCTTTTCATTGTTTCCAAAGTATTGTTGATATAAACTATTTTCTCGTAACAGAACTCATTTATGAAAGAATCAGAGAGAATCGAGCTAATAGTCGGAGGATAATATATTATTCACTATGTGATTCTTAAACGTTCTCTAGTTACTTTTTTGTCTCTCAATTAATTAAATAATTTCGTTTGTTGCTTTATTCCTCCAATTTTAGGTGCGTTTCGCTTCCAGCGTGAGCTCCTATTATTGTCGGTCTGTCCGTCCGTCCGTCCTCATGTTCGTTCTCGGCTTCTACAGAACGGATTTTCATGAAATTTTATATTAAGGACTTACAATCAAATATAATAAGAAAATCGCAAAAAAGAATCACTTACGCCAATCAGGGATACAACTTTACTGGCGAAAAAAAAACATTTTCGTCATATCTCGCTAAGTATTGCTCATAACAAAATATTTTCGAATAAAAGTTGCAGAAACGGTAAAGAAGAGTATTTCCTTTCCTATAAATTTTTATCGTAGGGGTATCCGTTATGGAGAAAATCAAACAGGAATATCTTAATTCGAGTTGACCTTAGAAATTTTCTTTCATGGTTACTTCTTCATTGTTGCTAACATAAACAATCTCACAAACAAACCTTTAATTTCCTTACGTGTGCATGTAATATTATTAATAGGAAGAAAATGGATTATTTATGATGAAGAAAAGAACTTTAAAACGCAATTTCCCTTAGGTACAGGTATATAATTTCTTTCTAATACTCCACTGCACGAAACTCGCCCATTTGTGATACGTTGTACACTTTCCTAACTTGTTTGTTGATTATTGTGTTCTTGCTGATTTTGCTTACAGTTTTCGTTTTGAAAATATCGTCACGAAACTTCGCATAGGTAAATAATTTTACCCTACGGGTAACATAGGTTATACGGCGACAAAAAATTTGGAGGAGGGAGAGCATAATTCAATAATTATTTTTCCATAAATTTAGACGTAATTTTCGATTCTTCAGAGTGCTAGATTTTCTCTCTTCATTCATCTAAATAGGTACTATGTTTTTATTGCGATGTTTACATGTTACACGGTCGAAGTTTCAGATTCACTATATCCGTTGAAATTCAACGGGCACTTCTGCTAGTCTATATTATATTTTGAAGCGTGTGTTTGTGTGTTTATGTGTTTGTGTATTTGTGTGTTTGTTCATGGAGCTACTCCTAAACGATAAAAGCTAGAAAAACCAAATTTGGTACGATTCTTCCTTACATCCTAACTTAGTGAATGGTCAAGGTTTGGTCAACCGGGATTAATCATTGCTGCCAATACAGGGGATTAAAATTTTTCCATAAGATAACACGTATGAATCCATTTTTTAACTTGCAAGGTATTCTTCCTTCAAGCATCAAAATACGTAAATATGGACCAATTTTTTTTCGTTTTTGCTTTATTCGACAAATAAAACTCTATACTATCTTATTCCTGCGAAGTTTACATGTTACACGGTCGAAGTTTTCGGAAATACACTATTTGTTCAGAAATTTTGTGGATTTATCGTACTCTTTCCGGGCGTAACCAAAGCACCTGTCATTGTTACCTCCGATTCATTTAGCTTCAATGAAGCTTATAAATAGACGAAAGTTTAGCGTTATTCGAATCGCACTTTTGTTTAATCAACGAAACGATTGATGTTTATGGATAGCAACCTAAATAGATACTGATTATTATTCAGGAAGCGTTTATTGATGAATGTAATTGAACCTTCTTTCGTCTATTGAATACTGGAATCTTATATTTTTTGTAAGTAAAATAATTATATTCTACATTATAATGTTTATTAACGTAAATAAGCTCACGTATCTGGTGTACATTTACCGGAGTCAGTGTTCAATCATGGACAACTGTAAGTTGCTTTTTCACGGGTTTCTTGCTTACAAGACATAAAAGTAAATATTTCAGCGAGGCATAATTACAGAAGAAATGAATTTTGCGAAAGTAATATGATAGGAAATAAAATTATCGTTATATTTGAATGCAATAGGTTCGGAAACCGTTTGTTACAAGCAAATATGTTTAACTGTTAAGAAAAGCTAATTGTAATTTAAAAAGTATCTACTATATATTTTAAAGAGTTTTTATGTTGTTCTGTAGTAGCTTCATTAAATCCGTTGAAATTCAACGGAAAATTCTGCTGGTATTAAATAAAATATCCCATAAATATATATATAAAGTATCTGTCGGTGAAGTCAAATTTCTAATGATTTCTTCCTTTTATAGATTTTCGTTTATAATTTCATTTCTAAGTTATTATATACTTAATTAGTGTACCTGCCCGTCAAAAATGACAGTGTGCGTTTATTATGTTTTAATTTAAAATTTAAATAAAAAATTAAGGAAACCAACTTTTATGTGCGCTAAAACTTAAGCAATAAATATAAATACACGATTGAATTTTACAGAAAACAAAAATAGTTTTGGGCATATAAATGACGAGTAGCAAGAATATATTAATGAAAATTTATTCGCTATACATCTTTTATATGCCCAAAATTATATTTACTCTCTGGAACATTCAATTATTTAAAATTTAGATTTATTTTTACTTTACTGCATATAAAACATTATTTCATTGAATTAAGTTTATATAATTTATTGTCAAAGATTAAAAACCTAGCTTTCTTAGAAAATTTCCTCATAGAACTCCAAAAAGTCGCCAGTTTTAATCTCTATATCTGATTTCATTAACACAATGAATAATTGAATATTTGTTTTCGTTATCGTCGGATAATTGGACCGAGTTATGCAGAAGCCTATCAACTCACGTGGACAAGAAGCTGAGATATTAAGACTTTTACCGATTGTTAAATTTAAAAATCACATTGTGGGTTAGGTTGAAGGCAGCTGTAGCACACATGGTACTAGTTTGGGTTGGATGTTTTTTGCAGGAAGCAGAATAGGGTTTTTCCTATGCAATGCAGGGGTTACTTGAAAATTTTCAATTTTGAGGGTTGGTTGCTTTCTGCATAACTCGGATCAGTTTATCGTAACCAATATATTGTTTAAACTTCAAAATAGCGTTTATATTTCTTGGATATGTTGACAGATGCGATGCAAATTTATAACCGCAATCAATTATACGAAACAATACAAAACCAGGAAGAATGCAAATCGCCTCGACAGCAAAAGATTTTCACGAAAAAAATCGTCAAATTTTCGTGTTATTAACTAATTTGTAGGCCGACTTGACGTTTATTCGGAAATCGACTGCAGAAAAATAAAATTTTGTTCTTTGATGTGTTCTTCCTTTCAAGCATCGAACTCCTAGGACGATTCAAAGTAATTTTAATATGCAAATTATTAACGTGATACACTTGCCCCCGTGTCAATCAAATGGTGCAAATAAACGCTCCTGTATTCGAACTCAGAAATTCAGTGTGGACGATGAGCAACTTAAAGTTTAAAAATAATTCTCGAAATTTTGATCGAAAAAGAATGGAATGTCTTTTAATTATAAGCATCTTTATTAGGCGCGTTTCACTTCCAGCGTGAGCGCCTATTATCGTCCGCCCGTCCGTCCGCTTGTTCAGTCTAGGCTTCTACAGAACGGATTTTCATGAAATTTGATATCAAGGACTTACAATCAAATATAATAAGAAAATCCAAAAAATGAATCACGTACACCAATCAGGGGTACCACTTTACTGGTGAAAAAAATTACATTTTCGTCATATCTCGTAAAGTATTGCTCATAACAAAATATTTTTCAAATAAAAGTTGTAGAACTGGTAAAGAAGAGTATTTCCTTTCCTATAAATTTTTATCGTATGAGTATCCGTTATCGATGAAATCAAACAAAAATGTCTTAATTCGAGTTGAACTTAGAAATTCTCTTTCATGGTTACTTCTTCATTGTTGCTAACATAAACAATCTCACAAACAAACGTTTAATTTCCTTACGCGTGCATGTAATATTATTAATAGGAAGAAAATGGATTATTTATGATGAAGAAAAGAACTTTAAAACGCAATTTCCCTTATGTACAGGCATATAATTTCTTTCTAATACTTCATTGCACGAAACGCGCCCATTTGTGATACGTTGTACACTTTCCTAACTTGTTATTCTCGCACTCGATAGACTTGCCATCTTATAGTGTGACAGAGTGACCTCTCTTTCATTTCATCAAATTAGGTATTAGTATTTAACAAGAGTGAAATGTTGGAAATTTAACTTATATGCGTGAGTGCATAATACTATTAGTATTTACTCTCTTTTCGTCGTTTCATTATCACCTGATGAATAACATTTTAAAATAAATTTTTAATTTTATCACAGTTTCCCACAAAATGAACACAGAAGAGAGCCTTATGTTTATGAAAAACATTTCCTTCCGACCATTTCATAATTCTATAATCTGACTAATTATGTTCATCGAATTACCTACCTGCTAGAAAGCTCTCTAGAGAGTATTAAACGACGTTAAAATAACCTTAGCAATTTTCTAAGGCATTCTGGCCCACTATTTAAAAAAAAAAACTTCCGCATTATGATGTATTCTGTTTTTTATAGATAATAAATTAATACATGCATTCCCTTCCATACATACAGTCTAATCTGGAGCAATTTACCGCTTGGAACCATCTTTCCATTTTATTTAAGTTCATTCCATCCAGCAAACTCATTTCGATTCTATCGCTTGCAAATTAAATGCATAATATCTTTAAGATTAGAAACAATAGTTAATTAATAAATGAAAAATAGCTACATTAAGCAAAATAACTTGCGAGTTACCTCACCTCACTGCCGTTTTACGTTAAGACTCATGTACACGAATTTATTTCAGCACAAAAGAATAAATTAGTAAATCTCTAGTATAATAAAAACCAATCTCATTCTATAATAAATATGTAATATTTTAAGTATTAATGCGAATAACTCAAGAAAGGACAGCTCGATTTCCACAAATATTTCGCCAAACTCTCAGTACGTATATGGGGTTACGGTGGCGGAGTGGCTAGTGTCCAATACGTTCGCCACTAGCCACATGTGGCGAATAGGCTATTGCGTTGTGGCTAATGCATGAGTAAGAAATAATAATAATTTTACAAAATTTTTCAAATATTTTTTTTTAAACGCGATCTCAAGACGATTATAACACGACTATTTGGTGTAGAACTCTGCTGCAGAGCGTTGCTGTATTGCCCATTGCGTGCGCATTGGTGTAGTGTTGATATGAGTGGTGGATGCGATGCGTCACTGCATCAGTGGACGGTCAGTATTAGCAGCGATAAGTAACGAGTTCTATCGAGTTCTGTTTCTGCCGTTTTGTGTCTGCGATTACATCAACTCAACCTAAATTTAAACGCCAAAACGTAGGTAATTGGCAATGCTACGTATACGTTACATTTCTTATTAACTTATTTGTAGCAGCCGGCCGGGTTAGACTGGTAGGCGGTGCGCCTGCCTTCTAACCCAAAGGTCGCGGGATCGAATCTCGCTTCGGGCATGGATGTTGTGATGTATGTTGATTTTCTCTAAGAGAATTCGACGGTGCAAAATAACCTTAGCTGTTGACGCACCTCAAAAACCTAATTACTACTACTATTATTTGTAGCAATCGACGAACACACATTACTTTCGATTCTTTCCACAAAGTATACGACGCGTTCGCGATCACACACTATTTATTTTGACGAATATCACAGCACATATAAAACATAAAACAAGACACCACAAAAAAGAATGATTAAAATTCACACTATTGTAATATAAATCGAAACTTGCTTTGGGTATCTTATACCCAAGTGCACCTTGCACGTCGTTCAACTACCGTGACTACCTTCTTTTTTTTCATCACAACTTGGCGGTGACTGCTCTCTAGTTGGCCGCCAAATACTTTGCCGAGTGTCAAACCACGCCAGCCACTACATTATTTTTTTTTAAACATCCTTGGCAAGTTAGGAATTAAATTACATTTTTAATCTCCCCTATTTCAAACATGGATAATTTTGTAATTCGCAAACGGCAACAAGTTACTGCTGACATCAATAATTCACAGTTATCTCAAGAGGTCGTAAGTCTGCTTTCTTTGGACAGGCGCAGTTTTGAAACAGAAATGCTTCTGCTTCAAAGCCAAATCGATTGTCCTGTAAATGACGAGTCTGTTTTGATGATGTGGACTCGCCTTTAAAAGGAAATGAGTTTGTGGTTCTCAACATAACCATTGCGAAGCTATTATGTATGTTCGCAACCACATGGGTCTGTGAATCCACCTTTTTCCACAGTAAATTCAATTAAATCAAAGTACATATGAAAATCTGGAGGCGGAGTTAAGATGCGCGGTCAGTGTGAAATATGTACTACCTGATTTCTGGACTATGATAAAAGAAAAAGAATGTAAACTGCCACACTGAAGTAATTTTTTTTGTAATATTAATATTTTTTGAAATATTTATTTTTAATATTAATAATAAATAATTTGAAATGTCGTTTGTAGTATGTTTTTTAATCCTTTTTTATAATGTGACCAATATGAAAAATCGAAAACCACAAGTGTGGCTAGCATCGAATTTCTATTGGACACCGATGGGCTAAAGCATTGGCCTTCTACGCAGCGGTCCCGGGTACAAATCCGACGAAGATAGGATTTTTCAAACTGGGATCGCCCCGTCACCTGGTTTTAGAAGAACGCGCAAGTCGGCGCTCCGTCCTTCTGGAGGGACGTTAAGCAGTTACCCTTGGTGCTTTTCGTAAAGAGTGGACACCGTATAGAGCGTGTGGATTCGTATAAGCAGCGATAATTGTCCAAGAGGCTGATTCGCTTTAAAAAATACACACACATATATATATATATATATAGGATATTTTTCGTTTACGTTTTTAAGATAGAATCGAGTACGAGCTGGGGACTCGAACGTGTTGATGTTAAAAAGAACTAAATTCATGTTTCCAGTCAAGAAAACTTGAATATGTTCCGTATCAGTATAAAAATTGATTTCATATGCGATAAAGAAACATTTTCGCCGCTGTAACGTTTCCATGACTACTTCACACATATTTGTCGCATTTGAGTTTGCTAAAGAATTGCTGTACCTATATCTATCAACTATCAATATATATATATATATATATATGTTACGTGACAACATATTTTTATTATACACAAAAAATTCCGTTTATACTAAAAGTATTTAAATCTGTTTCATTATGGCAGTGTATAATGGAATTAGACAACAGTGGTCAGTCCTACGATATATCAATCAATTTTAGCGGCACCGATTTGACTGCAGTCTTTCCTCCCTTTGATGTAGACGAAAACGAATATATAATATAAACATATTTTCATAAGAAGCCAGGTTTAAATTGACGGGGAATGAGATATTATTTTTATGTTTAACTTATATATTTACCCTTATATCTGGAAATTTATGTTTTACGACATTGTTTAATTACAGTTATTTTCAATCAAAAATGTAAAATAATTTATATTAGAAAATCATAGTAGATGTAATTCTATAATATAAAGGAATCATTACTGTAAGTATAAAATGATATATACCTTTCCAATGGTTTAGCCTCTTTTAGTTACTAACATAATACATCGTTCATTTCTGACATACAATTATCCTAGCATGAATTAAAAATGAAATCCAACATTGTTTTGACAAAGTACAATCCCTACTCACCATTATTAAACGTACATTTCAAAACTTTGCAAGGCAGACATTATGATTTAATCTAAAGTTTCTTGCACAATTCTTTCTACGCAACGTCTTCTGAAATCTTGACAATACTGCGGTTGCACGCGAAAGAATGAATCTAGCAAGAATGAATGCGGGAATAAAAGAGGATCGAGTGTCAGAAGAGGATCGAAGATTAAATTCGTAGTTAAACAAACGAACTCTTTAAAATAGAAGACTCGTAAAAGCTCTGGAGGGCCATCAATCGATCAATTAATCAGACAAGCAATTCACCCACAGCGTTTTATCTCCCGCTGAGTTCCACTTGGTATCATCATCATCGTCTCTCGTTCACCTCACTTATACTAACCCCCGCTCCTAATCCCAATGCTCCCATTTCCCTCCCCCCACACTCTCTTCCCGTCTCCCTTCCTCCCTCCTCTCCACCCTTTCTCCTCCCCTCTCCGCCCTCGTCCGACCCCGTACTTCCTCATCTTTCCCTCTCTCTTTTCCTTTACCCCTTCCCCTTTCTCATTAAGCTACCCTCTCCTTCCATGCTCTTTCACCTGACCTCCTCTCTCCTTTCCTGTCATCACCTCCCCTTCTCCCTATACCGATCCCCTACATTCTCCTTTCTCTCCCTCAACTCCTCTCCCTTCCTTCGTCACCAACCGGTCTCCCCCTACTACTTTCACAACCTATCCCTCTCTCTCTCTATTACCTGATTCCCTCCCTCCTTATCTTCCCCTCATCCTACACTGCACCTATCTCCTTCCGACTCTTCCTCTTCTATACGCTGTCTGATGTTTCATCTCGATTGCTTGGCGTCTGGGCCCCTTAACAGCAGCCCTGCCACTTGCAGCCTCTCTCCAAGTCCCTCCTCGCACCATCACCTCCCCCCTTTCTCGCCTCACACAGCTACAATATATCCTCTCCCTCCGTCGTCCCTTCGCTCACTCCAACAGAGCCTCCGTGTTATTTTTTCTCTTCCATGGTGGAAATGAGGTGAGCTCAAAGCCCTTTCAATAAGGCGATTTAGGCACGAGTGACGGAAAAATACATCCGACATTTAAAGAGAGCGTCAAAGGAAGGTTAAAGTTGATTTCTTTTGAAGAAAGCCAAGGACGCTCGTGCCGACCCATTTGACAGAGACAGCCTAGTTAGACTTTTTCCAACTAAAAGGATTTCCGTTTCAAAATAGTAACGAATGATTCTTTGAGAGAGGCAATGAAATTTCAAAAATAGCTAACCGTACAAATGAAAACTTTTAGTTTTACAAGGTAAATATATTTATATAACAAAGCAGATATTTGAAACCAGAGAAATTCAATTTCCATATTCCCTGTAAGTTGTATTTTATTGAGCGAGTGGAAACATCGCCTCCATTCTCTTTCCTACATTACAATGAGTTATTTTTACGTTTTTTATAGTGATGGTGAGTTACTTTATTTCATCAACCCTGTCCGGAAAGTTTTCCATAAAAATAAACTAGCGCTGTTTCAATGAATAGTTTTCGCATTATTTCAAGAATTATGGGATTGCCTCCTTTTATAAGAGAGTTGGTCCATTGCAAAGTTTACGGCTAAACGCACCTCACTCACATTTTGAATTGGACGAAAGTGAACTTCTCTCGAAAGTGATCCCTCGTTCTTTCGACTTAGCGTCGAAAAGATTAGCAGACGCCGGTGGTGTCGCTAGAGTTTTCCACCTCCCACACCTCCTTCCACTCCAGCCTCCCCTCCTCCCCTCAATCAACATCTACTCCCCTCCGCCCACCCCTCGAACGTTCTCGCCGATTCAACGCTCCGTGTGGAACACAATGGACGATTCGGAACGACCGTCGGGACCACACCCCCCACTAGAGACGCCGTTCCATCCTTCAAGAACTCCCTCCATGCCCTTCCTGCACCCTCCCATCTACCTTCCCCTACCCAGACCTCTTCCTCTAACCTCCCCTCTTTATATTTTTCACCGGTCTCCAATCGTCTATTCTCTGTCTGCCGCTACCAATCCCTTTACCGCAATAGCATCGTTAAGCGTATCAATGGTTTTTGAAAGAGTCGACGTTATTTCGCGATAAAATAAGCGAATGAAATAAAAAGTCAAAATTACCTCACTCTAATCAAATATTTTTTTTGTTTTTCCACATAGCTCTTCTTATAAATTTTTGATGTTATAAGAATTGTGACAGTCTTTGTATCCTAATTGATTTTTATCAATCTTCAACATTTCATAGCAGGTAAAGATAAATAAAAATACGTCCATAATTGCGGAAGAATTATTTTTCCATTTATAATTTTGTTAAATAATCATGTAAATTTCAAATAGGTTTTTATCGTTAAATGATAAATAAAACTATATTCGTACTCAAAATTAGCTACTAGGTCTTCAAAGTACTTTATATTGAAAGATTAAATAAAAACTTCGTTTGGAAAAAGAAAATTCATGTCATTATAATATTCCACAATAAAACTTATTGTGGATAGAATTTACCGTCAGTTTTTAATTTTATCATTTTCCTAAGCTTACTCTGACGATTCCAAAATAGTGTTCCTATTTTAGCATGTTTATTGAAGCAATTTCAATACATAAAAGTTATATAAATGTTAAGCAATAGACCATGCCGTAATTTCCTTTCTATATTGATTTCATAGTATGTAAACATAATTAATTTATTGGTTCATTTAAACGAACGATAATTGCACAACTCAAACACGGAAGTAACCAACCAGAATGAAGGGATCTTATTAGCAGTTGCCGCATATCTATTATAAACAGCCACTTCTTACATAGGATATGAGATGGAGGACGATATAAATGTTTAGGTACTTTTAGAATGGCTACAGACCTGAAATTTGGTCTGATGAAAGATTAATGGATACAACCAATAGATAAATCCTAAATTTTCATTTTTATGAGTGTTTTTCAACCACAATGTTTCATTTCTACCTCCCATGAGAAATCAGTGCAGGACATTATAAAACTGCATTTTTAAATTACTTAAATTAAGACAGAAACCCGAGAAAATTTCATCATGAGGTTTATTATTTTCTAAATTCAAGCCCATGACGAATTGGCATAAGAATCTTTATTTTAAGTAAGATACCCTTGTTAAAGTAAAAGGTGGAAGCAGGTTTTCTTTAAAATATTTTTTGGGTTTTAGTTAGTCTCCACCTATTGGGATGGGATAACCCGCAACGTTTGAATGTAGATCACATAAGTACGTTTTTTTCCTCTTAAGAAAATCTACTATATATTTTAAAGAATATGCGCTCCGTGCGGCTCAAGAGTTGTCGTCTTCGAGGTCACGTTGTTTTATTTACGATTTTAGATCTTTTTGTATGGTGGTTTTTTAGACGATTGCAGAATGCAAGCACCAACAACTCGTATAATAAAAGATTGATTAAAAATGCAAAATGATTACCTAACATCTATCATAATTTCAACAATTGATCATAAGATTGGCGAACATGGTTCGCAATGTGAAATCTCCAATTTACCATAAAATGAAACGCTCCGCGTATCTTAACATTTTTGTTTATAACCTTACTAGCTGGAGTGCCCGTTGAATTTAAACGGATTTAGTGAATCTAAAACTTCGACCGTGTAACATGTAAGGAAGAAAATCTTGCGAAAATAACGTATAAAGTCCCTCCCCCTCCCTTCCACCCTCCCTCTCCTTCCCTTCTCCCCCTCCCACCCCTCGCTCCCTCCCCCTCGCTCCCTCTCCCTCGTTCCCTCTTCCTCGCTCCCTCTCCCTCTCTCTCTTAAATGTAAGAAGGGACTATATAGTCTCAATTTCGCCCTCAATAAAGTCGTTTGTCTGTCCTTCTGTCTCCCTCTCTCTCTCTCCCTCCCTCCATCTCCATCCCTCTCTTTCTCTCCCTCTCTTTCCCTCCCTCCCTCTCTCTCCCTCTCTCCACCACTTCCCCCTAATTCCCTCTCTCCATCTTCCCCCTCCGTTACCATCCATCTCTCTCCCTCCCTATCTCTTATTAAAAGCATTCCAAGCGAACAAACTTACAAACATTCTCCTTTATATATTAGATTAAAATTTCAACGGATTTAGTGAATCTAAAACTTAGACCATGTAACATGATAACATAGCAAGAATAACATAGTACACAGTAAAACAAAAATGAAGAAAACTGCTCCACATTTACCTATTTAGATGAATGAAGGAAGAAAATCTTGCACTGTGAAAAATCGAAAATTACGTGTAAACTTACGGGAAAATAATTATTGATTTAAGCTCTCCCCCTCCAAAAAATTTTTATCGCCATCCATATAGCCTATGTTACCCACAGGGTAAAATTTCTTGCAATGTTTACATGTTACACGGTCGAAGTTTTCAGAAATACGCATTTGTTTTATAAATTTTGCGTATTTTTCGTACTCATTCCGAGCATTGCCAAGGCGACCATCATTGTTGTCTCAGATTCAATTAGTGCCAATTAAACATTCAAATTGACGAAAGAAAAGCTTTTTTCGCTTCGAACTTTTGTTTAAGCATCGAAACATAGCATAGCAACATAAATATTTAAAGATGATTATACTGTTGACTGCGTCTGGGAAGCGTTTAATCAAGGCATTTCATCAGTAATTTTATGCTGGAATATTACCTTTATGTAAGTAACACTATTATATTATACATCTGTAATGCTTACTAACGCAAATAGGCTCAAGCATAAATTTAAAGTTAGATGAGAATAGGGACGTACGTTTTTTTAAAATTTAATATTGAAAGTTACATAGTTATTTTCTCTTCGTAGCTACATTTACGCAGATAAAGTTGTGCATTTTGATTTATCATATAAATAAAAGAAAATATGTGTTAGTTTGTTTGAGTGTAAACCAATAATCCTAGAAAGCTGAAACTTGGCATGTGTACTTAGGGAAACCTGAGGGTGTGCACCTCGGGTTTATTTTTTAATTTTTGGCTTGGAAGGGGGGAGAGTCAAAAACTTAAATAAACGGTCATAAAAACTAAAGAACTGAAACTTCGCATCGAGAACGAGTGCAGCATATTTTTTATTTGCATTTTAAAATTACTTAGAATCATCGTACGATATTTAAAAACACGGGTCGTTAAAGATGTTTGTTTAGCGTAGAAACAGTTTTGTTAACGTGTTCTGTCGATTGAAAAGATGTGTTTGATTTCATTTAAGTAGTTTAAATATGTTTACATTGATAAGTATATTTTACAAGTTTTTTTTTCGTGTTCTATTTTGACTGTTCCAGGGTCGGAATTCCAAAAAATATTTTCATATATGCACCAGAAGGAAAGACTAAAAATATACCAAAAAGCACTACAATAAAGGGTGTGAATAAAATCAGTTTTTTATTATTGCCTATCCCGGGCAACGCCGGGTACCCCAGCTAGTAGATAGATAAATAGTCATCATAACGGCGATACAGATAACGCAGCAAACGAAGCAGTCAGAAGTCCAGAAAACGGCAGTGACAATAAAATGACAAAATTATTTTGCGAGTACATTTTCCAACGTTCGACAACTCATGAAACAAGAGAGAAATACATTCAGGAACATTAGCATCCAATTCTCGTGCGGTACTATCCGATGCGTTCTTGGATCACTCCAACACGCATCATGACTTTTAGTGTTTCACCCGACGTAATTTTGGGGAACCGCGTTTTTTTTTTCAAGGTCACGAGGAGCGAGAGAATCCCGGCAGACGACGCGACTCCTACCGATACGCCAAAATAAGAAAAAAAAATTAAAGCGCAATCGTAAAAGTCTCCTCCTCGTCCCTTTTATGGAAACCTTAGGCGTTAGCGAATATTTTCCCGAAAGGCGACCCCCCTTCGCTCGAATCGCAAGAGGTAGACGTCCGCCCAAGGGGATGGAACAGCCCGCCCACCCGGCGGCATATCCGACGCGAACATAAAGACGGGCGTTGTTCGCTCGTGACTCCCCTCCTCTCCCTCCCTCTCCCCAACGGAGACGGTGGTACTGTGGTGAATTTGCGCTCTTTGAGACGCCGCCTGGGCGTATCCTGGCCGGCTTCCACCGAATGAAATATATGTTGCCGTTTACGCGTTCTGTCTGCCCACTCGACCTACCTAACGCCGTAATTGGGGCCTACCTTCTTCTTCTTCTTCTTTACCGCACAGCGAAGAGTTAGGCAATCAAAATTTCACGTCACGCAGTACGACTTTTTTGTGGTTATTTACCGCTCCTTGGGGGTAAACGTCGGATCTCCCGAACGACATGCTATTTACTTTCTTTTTAAAAGCGTGGATCGACTTTTAAATGCCAACAGCGAGCCAGGAATAAAAGACTCTGGAATATTGATTATCACAATGTTATTCTAAGATGGCAATTCGGAGTAGTAACTTCTTCAGGCTTGGATTAATTTCAATATGACACTAATTTAGGGCAGAAGATAGCAATGCCCGAAAAATTATCTGAAAATTTGATCATCTTTTATTTATGTGTAAGCGTTACCAACGTATATTTTTACAAAACCAGTTACTTAATCTTTGGGGGTCACTAGCCTGCCGTAAACTCAACTACCAAGAAAAGCGCTTACGGTAAAAATAACAGTAAAATTCTATTCCTGGTGGAAAATGTTTTTTTTTATACGTTCAAAGATAAGATTCCCTCCAAAACAGAAAAAATTCCAAACGTACTTTTTTATATATTTCTAAAGCAAATGGGCTGTAATTTAGATGCTTTTCTCATCAGAAATGGAATGTTTTACTTTTATTAAAAGGTGTAAATAAAACTAGTAGCTCGAGATGAGTTAACGTATACAACAGTAAATTTGACTCAATCATACATAGCGCACCTAATTTCCTTCCCTAAATTCAGTTATTTTTAGGCCAAAACAATAAACATCAAACTAATAACGAAAGTTGGATTGAAACAAACGAATATGTTTACTCTCGCCGAAAAATGATAGAATAATTTCGTTAACTAACCGAGAAATCCTGACAGGCAGTGCCGTAACTAGGGCGGGGCAAGCGAGACATCTGCCCCGGGCACAACTTAGCAAGGGGCGCAAAAAATCCAAATAGTAACTAAATAAACTGGAGAAAATAATTTCTTGAATGGGGAAAGGGCGCATATTTCGTAGTTTGCCCCGGGCGCTAAAATATCTAGTTACCGGGCTGCTGACAGGTTACAGATTTTAATTATTTAAGACTTTTATGACAAGTAACGGAACTGTAAATAAAAGCGCTGATTCAATAATAGTTGTGTTTTCATCTTTATCTTGAGGGAGGAGGACCGTGTCTCATATTTAATTGTAAAGTCATACCCGGCATTTTCACGTAGAAGTCCTGGAGAATTAATATTTTCGCCAACGCATGGATTCCCATTTTTTAATTTTCCAAAAATCATCGTCTTTAAAGTAAAAAATAAGAATTTCCAATAAAATCTAAAATAATTTTCCATCACACAAGTAAATCTCTGGAAGTATTTACAAATAATAAAGTTGATCCAACGCTGACGTCAAAATGATAAGAGAAGCATGTTTCAGTTTTTAAGAAATCGAATTAAAATGGCGGAAAAGATGAAATTAGCCCATTATCCCTATGATTTCTGAATTGTATATAAGATCAATGACATAAAATATGCAAATACATTTCCGTTGGCGGCTATAAAAAGATGAATATCTCTTCCCGTTATCGGAAACGATCAAATTGGGAAAATAAGAATTATAAAGAGTGGGTATAAAATGAGATTATTTCAGGAGGCGGTGGATTTTTGGGTGCTACAGAGGTGCAGTGGGTGAGAAATATCAAGGATTATCTTTTTATCACTTCACTAACCTATATCGACTTAGTTATTTCGTTAAAAAGAGAGCGTTCATTTGACTATAAGACAGGAAATAAATAAATCATTACCTAAAGTAACTTATTCACGGCATTCTAATAAAATATCCCAAATGCTTTTAAGTTTCCATAAAGAATTGTGGATTTTATTGTAAAGTCGTTGTGTTTATTTTTGTACCACAAATAAGTAGCTTTATTTTAGCAGTCAGCAAGAGATTTTGAATTCCGTACGAATGCGATATGTGGATAATCTCTCTGATTCGTAGCGTAATATTAATATTACTCTAGAGATAATCATGCCTTAGAAAAATAGTTTGATGTTTATAAGAAAAACCTTAAAGGTATTTCAGCGATAAAATTGAAAATATCCTACAAATGGCTTATATTATCGAATTTGAAGGATTGCGTAAAATCACTTTTATAATTTCTATTAAATTTAATTTGCCCGAAAAAAATCACGAAAAATATTTTCCGATGCTTAAATTTCAATGCTATTTTTTGCATACATCCTGCTAACTGTAAATAAGTTAACCTGTGAAACTGAAAATTATTTGGTTTTTTTTATTTTTCTTTGAGCTTCTTTAAAGCAAAAATATTTCAAGGGCGCATTGGGGTCAATGAGGGTCACTGGAGGTCAGCGAATATTGATTTCTGAGTTGCTTTTAAAACGCAGGTATAATCAGAATGACCCAAACAATGCAACTATATCCATGTCATTCTCAATTTAAAAAATATCAACATCAATTATTTTAATTAATTCCTTATTTGTTCGAATGTCATGACGATATTTCTAGTACTTTCATTATGCTAAAATATACATATAGATATAATAATAATTATTTCAAGAATGCAAAAATAAAATTTTAATCATTTTCCCCAAAATCCTCATTCATTTATTTATTTTAATACTAATAGAATTATCCCCAAAACTGCCAGATTTTAATGTAATTTATAATAAAGCGCATATGAGCGTAGTATAATTTTTTCAAATTTGTTAAGCTTAACTTTCGATTATGAAATTCTGTTTAAATTTAAATTAAACACATGTGGGTGCACTTTGAATAGATCCTACTATTTTTTAAGTAAATTATATTAAATCCTTCCGTCAAATAATAATTTTTCCTCCGCCTCAAGAATTAAGTTGTTCTAACAGAATATTAAATATCGATAAGATTCGCTCTGAAGCTATTGCTGTTAAATTGACAATCAATATCAAAGAAAATGTTATATTACATACTTACTGAGGGCGTTAATCGTCACTAACTTTGAAATGTAGAAAATAATGATAATTTATAACTTCGTTTGATAAAAAAAATATTTTGAGTTTTGTAACTACTCAGCCCCATTCTTTCACCCGTACAAATTATCCAACTTCCAAGTTCTTACTACTATTGTAACCATATGAAAACAAAACTTTACAGTTCTCTTCTTTGTATCTCATCTTTTCCTTAAAACAGATTGGAAGAAACAAGGGGATACAAAAACTGTCCCAGAACTGAATGTTTTGCAACGCCGCAATTTCCATTTAATTTTACCTGAGTAACTACTATCGTGCCAAATTTTACATCCCTAGATCTCCTTGGAACGCTTTAGATTTTTTTGTGGATCAAAGAGTGAGTTAATGTTACGCTACTCTATATAAGCAATTTCTGTATACTTAATATAAAAAACCATAAAATAACTACCCAAAAAATCAAACTCATGAGAAATAAATTAGTTTAACTACTCTTTCTCAGTAAAATGGTCAAAAAGAAGAACACGTTCTATAAATCATTTTTTTCGCGAATAGATTAACCAAACGGTTGAATTAAAATTCATCAGTGTTTATTATTTTTGCCTTAATCCTTCCATAATTACCGGAGAAATCATTTCCTTTAATAGTTTCGTCGCGCTAAAATATATTTCATGCATACATCTTCCTCTAAATATATTAAACACGCTGTAACTATCATAAAATTGTCGATAATATAACGCAGAAACGTAAAACGATTCGTAATTTTTTCCAATTCCTCGCCTTGTCTTGGTTTGATGGAGCCTTTCCGATAAAGGTGATACTCTATCCTTTTGCAAACAACCAAAAGTGCGCTGCATTCACGCGAAACACTCATCGGAGTGGGGTCGTGGCGGTGAAAGGCCCCTTGAATACGTACGCGCCGCACGGCTTACCTACTCATGGGTTGCTGACCAATAATTGTTGCAGGCGCTGTCGCATAGGAAGTGCTTGTTCAAATGCATCGCTACGCGTAATACAGAGTGGGCGTCGTTAAATCGGAGTTTTAGAGCTATAAATCGTTTCTCCGGTGAAGTGCATAAAAGAGGCAATTATTTCACTGGACGCGAGATTGTAGGCTTATTACAGCGGATAAAGTGACCAGACTGTCATTGTCTCTCTTAGCGTTAAGAGAGTAGCGTAGCATGACGCTTATTACACGAACCGTCCAGGAAATAAAAGAGCTGTTTATCGTTTCTAACATGCACCGGTGCAAAATGTGTGTCGGGAAAAGTAATATCATTTATTCATTCCCATGCACGCTAAACTAAAGTTATTTGGCTCACGACATACAAATCGCTTCATTCGAGACAATGCACGAGCGACTCGTTTGTTCCACAAATGCGATATTTTTAGCATGGATTATTTTTTCTCGTGTCTTTTAACTGTACTTTATTTGAAATTCAAAAACTTTCCATACTAATTTGGATACTAAATTATTTTTAGAGTAAAGAACGTGACAAGTCAGAACTTATATAAAACAATCCTGCTGAATGAGATGTTTATATATCGCCTAAACTCATTATATTATTCACATATTTAAAATTAATATGCTATTAATTACAAAAAGATCTGTAATTAAAATTCGCTTTTCATATAAATATTATTAGAAATTACATCATCTACTATTTACTAAGTTAAATAATTTCAATTCATCCAATTATCTCCTTAACTATGGTTTTTTATTGTTCATAAATATTTAGAAATGTGAACTTTTTGTCAGAAAAAAATTTATTTCGACATATATTTCATATCGTTTTAATTGCGAAAATATAACTATAAGTGCTTCGGGTTTGTTACCCAATTTATATTTACACAAACTGAATCGCTGTTTTTGCATCAAAACTAATCGTGAAGCTAGAAAATATGCTTGTGAGTTTATATACCCAATTTTCACGGAGTTCCTTTCGACGAACTCTGTGAAATGCGAAACTGAAAATCGACCTCGTTCATTATACAAGTTCTGATATTTCGTATTTATGTGAATCTATTCAGTCGTATATACTTAACACTTCGGTTATCATTTCCGTTCTTTGTAGCTGAAAGTGATTTTAATGAAAATGAATGAGCAGACGGTCTCGCTATGAAATTGTCACGATATCGGGCCCATAACGACTGCATATTTTATTGCCTATGGTCTCATAAATATCATATTTCTACGAAATGGACGTAACAATACTATCTCCTCTGTTCAAAAAAGTTAACTGTGCAACTAAACGTTGTTTTATGCCCCCTAAGGTCCATGTCAGTATATGTTACAACTTTACATTACATGCTTAAGTATTAAAGAGTTAATACAATCTTTTTTACTTAATGCTCGTTTATCCCTGCTAAGCATTTCAGTAACTTAATTAAAGTATCAAGAAAATTTATTTCTGTTCATTAAAAATGACATTTAATTGCAACAAATTTAAGCAGAGACAATATATGTATCATCAATAACATTTTGCTTATATTTTATCATACGGAAAATACTTTACGACTAAATTTATTAAATTGTTACACTAACACATGAAACGTCCTATATACGGTATAAAGTTACCTTAAACCCAGACTCGCGGAGAATACCACAATTTCTTAATCGAATAAATCTCATTTAGATTCGATCATCAGAATCTAAAAGTTTCCAGTAGTAAAATACAATAATAATCTCTAAGTAACAATCAAAAGAATCGAGTTCATAATGCAATTACTAAAACGTCAGTACATTTCCGTATAAACAGTGTGTCCCGGCCTTTTTGGAACGAGGTTTCTTAAACTGTCTCCCATACTCCACGCCATCTCGCACTCTCCACGTCTCTCCTCTTTCTCTCAGCTCCCTCTCTCGGAGAGGGAGAAAGAGAGTAGCACTCCCTGACACATTCATCGCCCGCGTGAGATCCCACTACCCGCCGTCTCTCTCGAGTCCTCCGTCATCGCCACAGCAGCCGCCGACGACGCCGCTGCCGCCGCCGTCTGGGTTGGCTAGCGTCTCGACGCCTTCCGCCACGACCCTCCTCCCCCTTCTCACGGCCACTCGACCTCCAGACCCCCGGCGTCGCCCCGGCGTCAATAAACGACGCTTCTTTTCATTACATGAAGGCCATGGAGGAGGGCAGTGGACTCGGGTGCCGAGGGGCTAGCGGGCGGAGTGGCCGAGGGGGGAAGGACGACGACTCGAGACTCCCTCCACTCTTCCTTGCGCACCCCTTTCTCGGCCCCTCCGCTCTTCCATCCCCTACTCCACTCCTCTCTTCCCATCTCCGCCCCCTCCCTTCGGTATCTCCTTATGACTCGTCTCTTCCCTCCCTCGCCTCCCTTTTGTCTACGGATGTGACCCCCGAGTATTCGCGCCGGAGTGCGATAGTGCGCCTTCTCGAGGTGGCAATTGGCTACGGAAAATCGGCAGCAGGAAATGAAAATGAATTAGCGTCGGATTAACAAGATTTGGAGATTACAACACCTAAATAGATTTACAGATTTGGTAGGATTACTGCTGCAGAACTTCTGCGTGCATTACGCTGGTACTGAGGCGTAAGGGTGAGTTAGTAAGTTAGGGTGGTGGCCACGAAATAACCATGTCAATATATTGTAAATCATGACAAATGTGTTACCAAAACAAAAGGCACGTGCTCAAACATTTTCCCTTCTGCGACGTTCAATAATTGTGTGTATGAAACGTGGAAAGCTTTATTAAAATTCGTCATCATTTGCTATTTCAATAAAAAAAATAAAGTCAACTTCGGATTATAAATGGCATATTTTTGGCCAAGAATAGCACGTTTTTGTAGAGCAAAGTTTCCGGAGATTTTTGGAGAAATTCCTACAAACTTTGCCAATTTTAACTCCGCTCTACCTCAAGTCTTCCATTCGAATGCTCTCCCTTTCTCTATTATAACTAAGTATTTATCAAGTTCGGATCAATTATTTAGCAATCATCTGCTACTTTTTCCTTTCTCTTCTCGAAACCTTTTTAGTGCACTATGATAAAAGCAAACCTCGACAAACAGCGTCATCTTTAAAAAGTTATGCAAAATGCATAATTTCCGCCTACTAGCTTGATAACTGTTTTCTTAAGTTATAATTGTTCATAATAATATAATAACTTTCTATATGATTGTAAAACAAAATCCACAATTTTTAATTATTTAATTCTGTGTGCTCAAACCTAAACGTTAATTTTTTATTGTAATAAGAATTGTTCTCCAAAATTTAAACCATCTAACAATATGCAATGAATGCATAGAATAAAATTACAATATATTCGATAATGAATTATAAGATACTAGCAGAATTTCCCGTTGAATTTCAACGGATTTAGTGAAGCTACTACAGAACAACATAAAAACTCTTTAAAATATATAGTAGATACTTTTTAAATTACAATTAGCTTTTCTTAACAGTTAAACATATTTGCTTGTAACAAACGGTTTCCGAGCCTATTGCATTCAAATATAACGATAATTTTATTTCCTATCATATTACTTTCGCAAAATTCATTTCTTCTGTAATTATGCCTCGCTGAAATATTTACTTTTATGTCTTGTAAGCAAGAAACCCGAGAAAAAGCAACTTAGTTGTCCATGATTGAACACTGACTGGTAAATGTACACGAGATACGTGAGCCTATTTATGTTAATAAACATTATAATGTAGAATATAATTATTTTACTTACAAAAAATGTAAGATTCTAGTATTCAATAGACGAAAGAAGGTTCAATTACTTTCATCAATAAACGCTTCCTGAATAATAATCAGTATCTATAAACATTATAATGTAGAATATAATGATTTTACTTACAAAAAATGTAAGATTCTAGTATTCAATAGACGAAAGAATGTTCAATTACTTTCATCAATAAACGCTTCCTGAATAATAATCAGTATCTATTACGTTGCTATCCATAAACATCGATCGTTTCGTTGCTTAAACAAAAGTGCGAATCGAATAACGCTAAACTTTCGTCTATTTATAAGCTTCATTGAAGCTAACTGAATCGGAGGTAACAATGACGGCCACCTTGGATACGCCCGGAAAGAGTACGAAAAATCCACAAAATTTCAAAACAAATAGTGTATTTCCGAAAACTTCGACAGTGAAACATGTAAACTTCGCAGGAATAAGATAGTATAGAGTTTTATTCGTCGAATGAAACAAAAACGAAAAACTCGGTCCATATTTACGTATT
This sequence comes from Uropetala carovei, assembly GCA_036926305.1. Lineage (NCBI taxonomy): Eukaryota > Metazoa > Arthropoda > Insecta > Odonata > Petaluridae > Uropetala > Uropetala carovei. The sequence continues at coordinate 1,419,854 of JAXCHB010000100.1, forward strand.
TTGATGCTTGAAGGAAGAATACCTTGCAAGTCAAGAAATGGATTCATACGTGTTATCTTATGGAAAAATGTTAATCCCCTATATTGGCAGCACTGATTAATCCCGGTTGACCAAACCTTGACCATTCACTAAGTCAGGATGTAAGGAAGAATCGTACCAAATTTCCTTATTCTAGCTTTTATCGTTTAGGAGGAGTTCCATGAACAAACCAACAAACACACGCTTCAAAATATATTATAGTAGATTAGTAACTTAATTTCTGTGTGATGTGGGAAATTACGACATCTGCATTCAGCTCTTCTAAAAAATAGAACATGAAAAAGTTGAAACAGCAGTAATTGATACATAGGGCAAAGAAGAGGAAGGACGGTGGACTAGAGCGTAGGAGGAAAAAAGATAGAGAAAGCAAAAGGAAAAATAGATATGTTTGTGGAGAATTCCTGGTGTTTACGATGTGTTAGCAAAGATACGGAGAAGCTGCGCTGAGATGGAAGAATACTTAATTGTACAATGATATATAGAGGTTCAGTATGAAACACTCTTCTGACAACACACCGCCACTTAAACCATGTTTGTGCATATATGGAAATAAGCTCTTATGTCATTAGGGAATGACTGCTACCGCAAACTTACGAATTAAGTAATAAAAACGAATTCATATAAATAAATTTCAAACTTTCTCTTAATTAGCATTCCAACTGATTCTGAAAGAGGATAATTAGTCTGACTTACTAGTTCAGTGGATAGAATATACGCCCGCTAAGTGGAAGACCCGAGTTCGATTCCCATCCAAGGTAGAATTTTACTCCTGCTTTAGAATATAATCATTCCATGTTTGCTGTTTGTAAACGATAGAAGAGGAACACGAAGGGATTATAAGATAGTTTACAACTATACAAAAATTTCAACTCGATGTGACTTTGGTCAGTCTTCAATCAAAGACATGAGAACTCTATAAAGACAAGTGGAGACTCGCGAAATCTTTCGCTCTTATTTTCGGACATTGAATAATGCGATGAAATCAAGGCCAGCATTAAAGGCGTCAAACATTTGAGACATGCGAGTGAATAGAACCCTAAAATAATTTACGAAGATAACATTTTTATTCTTACTCGAAATTAAATTCCTTCGTGAGCATAATTGTAGTAGTCCTAAATTGCGATCCTCTCCTTTAAATCATTTTAATCACATTACATCTTTTCAATCGGGAACTTAGTTCAAAACGGCTCAAAAATACGTGGGCATCGCAAAATCTCAAAACGTCTACCAATACAATCAAAAATCGAAAAGGTCAAGTTCTTTCGAGACGTGTAAAGTTAACTTTACGTTTTTCGAGAAGCTTTATAAATTCCCAGTGGCTACTCATCCCCCACCTCAAACGCCATCTCCTCTCGATATTTTCGACTGACTTACATCTCTCCCCCTCGCGCTTAGGTCACACGTTCAACGGACAGGCGCTACTCGAGTTCTCCCACGCCCAAGAGGGGAGCGGGGGCGGTGGTGGAGGCGGCGGAGGCGGGGGCAGTGGCTGGGGCAGCGGGGCAGGAGGTTATGGCTACGGGAGCGGAGGCGGTGGCAGCGGAGGCGGAAGCGGAGGAGGAGGCGGCGGCGGAGAGTGGGAACTCCGGGTCAAGTCCGCATCCCTATGGGTCAGGGTGGACTTCAGAGCATCCCTCGGACGGAACTTCCGCCGCACGGTACCCGACCGCAAGATCACACTGTTCGTGTTCAGAGTGCAGCCATACGACGACGGCCACCTCCACAATACCACACACTTAAGTGGTAAGGTATGTTGTTCTGACGGGTCGCACATTCTAGTGTTAGGGTGGGAATAAGGATATCGTTACACTCATATCTTCCTCGCCTAATCTCTGCTAATCCAGCAAAATGAGGAAAAATTCCCTATAGTTTAAAATAGTTTAAGCTGCTCTGGAGAGACAGATAATCGAATTGGTTATACTTGAGTATCTATCCAATCAAGTTCAATAAAGCACAACTCAAACAAAAGGTAAAAATCCTGCTGAATTTATTTTCTGTAAATGTCTGTCACTTAAGTGTAGTTTGACAAAGAATTATCGAGCTCTTCTTATGGCTGAAAAAATTCCAGCTGAAAAGTTATCTCAGGTATCTCCAAAAGCCACAATGTACAATGTAGAATCATCCACACAATCCCCAATTTCATTTCCCGCACACATATTTTAAAAAATCTGCATAATGCATCAGAAAAAATTTTCCGATTAAAAAACATAGATAAATAGTAAAAAAAATCTGATGTGGCCAACACATGACTTTCTCCATATTTGGGGTATAGATATTTCAATTATTATGAATAGCATTATAAGGCAAAATTATTATTTCGTATTGTAAAAGATTAGAGTCGTCCTTATTGCCGAAAATTATATTTTGAATATGTTTACAGAATTCCCCGCTAGATGCTGTATACTGAAAATTTACGAATAAATTAATTATCTACTAAATGGAAGGTTCTACGAAAATTTGTTTCAAACAAAACTTGGAAGAAATATTATTCTCTACAACTTTGGTCCTCACGAGTATTATCAATAACGACGTTTTAAGGAGATATTTGACGGAAACCGAAAAAACCGATTATTTATAAATAATTCCTAAACAATAACTGCTATGGAAAATTGTTTCAAATGAAAGTTGTAGGAAATTATATTCTCTATAACATTTGTATAAGATTGTATATACAATAATGATGTTTTAACGGAGAAATATCGAAAAAACCGATTCGGGTTTCGAATAAACCTCGACTTCCGGTTATCCGGTATTGTCCAAAAACTAATCAGTATGGAGAAAGTCATGTGTTGGCCACATCAGATTTTTTTTTACTATTTATTTATATTTTTTAATCGGAAAAATTTATCGGATGCATTAATTTATTGCTTTAGTTTGTGTTTTTCTCTGATTCGTACGTGCATGGGCACAAAATTTATTCAATTTCGATTCTATAATTTTCTGATGACACCACAAAACATTTTTTATAAATGGATTCCTCAAAATTTTTATTGTAACTTATCAGCCAAAAAAGAGTCCGTATTCATTAGAAAATGCCTTATAAAAGCATATTAAAACCATCTTTAATATCCCTACTTTTAGATATATCCTAAATGTAATTTTTTATTTTAATATACTACCAATTATAATATTATACTTGAGATATTTAACTATTTCGTAGAATATTAATCACAAAGTATTTACCAACAACACTCTATGGTGTTATTTTAAGGACATTATACGAATAAAATAATTGCTACCTCTTTACATTCAGGAGGTGATGAAACAGTTCAAAAATAGTTTTCCATGAAAACCTAAGAGAATTGATGTTTGAATCAGTCGCAAGTAATATTTGCAATAACAAAGTGTAATTTAATTTTACGGTTTATTTTTTTGATATGTTTAAACAATATTTTTATTATAACCGTCGATGATAAGAATCGTCAGCTATCTAACCACAGATCGCCTTAATCGTTGACATTTTAAATTATCCCTGCTAAAAAATTCTGTAGAAATTCCTTTAAAAAAATCCTTAGATAATTCTAAGGAATTCCTTAAGAGTTTTCCTTAAAATTGTTTCAATATTTTAAGGAAAACTTGTAAGGAATTCCTTAGAATTGTCTAAGGAATTTTTCTGTAGAAATTCCTTTAAAAAATTCCTTAGATAATTCTTAAGAATTCTTTAAGAGTTTTCCTTAAAAAATTGTTTCAATATTTTAAGGAAAACTTGTAAAGAATTACTTAGAATTATCTAAGGAATTTTTTTAAAGGAATTTCTACAGAATTTTTTAGCAGGGATGAAATAATCACTCTAGTCAGTTATAATATCGAAAAATTTTATCATATAAATGTAAACGAAAGATAATTATCATTATTTCGATATTACTGTAGCCTTTGAAATTATCGCTACTTTCTGTTGGATTTACATGAGTTGAAACTTATAAGAGATGAAAGAAATATCTCCCTCAAAGAAAAATGCCAAAGGCCGTACTGAATACGCTATGATTTGATGTTCATTTTTCTAGTAGCCGGTGTCATTATCACAGCTTCGGTCGCGTGCAAAGCACAAAGCTGTGAGATAAATTTACGACATGCATGACTTCAATATTAAAAGATTCAGAAATCGTCATATCGCCGCATCTCTGCTACCGACATCTGTTTCAATAGAATTCTGCAAATTTGCTCAAAGTACGGATACACGATGACACGGAAACGTGGTCTTTTTAGGTCTTTGTATGGTAACAGAGACATGCAAGCGTCTGCCTCACTCGCACGGGTAAGTCTATAATTTGAAGTGAGAGAGAATGCCTTCAGTCTTTCTGAATTATTATTCGATTTTTTCCATAATTTTTCTTTTAGAATCATTAAATTTCTTGACCATTTATCTCCTTCAGACCTATGTATCGTGGCAGATGCATGTAATAACCTCATTTTGCAATATTTACTCACATTTGTGAAAAAGTTTCGTAGAGAACATATGTAAAGTTAAATACACAATAAGAGAGTATGCAATTTAAGTTAAAAAAGAAAAAGGTACAATCAATTCTTCTTCCTTCACAGGAAATAAAGCTCACATTCTTTTATGAATAAGATAATCATAAAAATATTTATATCACTTTTACGATGCCTGCAAAAACAGCATTAACAAGTGTTGTCTAGGAAATAATTCCAATTTAATTCCTTCAATTTATGTCATATTATCTCTTAAAATATTGCCTATGTTAATAGCCACCAGGCTTATTAATTATGTCTATATTATTTTGAATTCCAATCAAATTTATTCGACGGCTCGAATTTGGAAAAATTTAACACCTCTACGCCTCTCTTTTTCTTTCCCTCCAACACCATTCCGTTCCCACAACTCCGCCACAGAACATGCACCTTGAGCTGGCCACTTCGCTACCCGTTACGCTAAGTTCGCTCGGCTGGCAGAAGTTTGACGTGACCGCGGCCGTTCAGAAATGGTATTCGGTAGCGGGAGCCAAAGGCGGACGGCGGAGGGAGGAAAAACTCCGCCTACTGGTGGACTGCGCCGGGTGCGGCGACCTGGTGGAAGCGGCGCTGTTCGAGCCCACGGCGGTAGGCGCGTCAGGCTCTCACCCCTCGCACCCGCACCACCACCACCACGGGGCGTCGCACCGACCGGTGCAATCGCCGCCCCCGGCCCCTCCTGCGCCTTCCCCACACCGCAATCTCCCTCCCCTGCAACAGCCCTCCCCCGAGGTGGCGGGCGGCCATCGGCCTTTCCTCGTCCTCCAGACGGATCCCTCGGCAGGGACCAGGCGCTCTAGGCGGAGGGCCCTGGAGTGTGGGGGAGGAGTGAGGGCTTGTTGCAAACAGCGTTTCTACGTTTCCTTCCGGCAACTCGGATGGGAAGACTGGATAATTGCGCCTGGCGGTTACTACGCCAATTATTGCCGGGGGGACTGCGGAGGCGCGCACCGGACGCCTGATACGTTCCTCAACTACCACACGCACGTGATCGAGGAATATAGGCGGATGGACCATAGGAGACTCTCCGGCATGCAGCCTTGCTGTGCGCCCGTCAAATTCTCTTCCATGTCCCTCATCTACTTTGGGCCCGACCTCAACATAATCAAGAGGGACTTACCCAAGATGGTGGTGGACGAGTGTGGGTGCCCGTGATGCCGGGCGACGGCCCAGGTGTTGAGCCCGCCCGGCCCCTGGGCCGCCCCCGCCGTCGGCTTCACTGTCATCATGGCCGTGGCGATCCCCGTCCCATTCCGGAGGTGGGTAGCGATCAATCATCCGTACACTGGAATGTAATTCAGAATATTCGATGAACAGAACAAAGAAAAACGTACAATTAATTTAAACAATATTTGCCCTATCTTAAAATTCATCATAATGAATGCATTAAACCGTGGGAAGCTTTACATTCTTGTGACAATTCTACCCACATATTAAATAATTTGTTTAAAGAAATACGTTGGACTGAGACAATCACGTCTTTGAATTGTCGTAAATATATAAGAATAGGTCTAGCATGACCAAGAATGAAGGTCAGACCCTCCGCTTACAAGATGAATACTCGGAAACTTCGTACTATTCCCGGTCAAGCCTGTTTCAGTTTCCCTTTATTCTACTATTCGAACGTAATCCATGCGTACTGCCATACACGCTTTTAACTTAGATGAATTCTTACCAAATTTTCTATTATTAAAATACTATCAAGTTACACAAAATTATGACCAAAACGTTTAAACTTGAAAATGCATACATTATTGTTATCGTAAAACTTTCATTTTATTGAGATAAACTATTAGGGCACAATCCTTATTTTAATATAAAATATCGGCATAGAACAAAATGTTTAGATGAAACAGACCTTAATCCCTTAATACAGAGAAGTTTTGAGTTATAGCAAAAATAAGCTAAAATAATTAATTTGGAGATCCTTACATTCAATTTAAAATAAAATATATTATCATGTGGTGTCGTAATTATACTAACGAGAACGCTTTTCAAATCAACTACAAAATAAATGCCAGCTAAATGCTAATTTTAATTATGTTTATTTCTTCCATCCTTCAGTTGTCTGTGATCAAGAAACACGTCGAAACTTCTTCATCTGTCCAATCCAGGGGGGAAGAAGAATCTCAATGAAGTGATGAAGATAAGAGGACTTTGATAAATGAAAGAGAAGAAGATAATGTTAGCTTGTCCCTCTTCCCTACTTCCCCAAAGAATTGTGATTTCCAGTTTTTTACGTGAGATAAAAGTGAGAAGTGTTGCTTTCGTAGCGAACGTTTTACCAATATCAGCGTATGATCATAAGGATGAATACATTTTTTCATTGTTACTGTTCTTTGAAATATAAGTACTCCTTAACCGTACAAAGTGATCGAGTACTCCTTAACTGTACAAAGTACGGTTAAGGAGTACTTATATTTCAAAGATTCCATCTCACCGTAGTCTCCGACTGTCTTCAATTATTGTTACTGTTATCATTATCGTGATTTCACCTTGGATTATTATTTTTAGGAGAAAAAAGCATTCCGTTAAAATGAATTTATACTTCAACCATCAAAAATCGAAAACAATGACGTCCACTAGCAGCTTCCGGAAATATATATATCTTTCTTGAATCGCGATTCCATTAGTTTTAACGTATTAATTTGAATTTGATTGAATATTACGAATTTAATTTTTCGGAATATCGGAGTTTTCTTTTTTTAAATATTGATCAAATTATAACTTACATTTACCATAATCCGTTCAAGATCTAAATTTACAAGCAATTAACTTGTGTGAATTAATCTTACAACTAATTGCGTTAATGCTGAAATTAGAGTATAAAAATTAATTTATCAAACTCTCGCCGGTGCTCTAGTTTTTCACAATATTACAGATAAAGTGTCATCTCTATTGAAATTGTTTTTTCCCTACTTTTGTCTCGTAATATTCTCTATTATCCGTTCATTACCTAAAACTTTTAGTCAGCTGCTATTTGAGGATGTAATTCCCAAAATTGTGTAAATTTTCGTTAAAAATTATCGACTGTTCTCGTAAAAGGTCAGATGTAGAGATATTATATAAATATGTGTAAATATATTTGACATTCCCTGCTTTTTTGTATTAAATATGTAAAAATGAAAAAAGTGTCAAAATACTGAAAATTAGTGAAATAGTTTTATACCGAGAGGTTTTCCCATGTGTGAACGAGTCGATATCTTGTTGACGTTTCAGTGAAAGTATATGATGTGGCACATGGTATCTTGCAAAGGGATATGCTAATTATATGCTATTTCCATCAGTGCTTCATTGAAGGAAATGTGATGTTAATATTCAGCGCAAAAAAACTTCTATGAACGAATTTTAAAAAAAGTGAATTTAAAATGGGAATTCTTCTGATTCTTAAAAATGACTTCATTCCTTTTTTTGAACGCCCTATTTTCCTCAGGCTATAGCCTTATTATCCAAGCAAATCTCAAGTGAATATTATCCATCCAACTGTGAAGATGTTGTATAGAGGTGCGGCTACCATTCGTGGTTTTTAGCCAAGCTTGAGAGGATAAAAAAGTTTGTTAGTTGTTATTCGGGAGGAGAAAAAATGGTGGTCGAGGGTGGGCAAGGAAAGAGGAGACCGGCCGAGGAAATCATACGCGATGTAAGCTCGCCCGGTTCAACATTTGCCTAGAGCACCCACTTGTGTTCACGGAACCTCCCCAATAGGCAGAAACTTTATTTTTTGCGCGCGTGTGAGTGTGTGAGTGTCGGCAAGTGTGCATGCTTTTTCAGTTGCTACCGAAGACGATGAAGAAAACCGTTTGCCACCCACCTTTGTGTAAAAAAGGAAGTAGCGAAAGTGAAATTACTTTTTTTATTCAAAGTTAGGGGAATGTCCAAACTTTAAAAGATTAAGAGGGCTAAAAAAAGTCGTGTCATGAATGTGATTTCAAGACACAATTATACAAACATTTTGTTTCCCGTATTTTTTCAAAGTAGCTCGTCTCAGCATTTGAAAAATCTTTATTCCTGTGTTTGTCTTTCGTATGGCTTTGAAGCCTATGATAAAGCCAAGAAATCTTAAAACAGAGTAATCATCATCGATTGCAAGTTGTAAAAATAATACTTTACATCACTCATGGGTTTAAATATATATATCAAAAGCAGAAATGTAAAGAATAGCAAAGTTTCTTTTCAGAAAAATGCTATGGGATACCCTAATTTTTTATATTTTCGGGATGTCTAAATTTTTCTTATTTTTTCGATTGAATTTCGTTTTTGAATTCTTTCAACTTTTATCTGGTTTTAAACAATCATTGAATTGTAATGGAAAAGGGTATAATCCATTACAGGTAATCGTCTATATTACCAATATAACCTTCGATAAAACTGAATATCTTTCAAGGATTCATTTCGTTCCTTCGATTTAAAAGAAAAGTTTTTAAAATGGCGAAATAGGTCTACAATTTCTCTTTCGCAACCGTCCAAAATGTGAGTTGTGCAAAAAAAAAACGAAATTGCAGAACCCCAAAATTTTAGCATAATGGAAAGTACTCGACTTGGATCATTTTATATTCTAAAAGTGCGGACAGTTAAAGTTGGAACAATCGTAACAAGATAAATTGCATATCGGGCTCGAAAAATTATATAATATCAATAATTGAGAGCTATCGATATATTTACAAACCAGTCCAATGAAAAAAATCTAAATACTTTTTGGTGATGTTACTGATATATTTATCCGTAAGGCTAACTTACACCTTAAAAGTGCCTATAATTATATCAAATGACTGAATAAGTGCTTTCAAGTCACAAAATTTGATTTTTTTTTCATAGGCCTACTCCCATGAAATGATTTCTCATGCATACCGAAAAGTGATGGCAGGACAAATTTTGCTCGTGGAAGATTGGCAGTTCAGTTAGTTTAAGACTGGAAATTTTTTAACGATGTCCTGGGCGCCTTACGGGAGATCGTTAATCCCGATGTGATTACATTATTTATCGATAAAAATGTGATAAGGCTAATGAAAAAAATCTGCCCAGATTTTTCTTATGCTGTTTCTCAACGAATGCGTTTCCACTGTCCTACGGTCTCCCTTATTAAAACATTACAGTTACTATATGGAGTGTCTTTTAGCTATTTCCTCGCAAATCACCGCATAGTTTAATCAAATGCAATATCGCTACGAAATTTGCAGCCCATAGATCGTTTACAATTGGTTTCCACAAAATTTCCCTAAATGAACACTCGGTAACAAGATGGGTTGAGAGTGACATAACAGGAATTTGAGCCGAGGCAGTATATAAATATATATATATATATCTATTCCTTATCATACGACGGGACCTTTTGGTAGTTTATCATCAAAACATCTCGCAATAGTAACTCGTAAATTTTGTGTTGATAGTTTTTAGGTAGTCTGTATCACTCAGTAGTCCTTAGACGAGATTTTTCACTCAAAGCTCTTAATTAAAGGTTTAGATTACATAGATACAATACAATTTCAAATTCCTTATATACCCAAATAAGAACGATGGAAACTTTTAATACAATAATGGGATGCAAAGAAGCCCAAATATCATTTTGCCGCACAATCCCTTTTAAATTGTATTATTTCATTCTAGCCAATCCCATCCGAATATTCAGTTCCTTATTAGTCCAGATGTACATGTCTCATTTCTTACAACCTTCCACGCGTTTTACTCATTCAAATGTTTCTCGCATATGAGAGGGATGTTGTATATATTAAGTGAAGAAGTGAGTGTGAGAAAGTGTTAATAAGTGGCTAAATTGTGATTATGACCCAATGTCCTATATGACTGAAAAGGGTACAGATTGTGATCATTTATCACTGCCTGGCGTGCGGGATGTTGTCATAGACTATTGATTGAGCTCCTCTCCGAGGGACAGTGACAGTGAAACTTTCAATTTAGAGATCTGTGCAGAGATCATGTTGAGAGGATTGAAAGGATTATTACAAATTGAATTACTATGTCAATGACAGCCATGATTGTGGATACGACAATGTTAATACTAATGATATTGATAATTATATGTTGTTTCATTTGTCCATTTGAATTCTGGTGTTTTTTATTTCCCATGCTTTCCTTCAAATGAATAATAAGGTGAGTGGAGTATGTTTATGGAATACGCAGAGTGGAGTGAAAACTAACAGAAAGTATAATTTTGTTTCTTTTCATAACATCAAAAACACTATTATTGCATGATCATCAATAATTACCAATTCCTAAATTGAGATGCTAGATGTATACAATAAAGCTTTAAATCTAAAAGTATCAATTGCAAATCAAAAACTGATTTATTAAAGCCTTTGTTTTAATAGATGCATTTTCCAGCAATTCACATTTGTATAGAACATCACGTTTCTTTTACCACAAACGGAGATAATTTCATAAAATTTGTTTGATTGTTTGATACTGGTGCTTAATATTCTTACACAGTAAAGTTCACTGTACTGTATTGAAAATGAGAATGTATTTCTCCTGATGTGGGCATAAAACTTTCAAAATGATCATATCGGAATAATAAGATTATTTGTTAGTTAATTTTTCGAAAATCTTACATTCGCATCAGGATATTTTTGCGAAGGTTTCATTAGTTTAAATTTCTCCAAAGCTTTCAGAGATAATTCCTATGACATAAATTTCAAATTTATTGATTTTATATAGATCAATTTATATATTTTGCATATAAATATCCTCAAAATTATAATAAAGTTAGCCAATTTATATTATAACCTAAAATAACAAAAAAATCATGTCTTCATATTGAAACTACTGAAAAACCATTCCTTAATAAAATTGGCGGAAAAATTTAACTTCTCAAAAAAAAACAATGTATCAGTTTGCCTGAATTAAACAAAACATCCTGTTTTTATACAAATTTATTCTTGGTTACATTATAAGCCAGGGGTGGGAAAACCGAGGCCCGCGGGCCATATGTGGCCCTCGAGAGTATTTAACGTGGCCCGCGAAGCTTTGGTGAAAAAGCAATCTGTAAAATTTAACACAATTTTATATTACTTTTAGTAAAATTATGACAATAAAACCTTTAGTTTTGAAAATTTAGCCCTACAATCCTTGTTTGTACTTGTTTTTCACTTATGTATGATGCCTAAAAATCTAAGCAATTTCAGATTTAAACTCTAATCTGGCCCGCCTAAGCATTGGCATCCTTCAGAATTCGCAAACACCGACGCGGCCCGCCATGCAGAAAAGTTTGCCCACCCCTGTTATAAGCAATCCAAAAAAAGGTTCGGACCACGCTGTGCGGCCATAAAAAATACATGAATAGGCAAATATTTTAGCATCTCTAATAAAATCCATCTCGAGTCATCTATAGCGCCCGATCGTGGAGACGGTGACTGAATAACATATAGGAGATGCGGTTGGAGAGCATTAAAGGGATGTCAGAGTTGGTGAAGAAGGAGGGTGAATTCGAAGGAAGATGAGGAAAGTTGTAGAGGAGAGAGTAGATGTGAGGAGATTTAGGTGAGGGAGTATATTCTGAAGAGGAGAGTCTAGAATATCAATAGGAAGAAATATAGGGAGACGTGAGGGGATAAGCAGGATGCTAGGGGAAGAAAAATGGAAGAGGAAGAGAAAAGAGTAGATAGATTAATGGAGAAAAAGAACGGAGGGTAACAGTAAACGAGAAATAGGATGAAGGTTAGTGTGTGAAGGCAAGAGCGAAGTAGGAGAATACAGAAGACTTTCGGACAAAAGTTTGCGAGAGAAAAATAAAGATTTAGACACGGTGGAGACGAAGGTAAGAAAGGATAATGACGAAAGACCAAAAGAAACGGAAGGTAAAAACAGAACGGAAAAAGATAGCGGTAGAATAGAATAAAATAAGAAGAACGAGAGAAATTTGTGGGAAGAAATGTAGGGAGGAAGGTGATTTTTTGAGTGGAAGAAGTTGCTGAGAAGATTGAAGATGAGGAGAGTGGGAGGAAGAGTGGAGTAGTAGCAATGGGTTAGGGAGATGTGCGTGGGGTCAGGGGAGGGTGAGCAAGGAGGAAGGTGGGGATGGGTAAAGGAGAGGATGGGAGTAAAGGTTGGAAAAGGCGAAGGGTGGGGCGGAGGATTGGAAAAGGAAGGGTTCGGCGGGAGAGAGATGGGATAAGGAAGAGGACGAGGGGTGAGTGGGGGGAAGGGGAGGATAGGGGGAGAGAAAAGAGATCGTTGTGGGAGGGTGGGTAAGGAGTGCGGGGGAGGAGGAAGAGGGCGGAGGAGGCGGGCGAATGAAGGGATGGGGGCGTGGGCGCAGGAACAACACGCAACGCCCTAACCCTGGCGCCAGTTGCCCAGACACCAAGAATTTTCGAGGAGAAACGATGCGTGTGTGTGCATGTGCTTTGTATGGACGGAACGGAGATGGAGGGGGGGGAGGGGGGGTGGGCGAAGGAGAAGGAAAGGAGAGCGTAGCGAGGATCGGTGGAGAGCGGGAGGAAGGGAATATGGGATGACTGCCCATACATTTTTGAGGTGTGATGGAATTGCGAAAAGGAATCGAATGGGAAATGGTCTACACGCAAAAAGAAGAAGGGCGTTAACGATGCAAAAAAGACGAAAGCCGGCTTTATTTGCAGTAGGGGATGAAAGCTGACCAGTGCGCCATTCTGGAAGAATGGCAAACAACTCGATCATAAGGAATAAGTGGAGTGTCTGGAGTTTTATTACTTAAGAGGCAGGAAATTAAAATTTCACCGCAACGACATTGAGAAATTAAAGCAAATTCAAGAGATAGCATGTGACAAAAGATACACGAAGGAAAAAGAAAGATGATATGTTAGAAAAGTTTAATGACACCGAAGATGGCAGAAAGGAAAGGAAACTTAAGAATGGGAGGCGTAATAGGCGAGGAAGAGGCGGAGAAAAGTCAAAATAGAAACGAGAGAGATGGCAAAAAAAGGAAAAGAGAAGTGGAGAAAGAGGGTGACAGTGAGGCTGAGATCTAGGGTGAGAGGATGAGAGAGAGGGTGCGGGAGAGGGTGAAAGAGCGAGAAAGATCGTGGAATGAAGAGGGAGTGAGGATTTCCTTCCCTTGAACAGGGATGAGGGTTGAGACTAGTCGCGCGGGAGGGAGTGTATGAGCATAGGAAAAGGAGAAGAGGAAGAACTGGAAGATGTCGAGGATGGTGGAGGGGGAAATGACCAGAAGAGGATAAGTGGATGGAGAAGGAGAGGCAAAAGGGAATGGGGTAGAAGTATTGGGGGTTAAGGGGGGTGGGAAAGGATGAGGGGCATTTTGGAAAGGCGCCAGGTCACAGAGTATATAGTCGGACTGAAAAATCTCCCCGCCGCCCCTCTCACTCATTCCCTCGCCATTCCCATTCCTTCCCCTTTTCTCCCCATCCTTGCCCCTCCACACTCCACCTTCCTTCTCTCGCCGCATCCCCCACACAATGCCGCAATACACCCTCTCCAAAAGCCGCGCGGCACCCACACAACCCTTCGTCAACCACCTTGATCCTCCGGTCATGACCTCTCAAACAGTCTGCTTCGATTCCCTCGATAATTTAAAAATAAAGAGTTGTAAAGCATGACTTATTATGTCTATATGGTATCCATAAATGAAAAAAATTAAGGGCGTTGATCCAAATAACACGCAGAAATTCTTGTCATCATAAGTCAATAAATATATTATGTCGCTTTAGTGTTCTAAAATAATATTTTTAAATGACATTTTCACAAAAATAAAAAAGAAAAGTTAATTAAATTGCATTTTATTTAAGGACTTCCATTATCACTAAGAATAGTTTCACGATGAGGAGAAAAATATCGGAATCCAATTATTTAAATATTTATTTTGACATTACCACGTGGTCGGCAATTAAATAATAAAAATAGACAAACTCATTCAATATCTATCTTTGGATAGCTAACTTTGGGTTGCAGTAACTTGGAGATGCGATAAAGCTAAATTGAATGTGTTATTTATATAAATTTCAAGGTCAACGAAATTGATCGCATCTTTATAACAGGAGAAAACACTAAATTCTAATAGCTAGAAGCTATTAGAAAAGTTGCGACTGAATTAACGAGTCGTTCCTCGCAAAAAAAAAGGATCTTCCAACACACGTTAAAAGAGAAGACGAATTAATTTCCCGCTTTAAGAAGAAAACGAGCAAAACCCCAGCTGAAGATCGATTTTCAGAAGTTTTCGATGCTAAGAGTACCAATGAAAAACTGACCCAACGCGAGAGTGCGGACGCAGTCCAAATCAATGCTGATACCGCTCTCGTCTGAACTTACTCAACGGTCTTCCTCCCACTTCATCCTGACTAGCCGCCGATGATATCGATCAGGATGGAGGGGGGGAAAAGCCGGAGAGGATTTCTGAGGAAGGGAGGAGGAGGAGAAGGGAGTGGGGGACAAGAAAGCCTCCTACCACTCCATTCCTCTCGACAAACTCTGTTATACTAGCCAACTCTTTCTTTTTATACTACCCTTCCACTCCGATGTTGCACGTTTGTTGGCCATTCGAATCTACATTTTTTCTCTTTTTTAATAAGCACAAAGAAAACGTTTCTCCTCTTTGGAAACGAGGGTTACATAATCTAAAACACGACAGTTCGTTTACTATCTGATAAAATACTCTTTCCTTCAGAAAATTTAAGAATTGGAATCCCGAAAGAAATGCTACCCTAAATGTAATAAATCTCTTATTTTACCAATATAAACTTGATCATGAACAACGAAATAAAAAATATATTATATCGGATTTAAAATTAATTATTGCTCGGTGTCACGGTTAAGCTCATCTCGTAGTCATCCTAAAACGAGATGGAAGGAATTTCAAGGACTTAATGCATTTCAAATTAACTAACAAGCTTTGTTGTATACTTTTCTGAAAATCGTTATATATATCCTATAATATATTTTGAAGGGTGTTTGTTGGTTTGTTCATGGAACTCCTCTTAAACGATAAAAGCTAGAATAACCAAATTTGGTACGATTCTTTCTTACGTCCTAACTTAGTGAATGGTCAAGGTTTTGTTTCTCTACGTCACTTTGATTCGAAATGGCGAACGTTTTAATTATCAAATGTCACGTATTTTTCCGCGTCCTGCAACTGAAATACAGGGATCAGTGTAGACTACTTTGAATTTGCACTTTAAAATTACATACTTAAAATCACGGTACAAACTTGACAGTTGGATACTTCTTTGCGGGAAAGAACAAAGTTTATTTTTATTGAAGACAGATTCCGAATTCTGGTCGAATTCGCGTAGAAATGCGGTTATAATCAATAAAATAAGTGATTTTATCAGTTTTATTACAATACCAATTAAAAGCTACCATGACAACTCCCATTGCCGCCGAAATTAAGAGTTCAATGCACTTATATGGGAGAGAGAGGGAGAGAGGGGAGGGTGAGGTAAAGTACTTAATTTTATTTACGTTTTCATTATAATTAATTAAATAAACAAAGTTTGAACAACAATAGCAGTATATAACAACGTATTATTTATCGTTCTGGAATACTGCATTGCTAATAAACAGGATATCTTGGAGTATTAGACAAACTCTAAAAGAAATACGAATAATAAAACAGGCGACTGCTTGAGCAAGATATATATATTAAAACAAATTTTATTTTGATTATTACAAAAGTGTAAAAGGTACGTAATCTCTTCTTACTTATTAATATAAAAACTTTAAATTAACAAATTATTATATACTTTGAAGAATGTGTTTGTGTGTTTGTGCATTTATAGCGCAACAACTACAAAACATAGAAGCAAGAAGAAGGTGCCATTTCAACCGCAATAAAAAGATAAGCAAAATGGGAGGATTTTCAAAGTGATTTGAACTACATTTTTTATATTAAGAATGTTTTTCTCTTTTAATTTTTCCAATTTAAATAACACGGGAATGAGCGTATTGTTGGATTATCAATTTACGTGACAACCGTTATAAACAATATGTAATATTAACTAAAAGAGGTAATATATACCTAATATAAACTAAAAGAAATAATATATACCTAATATAAACTAAAGTGGCGAAGTAAGAAACACAAAGTGTGGCATAGAGTTCTCCAAAGCAAACTGTTTTTAAAACTACGTACATAAGTAACAAATAATTAGACGTAGATTTTCCACAAATTGTGATTTTCAAACCTTTGAAGATATCGTCACAAATCATCACATAGTTAAATAATTTTATCCAGCGGGTAACATAGGCTATATGGCGATAAAAAATTTGGGGGTGGGGGGTGCCTAATTCAATAATTATTTTCCTATAAGTTTACACGTAATTTTCGATTTTTCAGAGTACAAGATTTTCTTCTTTCACTCATCTAAATAGGTAATTGCGAACAGGTTTTCTTCATTTTTTCTTTATTCGACGGTTAAAACTGTGTACTATCTTATTCTTGCGATGCTTACATGTTACACGGTCGAAGTTTTAGATTCACTAAATCCGTTGAAATTCAACGGGAAATTCTGCTAGTATATATATATGCAGGGCCTGAGAAAGGTGAGATGGGGCCCGTGCCAGTCACAAATGTGGGACCCCACCCCACTCCGAAACCCATACAAATATATGAATAAAAAACCTTTAGAATAAATTTTGGGGGTCCCCCTGGGCCCGAGGCCCGGGCCAAATGGCCCTGCTGCCCCCCCCTCCTCTATCTGGCTCTGTATATATGTATATATGATATATAATATTCCATTTAAATGGCAAATTCTCGCAAAAAAGGTCTCTCGAAATTTATTCTTTTTCTTACAATACTTTTAGGAGTAAACATATTTTTATCACTTAATAATGCAAGAAATAAATAAAAATCCAATACCATGATGTGCAAGGTGAAGCGAATATTCTAGCCCATCTTAATCCTCGATAGTATAAAATCAAATATTTTCCTGCAAAACCAAATATAAATGGACCGTTTTAACATAGCTTTATAGAATCTACGATAATATATACTAAATTCTTCGAGGCGTTCTTTGCTCGACTACAATTCAAAAGAAAAAAAATATTGCCAATTAAACGGATATTATTGCTGGTTTTTCAACAAATATACTTAAATCGATTTTAACTTACAGAAAAGCCATAAAAAGACCTGATAATGTATTACTCGATGCCATCAAAGATATATTTTACGAATTCTTAAACCTTTTGTTTCTTTAATGAGATTCTGGTAAGAAAGAAACATAAAGGTCATAGGATTGAAAAGGTAAAAGGGAAAGACTTCCCTTCTAAGTTCATAGTGGGTGGGAGAAAGAGAGGGATTTTGAGAGTGGCCGAGAACAATATAGCCCATGAAAGATACATGAGGGGAGGGCGTTGGGTGTAAGGCTGTGTTGCGTAAGAGGGCTGAGTGATGGGGGGGCGGAAGGAGAGTTGGTGGGGAAGGGATGGTGAACAGCGAAGTAGCACAGCGAGAGATTGGGAGGAGCAGGGAAACGAGAGGGAGAAAATGAAAATTTTTATTAACAATGTACGCAGATTTTATAGGGGGTCTCCTTTTTGTCGCCCGTATGTAGTTGTTTTGGCACATACATATCGTTTCACCATTTTTTCCAAAACTGTGTCTTACAAATTTAACGTAAATTAAATTGAAAATCTTTGAATTTTTATCTTAGGTATATGTTTACGTTTTTAATCAAAGACAGGTTATAAGATCGATTACTATTGGATAATAAAAGAATCAAAATCTATAAATTTGATCATAAATCGTTAAAAATATAAATCGACTTTGATCTTTTCGAAGCGATAAATTTCAATGCGCACGCTAGACAAATTTAACTAAAATATAAAATTTCCTGCAAAACGTAAGGTATTTTAAGGTATATAATTTTATCAGGCAGCTATGTCAAGCTTTTACTCCAGTTAATGCATATAGGTACGAAATATTCGCTCAAGTAGAAAAACACGCTAATAAATTAATTATTAGAGTTATCAAACCAAAAATCAAGTTTTAATTTAAAACATTTTCCGTTAAATCTTATCAAATGTGGAGTAAATCCAACCCCGTAAGTAGATATTTTAGCGCCCAGGGAAAACTACTAAATATGCGCCCTCTCCCCCTTCGACAAATTATTTTCTCTAGTTTATTTAGTTAGTATTTGGATTCTTTTGCGCCCCTTGCTTAGTTGCACCCGAGGCAGGCGCCCCGCTTGCTCCGCCCTAGTTACGGCACTGAGTATATCGATCAGGTTATGAACAATATGAAATAGTTAATGATTTCACCCCTCATCATAAACGAGCAAATTCTTCAAATTTTGCCGCACTGCATTATCCGACCGCAATTTTAGTTAACGCTAAACATTTGTCATCAAATGAGCCCACCAAAAGTATTCCTGTCGCTAACCAAATTCATTCTCAATCGAAGAAAAAAAGACTGCGTTACAGCGACGGGACTAGATAAAACAAGCCGAGATGTTCGAAACGGTGGCGCATAGGGTCATGTGCAGAAGAGATGTGGATAGGCGTAAGTGAATTCTCGATCCTCCTCCAAACGTGATGGAAATTCGAGTGAGTCCGAAAGGGCTGCCTACCAAGGAACGGAAGTGAGGAGGAAGCAGCGTGATCACGGAGACTTATGAACTTGGCAGTCGGAGGGAACAAGGAGCGTAGCGAGACTCGGCGGCGTTGCTCGCGTGTGGTAGTGGTGTAGGAGCGAGGAGGAGTCATCGAAAGGGGCGGGGGGTACGAGAGGGATGGAAAAGGGGCGGGGGGAAGAGTGGGCCAGAGCGGTTGGGGAAGGGAGGCGAGACGGGATGGAATAGGGGTAGATGAGCGATCGGAGGAGGACGCATAGCGGAGAGGAAGGGAAGGCACTTCCGATTTTACGCCGGCCGGCGCCGACGCCAGTATAGGGGTGCAAGGGCGTGGAGGGGGAGAGGTGGAGGAGAGGAGATGGGAAAGAGAGGAGACGGGAAGAAGAGGGATCCGGCGGCACGAGGCCCCGCATAAGCGATGTTGGATTTGGAAAAGACTAGAGGTTAAGGAGAACGCAACCCCCCACCAGGTTCCCGGCAAAGTCTTGGAAGTAAATTACGAGCAGCAGAAGATACCAATTTTGGTATCGCGCACATTCGCTCTCTCCAGCCGCTAGTCACCTTTGTTTTCCCCTTCTCCCTTACTATTCTATTCATCCGAACTATTTATATTTTCCACTCCACCGCATTAGGTCTCGAATTAAATTGCAATGCCGTGAAAAAAATATTTCCGTGTACCTGCTTAAAGACTACACCAAAAATACTTTGCTGATGATGTAACTGCTAAAAGCATTCATAAATATATTCGTAAAAATATTTTTTAGTCTTCCCGTATTACGTAAAACTTGGATGGTAGAAAAAAATGACGATATTTAGGACAGCTTGCGATGCTTAGCATTTCGGTTACTTATTGACAATTAAAAATATTTTAATCTGATTCTTTACCATTTGGACCAAACAGCAGAGACTCCGAGACTAAGTAGGAAAATTTCCCGGGGCAAACTGGGAGGTGTGTCCGTTCCATTCTCCGTAACATAGGTTAGATAGAGTAAGAAGAAAAGGCTCATAGAATTATATATAACAGTTTCGATACTTTCAAATGTTTACTGAATTTTCAACATTAGAATTAATTACATGATTAGTAGAGAAAGCTCGTAAACTTCTGTAATATCGTACGAGCAAGTTTTGATTGAGCTTAATACAATACTGATTTTTAATCAACGTACTGAAAGTACTACGGTTTCACTCAAAATGTTTTAAGGAAATCAGTCATCATCACAATCAACTTACTGGAGCCACAAGTTGTAGTTACACGCATCTATAACTGTAAAAATTATGCGATTTATTAAATAAACTTTTACTTTTTTTGTCATCGGGACTCAAAAAGACCTTTAAATTTTGTAGCCTTTGTATGTCTAATGAAATAATTTATCAATTGTTTTAGTAGATGCATCTACTTACTATCCACTAACGATCGTTTGCGTTAAGTTTCATGACACCTTTCTAACATTTCGATATAGATTGTCCAATTACTCTGGTTATATTGATGTCTAATTTAAAATTATTAAAGTCTTTAGGAACCTTTACATATAACAATAAACAGCTTTTATCATACTGTATTATACTGGCTTCAAAATTAGTTTATTTGTAAAAAAGATTTGAAAATATGAGTTAAAGCAGCACATGTCATGATCAAAATAAAAATAAAAGCTCCTTGAGTAATGGTAACTCTATCTTTTCATGTACATCGTGAATACATGAGAGTCAAAGCCAATTTTCACGAAGATAAAGTAGTGGAAAAAAGTTTCACAACGGAAACTTAATTAATTTTAAAGGAAATTTTTCTAGAAGAATATGTGAAAGACATCTCCTTTTACAGCGTTTGTAATCTTTTTCAGGATGAAAATAAAACATTTATTCCGTCTATTTTTTACAGTAATAACGTCTCTTGGTAAACAGAGGCAAAAAATAAAACTATTTCTAAAAAACTAATCCTCAGGTTTTGACAGAAAGATGTCACACTTTTTCTTCGGAAAGACCAAGTAACATCGCTCAAAGGCATTTCTCCAATTAGTAATTCTTATATATTATACGAGGTTTAACAATTCGAGTGGAAAATTCATTTTCTTTTATAGTTTATACATATATATCAAAGGGCAAAAGAAATAATCGCACTGCTAAAAAAATCGATGCTGCAGTATTCTTTAGCGTAGAATGTATAAATATCTGAAAAAAATTTTAAAGGCTTATAAAATGTACTAGCTATTCAAGACATTGGCTGGGTTTTGCTAATTTCTCCTTTCACATACGCCTCATAAAAATCCACAAAATTGATATTTTCAATCATAAATTTAAATGGTTAATGATGATGCTGAGATGCAATATTTAAGGATGGAGAAAAAGGAAAGTCATGGAAGGGAAAGGAATGGAGTAAAAAGGAAAGAGAATGGGGAATTAATACAAGGAAAACGAAAGACGAAAGACAGTAGCCAAGAAAGATTGGGAGAGAGGGAGAGGGGAAATGTAAATGTGGTTGGCAGTTTAGCTGACAAGAAAGCTCGAAGTGCCTAAGAAAAGGAATAGGAAGAAGGAAAAAACACGAGGATGCATATGGGAAGTGAGAATTGAGGGATGTAATGTAGGAGAAAGGAGACGAGAGTAGGAAGAGATGATTATGGGAAGGAGTTGATGAGTAAAGATCGGATAGGAGGTAAGTGGTGAAGAGACTGTGATTGAAGAGAGGAGAGGTATACCTTATCTACACGATAGGAGGGTTTTGGGAGAGAAAACCAGAGGATTATAGTGGTTGGTGAGGAGGAGGAAAGAGAGGGGAGAGGGAGGGGGGGTGGTACGCGAGAAGGCAATGGGGAAATGTGGAGCGAGAGAAAGGCGGAGGTCGGAGAAGATTGTAGAGTGCAGGTAGGCGATGATGGAGTGTGAGACAGATGGCAATGACGATGGCACTTGCTAAAACGGTGTTTAATAAGCCTCGTCTGAAGAGGACCGTTAACATCAAAGGGTTCACGCTTGCCTGCCCTGCTGCATTCTGTACCGACGCGACGCATCTCTCCGTTCCCTTCCTCACCGCACCTCCGCCCCCGGTCACCCTCGCTTTCTCCCACCCCGACCAGCCTCCCTCTCTCTCTCTCTCTACTTTCCTCCCTCCCGTTTTCTCTTTCCCATCCCCGATCGTGGCGTCTGACAGTGACGTCATCTGCCAGACGCGTCTACAAAACACGCGGAAAAGGAGGCTGGTGGGGTGGCGGAAATGGAGGACAGAACCATCGAGGCCAGAAGGTTATTGAGACCGAATGTGTTTGACGACAAATTTTCTAAACTTATACTCTGGGACCGATGACAAATGGAAAATGTTTCTCAAGCAAAATTTTCCTTCTTTCAATATCGCCAACACAGTTGATATTTTTAGTATATTTTGCAATTCAAGTGCTTGTCAACGAGAAAGAGATGTTACAAAATTCTGAAATCTTAATCTTTAACATCCATTCAGGTGAGTGTTATAGTGTGACTCGATTGGTTAGATCCTTAACAGGGGTGCATTTTGATTATCCTGCAACTCACAGATACTTTCTTAACGCTATCGTTTCACCGTCTGGCATCGTAGAATCGCAGACAAAAGCAGTTGGCTAGCTTCTAATGTTAAATTGTTGAAAGAATTACCTTATTTATATTCAAGTAGACAACCTTCCGTCCTGGCTATTTATAAGCATTTTTCATTTCGCAAACGAAGGTTTTAAATATATTGTTGACCCCATATAACCGGCAATGTATCCAGTATGGCAACAAATTCTGAATTAATTAAAGCAATGATAAATAATTTCTCTATATACTAAAGTCATAGTCGGTCCGTAGCATAATCAAGTAAATAAAACTGATTATAACTCAATTACTTTTCATTCTTTTCAATCAACCTTTCAGAAATTACTTGGCATTATTCATTTTAAATTTTATGTTGATCGCCGTCTACATTGAAGTCAAATGTCTGATTCTGTGATCGTTTATTTTCTTTATTTATTTACTTAGATACGTCGTCGCAGTTCAAGACTTGAAACGACAAACGCCTAAAACAATGAAATTTTGTTTTCCTGCAGTCGATTTCTCAATATGCGTCAAATCGATCAACAAATTAAATTCAATGCGAAAATTTGACGTATTCTTCCATCGTCCATCGTTAAGATGAGTTGCATTGCTGCCGGTTTCGTGTAATTGCGTATGACTGACTGGGGTTATAATTTCGCGTCGTATCTATCCAAATATACACGAACTTTCGACGTAATTATGAAATTTAAACAATACAAAGGTAACGATAAACAATACAACAATAACAAAAAAATTTGATGTGGCCAACACATGACTTTCTCCATATCTGGAGTACAGATATTGAAATTATTATGAATAGCATTATAAAGCAAAATTATGACTTCGTATCGTAAAAGAATACAGTCGTCCTTATTGCCATCAATTATACGTTGAATATGTTTACCGCTAGATACTGGCGCTGTATACTGAAAATTTACGAATAAATTAATTATCTACTAAATGGAAGGTTCTACGAAAATTTGTTTCAAACAAAACTTGGAAGAAATATTATTCTCTAGAACTTTGATCCTTACGAAGATTACCAATTACGACGTCTTTAGGGAGATACTTGACGGAAACCGAAAAAACCGATTATTTATAAATAATTCCTAAACAATAACTGCTATGGAAAATTGTTTCAAATGAAAGTTGTAGGAAATTACACTCTCTGTAACCTTTGTATAGAATTGTATATACAATAATGATGTTTTAACGGAGAAATATCGCAAAAACCGAATCGGGTTTCGAATAAACCTCGAATTCCTGTTACCCGTTATTGTCCAAAACCTACCCAGTTCTTTGTACTCATGCTGAAGTGTTATATATGAAGTTTGGTAACGACATGGCAAGTACTTTTTGAGTTACAGCGCCCACAATCACATACACGCACGCACGCACATCATTCCGAAAATAGTCTAAACGTGTTCTAGGGGCCTCAAAACGTCTATTTCCGTTGAAATCTCGAAGTCGATTTTTTTCGTGATCACAATACTTTCCCTATACTACGTATGGAGAAAGTAATAAACCACTTCTTCGTAACTCCATTTATCTCAATAACTTATTACTTTCTCCATACGTAGTATAGGGAAAGTATTGTGATCACGAAAAAAATCGACTTCGAGATTTCAACGGAAATAGACGTTTTGAGGCCCCTAGAACACGTTTAGACTATTTTCGGAATGATGTCTGTGTGCGTGTGGATGTATGTGATTGTGGGCGCTCTAACTCAAAAAGTACTTGTTATATTAACACCAAATTTCATATATAACACTTTAGAATGAGCACAAAGAACTGATTAGTTTTTGGACAATATCGGTTAACCGGAAGTCGAGGTTTATTCGAAACCCGATTCGGTTTTTGCGATATTTCTCCGTTAAAACATCATTATTTTATACATTGACAATTATAAAAAAAATGTAGAAAATATAATTTCCTACATCTTTTATTTCAAACAATTTTCATAGCAGTTATTGTTCAGGAATTATTTATAATTAATCGGTTTTCGGTTTTCATCAAATATGTTCGTTAAAACGCTGTTATTTACAATCTTTACAAGGAACAAAGTTATAGAAAATAACATTCCTTCCAAATTTTGTTTGAAACAATTTTTCGTAGAACTATCCATTTCGGAGATATTTAACTTATTCGTAATTTCCAGTATACAGCGCCACCATCATGTAGCGCTGAATTCTGTAAACATATTCAAAATACATAATTTACGGCAATAAGGACGACTGTATTCTTTTACGATACGAAATAATAATTTTATAATGCTATTCATAATCATTTAAATACATATACCCCAAATATGGAGAAAGTCATGTGTTGGCCACATCAGAATTTTACTTTCTCCATACGTAGTAATGAGAGTATTGTGATCACGAAAAAAATCGACTTCCAGATTTCAACGGAAATAGACGTTTTGATGTCCCTAGAACACGTTTAGACTATTTTCGGAATGATGTCTGTGTGTGTGTCTGTGTGTGAATGTATGTGATTGTGGGCGCTCTAACTCAAAAAGCACTTGTCATAATAATACCAAATTTCATATATAACACTTTAGCATGAGCACAACGAACTTATTGGTTTTTGGACAATAACGGTTAACCGGAAGTCGAGGATTATAATTTAAATATCTATACCCCAAATATGGAGAAAGCCATGTGTTGGCCACATCAGATTTTTTTCTAATACATCTCATACAACCATGCGCCTGCCCTCTTCTTACAGTTAGAATATATTATTAGAGCTGTTATCTGCGCCGAATAGAGTTTTTTGCTACAGGTTAAAGATCACTTTGACGATAGTATACTTTCTGCATATATGCAAAAGCATCGCTATAAAAATAAAACGTTCCAAAATTATCTTATTACATTATATCCATTATAATAGTAGTCTTCAGTAGCGCACACAGGATTCTCTTGATGGGGGCGGGGGAGAGGGGGGGGGAGGGGTAGAGGGGGGGAGGGTAGAGGGGGGGGAGGGTAGAGGGGGGGGGGGGGGGGGAGGGGTCCGAAATATTTGGTAAGCACAAAAGTTGTATGCAACTTATATCAATGTCGCGTATTGGATTACTAATTATATTTATGCTAAAAACAAAGGAGGTAACCGTCTCCTATTCCTTTCTGACGACGCCCATGAACCCAAATTTAAAATAACGGTGTATGTTTCCACAGTTTAGAAAAAATCACAATTTTCCAAGGGGAGTCCGGACCCGGTGGACCCCCCGTGTGTGCGCCACTGGTAGTCTTGATCTGTTTGTTTGTTGGTTTTTCATGAATGTTCCCCTTTCTGGGAAGCATTTGGTGGGACATTTAGTGGAATAACTTGAGAACGATTGGCACGATTTCGACGAGTTTCTCGCAATAAACTGATTGTGAGATCTACCTCTTGCAACTTTTAGGTGAGTCACCTTCTGTAATCACAGGTTCGATTCCAGGGGTTTATTTTCCCAATTTGAATAAGGCGGGTATGAGTGTAGCATAATAAAATTACTTACAATTATAGTAGAAATTTGGGACTTGAAACGAAGAACGCTTGATAAAACAAAATTTCACTTTCCGGCCGTCGAATTTTAATACGTGTTGAATTGTTGCACAAATTAGCTTTTCACGAGAAAATGTTAATATTTTTACGTCAAAAATGCGTCGCCGTCAAGGTAATTTACATTGATGCATATTTCGTGCTATTTCTTACAGTGACTGAGGTAATGAATGAAACTAACCACATAATCAAGAAATTTCGATATTGTTTTTAAGTTTAAACAATATCATAGTTACGATAAATAATACGACGGTAACGAAAATAAACAAATTAATAAATATTCAATTATTCATTGATACTGTGCTAATGACATCAGATATAGAGATTAAAATTGCTCAATTTTTCAAAGATTTTGAGTGAATTTTCTGCGAAAGCTGTTTTTAACCTCCAATTAAAAAATGAAAAATATATTTTATAAAATTATTTTAATGAAACGTTTTATTAGCAATAATAAAAGTAAAAATATAAAATTCACATAATAGTATGTTCCAGAGAGTTTCAATAGTTTTGGGAATATAAAATCTATCTAGCGTAATGTTTAGTAAATAGACATTCAATCTGCATGTAAGAGTTTTATGTATATCACGCTGAGATAGATAGTACATTTGGGGGGGCGGAGTGAGAAGGAGAGTGAGTGAGGGAGAATAGGAGGGAGGGAGGTGAGTGGAAATGAGAGGGAGGCAGAGAAGGGCAATTGGAGAGAGGGAAGAGAATGGTAGGGAGGAAAAAAGGAAGGAAGAAGGGGAAGTGCATTATTTTAAATACTGTATTCATGTAGTACCTTCATTTTTTATGGGAAATTACACTAGTAAATATAAAATTCCAAAAAAGGGGACAATTCTGGACCACCCTGAAAATCATAGAGAGTTTATTATATGCATGAGAATTATTAAGAAATTATGGTAATAATTATTCTCTTGACTGTTGAGCCGCAAACTGAGAGGATATATCAACGAGCCTTCGGCTCGCTTTGTTGTAATGGGTAGTCGTCTCCGGGCGGTACCGCGCCCTTCGCCTCGCCCGAAACCAAAGAAACCCTCCACGTTGTCCGGAGATTGGGTTTGTAAATGTCGAGACCGACCAATCAGTTTCTGTTAATGTTATTTTTTAAATAAAATATCGTAAATCCAACAATACGTCAATATATCCTTTCAATGTTATATCCTCTCAAACAATCATAACAATACATGTTCATCTTTTAAGGTATTCCCGTTAACAGGAAAGTACCTTTTTAATTTAGCACAACAATCCAATAAATCTTCGTGAGATTCTTTCCTGTGTCAAACTTGTTATGCGGACTAGCCAACGATTATTAGTGACTTTCTCACTTACTTGAGTAACTGAGTTTATATGAGTATTAGGGGCCGCGCCCCTGGCACCTACGGCGCCTGACCCCGCTCCACGCAGTTAGTTCTACATAAGTGGTGGGTTGGGAAAAGATGTTCGTTGATGATGTCGTTGGGGTGGATCTTAAGGTGATACAGAATTTCCATCTGATCTAGCAGGTTGTCTCAAGTCTTTGTTTTCGAAATGGATTATGAAGGGGCAAAAATCGGCAGAATGTTGGTTTTCTAAGAGGTGTTTAGCGAAATGGGATTTATGGGAGTTTAAAATGAAGCAATTTCGGTGTTCTTCACTCCGAGTTCTGAAATTCCATCCCGTTTGGCCAATGTAAAATTTGTCGCAATCTTGGCAATTAAGTTTGTATAGTACTCCGCTTTTATCGAGATTGTCAAATGTATCCTTACCATTTAAAAGGAAATGGCCTAGGCAGGAGTTTCCATAAAATGCGGGGCTTTATATTATAGGATAAGGTCTAAGAAGTTCAGAGATTGGTTCACTTCCATTTCAAGAGTCAAGATGAGGGGTGGAGGTTGTTCAGATAAGAAGTAAAATTACGAAGTTGTCTATCAGAACAAATTTAAAGTCTGTAGCTCATCTAGAAGTGCCTTATAATTTTTAACCTCGTGTGGGGCAAAAATGGGGCAAATAGCCCCTAAAATTTGACATCATTACAATTTCGGATTTTTTCCTTCAGTTGTTACTAATAACCTATAATCTTGCAAACTTCCAAGTATGTAGCTCATTTAGAAGTGCCTTATAATTTTTATCTTCTTATGGGACAAAAAGCCCCTTAAAATTTAGAATTTTTACAATTTCGGAATTTTTTCGTTAATTGCGCACCAAAATTAATCAACATGGCAAATTACAAGTCTCCAGCTTGCCGGGAAGTACCAAATAATTTCGTAACCCACCCAAAACTTCAGCTTTATATTATAGGTGCACAGTACATACTTAAGTTAGACATCCTATAATAGTGATGGCGAACCTATGGCACGCCACCAATCAAATAATTTATCGTACTGATTTAGTGCCCAAAAAACGTGTTATTTAGTTAAATATTGTAAACATTAGTTTTATGGTTACAAGTTTTAATCTCTTAAGTCTTGGTCACGAATTTGATTTTTTTGGCACGCAAAGAAAATCAAGGACTTATTTGTGGCACGCGAGGCGGAAAAGATTCGACAATTTCAGTAATATTGGCACGCGGGCAATAGAAAGCTCGCCATCACTGTTATAGGATGTCTAACTTAAGTATGTACTGTGCACCGATTTTTAAAAAAATCATGACGAACAAAACCAGAGTATGAAGATACGAATGGGAATTAAAACAACAAATGTCGACATTTTTTTTATATTCGCGCTCAGATCATATTTCTTTGTTCCTCATTTTTCACGGTAATCACGCAGTCTTGTGGTTTTAAGAGATGTTCGAGGATAAAGAAAGGTTTATGTGAGTTAGACAGGAAGGAGCGACTTCGGAGTGGGAAAATAAGCTAAACCACCCCCTAACTTTCTCGCCCCACTCCCAAAAGGAAACTCGCCACCCTTGGCCAGTCAACCGCAACCTCACGACCTTGCCTCCGGATCATTCCCTTTCCTCGCTCCCCCCCCCCCCTTAACACTCTCCCTCGTCTCTCCTCCGCCGCCACCGTCTCTCACTTGACCTGCACTAACACGGGAACACTTGCCACTGTCTCTTCCACACTCTGCTCCCTCTATAATGCCTTCTCTTTCTCTCTCACTCGCCAATCGATCATTGTCCCCATCCCCTAGCATCATTACGTTTGACTATATTTTCTCATCCAGGCCTCTTCCAAAACATAGCAATTAATTGTCAAAACCACTTTTATTTATGTACCGATTTTTCTGTCGATGAACCAGCACCAGGTTATATAAACAAGAAGCCTCGCCGTTATTTATGTAAAGGTACAATCATATTACATTTCAGCATACGGTTATATGTTTAAAAAATTTCTAACAAATATGTATAAAGGATTAAACAAGGGAAAAGACCAGGTAATCTCACCACTAAGGTCAAATTTTAATGATATTACAGTGATACACTTTTATGGACAAATACTACTACTTCGCCTAAAGTTAAATAGGTACTACCTTTCTATTGTCCTTTTTATCTAAATAACTTAATTGCTGTTCTAATACAGGCGACTAACATTGTATTGCAGTGTTTTGGAATGTCTTAAAACGAAAAAATAATTTATAAATTAATTGACAATGCATAAATTTTCTCATGCCGTTCAACTTTTATAAGAACTAAAATAAGAAATTTCAATGCATTTCAAACATTTTGGTGCAAATTTAAAAAGTTTAATTGGCTAATAAATTTATTTTTCGTTGTTTGGTAAAAACAGGTGTCCCTTTGTCTGTTGCAGGTCAATAATTATAGATTATTAAAACTAAAAAATGTAAATCAGCAGAAATTTTTAAGATAAACATTTACTTTAATTCTGATTCTGTAGCTTAAGTAATCAACCGACGCTTATCGTGTGCCTTATTAGCAAAATAATGAAAGCGAAGTTCTTTCAAAGATGTGGCTGAAATGGATTAGGCCACAAAATGAACTGTGTGATGATTGAAAAAACTCGATAAACACACTATAAATTACATCAATTATATTATAGTACATACCTTTTAACATATAGGGTATCTCGTTAGAAAAAGTAAGCTAGCAAAGAAATTTATTGAAGAGTGAATTCAGATGAACATAAACCAAAAACAAGAGATAAACACGGTGATCGTAGAATATATTCCACCTAATATCAAATTTTAATAACGAAAAATACTTTCACATATAATAACCGGAAAGTGTTGTAGCATAGAATAATAATGGTCACACAAATGGTAAAATGGTCTCAGGAGATATCAACCAATCATTCCAAATTTCTCATAATATCTTCTATTTAAATTATGTTTGATCGAAATGAATACAAAGTTAAACTCGAGGGCTTATTGTGAAGGTCAACACCTATTTCAAAAATTAATTTATCGAATGAAAAATTTTACGAAAAATAATTTTTTACTGACAATTCTTTCGAATTAAACATCTTGAAAAACGACCCTGCTAAATCCATCAGTACCTCAATAAACCTAGGCCAATCCAACTCAACCAGTCATAGTAGCATATTTTTGAAAAAAAAATTTTTAATGAAAAATAGATTTCCAGAAAGTAGCATACTAAAAGATGTTGATCCCAAAATTCAAAGTTCATTTTCCGATAAACTGATTTTTTAAATTTTGTTTTTGATAAATCGAGCAATCGATTTCCACACATATATATAAACGTTCCAAACGAATTATATCATACTATTCTATCGTATCAATAAGAGCACACGACAAAGCTTTTAGCTCTTGAGTAATGGGTTTTCCTTAAAAACTTGATACGCAGAGGTGCGAGAGAAATATATGATCTTCAACATCGACATTCACTTCAACCTTCAGAAACTAAGGGTACTCATTGCATCTCTAAAATGAAGTTCATATTATACTTTAGTCTTTCATTTTTTTAATGTGGGAAAATTTTATTTTAGTTTGCATGTTTATAAACAATAACAAACTTATGGCTCATCAAAATTGATTGTTCGCTGGTAAAGCTATCATTTTTATAAGAAAAAATCCAATCTGAAAGTTTTAAAAGTTTCTGTACGCTTCTCTTACAGCGAAAACAATCCTCAAATATTTTACTCTTGGCGTATCATATTAGTTTTAACTAAAAAACACTTAAATAAACAGAATTTAACCGTATGCAAATTTCGCAATTCTTATAAAATCACGCGAAATGCAGTGGATAAATATAATATCTTCGTGCAGTCCTGTGTTTACTCCTGTCGCAAAATTCGAATCTTTTTCGGTAATATACCGTAATTTTCCGAATATAATGTGCACCTGTTTTCAGGAGTGAAATGTAAAAATTGTTCAATCGCCATGTATAATAAACCAACAATTCTGTAGTAAAAGTATAAATATGTATCACCTTTCACTGTGGAACTGAGTAACGGAGAGGATATAAATTATTAGCTTTTGTGAGTTTGGGAGCATATATATTATATTTACGTATCATTAAGTACCGAGTACAGTATTATACATTGAGAACGTACAGGTATTTGTTAAGATGACTACAAACTTCTATTATAAATTAAACGCAAAATCACTGAAGGCCCAAAAATCTATTGATCGTACTGTATACGCGTAATAAATAAAAAATATATTAAATTCATCTTCTTAGTCATTGCATCTAAAAACCACCTTTATAAAGGATTATCCTTATTTTTGTTTCAAAACAAAAATTCAGAAAGAAATTCAGCTAAAACGCAACAATAATAATTATGCTTTATTATTAACAATTTGTTAAGAAATAACTATTACTGAATGGCTGGGAAAAAATTTTTGCATTTGTCACCATGTATAATACACACCCTAACTCAACAATTTTTCGTGAACAATTGCGTATTATGCACGGAAAATTACGGTAAGTAAACATTTTAAACAGAAACATATACGTACATGCACATTAACACCACATAGCGGTCGACAATAAATTTGACGGAACTCGTTTGGAAGCAAAAATGACGGAAATATGAGTAAGGTGTACGCCTAACAGAATTTACATAAATCACGGTACTCTTATGACCTTTGCCATAAAACTTTTTTACTTGTTCAGTTTATTAAATACCTTAAATCCGCCGTCTTCTTTCCCGAAGATGACATTTCACATAGCAAATCAGGCCCATGTCCAGAAGCGAAATTAAGATAATGATGCCCATTTGCGTTGCCTTGCTTTGAAACTATAATAATGGACAATAAGCCATCACTCTTGAAAAACTTTCTGCCAGTATACCATGAACCCTGAAATAGTTGAATTACTTGTAAATAATATTCCATTTCTTCATACATGTCCCAATAAATACGCATTGCGCGGCGATATATTTATGCTTAATATACATGTTCATAATTACAGAGAGAGATTCCAAAATGCTGGACAACTTTTTCTACGGCATTATGAAGTCCATCTATCTTTTATAAGTCTAACTTCCGTAGTTCTGTACTAATTTGAACTACATGCTTCATTAATAAACAATATAGTAAATTCTTTAAGTTTAAATGTATTCACCATCAAAAACCATACATATGAAATGTTTCTATTTACAATACGTCTTAAAATGCAAAAAATTCAGAAATGGTATAAATAATTTTGAGAAATAAATCTTAATTTATCACGTATTTTAAGAAAATCGGATATGAAACGTAACAATGAAAAATTATTTACTTTTTTTGCAGCGAAAGTGAATGAATGAATGATATTTCTTAATAAACGGAGATAATTTAATTAATTTGGTTACAAAAACTAAGAAATACGACGCCATGTTTAACCTTTTAATGTATCCTTCCGCGCCCGAGTAACAATTTCTGGTCAGATAAATTGTTCCACGACTCCACATGTATTAACTAAAGCAGAGTCCACCAAAAACTTCTATGGTTATTTTTAGTAATTGAGTAGTAACCGACAAACGGTGTCATAATTTTACAAAAAGCTAATTAATTAAACTGTCACTTTGCACGGAGGTGTCGCTCGAACCGACGCTGGCAGCGTAGAAGGCTTATTGTTAGCTAACAACCTTAACGTTCAAGCTTCCGTGTCTGACTGACGGTAAAACATTCCACACCGTTAAAATGTCAGGTAATTGGCCGTTTCTGAGACGACTGCTCTCCTATTGGCTGCCCAGGCACGACCTAGCACGGAGATGCCCGGAATAGGTAGATGGATAAAAAAAATCGGCCTAAAAACTCATCATTATTTGATAGCGATCTTGTCTTTAAAAATTATAATTCAACAATATTAAGAGACGAAATTAAAATATCCATTACCCATTTATCCGCTCCAACGAATCTACAATCAACTGCTGCTTTTCCATTTACACAATATAAACAAGTCCGACCAGCTGAAAATATTTTAGAGGATGCTTGCTTTGAGAAACAGACTTACGCTAACGATAAAACTTGTAGGCGGCATTATCGCGGTATAATAAGGAAGTAAGAATAAAAGCAACGAAGTGATATTTCTTCTAAAACCATCTTATTATTATCGTTTTCTTTAAAATCAACAAACTACTACTTTTTCTCCGTAAACATTTCCTGCATACTTACAATACTAGTTAACTACAGATAAAATTGGATTAGTTTTCATTTAATGGAATAGAGAAAACACGCATATATTAAGTACTTCATCGTATATGTAAATTAATTTTAGATTAATTCTATGAAAATAAAAATATTCTCTATACAAATGTTGTATATACCTTATTTACTATTAGTAGTATACATTCATTTGTTTGAATATCCATATTTTTCGTAAAATAATAAAGGAAACATTAAATAATTTCATAAAAATTCTGCATATCATAATAGCAACTACCTATTTGAATAATAAACTCAATAATTAATAAGGAGAGTATTAAAAATATTATGGATCATTAAAAAGTAACATGATACCCAAAATATTGACACCGAGAAAACTCCTTTACCTTTTCGTAAGTTCTCGTTTACAGTTATGATTCATTATTATAATATACTCGCGTAATAGTCCGTTAAATATGACGGATATGCGGGAATTAATAAATTCCACTACGTTGCATACGAGATCCATACTCCTCCCAGGTTCTTCCATCCATTCCATTTGGGAACTGCCGGGAAGCCCGTCTAAGCGTACGTAGACAACAACCTCATTAACACTCATTAACCACCGTCCACATGGATACTCATGATACATGCCCATGTCAAACACTACAGTCCGGACTCAAAACAATTAAGTAAACAGTTTCCTAACTTTGGCATTTGCACTAAACTATACATTTTAACCGTTTTATAAATGTTCACAAACCTGGCATAATTCGCTTCGTTATCACATTCGTAATATTATAATGTACGTATGTTATACAAAAGCGTTCCTAACAAACAAAGCCTTTTTGAAATGTATGTTACGTTTTCTTAATTCAATTCGACAGGTAAAAACTAATTATTGATTCCAATTTTTAATCGTTTTTCTAAATTGAAGTTTATTGTGTATTACATTAGAAAATATAAAGGTACATTCATTAGTGTAAGTTCCTCTAATGGCGTCTTGTACTAAAATGTTGATAACTGTAACAGTTGGTTATTAGAAAACTATACGGTAAAATCAAGATTAAGACAATCTCATTAAAACATATATAATTCACAAAACAAATACACAATTGGTAATTATCCTTTAGTAGTCAAACTACCTTATATTTTGTAGTTTCTGTTAATAGAAACATTGTTTACATTCGTTGCTACGCAAATGACAGCCATTGCCATATTGACTCGGAAATCAACAATATAAAAATCGTAATTTGGTTTCTCTAGCTCTTATTGATTTGTAACGTACCTATAGATTAAAAAATTTATTCAGGTACATGGAAACATTTACTACAAAAAGTCCGTGACCGTGATAACATGTATCCAAGGCAATTTCCGAGATAAAAATATGATATAACCCCCAAAAATCCCTTCAATGTATTTCTTCTGAGGAACAGAAATTGTGCAGAGGTGTAGAAAAAAGTTCATACAAAATTAATTATATAGAATTTTTGGTAGAAACTGCTATTAATCAAAAGTGGAAAAATCCCGCTATTTGTTGTTGCATAACTTTGAGAAGATACGGCGTCAAGAGATACAGTATTCGGACAATTTAAAATCAGAAACTATATGAACTCAGTTAATCAGTATGCGTGGAACTATTTTGTCTTGCGGAACTCGATCTCTACCTTACGGGACGAGCGGAAAGGTATGCTCTGTCCAATGTTGCATTGAAAAAGGTCGTGTTATCAGTATCAAATAAATTTTTGAAATTGACCAGCTATTCATTGCACTACCTCTTAGATACCCATTGTGCGTAGGCAAGAGGGAATCAGCAGGTCGTAAAAATAAAAAATAAGTCGTAACACGGAAAGATTACAGCTGAAAGCTCTCGCCTCTTTAGCCAAATGGCCATGAGTTTTTAAGTTAATATCCGTATCATTTAAAATTAATTTTAGATAATAAAACGGTTCTATTTAATAACTTTACTATGTCATTAATACATACCGATTACGTTGATAACAACTTAATGACAATAATATCAAAACTTATAATTTTCGCTGCAACATACGAGACTTTTTTGATTAAAGTAACGAAAAATATCATCATCGTTAACATTAGAAGAATCATCTAAATTGACGTATATTAACACCTGTAAACACGTTTTTTTATTTGATTGCGAGACTGGTATTTTCTGTAACAGACTATATTTGTGCCTTGTACTCCAAGTTACTTTTAAAATAATTGTTAGGCATCATTAATGAAAGAAATAATAGTGAAAAGTCGACGAAATTTGAAAGTGGTGACGACCTTATCTCGTAATGCATCACACAATACGATTGTCGCAGACACTTCGATCAAGTTTCCACTCCTTAAATCATTCAAGCTGCTGTATATCTCCACCTTTTTTCTCTTTGCAACATTTTCTCAATAAAATGAGTCGAGTGAAGTTAGAATGTGCTGCTCCTTCTCCGTGCCAAGTCATTAATTCAATCTGAGGCCGAGGAAAAGTGTAAAGCCAGCCATTCAGACCGCGCTTGCTCGTTCATAGTAATGAAAGTGATTAAGTTATATTGGATGCATTTCAAATTAAGGAATAGTTTTCCTCGCATTCTTAACTATAAAAGGGAGCTATTCAAATTTAAAATACCATATATTGCGCCGAAAACTGCGAAAGCGGACGGTACAAGGCACAATTGTTTACAAATATTAATTACAAATGAATTCATTCCATCCGTTAACATATTATATTGTAAATATTAGTTTCTAACGGTAAGTAGGTTCCAATGGTTTTCGTTAACAAAGAATATGGATCTACATTAAAGCAATTTTCTTCTTTTAATGTTTTAATTCACAAGTAAAAAAAACTTAGGTAAAATGTTTTAATATCAGTTTAATTTAAACCAAACTGAAAATAAAATATAATATTTTTGTATTCTCAGAACTTGCTGTTAGGATATTAAAGCATTTTGATGCAGGTGCAATTAACCCTCAATTTGCTAAAAGTCTTCTACCACTATGTAGAATTGTCGACAATAAACATATATTACAAAGTCAAAATTTGATTAATTAAACTTAAATGTGTACTAAATATCATACAGAAAATTTCAAAACATTACAAATATGTATGCTTGTATTAAGCTTAATTATTTAAAATATATTGCAATATAAGCTGTTGCAGTGATGAATTACTTTCACATAATTCTTCATTCCAATGCATACAAAGTAATCAATTTTGTTAACAGTAATGAGAAAAGTGCCCTTTCTGTTATTCGTTGAAATGTGCAGTTTATACATAATACGCTTGAGCTAATCGAAATATTATTGAATGATAGTGCACCAAATATCTTTGCTGTGTGAAGATGAACTTAAAGAGGAAGAGTTAATGACACTAAATACATTTTGTGGATATTCAATTGCTACTAGCTATAGCAGGTTAGAACTGTAAAGGTGATGGTAGCAGTATTTTCTGACACCCATAATTGGAAGTGTTTGGAATGAGTGGTAAAGTGTTCCATCGAAAAAATGATTGAAATGGTTGCAATTGAAACATACTGCAATAAAGAAAGGTACATATATCATTTTGACCCTCTTTAGACCTCCCCAGGGATACATTTGTGTTCTTTAATATTTTATGTGATATAGTTAGTAGAATAACTAGCTCATATTGTAGATTATTACTTGTTGGTGACTTTAATCTAGACACTTATAAGAATAGTGTTCACACTAAACTATTCACAATTTTTTAGGAATGTATAAATTAAATTCTTTGGTTAACCAGCGTACAAGGATCACTGATACCACTTCCACGGTTATAGATTATGCTATTATTACCAACTTTGAGAGGCACCTGTGCTCAATTGATATAGTTAACATTTATATTTCTGATCATCTTGCTCAATTTATAATAATACCTATGAACATGATACATTATAATAATATTTATCATTGTTACAAGCATAATTTAAGTACTGATAATATATCCTCTTTAAAAGCCTTACTAAGTACTGAAACTTGGGATAAAATACATAACTTAGAGACTGTACACTCCAAGTGGAATTGCTTCCTATCAATTTTTAAAGACTATTTTAACAGTGCCTGCCCATACGAGAAGAAACATAAAACCAACAGGAAATTCTCCAAATTATGGGTGACCAATGAAATTAGAATTAAGAGAGAAAGGTTATGGGATGAATATGAGACATATAAAAACTCTGGGGAAAGAAAAACTGGGATATATATAAACTACATATAAAAAAAGTATAGAGTAATGATAAAGGAAGCAAAGGCACATTTTTATAACCAGTATACAAGTGGAAGTGATACTAACACTACTTCAAAGAAAGCTTGGAAAATAATCAATCATTATAAAGGAAAAAATCCTACTTATGTAAATCAAATTGAGATCATTATGAATGACCCAGCTGCAGTTGCAAATATCTTTAATAATCATTCATTGCCCTAGCAATATCGCAAAAAATATCAGGGTCAGTACTCATAGCCATTCTCCCAACAAATATGTCTGTGAAACACTGTATTTAAGAGAAGTAACAGAGTTGGAGTTACAGAAATTGTTAAATTTAAGAATAAACACTCCAGTGAGTTAGTTGGTGTTCCCATGACAGTAATAAAGGCCTGTGCACTCTTAATTGTACTCCATTAAGACATTATCAATTACTCTATGGGAAAAGACATCTTCCCTCAATGCCTAAAAATAAGCCTAATCAATCCTATATTTAAGAAGGGTGCTGTAAATAATGTTGATAATTATAGGCCAATATCTCTCTTGTTGTCATTTTCTAAAATTTTCGAAAAGATTTTGCTTAATCGTATGATGGATTTTTATAACAAACATCAACTTCATAACTGTAACCACCATGGATTTACATCTGGCTTATCAACAAAAACTGCTGTTGCTGAATTTGTAAATAATGTTGCATTGTGCTTTGACCAGGGTAGTAAAACATGCCGAGTATTTCTAGATTTAAGTAAAGCATTTGATTGTGTACAGCATACATGACTTCAAAACAAGCTTTATCCCTGTGGTATCGGAGGTGTTGCTTTTGAAATGTTAAAATCTTACTTGCATAACAGAAAACAGTGCACAATGTTAGTGACCAATAGGAAGAATGAGCTACATAATAACTATTCAGACTAAAACAGTTATCCAAGGTATTCCACGAGGATCTGTACAAAGGCCTTTTCTTGAGTTATGTTGCTGATTTTCCAGAACACCCTAATTGCAAATCTGTCCTTTTTGCTGATGATACAACATTGATGTGTACACGCTCCTCAACTATGGACATGGAAATTAAAACATATTTAATTGTAAACTCAGTCATTCAGTATTTCCACTCCAATCATCTCTTAACAAATGAAATAAAATCTAATTTTATCCTCTTTCATCCCAACAGATCTAAGTCATAACATGGATATCTTTGTCAATGATACCCAAATGGCACAAGTTACACCTTCAAAGTTCTTAGGAATGTATATTGATGGGAAATTAAATTGGCAGGCCCATATTGATTTCATATGTATAAATTTCTTCCAACATATGTCATTGTCAAACTTGATAAGGTAGTGGGTACTAAAGTGCTATTAACCTTATACCATGGACTAATTTTTCCTTATTTGTAATATTGTAGTCACGTCTGGGTAGGATCTGCTGCTTCACGTACAAATAGAGTATTTATATTACAGAAGAGAGCAATAAGAAGTATTGCTAATTTAAAATTTGGAGAATCTTGTAAGCCATATTTTAAAAGACTACATATTATGACATTGTACTCTGTATATTTATAAATGTATAATCTATATGAAGAAGCATGAGAACACACTAAATATGGATAAGCATGGTCATTGCACATAAAGGAGAAAAGACTATCATCTTGATTTTTGCAGAACCAGTATAATTAAAATCTCTCCATCCTATGCTGGCAAATATTTCAGTACTTTCACGTTTTGGCCCCGCAAATATTTTTCATCGTTAAATTTTATTTATTTTAGTACCATTGATGATTTTTTAAAGGTTATTTTTATTGCCGAGCCTTCAGCTTGCTTTGTTTTTAATCGAGTTTATAGTTAGAATTTTTAATTACAAGTAACCAAGGATATTGGCGAGCATTTGGCTCGCTTCCTTTTGAGATTATAATCCCTTTTATATCGGGTGTAGCCATCTCCGGGTGCTATCGTGCCCTTCGCCTCTCTGGAACATAACTATCGCTCCCCATTGTCTAGTGATCGGGTGGGTAAATGTCACCACAGGCAGATCAGTCATGGGTTTGCAAGCTTTTGTTTTGCATAAAAGGGTTATCTCATAAAATTATCTGATCTGCCTGTGGCGACATTTACACACCAGATCACTGGCCAATGGGGAGGGATAGTTTCGTTCCAGAGAGGTGAAGGGTGCAATAGTGCCCGGAGATGGCTATACCCAATACAAAAGGCATTATAATCTAAAAAGAAAGTGAGCTGAAGGCTCGCCAATATCCTCAGTCTCAATATAAAGTAAAGTTTAACAATGAAAAATTTTGCAGGGCCAAAATGGGAAATTACCAATATTTCTATAATAAATTGCCTAACAGTATAAAGAAGATACATAAATTCAGTATGTTTAAAACTAGGTTAAAAGAGTTTTTCAAAAACTGCGGAATATAAGAGTATATGAAGAACCAAGTTTAACCATGAATAATCACGGACCTGTCAACAGACAGACTACTTATGATGACATGTTCAAGAGTATTTAACAATGTGACTTTTATATTATGTAAGTGTATTTTTCTTTTATCCTTTTGTGACTTATCCTATATTTGTATTTTGCAGATAAACAGAACTAATAAACTATCTATCTATTAACCTTTATTAAATTCCAGGTTGAACAAAACTTTATCAAAATAAATATATTTGCTTATTATCTCTTTATTTTTGCTTATTAGGATGAATTTTATTTATATGAATTATAAACTGCTTTACATGCACCAAAATGTTTTAATAGGCTAATAGCAACCTCTGAGGGTTCAAAAAATTTGTTTAGTTTTGTTTGTTTTCAATTCAACTACAATTAAAACATTTTACCTTGAGAGCTTTTCGTAACTCCTAATTTATTTATACAAAACTTGTGTCACAAATAGTACCAGAGCATGGGAGGGGAGATTTCAACAGGTGCAGAAGCAATGGGATGGCAACAAGCAAGCTGGGAGGATACATTTTGTTCAAAATGTTCCAAAAATATTGAATTGAATTTATATATAAATGGTGACAAATACAACATATTTATTGATTGGTGCACAATTTTAAACATTATTTATAAAGTTATGAGTTGTTCTACATTGCCCCTAATGCCAAAGAAATATCCATCTATAGCAGTGATGGCGAACCTATGGCACGCGTGCCATAAGTGGCACGCCAGACGGTTTTGATTGGCACGCCAACGAAAGGTGAATACCAATCAAATAATTTATCGTACTGATTTAGTGCCCAAAAAACATTTGCGTTATTTAGTTAACTATTGTAAACATTATTTTTACGGTTACAAGTTTCAATCTCTTATGTCTTGGTCACGAATTTGATTTTGTTGGCACACAAAGAAAATCAAGGACTTATTTGTGGCACGTGAGGCAGAAAAGATTCGACAATTTCAGTAATATTGGCACCTGGGCGATAGAAGGTTCACCATCACTGATCCATAGTCTATCTATAAAGAATTGTTTGTATGTTTTTTATAGCTCAGCAACTACAGCACGTAGAAGCAAGAAGAAGGTATCATTTTAACCAGAATAAAGAGTTGTGTGGTGTAGTCAGGTTTTTATACCGATTTGATTGACTTTTCTAATTTAAAAAAATATTTTCTTTTCATTTTCTTCATTTGAATAACATAGGAATAAGTGCAGCTTATTTTTCATTTGAATTTTAAAATTACTTAGAGACTTGGATGGTTCTATGAAGGAAAGAACAAAGTTTATTTTTATTGACGACAGAATCGGAATCCTGATCGAATTGGTGTAAAAATGCATTCAGAATCAGAAAAATGCATGACTTTATCAATTTAATGAAATACCAATTACAAGCTACGATGACTATTGTCACCGAAGTTGAGAGTCCAATGCATTTATATGGGAAAAATTTTAACGTCAAGTCGTTTTTCAATTTGTGTGATTTCACTTTGTTTACATGGCAACCAAATATTTGTTGAATTTAATTGAAATATTACTAATAAACTGTTGTTAATAATATTTTCATGTGGCGTGCATTCTCCAGAGCAATCTGTTTTCAAAACTAAGTAACTTCAATAATTAGACGTAGAGTTTCCACAAACTGTGATTGGATAAATCGTTTTGTTTCCAAAGTATTGTTACTATAAACAATTTTCTCGTAACAGAACTCATGGATAAGAGAATTGAGCTAATAGTCAGAGGATAATATTCACTCTGTGATTCTTAAATGTTATGTTTACTTTTTTGTCTTTCGTTAAACTAATTAATTTCGTTTGTTCCTATGTTCATCCATTTTCTGTTGATTAATGTGTTATTGCTGGTTATACTTACAGTTTTCGTTTTGAATATAACATCACGAAACTTCGCATAGGTATATAATTTTACCCTTTGGGTAACATAGGCTATATGGCGATAAAAAATTAATATTAGGCCATTTTATGCCAGATAATATGACCATCTATTTTCAGTTCTAAGTCATTTTACTTAATTTTACCATTACGATGAATTAAACTCTGAATACGACAGATGAAAACATAAAATACAAGTACGTGATAATTACTAATAATCTTTTTACTTTTAATAATATATAATGAAAAAATGATAAGCATATAGCATACTCAAAAGACTCACTGTACTTACACAAAAGAGATGGTTTTTTTAGGTACGTTTCACTTCCAGCATGAGCACCTATTATCGTTGGTCTGTCCGTCCGTCTGTTTGTGTCTGTCCATCCGTTCATCCTTACGCATGTTCGTTCTTGGCTTCTACAGAACGGATTTTCATGAAATTTGATATTAAGGACTTTCAATCAAATATAATAAGAAAATCGCAAAAATGAATCACATATGCCAATCAGGGGTACCACTTTACTGGGGACAAAAAATTAAATTTTCATCATATCTCGTAAAGTATTGCTCATATCAAAATATTTTTCAAATAAAACTTGTAGAACTAGTAAAGTAGAGTATTTCTTTTCCTATACATGTTTTTTGTAGGGGTAGCCGTTATCAAGAAAATCAAACAAGAAAGTCTTAGTTCGAGTTGAACTTGGAAAATTTCTTGCATGGTTACTTCGTTGTTGCTAACACAAACAATCTCACAAACAAACGTTTAATTTCCTTACGTGTGCATGCAATATTTTTAAATAGGAAGAAAATGGATTATTTATGATGAAGAGAAGAGCTTTAAAATGCTATTTCCCTTACATACATATATAATTTCTTTCAAATACTCCATTGCACGAAACGTGCCCATTTGTGATACAGTGTACACTTTCCTAACTTGTTATTAATTAGAGCATTTAAATGTAATGGTCATGATAAAATGAGTCGCAAGTGTGATAAAATTTAAAACAAACTGTCTCACCTACAGGAAGGTCAATTGGATTCAT
Source organism: Uropetala carovei (assembly GCA_036926305.1). Lineage (NCBI taxonomy): Eukaryota > Metazoa > Arthropoda > Insecta > Odonata > Petaluridae > Uropetala > Uropetala carovei. Next base: position 1,463,014 of record JAXCHB010000100.1, read on the forward strand.
TTTCAAAATATGAGTCACAGAAGATATTATTGAGAAGTTCTCAAATGGAAATGATCAAAATACAAATTTATGGAGTTAGCTGCATACTTCTAATTTCCTCTGACCAAATATTGCATATGCCTAAGGCAGGGATGGTAAATGATTATTATGTCGTGTGCTGAGAAAGTAATCGGAATCATCCTAATGTTTTTGCATGCCACTAGTTTACTCCTCTAAGAAACTTCATATTTTATATAGAAAATGCACGCTTGTGTGTGCCAAGAAAATACATAACGTGAATCGTCCATAATTTTTTCATGTGCCACTAGTTTACTCCTCTAAGAGACTTCATCTATAATATATTTTGAAGTGTGTGTTTGTATGTTTGTCCATGGAACTCCTCCTAAACGATAAAAGCTAGAATAACCAAATTTGGTACGATTCTTCCTTACATCCTAACTTAGTGAATGGTCAAGGTTTGGTCAACCGGGATTAATCAGTGCTGCCAATATAGGGGATTAAAATTTTTCCATAAGATAACACGTATGAATCCATTTCTTGACTTGCAAGGTAATCTTCCTTCAAGCATCAAAATACGTAAATATGGACCGATTTCCTTCGTTTTTGCTTTATTCGACCAATAAAACTCTATACTATCTTATTCCTGCGAAGTTTACATGTTACACGGTCGATGTTTTCAGAAATACGTTATTTGTTTCGAAATTTTGTGGATTTTTCGTACTCTTTCCGGGCGTTGCCAAGGCGGCCGTCATTGCTACCTCCGATTCAATTAGATTCAATGAAGCTTATAAATAGACGAAAGTTTAGCGTTATTCGATTCGCACTTTTGTTTAAGCAACGAAACGTTTGATGTTTATGGATAGCAACCTAAATAGATACTGATTAATTGTAATTGAACCTTCTTTCGTCTATTGAATACTAGAATCTTACATTTTTTGTAAGTAAAATCATTATATTCTACATTATAATGTTTATTAACATAAATAGGCTCACGTATCTCATGTACATTTACCAGTCAGTGTTCAATCATGGGCAACTGAACGTTGCTTTTTCACGGGTTTCTTGCTTACAAGACATAAAAGTAAATATTTCAGCGAGGCATAATTACAGAAGAAATGAATTTTGCGAAAGTAATATGATAGGAAATAAAATTATCGTTATATTTGAATGCAATAGGCTCGGAAACCGTTTGTTACAAGCAAATATGTTTAACTATTAAGAAAAGCTAATTGTAATTTAAAAAGTATCTACTATATATTTTAAAGAGTTTTTATGTTGTTCTGTAGTAGCTTCACTAAATCTGTTGAAATTCAACAGGAAATTCTGCTAGTATTTTATATAGAAAATTCAAAAGTAAAATTGCAAGGGTCAAACTTCCGGCATGCTTGCCATGTATTTGCCATTCCTGGCTTAATGTCATACATCTCTTACCATTTACTTGCTATTTTAATTTGACTGATTGCGCAGATGCTAATTTTATCTAGGTTCGTGGATAAAACTCTACCTGTTTTATTCTGAATTCATACATCTTGTTTTTTCCTCAATCAAGCTCTGAATATAAACCATCAGATTATATTTTGAATCAAAATAAATGTAAAAATGTAATTTTACGTAAAGAATTTCACTTTAAGTTGAAATTAATGCAATTATTACATTCTTAAATTTTAGTTTTAAAATTATAATTATTCAAAAAAACTACTTGTTAAAGGCTATATGGAAAAAATCATTCCCAAACCATGTTTTAGGGCCAAGTGTCACCTCTTGCAGTTTACCATCAAAATCTGTATTACCAATTACATTGACAATAGATACCATCTTAACTGATGACTATCAACAGTAAATAGTTCCAACTTACACAACTTTCATGAACCAAAAACTTTACGCATTTAAAAGCACATTATTTTTTAATTGTGTCAAAATCTGCAATAAAACACTTTCTCTTGAGTTCTATTTAAGCCTGTGGAAAAGAAATTTCGGCAAAAAATTTCCACAGGGCAAAAATATAGGGATATCTACATTTAAAGATTATCTTTGGCTTTGACACATTTAACAATAAAAAGCATTAAATGAAAAAACTACAGTAGGGCCTCAATAACCATCATTAATTGGTTCCTGGAAACCCAGATGATTAGCAAAACAACGACAGTCGAAACTGATTTGCCCATAGAAACAATGTCACAGGTCAATAATTCATTCAAAAAGACCTTAATCGCATAATATAAAATTGAATTTTTAGACCTTAGTATATTGGAAATTTTAGACTCTGCGTCGTTTTCATTCATTCATATTTAGTTTTATTTGCTGGGATGTCACATTTCTGGACCTTTCAGCAGCATTGTCACTATCACTATGTTTTGGAACCATTTTTATCACTTAGGGTTTCATAAGCTAATAAAGTTATGTTAACTGTTGACAAATGAGTTGACAGTTGTACTGCAGCAATCTGTAAAGGAATGTTTTGCTGTTTAATTCTTAGATTTGAAGGCAAAATTCTAAATAGTATTAGTCTTTCAATTTGAAGGAAACTTTTTTCACACCATTGACTAAATGTTCTCTGAGAACAGCCAGAGTGCACTGTTTTGATAGGCGAGGCGAATTAATGTCTATGTTACATAATTAAACATGCGTTACATAGGCGACTATGTCTGGACATGGTATTGGCGGGCAGCAATCTTTCTCTCTCAGTTACAGTGCAATCATCATCTTATTCGCTTGTCTGCTTCATTCAAATGGCGACAATTTTTTTCTTTTTTTTTACCGGTTGGTACCAAACGACGGTTGATCGAAACAACGATTATCGATGGTGACGGTTATCAAGGTTCTACTGTAAAAGTATAGTGAAAGACTGCTAGTTTTGCCATAAAACTATTCTGCATAAATACGCCTACGCATATCTGTATTAGTTAAAAATCATAAGCTTTCCTTAAGGATAACACCTTTCCATTTTGTCAGGATGGATATCTAAAAAAAAAAAATCCAAACATTTTGATGATTTTTTACTTCATAAGATATTTCATGAAATATCTAACATAAAACACAACTTATAAAAAATGACAGAAGAACAAAAATTATATTGGAAAAATAATAATCTAGGGATTAACAAAAAGATAAAATTTAATTTTTGTACTCCAAAATTAAAATAAAACAACCGTGAAAAAGGGATAATAGTAAATAAATCAAAAATGAGAAAAAATCTGTGGACTAAATCAAGGAGTTACAAGTAGTCCCTTGCACAACACTAATAAAAGAACTAGTATGGAAATACAGTTCGATCGCATCTTACGCAGACTTAACTTATGGGGATTGAGCTTTACGCGGTTGGTTGGCCAAGGGGGTAAAATTATAAAAACCGTTCATTGTAAATTATTCTAATTATTTACAGGAGTTTTTTATAAATACATAAAAGATTATTTATTAAAACTATATCTATTTAAGAAATTAAAATGTAAAATAAGGCCAAAGAATAAATAGAATATACAGAAATAATAATAAAAATGAAGATGGAACACACTATGTACTTGGTAAGTAAGCAAAAGTCGCATTTATTTATTCAATTTCGAATGCTTGCACTGCACATTGTGATATTGGTGTTACATTGTTGCGCGGGTGGTAGAAGGCCACGAGACTCTCTGAACTGTACGGGAAGTCCCGTGTGGGCGTTTCAATGTATCATTTTTTATACAATTTATTAAGTAGACCTTAGTTGTGTGTTTTCTGTTTCTATTTTGCCTTCCGGCTCCTTTTCGAGTAGGCAAAGCTGTTTCTTTTCAACAAAGTAACCATAACTGTGACTGTTAAAGCATCAGTTAGCACGTATTCACTGTGCTCTTAATACTTATCTGTGTTGTTGTGCTTTAAATTCTATAAATTAAAACAATAAAACACTATTATTCTAAACAATGGCCTCTAAACGCATAGGAGTCATTGAAAGTGCTGAATTTAAAAAGCAGCATAAAGTTTTAGCTTTAAGAGAAAAGATTGCTGTGTTAGGCCTTCTAAGATCTGGAATGTCCGTGGCGTCAGTAGCACATAAATACGATAAGAATGAGTCTAGCATAAGATCTATAAAAATAAGAGAGAAAGAGATTCGACAGTCTGTTGCTTCTAGTGCTCAAATAACTGCTAAAGTGACAAGCCAAGTGAGAGATAATATATTAGTGAAGACAGAAAAAGCCCTGAACATATGGCTAGAAGACATGAACTACAAGTGCCTCCCCATAGGAAGCTTTTTATTTTCTTAACATTTTTAAAAATATTTACTGCAGTGTTAAATATATGCCTAGTCATGCAGATGTAATACCAACTGGCTTGTATCGTTCATTTTAGGATGGTAACAAACATTTCCCTTCGCAGCATTTATGGAGTTTTAAATATCTGAAAATCGCTATTTTTGTTATTTATTTATTGAAGTTTTTCTTTTTTAACTTTATTTCCTATTTATAATATATTTTACAATATATTTAGTGAAATAATAATGTCAAATAGCTTTTATTCGAAAACTGAGCAATTTAGGAGGGCTTGCTAGGGCTACCACCCTTTTTTGAGTATATGCATTTTTGGCTTTATGCGCCACCCTCAGAACCTAACTACTGCATAAGATGCGATCGGACTGTACTGGGTTATAAAAATTTAATACCTTAGGGGAAAAAATCAGATTCAAATAGACTACACACTTTCTCACAATATAAACACATATAATGCAGTGTGCAGTCCAGGACAACATACAATTAAATCTTACACATATTGTAAAAATTAGCAACACATTTATTTTAATTTGTATAATCAAATTTGCATTGGAGTAATCTATATTGGAAAAAGGTTTACACTATATTTATAAAATTATTGATCATTTTATCCAGAGGAAAGGTCATTAACACAATGCTCAAAGGAGTTGGAAAAAAGAAAACTGTGAACTTCCCTTCTTGGCTGCAGGAGTTTAATATAGTCACTTATATAATAGCATTTAAATCTTTCTGTATTATAATCATTATGTACAGTAATATGTAGTACAAAATGATGATTACAAGATAAAATGAGGATTTGACACATTTCATTTCTGCTAAATACACCAGCAAACCAAAAAACTGCTGGCATGATTTGCAAATCAAGAATAAGCACATAAGTATAAAAAATCTCCAACAGCCATACACTTCATAACCTAGTTATGACTATCAGAGATACCTAAGAGAAATACTTAATTTTTCAATTTTTGATACTTAAGTGGTTATTCTGGAAATTGTTGTTTTAGCCCTAAATACTTCTATAATGAATGATTTGCTATGCTTAACAAAAAGTTTCCAAATAGGAAAAAATACTGCAATGTAAAGGAGTGAAACAAAACATGTAAACATGACAACTGCACATAGGATAGATATCAATTGCACTATTAGCTGACTAAAGTCACTTGGCAACTAACTGAGGAAGGAATTCATAAAGATGTCATAAATTTATTACATTAAATATAAAGTTCAAGAAATGAATAATCAAGCTCAACTTATCTTGATTGTCAATTACTTCAAATATGGATAAAAAACAAGAAATATTTATTCGTAGAAAAAATTAATTATACATAGTTTTTTGAAAATCGCATGCTAAACGTAGGTCAACAAAAAATTTTGGAACCTTAAATCAGGAATTCACTGGAGTCACTACACAAAACAAAGAAATCTCACATAACCACCTTTAAGTTCTTTACATTAATTAAAACATAGGAACATAGCTATACTCAAAATAAATTTTTTGAACCAATTAATCTGATGAAAGAAAATTTGTATTTTAACAATCCCCACAAAATACTCTTATGAAAATAAAATTAATTTGATATCAAAATATTTAAATTAAGATAATTTTTCTTGGACAATTTTATGTTTTCAATTTTACACTACTAATTGCTATGAAATATTTGCACACAGACAAATTTTGAAAATATAGAAATTGTATATCCAGGGGCAGACTTCTTTATGGGCTATTAGAGATTGAGACCAGGACCCCCAAGCTAAAGGGGTCACATAATAACAAAGGTCAGGACTCTATTCTTTAAGAAAGAATGATTAACTATATCTGGCGAGTCTCCCTTGAGGAAATTAGCCCAGGACCCCTAAAATTCATAATCCACCACTGTATATATCTGAGAAAACATAAGTAATACATGGAGTACTTATGCAGAAAGGTAAAAAATATGAAATATTTGTGCTAAAATTAAGAAGCACATTTTCTTATATTATCAATATTCCACTAGGTTATGGTGGATATCATATATCATCTATGTACATTAATCGTACATATTGTGGCACATTCAGAAAAAAGCAAATAGATTTAAAGATGAAGAGACAGATGATAAGGGTGAGAATGTACATAAGGATTGAAAGATGAAGAGATTCTACTATAATGATAGAAACTATCATTTAATCAAAATTATGTACAATCCTATCACTTCACATAAGCCATAGAAGCTTCCATCCGTTTATCATAATAATTTGTAAAAGTTTACACAACATTTCCAATCAAATGCCATCTCTCGAAAAAATTTTCCTCAACTTCTTGTGCATTCACCGCATCCATACGAATACTGAAAGTCTACCTCAGTAAATTCATAACATGGTATATATATTTTATAATGAACATGAATTAATTTAATATGCATCTGCATGAAATAAATTTTAATTTCTATTAAAATCTTTATGGTAAATGGAAAAAAATAAGAAAATAAAAAAATCAACATTTTCATTAAAATTATTTCTATTAAAAATCAACTGGAGTGATAAAATATATTTTTAAAATTAAAACTAGATTAATATAAGCAACATTTATCTTAAAATTACATATACCAAAATAGTTGAACATTTTAACAAAGTTCACAGCATTGCGTTAACAATCACCATTTTAAATAAATAAATAAGTGCTCACCCGTAGCTATAATATTTTTTGGAAACTCAATGTGCTTCGTGTGCTTCATAATCTGTGCGTACTGAGTCGTTCCGTAGCGAGGGGTGAGGGGGTAAGCAAGAGAAATGATACAATAAAGGCCTGTCGTGGAAGTGATTCCTCCCAGCAACATGTCGTATGACAGCTCCATCCAGGAGGTGCCGACCATAACGGGTACCTTCTGGTCTGTCTCGAGCCAATCCCACTTCCACCAGCCAACTGACAAGATCTGAACCTTTAAATGAACCACAACCAAACTCTACCCTCTCAGTTGTCCCAGATCCACTTGCCACACCACCAGAGGCGCTAGTTCTGTTAAAAAGAGACAAAAAATTTCCTTGATTCAATAAGAATTTCTTCAAATTTTTTAAGCATTGACATTCTGCCACTCTCATCGCACTCAACATTGCTGTCAAGTTAATAAGAATTCAAAGTAATTTCAAACATTTGTGCAGTGTTGCTTTTTATAAGGTAAAAAGGCGGTTTCCTATGAAAAGTAATGTGAACATTTTGGAAAGCTTTGATTTAATGATGTTAGGAAGAATACAAAAATATTAAATGCATGGATAAAGTAAAAAAGGGAAAATATTAAGAAAAATAAAAGAGACAATAATGATAATGCAGTTAAAGACTGCTACTGGAAAAACAACATTTTGGATTTCTTTGCGAGGATAAACTTTAAATAAACATTATCACATATGTCAATGATTGTTTACATTCAAACTCCATGACACTACGTTGAATTTTTCAAAAATATTAATATTAGTTTCAGCAAATAAATACTCCATTATTATCACTCAATACATAGATACAGAGGAAATAGTTGCTCCCTTACAAATGTCTACTTTCAAGTGAGATTTATGCAACAATTTAAGTGGTGTCCATTACCAATGTTATAATTCAATAAGTCATTAATACATTAATATTCACTGTACAATACGTGTAATCACTCAAAATAATTTTCTTAATACTTGAGTACTTAAGCAAATTACTTTTAATTTAAAATAGAAAAATACTGTGAAGTAAAAAATTCAACTAAAAGTCCTTGCAAGAGATAAAAATGCAATATAAACAAGAATATAAATGAAATCATAAAAAGACCGTGAATCATAAAAAGACCGTAATGAGTTACACTAGTACATCATGCCACATAAACACATTACAGAATTAAGCAATGGCATAAAAATTTTTAGAATATGCCATCTTCTATCATTCACAATTTAACATTTGAAATAAAAAGCATTCTGAAATTTCAGGCAGAGTCTGCACAGGAAACTCCTACAGCTCACATGAAGATCAAAAGATTAACAAGTAAGCTTAGGTCACCATGCTTTAAAGCTCACGTTTACCAAAGAAAATTCTTCTAATTAGATGAAAAAGTATCTTACCAAAAATATCTAACTACACAAAAAGGAAACCAAGTGAAAATACATGATAAATGCAAGTGCCACTTGGAGGGGTACTGTGCCAGGAAATAATCATTCAACAAAGGAGCCAAGAATGAATACACATGTAGACAAAATCTGCCATTCATCACTGCATGAAAAAAGTCATCACATAATTCACTAAGTATCCCATTAGGACGATTAAAACTTTTTAAAAGTAATACAACATCATCATAACATGAATGATAAAACTAAAATAATGAATGAAATAATGAACATGACTTGCCTACGCTGCCTTCCTATATCACGACGGCAGTTACAAAGATGATGTTTATAAAATCTGATACAAACTTCTTTGGTCTCTTCACTCAAATTTTCCCAGCTTTTTAATTTAGGAGTCTCTTCACCATACCACCATCTCTGCCATCTGCAAAAAATGCACCATTACAAAGATTTTTATATTTGATTCCAGCAAAGGACTATGAAGCCTACATTATAACTCGAGCCTAAATGCATGTTTCAAACTTCACAAAAATTCAGTCTGTGATGAACAAATCTTGGAAATTGCTATTTGCACATCTAGATATTCAATTTTTTTTAACTTCCAATCAAATGTTTTTTCGTCATTTTCTAAAAAAAAAGGCACTTGTGTGTTCATTTTGTCTACCTGTCCTCCAGTCCAACTGTACGGGCAATATCTCTAAAAATCCTGCAGCTTGGAGAAGCCAACTTTTCAGTATTAATTGGTCTATGTGAGGGCTATACATGGTAAAAATTTTGTGGCTCTTCTATCATCTGCTGATGAGTAATAAAAAAATCACTAAAAAGGGTATGCAGCAATACACCACATCTGATTATTTGCTCTGCTAGATAGATAGCAGTAGGTGAAAAGAAGTGCCTTATGTGATTTTCTCTGCAATTCTTCCCTCACTCGTTTTTGTACAATTAAATGGATGACCAATTAACTATCATACTTTTTCATTTTATAATCAAGAATAAGTAATTTCAAAATGAATACATTTAAATTATGGCACAAAACCTGATCTGGTTTACTTGATGATTTTGTCTGTAAAAGAAGATCATCAATATGACTCAAACCATAAAGACTTGATAATTCATTTTGATTCATTCATCTATAATTAAGACTCAGTCTACCTTAACAATAAATACTAATAACAAGTATGTCAGCTACTTTAGTCATTTTCTTCCTATATGCTGCTCAAAACTTTCTTATATTCTTCACTATTTGGGTTAGACAGTTATAATAATTTCTTCTGAACCAAGATTGATATGGTAAACTTTAAGCATTTCTTTTGTTTTTCAAATATCTACACTGCTCCCTGGTTATGGGGTTTAGGGATAAGAGCTACAACTCGCATTATAAGACAACCTCAGTATAACTGAGGACACTATCACATTTTCCAATACAGTATGTACACACAACTTTATTTTCTTCAATTTCTATAATGGCTTCACATAACAAAAATAAAAAAAACAATTTGTCATTACAAGAAATTTATTTGATTCTTTAAAAAGTAAGTAATTTTTGTGGTTTTTACTTAAGTAATGACAGAAGTTTCTTTCCAAGAAATGAGGAGGAAGACCGGCAGTATATCTGAATCCATGATATAGCCCATTGCATTATAACCAGAAAAGTGTATCTCAAAACACTACAACTAATCTTTTCTAGTCTTCTACATACCTCAAATACAACATCTCTTTGTATATCACAACTATACTCCTAAGCGATATCTGTTTATAAGGAATAATTTTACAAGCATTTCACCTTACATACCTAATTCTTCTAAGCTGGCATTAATCAATTCCTTCTAACTTTGCTTACTATTGCCTGATTACAAATTTTATGCTTGTTTTTTCTTTGCTTGCCATATATTTTAATTTTCTAAGAAAAACATGTCACTATCAGTGGCCTACCAGAAAATATAGGTCACCCCACCAACAAAACATAGGGCCAACAGCATCAAATTATGACAATTATGATTTAGAAAGGCATCTGAGTTCTGTCTGTCTGGGTCATAGGGCCAACAGTGCAAAAGGTAGGACAAAACAAAAATCCAAAAATATAGTTCAATGGCTAATCAGGTTGGGGAAGAGGAAGGAAGGTCATAGATTACGGGGTTAGTTATTAGCAGTTATATCTGATGGGTAAATAAAAAACCAACCCAACCTGAAATACTTCACCAAAAGTCAATAAAAACAAATAGATTAGAACTCAATTTCAGATTCCTTTTTTTCTGAAAAAATTTACAATATGAACCAATAAAGGCAAATAGTTCAAAACTTAATTTTAAAGATGATTTTTCAATTCTTATAATTATATCTTAAATGGCTAGCAGTTTTCAACTTGAATAACTATTAAAACTCTAGAAAAATATAATTATTACTTTTAATATATTATAGAGACTGAATATTTTCGGCCATTTGACTCAGTTATTTAATTGTTGGCCCTTTCATTTTCTGCCCTTTGTCTAGGACCTGTACAACAGGGATCCCCGGTAGTGCAGGGATTGCAGGGCCTTCACTATGCCCCTGGCTAACACACTAACTTGTTCAACCTATAATTCTACTATCACCAACAGATCACCAACATAAATTCTATTAGCTTAAAGTTTATGTTTCATAACTTAAAGGTGCCCACCCAAGCATAACTAGCAATTTCTACCAAAAAATACAACCCATTTATGAATTTAATAGAGAATCTTTTCCCATACACTATATATACATATATATATATATATATATATACACACACACACACACACACACAGGGCCGTGCCGAGGGGTGAGGCGGTGAGGCAACTGCCTCAGGCGTCTCTCGAAGGGAGGCACCAAAATTTGACAAAAATGAAAACCTATCAAAATAAATTCGTAAGGGCAGCAAGGCCAGGGGGCACCATATATATCTCGCCTCAGGCAACAAAATGTCTGGGCACGGCCCTGTGTGTGCATGTGCGTGCATGCATGCATGCATGCATGTTCATGCGCGTGCATGCGACATGATTTTGCTGCTGATATGCTCAATGAGACTGACGATGATGAGCACTTCTTAGAGCAGATAGTGTTCAGTGATGAGACCACATTCCACGGCATGTCCATAGACACAACGTTAGGATATGGGGTCATGAACATCCAAACATCATTGTTCAACATGAGCATGATAGCCTGAAAATCTGTGTGTGGTGTGGTCTTGCACATGATTGAGTGATTGGCCCATTTTTCTTCTCTGAACCAACTGTGACATCGACCACCTATCTCAATATGTTGGAACTGTTTGCAATGCCCAAAATTGGCGGCAACAACGTTATCTTCCAACATGATGGTGCCCCTCCACATTTTGCCACAATCGCACGGGAATTCCTTGACAAGCATTTTCCACGCAGGAGGCAGATGGAAACAATGCCTACCACGCTCCCCAGACCTCACACCTCTAGACTTTTACCTCTGAGACTACGTCAAGCAAACGGTTTACAATGGTGAAACTATTAATGACCTTCAGTAGTTAAAGCAGTGGATCAGAGATTTTATCATATCTGTCACTCCTCATGTCCTCAGTCATGTGTGGCAGGAAATGGAGTAACGACTAAATGTCTGCCGAGCTAACAATGAAGCACACATTGAAGTTCATTAAGGACAGAGGTAAAACTATCAGAGTTGCTCTTTCATGTGGCACCTCTTCCGTGATTCTACATTGTTTGCTTGCAACATTATTGTAACACATGCACGCACCCACACACGCACACACTAACCAAAGTAATATTTGAGTGCAAGGCACAACATTTTGAGATAACCAACTCTTTTTCTGACAATGCCTAAAAACTAAAACTGAGTTATGGTGAAGTTAAAATATACTATCAATTTTTGTCATCCATACCAATGTCATAGCAATAATCAGTATTAAAACTAAAATCAATGTTGCTTTCTCAATTTCAAACACTAGGGATCCAAACCTTTCAATTCACTTCACTCACCAATTGTTTTTAACCTAGGTAAAGAATAATCTTCATTTTTGACCTATTTAAAATACTTTAGGGATCAATCAGAGTAAACTAGAAAAACAAGTAGTTTTCAAGAAAATTTTCCTAAGAATTTGACTAATAACACATAACTACATTTCTTAACAGAAGAATTTGTTTTATGAAAATAAATATATGCAGCCATTAGACAAATATAATTTGTTCATTTTCTGCTATATCATAAGAAAGCAATAAGTTTATGAGAGCAAAAACAGCAACAATGTCATGATGGGAATTAAAATCTGTTACTGTCAAAGACAAGAAGCATTATCACTTATTAAATGTAAACCAATTTTTAGGATAATTCAGAATTGATTAAGTTTTTTAAGTATACAAATAGCGTTATTTTTCTGCTAACACATTTAAGCCCCAGGTATACTAAGCAATTTTAAAATGCACATAAAAAATTTCCTACCCTCATTAATGTGTCAATTCAATGAAGAAAATAAATTATTCTAGAATCAAACTTATGCCCTCATCATGAACAATGACCTTCATTTGTCAACATTTATTATCTCAGAAGATATATACCCAAATCAAACTGACCATCTAGACTTATTTGCAATGATTCCTATTGTTGAAGAAAACCAACAACACTTTTAAAAAGTGAAAAATCATTACAGATAATAGAGGAAAAATTATTACCTTCTAAGGAATGGAGAAACAATTATATGACTGTCAAGTCCAAAAGCAGCAAATACAAATATACTTTGTCCAAAGTTGAGGCTTGCATCAAGAAATGCAAGTTCCACATATATGCCAGATGTTTGTTCCATCACCAATGTCCAGATGCTAACAGAAAGTCCCTAGAAATACAGAAACAAATCTAAAGTCAGGAAATTTGAGGTTCCAAATGCATTTTGGATTCAATCAATCGTAAGTGCTAGAAAAATTAAGTTATGAGTGCACTAACAATAATATCAAATTGCAAATATGGCAAGCTCTTGGATAAACTTGTAAACACAGATTTCCAATTTTGATTAAGCTATAAATGAACTTTAAAACTGAAAATACATAGACTCAATTTTTATGGCAGAAAACAATAAGTAAAATAAAACTCCACAAAAATTTTCTTCTCCGTTTGATTGCTGATAATGTATTTACCAAACAGAAAGAAAGAAAAGAACAAAGTGTTTTATTTATGATATCAACTACAGCAGCGTTTCTCAACTGGTAGGCTGTGAAGGGACTTTAGATGGGCAGCGAATAGGTTTATTGATCCAAATTTTTTTTAAAACTCACTATATAAAAAAGAAAAGAAATTTTGAGATCACCAGGTTTCCTTAGTGGATGTGCCTCAGAAAATTTCTTGAAGTTCAAATGGGCTGATTTATTAAAAAGGTTCAGAAACACTGACTTTAACTGATCTTTCATTTTAATGCCAATGCAGTAGAGCCCCTGATCACTTCAGATATTTTTGTGCTCAGAAATAAACAATGCTTGTATTCAGGAAAAATTTCAGAAAAAATCAACTTGTATACAGGTAAGCACAGTATTTAGATAAATACTTGTTAAGTGGCTAATAACTAAGGTACTTGGTAATTTTCTGTTGTATAAATTCAGGACCAATCTTTTTAGTTGGAATTAGGCAATATTAATTAAACCGGTTTCATTATTTAATTACCCATTTTTGCTTATCTTTTGTAGGTATACATTTATAAATTAACAGAAGAGGTCAATATATTTCTTAAGCTTTATAAATCACTTACCACAAACATTGAGCATGAAAGGAGGATAAGCAACACCACATGGCGAAGAGTCTGTGCTGGATCATATTCACTGGTCCTAACAATGTTTGCAGACATCAAGGTCTCAGGGCAATGCCTGTTATCTTCTTCTATCTCTTCACTGACATCGTCAAGAATTTCATCATCGATCAATTCGTCTTCATCTTCCTCAGCACAGGTTGATAGCCTATGATGCCTTGCCACCAACTGTCTACAATGCTCTCGCCTATGCTGAGGGCAGCCAAATTGAGAAGAGCACAAATCTTGCCCTTCATGGCCATCTGTTGGACTGATGACTGGTTCCTGACTATCCCTTGCAGAAGAAAGCATAAAAAATTAAGTTTGGTCCTTTCATACAAGAATGTAATTAGGATTCACTTTTAATAACCACCATCCTAAATCCTCCATTACCACTTTTCACCCAAAACTTTCAGATTATAAAACAAATAAGAATTTTAAAAAAATTAAATCTTTTTGCTTTATAAAATAGGTAGCCTTAAAAGGACTAAACAAGAAAATTTTCAGATTATTTGTTCGTTACAAAAGATTTTGGTGTTATATTCTTTTCATTACTGTTGCTTTACATATCATTTATGTAACAATTTTGCATTGATAGGTTTTCAAGGTTGAGCTTCATTAAAACAATGTGTTTTGCTATTAACTTTATATTCAAAATCCATTTACTCCAGCTTACGGAATGAGATTATTACGTAAATGATATGTAAAGTTATAGTAATGGCAAGTACATGACACCAAAATCTTTTATAATGAACAAATAATCTGAAAATTTTCTTGTTTTATCCTTTTAAGGCCACCTATTTTATAAAGCAAAAATATTTTATTTTTGAATTTTTTTTTAATTCTTACTTGTTTTCATCTTTTAAGTGTAAAAATGAATAACATTCAATGAAAAATAATGAACATAAATAATTTACCTCAATCACTTTCTTACATTGACTGATGTCAAAGTTTGTGATTTGTGTAACTTTGTTATAATTATAAAACAACCAATTTTATATGTTATCATTAAAAACTTTATTGTAAACTATATTTTTTGTTTCATTATTCTTAACAAATATGTACAAATTTTTTCCACTTCCGTCGAATAAAGCAAAAATGAAGAAAACTGCTCCGCATTTACCTATTTAGATGAATGAAGGAAGAAAATCTTGCACTGTGAAAAATCAAAAATTACGTGTAAACTCCCTCTCCCTCACTTCCACCCTCCTTCGCTTCTCCCCCTCCATCCCCTCCCTCCCCACTCTCTCCCTCCCGCTTGCTCCCTCTCCCTCCCTCCCCCTCACTCTCTCTCCCTCCCTTCCTCTTTCTCCCTCCCTTCTTCCCCTCACTCCCCCTCCCTCTCTCCACCCCTTCCCCCTAATTCCCTCTCTCCATCTCCCACCTCATCCCCTCTCTCCACCCCCTCCTCCTCATTCCCTCTCTCCACCCTCTCACCCCCTCCATTACCATCCATCTCTCTCCCTCCCTATCTCGTATTAAAAGCATTCAAAGCACGCTTACATCCACAAGGATTGATTTAACAATTGGATTTTGAGGTCTAACAATACAATTTGTCACCATGGCAACATTCCGTTAAAATGGCAAGATTCCCATAAAATATGTAAATTTAACCTTTGACATGGGATATTTCGAACTGTGGGCGAAAAAAGATGAACAGAATAAGAAACGTTGTAATTTTTTCTTCAAAATGGTTCAGATCTGAAGACCGTAGGTTAATTCCTTCTAATTTTAATTTCCAAAAAAATAAAAGCCTACATGCGCTGATAGATAGCACTACTATATTCTCCGGACAGACAAATACTGTGTATTATATATATAGAAGGGGTCCAAGATATTAGTGAATGTTTTTTGTTTAATAATTAACAGTAATTTATTGAGGTAAGCTACTCTTGTTCATTTGTTTTTATAATTACTGTATTTTTTATGCAATTATAAAGCAAGTTATTTTTTTATTTTTACAGCTTGAGATCAGGCCCAATCGGGACCAAAAGTACCTTAAAACCTTCTCCTGGATGAAAGGTTATCCCATGCAAAGTTTGGTTGTGGTAGCTCTTATAGTGTCCATGTTATTAGCAAACAAACTTACATTCTCCTTTATATATTAGATATAAATAAATAAATTAGAAACCAATACTTTATTTGGAGTATAATTTTTTTTTAACTTATTCAAATAATGTTTGGTTTAAACAAATACATAGGAAGAAGCATGTTTCCAGGATTAAAATTTTTTATTTTGTATTTACTAGAAAACAACCATGCATAAGATTAACATATAACAATTTCCCCTCAAAAATTAACACTGAGTGATACTGTATGCAAGAAATAAAGAAGTGCAAAAGAAACAAAGAAAGGACTTAAGTTTAACTTGAAGAAAAACTATAAACTATTTGAATTTGAAAAAACTAAGTAAAATTTCAAACCAGCTTTAATAAATTGCTATTTATACTGCAGAGGCAATGAGCACTAAACTAACAGATATGAAAACAACAGCACTACTTAAAATATTTTATATTAAATTTTTATCTACCGTTTTCATAAATCTCATCAATATTCTCAAGCTTTAATTTTGATAAAGGAAGTATAGTAAGTCCTTGTTTTACGTGGTTTCAAATAGCACGATTTTGCCATAATGCAATTTTTACTTTGGCAACCATAATTTAATTAATGCGGTCTATCCTCGCCATAACGTGGTTCCTGCTTGTTTACTCCTGAAAGAAAATTCCTATTTTATACAGATATTACAAGCTTACTCATGTCACTTACTGCCATAAAATTAAAACTGAAGAGTTATTTTGCAATTACTTAACCAAACCAAGTTAAATAAATATTAAATTATTGACTGATTAAACTACTTTACAGCTTTTTTCCCTATCATTACATACCAACTTCCAAATGACGACATGATCGCAAAAAAAGTCTTAGCATTTGCCATGGAACCCATAGAACTGGGTTGATGACATGCAATACGCAACATACGTTTGTGGCTTAAGGCAGTGGTGCCCAAGCTTCTCAGCCTGAGGGCCGCATAATCGATTGCCGCACTCATCGCGGGCTACATAGCTCAATTTTGTACTCTTTGCAGGTCACGTTCGGTCGAAAACAGATCTTAAGAATAACTTAAGGAACTTAATGATTTACTTCTGAGTCGAAATTAGCTGATTTGTTTTAAATGCATTTATCTGTTATGGGATTAGAGAGGTTAACACAACATGTTTTTATAATTTTCAATTTTCTTTTTATGTTACATTATATCCTTTAATTGTTCAACTTATGGCTGGCCAAATGAAGGCTCTCGGCAGGCCAGATGTGGCCCATGGGTCACAGTTTGGGCACCACTGGCTTAAGGCATAAATAGTAAGTTGTAACCAGTGCTGTAGTGGAAGATATACAATGGTGTATGCCGCATACCCTCTGCTTTTTTCGAATGAATAGGGTATACCTTCTGCTTTTTCGAAAAAGTAGCAGTTAACCACGCCATATGAAAATTTATATAGATCGATTGAAAAAACAGCTCATACGTTTTCTCCTGGCACCGTAACATTACGGTCGTGTAATTTTCTCTAAAAAAAACTAGGTAAGAATCCTTCCTCAAAGTTTTACTTTAGTATACAGTATACCCTCTGTTTTTTTACGACTACAGCTTGGCTGTAACCCGAATTGAACACATATATGATAGTCCTGAGCGCATACGCTTGAGAAACGGAGACCTTGTTCATAGAAACTTAGCCGTGTAAGATAAGCCAGTGGTGTCTCATATGATTGGCATCGCTTGAGAATAAGTTGCACCATTGAAACTACATTGTTACAGCTTGATGAATCCATAATTACAAGTGAAATGAAATTGATAGGCATATAAATAAACATATATTAGTGGACTGTATTATATACTTGGTCTTTATTACATGCTCCTGTAATGCAACCTATAAATTTACATTGATTCTTATGGGAAAATCATTTTAGAATAATGTGATTCCAATCAATGCAGTATTATATACTTGGTCTTTATTACATGCTCCTGTAATGCAACCTATAAATTTACATTGATTCATATGGGAAAATCATTTTAGAATAATGCGATTTCAATCAATGCAGTACTTTTCAAAAATGCAACTACCGCGTAAAATGAGGAATTACTGTAATTCATAATTACACAAACCCATAAAAACCTAAATAATTAACTCTATACTATAGGCTTTTAATTAAATAGTCTCTCACAAGTAATATTTTAGTTATTTTTTCCTAAATTATGTAATTGCTATATTTAATGGTAGATATAAACATGTGAATGAAATACAGTAAAACCTCACAGCGAGAATTCACAAGACGCGATTTTGCTAAGATGCAGTATACATTTTCCTACCAAACCTCAGAAGACACGTCAAGACAAGTCAAAGCTAAAGTTATAACCTTTAAATTTCTTGTAAACTATAAATGATAAAAACTTCAAATTAAAATAATATAAAGAAAAATACTGACAAATTGATTTGTGTAATTATTTTACCTTATAAAAATGTTGTGTCGAGAGGTTTGTATGAGTGCTTCTCATATATCCAAAATGAAAGTAAATCATTTTAGTCATAATCTGTCCCATCTATATAGAAAAAAGTGATTTTTTTCCCTTGCTGTTGTTCTACACAATATCGGCATGAAATTTGGTTCATTGTGCAGCGAGGATTGAACGAACCCGAAAGTGTGCCGTGCATAATTCACACACCTTTTTCTCATAGTTTCGTGACCAAAACTTTGGGTGCGTGAAATACACCCGGTATTATTACATTATTTTTTTCTTAATTCCACATCGAGAAATAGGGTTGCATGAATTACATGATGGTGCGGATTATGCGAGTAAATATGGTATTATTTTACGTATTTAAATACCGGCCAAAAATTATTTTTTTTAATGTAGAAAATATGACATCCAAGAACCTAACTCCTTATTTCCTATTAACTGAATCCTTCATATAACGCGATTTCACAAGATGTGATTTCAAGGAATGCAACTACCATGCTATGTACAACAAAAACAGATTAGCTAGAAATATGAGGAACATCACTAATATTTTTTAACCTGATTTCTATGTAAAATACGTTTTCATGCTAAAATATTCATTATTAAATATGGATGTGCATACATAATCAAATATGATTAACTGCAGTCAAACCATTCACTTAACACTTAATTCATACTTTAATATTGTACAACTAGAATCAACATTTTAATTTCAAATTCAAAAAATAATTACACAATGAAAAACAGCTTTCAGAACATACCAAAATATACGTTTCACATTAACCAATATTTCATCTTTTGTTTTATATTTAGTGTCTTCCTCTGTATGAATTCTGATGAGAATGATGCAAGTGTACAGCAGAATAATATAAGAATGAAATTAATTTTACAGATATTTTTATTTAAATAAAATTGTATTCATACTTACACACTTCTACTTTGGCCTGAAAGTATCCTCCTGAATGCCTTTGCACTTCTCCCACCTAAATCCTCAATATCAACCACTCTTTTGTTCCTGGAATTACCTAGAGTAACAAATAATCATTAATTATTCATTAAGATACATGCTACTGTAATTTTTATAAAAATAAATTTAATTTATTATATTTTTTGTTCATGACCAATTGTTAAATAAATTACAAAAAGTATTCTTGACCATAACAAATGTTCTGTCTTTTGCTCTAACTCCACTGGAAAAAATGCCAACAAAATAAACATCCAAACTAGAAGAAGAAAAACTACTGCAAAACAATCATAAGAAAATTCAGCTAAGTGACATAACATTTAATTCTCATCCCTGAGAAAATTTATAATGTTAGGTCTTGGTCAAAATAAGTGGTCATGACCAGAAATAAACAATATAAAAGTCTTATAATGCAATTCCAACTCTATGGTAGATGAATGAGACCTAGTAACTCACTAAATCAACCAATACTTCCTCAAGCACTCAAAAAAATTAAGAGTGCAGTCTTAAATAAATGAAATTAACTTCATAGGTAATGTATCTATTAATGTATTTGAATGTATGCAGTAATGGATGATAAAAGACTGATACAACCAATATCATACCATTCAACAACATATGGCACGTGAGAGAGATTTCATAAATCAATCAATAAAAACTAAGTCTTCATTATGGCACATCATTATTTTAAATATGAAGAAAACAGAATATCAAGATTGTACACAGATGATTGAAGTGTATACTCACCACCACCAGGGCTATTTTCATGATCTGAATCACTGTTGATGCTCCTTGCGTTTAGATGGGAGGGGACGCGTTCAACTGAGGTACCTTGTACACTTCCAGTAACTTCTTGTGCTAGAGAGAGATATCTTGCATATCTCCTCCTGTATCTTTGATGAAGCACTAAGCACCCTATAGTGACTAAATAAAAGAAATGGGAGAATACAAAAAAATATTATTTCTAAAGACAATAAAATCATCCAATAATGACAGCAATAAAGACGGGTAGATAACATTTTATTGCAAAATGTTAAAAAGAAGATATTATGATGAAAAAGAAAAGTCTGAAAAAGTTGAGTTACACTTAAACTAAATGAATATGACAACTGGAGTTCAACTCACAAACTGATTGAATTTTGAATCCTTAAAAAAATTATTCAACAATAAAACAATATTTTGAAGTACACTTGCTGAATATTACAAAAACAAGCCTCTTTGCAACAAAGAATAACATTCAAATATTTCATAATGTCATCCATTCAGGATGTCCAAATTATTACTTTCTCCAGTATAGGGAAAATGTTGCTTTCATCACCTTTAGAGCTTCATTAATGCAAATAATTGTCATTATCAAAATAGTAGACAATTTAATTTTATAAAAGTTTTGTTTGAAACTGTTTTCAAACAAGGCACTGTTTCAGAGATATTTTAATTATCTGTCTAAATTTATGTTCAGTACATTGAATGTCACTAGAAGACAGCTTTGTTTCCATGATATGATAAAATTTTCAAATTGTTGATAGCGACCTCAATGGTAATCCATTTTGTTTACTTACTGTGTTTTCAATGTGAAAAGGGATTCAAAGTACTTTCCATTATGAAAGTTATTGTTTAATATTTATTCATTAGTGTAATAGCCAGTGCTTTTTTCATGACAGTACGCGCTGCTACGGCATACCAGCACCTTCTTTCAGAGCGATGTTGACACCCGTCTAATTTTGGTAAATTTTCATTTTCTTAATTCTTTAAAACCTAAAGTAATAAACGGGTTCTATAAATGTTAAACATTTTGATTTTAATTATCAACTTTGTTATTAACAGTTCATCATAAACTCAATAGAGAATGGAGAAGAGGGTGCAGGAAGAGGTGGAGAGAGGTGGGAGTACCGGCACCTCTTTTTCTACAAAAACAGCACTGGTAATAGCCAATAGTTATTTTTGAGCAAGGGTGGGCAAACTACTGACCGCAGGCCTGAATGAGGCCTGTGAGAGTATTTTATGTGGTCTGCGAACCGAGAAATTTAATATGGATAACTTCATACTTTAAACAAAAATTAGAGATGAAAAAAACTTTTAAAACTTTTCTAAAGATTTCATAACGCTAAAAAAAATATTCAATAATAGTTTTCACTAATAGTATCCCACAAAACCTCTCAAGTAATTCAAATGTGAATTCTAATGTGGCCCACCAAAGCAATTACAACTGAAAATACGGCCCACCTAAGCCTTCGACACTGACAATGCGGCCTGTCTCATAAAACGTTTGTCCACCCGTTCTTGAGGATGCTGCTGTCAAGAATAACTTTTAAGTACTACTGTAATCATACTTTACACTGTATGGAGATATCCATATGCAGGGCACATCAGACTTTTAAAATATTTTTTGGTAAAAATATCCCGCTTTTTAAGATGTTCATAAAAATCAAAAGCTGATATTTGTGTATACACAGAAAATAAAACGTGTGAATAGTTCACAAAAGACATGTTTGTCATAAGCACAGTGCAATTATTTTGTATCCAACATAATTAACTCATAACGTTTCTGCAAGCTATAAACTTAAATTTACAATCAAACTCTAACAAAAAAGCATAACTTTAAAATGAACTTATGTAAATATTATAGAACTACTTACCAACAAAAGAAATAATAAGAAAAAACACCGAAACAATTGCTTGTGCTTCACCAAATAAAAAATTGGGGTCCAACCTCTCTTCCTTATCTGGCATAATTGGAGTTCCAGCTATTAGCAAAACAGCAACTACAATAGCAGGTACCCTAATAAAAATAATTACATTTAAATGGTGAGAACCTTCACAATGACCATTCATTTGTAGTGACTTAACTAAGGTAGTGAGCATATAAAGATAGTCTGTCTGTTTCAAACAAAAATTAAAAACAAGATAATTCATGAAAACGTATGAAAAACCTGCTAGTGCATTTACAAACTTATTAAATATGTCAAATGTGCCTATTGAAGATGAAAATATGCTGTAAAGTAACAGGAATTGAAAATAAACTACAATTATAATGAAATTATTACAAAAACAAAATCATAAGCAAACTATTTTTTTTTTTAAGAATGGCAAAATAATAAAATACCATAGCAACTTTTTTTTTAAAATACCGATTATAAGCAACAGTATAATTTTAACAAAATAATAGTCTGCATAAGGAAATTCCAAATTATAACAATACCTAATTTTAATTATGACAAATACCATCCTATATACTACCAGCACTTTATCCCAAAAATCTCCTGAATTTATGGTACATTGGACGGATGTTGCCATAGGTGAAAACTAATGTCAGCAAAATACGTATATATATATCACATAGATCACATTTTGATCCTTCAGTCACATCAATTTTTATTTCAGAGCTAAAAATCTGAGTCCATTTCATCATACTTCTCACAATTTCTTGCACAATAATAGTGGTGAAAAAAATACCAATGGAGAAAAGAATATGCAGAAAAATGACACTATAGAAATGATGATAAAATTAGTGTATTGGTGCAACAGATACTATAGTAATTAATATTAGGCACTAGTAACTAAACACAACACTTGGTTTACAAGATCAGTAATTCCAAAGTTCATAAATTGAATAAAACAAAATGGACAAATTACAATTGTGTAATCTAACTTTTTTGTAGTAATTACAACAATACTAAAGAATTAAGTACAACTATAGGTCTATGGTATCAGAGTCATACAAATTTTATGTTATTATAAAAAAATCATTTCATTAAAAGTCAATTTCTGTAAATTATATTTTTTAAACTCTCATCACAATTTAAAATTCTCTTACCCCCATCCTAAACAAACAAATAGTGGCTGTAATTTCAATACAAAGCAAAGGCTGCGGCACTGTGTAAAAAGAAGAGTTACTGCAAGGAATGCTGTCCAAAGTCGGGTAGAATATGTTCCTAGAGCCACTAATGCAAATTGAATGCCAGTGCCCCAATGAATCGAGTTTTCTTGAGCTTTGTTTGTTGGAAGAGACCACCATACTACCACACCAACACACAGTAATAGCTTAAGAAATGAAAAAGTTTAAACAAATAAATACAACTATTATAGAAATTAAATTCACTTATTTAAATATTCTTTTTATATTTCAGTCATTTACAATTCTTATTTTTACTCACCTGGGAAAATGATAAGCAGAATGTAACCTTATGTGGAATTCTAAAACACTTTTTACTTAAGAAGAAAACACACAGAACCCACACCTGTGAAAACAAAAAATCTTTCATTATAACACAATATTTTTGAGGCATCAATGGCTCTATAAAAAGAATACAGTCTTTTCTTATAAGAAAACAAAACCTACTGAAAATATAATTCCAACCACTGCAACATCAAAAGTAAAAAATGCCAACTCATTGGCATAATCAGTGGGATCCATTTTGTTGATGGTTATCATTTTTGCAGACACAAACATGAGTGGTGCCGATATAAATGTGCAAGCAACCATTGAACTAGCAATCTATAAATAAAAAATGAAAGGAAATTTGAAATCAATGGAAATAATAAAATACAGCATAGCATAAAGAATATACACGTACTTAGGTAAATTAACCTACCGTATCTGCCCGAATACAAGCCGATGTTTTTTGTCAAAATCTACAATAAAACAATCACCCCTCGGCTTAAATGCGAGTCCGAGGAAAATTTGGGTTATGGTTAAATCTCGTAGTCACCCATAGATGGCAGCACATCTCTCATTGCCGTCGCATTCAAATGATAGTACAGGCAGACCTCGTCTTTCACAGCTTTATCTTTCACGTGTTTTGATCTTTCGAAGTTCCGCATTTGCGACCTATTTTGTCTTTCGCGGTCTTATGTTTCGCTCTTTCGCGGAAAAAATCATGGAAAAGGCTGTGCAAAATTTTCTATATATAGAATGAATCGCATTTCCCTCACATTTTCTCTCATAGTCAGGCCTGAAAAATATTATGTTATTCTGATATGTAAAAGTATTTACGTAATTTAAAAAAATCGATACGTATCTATTTTTTAAAGTATATATATATAAGACATGTGTACGTGTCTTATATATACTTTTAAATATTTTTCGGATGCAATCCTCCCACACTTTTGTGTCCCTTCGCACGTGAAAAGTTACAGAATATAAGATGGCATCACCGTTCAGGAGCCTTCTGTCTTTATTACGACAAGGAAGTCCCGAGGGGAAAGACACTCTTGGCCCTTCCGATTCAGAATCACTGGGTTATTTGCTCAGGTTTGTCATAGTTCAAACGCTTAAGCTTTGCGTTTTGCGCATCATTTATTATTGGTGGAGTTTCGCTCAGTTTTTCAGGAATGTAACCCCCAAGAAAGACCCGGTCTGCCATATTTGGGGAATTAGCCCCTGCAAGCTAGGCAACCTCCGTTCATTTTTTTTCTCAATTATACTACGGAACTTAAATGAGACTATTTTCTGATACTTTTTTCATCTTCTTTTAACTTGTTTAAGTCTCACTTTCATTGAAGTTAATTTTTCCATCTCTTTCTCAATTTTCCTGCGGTCACCAATACAGAGGACAAATGATCCGTTTTTGGTGGGATGGGAACCAAATCCTGTATTTCCCATTGCCTTAATTACTTCTCTTTCGCGATTTTGCCTTTCACGGTGTTTTCAGGAACGTAACCCCTGCGAAAGACGAGGTCTGCCTGTACTATATTTTTCATAAAGTAAATATTCGACCTACGATGAATATTAATGAATAAATTATAAAGGTTAGAATATTGAATTTAGCACTATCTGTGCTTTGTTACCGTTTAAGGCTGGGTTTTTCACATTATTTGAGTGGTCAAATTATTTGCGTAGACTGACTATGCAGACGATTATGCAAAATGCATTGATGGCTTTGTATGCTCAACTGTTTGAATTTCAGTAAAACTTTACATGGAACGTGTATAATTATAAAAATACAATTTCTTAAGGCAATGTAAATGCTAATTTCATTGGAAATATACTTGGACGAAAAATTATCATGGCGAGATCGCTATTACTATATTTGACCTTTTGTGAAAATGAAGATGAATGAAATGATTGTCGCTGAATGTGGAACATTATTCAACAACGCAAAATTATTAATTGGAGTAACATTTCAAAATGTGAACAACTAAACCATTTCCCATTCATTTCTTCGATCTCGAATAATGTATTCTAAGCCATGCATGAATGCCTGGCGGTATACCGTCAACTCATCGCAGTCAATTTGTCACGCATCAATTCATCGCAAGACAACTCATTGCATGTCAATTCGTCACGACAGCAATGCACGACGAGTTTGTCCTGCAACGAATTGATGTGCGACGAGTTTGTCCTGCGACGAATTGATGCGCGACAAATTGACTGTGACGAGTTGTCGTAGAACCGGCACACTTCAGCAAATCTATGAAATTTACGTTTTTGCCAAAAAATTGTGGAAATTTTTGGGGGGTTGGCTTAAATCCGGGGTCGGCTTCTATTCGG
Organism: Uropetala carovei; assembly: GCA_036926305.1. NCBI lineage: Eukaryota > Metazoa > Arthropoda > Insecta > Odonata > Petaluridae > Uropetala > Uropetala carovei. Next base: position 1,489,069 of record JAXCHB010000100.1, read on the forward strand.
GCAAATATGGTACTTCCTGCTTGTACAGTTGATATTTAGCTTTCAGCACAAAAACAATACAATTTTATAATTTATACAACACACAGTTCTTCACATTTTACTCTAAATCGTTTACTGTGTTAAAGACATCAGAAAATTATAATGCATCACTTAGAAATACTGTTATATGACTACTGCATAATTTAAATATGCAAAATTAAATTATTCTTGTTGTTTCTAGTATAACAGTGAGGATAAGTTTTGTCAAATAGTGCAAAAGTTTAATTTCATTCTAAATGTAAAAAGTAACTTTACAGGCTGAAAATGCTACAACTTACCAGATCTACATCTAAGGAATACTGTGTGGAAAAAACAAATACTCCTGGTGCAGCAGGGAATGTCCCATAGAGAAAGCCATATGTACTCAGATCAAGTGTATCAGATGCATTAACACCTGGATGAATCAGGGAAACCACCTCTCGAGTTACAAGAGGAAGGGCTAAACTGTAAATTGAAAATTACAACATTAAAAATTACTCAAATAAATATTTCTCATATAATCTATGATAAAAGGTCATGAAAACTGGAAAGTATAAAATTTTACTGCTGAAATTATTACTATGAGGACAGTAAAACTTATCCAACATGGCATCCACAAGGACTAGGAAGTTGCTGGTTTTGGGAACTGACAATGAGATTTCAAAACCCTATGCCAACCTAATAGGTTAGATTTGGAAAGGTAAGAAAGGTAGATAGCAAATATCATATGGTTAAAAATGAAAATTAATGAATAGAAAAATACAAAATGCTGTAATACAAAGAATAAAGTACATTTAACGTTTACTACATTCTTCAAATTACATTCTTTGACTATTTTGAGGATTAGGTTATGGGTGTATTGTCTGGAGTAAGAGAGGGGAAAAAATAGAATTGTTTTAGAGTTGAAGAAGACATTTTTAGATAGCTAGTTTTAGGAATGGCAGACTTTGGAGGTTATACTGTGCATATAATTTACAAGGATTTAGTATTTATAAGATAAAAAATATATTCTAAATGCATGTTGTTAAACTCAAGCCAGAGACAACAAGATGTCAGGAGATGGGTATAATAACACATACAATTTTTTAAAAAGTTATGAGTAATATATTACGTCATCCTTTGAAAGCAAAATGACTGATACATTAAACAAAAGACTTCATCAACCAAAATAATGGTTTTTATTACAGTTAAAGCTTCATACAATTTTAGGTCATTTGTTTCCTTTCCTTTTGACCAAGAAAAACAAAAATTTATACAACCTAGAATGTCCTATTACTCTATGACATTGTTTTAGTCCACAATATACATAATTATGCTTGAGTACATTTCAATGAGCAGTTATAATATAATGGTCATATGAATATTCCACAAGACCGTGACAAAATAAATGAAGAAGACAACTTTTAGGAAAAGATTTTATAAAAATTAAACTAAGGAAAATACACTAAAATTACAAACTGAAAAACTTTTATAAACATTGGCAAGTTTTATTGTGGTTTTGGATGCTTACATTAAGTAAAATATTGAAATTGAGAATGAAAAATCCTTTCCTGTCACAAAAAAATATCCCTCCAATTTTGCAAATAAGATAAGCTACACTTAAGTTTGAAATGTTGTCAGATATTTGCTTCAGTTATGTAAATTAAGAAAAACGTGAGAAAGTAAAAAATCAGTTTAGTTTTTAATTTTAAAAAATCAACACATCTGCAGACAGGGTAACAGCATTAACACTAGCACTGCCTAAGAAAGGATTTATTTTGCTAATACATGAAATAACTTGCAAAATAGTAAAAAAACTTGATTTCGTGCTCATGGCACTGCAAGAAAAATTGAACTAGTTACAGCTATACATTAGCTTAGTGGTTCCCAACTTTTTTTGTTACACCCTTCAAAAGGTTCCCCTGATATTCAGGATTATGTAAAAATTAAAATATATAAATGTGTATAAATATAAATACACATTCAAATCTTTAAATTGCCTCAAAAAGGACTGTATCTCAATACCGAACAGGAGCTTCGTATTGAAAGACTAGGGGCTCTGCCCCTGGCACCTCCGGCACTCAACCTCGTGCCACACTCCGCACGGCGAATTCACCTGATGCACGGACCCCAAATTTTTTTCACATCTAGCTCTAATGTATATAAAAGTAAAAATCAAAATTTTTTTGTCCGCTATACAAATCCACACCTTTGAAGATATTGTTACGAAACTTCACATAGGTATACACCTTTTACCCTGCAGGTAACAGGCTATATCGCAATAAAAAATTTGGGGTGCTTAATTCTATAATTATTTATCCATAAGTTTGCATGTAATTTTCGATTTTACAATGTGCAAGATTTTCTTACTTCATTTGTCTAAATAGGTTAACACCGGCAGATTTTCGTCATTTGTACTTTATCCAATGGTTACAACTGTGTACTAACTTATTCTTGCGATGTTTACATGTTGCGTGGTCAAAGTTTTCAGATATATGGAATTTTTTTCGAAAATTTGTGCATTTTTCATACTCTTTCCGTGCATTGCCAAGGCGACCATCATTGTTACCTAACCAAGTTTGGGAACCACTGCATTAGCTAAAAATTGCTTTCAAGAAATGAAGTAGCTATTATGATCCACTTACAGCTTAACAGCAATAAGAATTCCAGGTAAAAGGAGAGCTGCTCCTTTCAGTTTATGGACTTTTCCTACCATTCTGAGACCAAGAAGAAAAAGAGCAGTGCCTGAAAATGCTGATCCTAGGACCTAGTTAAAAAATAATCAATCATTTTAACATAATCCTCTATTTGAATAATTACAAATACAGGCGACTCTCGAGATTGGACAAATTCGAGATTTCGACCCAGCCGATCGAATTGGGAGGTAGTTTACGCGAAGTAATTTTCGTCCCAACCAACCACACGAGGTTTAGTTTCAGTGTAGACATAGTTATTTCTGCTCTAATTGTTTGAATTTGTGCTGATTTCACTCTTTTTTCTGTTAACCTTTTATTTAAATTTATTAATTTTATTGATTTATTTATAAATTTATCACTTGACATGATATCTAAAAGGAAATGTAATAGTGATAATGCAAGTGAATCAAATAAAAGTGTCGTTCAACTATTAGCACTTATGTGAAATAGAAGGAGAAAATTCTAGAACGTGATAAATTCACGTAATTTGATGGCTGGTTTGACAGATTTAAGAGAAGGGCAGGTTCGCATAACCTTAAATTAACTGGCAAGGCTGCAAGTTATTTTGTGCTTTTTAATAACTTTTATATTAATTTTGCTGCGATATATAATTGTATGTATAGATAGATGTATGCAGGGTTGTGCTGCAGTTGGCCCGGTCCAACTTGCACGAGCCGAGATGCGGGAACTTACCCCCCGATTATAACATGCAGGTCTATGGAAAAACAGCGTTCGACATTCGACAATTCGAGATTCGACTACGTTTTCAGTAATGCATCCCTGTCGAATCTCGGGAGTCACCTGTACCAGGGGCGGTCAGTGACACATTGAGTAAGGCAAGCAGTGGCAGTTTTACTTTATGGTACAAATCGGTCACTTTCGCCTCATCATTGATATATCTCATTCAGAAGTATGCCACATGTCTGGCTTTCCGAACATTAAAATGGCATCCTCTCTCATGCTTAAGCCAGATGAGTAATTGTCCGGCTTTAAGTTAATAGAAAATAAAGAAATTTCAAGCAGAACTCAAGTGAACAAATGTGCTTTTGACATCATCTAATACAGTATATACCGAATACTGTTTTAAGTTTGTGCATACACAGCGTTTCCAGTTTTCTTTATACAGTAGAAGAATGTTTATCCAAAACGGTTGGGGTCTGACTAGGATTGCTACCCGCCCAGATTTTGTCTGAACAGTTCGGAAATTTGTTGAAATGTCCAGTGTCCAGATTGCGCATTTTTGGACGTGCTTTGTCCGGATTTCTGTTGAATGACAAACAGTAAGCATATTTTAGTATTTGATTACTTAAAAATTGAAATTTTATTTGCAAATATTTAAGAATTACGATTTATTTATCAAAATCCATATTGAAACTATACCTTTGCCATCTGCTGATAGGAGAAACAACAAGACGACCGATTCAGAAACCACTCAAACGAGTCTCCAAAATATGACTACTAAGAAAACATACACAAAGTCATCCATAATTGTTACATCCCTCCTCAGGCGACAGAATGTCTGCGTATGCCACTGTGTAGGAATCGATGTTTATCATAACTTGCAGTTTTCAGTTTGTAGTAGTGGCCAGGTTATTAACTATTACTTTCTCTGAATTTCTACGATGATTAATTCTAGTACATGCAGAGATTTATTAACATCTGCTTAGAGTAACAAAAAGTACAAATTCATGAATAATACTACTGTATAATAAGCACGTATACAACAATTTATGTATATTATCTTCTAAGAAAAGTTGCATATTTACTGTGCTTGGAGATTATTAAAGGTTTAAAAATGTAATTATTTCGCTATACTTTTTATATGCTGATTTAATCAAGGTATTTAATGGAAATGTATATTTTTATACATATTTTTTTTAATATTCAAGTACTTTAGATTGAATAATGTGTTTGGAAAATGTCCGGATTTTCTGTAATGAAAAGTAAAAAAGTCTGGATTTTCTGTTCTGAAAATGTGGCAACCCTAGGTATAACTAATAACAGTACACCTTATTTGAAAGCAAATTTATTTCTCATTTTTTGTTTCCAATAATTTTAATCAACAGAAATATATTAAATTGCACTTCCAAAATATTGTAACCATGCAATTACTTCTATAGCTTCAACTTATTGTAGGCTTTCTGGTTTGAACACTCTCTTTTTTAGTTGCAAAATCTTCATAACTTGAAAACGAATTCACCAATAATTTTTTTATTACACAATTTTCATTATCCACACATTTTTGGGATTAAAAGTAAATAATGTTTAATAAAAGGAAGTATCAATGTAGCACACCAAAAATAAACATTTTATAAACCACGTGAAGGCCACAAAACAGCTAAACAAATACAGTAGGTTCTGCTTAATATGATCACATTGGTCCCATGGAAATTGATAACATTAAGCAGCTGATAACAATAAATGGCAGGTTCAGAAAGTGAGATTATAATAAACAATACTTAACCATTCAATTAAAAATTAATTGTTGATAACTTTACTCTAATGTTACCTATTTAATGCAAATAAAATTTGTCGAAATAACTCATTCAATATACCATATATACTTGTGCATAACAAGCCCTCACGTATAACATGCACCCATAACTTTTGCCAAAAAATCCAGACTTTTTCTTATACCCCGTGTATAACACGCACCCTTGATTTTTGTGTGGTATAAGAACAAAATTTTAGAATCATATCGTCATGTTAAGCATTAACTAGGGTACCATAAATTAATATGTTAAAGCATTAAATTATCACCAGTTAACAATTTTAAAACACTTGGACTTGCTCATAAGTATTACGTTCAGTTCTATAACCATAAGCCATAAAGCTTCTATAACCGTATATTTATTCTAAAAAACTTGAGAAGGTGGAGATCATACATAAGTTAGAGAAAAACAAATTCATGTATCCAAGTAAATGTTTATAAGTTATTGTACATTTATTTGCAAAGATTATTCAAATTTCATTGCTAAAAACTAATAATGCAATCGAGTTTAGTGTAATCATATGCAAGGTAACGATTCTTTGGGAGGAAAAAGAGTTGCATATTACAGGAAAGAATTCACCAATTAAATAACATACTAAACGAATATAACAATTATATAATACTTAAACAAAGTTCAAAGAAGACCTTAGTGGAGATTAAATTAATTTTTTAACTCGCTATGAATTTACACAGAAGACTATGCATTAATGTGCGAAAGCGACACCTGAAAATAGCAGCTAATGTAAACATTATGAATATGAATAATCTGATGTATGCACATTGTTATATAAAGTATTAGACTTCTCATCTGAAATAATTCTTAAGAAAATCAACAACTCGTCACAGATATAAACATTTCCTTTTGGGGTCTTTAAAGACTCCATGCCGGCCCCGGTGGTGGAAGGGCTAGCGTATTGGCCTACCATCACTAAAGTCACGGGTTCCTGCCAAGGACATGGATGTTTGTGTTGTTTTCATAATTTCATATTTCATCAATCATGTGCGTGTGTCTGATGTGGAAGGCTACGGGAAACTACCACATCATATGTGTTTATTCTCTAGTCATTTCAAACCAACCTTAGGGTTGAAAACTATGGATGGATGGAAAGACCCCACATGCCCACTTAAGTTACGAAAGGCCATGCACCTACTTAAGGGTTAAGATGAAGAATAGTTTCCATTTGTCTGCATTGTGCTGCCACCTTTAGTAATATGCAAAAACTAGAAATTATTCTAATTGGTGCCAGTCCAAGGCAACTTAATGCTGATGTTTTGGCAAGTTGAGGGTACAAAAATTAACTCTTAAGAAGGGGCTAGAATTTTGTAGTAATGTCTAGCAAGGGAAGAATAAAAAGTAAAGTGTGGCAATATTTTAAGAGACTACAAGATAGAAAAATTGTAAAAGGCAGGTGTATATTCTGCAACCGGGAGTATGTAACTCAAAAAGACTGAATGATTCAACACCTTTTAAAATCGTGTGTAATGTGTCCTGTGGTAGTAAAAGAAAGTTTTATTGAAAAAAAATGTTTCCAAGAAATTGTTTTATTTTGGTAGTGTCTCCTCCTGTTAATGTGGAGTACTCCTCAGATGAAGATAGTGGGCTTACAGAAATAAAAGCTAATAGTGTAGCTCAGACTGTAGACGTTCCCCTACTTATACCCATCAATTCATCTTTGGCAAGTGATGTGGGCCCCACAGCATCTCAGCAGCAGTCAGTTTCCAGCCATTCTTCTTTATTGAGTTATACTTCAAAAAATAAACTAGGATTATTAGGATTTTTGGATAGAATGAGTCCACAAGAGAAGACTGAACTTGACAGGGTGTATGGTAAAGCTATGTATGCAAGTAATTTGCTGTTTCGCATTATAGAAAACCCCTATATTGTAGATCTTTTTGGTAAATTGCACCCAATTTATACTCTACCAGGAAGAAAACGCTTGGCTGGACATTTTCTTGATGATGCTTATGACGAAATACAACAAAAAATTGGTAGTATTATTGAAGAGGTATCTCATCTATCTATTGTCTCAGATGGTTGGAGCAATGTTCAAAATGAAGGTGTCATTAATTTCATGGTAGCAGCTCCTCAACTGCTCCAATTATTCTACAAATTTTAAAACACAAAAGAACACTGCCACACAGCAGAGTATGTAGCATAACAGTCTGAAACTGTTATTGAAGAACTAGGCTCGAATAAAGTATTTTCTGTTGTGACTGATAATGCAGCAAACATGAGATATGCATGGAATATTGTGAAGAAAAAATATTCACACATACAGCTGTACAGTTGTTCTACTCACACATTGCAGCTTGTTATTCACGATCTAGAAAGTATTCAGTCAATTCAATCCCACAATTCAAAAGTTAAGAAGATCGTCAAATTCTTCAAAAACAAACATGTTCCAGCTGCTGTACTTCAATGCTGTAAACAGCACAATATAAATTCAACACTTTTGGCATCAGTGGTACTGTGTTTGCAGAAACTTCAACTATGTAAGAAAGCTTTGCAGTCAGCTATAGTCGAGGATAGTATTTCTAGCATCTGTTCACGAGACATTAGAGTGACATATTAGATGATAATGTCTTTTGGGTACGAAATTTGAAATTTTTAGATATGTTCTTACCCATTTCTGAAGCAATACATAAAGTTGAAGGTGACAAATGTACACTAGAAGATGTGAAGTCTGAATTCATGAAAATTCAGGACCACATAAATGACAAATGCAAAGAATTATCACTCTCAGCAGCTAAGGAAAAACTGGTAAAAGAAATGATAGAAAAACACAAGTGCCAAGTAATCACTGATGTGCACAATGCAGCATATCTTTTAGATCCTCGATATCAATTTGCTATGCTGAAAAATGAAGTTTGATGGTGCATGCAAATTAATACTGAATGTGGCCAAATTTAGAAATTTTCCTGACAGCAATTCTATTTTGGCTGAAATAGTTTATTTCAAAGCAAAAAGTGACACTTTCAACAGAAAAATGATATGGAATGCAGTTTAATCTATTAATGCAGGTCACATTACATCATCAAACTGGTGGGTCTCTGCCCTTCCAGTTTACTAGCAAAAATTGCTGACATTCTGCTGACTTCTCCCAGTTCTACTGCTTGTGCTGAGCGAAACTGGTCAGTTTGGGAGAACAACCACACCAAAAACAGAAACAGACTCAAAGCAGAAACAGCTGAGAAGTTGGCAACAGTTTATCATAATCTCAGACTCACGAAAAATATTTCTGAAAAGAATGAAGATTTGTTAACATATTCAGAGATGGAATCAGATTCTGGGGAAACACAGTGAGGACATGAAAGGTGAATTGCTTTTAAAAAATAACCATAGTGAGAACACTGAATGAAAAATAAAGTGAAACTGACTGTTGGACACTACAAACACCTGCTTTTTTTAATATTTTACATGAACCAGAATGGTTTATTCAAGTTTGTTATTGTACAATGAATAGTATTTCAACTTCTTTATTGTTTTTAATCTTTATTTTTATTTTGGCCTAAACTCCAGGTTGTGTTTTTTAGTGTTCATGTTAAATATTATAAGCTATACAAAAGTATTGAGTGTTTACTTTAAAATCTATACAAATACTATTTTTTGACCATTTCAACTTTTTTGACAGAATATGACCGGTCAATTGACCGAAAAGTTTTCAACTAGTCAAAAACCCAATCCTACTATATACTATTATGCACTTTTCGATGATGTATTTACTAGTCATTATTGTATCCCGATTAGAACAAAAAGATTTGTCTGGTCTTTAATAAGTTATATTTGTGTTTATCTTTGCATAAGTACAATATTACGGGTCATTTCATAAAAATATATTATCTGGCTGTTGGGACAGGAACGTAACCCAAATTTTTTATATTGCTCTTATGGGAAAATGTGCTTCGACTAATGACGCTTCGACTTACAACTTTCAGAAACCAATTGCATCCTACATGTGAGGACTGCCTGTATTACAATTACATTTTATTTGAAATATTGCACAAGATACTATAAGCAATCGAAAAGTCAATTACTTTTAAATATATTTCCAATTTCTGTTCCTTTAAATCTTTCATAACTAGATTTTCAATGCACTGCTCTAATTTGTAAAATAGTTTGTAATCATCACTGTTTCCCCCCTAGAGTTCTTATGCATTCCATAATATTTTAAGGGATTTTCCTAATTTCTACAGCACTTGGGATCATTTGATGATCTTCAGTATCACTGCTATTAGAGCTGTCAAATATCGCTCTGCATTGGGCATACGTGTTTTTGTCGAAAACATTGAAAAGAATAGGTATAAATCATAGAGGTAAACCTCTATGGCATAGTTACCTATTTTTAATGGAATAACCAATTGCAAGGTGTTAAAACATGATCGTAATTATCTCAGATTTGATATTACAGGAAAACTTCGTTAATATAATATCAGTTTATACAAAGTAGATTTCATTCCACTTCAAAAGGGATAGGCATTCTCATGTTAAAAATTCGTTTAATAGTATTTTGTATTAAACGAATTTTTAACCAATATGTATATGTTAATATGTATTATAAAGTCAATGTTTATGCCATGGATAGTATAACCATTCTTTTCAGTATGGTTAGTACAATGTATGCCGATCACACCTCGATACCTAGCTGTCAAGGTCACTTGTCATTTGCAGAGAGGAGAGTCACAGCCGTCAGTTTCAGTGCGAAATATGAAGCGAGCTGAAACAAAAGTTGCATAATTTGCACTACAGCTGTGAGCATTGACGTAATATGTAGACCAGTGTAAATGTTTTCAAACATCGAGTTATTCTGTGCAAGTGAGATTTTCATGTTTTGAACCACTTTTATTTTTTAGTGAATTAAACGTTCAGTTTCTGTCAAAAGTGAAAATTACCACTGTTCAACATGGGTACAAAGCAAAAATGAAACGAGTTATGCTTGGACATTACCTAACAAATCCGATGCCCAAACTGCATTGAATGTTATTGAAAATGTACCGGCTTGCAGTGATGTTAGCAGTGAGGTGCTAGTAGCCTTTGATCAGATCTGTGCTATTGTTAAGAACAGTTATAAAACAAAATGTATACAGAAGAAGTTGATTGTATTTTAAGACTGTGTAAAGCCTTCGAGTTAAATTAATTTAATGTTGAAGCATATAAGTTAACCAGTATATTAACCCATGAACATGTATTGGTACGATTTTTCCATTCATTTCTGAACTAATCTTTATTCTTTATAATTCAAAATTATAAGAGTACCTGTAATTGCTTGTTTAATCCTTCGTTAAATCCTACATTTCTTATGAATCCTTAATGTTTATTGTAGAAAACCTTGACCGTTTTAATTAACAATTACCTTTAAAATTTTCTTTGATGTAGCCCTTGTTAATTGTGAATTCAAGTGATCTTCATTCTTTCAGAATTAAGTTGTTTTTCTTTTATTTTTATATTCTTGAATATATTAATTTTATGTAAAAATGTGTGTAAAATGGCAAATTAAAGTTTAACTAGAGTAAATTATGAAACCAAATTAGAAAGTTGATTTTGATGTTCATTTCACAAACCTTGTTATTACAAAGTGAGAGAACTTAGGTCCCTTGAAGTTTGTATTAACAAGGTTTTCCTGTATATAAATTTAATTATTTTCAATAAAGTGAGATAAAATAAAGTTTTCATAATCTTAACGGCAGATGTAATCACATTAGGTGCAGAAAATTGCATGTCTTACTCTATGTTTGGTTTTGGAATTTCACTTTTGATTACAATAAATGGCTGCTAACAATAACCAGTGATCACATTACGCAAAATCTACTGTATAGCGCATGCCAGCGACAGCACTGGTACAACTCAAAAATGTGATTTGAGTTAATACAGCTGAGGGGTTTGTTGTAAGGCACTCTTTAATCCTGCAATACTGGCAGAATTGTAGTTATCATGTGGGATCATCAAATTTCAAGGCTGTTACTTATGTTATTCGACAGGAAAATAACCTGCTGTTGCTAGGTGTAATTTATTTATTGATTTTCCGAAAACATTAATTTTGAGTTGTGCAAGTTTTGTCACAGGCATGCGATATCTCTAAAAATATGTAAAACCAAATTTCGCCGATAGATGGACAAAACGCAGTATTTCATGTCACCAGCGGTCAAATATTTCCATGGAACTGAGAAGCAGTTAAAATTTTGCTTACTCCCCATCCATTGGGCACACAGGCCCTCCCCTCTTTTCCCCGTTCTCGTTTCCAGGAGTATAACCACTAGAGAAGCAGATCTGAAACTGCTTCTTGAGGCACGCTCATTAACAATTGAGTAATACGAAGTGCAATCAAGTTAGTAGAAATTCATTCAAATGATGAAAATACAATATATATTTCTATAAATTTTATAACAGTAACTCAAGTTATTCTAAGTAATTAAAAAAGTTTGTTGTAGTGTTGTTTCACTAGGCAAGCAGTGCTTGCGTTGCTTGCAGAGACCAACCACCCCTGACTATAGTGCATTTCAGCAATTCGTGCGGCTGGGGCATGTCTACGGACTACCCGTAGGATGAGGGGAAGAAAGCGTCAGCCAATAAGAGGTCTTAAATTTCCTCCACCTTTCAAAATTTCTTGACAAGCGCTGTTGACACGATTGGTCACACTTGACTCGGTGATGGCGGAAAGCATGAATGTGCTTCATTCGGATCTATCAGAGCATAGAACTTCACAGCTGTTGTTGAACTGAGCGAAATTGGAAAATTTGGCAACATTGCGTCGTAGCCAAAGCAAAATACCCTGAATGCGGGTGGAATACTGCGAGTCCCAGCCTCACGACCTGTTGCAATGCACTACAATATTGAAGAATAACTAATAATATATGTTAACAGCTATTATTTACCAACACAACCTATATAAAATGTATCAGATGAAAATATTAACAAAATCATAAGGCAATCAAAATTTATTTATACCATTGAAATTTTGTAAAACCAGGTTTAAAAAGTGAGAAAATTAATGCTTACCTGTAGAATACCAGAAATGTATGATGGTGGGTTGTGTGAAAAGATTATATTTCCCAGCATTCCCAAAGCAGTCATCAACACAACAGGATTCAAAATTATGCTTTTGGTTACAGCTCCAGCCACTCGAGCAGTGGCAAATTTTTCTACAGAAGAATTATGAGTATTTTCTCTTAAGGTCTCTCTATTTCTCCTTTTTCCAATCTCCATAAGAATGAAACCCAATGGATTTAATATTACAAGTGAAACAGGAGCCACCAGATACAGATAACTTGAGTATTCAGGATGTGTCTTGGAATATAAAGCCAACACTGAAAATATATGTATACAATTGTACAAGAATTTTCTCCACGCAAAATATTTCCGCAAGATAATATCTAAAATATTTAACATACATTATAAAACAAATGTCATAGTTGAATTCACAGGAAAACAATACAGGCACATTAGAAATATAAGTGAAATTAGCAGTGTCATTAAAAATATTATCAATAAAATATGAAGAGCACAAGAAAAGAAAACAATGTGAAATATTATTTACAAAGTTTATATGAAATCCAACAACTTTTATGAATATATACTGAAAAACAATAACAAACGTAAAAGATTTTTAATGTTAAAATATGTTAAAGTACTCACCAATTGGATACCCTATAGCAAAATCATTACTCTGAGTGCAAAATATAGCAAAAAGGCCAGCTCTCCCTAAATTTGTGGGCCGGCCAACCAAAAGCGTTACAGCAGCAACAGCACAAAACACAATACTCTTTGATACAAGAATTGATAATAGAAACATCCAGTTGACAGCACTAGATAATGGAATGCAAACATATTAGAATACACAGATTTTGAATTTAATACAATGACTACTAAGTGAAACCTTTACCAGCGGTGCTTGTATAACATTAAATTATATGATAAAAACAAAAAATAAAATGATTATATCAATCCTCGCCTTTAACCGACATTCAAATATTAGCACTTGCCTTAAATCAAGTTCAGCCATGGATAAGAAAATAAGTGCTGGCAATGAAAAAGTTCCTACGAAAGTGTTCAAACCCTTAGTTTCCGTCTGTGATATTATGTTTAACCTTCCTGCTAAATACCTGAAAAAGTTTTTACAAAATAGTACCTTGTAATTAGATATATGGGTTAACTAATCTTAAACGAAATTTACACAATAGTCACAAGGTTTAAATTTGCGGCGCTGAAATAAAACAGCCAGACTGATTTATAATGAACATTACAGATTTAAACATCTGCTTGGGAAATTTTCTTAAAACTCACCCACAAATTATAATGGCAAAGCATTCCAAAAGGGCTGGATAAAGATTATCCATTGCTAGTTCACTTGGAGTAGAATCAGTCGGTGATTCTGTTGTATTTGACATGGTGGCAATTTAAAATGTATTCGAACTAAAATTCTTAAGGAAACTTATTTCCTGAGTTATGAAAAATTGCGGAGTTTCACGCGACTACAGAAAGAAATGAACTGCTTGTCTTTGTCTCACCCAACCCGTATATACCATTTCAAAATGGGCTACCGCTCAGCTTCTTACCGATATTGGCCCGACATTCCAACGAGAAAGGAATTTAATCTCAATGGAAATGAGATTAAAGAGGATAGGTTCGACTTCTACTATCAAAATTCTACCAAAATCAATTCGGTCGAGACTCGCACAGAGGTAATATTATTAAGAATAATTTGTTGTATAATTTAACAAGAAAATACAAAGTATTGCGTTGCATAAAATTACGCCTATATTATCACAAACTCAACCACGCACCGAGAATATATATATTACACTAAAATAGAATGACATATTCTTATGCAGATACTATTCTGTTAAAACAGCAAAGGTTTGCGATATTAACTTTATATGACGTTATTAAATGAGTCAGTCATTACTTTAGTCTTTCACAGTTTCAATAAATTAAGCGAACGTTACATATGGATTCGTACAGATCTATCAATGATCGACATAATGACAACACCACATCACTGTATAGAAAAACATAGTTGGATAACGAAAGCAGTTCCCCTTGAATAATTCAGAAAACCCAAACCCGCTGTGCATTTTCCTCTTGCAATTGTTTAATGTATTCAACAGTGATTAGCCCACAGCCGTGGCATAAACTGTCATTAAGAGATTCCGTGGGAAATATAACTTTTTTACTGCGTTATGTTCAGTGTACTTGATTTTTAATGTAGTAGCAACAAGACTAGATTAAAATTTGTCCTTTTTCGAGAGGTTTTGTCAAATATTCTGTCGTCTAATTCAAGCTTTAAAATATGTCGGACGAAGAAGATCGTGATAGCTTTCCAGATGAACCTCCAATACTTCCAAATACCTCCTCAAACCTCTCAAGAATGTATGTTAGTGGTTGGGACGATGATACCGATGGAATTGATGAAGAACCTAACCCACACGGTAATAAATGTCTATGTGTAAGAATTGCTCTTCCACGCTCCCCGTCAATACGCTCAGTTTATTTATAATCATTAGGATGTGCATTTATTAACTTAGGCAAATTAGCCCTCTACCGTTAGGTTTAGCCGTAAATTATTACAATTTATATATTTTTTAACTTGTAAAGACGATTAGAAAAAATTCATAATTACTGGTTCATGTCTTCTTCAAAAATGATAAAAATCTGAAACATCGTCTCGAAGGTACATATATATCCGGCATAGCAGCATTCGAAAAAGTATTTATATTTAAATATATTATTTTGTATAATATTTATATAAGATATGATCAAGCCATTATAAAATTATGATAACATACAGACATGAAAAGTGTGTTTTCCGGCGAAAAATGTGCAACAAGTGCATAAATTATGCCATGGTTGTACAGCGCATTTTCCATTCAACGTTACATTTACTAGTACATTTTAAAAAATTTCACCCAAAATATATTGATCTGAATAAAATATTTTTATCTTTTGTGATATGACAACTTGAGCATGAAATCAAATATTGATAAATTGTGTATTTATTTTTATGTAAATGGTCTTCATGTTAATATTTAAAAATGTTCGTTTATTAATTTTACTCGTAGTAAGTTATCTTGTGTTGTGAAATATAGAATTAACGGTGAAGTGATTCCAAAAGCTGATATTGTTCGTGATTTAGGGGTGTTAGATTCCTCCCTTACGTTTGTTCCTCATATTAATAAAGTTACTAACAAGGCATTACAAATGTTAGGTTTCCTTAATAGGAATACCAGAAAATTTTATATTTGTGTGTTTAAAATGTTATATTGTGCATTAGTGAGAATTCACTTGGATTTTGCTTCTGTTATTTGGTCTCCTAGCTATAATATTTATATTTAAAAACTTGAGAAGGTTCAGCGTAGGTTTTTGAAAATTGTAGCTCATAAATTGCATGTGTTATTATGACGTTAATTATTCCGATTTATTTAAATTTTCGGGTATGACAACACTGGAATCACATCGTGAATGTAATGATTTGATAGCATTACGGAATATCATTAATTCCTATTATGATCTTCCAAATCTATTAAATATGATTGATTTGCATGTACCTATATTTTCTTCTCGATATAATAATTTATTTTATGTGAATTATAGTAGAACTAATTATAGTTTCTATTCGCCTATGAATAGGTTGAAACGCATAGGGAATAAATATAATGTTGTTGATCTTTTTAATATGTCTGTTCATGAAATTAAATTGTTTTTCATAAATAGTGTGTGATTGTTAATATATGCTGTGATGATTATATTTTCTAAGTGATGATCATAATTTTTATAGGTGTATATTGTAAATAATGGTATGATTTTATAATTTGATTTTGTAATTGGGTGCAGTAGTGCCCGTTATTTTTATAATGAGTAAATATATATATGCTAGTCTGTACTTTAAGGCAACGTTTTCACCAAATTTTACTCCCTTTCTAAACAAAGACAATTACTTAGCACTTCTACGATATTTTTACTCTATCAATAGTGGTTGATGGTTCAAAATAATTAAAATTAAGAATAATATAAAATAGAGAGTACAGTGTTATACTTTGGTCACTAAGTATTAGTGGCTTATTTTAACTGAAGATTATCTAATCTAAATTGTGTAAATGCATGTTTTTAGAGAATTCCAAAAAAGAAATACTGTGGGCTGCAGAGCATGGAAATTTTTCCCTTGTGAAGAAATTAGTTGAACTGGAAGGAACCTCTTTGCTAAAAGAATGTGACAAAGATGGTTATACTGCATTGCATCGAGCATGTTATAACGGCCATGAAGATGTAGTGGAGGTTTGTTAATAATAGAAAGTCATGCATACTATGCTTTTATAATCAATGATTAATTCTTCTTAAAGAGGTCTAGAAGTTAATAGCAACATTTTTTACATCCCATTTTTGTTTATTAATTACATAATGTTTTCAAGTCACTTGAGTTTCATATCTGGCTGTTTTTAATACAGCTAAATAATGTATATCTGCTATATATGTAGAATACGTAAAAAATATGTTAAATCAGTCAAAGATTACCAATGATCATAGTTTCTTTTTCATACCTACATGAAAACTGCACTCATAACTTGTTACAATTCAGCATATATTCTGACAAGTACAGAAAACACTTTTTTCAAAAAATTGAAATCCTAGCTAAAAAATTTCCGTTTCTAGTTGCACTTAAGTGACACATTATCATCATTTCAGTATTTTCAATTATTTTTCATCAGTAAATGATATAATTTCCATGGAATATGATTAGCGAATTAATTAAAGTTATTGAATTTGGTTATGATGGAAACTTATCCAATACACTACCATAAAGGTCAGTCATATTTTGACTGAAATTTAACATTGAAAGTGCAAATAAATTGAGAAGTAGTTAAGTCATTGTTACATTAGCTATACAGAATGATTTTGCAATAGAAGACATTTTTCTTTTAAGTTTCAGTAAGGGTAGCTGGAAAAGAGCTTGTGAACATGAAAGCCAGCTATAAATATTTGTTCAGAAACCACCTATTGATTTGGAAGTCTCTGTAACACTTTTAGTATCAATAAGACCTTGCTCATCACTGCCATAACATTCAAAAATGGTGCTAAGTGATAAAAAAAATCCAAGGAATTTGGCTGAACTTTGTGGTATTTGATACTCTTTAACAAAGAAAATAATAACAAAGTTATTATTTGCTTTGTTAATATGGTGCTAAGTGTTTTACTGTCCTGTGCAAATGGTGACTATAATGCCTCTACTCTTTCCCCCCTCTTCCTTCTATATCGCTGTACATATAAAAATTATTAATGAATGACAAGGTTCTTCTATATTATATTTTCTCAGCTTAATGGTTGATTAACTTAAATTTGTTTTGACATAGTGCCACCCTGTGCAAATGTATGTTGCACTCCCTAGAGCTAGCCTTATGCTTGAAATCCAATCAGTGATGAAGTTAACTGTTATAGCTATAAATGGGTATCACCAGAAGTACATTTCAGTTCCAACTGCTTTGTAGCAAAATGCATCTCTGGTTTCCCTAAACATTTTGAGATTATTGGAGTTACTTGTGATTAATGTATAACATGCATATCAAACTGGTGGCCCTATAGCTAATGTCTTAACTATATCATTTGAAATTTTTGAAAAGTTGACAAGAATGTTCATAGTTATTGAGCTTCAATAGAATGCATTATTTGTTGTTTAAATGAGAAAACAGGTATCCAATCTTCTAGAGCAGTGGTGCCCAACCTACAGCCCACAAAGTGTTTTTGTGCAGCCCGCAAAGCTATGATGAAAAAGCAATTTGAAAAATTTCACACATGAATTGATATATTTTTATGAAAATTTTGCTAGCAAAACTTTTAATATCAGAATATTTACCATAAAAACCTCATTGAGACTATATTTTCACTTAAATGGCACATCAGAATGTATAGATACTTCTGATTTATACTCTAAACTGGCAACTTCCAATGCAGCCAGCTGAAGGATTTGCAACCACTGATGTGGCCCATCATGTCGAAAAGGTTCGGCACCACTGTTCTTGAGTATTTTCCAAACTGGTCCTCAGTAAACAAATTTCACCTTAATGCAGCACATCTATAACGTCCATTACTTTATTACGCCCTTGATGCCTCGTTAAATTTGACATTCCTGACCTAGTATTCTATGGAGTTCAGAATTATTTCTAAACATTTCATGAATTACTTATTTCACATTATTCATTTATTAATAAATTTACTTATATATTAGATGACTTGTTTTTAATTTAAAACTCGAATCAACGGTATTAGTTTTATACTTTTAATTTGTTAAATATTTATCAACAGTATCTTGTGGAAAAAGGAGCTAACCTTGATGCTGTCACATCAGATGGATGGCAACCACTACATTCAGCTTGCAATTGGAATTTTGCACGCTGCGCTGCTGTACTTCTGGATCATGGTGCAGATATTAATGCAACAACAAATGGAGGTATTGATATGCTTCGGTGCTAATCATTGTAATTCATTTGCTTCTTAAATTATATTTCTGCAATGGATAAGGAAACATTCAAATTCATTCCCTTATAGATTTGTTACTGTCTTTTATAATTGTGTTGGAAATTTACCTGTAATAGATATTATCTCATGAAGTGTTCCAAAATGGTACATTGAAAATTTTATTCAGCTTTTTAGTTTATTTTACTTTTTGTAAATTTTTATACCTATGGCTATGGTCAGAGCTGGATTTACATACAACATAGATAAGCTATAGCTTAGGGCCTCGCAATTTGAGGGGCCTCCAAATACCATGAAATGTCTTATAAATAACATTTAAGGGACACACAAACTTGAAGGGTATATTCATGCTAAAAAATTCAAAGATTCAAGGGCAGTGGTTTCCAAACTGTGGGACTTCACATTGTATTTACTGTAGTTTTAACTGTCACAATCATGAGACCTACAATGTGCAGTCATCGAATTCTAGTTCGCAAGTGGCTAGAGTGCATCATTTGCCATATATGTACCTATATATGACATATAAGGGGGCACAAGATTTTTCTTAGTTGAAGGGGGATGCAGCTTGTAAAGTTTGGAAACTGCTGGCTTAGAGCCTCTCAAAGTCTTAATCTGTCACTGGCTATGGTTTGTTACAACAAAATTTATGCTGAGGTAGTCTTATGCTTATATTGGACAAAATTTGCCATTTTTCCTAAAAATAGCCAAACACTCGGGAGCTGTAAGAATTTAACAAATTTTATTAATAAAGTGAACACACCTGATTGATACATATCATTTGATGTGATATCCACATGCATATACATATGTATGATATAAGAAACTGTGAAGGTAAATATTGCAGATTGCTTCACGTTCATGCCATTTAAAAAATTAATCAATTTTAGTCGTATTTGTAAGAGCAGCTAAAGGTTGGATTTATGAAAAAATTTGGAAACCTAATTCTGTATCTACAACAAAAATTTTACTTAAATACCGACATTCCCCTTCACTTTTACTTCAAATCCACAATTTTCACTTTAAGCTTTTCCCTCTGCGAACTTACATATTCAATTTCTGCACTTCTGAGTTCCATAAATTGCATCTCAGAGTTTCACATAGGAATAAATGGTATACAAGGTTTTTTTATTTTGCCATAAATTGTTTACACGTATTTCAGGTTTGACCCCTCTACATTTGGCTTCTTCAAACAGCAATGCAAGAGAGACTCTGATTTTACTTCTCAATGACCCTTGGCTTGACCCAAATATATTAAACAACAGTGGTGAAACTGCTTCTCAAGTGGCTCGTCGCAGTGGACCAAATCATTCCCTTTTTGAGTCAGTGGATCAATGCATAAATTTCATATAGTGAACTATACGTTTTTATAAAGGCTCATAATGACGCTTAGAAATAGATTTTTAATATATTACTTTTAAATTTTTGGCCAACATTTGTAGATGGTATGAATTTTTTGTACTAAAATTCCCTTAGTTGAATAATTTTTTTAATAAAAATAAAATTTACTGAAACTAGTTTTTTTCACTTTAAAATCCTTCTGGCCCAGTTATAGCCATGTAAACAAATATATTAAACTGTACAGGTAACTAAATCCTAGTTTGAAAAACAAAATTTGTGATTAAAAAATGAGCCAAAACTTTCCCACAGACAAGTGGAGAAAACATTCACATTAGAGAACACGTCTACATCAGAGATGCACCTAGGCGATATGGCACCTATGGCAAAATTTTAGGAAACACCTTAGCTATATAGGATGCCATTTTTAGGCGCGTTTCGCTTCCAGCGTGAGCGCCTATTAACATCGGTCCGTCTGCACGTTCGTTCTCAGCTTCTACCAAACGGGTTTTCATGAAATTTGATATTAAGGACTTACAATCAAATATAATAAGAAAATCGCAAAAATGAATCATGTACACCAATCAGGGGTACCACTTTACTGGTGACAAAAAATTAAATTTTCGTCATATCTCGTAAAGTATTGCTCATATCAAAATATTTTTCAAATAAAAGTTGTAGAACTTGTAAAGAAGAAAATTTATTGCATGGTTACTACTTCATTGTTGCTATCATAAACAATCTCACAAACAAACGTTTAGTTTCCTTACGCATGCATGCAATATTATTAAATAGGAAGAAAATGGATTATTTTTGAAGAATATAAGAACTTTAAAATGCTATTTCCCTCATGTACAGGTATATAATTTCTTTCTAATACTCCATTGCACGAAACGCGTCCATTTGTGATACGTTGTACACTTTCCTAACTTGTTTCTGTATTTCAATAAAGAATAATAGTTTTTATTATAAATAAATCAATGTTTGAGTATTAAAAATAACATTTATGAGAAAATTAACTTTTTGCACTTTTTGCTGGAACATTTGGCACCTATGGTAAATGCCACCTTCACCATACCCTAGTTACAACACTGGTCTACATTAAGCACATATAGTATAGGGTTAAGAAATTCTGTGTCAGTCAAAACAACTGCAAATTTTGAAATGATAGCAACTCCATGGAATCAAAAAACCATTGCTTGAAAGACATCAAATCAAGCAGAAAATGAAATAGTAGACATGACCATGTTTAGGCATGTAACAAAGATGACCACTTGATCTCACTTCAACAAACTATTCAACTTCTATACCTAACAATCATGAAAGGCTTTCTTTGTTGCTTAGTTGGTCCAAATGTTTAATGTTATGCTGAGACCAAAAAGCAGGTTATGGGCAAACTAAGATTTGCCAAAATGAAGTCAGATATTTGAAAGGCAGTATTTGAGTGCAGCTATGGAAAATCTTAAAATGTAAAAATAAATATTAAATCACCATTCAAAATCCTCGTTTTACAGAATGCTAGCATTCTAGACATAGTGGAACTTCCAAATCAGGCAACTTTTGGACCTGAATCTTGCTGGATTTCAGATGGTCATATTTAGACACTAATAAAAGACTGGTACTTTGGAAATCCATCTTACTACGTACGTAGCATATTAATCACATTCTAAACTTAATTAGAATCATACAAGCTTGGGACTGGAACCAAAGAATGCCTAAAAGAAGGACATTCTGTTTTACTGCCGTTGATTCTTGAACAAATCATGTTTAACCCTTTGAATGCCAAGAATTTTCCTAAAAATCTTGCAAAAAGTGCCAAGCGATTTTAATAGAAAATGCAGGAAGTTAGGGAGATTAACTTGTAAGCTTTTTGTAATATTTTTTAAATTTTTTCTGGGAATGTTTTTTATGTATAGTATTATGATTTTGTAAAATTACAGGGCAGTACATTAAATAGAACACACAATAATATCATTAATAATAAACAAAAACAAAACATATTTAAAGCTAAAATAACAGTATTAATCCTTTAAATATTAGCAAATAATTTTAAGGCAAGGCAAAACAGAGTAATGATAAATTACAATTATATTTGTTGATATCCTTAATACACCAGCAAAATTAAATCTTCATATCTAATCCTAAGTTTTTTCTTAATTATCACTAAACCATTTAAAACAAAGTTATTTATTATACAATTTTCAATAATGCTTGTGCTTTTTGACACATCCAGTATGGTCCTTTACTACATGTAACAAAAATAGTTCTCTTTTTTTCGTGTTTTTATCTGGAAGTGAAAACCCCAAACTCACGTGAAGGACCAGGAGAGCTCTCATCCTCAGGTTTGCTGCCACTTCCAGATACACCTCTAGCCTCTACCCACTCCTTAGCTAGTGAATTCAACTGAAATATTAAATTTCAGTCGGTCCATAGGCTTTTACCATGCAGATATATTCTCCTTATAGAGAATATATGCATTCAATAGCATTCGCGAGACTACATTGAAAACTACCCTTTTCCAATATTTGAAACTTCTCCTCTCATCTAGATAGCTATATAGCATCACGTCCAATATATCAACGCCCCCTATGTATCTGTTGTACTCTTGTACAAGATCAGGTTTCACCACTGGCAGACCAGTAACTATATATTGTTGGTTTGCATGTGATGCCCATATTGATAATACAGGCAATGAAGGCCTTCATTTCAGCAACACAGGTATCCTGACACATATTTGTACAAGATCGTAGGGTAAGACATTCATTTGAATCGAAAAACTGCTCTGCATACCTGTTGGTTTTGACAACCATCATCAAAAAAGCACTTCATAAAAAATAAATTAAAATAATCTATTGGTACAGAATCGGGATGTGGAGCATATTTCAGCCCTTGAAGCTCTGCATACTTAATCGGTAGGTTATCGACAACATCTTCGTGCCTAGCAGATATGTTCTCTCCGACACTGATGGACGTGCAACGCTTTCCGTGGAGGAGAACTGCTTTCGTAAGATGAGACATCAACCGCGGATGTTGCAAATTCATAATAACTACTATCTGAATCATAACTAATAGAAGTACTACTATTAGATTCATCTAGAAACTCAGGAATGCCTTCCTCACGATCACACAAAGAATCCCTTCCGAACGACG
Organism: Uropetala carovei; assembly: GCA_036926305.1. Classification (NCBI taxonomy): domain Eukaryota; kingdom Metazoa; phylum Arthropoda; class Insecta; order Odonata; family Petaluridae; genus Uropetala; species Uropetala carovei. The sequence goes on from JAXCHB010000100.1 coordinate 1,512,197, forward strand.
CCATAGCAAAGATTAAGGATTTTAGGAAGTGGACATTTTCGTCCTAGGTAAATAAAGTGCCCATAGATACTCAAAATATGTGGGGGTCTTAGGAGCACACAGGAAGAAGGATAACACCATCTTGTGGTTGGAAAGAAAACTAGATGAAATAGATTGAGATTCGATCTAATCGACACTGGCATTTTTCGCAAGGGAATGGAGCATCGATCTAATCGACGTTGGCACATTAAGGTTTAAACCAGAGCTGCAAACCGAACTGCAGTCATTTTTCTGAACTGCGAACCGAACCGAAACCACTGATTAAGTTTTCAATGAACCGAAAACCGAACCGTAATTTTTTCCAAGTGGTTCGGTTTCGGTTCGATCTCAATCCACAAAGTACGGACCAACTAAAAGACCAGGAATTTCCATTGGAAAAACCAGCGGGTTTGCTTCAAAGGAAAGAGTGCCTATCCCTTTCCTCTCTGCTACTATTGTTATCCATAAATAAAGGAAGAACTCTAGACACGGTGAAGGCAATGAACAGAATAGGAAAATTAAAAAAAACTCCAATTCACCGTAAAGGCGGTACTTACGTGTCAAGGCACAGAAGTACCGCCTTTACGGTGAATTGGAGTTTTTTTTAATTTTCCTATTCTGTTTATTGTTATCCACATACAACATTTATGATGAGGGTTATGGGGACACCAACTGCGACAATATCCAGGTCAACCACAGTAGGCAGAAACCGACCAACAGAATATAGAAAGATCTTTATCTGAACGCAGGCAAAAGGGTCGTTTTACAATGGCCTAGAAAGGAGCCATAAGCTGCTTTTGTGCCGAGAGAAAAATCCATTCCCTTACCATCACCATCATCCCCTTCAGCATTGTAATTAGCAGACCTGAGAAAATATGCCCTGCTGTGTCTTTCTTAGAACACCATAACTCTCCTCTATCTTTTTCTTCGGAAAAATTCAAATTGTAGCTGTCAACGGCTTGAGTTTTCAACGATATCATTCCTTTTCTAACTTTCATGTGGTGGTTTTCTATGATATTTCCATTACTTGGTGGTTTATATTCCAGCAAAAACGGGCAAGGACTTCGGCTGATCCTTTGGATCGGAGGCATTCATTTCCCGCAGAATTCCTTGAATTATCTAAAGTATTTTTTAAAATATTTTAGTAAACTTTATTTGAGACAAATAAAATTAATTAACATGTTAGTGTTATTTAAACAGGGTCACTCTACATTTTATAATCGTTTGCTTTGAACCATAAGTGTCCGCACTTCGTATATTGAATAATCTGCCCCGAACTGTCGATTAATTTTAAATTATTCTTGTAACGTAATTTTACCATCATATTGATGTTTTGATTACTTTTCTAAGGTGGCAAAAGAAAAAAATTAGCAATATGTAATATGTTACAAATCGAGCTAAAAGTGTCTTTTTTAATTTATTATATAATAATAAGAATTAATAATCGAATTTATTTGAGTTTTACATATAAATTCATTCGGAGTAATATTTTATTCCATATTATTTAACCAATTAACTAATTAAAATATTTTATTTACATAAATTTATTATTGAAAGCTGGAAAAATTGAGACGCCGTGCATCATCGCCATTGGAAATCAAGAAACTCTCTACTTCAATAATTAAATCTATCATTCAATCAAGGAAATGTTAATAAGGGCTTACGGAAAAGAATTTTCCTAGACCCTTGATACAGCGAACATTTTTTATTTTATTTATTCTAAATGAACCAAAGGAATAACGCTTTGTAACTTCCATTGTTTTTATTTTTCTTACGAGCCGGATCTTGACATTACAATGCTATAGTCAGGTGCAGATATGGTGAGAATAGAAAGTATATACGGAGAAATGGGTAGAGACAGGGGAGGGAGGGTAGTTTTGTAAGATGGAAAGGAATGGAGGGAAAGGAGGAACCTATCTCAGAGGGTTACTGCGGGGGGTAGGTTGTAAAGGGATAAATGGGGAGGGGAAAGGAAGGCTGAAGGGGGGAGACCATCTCGGGAGGGTTTGAAAGACGGGAAGGACTGAAAAGAAAGGTCTTGTGGAAGACGGAGAGAGGGTGAACCCCAGAGAGAGGAGGGAGGAAATTATCAATGCGGCAATGGGTATGTGTGTGGGAATAAGAAAAATAAAAGCAAGTGGGGGTGGCAGAACTAAAGAGGTTAAATATTGGGAGATGGGCAGTAAGGCCCTTGTTATAAATCTTTTTTCCTCTAAATAATATGTATTACAGGTAAGAAAAATAAATAAAATGCTCGAGGAACTAATTTTCTTTGATTTTTAATGATTTCTTTAAAATACTTTTATGTTTTCGGTTTGTCCGTCCATCCAGGGATAATCTCAAAAGAGGTTTAAGCTAGAGGCGCATTTTCTTTCTGATTATGTATGATTGTGTATGTTGGTAAATGGATTTGAAGTGAATCCATTCAGAGAATTTTTAATTGATATGTAAACAACAATGAACATAAAAATCATGTTAGGATCAAAAATACCATTTTTTTTAAATATAAGTAAATGAAGATGATGGTATTGTAATATATTTAAAATATAAATTTTTCCTTTCTTTAAATAAATTCTTCTTTCATTTAAAATAATAATGACTGCTAATTGATTTACTTACAGATTGATACTGAATGTGTAATGTTTATATTGGATAAATTATTTCTGAATAGTATTTCAAATGATTAATTTAGTTGAACCGAACCGCAAACCGAACCAAACCACTTGTCAAAATTCTCATCTGAACCAAACCATGAACCGAACAACTTCCAAAAATTTAGAACCGAACCGCGAACCGAACCACTCCAAATTTTGAATTGGTTTGCAGCTCTGGTTTAAACACAAAACTATGACATATTTTCACATTCAAAAAGTGCTCCATTTCGAACTCTCTCAATGGCACTGAAGACAAAATGATATGTAACGAGGAGTGACAATGAAATGTCATTGGAAAACAGAAATGTTGTTAGATGAGTCTGTTGATTCTCTCGACTTTGTTATTTGATTAATTTACAACCAAGGTCCTCACACCATCAATAAGAGATATTGGCCGAAGTATGGTCAACCGGTTATAATGATTTGTTTTATATTTTGACTGTTGAAAAAACAAGAGTTGGTTCACAACTGAGTAAATACAATAATTTGTGGGGTAACTCTGGACCAATCTGTGAACTAAATTTAAGGATTCTCAGGCAGTTTGTCAGATTTGCCCATTTTCCTAAAAACAGCTTTAAAATTGATGGCAGATCAGTACCTAAACAGTACACAAAGTGATTCTTTGTAAAAAACATTGATAGATTTAAACTTGAAACCTGAAGAAATTGACCTTTTACTTCACACCAGTCCAATCATAAATCATTTACCGTAATTGTTTCTTAACCTGTGCCCCTGCTTTATTATTATAGAAATGTTAATTTGCAATGCCCAGTTACTGAATGGGCATTAACCACTTTTCAATTTCTCCAAATAAAGAAGAGAAGATATTACACAAAAGCAAATACGGCAATTCCAGTATTTACTTGTGTAATCGCACCCTCATGTACCACCATTTTTGGGCCAGTTCGGAGAGAAAAAATGAATTCCTGCTGGAATAAGTTGACATCCATGGCGGCAGAAAATTATAAAACACCCAAAAAAGTGTGGGGATTTCACGTAGGTGCTTCTCTCCTGGATTAAAGGAGCATCAGCGGCTCACGGTGAATTCGACGAATATAGATACCAACTTATTCCAGCAAAAGTTTAGGTAGAAATTTTTAATAACAAACTGCTTACTTTGAGTAACAATAATAAACTTAAAACTCATTTCAAAGGTATGGCTTTAATATTATAAAAATATTACGTCATCTTAATCACCAAAATGTTGATCATGATCTTGAAGAAGCACCAACAGCAGTATAAACTGAGCATTTAAACCCTAAATGTTTGCTTGGTTGTACAGATACACGTGTACCTCATAGAATTATTCGTCTTCTGCGAGTATAAATGTACATGTGTGTTGCAGTTAATTTACTATCAAAACTCAAAATTTATAAAACTTGATCAGAAATCTTCATGTATGACATTACCAACATTTTGGGAAAAAAGATGTGTGGGGTACACGAGTAAATACGGTATATCTTTATGCTTCCATAACCACTTCTACTATTATAGTATATCATTATTGTTATTCTTAAGTCTTGCTACTAATAATCTTCCGATAAAAATTTGAGATATTAGTTATACCTTACAAAATTGTAAGAGGCCATTATGATGTTCAGAAAATAACTTGGGACACTTGAGCTAGATAAACTTTTGTTTTATTGAATGTAACGCTCACAATCTATAAAACATAAGCTTAATCACTGTCTTCCTCTTCATCCTCCTGGTTGTTGATCTATGATGGAAAGAAAATGACTCATTAGAAAAATAAAATTAACCAATATAAAAATTATTCAACTTCACAAAAAGACTCATCTAAAAAATGCATTCTCGAGAGACCTTAACTAATCTGCAATGATTAAAAAAGGTCGGAGACTAGGCGAGATGAATTAATTAAATTAAAACATAAACACTCCTTAACCGTACAAAGTGAGAATATTTAGAGACAAAATAGGGTTTTAAAAAAAAATTAAAATAAAAATTTTTTTGGATTAAAAAAAAACGGGTAAGGAAGGAATCAATGAAAAGAAAAACAAAAGTAACACTTACAGGTTTTACGGGGAAAGAAAACCTGTAAGTGTTACTTTTGTTTTTCTTTTCATTGATTCCTTTCTTACCCGTTTTTTTAACCAAAAAAAAATTTTATTTTAATTTTCTTTTTTTTAAAACCCTATTTTATTGTTTATTTTGTCTCTAAATATTCTCACTTTGTACGGTTAAGGAGTATTTATGTTTTAATTTAATTAATCTGCAATGACCAAACAATGATATTAAAACAATACGGCCAAAATACATTTCAAAAAGCCTGTCTATTTTGCCCTAATAAAGTCATTTGTCTGTCTATAAAAAATCAAAATCAAACAAATTAAATCTTTTCAACATTCCATGGTCATTTATTTTTTATAAATACACCATGAACTGTATCCTTATAGCAAAGGATCAAGACAATATCATCCATCTTGACAATCATAATGAAGTTTTCCAAGATCCAAAACTTTGAATGACAGAAATAAACATTAACAAATGCTGAAATCTCTATTATGCATAAAAATAATCTACCCACCTGGAAATATCTGAGCTCATATGTGTACTTTCCATTGGCAACTACTCGAAGCCAGTCTCTAAGATTATTTTTCTTAAGGTACTTCTTGGTTAAATATTTAAGATACCTGAAAAATTTAAAAAGCATCAGCTAAGTATTCATAAGGAGGATACTGCAACTAAAACAATGTATGTATGCCACACAAAATTAACTCAGTTTACCTGTCCATCTCAGGCAAATGCCTGAGATGGACAGGTAAAGTTTAAATAATTTGACACAAAAAAGGATGTTTTCTATGCGATTACCTATAAAGTAGAAAACATTACAGAACAAAACATAATTTACAATTGCATACATATAGATAAATAACAATTTGTCGATTTAAGCACCAAGTTCTGAACGATACCAAACATATTATTAAAGAATGCGATTGTTATATTTTTATGGTAGAGGATGTAAACAAATTTCTCATTTATGCAACGATTATACTTACAATACTCGTATATTCGTAATTACATCCAGAATGGGCATTTTTAATTGTGAATAATAGGAAAGCTATGCAAAGATTATTATTCACATCTCAAAAATCTCCAACTTTTGTCAAAGGTATGTAATAATTTAAAATTCCTTACCTTTTAGAAAAGGGTATGTCTGCATTGACAGTAATCTTGCTTTTGTTGCGTTCCAATGTAACAACATTTCCAAGGTTGTTGGTCTTGCCATTTACCTTAATACGCTCCAAAAGGTATTTTTCCTGCAAGTACCATAGTACAAAATTAAATTTCGTCACATTCGTGTAGTACAAGCATAATATTAAATTTGATAAAATCTGAATTATAGGGCCACCCATGGAAATGGTTACCATTACCAGTGGCTAAAAAAAACACAAGTACACAATATTAAAAAATATTGCACTAAAAAATAATTTACACATCACTAAAATATGAAACCCATTGCAGGAATAGCACTCGGCTTTTGCATGCAAAGGAAAATCTCTCGTGTGTAGGACTGGAATTAATAAGACTTCGGCGAATGTGATAGTGAAAAGTAATGCATCACTAGTTTATATATATATAAATTTCAGTAAAAAGTGTTAAGGTTTCAAAATGACATCAGAAAACCCGAATTACACCAATACTAAGTCGATACATCTCAGGCTGTATAGTGATATTACAAGTAAAACAATATTAGTTCGATTTAAAGTAGCGTAATGCTATGACAATTTGATCGGTGATAAAAGTGACGGCATAGTTTAAAATTTATTACTCACAAAATTCGACACCTCCATTATATTATCTTCAACGGGGTGGCTGCAATCGACTGTAAACTTTAGCTGAACCTTCTTCTTCTTCTGGCCCTTGCCTCGTATGTGTATTTTCGCATTTTTCTTTGGAATAGGCTTCTTTACAACCAACTAGAAAAAATGTTTACAATAACTTTAATTTTCTATGAAACTATGTATCTTACCCGCCAAGACGAGTAACTCAAACTTAAACGTCCAGAAAAGTATCTAATACGCTAGTGCCCTACTCAAAAACATAAATATAGTGAAACATGTTGAAATTATGTTCACACGTTAGCCGTATACCACAATAATATCCATTTAGTTCTGAAACATCATCCTTCTAAGCCAATCACTTTCCAGTGCGATAAACACTTATTCTAACGATAATGTATAACTGGATATTATTTTCAACGAATACCAATAAACAAATGTAAATAAGTACGATTAAACATGCTTGCACTCGCTCGTAATTTCAAGTATTTTAAAATTAGTTCATAAATGAGAACGAAACTCTTTCAAATTTACAAATACTAACAATTATTTATTAAAATAAAACACAAAATAAATAGAAAACATACCGGGGCCATTGTCAAATAATAACGTAAACCAACGAACAAGTTCCACGACGTGGACGGCTAAAGGAGAAAATGGAAGCGCTGTTGGAAACAAAACACCACCTACTGTGAACAACAGTTGAAACCCGAAGCGTAAATTAGGATGATAATTAGTATATTTGAAGTTTTTTGTGTTATAAGAAAACCAAGTGATGCCTATTATTATCATTAAATGCTGTTTATATTATTGATATTATGGTACCCAAAGAATTTGGTTGCTTTAGGGAAAAATGTGAATGAAGAGCGGTCATTGGTATTTTTAAATGAAAGTACTAAAGCACTTATTGTAGAAATCTTAACTTTTATTTATTTAATAGTTTACCATTAACTCCTCGTTATTCTATTAAAAAACTATGAAATTTGAGCAAAAACATTTTCTTCAGATAGGTACAAAAGAATGTCATTACACATTAAATTAATATTATTATAAATAAAATAAAATACAAAAATTTAAAATAATCCTGAAAAAGTCTGTCTGGTCTTTTTTGAGTTAATATTTATAATTTTATTTTCTAAGATTTTTTCGAATTCATGTAACAAATCTAACATTCTGTTATTGCCTAATTCATGGGATAATTTTTTCAAGTTCTGACACTGTTTTAAAACTTTCATTAATAGGAGTTGATCTTTGTTCACTTTCATCTTCAGTATGTACATCTTCATTTTCTTTATTTCCATTTGTATCATCATCACGATTTTCTGATAGTTCAATTAACTCTCTCCCAATTTTCACAATCACCATCACGTTTCAATGTTTTCATCAAAACTGATGTCAACATCTAAATTAGTTGACCAAGTTGTAAAAGTTCGTTCTGCACAGATAAAATTTCCTTATTTTCCTCTAACTCACTACTATTTTCCATTATCTCACTATTATTTTTCTCTATCTCTTCAAACCAAATCTCCCTTTTCACAAAGTATTTTTAATCGTATTTTCCTAAACTTAATCTCACGATTCGGTGATGTATTTTAAAACATCTGCAAGTCCAATTTAGTTCATCAGATCTTGAACATTTTCTGCAGAGTCAATTTTTGCAACCAATGTAGTTAAAATCCGTCATCTATAAAACAATTGGAGTTTGAATTATTTCCTGGTCTAGGGGCTGTAATTTGCTGGATGTATTAGAAGGTAAAAACAATAAGCTTACATTAGACAACATTAGCCCTCTCCGATGGTATGGAGCATTATCCAACAACAATAGAACCTTTCTATATTTTTCATTTAACATTTCAAGCCACTCGGTATAAATCTTAGTAGTCATCCATGCCTTTTTATTCATGTACCAATGTACACCCATAACTGCCACATTCATGTTTTTAAAACATCGTGGTCCCATGGCAGTATTAATTACTAAAGGTTTTTCTTTATGACCTAAAGCATTTGTACAAAGCAATATAGTCAGCCTTTGTTTCGCTTTCTTAAATCCAGAACACTGAGAACGTTTCACTGCCAATGTTTTGTTTGGTAAAACACGATAGAAAAATCCCATTTCATCGCCATTGTAAATGACTCTCAGTTCATATTTATCAATTAACAATGGTAAACGTGAAATCCACTCCACCACATCTGCATCATTCACTGTTCCACTTTCGCCACTGATTGATTTTGATAAGATGTTGTTACGACTGCAAAATTTTTCTAACCATCCATTGCTGGCAAGAAAAGTTTCAATTTTTAAATTTATTGCAAAGAATTGAGCCTTTTCCTGTTATATTGGGCCACTTGCAGGTAATCCTCTAGCACGAGCACCAGCAAACCAGGACCGAGTCAATTCGTTGATTTCTTGAAACGGTTAATGAGAATCACGACGTACACTTCTATTTGCATTTTGCAACCACTTCTGTTTAATAGTCTTTGTCCTTCAATATTTTTTGAATCTGCATTTTCCTACAGTTGTATTTTTCTGCTTGTCTCCTTTGTGACAAACCTTTTTCAGAATCTTCTATCACTTTGATTCACACTGATAAATCCAAGACTCATTTTTCCCTTAACTTCTGCCATAGCATCTGTATTTTTCGAAGGGCTAGTACAAACTGAAAGGGAGTGTGTGCGATTTTTGGAGAGATCTGTGAGATAGAAAAACATCTTTTGAAATCATTCCACAAAAATGTTGTCACCTAACAATTTGGTCAAAGACGATGCCTAAGAGGTGGTCGGAACAGAGGGTGGTAAAAAGAAGTGCCTTGAAATCCATTATGAAGGATTACTGCTGTAGGAATAAAAAGATTAAGCAGAGTCAAAGAAGACATTACCAGATAAGCAGGTCTTCGGAACAGAGGATCGTAAGTATGGAGATTGGACGAGATCAGAGGGTGGTCAGATCGAAGAGTGGTCATCTGATGGAAGAAAACTGTAATATAAAGGATAGATCTTAAAACCGTTCCTCTAAATAGTGGAGGTTTCACTGTATATCTTTAGTCGAGATCAGAGGGTGGTCGGATCGGAGAGTAGTCTTCTGATGGAAGAAAACTGTAATATTCTCAAAGCAACTGCTCACACCATGTTCACAATCAAACCCTACAATGTAATATTAACATGCTCCTGTATCATAAGAAACATCAAGAGAATTCAAATCCAGCTTTGTTGTGGAGGATATTTAAAATATTCATATTTAACTTTTTTATCGAGTTTATTAACAATGAATTAGATAATTAAAGGGGAGGGGTTGGAGACTACGGCGAGATAGATATCATAGGTATTTCAAAAACAAAAGGCTTCTTAACCGTACAAGGTTAACGAGTTTTTCTTTTTTGAAATAAGGAATTAGATTATCACAGTTGAAGGATCCTAATAAGGACTAAGTTTTTCTTGATTCTATAGTGATCATCAATACACCTTTAGCTTACATTTATCGAAGGATTACAGTTATCACTTCATAGATGAAGAATGGACAACTTTCACGTACAGGACTGAATGCCTATAATTTACAGAAACTACGCTGTAAAAAACAACATCAGGTTAAAAGCTTGTATAAGTGTGTTCCCTATGAAATGTTTTTTTAGTTAATGAATTGCCATTAAATTAACCACTTCCAAAAATACTATTTGAGACCTTATGGTCTCAATTTTACCCTGAAAATAAATACATCTATTTGGCTCCTAGTTTCAATATTCTTTACATCCCAATCAAATCTTATAACTCTTACAATGGACACTATTTGGGTGTTCACCACCAAATGTAAAAAAACTTACTTTTTCTTACTAATTCCAGTATGCTGATTATGAATATGATCGTCGCTCATCTGCAAATTGCATTGTTTTCAAGATTAACATAGATGAAGTTGAGAAAATTTGCATTTTTACAATATAAATATACATATAAACTTGAGTATGGTAAACCATGATGCAGTTTAAATAGTATGTCTTTCTACTATTTGGTTGTTTTCTGTATAATATTACTGTCAAAAGCTTGTTTATCTCCCTAAAGTAAGAACTAACCCCCAAAACAACACTGGTAGCATTTTTTGTCTGCATATACAAGTATGTACGCCTTCATTCAGGCATGGGTTAAAAATTTAAGCAGGTCAGTCACAAATATTTTAATCTGCACTTCGATGAATAAAATTATAAATCAGCATCATTTCAACATGAAATACTGTTTATTTCAAGAAAAAAGCGGAAGAAGTTATTATGAAAATTATTCAACTAAATTCTGCATTTGCATGAGCCGCTCTGCTGATTTTCATCCTAGGTCAAGCTGAAAAATGATTTCCAAAAATGCCAAAATATTGATTAATTAAAAATACCTGGAGAACAGAATGCTGGCAGAGCAACATATACATATAAAGGCATAAAGTAACAAAATAGTTTTTTTAATGTGATATGTACATAATAAGTATTTTTATTTAATCAAAATGTACATGAAATGAGACAAAAAAATGTTCAAAACAAAGATGGGATCGACAGTGGCTATACTTTACAAAGCTGGTCAAAATCACAAAAATCGCCTTCATCCTTATTTAATGCAAAGCACAGATTTTCAACGTTCTCATATTGCCCAGGATCAGATACCATGTAGCCACATGCATACCACCCGTGACGTATCATTGGATGGAATGCATCTGCTTGAAACTGATTATAAATAAGCGAATGCAATTTGATCATGTTATTTCGCTGCTGCAGATCTATTTGACGATCATCTGGGCATTATGTCGCTGATTCTTTTTCAAAAAATTTTGTACGGCCTGAAAAAATTCTTGTCCATAGGCTGTGCATACACAGTTGCGTTTGGTGGAATCTGTAAATGCCTGCAAGTCACTGAAACAGCTTCAAATATTTGTTCATCCTGCTGTCCACTCCAAGCGTCAAGAAGCAAAAGACACTTTTCTTGAAATGATTGCTCTAGGAAATCTTTCACCCAGTTTCTCATTTTGCCTTTGTCCAATTTGCCAGACTTGCTACAAGTGACAATGATGTTGGGAGTTGTAAAGAAGTTTTTAGTAAATAGGACCGAATACCCATTTTGCTTCTTGAAGGCAAATGAACAGTTTGCCATGTAACTTCCCTTCAAGAGACGCCAGTAGTGTAACTGTGTAAGAGTGAGTTTATAAACTATTCGTTTGTTATTAAAAGGTACCTTCCTGTAAAAATCAAACAAAACTCATTGTAAAAACACGAATTTTCTCAACTTTATCTGTTAATCTCGAAAATAACACAATTTGCAGATGAACGACGATCATATTCCTGATCAGCATACCAGAATTAGTAAAAGTGTTTTTTTATATTTGGTGCTGAATGCCCAAATAGTGTCCAATGTTAGTCACAAAGAAGGAAGTTTTTACCTCCTCCAGCAAAAAGTAAGAAAATTTCACAAGTTCAAAATTTGAATTGAATACTATGAGATTGACTTCATAACGATATGTAAATTCTGAAATAATTGATTTTCTTAATGAGGCAATTGCTTACATCAGTTTTTTGATTAAGTATAGGTAAGGTGACCAGATATTTTTGACCAAAATGGAGGACAAAACTCAATTTTTTTATACAAAAAGGAAGGACACATTTCATTATCAAAAAACTGTTTATATGCTTTATTTCACATTTAAAAAAATAAAATAAGGGTTTTTATGTGAGAGGATGCTTTTGGGAAAGATTGTGCTTCGTAATACTTGAACGCCCACCAACTGCGATACTAAATACTGCTGAACACACACAACATTTAATGTCAGTATCCTCATTTCCAACAGGTCCTAAATGTGGAAATTTCTTAGCTAACGTTACATTTAAGTGACATTTTATTTTCTTCACTGAAGACATTTTGTAGGTATTACAACAAAGGTTTAAAAATCAATGTAATAAATGGAATATTACATTACAAAGTAAAATGGGAAAATAAAATTTACCATAATAATGAAGTAAATGCAGCTATTCAAATTTCACTCAGGCAGGACACATTATATAACTATTTTTTCACAATTCACTGATAAGAGGAAAAACAACACAAGCAATAGGAAGCTGTAAGAGTTTAACTAGCATGCACAGAAACTAAAAACCTACTAAAATCACTCAACTCCATTGCATTGCCGATAACAACAAAGTGAACTGGACTGAATCGACTTTGTTTTACAAAAGAAACATTTTGAGGAGTAGAACGGAATATGGGATACATTATATGCTGTTTAAACTAGAATTTTAATAAACCAGAAACCAAACAAATATAATCAAGGAGAAAATAAAACATTTATTCTAGCAGACAATGTTCTTTATTGCTAAGAAAACACAATTAGCGAGCTGGACAAAGATCATTTAACAAGCAGCTTGCCAGAAAGAGAATCGTGTTTTGGGAGAAAGACGAATGCCCTGCGCGTATCATGATGTAACAGACAGGAGCAAACACAGCAAATCCACAAAAATCAAATGGTATTGATAATCATTGGTCTGAGTTCTCAAAGTAGATATAAATGTTCCGTGGACACACAAAGTTAAGTAACCCTAGCTTAAAAAGGACACGGAAGGACAAAAGGTTTAGAAAGGACAACGATTGAAAAAGTAGGACATCTGGTCACTTTAACTATAGATCACAATTAGGGTTGCCAACCTCTGGCTTTCGGGCCAGAGATCTCCGGGCCATCGCCATAAACTCCGGTCTCCAGGTAAGTAGCACAAATCTCCAGTTCAATTTCGATTGCAGCAGAAAGCCCTTTTTATGACTTTTTTGCATTTTTTGTTAATGATTCGAATTAAGATAGTTTGCACTTTAATTTCCATTGTATCTTGTTTTATACAAAAACAAATAGGCGATGCTGTTAAAATTTTAATTAGCGATATTTAAAAAATAATTTTTAATTATATTTCCTAAAATCATGAGTGCCTTTAAGAATACTGAATATATTTATCATTATATTTTTACTGGGTTTCTTCTAAAGTATCCACGTTTCAAGCAAACTCTGGTTTATGAATATCTTAAAGTAGACAACCCATTACATCATCTCCGGTTCATGAACATCCAAAAGTTGGCAACCCTAGTCACAATCCAGGACAAAATATATTGGTCATGGGATAGTGAACATACCTGCTACAGTAGTGGATTCAAATCCTGCCCAGGGCATGGTTGTCTTTGTTATCTATATGGCCCTCAGTGTAAATGACCATTAATGGCTGTTTATGAATTAATTAAATAACCAAAGAGGGATCAAAAAAGAAATGTGAGCACCCATTTTCAAAACATCTGAAAGATAAAATATATAGGGAAGTTATTGCTGTCATTATGCAAGCAGTTTTCTTCTAGCACCAAGTGCATTTTATAACAAATTTATAATAAATCAATCTTTATAAGGTCAGTATTTTCCTTCAACTTGGTCGCAAAATTAAAGACTGAAAAACATTACCTTAAATGATATGTTTTTGGTCGTTCAGATGAAATTGCAATTTGATCAAGCTCCTTGCTGGTACATGTTAGCTGTCAAGAAATTAATAAATATACATTTTTATGCACGTCATAGCATTGGGAACCTGATATAGGGCCACAAAGTGTATTCCTAAGCCGAGAATCCCTATTTCGGATCACTGAGTCAGCACTTTATTTAGGCATTGCTCAAACATGCTTGTTACTCATATTTTGTTATTTAGTCAATAATACTGATAAAGCTTTTCTTTTTAACATTTAGTAAATGTATCATGCTAATTGTCTTTTTTATTAGCATTTGTATTAATTATGAAGCATAAATCATCATGGTTGAAAGTGTTTTTATCTCCATGTAAAAGCAGCTGGCTATAAGATATAGAAAGCAGAATGGAGGAAAAAATCTATCTGGAACATCAATGTTACATATTATGGTAACGATTAAGAAAGACATTTAGCGGATACTAGTAACAAAATCTCGATCAAAGTGAGAATAACCTTCCTGCCCACAAAATACATTCACTACTAAACAAATATAAATTTATAAATATAATAAAAGAAAAGACTGCAATTAGGTATATTTTAGTACAAATACTACGATTTGACTTTTTCTTCAAAATGCATTTTATTTTAATTACAAATGATAGTTTAGGAAAATGAATATTTTTAAAAATGCAGGTCACTCGAATATCACAAGTTGCAAATTACTACTGGTCATGCATCAATAACTTCATGAATAGGTGCCATAAAAGAAAGATTTTTCAAAATCTTCAGACAGCTTGATTTCTTAAGGCACTATTTTCCAAAATTTTTGCCTCATAACCCAGTGAAAGCACTTAGGGGAAAATGTTATTGAGTTTTCTTTAAAACACAATGAAAAGAGGCTGGTATTTCTATAACAGGAGCATTTCATTCTACCCTTTTCAATGCATTTCAGTTAATTACTCTTTGAGTGCTCACATTTTCCCTAAGAGGCTTGTAAACCAATACTGGGTTGCAACCTGTAGTTTGAAAAACACTGGCACAAGATTAAATTATTACGAAAGAACTCACAATGACCAACAAGTCTGACAGTAAAACCTAACTGTTCGGCGTTGTGTAAGCACTAAGCTAATGTCTATTTACTTTTAACTACCGCAGAATTTGATATTCCAAATGGGAAATAATTAAAAGCAAACAATGAAATATTAAATCACGAGCATGTGCCAAGCACAACACACTGATATCTTTATTTTTCAGTTTATTTTATAAATTTCCTTTACAGTCCTTAAAAAAATGTGTCACTTATCTGTACACTTCAGTCAATGTAATCTCCTAACTTTTCACTGAACACATCACCAAAGTTTTGTTGTGGGTTGCATCATAAAAGCCCACTGCTTCCAATCTCATCTTCTTGACTCTTTTGACGACCGACCACTAGATGATGTCGACCTTAATGATGACGATAGGTAATCATCATCAACATCACGGTGATGGTGCTTTCCTCCACTACTAATCTTCACCCCCCCAACAGTAGACGATAAACTTTTATCGTAATGGTCATAGAAGCGGTCATCCCTACTTCGATCGCGTTCATGTGACCTGGACCTAGATCTGTAGCGTACCTTTTCACTTCTGAAATGAATAGCATAATTTTGGAAAAATAATGACATATTCCAAAAATATACTCAGTAATAAATTTTTGTGCATGCAGACATTAAAATTCTACAAAATCTTTCGAGATACATTGTTAAATTATTCAAAATAACATCAAAAAATTAACAAGCATAGATATAGGAAAAAACAAATATTGCTAATCATAATTGAAATACATTAACTTTCAAAGGGTTAAAACATGCAAACACTCCCCTTGGCTATATCCCTGAAATATATTAATCATAATGCATACTTCTAATAAAACATTTTCAATTTTCACATTTTCAATGTCAATTCTTAATATAATTTAAATTCCAAAAATATGAGAAATTCTTCTTTATTTACCTTTCTCTATTTCTGCTGCTGCTTTGCCTAAGTGATCCCAATTGCGAAATCTGTGCTTGAGACGATAAAACTGAATTTTGCGACGACAGGGAGGATGAGGACTGTGTCACAAGTGGCTGAGGAGAAACACTCCTAGAATAACTTCTACGAGAAGACTTGGACCGAGAAGATGCTTTCTTTCTTGATCGCTCACGCGACCGCGATCTAGATCTTGTTTGTCCAGATGCAGATGGTGATCCAGAACTCGAACGCCTAGATTTCCGAGATGCCTTGTTTCTCCTTCGCCTTGATGAGGATGAATTTTCCGACACAGCAACAGATGATACCGGTACAGGAGGAGGTGGAAGTGATGGTGGGGGACTTCGACTCATTGAATTGCTGCGACTTCTATCACCTCCCCTGCCCCCATGTCGATCAATAGATGCCGATGAGTTGTTGTGATTGTTTTTACTACTGTAATCAATCAAATAAAGGTAATAATGATCAGTGAAAATCAAGGAAAATCAAATGTTAGTTAATTAAAATTGTTTTCAAGTTCAAAATTATCCATTACATTAACTAAATAAAAATCTTAAGTATTAATAGTTTTGTATTGATCTGATTATTAGTTTATCAGTTAGTGCCCGCAAAATTTCATCACATACACACACACATCGAGAAAATACTCAAAATGTACTCAAGAGGAACCCAAAACGTGTATTCCCTTTGAAATCTTGATTTTTTCAATAATACAATACTTTCTCCTATACTAAGTATGGAGAAAGTACAAATGAGTTAATTAAAAAGGTAAAATAATAAAAGTTTAGTTATGATTTGTCATCCTAATACAAACAGTCACAGAATGAAAACTAGAGATGATATTAGACAACTTGTAGAAGATGTTCAATAAAGAGGGGTTCAAACTAACTAGAAACTTCAGAAGAATCAAGACTTTTTTGGGTAGAATTAAATCGTGAATTTTTAAAAAGAAGAATCAATCAATGGCTACAGGCTCAACAATGCTGTGCCCTACATTGAAGTTAGACTGAGAAGTGAAAAAAGGCAGAAAAAAATTTTAATTGAATCGTTTACGAGAAAAATGGTAGTATGAGTTATTGGGGATAATGGGCTCCATGGATTTTGAATATACAGAAAATACAGGTTTTTTGTCAAAAATAAACTAACAAAAAATACTTATAGCTTATAGGTGTATTTCAGTTCCTCTTCATGTTTTAATTCTTATCTATTAAAAAGTTGTTTTAATGACCTGTTGCTTCTCATATTTCTCAAGGACTATAGAAATTCACAAAGAATTGCCCTCTGCCGGAAAATAAAAACCAAGGAAAAAATGTTTGCCATGAGTGATCATTTTAATAGAAAGAAAAGAAAATCACGTTCAGGATGAAAAGCATAATGAGACACCCAACTTGTATAGAAAGCAGCTTTGTTTGTTTGCATTATCCAATTGGCTTCATTTTAACATGGGAGTTTCTTTACAAAGTAATTATTTGCATCATCTAACATTTCTTTTTTAAAATGTATCCCAACACTATCTCTTAAGAATTGCAAATTGAAAAATATATCTCAGACTTCAAAGTCTCAATGCAATCTTTAATTTTAAAAGCCACAACAACTTCAAGATAGCTTCCTTGATCACTCACAAATACAGGTGACTCCCGAGATTCGACAGTTCAAGATTCGACAAATTTGAGATTTCGACCCAGCCGATCGAATTGGGAGGTAGTTTACGTGAAGTAATTTTCGTCCCGACCAACCACACGAGGTTTGTTTCAGCGTAGACATAGTTATTTCTGCTCTAATTGTTTGAATTTGTGCTGATTTCACTCTTTTTTCTGTTAACCTTTTATTTAAATTTATTAATTTTATTGATTTATTTATAAATTTATCACTTGACATGATATCTAAAAGAAAATGTAATAGTGATAATGCAAGTGAATCAAATAAAAGTGTCGTTCAACTATTAGCACTTATGTTAAATAGAAGGAGAAAATTCTAGAACATGATAAATTCACGTAATTTGATGACTGGTTTGACAGATTTAAGAGAAGGGCAGGTTTGCATAAACTTAAATAAACTGGCGAGGTTGCAAGTTATTTTGTGCTTTTCAATAACTTTTATATTAATTTAACTGCGATATATAGTTGTATGTATAGATAGATGTATGCAGGGATGTGCTGCAGATGGCCCAGTCCAGCTCGTGCGAGTCGTTTGCACCAAACGACTCGCGCAAGCCGAGATGCAGGAATGTATCCCCCTCGATTATAACATCTCAATGGATCAGTTATGTATAGAAAATGGGAATAATACTATCAAATGATGAGATTCAAAAATGATATTTTAAAAAATCATATGACTAGAACCATTCTGAGATTACAAAGTACACAGCAAAAGCTTAACCGTATGGATAATAAACGGAAGAGGAGACTACAGTTAAGTTACCTGATAACTTGAAATTCTAGCTATGAACCATACAAGTGAGACTTTAGAGAAGGCCAGGTAACGATAAGTGAGACCTTAGAAGAGACAAGTAGTGACAAATACATATTCCAAGAGCCAAGCTTTCATCATCAGTAGCTGATGGTAAATTAAATCATAATACTAATGAGAATTCAAGAATACTTGACAACTGTAGAAAATATTTTTTGGATTGCCCATATATAAAAGAGATACTTGTTTGCTTTTCTGGCGAATCATTCTCTTAGACAATTATCACCATAACTACTACACAGAGGGGAGAAAGGATTAACAAGATATAAAAAATGGGAGCTGATGTAATATGAAAAGTGAGTTTTATTTATTGGTTTATTTAGAATTGTAAACTTAAAATTCACAAATTTAGTAATATAATTATATGACAAAGTAATTTATTTGATTAACTTAAGAATTTAACTTTCTATCTAAAGCTATTTGCTCAGAATCTTCATTTGAAATTTTTTATGGCACCCTGCCACTCACCTGTTATTTTGTTTCAATTAATTGCGTGGACTGACAGATTGAAAACAAGCCCATTTATAAAATAAAATGCACTTACAACTTATAATTTGGCCTACATTCCATGTCAAACTTTTATAAGTAACTGATTTTCACCAAACAAAGCAGAATAGAAAGCAATCCATTCTCAAAATTGTATCATCCAACTTCACTCATTCAAAAATTAATACAAGTTCACTAACCTAGAATAACTGGTCCAACGTTGGGGGGAATCAGCACCTCTACTACCCTTTTTATTCGTAGGAGATGCTGAACTGCGCCTACTTCTTCGATGGCGATGGCTACTGTGATGGCTCCCTTGGTGACCCCCATAGTGGCTATTACTTCGAGATGATGTAGAGGAGGATGGAGGTACATTAGAGGAAGAATTTGTGTTAGGAACAGATGTCAAAGTGACAGCAGGAGGTGGGAGGCTATTATGATTGGTAGGTAAAGTAGTAGAGGTAGTTGATGCGACAGCTGATGGTCCAGGAGCAGAGGGCACAGGAGAAGAAGCTCGTGAAGAAGAAGCTGGACTTTCGCCACCACCAGGTGTGGCTGTACCACCCGATCTTGCTTTCACTCGAGCCTCTTGATACTGCTTCATGAGCTCTTCCACACGACGCTCAAGTTCCTCAGCATTTGGCTAAAAAATTATACCACAGTTCAAGTATGACACTTATAACAACATAAGTATAGACTAGCACCAAAAACGATGAGTAAATCCTTTACTTTTATTTCCCAAATTAAACCAAGAATAAAAACTTGATAAAATACTTACTACTACTATACAATACACCATTGTAATGAATGAAAAATCACCTTTGGTCTCTTATAAAGGCGAAGTATAGTCTTGCAGACATCCTGAATGTCCACCTCCTTAACTCTAAACACTGCATACCAAGGTGGACTGCGGGGCAAACAAATTCGCAGTCGACGTGCAGTTAAATATATACAAGCACAGGCCACAGTTTCTGGTTGATATCGGACAAAGACATCCGTGCGTAGGGAATCATTCATGTAATTCCTATTCCCAAAAGAGAGAAAATTAAATTAAAATTAAACATTAATCCAATATATCTAATTGGATAGTTACCTAATTTTAACAGAAGTAAAAAAATTATTGTGCAAAATCTATTTGTATATTAAAACCAAAGGAAAAAATTGATAATCCTTTCTGTGATTATCATTTTAGCATGAATGTTTTATACTGTTTCAATGCAACTTATCACCATTGACATTTAGATTAAAATAAATGACGTCTAAAACTAATAAAAACAAAATTCACAAAATGAAATCAAACCTAAGAAAATAATAATTCATAGCACTTACCACGCTATCTGCATTAATGCCTGGTGCTTTTCAAAACTAAGTACCTGAAGATACATAACAATGATCTGAAACAAAATGAGTCATGGATCATAAGATAACATGTTGTTCAGCAATATGAAAGTTGTCAAAAATGCATTCAACTCACAGATAGGATTTTTCTCACATAACTAAAATTATTTTATTCACAAAAATATGTATGAATACAATACTCCTTTAAAGCAATGGGTGTATATACTAATAGTTATTTTTATGCAATTAACATTGTCACTTAATGACAAATTTTCAGCTCAATACATAAATTATAAATTAACAAAAAATATAGCACAATCCATTATGTGGTTCTAAAATCCAAACATACTAACCTTGTGGGGGTGTTTCACATGGACACAAAACCCCAACTCTTTGAGGACTCTTCGCTCAGCTTTTATCACCTGTGTTTTTAATGCAATGTAGTTTTGATCCAGGATCATAGGCTGAATTGTCCTGAAATACACCAGATAAAGGAACCACATGTCGATCTATGGGCTAGAAAAATTGGCATTAAATTGAAAGGATAAGAGAAATTGGGAATGCATAAAAAAATACACATTCCTAATTTCTCTTCCCAACTGTAACTACACTAATTTCATAACTTCTTATACCCCAAAGACTATTTATTGGTGCTAAAATATAGCTGGCTTACGTTATTCCAAAAGCATAAAAGCATCTTTCCAATTTAATCTAAGCAGATATGAAAAGGTACATATTACAATACAGTAGAACAGCAATCTAAAATGAATAATATGAAATAAATTTCAGATATGAATATATTCAAACTACATTGAAGCAAATAATTTAAACTTAATTAAATTAAAATAAGACCAAACATATTATAACACAAAATATAATTTAACTAACAATCACTTATTAGAAACAAATCACATAATTTCTGATAAAAATGCAAGTATCAACATTTGGTAGAGATAATTCTTAAACTAACGTCTTTTAATTTGCAAAGTCAACTTCTAAATGCCAAGAAAACTATTTCATTGATTATCAACTGAAAATAGTAGTAATTTCAATGTTGTCCTACTGTATTTCTTAGAAAATATGAAAATGCAATTTAAGACCAAACATTTAGCCATAAATTACATATATTTTAGTATAGTTACAAATGGGTGCCATTAAAGGAGAAAGAGCTTAAAAATAGCAAAGTATTTCAACCACATGAACTGAAATGCTCCATAGAAAGTAGAATTAAAATTAATCTGAAGGCATTCAATGAAACATAGTAACTGACTTTATAATTATAATGTTAAGTTTATTGTAAGCAAACATCTTTAGCCTTGACTGCTTAATTGAAACTTTTTAGTGCTATGAGTTCAAATCATAATTCTCAATCAGCACAAAGAAATTATCAATTGTTAACCTGTACCAACTAAATTAGCTGTTTTCAATAAACTTTTATTCCTTCCTTAGGACAAATCCTGAAACAACCTCTAAAAAACTATAGCAATAGAAATTGCACCAAATGTGATATGAAATCAACAAATTTCTCAGGTTACCACCTATTGCACCACTTTTTAAATTCGCTTTGTTACCAAAGTATAATTGATACAATGTCCAAATGATAAAAACCATCAAGGCAGGACATTAAACGCAAACCATTCTTCCATCCAAGACAGTCAGCCCTCCCCATCAGGTGAATCTGTCACAACATTACCTGTTCACCGTGTCGGGGAGAGATTTCCAATCCATTACAATCACTTAGCAATACACCTGAAAAGCAGAAATCTAGCTCATTAAGACAATGGCATTACACAACAAAATTCTGCATTCATCAAAGTCAGGGGAAATGAACAATGCTGTCGCCTCGAAACTTTTTTAAAAAACGTTTTCTTTCAATTTCTTTCATTTTTCTCTTAAATAGGGCAACTTGTATGCCAATCCGACTGGTGTCTTGCGGGCATACCGCAGGGGCCCACATGAGTGTATACGTGTTTAACCTTTGGATTGAGCTCGCCGGCTCACTCATGTGAGAAGCAGAGAGGGCTGGCTTCACCACAGAGGGAGAAATTGTGGAAGGAGGAGTTTTTTGACTCATTCACCACCGACCGGACGAGATCTGTGGAGAGCAATTGAAAACACATCTGAGCACCGTGTCACCTCTGTGCAAGAGCGGCAAAGGCTTGGTTGCTAACCCACGTAGATAAGATAGGCTCACACTCGCACTCACACACAAACATACTTAAATTTTAGATATTTAAAAGTGAAATATAAAGTGAACCCAAACACAGGATTGTAACCCATCCTCTCACTTGACTTTTGCTTTAAATTATCACAGGAAGGGAATAAAAGCAGTTGATACGTTCTCTCATAGGAAAAATTGAGTAATTGAAAAAGTACACTGATAATACAAGCCTTCAATTATATAAAATTAAAAGGTTAACAAATGCTTCAAGAAATAAAGAAGTTAACAATAACACTAAATATACGCACATAAGCTGAAATATGGATTACACTGTCGCTTAACTCACAAATGATAAATAAAAATATTTCAAAATAATGTAAATATTTTGAATCGCTCTTCATTGAAAAGTCTAATGAGTTAAGAACAAATATAATAGTTTCCATTCCGTACATATTGACAAAAGGTTCATATTTCAACTGAATTTAAGTTGAAATATATCCAATGAAACAGCAATAGCACATTTTGCCAAAATACCCAACCTTAAATACTTTAGTCACTATGTTCCATGGAATGCCTGAACTATGACACATGATGCAAATTACAAATCAAAATCTGCAATGAACTTGAAATATTTTCAATGTAAAGCTGCAAAAACTGGGCCGTTTATAAATTAACAACTATGATACTTACTTTCCGTTTTTAACTTGTTTTATATGATAAAACACGTTTATCACATCCCTAATTCTTCTAGGAGCTTCTTCTATTTTAGATGCTAAACATACGCATCCCATTGCCGTTGTTTCCATTGCGTGTCTTACAAATGATTTTGAATAGTAAAATCGTTGGAAAAGTACTTGGCCTGTAGCCATAGCCACCTTGAAATACAAGCAATACGCCATGTTATAAAAACCGTCAATTGCATGTTTAAGGTTGTCCAGGCTGACATCAGCCTCCACAGTCTTAAAGACACTACTTTATATATAAAATATCATTACCTGGGGCAACTTCAGCAATATCCCAGCAGTTTGTATTAACTCACAGCCTAATATCCTTAAATCGGTTTCTGTTCCTTGATCCAAACCGTCTAGTTGAGACGGTGTGGGTGATAACTTTTCTTCTGGCAATAAGCAATTCTTTAACGTTAAAACTACCTTACCATATGGTTTTGCCCCAGTTTTTACTGCATTTGTAACTTGAATATCAGGTTTGGGAGTACCCATTACTCTGGCACACTATTGTGTTCGCAGAGATTCTTAGATAAATAAAATGTCGGAACACGAAGCTTTCGACGTTCAGAGAACCACGCTGACGTCATAGATGCTTGGTGAATAATCGAAAGTGCGAATCCGCAAGGAACCTCAACGAAGTGGTTTGTGCGAATGAAATTTTTAATAAGAATTATTATGATTGCGCGGTTAAAATAATATTTGATTCTCCCTGTAGAGGAAGATGCCAGGAAAATTATACACTTCACAAATTAGGAAATTCCTCTGAATTTACAAATTGCGATAGCGAGTCCAATGTGATAGTGTTGTTGAAGGATACAACCATGGAAGAATAATTATTTCTTCCATGGATACAACTATTACTAGCTATCAGGAAATCCAGCCAGGCATAATGCCAAGCAGAGATATACAAGAAAGAAATTAGTAGAATACGAAGATTCTTAGTAGAGAGATATTGAAAACGAAAGAGTGTATGGAATTAAATTATCGAAATGCTTAAAGGGTTGCTACCGAGAAGGCCGTTGCATCATTCCTTTAATCCAAACCTTAGTCAACAATCAAGTCAAGAAATTAAGTTTAAAATTATCGTGCGATATAATTGATTCATTGGCAAATTTTCTTTTTCGGCGCGATATGTTATTCCCAAGAAATACTGATTGATTTCTTTTTCTGAAGCTAATTAGGTATTTTCAATCATATCACAGCTACTAATAGTTTAGTGTAACGGCGAAAAAAATTGAATAGTGCGTAAATACATAGCTTATAGTAGCTTGACTTCAGTATTATTGTTAACAGAGATCACGGAGATGATATTTTCCCTTTCAGTGCGATCTTTCAAAATGAGTATAAAATGTTTTTAAAATATCATAACTGTAGAAATATTTTAAGGTTTATTAAAGCATGTATAGTACTAATAAAGCTATCATAAAATTCAGTGAGATTTCTGATGCATTCGGGACCGTTCCTATTACTCCGCTACTAATATCGGCTAAGACCTCTAGAAGAAAATTTGGAAGTTGGGGAAAGATATCGTGGAAGAGGTGGTGAGTAGCGCCTCCTACCAGAAAGCTCAAGTGTGACGTTGCCAGCTCTACACCGGAACACACCTATACTACGTACCAAACTTAATGATCGCTAAGATGGCGTCCAAATATGAGGGCGTACCCTTCGTCAACTAATCAGAGGCATCCGGCGTTGCCAATCATGATTTCCTAATAATATGATAATTATTAACTTATGTGTTTGCTTTAATTTGTGTAATGTATTTGTTATATTATAATATTAGTAACAACAGAAGTAAGAAAATACTCGAAATGTTATTCTTCTGTAATCCAACTGCTAGCTTTAAGAATATTTTGCTCTTCTTCTTGATGTGGTCTATTAACTATTTGCAATTATATAGAGTTGATTGTTAATAATACAAATAAATAGATGAAATTAAATATTGCGTATTTATTCCTACTCCACACCCTCTTCCCTTTCATGATGCATACTGTACTACTTGGTTTTTTTAAATGAATAGTTCAATAAGACCTAAACTTTTAGAATGCTGCGTCTTTACAACCTATGGCTAAAATTTCTATATTTTCGGCAATACGAGATAGGATACGGAAAATATGGCAGTATTTTCATCTGGCTGAAAGGTTACGAGATGGTTCTACCGTTATATACTTAACAGCTGCTTGAAAGCAGAAGCAAATAACTGTGAGAACAGAACATATGTTGTGGTTATACATGTGGTCCCTTAGAAATCCCACACCATTCTTTTCCCTCGTCCTTCCCTCCTTGTGTTTATTATACTACCTGCTCCGACATTTGCCATTCGCATACCAAATAGTCTCATCTTCCTGCTAACTTTTTTCTACGTATTCTCAAAAATGTAAAATATAACATCCTTTTCTCTTATCTGTCATTTAAGCAGAGAATATTCGATATTGTTTAAATGACAATCATATAAAATAGGTACACTATAACGTGGAAAATATTTTATATCTACTTATGAAAGATAACGTAGGAAGTAATATATTCGTAGTTACTAAGATAATATTACCAAACGTAAATACTCGTAATTTCATTTTATGTAGCTTTAAATGTTAAAGTTTTCAACATTTTCATAATTCCCGTATCTGATCCCACTCCTACAAAGTCTGATCCATCCAGCGACTCTGTCCACTTGCGAAGCACTATAATTGGTCAACGTTTGTGGACTGATTCGGCAACAAGGTTCCCTTTCCACACATTTTAACCCCGCCTCCCAGCGATCATTAAGTTTGGTACAGACCATAGTAACTCACGTAACGTTTGGGCATTTAATCCCTCTACGACGGAGGAGGATTTAATAATTCCCGCGTGAGCGGACGAAGGAGTTTTTAAAAAAAAACACGAAAACGTGCGAAATTTGGAAAAACTTTAAAAATCATAACTTTTAATGTTTTCAATTTCTCTTGATGACATTTTTTATGTAGTTACATAAAACATGAAATTTTTAAATAGTAAGTATCATTTAAAATACCATGCGTCACGCATAAACATTGCTACATAGAAGCGAAAGAACAGTATTCGCTTAATTTTACGGTGCGCGTTCGCAGTTTATATAACTTTCAGCATAGCGTGAACTATGTAAGATATTGACATGAAATCTTATTCAAAGAAACATGTAAACATTACTAAACATTTCATTCGCTGAATGTACCTATCTAAACCAATTAGGTGAAAAGTTTGTCGCATGTCAACTTTTCCATGTCTTGACTGGAAATTTTTAACTAAATGTTGTATTTATGATTTTTTGAAGGTGTTTCATTAATAATATAGACGTTTTAGTTAGGCAGTCATCATTCTTAATCATTACAGAAGTCACATAGAAAAGATGGTTACATTTAGTTCATTAGAAGCGGAGATACGATGTTGCATATATCTTAAATGCTTTTAGGCGCAGAATACGGAAAACTTTTAAAAGTTACATATTAGCTCACAAGTCTTTACCCGATTGTAGCCAAAATTTTATCTATTCCAACAAGTAATGCCCAGCTATAATTTTCTTTCCATAATGGGAAATACATGGAGTGATAGGAGGAACAGAATTAGGGTAGACCTTGTTAAGGCACAAGTTTGCACTAAAGTGAATTTTGGCATGACCTGCCTGGAACTTTATAACTTCATTAGTAAGCCTGAATTACTCAGAAGAGCAGTAAGAAACGAAAAATACAATTGGAAATTAAAATAATAAGTTTAAGTGGGAATATTACTGGTGCAAAAATCGTTTTATTTTTTATAATAGCTCATTTTAATGTCTTTGGAAACTAAAAAATAAAAATATATATAAACTCTCAAAATACTTATTTTAAAGGTTTTTTTTCTCCTCAGTTTCTCAAGAATTTATTATATAGGAATTTCCTATTTCTTATATGTATCACCTCATAATCATGCTCAAGCTCGTTTAAAAATTCACGTCCAAAAAAATTAATTCTTGGTTTAGGTTTATAAATCCCCGGGTTTGGGTCCAAAATCTCAGGGTTAGAGCTCACGGGAAGGTGGTAACTCTATTCATAGATTGATTTTTACGTGTGACTAAGGCCTACATATTAGTCACCTACTAAGGGAGTAACTAACAATAATAGCTAATAAAAATTGGTATTCATAGTCCGAATCGAGCGATTTACTAGGGTTGAGGTCGCTAATTTAGAGCTTCACTAATGTAAGATGTACACAACCGGACATGGAACAATGCAATGCTTGGCAACATTGTGAAGCACTTACAGCGCATGCGCAGTAATCGGTACCTCGAGTTCCTGGAATTTATGAAGGTTATTCGGGTTTAATCCTCCCGTTACTCCTGTGCAAATGTGGTTGGGCTTTGTGTGGACGCTTGTTGTCAATTCTGAATTCTTATTTCATTTAGCTTATTTGAATTAGTGTAATTTTATAGAATTATTGGTTAGGTTTTCTCCTAGTGTTTCTTTGTCATCATTTCGATTTAGTTTACCTATGTTATTTTCAGTATTTAATATTTTCTTTAGTTAATTTTGTAGGATAATTGGTTAGGTTTATTCATATTAGTTTTTCTTTTACGTAAGTTCGATTTAAGTTAGGTTATTTTCAGTAATTAATATTTACATTTGTTAGATTTTTTAGTGTAATTGGTTAGGTTTATTCATTTTTCTTTTACATAATTTCGATTTAAGTTAGGGTATTTTCAGAATTTAATATCTTCTTTAGTTAATTTTGTAGAGTAATTGGTTAGGTTTATTCATTTTAGTTTTCCTTTTACGTAATTTAGATTTAAGGTAGGTTATTTTCAGTAATTAATATTTGTAGTTAAAGTAGCATGGAAGCAAAACGAGTTAGGTCGCTTAACTGGTCTCAGGAGGAGAAAGAGACATTATTGTCATTAGTAAAAGAAAGAATTCAGATAATTGGGAGCAAAAGTTGTGATGGCCACATAGTGCGCGAAAAGCAAAGGCAGTGGATGGAGGTGACAAAATTATTTGAGGCCATACATGGTGTAGAACGAGGATTGCAGAGAATAAAGGAGCAATGGAAGAGAATGAAGTTTACCCCAAAGAATTCCATCTCCAAGGTAAGTGTCGTTAAGGTTAAGTTTGTTAAATAGTTTACTACAATTGATGGCTATTAAGTTAATTCTGTATGCCATTTTTACAGCCACGGAAATACCAACGAGGGACTGGTGGAGGTCCTTCATCCCAAGTAGATACTCCACCAACAGAGATGGATTTCATCATTTTTGATGTAATACCTATTGTGGAACATAATTTATTATATAAATGAATTTCGCTGCAATAATAAGTGCTGCAGGGAAGAACTTGCCCTATATATGTTGTTAAGCTCATAATCCTAGTGTTATTTTCACATTATTAAGTTAGATGGTACAAATGAACTAATTTGATCAACTTATATGAAAAATCTTATGGATTTAACAGCAAGAGATTACAACAGAGGGGGAAGAGAATAATTCCCTGTCCACGAGTGTCGCGCCTTGCCCTTCACAATCATCCAGCAAAAGGTAAATATATATAGCTAACCCCAGACAATATTTCATGTTAAAGGTGCTTTATGAGCTGTAGATTTATCAAAATTATTGTTTTTTACAGTGCATCTGGTGAAAGCTCCAAAGAAGCAATGGACTGCATCGAAGAGGCTGTAAATGTGGGGTATGAAACTAGTTATTACCATAATCAAAAAGTTTTGTATATAAATTTTAATAGCCACTGGTTTAATGCTTAACTTACAAAATATGTTAATCACCTTAAAGGAGCATAAACTAAAGCCTTTGAAATTATTCATGTACATCTTAAGCCACATAATTTATTTATTTATACACGGGCAATGACTACTTATATGCAGCTTACATACAAATATAACAAATTTAAACAACTATAATTACTACAATGTAAAATGAGATGGAATAAAAATAAAATAATACATTAATTAATACATCAAAGTGATATGGTAAAATAATGATATATAACATAAAAATAACATGAATTACAACACTAATTATGTCAAAATTCTCATAAGTTAAAGTATTCTCTGTTACAAATCATAAGCAATAGATTTTATCTGACCCAAATTACAAGCGAATAAGTCAAGCCTACCAGCATGCTGATTCCATAATCTTTGGATCCTGTTTATTGGTGAATTGTAAATATAATTCTTATGAGTCAATCGTAAAAATTGCATTTAATCCTGTGCTGTGTTGTGGAACTCTAAAAGTTATTAAATTCCAAAGTTCAGGGCCATCGATAATATAGTTTACAATTTTATAGACTGTAACCAAATCTAACACTATTGTACGATTTCTTAGAGGATTCAGATTTAACATAGTAAGGATATTTGGATAGAACAATTCATCATAGGTATTACCAAGTTTTTAATTGATTATTCTTAGGAATTTATGTTGTACACTTTCAATAGTCATTATATGTTTATTGGAATGGGGAGACCAAACAGGAGATCCATATTCCTAAACTGGACGAACTATCATACAATATAAATATTTCAGAACAAAAATATTGGAAAACTTAGAGGTGTTTTTGATTAAGAATCCAAGCTGCCAAAGAGCTTTATTTTAACCATATTTATATGGGGAACAAATGATAAAGTGTAATCTATAAGTACATCCAAATCCATAATTGTTAGAAAATGTAATACCTGAACTTCTGCAAGTTAAAGTGGACAGGCTATATTACAGTAATTGATTGAACTTATGAATATTTTCTATTTTTCAGGCAGAAGCAAGGAAGAAAATCAAAATCAAAGCAGATGCCTCCATATGAGTCGATGTTGGCACTATTTTCAGAAAAGGTTGAGGTGCAGAAGAAATTATTGAAAAGGAGAGGGGAAATGGAAGAGGAGCTCCATAAGAAAGAACTGGAAATAAAAAAAATAAAAAAAAAGTACTGGACAGAAAAACTTAAAAATGAAATGAAAGAATAAAACAAATGTTATATATGAAGGTAATCATGAAGTTTAGTCACAAGGTAATCATGAAGTTTAGTCACTTTTATTATCCAAGGAGTTCTAAGCTAATAAAGTTTAGTGACTTTTATTGTGAAGGAGGTTTTAGCACTCAGGAACACCCAGATTCAATTTTTAAAACATTTATTAATTTTATGTTTAATATAAATT
Source organism: Uropetala carovei (assembly GCA_036926305.1). Lineage (NCBI taxonomy): Eukaryota > Metazoa > Arthropoda > Insecta > Odonata > Petaluridae > Uropetala > Uropetala carovei. The sequence continues at coordinate 1,542,456 of JAXCHB010000100.1, forward strand.
CAAGTGAATCGCAAAACAAAGTAAAAAGCTATTAAAAAGATCTGAATCACGAAATGTGTTTCGCCAAATAAATTACATTGGTTCCATTTGCGGCGCAACAGTCAAGAGGATATATTGACGAGCCTTTGGCTCGCTTTGTTTTAATGGGTAGTCGGCTCCCGGTGCTACCGTGCCCTTCGCCTCGGCTGGAACCATAGTAACCCTCCACATTGTCCGGAGATTGGGTTTGTAAATGTCGAGACAGGCCAATCAGTTTTTACAAGCCCAATATCTGGACAAGAAACTGATTGGCCTGTCTCGACATTTACTATCCCAATCTCTGGACAACGTGAAGGGTTACTATGGTTCCGGGTGAGGCGAAGGGCGCAGTAGTGCCCGGAGCCGACTACGCATTAAAACACAGCGAGCCGAAGGCTCGTCAATACATTCTTTCAATGTTGTTTGAAGTATACATATCCATTTACATAATAAAAGTGACAACTTTAGCTTGGAACCCCTTCATAATAAAAGTGACTAAACTTCATGATTACCTATATGAAGATTTTCTGAATTATGTAAAAACTGGTATTACTGCTTATTCAACTCAAATCGTTAAAACTAAGAAAAATTCTCATTTAGACTCTGTGGATGAACAATCTGTATAAGGATTTGCTCCGTAGAAAGAATGCCCTATTCACTAAAACAAAAAAGTATCCTGATAATGTATATGTAAAAGATGAATATAAAGCATGTGCCAGGCTACTTAATAGTTTAAAAATCATTTTCCAAATGAATTATTATGGCACTAAATTTAGGAATAATAATTAGAGGGTTACTTGGAATATCATTAATGAAGTATTACGAAAGGATCTCGGTAATAAAAAAGCTGAGATATCAGAGGTATCATTCAGGGCTTCAAGGGTGCTATAATAAAGATCAAGAAATAGCAAATGCACTAAATGATTTTTACACGTGTTGATCTAGATTTAGATGCTAACCTACAGCCCTTGAATAAAATGACTTTTACACATATTAACAATGGGTCTTTTTTCTTACATCCCACATGCAATGGTGAAATTTTCTCCCTTATAAGAAATCTCAAGAATAAGAGGAATTCTTGTGACAATATATTGGATAACATTACTATTAAGAAATGTGTATTCTCTTTAACACCTGCCATAGTTACTTTGATTAACAAATCTTTTACTCTTGGAAAAGTTCCCACTATGTTGAAATCTGCAAAATTAATTCCACTCTATAAGAATGGAAACAAGTCCAGTCCCAGCCATTACAGATCTACCTCTGTTCTTCCTTCTATTTCAAAATTATTGGAAAAAGTTGTCCAATCTAGAGAATTAACTTATCTTAACTCAATTTTTTTTTTACTGTTATCAGTATGGATTTAGACAGGATTCTGCAATGGTAAATGCAGCTTTTGACTTGCTTTTGAATCTGCAGGAAGCACTTAAAAACAAGATCTGTTGTATCATTGGTATTCTCCATCGGATTAAAAACAAGTTACCCGTTTCTATTTCCATGATTGTGTACTTCTGTATGATACATAGCCATTTACAATACATGAATATAATTTAGGGTTTTTGTAACAAACCTTTATTATTAGGATTAGAAGTCTTACAAAAAAGAGCTCTGAAAATTATTCATGGTCTTATCCCCTTACGCCCTCTAAAGAAGTGTATTCCATCTGCAATGTTCTTCCAGTTAACAGTATGGTGCAACTTAATGCCAATATATTTGTATACAAAATTACCAGCAAATTATTGCATGTAAATACTGTCTTAGAATTTAATTTTAATATCCATAATTTTAACAGTAGAAATAAAAATAATTTGTTTATCCAGCACACCAAATCTACTAGATATGGTTTAAAAAGTCAATTAATTAGAATATTTATTGAGTTACCATTATATTTCTAAGCTATATAAATTTTAAAAAGTTGTTAAAAACTATCTATTGTCCAAGACTGTGATGTAAGGCATATTGTTTGATTTTTCCTAGACTTTTTGTATCATCTCATTCCAATTCTTACATGTTTTACAGTGCTATAATAGCAAACTTTTGTTAAACTTCTATGCCCACATTCTATAACATGATATTGTATGGGTTCATCAGCTTTAATATGTTGCCTTTGTCTCAATATTTGTAATTTTACTATACTTTGTGTACTATTATGTGATTTTCGCCATGTCGTATATTATTCTTTCGTTGTAATATTTTTTTTCTCTGTGGAAACCCTCGGATTTTTCTCTGTAAATCATAATTTTACGTGATTCTTGCCATGTTGTGAACCTTTCTGTCAATTTTTATTGTATAGCTCCTTAGGACACATCCGTCGGAGCATTCTACAATTTGTAAATAAATAAAAAATAAAATAAATATTTTTACCAGTACACTTTATTTTCTAATTGAAATATGTCGCAATAATTTCTCTGAAAGACATTTCCCCTTCCTGTGGGTGTAACTTGCTCATCATCTTCCTCATTCTCTTCAAGTATTTCTACTTCACTGTCATCATCGCTGCTATGACTGTCAAAGAACATTAATTAATTTGCATTGCAAATACCAGGGAAGGTTTTAGTTATTTATAATTGTACATTAATTGGTAATCATTCAGTCTTAAGTTAATTAAATTTAAGTAATCCTAAGTTAAAATTATTGAGTAGCAGTATTACGGTATTGCTTGCAGCTTATGAAACGATTCCTATAAGTCTGCAATGGATTTATCAGATAAAAATGTTATGAAAAAATTAGTAAGATATAAAAGTTAAAAATAAAGAATTGTTTCATAGGAAATTTGGAAAATAAAGATAGTGATTCACATAATGTACATTGCCTTAAAAAAAAGGTAAAGGGAGGGTATAGAATGTTTCCATGGATAAAAGTATAGTATTTGTGATATAACACCTCAGCAGTTTATGAGACAGCAGCATGTTTGATAAAGATGCAGAAATATAAATATTGATAAGTTTAATATCTATGAATCAACCTATGTATTGTGGAACATACTTTATTTCATTATATTATTTCATCATTTTTGATGTAATACCTATTGTGGAACATAATTTATTATATAAATGAATTTCGCTGCAATAATAAGTGCTGCAGGGAAGAACTTGCCCTATATATGTTGTTAAGCTCATAATCCTAGTGTTATTTTCACATTATTAAGTTAGATGGTACAAATGAACTAATTTGATCAACTTATATGAAAAAATCTGTTTTATTGATTTAACAGCAAGAGAATACAAAAGATGGGAAAGGGGATAATTCCCTGTCCACGAGTGATGAAGTGCAAAATCAACTAAAATAGTTATTTTTAATTCGGTAAAAAGATAATTAATTTCAGATCTTTAAGGAACATAACTTTTAAAGTGGAAATGCAAGACTGGTTATGAAAGAAAAGTAAATTTTCAATTATTTTCACATACGTTCTAACATTGCATCAGTGCAGTAACTAGGGTATGGCGAAGGTGGCATTTGCCATAGGCGTCGCTTGTAAAAGGCGCCAAACGTTCCCAAAAAGATGCCAAACGTTCATTTTCCCATAAATATTATTTTCATACTCAAACATTAATATATATGTAATAAAAACGCTATTATTCTTTCTTAAAACAGGAAAAATTATATTCTACATAACCAAGATGTTTCTCAAAATTTTGCCATAGTCACCGTATCACCCAGGTACGTCTCTGCATTGCATATCTAAGCAAGTCTTCTAGGAATAATTAACAATCTTACATCATAAAATTGACTTTCTCTTGACCATAAGGCAGATCTTTTAACTCAAACTAAAAATATGAGGTATTAATCATTTCAAACATTTTTTATTCTGAGTAATAATTTAATTTATGAAACTTGACTAAATACACAAAACTAATGTTTAAGAATACATCATTATTGTTAAAAATAAATTATTCTAAATGAAAACAGTTAACGCCATTTTGAGTATACTAGTGATCATAAAATACCAGTATTGATCCATTAAACAATGGGTGGGGAACCTTTTCCACATGGCAAGCCGCATAAGTGGCGGTGAATCCTATTTGAAATTGCCAATGCTTTCGCAGGCCTGATTAATTAAAATTGAAGTTACCGAGAGATTATAAGGTATCATATTAGTGGAAATCAGTTCTAAATTAGAGTATTTAGGATCAATATTTCAGTATTAAATGCTTTATTATCATTATTTGGATTAAAAAATATGAGTTTATGTGTTAAATTTTACGGATCTCTTTTTCATCACTGCTTCGCGGGCCACACAAAACGCTCTCAAGGGCTGCACGCAGCCTGCGGGCTGGAGGTTCCCCACCCATGCATTAAAACAAACAACGGTACTTTCAGTAGCCCTTGTTACATGTATGACGGCAATCTGGTCCATGCTAATCTTTAAACATGTTGAAATAATTAAACAATTTTAATATCTAATTATAGGTAACCATTAATTTTCAAAATCCAAAATTTAAATAAAATATCATTTAATAGAATTACAATTCTAAGATTACAACAATAATAATTTTAATATAAATACTCTCACATAAATGGATTGTGCTTTCACTTACTTTTTCATATTACAATATATAGATTTATATATATAACTGGTAAAAATTAATTAGCAGCTGTGATATTGAAGTGGTTATCACACATGCATAAATTCTTAGAAGTTAACTGTTGATTGGTCATGGTACACTGTAACCTTACAGTTTGCCAATTAATTTGGCATGACAAGCTTGGCAAAGTATGTTAAGGGCAACTATAGAATAAATAAGTATTTTGCCAAAATGAGTAATATTTGTTAGTCCTCTTGCAATAGAAAATCACATTCGATATGATAGTATCTTTGCAGCAAAATATCACAAATGCAAAATATATCAAAACAGCTAAAAACATAATATTGAGTTAAAGTCATTTTGACTCAGAGATTTAAAAAATGTAAAATCTTTGGAATGATAATCAGTGAAATGAGATTGTTTTTAAAAAGTTAAAATTATTCTTAATACTTAATAAAATCCTGATCGGCAGTTACACCATTTTTCCTTTTAAGCATAAGCTACATAAATTTAACTGAAAATGGTTTCTCCTATGTCCATAAAATGTTTTAGCCAAAAATAATTTCCATAGATTTATTATTCAGGAAAATAGCAAATTATCCTTATTGGCTTGGCCAAATAAGAAATCTATATACTTTCATTCCATCCATACATGTCATATTAAACTAACGTAAGACAATATCAAGATTAATTATTCCATTCCATCAAACTTATTCATAACATTAATATCACTTTTCAAATACAATCTTCACCATTAAGTGTAGATTACATAAAATTTTTTTGAATGATTCAATGAATGAGGAAAGGCTTTTTTATGATGATATGGACAGATTCTTTTTACAGCATAACCATTATGTACACTCATGGAACATATGGTGATAATTTCATAATTCTGCCTTCTCAAGAAACATAAGTAATCGTAGAATGAATCACAGAGTAGTAGAAGTCACAAGGCTGACTCCATGCACCATCACAGTTGGAGGAAGCTCCTCCGTCATAATGCGAAGAGCTGAGAGATAACGTGCATATAAATTACTTGGAGAGGATTTTACTTCCTTGTTTCCTTGCAGAGGTCGAGGAGGAGGTGGTTGAGGAAGATAAACAAATGACAATGCTGTTCCATCTGATGCACGTCGTAACATTCCATTAACACTGAAAACATTAAATCACAGCAATCAATAACAAAAAAAGAAAACTGTCATTATTAACTCAAGTGATTAGAATAGCAAAGGATGGGTGTGAAATGAAATTTTACAATATTATGGTACCCCAAGGCCATGGTACATGTGGTCCATATTGTAAAACAAAAACAAAACAGAAAAATCAGTTCTGAAATCATACCATATTCAAGAGTGAAATTTTTTCTAGTTCAGCACAGAATGCAGGGAGGATAAAGGCCGGTTTACACGGTGCATTGTTATTGGCGCCAGTAGACGCCAGTTTTTTGGCGCCAGTAGACGCCAGTTTTTTGGCGCCAGTTCCAAGCGCCAAAAAAACTGGCGCCAGCAAGCGTTTACATGGAGACACATGCTGTCTAAAGGAGCTGCAAAATTTTAGTCCAAAACATGGCGTCAACAGAGGTTTAGGATGCGGTTCTCCATCTGGGTATTTTGGTAGTGGCTGAAGAGTTGCAAAAAATGCTTGCGTTGAAGTTGAAGAAGAAGAAACATCGGTACTGGGTGAGGAAGTGGACTGCAAGAAGGAACACTTTAGGTGCGGATGCAAGATTGATGGAGGAATTAGCTGCAGAAGATGATGATGGATTTTTAAATATGATGAGAATGAAGAAATAACGATTTTTTTTGCGTGCCAACTAAATTAAATTCATGATCAAGACATATAATACCAGCTCAATGTTGGTTCATAAATATCCCCCGGGGCAGATCCTGTTTTGACCTTGGATTTTTCCACCTTATGGAATTCAAGTGTGTATGCATTTCGAATGCTACGTATTTTTGCTTTAACTGTATAAAACGTGATGTCTGGAAAGTATTCCTTTAGCATACCCACCATTTTAGAATAGCTATCATCCTTTTTATCCCTGTCCTTATAATCTTCCCTCCCTACATCCCACAGAGAAGGGAACTGCTCATAAATTTCTAAAAAAAATTTTATTTGTTCACTGCTCCACTTCTTCATTCGCTTGTTCTTGGTCTGTTTGGAAGGTCCTGCACCAGCTTTTTGTATTTCCGACATGGGGACACAACACAAAACAAAACCAGTGACTGCACAACACAAAAATAGCAACACACACAACACAAAACCAACCAAAATCCAACCAAACGTCGGTCTACGGAAACAACACCCAGCAGGGGTACAAGGAAGGAGGGCTCTCGACGAGAACTGGCGCGCCAGTAGAGCCAAAATTTGAACCCCGGCCAACTTTCATTTGCTGGTGCCAGCACGTGCCAATAAACTGGCGCCAGGACACTCTGAGTGTTTACACACGCATTAACGCTGGCGCCAGTCGACTGGCACCAGTGATAACTGCAACGTGTAAACCCCGCTTAAGGAAGACACATGTTATATTTTAATATGCAGCATATACAGTGACATCATAACCAGGAAGCACTGTATCATCATTTAAATGGAGTTTTAAAATAAAGAAAACATAAATTTAAATAAAAATTTTGATGTCCATGATTGATCAACATAGTATTGAGTTCCATGCTCTAATGAATAGCGTTAAAGAGGGGCTTCAGTATGCTAATTAAAGAATATTTAATCTAGGGAAGAAATAATCAATGAATTTAAAAATTATAGAAATGCATTAAAAACTTATTTTTAAACTAGTGGTTATATACAGAAGAAAGACATTTTGAATATACTTCTTCTTGCTTGCTTCTTTCAAGAAAAATAAGCTTTGGAAGACTGTAGTGATTTGATTAATTAATACAAAACAATACAGGTTGCATAGCTACTCATGCTAGATTAAGCATTAAAATCACAAAAAATACACACTTTTACGTATTTTTAAAATTTTAAAGGGCAAGATACAATAAAAGACTGCTACAATAAAATAATTTAGAATTTTGTTCGTCTTTTAGTTTTTGTTTGAAGTTTCTAAGTTAATGAATAAAATTGGAAATAATAACTCCAAATCACCATGCTGTCGAAACGCGCGTCCTGGTTGATTCTGCGAGTCTTCTGTGCCCTGCCACGTAAGTACTGCCTTTACGGTGATTTGGAGTTATTATTTCCAATTTTATTCATCTTGTCTTCACTGTGTTTTGAGTTCTTTATTTTATTTTCTAAGTTAATATTTAGGTATTTTAATGAGCAAAAGAAAAAATGCCTGCATGGTCAAAATCGTTTTTTCCCGTGCTTTTACATGGCAATACGAAAAGATATCTGGATTCGAACCTAAGACACTTTATGTAAAACTAATAACATTTTCTAGTAGTTAATGTGGTCATCTAAGAACACACCAAATTTCATATCTCTAGCTGCTTCCAATGCTAAAATATTGAAAGATTCTAAGAGCATTATACAGAGAAAGACAGAATTGGAAAACTATATGAGAGATAAGCAGCCTTAAAATACTGTATTTTCTGGCTGAGAAGTCATGATTTAAAAAAGGTCACCAAAAATGGACCTGCATCTTATCAGCAGAGGTGAGCCTCTTGTAGTTATTTGGTGTTTTATGTGAATTTAAGAACTAGTTTTACAATTAATAACATTTGTTTTACTTAACTGTTTCAGTTTTGTACTGCTATTTTAATTCAGATAAATAATGCATAGAAAAGCTCCTTCTATACCGAAAACAGTGTCACAAGAATGTGTAAAGTGTGTATACTTAAGTTTTAAGTGAAACATCTTATCAGCATTTAAACCTTTGTTATATAAGATGCAGTGTGATTTCAGGTCACATTTTTGCTACAAAAAAGTGCATCTTATACAAGGAAAAATACAGTAATACACTTTGTTATTATAAATAATAACAGTATTGATTGATATTTATGTACAGTCACGGTAGAAAAAACTGGGACACCTTAATGTTCTCCTAATGGCGAGTTGGGGAAGTTTTTGAAGAGTACAAACTGAATGACAACATTGCAGGAGAGAAGAGGAGATTAGGAATGAGGAGGGGAAAGGGGGAGAGGAGGAGGGTGGGTCCTGCCGGTATTCGTCACTCTGTTAAGCAAATCAACCGACCTAAAACTTGTATGAGGCCGAGTCCCCTTGTGAAACGAGTTCGTATTCTAGCATCAAGGCCTGCACGCGAGCTTCGAATAGGTTTTGTTGTGATCCAAATGATGCGGTGAAATAAAAACAACTGTGCTAGTGTCCGTAAAATACCCTAAGTGTAATTGATATTTAATAATCATGCATTGACTCATGATCGCTATTATCACGAACGCATTATTAGCACATAACGTAATTTCATAACTTTTATTCTCTCTCTTTAAAAACGGTTATAACCACGCTAACATGTCTGTTATTGGGATGATCCACATGCATGGATATGGCTTCAAGGGACTACTTTAGCCTACATATTGATCCCTGATTGTGGCAACATAGAAAGATACTCGGCAGTGCATTAGCGCTTCTTTTACGACATGAAATAATAATTTTGCCTTATAATGCTATTCATAATAATTTAAATATCTGTATCCCAAATATGGAGAAAGTCGTGTGTTGGCCACATCAGATTTTTTATCCTTAGATCCATTTTAAAAAAAAGGTGCAACTTTTATGCAGTGTGCAGAGTAAATACAGACTATAAAAACACTCAACCAACCTGCCCAAATACTTCTCCATTTCATCAGCCCATGCTGAATTTTCCTCTTGAGTCCACCCCATCCATTCAGATTCTCCCATCATTTCACCAGGCTTTTTAGGCAATAAAGCTTCAACTACACCCCATTCCTCCACTGTTTCTATATCGGCTGCAATTCTCAGCATCTGAAGTAGCTTTCTCAAACGTTTCTCTCCTGCAACCATTGAGTGTCCATGTTCATCATCAACAGCTTGACTGGTGCTTGATTGAACTGGGATAGATTGCTCACAAAGCAGAACCCGAAGCTTCAAGCTCTTCCATCCAGGAACCTGGTCAAAAAGACATAATTTTACCAAACTCAATTTTCAAGCAACTTGACAGTTTTTAGGGATTATTATATTTATTTAACACTTAGAACAGGGAGTTTAAGTCTATGTAGCTCTTCCTTCCACCTAATTGTACACAATTTACAAATGAGTATTTATACAGAGAGATGTGAGACTTCAAAAATGTGATTTTTGCATTAACGCATTTATGCCCAGAAATCTTATTTTTGTGTTAGATCAATAATACTTATATATATATTTGTTGGAAAGTAAGGTAAATGATTTTCATTTGGAAAAGGTTAACATTTGGAGGAACTACAAGGTGGGTTGAAAATGACCCTTTGGGCATTGATAAAGCTATTTCAAATGAAATTATCATTTTTTGCTTAAAGATGTAAATGGTTGCAAATATACATATTTTTACACTAAAAGTAAATATAATAGTAATTTATAATAATAAAATACATAAAAATCTCATTTTCTAATTTTCGCGATATATTTGTCATGTAAAGGCACCTTGCAAGATAAACACTCATTGACAGTTTTACTTTTGCATTGCGCACATCTCCCCCTAGACTTCCCAGAAACTATTAAATGGGTTCCAATTGAAAACAGAGGATTGTGTGTGGACTGTTTTGGTTGGCTTTGGACCCAGAGCTTTTCATTGTATTCCATAAATAGATCAAAGAGCCCATGCATATTCCTGGCAAAAATGCAGCTGATCATAATTTAATCCAGGGACGGCAAATTATTTCTGAGTCATGTGCCAAGAAAGTAGTGTGAACCATCAGAATTTTTTTTCGCATGACACTAGTTTACTACTTCTCTAAGAAACGTCATATATTTTATACAGAAAATACAAGCTTATGCATGCTAAGTAAAATCGCACGTACGTCACGTATTTTCCATCCCTGATGTAATCCATATAGGTAACTGACCTGCCAAGCATTAGCGATAGCAACATCCAAAATCCACAATGGTGTATAACATTTCCTCCCCTAATTCCAATTCTAGAACTTGCAATGTTCTTGTCTATTAGGTCAACCTCTCCCATTTTTTTGTTGAACATTGCTATTGCATTGAGCTGTGGCAATTCTACTCTCTCCTTTTCCTTACGGCAATAACGACTAGCTTTTTTAATAGTCTCTACACCAAATTCATTTGACAGAAGCATTACTACACTGTTGTCATATCAGGTTATAGCAACAGCATTGTGTTTTCTCAATGGCTAAGTAATATCAATTTTATAATGGTAACTAAAGTTATTCTAAGTAATTTAAAAAGTTTGTTGCATTGTTGTTTCACTAGGCAAGCAGTGCTTGCGTTGCTTACATAGACCGACCACCCCTGGTACTAAGAAATATGATTCTAACTACCCAGTAAGAAACTTTGAGACCTAGCTTGACTGATCTTAGTAAGATTCAATTGTGATTTAGGTGCTTTTTAAAATCCTATTGAATTGTCACAATTCCCAGACTGGTCGAGCTTATGTCAACATGAATCTGTTTCGGAATAGCATAAACATAAAGTTGACAATTTTACATAATTTTTTAATAAAAATATTTTCAAATGACATACCGTAATTTTCCGATTATAATACGCAACCTATATAATATGCACCCTTGTTTTCACGAGTGAAATGTGAAAATTCTCTTACCACTATGTATAATACGAACCTATTCTTTTTTGTAAAAGATCAATGTAATTTCACTTGACTATGCGTAGTATCGGGACAGTTCTCGCCTTGCCGCGAAATGAGATACATGTGAGAGAGTTTACAAGAATATCACGTTATGTACTGACTCTCCCATTAAAGATCGCTAAGCTGTATAAAAACATTTTGTCTCAATGTAGCCTTTTGTATTAATCTGGTAGGTTGGAATGTGAGTTTGCACTTTGCTGCCAAACTAGATATGTTTGAGAGAGTTTATGAAAATATCACGTTATGTTCTGACTCCCGTTAAAGATCGATACAATGTATAAAAACCTGCCCCAATGTTGCCTTTTGTATTAACCTGGTCCGTTGGAATAACAGTTCAACCTTTCCTGCCCAGCGATATCGTTTACGTGAACATCAAGTCCAGTTCATACAAGCCGATCGAGGTGTGTAAAATGTTCTCGGCGACGCAATTTACGTAGACAATGAGCGAAAACACAAGATCACTGAGGAACTGTTTGAGAACAGTGAGGGGAGTGGTAATGAATTCCTAGGCTTTGGTAATTCTGACAGCTAAAGTAAATAAATAAATATTCTTATTTTTGTTTTGAAAAACAATATTTAAAGGAATGTTATCGATATGCACTGAAATGTATGATGTATTTGTAAAAACATGTTCGTTATCGAAATGCAATGAAATATATGATTTATTGGTAAAAACGTTCGAAAATATAAATTATTTCCATACTGAAAAAAGTTGTATGCATTTATAACCATGTATAATACGCACCCTAACTTTTTGTCAACTATTTCGAGAAAAAAATGCGTATTATAAACGGAAAATTACGGTATCAGTGCATTAAAAAATCTAATGGTTAATATTGCCAACATTAAAATACCATGTTTATTATACAGGCCAGCTGCAGCATAAAGAGGCTCGTGGTATCAAAATCTGCATTGTCTGGTTGAAAGAAATTAATAGGCCATACATCAATGCGTTTTAAAATTCTGGATCTGAAAATAAAAAGATAAATTCATTTAAAATGTCTAGAAAATAAATAGTAAAGAGCTACTGGTTTTTCGAAATGAATTTCCTTTATTTTAATACAAATTTATGTTTTGTGATACTTGAAAAGCAAAAATTTTACATGCAATAAACATTAAAATGACTTTTGACAAACATGAGAGAAAACAAATTATGCGCATGTTTACTTTCTCATATACGAAGTATATTGAGAAAGTATTGTATTTAACTCACAATATGATCTCTGCCAAAAACCAATTTCGTGTCCATGGCATAATTATTACTATTATTATCATATTAGCTAAAATTTATTGAAAATCATTAATATTCTTGAGGATTCTACTCACTTTGAAATAGCATTTTTGTCCAGCAAGTGAAAATGACGACAAACACATACATTCTTCCTCATCCAAAGGACATCCCAGATCATAAATACAAATTCCTCCTCATTTGGCCTCTGTCCATTTTCTGATAAACTTCCCCCCTCTTCTCCCCAGGTTTTGTTGGAAACTGTGTTGCATGCTTCAGGTAAAGGGTGTTCACGTAATGAAAAATGTTGCCTAACTCCTCTTTCGCTTTCTGTCCACCTACTGCTTCCCTCTTCCAAAACTCTAGCCTCACTGGCATTGAATATGTCGGTGTGGTAAGACGATTCACTGCAATCAAAATGGAGAGTAAACATAATTAGAAATAAATTTTCTTAAAATCCTAGTTAAGACTAAAAAATAGTGATGTACTGGGTACTCTGCAATTACCCAGTACCTGGCATACCAGGCCATATTTTCAGTACCCGGAAATTACCCGGACCTGGCACCGGGCGGTGAACCCCGGTGCCAGGTACTAGGTCCCTCATGAGCAAAAAAGGATAACAATAAAAACAAATTCAATGGAACTTAATATTTTACTTTTACTTTTTAGCCTGCAAGAAACATTCAGAGAAATGATATTCTTAATTATAATAAACTTTTAAAAAACCGATTACTGTAACAACAGTTAAACTGAACCATGAAATAACATTTTGCATAATATGCATAATTATACTTAACGACCGGTTAACAGTACCAGATTGTAAAATCTCATAAACTTTATAAAATTTTCTTAAGTAAAGAATGAAATAAAAGTGTAGTCAAAATTTTAATAATTAAATTTCAAGAATGGGAGATTATGATGAAGAAACAATAGTTTTTCCACATTTCGCAGGAGTTTATTTCTCCACTCTTTGTACATGATTCCCGCCTCGCTAAACATCCCTTCACTGGATATGCTGCTTGGAGGTGATGACAAGTAATGTCTGGCCAATTTTGACGTTCAGGAAAGATAGCTGCATTTTTTGCCCACCAAGTTCAAGGATTTTCTTTATGAGGGATGTTAGGACATTTAAGAAAATTTTCAAATTGCCTCTCTTCTTTAGAATAAGACGTATTATCCTCAGCACGAAATTCTTCTTGTTTCCTTTCATTTTCAAAACAAATTTCATTTAAGCAATCCCACACATCTCGAACCAAATTGGTTCAGTCTACCCAGCCGGGTAATTTTTCTTTGCTTCCCCGGGTACCCAGTACCCGGACCCGGTATTTTTTAGTACTTGGTACATCACTACTAAGAAATAGCTATTTTTAAACAATTCGTTGGTTTTTATGCTTTAATAAGCAACGTTAGTGGTAGTGTTTTCAGTTTATTATTTTTTACATTAAAATGTTTATATTTTGCCCTATTTATGTATACTGTATCTAAATGCAAACAGCATTCAAATCCAAGCAAAAACATACATATTCCACATGACTACACAGATTCAACTAGAATACACTGCCCTCCAATGTGGTGTGCTCTAATTCACTTAAATAGGTCTTCTATTCTGCATAATTGCCTACGTATATAAATATGAAATTTCATTAGATTCTGTTAAAAAGTTTAGCATATTCATCAAAATCTCCGTCAAATTTTTTCATGATCTCAATAATTTCTCTATATCAGGCTTTCCCAAACTTTTTGAAGCTATAGAATTGTTATATTGAAATATTTTTTCTCGCAGAACCCTCACTAAGAGAATTGCAATAAAATTAACTTTAAAATTACTATACAGTGAAATCTCGATTCTGCACTCTCCGATTTTGTTTTTTCCAATTTTGTGCAATTTTTGTCTGCCAAATGCTCATAAGAACAATGTAAAATTTTATCCGATTTTACGTTTCCTGGAATTTACATTTCCCCTGAATCTGCATCTTATTTTTCGAGTTCTGACAACGGAAATTCACCCGATTTTACGTTTTCAATTATTTATTTTGGAAAATGCGAAGAAGCACCGGCAGTGGTCCGCTCACATTCAACGTTAAAAATAGACTTTATTCAATAGTTTTAGTTGTAACTTAGACAAACTAATGTTTAAATAGGCATATGTTTACATAAGAAATGTTTGCAACCCCACGTGGCAATACATTTACCGGCCAATCGAATAAACGAACACACTTCTTGCTCACCATTACGCCTGCGTAGTTGCAGCCATTTGTTTTTGTAGGAAGTTTATATCAACATGTCACTAGACGTTGTATATATCTTAACATGGTAATTGTTTATAAACATGGCAATCCATTAATTAATTTTTGGCCTGAAATATGGATAATAAAGCAAAACAAAGTATTTACGATAAGTGATAAAATTAATATCTTAGCTCAATTTGATGCGCATGTTAGAACACATAAAACTTTTTGACTGGTTAAAAAAATAAAATGTTATGTAAGTTAGTTTATTCGCAATTTCATTGTTATTGTGTTCAAACATATATTTTACCAAAGTTATGATATAAAGCAACCCACATTTTACTTTATGTTACATAATCTTCATTTCCCCGATTTTACACTTCCCTCAATTTTACATTTATTTTAGGCGGTCCCTTCAATGGTGTAAAATCAAGGATTCACTGTAAAGCTTATTTACATAGTGTATGTGTTATACAGTATACAGTTTAGAAGTGAGGATCATGCTTCCTGCTGCAAATAAGAGAAGGAAGAGCATATCAGGTCTCCTCTTCTGTCTATCGCAGAACCCCATTTAGCTTCTGCAGAACCTTTGGGTTCCACGGAACACAGTTTGGGAAACCCTGCTCTATATATTTCAGATATGAGAAAGGTCTTATTGACAGTATAAAATAAAGATTGCTTCTCCCTAAATAGAAAGTATAATAAAAATGGAAGAAACAATATGCAATGAAAGCTACTACTGTAACTGAAAGCAAAATGAGGAAAGGATGGAAATTGATTGTATAATCTGGCCACCACTCTCTCCTCCGTCACAAAAGGCAATGACTTCAATTCTGATATAGGATGCTTATGCATAAAAAAATTTAGTTGACTAACCGATGGAAAAAATCCCTTGGTGGCTCATCATCTAGAAAACCGAAGACAATTGTATTTGGTTTCATTGCTCCAAGGCCAGAAATGCGTATGAGGTGATGCAGCCCTTCTCGAACGCTTCGCGCCACAGTTAGCTCAACAAAAGCCTTCACCTATAAAAGAAAATGATAACATAATTTAAAAGTGCTACATATCAGCAACATGAAAAGGGTTGTTCCAATGATTAAAACGAAAGTCTTCACGGCATACAAAATAAATTTTGATCAATATTTCATAATGAAAGTAAGTTGTACACTTCACAAACACATTTCTTGATATTTGGTTTAAAAATAAAGGCCTTATAGAGTTAAAATTCTATGATATTTCACCTGATTAGATGGAAAATACCAGACACTCAACTAATGCTCTTTACAAATGCTATGATAAGAGTCACTCATGCAAAAGCAGTTTTTTAGTGAAAATTTGCTGCAGGTATTACAAGACTAATTCAAAAACATTCAAGTCTTACCTTAAGATGGTCTATGAGTGCCAGCCAGTGTGGATGTTCCCTTAAGGTCGGGTCTCCTGAAGGATATTCAGATGAATATGGAGGCAACAATGGAGGAACCTTACTCCCGGAACCTTCCTCTCCAGGCACAAGTGGTGGTGATACCAAAACATGACCAAGAACATATAAACCACCCTTCTTCAGATCATTGACAAAAGAGATGAGTGGGCAACAGGAGCGTGGGTTGGAAACCATGAGAAGCATTTGTGGCCTCCAAAACTTGACATGATCCTTTCGTGTATCCAACATCAAAAGATATTTGCGTACCTTTATAACATATAAAAAGTAAAAAAATCTCTTGTCATCAACAAAAATATACACTTATCAGGTATGATTAACATAAACAATCACATAATTATGGTCAATAGTCTAATTAATAGGAAAAGATAAAAATATTAAATATATATGACTTTGTCAAATTCCAACAATGATATGTTTTGTGAACATATTTCTTACTTTTACTTTAATCAGAAAAAATGCATCAATTTTACAAATTTTTGGAATAGTTTAACCCCTCAAACATGATGTAATTCTACAAAATGTATTTTGTTGCTTTTAATTCTATAGTTAATTTCCCAGAAGTATTTTAAAGAAGAAAAATTAAAATTTTAATTAAAGAATATTAAAAACTAAGGATGAATTGTATTTTAATTATTCCCCAAAGGCACTATTTCTGCACACAAAATTTATTCTGCAACATTGGATAATTTGGTACCATTCAAAATGTGGTGGGACACAAAACTTGATTGTCCAGGCATTTTTTCAGTAATAAGTTTTCTCATTCATTCTCTTCTTTGAGCAAACACAACTTGATCCCAATTGTTTTTCTGCTAAGGAATTTTTTTCTTTTGGGCAGTGGCCACAACACACCTGAATCAATATCCCAATAGCTTTACCAAAAATGATTCCAAAATTCTCTAGCAAACTTTTAGTTGAAAACAAGATTTATCCTACTTATATGCACAAATTCAAATGCACACACAATTCCTGTTATCAATTTCACTGCATCAAATATATAGATACTCAGTTGAACTTGATATCTCATTTCCTTTAAGTGATATTCTCTTCTTTTGATCCATTTCCTCAATTAAAATATATCACACAGTCAATATCACATACTTAAGCAATCCTAGATGGAACAAAATGGCAGAAAAATGAATTTGTTATATTCACAGGGAAATTGTTGCCTTTAACTTTCCTTATATTACCAAGAACCTACTTTAAATATTTATAAACACGCTCAGGCTTCTTCATAACAAATATTCATCACAACCTTCCACACAAACCCAAATTATTATTTGAAAATTCTTTTTCCCAGTATACAACAATGGCAGAATGAAGTATATACACCTGGCCCTCCTATAACATGGGGGATACATTCTGGAAAAGCACCGTGTAACGTGAATCCACGTTATGTGAACCCTGTTTTACATAGTGAAATGGGGGTTACAATCTATACCCTTTCATGCATCCTCATCCAGAACAAAAATTCCAAAACCTATCTCTCTTATTCAGATTCATGTAATAAGTCTCATCTGCATTAAAAACTTGATGTGTCCTTCATCTTTCACAATAGCCTTAAACTCGTCTGGGAATTTATAAGCAGCAAAGTCATCAGCACTAACAGTTCACCCTTAAGTTTGATATTATGGGGAATTTGACGCTTTCTGAACTTGTCAAACCAACCTTTACTTCCTAAGAATTGCTCAGAAAGACCTGAGTCTTCTTTCAGTAAGTGATCGTATAGTTTCAGCACCTTTGCACGGATTATGTTAGAGCTAATCGCCATCTTATTTTAATTCTGGTCTTCCACCCAGACAGCCAATATCTTTTCCATCTTTTCCAACAATGGATTTCTCACTCTTGCCATTTTATTTGCAGCTATTGAGCACGACTAAGCCACAGAGCTTCTAATTTTTTCTGCATTCTTCTTTATTGTGCATATGCTTGACTCGTTCACGTTATATAAATGCCCAAGCAACCCAACTGTCTCTCCACTGTCAAGCTAGTGCAGTCCTGGATTTCTTCATGGGGGTAGCCATAAAATATATTAAATATTAAAAAGAAATGAAAATACAAATGCACGAATAATATTAAAAGGAAGAAAACTTAACAGGTAAGAAGAGCAAAAACCCTCCACCTCATCTCTTCCTCGATCTGCAATCGGGAATCCCACATCCCAAGTCTGACCAAACCACGTTGATGCAAACCATAACCCGCATTGTATGAATTTTTGGTAGTAAGAAACAAACGGTGCTGTAGCAAATCTGTGTAATAAGATCCCATGTTATAGGAGGGCCAAGTACACCTCAAACCCACCACTTGAACCCACTTTCCATTGCAAATCTTGCTTCATTGCAGAGCAATCAATAAACGTTACCACTGCTCCTTCCCTCTTGGATGCCATTACCAAATAAAATCGGGAAAAGCTCAAAAATACCTAAAAGTGTAGCCAATTTCATACAACAAAGGCAACTGCACAGAAAGTAAATGGCAAACTATGAATAAGCTAACAGCTTGAATAGGATCTAGTTGGATGTACCATGCCTTTACAGTAAAGGATGATATTCAGGAATTGATATACAGGTAGTCCCCGCTTAACATGAGAGATACATTCCTAAAAAGTGTCGTCTTAAGGGAATTCGTGCTAAGTGAATGCATAAATATGTACCATAAGAAACAATGTAAAAGGTTAGAAATAGGATTAGCGGGAGAGAGAGCATGTGAGAAAGCAGAGATTTAATGGATTACAGGCATTAACACTAGAACGTCCTAGGGGATCATTTTGATCCTTTCTTGATTTTAGATGGATGCCATTTGACAACGGGAAGCGACAGTGTTATTTCCTCCTGTGACTATTCATCATTTAGTAGCTACTTTGTGTGCATAAGAGTGGGACCGTCGCAGTCCACTACTTTATAGATAAATCATAAATTTATCTTAAACATCCATGGGGATCAGTTTGATCCCCCAGTACCTACGATCAAATTTCGAAGAAAACAAGGCTAGCAGTCATCCACTGAGAGTCTTCGATGACATCACTTTTATTGTCGCTCGACACACTGACTACAGCGCACCCTTCACGTGCCTGCTCCCCTCCCCTCACGCTCTGTTTTTGCGTAGTTCCTTCTAGTTGTTTCGTTTCGACGTGTCTACTGGAATTGACGAGGATGCAAATTTGTGTAGTAAATTACATTCTGATGCAGATTGTATGCAATGTATCCATCATTTTTAGTGAGACTGTACATCACATACGTAACTGCAACCTAGAAAGGTGACTTTACATACGAGAATTTGTCAATGAATGTGTCACTATAATTCTTACAGGCAATGCTTATTTTCGTTTCACTTACACTTTTGTTGTTCTATGTACCTTCACAAAAGATGTCTTCCATTCTTCAATGCGGATTCTTTCTTGAATTCTTGGACGATTTTACTTCGAATACGTTGGAAAGAGACCAAATAATAAATTATCTGACCGTATTAATGGTAAAATGTGTTTTTAATAGTGTTTTGACATGGACTATACACTGCATTAATGGTCTCCAAACGCAACTTAGTATATAAATGGCCTCTAAATATAGTGGCATTCATTTTATGATTTCATCCCTCTCCTTGTTACGCATAGGTTTGCTGATAACTCGCAAGGGATCAAATTGATCCCCATGGACGTCCAAGGGGGCAGGCTAAGGCCGGCCGTTCTAGTGTTAATGTGCATTTTACTTACGTTTTTATACATCAAATGTAATAACCAATAGTGTAAATACAATACAATACACATAAGGCATAAATAAAGTATAAACACAGTGACGTGCTAATTCCGCAGGTTCTTTAGAATCTAAACACTATAAATTATCTAATATTTTACGAATAAATATAACTTAATATATACATTCCATTAATGGCAATATTTTTTTATTTTTTCACATAATGGATCATGTTGCAACTCATGTTAAAACAGGTACTTCTTCGTGTATAGTGAACAGCTCCCGCAATTGGTGAATCGTGCTAAAGTGAATTTCGTGTTAAGCGGGGACTACCTGTATTGGGGCTCTGTTCAAAATTGGTTAAGAAAAAATACTTGTCTCATCAATTTAATTACTTTGAAAAGTTTCCTAATCATAAACGATCACTTACTGGTAAATGCAATGGTCACTAAATACATGACAGACACTCAAAAAGATATTAAATTTAAAATTCTACGAGAGGCATTCGGAAATGATTTGGACACACCTCATTTCAGCAATTTTATTATCTGTAGGCTGAATACTACACAACTGCGTGCTCAACATATTCCCCTCCTAGGTCTATACATCGCTGCCATCTCCTCGGGAGCTTCCAGATGGCTTCATGAAACCATTCTTTAGGGGTGTTGTGACACCACTCATGGACAGCTGCCTGTAGTGCTTCTTGAGATGGAAATCGCAGACCGCGTAGAGCGTCCTTCATGTTGTCGAACAGTGCATAGTCAGTTGGTGACAGGTTGGGTGAATAGGCAGGATGAGGCAACATAGTGAACCCTAGTGACGTTAATGCCTTACAGGTTTTCTGACTGGTGTGTGGGCGCGCATTGTCGTGCCAGTAGGAAGCCAGCCCATTAGCAATATTCCCTGTGAGCCCAGAAAACGGTGACCATTTGCTTTCCCGCAGAAGGAGCAGTTCAAAATTTTTTGGGTCTTGGGCTTCCAGGGTGTTTCCATTGCATTGACTGTCTCTTCTTTTCGGATGTGTGATAATGAAATCAAGATTCGTCACCTGTGACTAATCTTGCAAAGAAATCTTCAGTGCCTTGATCGTGCAGTGCCAGCAATTGACAACAAATGTCCACTCTTGTCTGTTTCTGTTGCTGTGTCAGGTCTCTGGGGACCCAATGTGCACACACCTTACTCATCTTCAAATCCTTGTGGATGATGTCGTGAAGAGTTGCTCAACCAAGGCCTGTTTCATGCTGCAACTCATCAAAGGTAATGCGTCTATCCACCATGATCAAATCGGATATGGTTTGCACTCTGACTGGTGTACGCGATGTCGCCGGACAACAGGGACTTACACCTTTCTGTGCAGTTTCCTTGCCAATTTTAAAGCTCCCTACCCAGTTGAACACAGTTCTGCATGCAGGTGCTTGCTCTCCACAAATTGCAGATAACTGACGATGAATATCTGACTGTGTAATGCCTTTCTTCCACAGGAGCCATGCAGTGCATCTCTGCTCATGATAATTGCCTTCCATTTGGCAAATGCTGTTCAAGCGTTTCGACCACTAGACTCAGTAATGGTGCAGCAGTTTTTCACAGGCATGCACGACTAGGGCCATCTGGTGATGGAATGATGTACTAAGACCATGCTATCTGATGAAAACTCGTGCGAACTTTGAGTTTGCTATTTGCCGATACAGCAGTTACTGTCCAAATCATTTCCGAATGACCCTCGTATAAATGGATATAAAATTTAAAAAATAAAATGGATATAAAGTTAGATAGTTTCCCTGAACCTTGAAAAATGGAATCACTGTATACAATAACACAACTAAAAGAAAGGAAACAAATATGAGAGACACTCAAAATAACAAATACTTCAATCAACATTTAAGAGGCTATTGTGTAGATTAGGATTACCTTTGTAACTGCATATTAGCACACAATAAATAAAATGTAATGCCCAGTTTAATTCATTCTCATTGATCATAAGTACTTCATATAAGATAGGGATGGCAAGTGATTTTTGTGCCACGTGCCAAGAAAATAATGTGAATCATCGGAATTTTTTCACATGCCACTAGTTTACTCATTCTCTAAGGAACTACATATTTTATACAGAAAATATAAGCAAACACATGCCAAGTAAGATCACACACATGCCACATTTTTGCCATCCCTGACATGAAAGCTCAAAATTCTCACATGGCATTGTTTAATATGGCTACTGAATTACTACATACCTGGTGAAAAATTAGAGCCTGGCTGATGGAGCCCCAATTAGTAGCACGCGATGGTGAAAACAAATGTAAAACAATGACTAATAAAAGACAGAGAATTATGGATGATGAGGCATATATGGAATTTATCACAAACATCATTATAAGTGTTCCAATTAGTCCAATCAAAGCCGTATGCCATGTGAAATATTTAAACGATGGCCTAAAAATAAAAAAACAACACAAATATAATCAAATATAAAATTTTTCAATACTGAATGGCCTGTAGAATGACGGCAGCAGCTAACCTGAAAT
The DNA here is from genome assembly GCA_036926305.1 of Uropetala carovei. Classification (NCBI taxonomy): domain Eukaryota; kingdom Metazoa; phylum Arthropoda; class Insecta; order Odonata; family Petaluridae; genus Uropetala; species Uropetala carovei. The sequence continues at coordinate 1,564,853 of JAXCHB010000100.1, forward strand.
TAGGTGCAGAGGCCAGCTCAAGACCAAGACAGGCGAGATTCGTGGCAAGATATGAAAGGAGGAAGAGAACTGAATTGATCTGAGCGATAAGATTGAGAGACCCAATGAGCAGAATCAACTGAACTAATAGCCATGATATAATCACAGCCACCACTGGGTTACCTCTTCTAGTACCACGTACAACCCAACCAAGTGCTCCACCTGCAAATGAAAAAGGGGTATTAAGATTCCTTAGAAGTAATAGGAAGGTTTGGTATTTCTACATTGGTAAATGGAAACAAACAAAAAAGTTAAAGTGACCAGTTATTTTTAATGCGAGGACAAAGGAAGGACAAATTTTATAAATCAAAAACCTATAAATGTATAGCAATTTGATATTTATTTTAATGAAATGATTGTAAATGTGTCCATGCACTACAACAAGTTTAATGCATTTGACCATGTTCATTTTTTAAAAATACTGTTATGTTTACAAGAAAAAATAAATGCCTTTAAAAAAGGTATTTTTACAATGCCACACATCCATATTTGTATGATGATATCATATCACACTAATTGTAATGAATGGACTTGGATTCAAACATCTTTAAAATTTTTAAGATTTGATGGTATTTCAGCTGAACATTTTTCATTTAATTCAATTTGTTGAGTAATTGACTGTTGAATAATTGTCTGTGTGAAATTCAAAATAAGTTCATCTAATGGAATGATGCTTCATCACGTAATTTTGTAACACTTTCCACTCTCACTGTAAAATTATGAAAGTGTAAGTGGAAGTACCTAATATATAAAGAAGAGTGTCTGTCCATTCTATATGCATTCTGACACTGTATAACCAGTATAACCAAATCTACTTTCATCCAGGAGAAACTCGAGAGTTATGTTTTCCTCCCATCCCAAAGTCCCAAGTTTGAATTTTAGGAGCTTTTATTAATAGCATGTGAATCAGTACAGCATAGTTTTCATTTCTATCTTAAAATTACTATTGATCATCAGGACTTGAACCAAAAAAAGAATAGATTTTTTCATTCATGACATCAATTTTTAATGGGGCATTAAATCAATTAACAAATTTATACAGAATGCAAAAAATTCAATGTTGACTGAGCTGAAAGTTTTTGATGTTCATTGTAGGTGTAATTTTTCTTTTGATTATGGGGTTTGCATGTTAAAAGTTCTTGAATTTTTATTTATGGATACATTTTTTATTGGTAGATTATGGATCATATAAGACCTAAGGGGATGAAAATATAGATTTTTAATTGTTCTCAATAAAAAAGATGTCTGTCAACAAAAGAAACTATGTCAATCAATGTAGAGAAATTGCATAACTGCACATTTGGTATTTTCTCAAACTTCTATCTCCAAAAGTAAAAGTGCAATGATGTGCACTTGCTGAATTTTATGTGGCAAATGTTGTACTTTCACCAAATATATTTTCTAATCAGCATTTCACAGGTCATTTAAGAATATGGGAGAGGAAAACATGCATTCATAATTGTTGTCCATGCAAATAATGTTAGCAATATAAGAACGTTCCCACAGCATTCTAATGGATGAATAAAAACACTAGCCTAAGAAATTTTCACTCTTAAGCTTGAGTAGAGACTTTCTTGCATCACTTCTCATTTTTTAAAATTCATGGCCAATTTGTAGGTTACAAAGAAGCATAGTTTAAATGTTAATTACCCCTATGGAAGTTCCAATAAAAGAAAAAAATTCATACCTCTAGAAATAAGGAATTTTACTGTTGATCAGCGGGCTTAACATTATTATTACATACCAAATACGTTATCTTTTGCAAGGGCTTCAAGAACTCTGCTTGCTCCAATTAGATTACTCAAAGATGCAGAAAATGTGGCGGTAAGAAGTCCTATTGCCACAGATGGAGGCCACAAACTTATTCCAGTCATAAATGCAAAGTTATTGGCCAGCAAAAAGTGAGAACAAGTAGCAGCACACAGAAGGGAGACAATTGTATAGGTCACTAAAGTGAAAGCCACAGCAGACAGAGTACCCTGAGGTATACTTCGTGATGGATCCCGAAGATCCCCTGCAACAGACATATCAAGTTGGTAAAACAGAATTCACACAGAAAATAAATTCTTATGCAATTTAATTAATAATTAATAAAAACAACTTTAAATTAAATCATATAATTCACTTAAAAGTTTACAACAAGAAAAGATAAATGCACTTTTTGCGTAACGCACCATTTAAAAAAAATATTCTGTCTCACCTGACATATTGGCTCCAGCCATGATTCCAGTTACACCACTGAAAAGGACACCAAACACAGAGGCAAAACTAAGTTGCATATTTGTTGAGTAGTCTATCCCATAACTAGGAAACAAGTTCTTTTTTAATGTAGTCGCACTCAGACCAGTGTAATTTCCAAAAACATGAAACGTTTCATTCTGGACTACATGGTTGGCATCAGGTATAGCAACCTTCAAATAAAATCAAAATTGAAACAATACTATGAGAAAACCTTATTTGAGTATTATCAACCAAAAAGTTAGATAAGAAATTATCCAAAACTAAAATTGACAAATATTAGCTAAATTCATAAATATTCCTTGGCTTTAGAAAAAATGCATCACTCATAATGAAACCATAAAAATACTTCTCTGCAAATTTTAAATTAATAAACAACTATGTTGAAGACACATGCAACACACTCACTTTACCAGAAATATGTGACTGAATTTCTCTTGGTTGAAAATACACAACTGCTAAAATGGCAGAAAAGCTTTTATGAAAATGACTGTAGAAGTGGCACATCATGTCAGAGAATTCTACAACTAAGTGACAACAACAAACCAGCAGTTTAAATAAGTGGTTGCTTTAGGTTAAATGCAGTTTTTATGAAGCCAAGATACTTGTTTATAATTAGCTCATTAGCAACACTTCATGGCAGTTTAAAGTATGCACATCAAAAGCAACAATAATGATATACACAAGCATGTCCATGATCAGATTTGAATAGGCAATACTAGTGCAGGATGGGACACACATAACTCATTTATCTATAGAGGCTTTAATGTATCTACTGCATATATCCACATATAAAATGCACCCACATATAACACACACGGAGGTTTTTCACACCATATTCTGCGATTTTTTTTTGTGCCCACGCATAGCACGCATATGTTTCTAGAATACGATTTCTGTCACATGCTTATCATTCAATGCCAAAATTATTCGTAATATTGTTAATATCATTGAGATAAGTAAATTAATAAAAATACACGTACTTCAGTTCGTACTAACAATAATTAAGACAGCACTTCACTCAAGTCGGTAATAAAAACCTGCCATTTAAGAAAAGAGCTGTTACATTGTTTAGCGGTTTCCCAGTGTGAAGGCGACAGTTTTAAATATCAGTCGAAACAGAATACATAGTTGCTGGAGAAGTGTCTTTATGTGGCCCATGCAGTGATGTGAGTTTAAGACTCCCATTTTAGACCATCTTGTTTTTCAGGAATATTTTCATTTTTGGACCATTTTATTATCCCACAAAGTTTTATCAAATTGTGTTATTTTATTGCTTTATACAATTAATTTTCACCCAAGTCAGCCAATATGGACACAACTGCTGAATTGAAATGAGATGAGACTGCGGCTAAGTCAGTCTCCTCTTCCATCTGATTCCTTGTCATTGACACAACTATAAACTCCAAAACAATAAATTATTTAGAAAATATTTAAAAAACATCCCATTGTTTAAAAGGATATGATTTTACTGAACAAAACATCAGTAAACTTTTAAAAAGGCCTGACTGTACTAAGTTATTACTACATATTAGGGTGATACTAACAGACAATATAAATCACACTTGCATGTTTCAAAGACAGTATCTTAATAACAAAATTTGGATGGTTCTGGCACTTACTTGAAGAGGTCCTTGAACAAGAAAGGAGATCAAAGTCATGAGAAGACAGACAGTTACAAGGGCCAAAGTTGCGACACTGGTTCTGGCAAACATACTAGCACCAACAAGACATACTGCCAGAGCTGCAGTATTGAGGGAAGAGCAATAAAGGAAGCGCCACCATCTACTATCAGGCAAGAATCCTGCCAAATACCCTACAAAGAATAATGAAACATTTTAATGAAATTTTAAGATCTATATAAACTTTGCTAATCATATATAATTGTATAAAATAGAAGCTGCCTTTGCAAACTAAATTTGAAAAATGACCAGAAAATTTCATCATCATCATAGGTAGTCTGTCCATTGACAGGTCCGTGATTATTCTAGGTTAAACTTGATTCTCCATATACTCCTATTTTCCGCAGTTTTCTTCATGTCTTGATAGCTCTCTTTCCCTTTCAAGTCGTCCACTAGCTGAAACCTTTTCCTACCTCTTTCTCTTTTTCCATCCAGTTTTCCTTCTAGCACTTCTTTAATCATGCACTCTCTCCTTAGGTAATGCCCAATCCAGTTCACCTTCCTCTTTCTGATAGTCTGTATAATCGTTCGCTTCTCTCCTATTCTTCGTAGTACTTCCTCATTTTTCACCCTATCTGTCCATTTTATCTTCAGCATTCTTCTCCATGTCCACATTTCAAAGCTTTCCAAGTATTTAATATCATTTTTCCTTAGCGTCCATGTTTCTGCTCCATACAAAGCTATACTCCATACATAGCATTTTATCAACCTCTTGCGGATTTCCTGCTTTATATTTCCCGTTAGCAGGAGTTTCTTTCTTCTGAATGCAGCTTTTGCTTGTTATTCTAGTCCTGATTTCATCTGTACATTTTGCTTCTCTCGTTATGATGCTTCCAAGGTATTTATAATCTGAAACTTGTTCTAATGGCTTTCCTTTATAAATACATAAATTTGCAGCATCATTTTACATGTATGATTTAATCTCATCTTTATTCTGTTATTAATATCAATAAAATAAATAGCAATAAATCAAAACAGAGCAGACAAAATTGTTAACATACCTGAAGGTCCAAAATTTTCAACAAGTCCCTCTGCACACCCAGTAATATATAAAGCACTGCTTACAATATTAGCCAAGAAAAACAGAGTACCAATGGAGCCTCCAAATTCAGGTCCCAAAGTTCTACTTATCATGACTGTGGGTTGAATTTTAAGTTAAGGGAAAACTGGTTCTTTAATTGGAAATTTATCTCTTAATTTCAATTATACATATTAATACAATTATTAATAAATACTTTATATAAAAATCAATCTTTTGATGGAGAAGGGTTGTCAGAACTATGGCATACTTCAAAAGCCTTGCGCCTATAAAAATTTATTTGTTATTACGATGTGAGGCTATAGTGTAACTCTATACTTTTTTCCCCTTAGTCATACATTTCTTACACTAGAATATTTTATTCAAAAAAGAACATTCAAGATTCAAAAAATTTTCATCTATGGTCCAGACCAGTGGTTCCCAACCTTTATGCACCCCTGACCCCCTAGTATGACAGTCGACCTTGTCGAGACCCCATTACATATTTCCATCTATCTGCCAATAGATATAAAATGTAACATTAATAGCAAAATACTATAAACATTATAACATTTGTTACACCGTAATCCTGAATAATTCGTACAGCTCATTTTGTAAGAATCTGATTATGCCAGTAAAATGCTAAATACCCTTAAGAAACTAGGAAAATATAATATTTTTACCGTCCCATATACATCCCTCCAATTTCATGATCTTCTTACGAACCTTTTGCCAGATTAGACTTTAAATCAGACATTAACTAGAAATTCTGCTATATCATATCAGTGAAAACCAAGTCTAAATTAGGTTTATAGTATTAAAATTTTAATCTCAGTGTTTTATTGAATTTGAACGCGTATGATATGAATGTGTTAAATTTTACAATCTCTTTTTAATCATAGTTTTGCAGTCCCCATTAAATTCTCTCAGGGCCATATGCGGCCTGTAGGCTGTAGATTGTTCATCACTGGCCAAAACCCTAAACAAGCCATAAAATTTTTCAACCAAAATTGTCTTTACTTTCTCCATACAAAGTAATGGGAAAGTATTGTGATCACGAAAAAAATCAACTTCGAGATTTCAACGGAAATAGACGTTTTGAGGCCCCTAGAACACGTTTAGACTATTTTCGGAATGATGTCTGTGTGTGTGTATGTTATTGTGGGTGCTCTAACTCAAAAAGTACATGCCATATCCTTACCAAACTTCAAATATAACACTTTAGCATGAGCACAAAGAACTGATTAGTTTTTGGACAATAACGGTTAACCGGAAGTTGAGCTTTATTCGAAACCCGATTCGGTTTTTGTGATATTTCTCCGTTAAAACATCATTATTGTAGATACAATTCTATACAAATGTTATAGAGAATGTAATTTCCTTCAACTTTCATTTGAAACAATTTTCCAAAGCAGTTATTGTTTAGGAATTATTTATAAATAATCGGTTTTCTCGGTTTCCGTCAAATATCTCCTTAAAAACGTCGTTATTGGTAATCTTCGTGAGGACCAAAGTTGTAGAGAATAATATTTATTCCAGGTTTTGTTTGAAACAAATTTTCGTAGCACCATCGATTTCGGAGATATTCAACTTTTTTCATAATATCCAGTTTATAGCGCCAAAACCAGGTAGCGGTGAATTTTGGAAACATAAAATATAATTTACGGCAATACGGACGATATATCTATACCCCAAATATGGAGAAAGTCATGTGTTGGCCACATCAGATTTTTTACACAATGCAATGGATTTCCTGACCTGGATATTTACCAGATAACATATGTAAACAAAATAATGTCTTGAGCTGGATACTATACAATGCGAGCCTATCTTTCAATGACACATCCTAATCTTATCTAACAATAAGTAGAAAGAATGGAATAATGCAACTACTCAAATATGACAAATTTCACAATGACATGGATATCAGCACAAATTATATTTGACGGAGAACACCTTCAGTATTAAAAATACTTTTCCTCCTTTTAACAAAACTGAATGATGATTTTCTATACTACAAATTTTTTTTGATATAGCTGTAAAAAAATTTTGCACAACATATGCATAGCAAATAAAAACCTAACTCATTCTACCAAAAATGTAAGCTGTCAATTATATAAGTCAGAGCTCTCCAAACTATAGTCTGCAACCCCATTTAATGTTTTCCTCAAACCTGTAATAAATCTTTGCCATTTTTTACTATATATGTATAACAATCAAGCAGTGTTGGAAAACATTATGCGCAATGTAACAAAATGATTTTAGAATAACGTAACAAAAAACGTATAAGAAATTTTCAAAATAACTGCAACTTTATTTTGTTATGTTTACGCTTTTACTTTATAACATTTCATCACTTGTTTCCCATTCCATTTCTTTTCTCTTCTTCCTCAGCGGCCTTATTAGCCCTCACGTGCAGTCATACCATCATAAAATGCACAGAGGACAGGACTATTTCTAGTCCCAAATAGTTGTGCTCCATTTATGTCTGATTTCAATTCACATTTGGTGAAGAAAATATAAGTTAGAATGGATGTCGAAATATTTCCCAGAAAAATTGTAATTTACCGAATTCACTAAACCACCTTTGAATACGAAAATAACATACATCTGCATATTGTGTGCCTATATTTTCAAGTTTTTCTTGTTGATACTCTGGCCCGCAAGCGTAATTTTATTGAATTCCGACAAAGTAAAAGCGTAGTTTTAATGTTGTATAATGTATTGTTAATAATACACAACATGTCAATGGACAAAACTGACTCTGAAACAAGCACCAAGATGGTTTCTTCTCAAGTACAGTAGAACTTGATTATAACCACCAAGGATATTGCCGATACGGGATAGAACTAGCATTGTAAAATGAAAGACTTGGAAGAAATATTTACAAAGAGAATCATATTTAAAAATACATTTATATGTAATTGGATTTAGAAACTTATAATTTTGTTTGCAGGCTCTTGAATTTGAAAATGGAAAATGAAATGTATTCATACCAACTAACAACAAAAAGTTGCATGATTAAAAGGATACAATAGGCTCCACCCCCTTCCACAGCACCATTTGTAGAAACAGCACATACTGAAGCCACAGTAAATAATAAAATCCCATATGCAATAGCAAATTGCAAAAGGGTAACTAATAGTCCAGCATGTCCAACAATAAATCCTGAAAAATAAATAAATATCCATAAAGCTTTTAATAGAAATCTTTTCCACAATGTCTTGCTAACAGTATGCCAATTAATGGACAGATATTACCACTGCCAAATACAAAATTTATTACTTATAAAAAACAAAGAGCTGGAAAAGAAAGATGTACCAGTTATTGGCACAGAACTTACATAAAAATAAGCTAATATAATGATTAGTGATGTACCAGGTACTAAAAAATACCGGGTACCCGGGGAAGCAAAGAAAAATTACCCGGCTGGGTAGACTGAACTAATTTGGTTCAAGATATGTGGGGTTGCTTAAATGAAATTTTGTTTGAAAATAAAAGCAAACAAGAAGAGTTTTGTGCTCAGGATAATACGTCTTATTCTAAAGAAGAGGGGCAATTTGAAAATTTTCTTAAATGTCCTAACATCCCTCATAAAGAAAATTCTTGAACTTGGTAGGCAAAAAATGCAGCTATCTTTCCTGGACTGTCAAAATTGGCCAGATGTTACTTGTCATCGCCTCCCAGCAACATACCCAGTGAAAGGATGTTAAGCGAGGCAGGAATCATGTACAAAGAGCGGAGAAATAAACTCCTGCGGAAAAACTATTGTTTCTTCATAATAATCTCCCATTCTTGAAATTTAATTATTAAAAATCTGACCACTTTTATTTCATTCTTTACTTAAGAAGATTTTATGAAGTTTATAAGATTTTACAATCTGGTACTGTTAACCGGTCGTTAAGTATAATTATGCATATTATGCAAAATGTTATTTCATGGTTCAGTTTAACTTTTGTTACAGTAATCGGTTTTATAAAAGTTTATTATAATTAAAATATCGTTTCTCTGAATGTTTCTTGCAGGCTAAGAAGTGAAAGTAAAATATTAAATTCCATTTAATTTGTTTTTATTGTTATCCTTTTTTGCTCATTAGGGACCCAGTACCTGGCACCAAGTCCCAGTGCCGGGTCCGGGTAATTTTCGGGTATTGAAAATACGGCCGGGTATGCCGAGTACCAGGTAATTGCCGAGTATCCGGTACATCACTAATAATGATGGTATATTTTTAATGATTTTTTCAAAAAATCCACTTATGCATTCTGTCGGATGCACTAGCTCCTCCTATATGAAGCAGATAGACTTGGTTTTTCATCAATCAATTTAGTATTCTGTCTCACTGTGCACAACTTCTTGTAGAGGTCAATCTTTCTAACTCCTAAATGAAAGCAGATAGACCTAATTTTTTGCCAATCGATTTATTTTGCACATCCTTTTGGTTTGTCCATCTGTTTAAATATTTTTTGAAAAATCCACCACTTACTCAGCTCATTCCTTACTTATTTATAAAATACATCAAAGTTTAGCAACACACACACATATATGTATATATATATATATATGTATGTATATATATATATATATGTATGTATATATATATATATATATATATATATATATATATATATATATATAATTCAAACAAAAGTAAACTGTAAATTCAATTTTAATTTTGACCTCCTCTGATTCACTTTATTGAAAATCGTATGAGCCTGTTTTTAGAAAATCGAATTTTTGTTTAAGTTTCTCAAGAATAAACAAGCTTTACATTGATTTTTTGAGAAATATGTACTATTATTGTAGACATAAACTCAAGAAACTGTACAAAATTTGATAAAAATTGTTAAGAGCCATTTTTGAGAAAATCAAATTGATGTTAAAAATGCATAGAATAAACTTCCCTTAATTATTTCTTCATAGCCTCTTCTCTGTATGATAAAAAATCTAAGTACGAGATTTCATTCATGTTCGCTCTACCGTTTAGGCTCTATATCCAATAACAGACATATTAGTGGGAGTAAACATTAAATGCTTAAATACACTAAAAAGTTTTTTCCTAAATATTTCCTTCTACAATAGGGATGCCTCTTAGATACCCGTGCATCTTATATGCAGTAAAATATGGTAATTTTTCTCTAAGGAAAGTTAAAGAGATTTAAAAATACATATTTGTCTATAGTTAATTTTTCTGAGGGATGTGATTACTGGTACTATAGTCGGTTCACCAGCTAAAGTCTCTTGGCCTACTTAGAGCAAGTAGCCAATCACGAACGTTTCCCCTTCCATTGCCCCTCTCAACTTTCATGCAGGACAGCAGATACCGGTGCGCATTGCCAGCTCTTGCGGATTTTCGCCTTCAGCTGATATACTACGCAATTTCTAGTGGCAACGCATCCCAATGTGATCTCTTCGAGAGCAGGAGTGACACTGGGTTCCTCCCCACTACCTTCCCAAACAAACCATCTCCTATTGGCTGCTGCTAACTGGCATATGCCCCGTCTTCAAGGCCAAGAGACTTTAGCTGGTGAAACGACTATAGGGCAACTGTGCCCCAGCCATTGCGTCCCGGACATTTGCATCCCTGGAAAATTGTGTCCACTGACAATTGCATCCCGGACAATTGCATCCCTGGACAACAAACTTTTTACTATTGTTAAGAAAAAATAATTAAGAAAATTAAAATGTTTTATTGAACCACATGATAAAACAATGATTATACAATACAATAACTATACAATATTAAAATTTGATGGGAATGTTTTACATGCATTTAATATGCGCAGACTTGAAAAGGAATTATAGAACACGTAAAACAATATCAATTGTGGATATAAAATGATATTTTAAAAATTTTGGAAGGGAAAAAACACTCACCAATGATGTATCCTGTATAAGTGTAAGAAGCAACTGAGGCAAAGTCCCTATATATTACAAAGTATGAGGAAAAAAAGGGGGAGGGGAAGAGGAAAGGGAGGGGGAAGGAATAGAGGTAATAGGTGATTGGGGGGAAAGGATGAGGACCTAATGTACATTAGAGAGCTGCGGGGAGTGAGAAGTAAAAAGGTGTCTAGTTGTTCAAGTACGTCTAAATTGAACCCTTTTTGTTGGGTATGTAGGAGGTGGGGGGACGGAATTGGAAGAATGTTTATGGTTAAGTAAGTGTGTAGCAAAGTGTGAAGAATTTAAAGCGTTCCTAAAATGGTAATTTTTCCTTATTCAGCAATTTAACCAGGGAGGCAACTGTCAATGGATGCAATTGTCTGGGATGCAACTGTCCTGGCATGGTGATTACCTGTACTCTTTTTCTGTTGAGGAAATGCTGAAAAAATTCTCTTATTTATTCCAACAGACCTGATAACCCAATCAAGGTACTATATGAGATTTCTGTAGTCAGTAAGGATTAGTGCATGTTAAGGAAACATTTATTGACTGATACATTTTTCTTTTGTGAGGTCCATATCTCAAAGATAACATTATTTCAACCCTACTTGCATGGATTCCTAATTAGTTAATCTTAGGGATTTCCACCAACTAAAACGAATTATATATATACTAAAAGATAACATTTCTGATCTTCTTCATTAGCTCTTCAAAACGAATGAGATATGAAGTGTTATTTTGAGTTTCATAAAAATAATCTCAATATAATAAATCACCATGAGGCATCTATAACTAAAAATAATTCAGGCATTTATGGGTTAAAAGTGAAAATAATTCTTTATGTCAGCTAAAAAATAATGAATAATATGCTGATGAAAGACTAAAATAATACCACATCAAATGTGAAAATATTTCATGAAAAGGGCATTGAATATTTAAAGTAACTCAAAATAAATATCACTTAAACCACTTCAAAATTTAAACACCAAAACTTACCAACTCGCAGGAACAGAAGGGCACTGAACATAGACAGAGCAACAGGGCTAAAAACACCGGCAAAGGTTCCCAAAGTACGGGACGATGATTCGCCACCACTGCTTCTACTCCCAGCATGGTTTGAACAGCAGAAACAATCCCAATTACCGAGACGACCAAATAGTCTTCTTTGTGCGATCAGTGGAGCTTTCTCGTTGCTGTTCCCCACAGTCACACCAGGAATAGAGTTTACAGAGCCAGAATTCGTGGAACCTAATTCCGGGGCAAGCATTTCGGGCGATTCGCGGCACCAGAGTCCTTTGCTAAACAAAGATCAAACGTTTTGAAAATGTTAATCACATCCGATATTAATTTGCTAGATTAAATAAATACCTAATAGCACTTTGACTGAAAATTAGTTTTAAAGGCTATTGGTCATCTTTCATAAAAAAGAGCAACGGGGGTCTCACGAAATAATATGTGAATTACACCTTTTCAGTCATAATTGCAGCTGAGGGTATAATCTATATTTATAGGTAATCTTATTCAATAAATGCAACTAAAATGAAATTATCGTTCAAAGATTCAAAAACAAGAGGTTCGCAAAAGCTCACAAAGGTAAAATCGTTACCAATGTCTAAAATCCCAGCAACTTCATATTCTATGTTCGTAAGAAAGTAAAATTTTACTAACTTAAAGTTGCATAGCTACCTTTTCCACTTACCCAACGAAAACACGTATGCGGAACAAAATACAGAATAATATAACTTTAGGACACCTCCCACTTGTTATGCGTCTATGGATATCATCACATCGACTATGGCATGTGTGGAGGTCAACTCAGAATTTCAAGCGCAGTAGAAACTGGTCGAAAATTCATAACCAACCAATAAAAAGAAACGATAATAGTAGTATGTGGTGGTATGACTAATCCATTTAAAGTCTTTAATAAATATTATCAATATAGCCCATTATTTTTAAAAGAGCGATGACACACCAAATGTCAAAAACTAAGAGCAGTTAGGAATACAAGGAATAATGTGAACAAATTGCAGTATAATATTAAATTATTAACTCAATAATGAAAAAATACGTTAATAAATAAAATTATTGATAATAATAAGATATTCAAGTTCTCGGAGAAAGGATTTAGTAAGTTCATCTATATAATAATATATGCTTACACGGAAAACAGCTGTTTTCTTCCCTTGAAGGGAGTAGTTATGAAAAACGCTACAGAATAACAATTACGAGCCAGCGCATCAGGTTCGTTAGTTCGGCACTTGTAAGTGCCATATTATGGTCAACTAAAAGAAGATAAGAATCTGTTTTCGCTCTGTTTCACGGGAAGCGGACAGCTAACGGCTTCCAAAGATAAAAATATAATTTAACTGTACTTATAACAATACAAACAGGTTGGAAATATTGGCATTTTTTAAATAATTAGAGACTTACATATGATGGTGTCAGAGAGAAAGATTTTGTCATTTATTTTAAAATTTCATCTGTATTTACCAATATTTACACGTAAATATATGCTTCATTATAAAATAATTCAAGAATTTGACCTTTCTGATTTTTTATGACTGTTAGACAACGCTTATAAAGCAGCGTAACTCATCTTAAAAGTCACCCTTTGTGGGTAATTTTTTTTGTAAAATTTGGACAAAAAAACGTTTGCCTTGTATAAGTAAAAATGACTATGACTCATATCACACCGTCTTGACTTCGGAATGCTCTTTAGGTGGAGCAATGTTGCCGCTTTTCTCCTTAACAGCTGCTCAGGTTTACGTCACACTTCACGTTTGTTTTCCGAAAATATTTTTATTTATTGTTAGTTGATTCGCCATTCATATTTACCGCATAAAATTTTGCAAGATTTCTGATTAAAATAATGGTTATTGCGGGTTGTCAATTTCTCTCTCATAAATAATTTCACTCTAATTAATTTTTTGTTTTCCGAAAATATTTTTATTTCTTATTGTTAGTTGATATTTACCTTATAAAATTTTGCAAGATTTATGATTAAAATAATGGTTATTTCGGGTTGTCAATTTCTCTCTCATAAATAATTTCACTCTAATTAATTTTTTGTTTTCCGAAAATATTTTTATTTCTTATTGTTAGTTGATTCATCATTCATATTTACCTTATAAAATTTTGCAAGATTTATGATTAAAATAATGCAGTTATTGCGGGTGCCAATTTCTCTCCCATAGATAATTACATTCCGTAATTAATTTCGTTTCTTTAGGATGTCAATAGTTTTGGTAAACCCTGAAACTTCATGAAAGAACTAATGATTAGGTTTAGGATATGTGCGCTCTAGTAAATTAGAGCTCTTCAGCGTTGCACTGCGCTTTGTGATTAGTTTTGGTAGAGGTGGAAACACATAATTGGCAACAAAGATCTCACCCAGCTTTAATTTCATCGATTAAAGGAATCTTATGTTCCCTAAAGGAATTAAGTTCTCTTCCGCTATGAGTAAGATAAAATTTGTTTTTTAAAACACTACTCGAAAAGTTTATGGTCAACTTTTAAAAATTCGTTTCCTAAAATTATAATTTTCTTGGAAGCTTATAGATTCAATCTTGTATTTAGTTTACATTCTACAGAGGCCATTTTCTATTTTATGCAGAATCATTTATTTCAAGGCTAAATCGCGTGTGTTGTTTGGTTCGTTACATCTTATCCGGCAAACGAAAGAAGTCGCGCAAATTGTGTAACGTAAATTAACTCAAAATTATCTTTATAATATTACAATTAAAATTTACGAGGCAACTATCCAGTTCCTACCATAAATTGCTAATAATGTCAAGCTGTATGCCGATTTTTTATCTTTTGTTACATTTTTCAAAACCTGCCGGTTTGCAGGACCAGTAAGACGTCATACAAGAAATATTTTCGCGAAACCACCGCAAGGAAAGTTAAGTTCGATGTTAGCATTATAAGGATTATAAGAGTTTCGCACTCCCCGTAACCCTCAGGAGGCGGCACTGACCTAAACTTCAGGGCGGTATTGAGCGATCCTTAGATTTTTTCGTCCATCTGTTGAGTACAAGTCATATAGCGGATGAAGGACTAACACACTCGTGCCGTCAGTGGAATTTTATTGCATGACTCATTGTCAGTCAGTGTCAGCTGTTGTTATCTCTCACTGAAAAGTTACCACATTTTTCATTCTGTATTTTATAACGGATTAAATACCAACTAGTTCGGTAAGCCGAAAAACTCAATTCGATTTCTCGAAGAAACGAAGATAACTTGAAAATGCAAGAGGTAATGAATTTTACCCTCTGTACGCTCCAGAACTCTGAAAAATTCCATCACCAATATTTATGTATCTAGGGTATAGCCTGTCAAAAATTGACGGGAGTAAAGAAAATTAAAAATGATGTAATACCGAAATTTCCAAAGTGAGAAGAATTATATCTTAAAGTTAAAATAGTTGCGTCCATTCATCCACGAAAGAGAATGAAATTTTATATTCAATATAATAATTTACTAATATTGTTTACTTTGGTTGCTATGAAAATAATTTCCCTCTTCTTCCTTCTCTCTCTCGTATTAAAAGCACTCAAACCAGCGCAAACCAGTGGCGCACTTACGGGGAGTGTCGGGACCCTCCCTTGGAAAATTGTGATTTTTCTAAACTGTGGAAACTTACATCGTTATTTTATATTTGGGTTCATGGGCACCGTCAGAAAGGAATAGGAGACGGTTTGCCCCCTTTGTTTTTGACACAAATATAATTAATAATGCAATATACGCGACACTGATATAACTTGCACACAACTTTTTTGCTTGTCAAATATTTCGGACCCCCTCCCCCCCTTGGGAGAAACTTGTGGGCTCTACTGATTCAAAGCACACTTACACCCATAATGATTGAAATAACAATAGGATTTCTTGGTCTACAAATGTAACTGGTAGACAAGACAGCATCCCTTTAAAATGGCAATATTTCCACAAAGTGTAAATTTTCGTTCCTATTTATAAAAATAAGGGGAATATTTATGATTATAATAGTTACTGTCCAACTGCAATACAATCAATTTGCCCAAATTTTTGAAAAAGTATTTTATAAAAGATTTATAAATTATCTTGAGACTTTTTCAGTCCTATCTCCATCTCAGAATGGCTTAAGGAAAAGTAAAAAAACTTGAATCCCTCAGACTATTTGTAGACTTTAGTAAAGCATTTGACAATGTTAATCATCAGTTACTCTTAAATAAACTTGACAGAATAGGAGTACGAGGTACCCATAAAAAGTGGATTTCATCTTACATGGGAGGATGCAATCAGTCATTTATTAATCAAGGCAAAAAATATCACTCAAATGCTAAGGTAGCTAATGTTGTTGTTCTCCAAGGATCAATTCTGGAGCCTGTATTATTCCTAGTTTATATTAATGACCTCCCTAGTGCCATTAACCTTTCTGACATCAATTTAATACTATATGCCGGCACAAATGTGCTTTTTCTGCATCAGACCAGTTATCGTTACTTGAAAATACCAAGTCAGTGATTCAAAGGTTGAATTCCTGGTATGAGAATAACTTTCTGGAACTGAATGCTATTAAATCTCAGGTAATATCTTTTTCCTATAAGAGTAAAAAAAAATGAGTGTTGTTCTGGAATTAAATATTAAGCACATTCCTAAAGTCAGTTTCTCAAGATTTCTTGGCCTAACAATAAATGAATGCCTGAAATGGGACTTACATGTGGATTGTTTAGCCAAGAAACTTAGTTCCATTTGGTTCCTTGTAAGAAATATCAGGAGTACTGTAAATACATAAGTTCTACTTAATTTATACTGTGAAGAATTTTATTCCTGCACTGCATTCAGCATTGTTTTTTGGAGCTCATCCTCTCATGTCGTCAAAGTATTCAAAATTTTAAAAAAAATGATTCGTCTGATTGCATACAAGGCACAGAGGGAGCCATGTCACCTAATTTTCAAAGAAATGAATATATTGCCCATACCCTATATATTCATGTATGTAAAGAAAAATCTACTCCAATACAAAAAAAATGGAAATGCCTTCCTTGGAGTTGAACCCAGCACTTTTTTTGAGATATTTTTTGTCATCACCATAAAATTCCTGCCAAATTTACAGGCACCATCTTGGTTCATTCTGGAGTTATTGGTAGAGGGGTAGTCAGTGTGTCTAACTCCCAGTGCTAGGGTCACGGGTATGAATGCTGCAGAGGGTATGTTTAAAAATAAAAATATTATTTGCATTTTTATAGCAAGCAGGTGTAGCATTACATCAGACAAACCAACAAACAACTGTACAGATCACCGAAACTATATACATAATATAATAATGGATATTCTTCATTAGAAAATAGGTAGTTGAATTTTTTAACATTGTTTGATTCAAGTGATTCTGTCGCTCACAATAATAAAGAGACAAAAACAGGATAAAGAAATTTACACAGAAAATGGGTTGCAAGCATGGAGGCCCCACACTTGGTGTGCTAATGGTTTATAACAATGATGTGCAACCTATGACAATGAGAGGATTTTGGGTATCCAGTGAAGCTTTGAGATAGGGCCATTGTGTGATAATATGCCACCTGAGGCTGAAAGACAAAATGCCACACCAGTCCACAACACATTGGTGCCCCCCTTGATAAATGCCGCTTGAGATACTCTCAAACTCACCTCGTGCAACAGCACAGGTTTGGTGAAAGAGCGATCTGTTAAATTTATCGCAGGAAAATTTACATTTTTTTATCTACATGATAATAAAAAATTTCTGGTTGTTTTGATGCTAAAAACTTATTGAGACTTGAGTTTCACTTCTACAGTCATGACATCTTTCCTCATTCACTGAAACTGAACCAAATTTCACGAGATTGCAAAAAACATTTTCATCAACCTGCAACCTACAAAGATTAAAGATAATAATTGCTATTCCACATAGATTAAGAAAATTATTGATAAAATCTGAAATTTTCGTATCTTTTAACTATGTAATTTGGATTACAAAGCATTTTGACGATGAAAATAGCTAATTCTCTGCTTACGAAGAAGGTTGGTTTTGTTTCAAAGTACAATAACTGAAACAACAAAATTAATCCTACCATAAAATATTGCTCTGAGAGATTTTGATTAAAAGGTCTTGGTTTGATTTGATTAATGAAACGGTATTTTCCTTTATAATTCCTCCAAATGTACCCACAGCATTCAAAGTACTTTACTGTAGTATAAGTGTGCTGCAGCACTATATTGTAGTGAGAAACCCATGTTAGAAGGTGTAGGGAGCAGTGCCGAGTTTAGCACATTTTGGGCCCTAGGCAAATGAGATTTCTGGGGCCCCTGATCGAAAATTAAAAGACATTATTGTAGAATGAAAGAAACTCACATATGTATTTATTTATCATTTAATACTGTAAATAGAGGATATTTTGCTATTTAATATTTTAAAGAACCATAAACAAAAACTAAATCTTTAAAATTACTAGGCACTTGCCTAGTTTGCCTTATGGTAAATGCGGCACTGGTAGGGAGGAAAATTTTTTGGTTGCTCTGGTATTCCTGATTTTCTTACACATTTTCACACAAAGGTGCTAAAAGCTTCCAAAGGCAAGTGTGGCTTATGTCGTCTTTTAAGCATGTTCCATGACCAGTAAAGGTTAGCCAGCTTTTACAATAATATATAGATACAAACTGATTGTCAACAAAGTTTTCTTTTGATGAACCTTCACGAACCTACTGGGGATCCCCTGCAGCCCTAATTTGGATTGCCACCCAAGGTTGAGAACCACTGCTCTACATGATGATCGCCTTCTTTAAGAAGCCAAATAGAAAATGGACCTCTATACACATTTAATAATTTCAGTAGTGTCAGCAAGTGGATGTCATTTATATGGATTTAAGTAAAGCTTTCGATATAGTGAGCCATGCAATTCTATTAAACAAATTGGAAGCAATTGGTTTTACTGGTTCTATATTTTCTTGGTTCAAAAGTTATTTATCAAATCGAACTCAATCTGTAAAAATACTAGATTCTGTTTCTTCTCCTATTATAGTTACGTCAGGGTTACCCCAGGGTTCTCATTTGGGTCCCTTTCTTTTTAGTATATTTATCAATGACATTGGTGCTGATTTGTCTGGAGTGAATTTTCTCTTATTTGCAGACGACCTAAAAATTTATGCTACTGTAAAAAGCTATTTGGACTGCCATTACCTTCAAAATGATATTGATGTTATCTTGGATTGGTGTGATAGAAATTTAATGCAGTTAAATATTTCAAAATGTAACACAATTACTTTTTATAGACATAAACATCCTACTTTCTTTGATTACAAGATTGGTAATACAGTAGTTTCTCGTGTCTCAGTTGTAAAGGATTTGGGGATTTTATGTGATTCTTCTTTAAATTTAGTGACTCATCTTACTTTCATTAAGAAACAAGTACTAAAGATGTTAGGTTTTATAATTCAGAATACTTATCATTTTAAAAACATAAATTCATTGAGAATTTTATATTGTTCTTTATTGCGATCTAAAATTGAATATGCTTCAACAGTGTGGTATCCATATTATAATGTACACATCAAAGAGATTGAAAAACTTCAAAACAAATTTTTACGCTTTATTAATTTTAAGATGGGAAATTCAGCAAAAAATACTCCATATGACTTCTTGTTACACAAACTTCATCTGCAAACTTTGTACCATAGACATATTATCATGGACCTAGTTATACTTTATAAGCTGTATAATAACAACATCAGTTGCCCAGAATTATTACCATTCATTTATTTTTGGATACCTCAATACTGTACTAGATCAGCTGACACATTTTTCGTTAAAGTATACTCAACTAATTATAGGTTTAATGCACCATTAACTAGAATGCAGAGACTTGGTAATTCTATTCTAGCTCTTAATAACATCGACTTCTTCCACACTAGTATTAGACACATTAAATCCATCACTAATTTCACGAACAGCTAATAATTGCTGTACTCGTGATATTATGTTTTAGTAAATTCTTATCATATTTTTTTTTGTATGCTGTTGTTTAATTAATTCTTGTTTTGTATTGCATTTTTATGCTTTTTGTAAGTGGGGCTTCCCGTATAATTATTTAAAATATGTAAAATAGGGGGATTAGGGGTTGTAAGAACGTAGACTACACCTATGCATTGCATTGGTTGCATGATGGCTGTTGTCCTTGGTAGCATAAACACGATCTTTATGTTCGAGCACAACTGTTCATAATCAAGGTCGTGTGCACTGGCATTGTCTAAATGTAAAAGAACCTTGAAAACAAGATTTTTCTCCTCGCAATACTTTTTCAATGCTGGGACCAAATAGTCCAGGAACCATTCGCAGAAAATCTGCTTGGTAATCCAGGCCTTGCAGTGCAATTTCCATGTTACAGGAAGCCGAGATTTAACATTTTAAAGCACCTGTGTTCTCGCTTCTGTACATGATCAATGGCTTCAGTTTCTTGTTGCCATTTGCATTGCCTCTTATTAGAAGAGTAAGCCGATCTTTCAATGCAACTCTCCTTGCTCATACCAAATGAAATTCTACAATAATAATGTTAAATTAGAATTGAAAAGCTGCATTGTAAATGCTCTGATTGATCTTTCTTCCATAGATTTATTTCCATCTGCCGAATGTGAACATGGAAGGTAGCAAAAGCTAACATATGATCTTAGCAGTGGCATAGCTAGGATCTTCTTGTTACAATATATGCATCCCCATGCTCAAATATTAGCCAGATTGTAAATGTGGTGCGAATCTAAGCATACTACACATACATTTGAGAATATTTGGCATACATCACAATATTTTTATTATTTTATGTAGTTACTGATTCAAAGACATTGTAAACACAATATTAACTTTGATGCGATTTAAAAATCAACTACCATTAATTTTTATTAAAGAAAATTACAATTTTAGAATACATTTGAATAACTATAATTCACTACCTAATGCCGACAACTCATTCCTAAAATTAGTGAAGCCTTAGAAGTTGTCGAGGCTAGTGCCTTGGCGCTGGGGAGGAGAGACGGTAATGTGATCAAGGCTGAGAAATTCTTTTGAACTTTGTTGAGAAAATTAAATGAACAAGAGAGCATGATAGTACAAATGTTGAATCTGGTCATACATCAGAGGATTAGCGAAAGAAGAAATGCTATCTTTCTAGTTTGGTATTGTATTTGGATGATCCAAGTGTGTACATCTCATTCCAAGAAAAACTCCCCACTTCCATGTCCAACTACCTCAGAACTTGTTCAGACAGTCAAAGACACATTCACTTCCTTCAAAGCCAACACAACAAAAATTAGGTTTTGGTCAACAATGACAAGTAAAAGATTGGTAACACAGAACCGCCTAATAAACTAAGCAAGGAACAGAACTGGATGCTTTCCTGTCAGAGAAAAAAGTTGTAAAATTCAAAGCACTGGATGAAGATTCTTCACCTCTAGAAATAATGCGATGTTTAAAAGATGAAATGGCTGTACTCAAAAACACCAATACGTGGCCCGATTCATTGGAAAAGTTTTTGTTCTTTGATCACAATTCCTCCAAGTGTAGAGAGAAGTTTTAGTGCAGCTAGACTGTTTATTACAAACTGCGCATGCCTTTGAATGATGACACTATTGATAAGCTGTTTTTTCATTTTTATCTCATGAAAGAAAAATTTCAGGTCCAAAATTTATATACATGACTATCAAGTTGTTACATCTATTTGCAACTTATAATTTACTTATCTTTCTTTGGGTAAAAATAAATTTACGTAACGCCCTTTTTGCAAACATTCTATTTTTAATCGGTTAATCACTGATTAATTTACCATGTCCTATTACAAACACTGCATCTCAAATATATACTTAACAGCTTAAATATGGAATACATTAGGAAACAAGCTTTAAAATTCTTCTAATTAAACTTTGGTGGCACCAGAGTTAATATTAAATGAAAACTATGTAAAGAAGTTGTACGCGAGTAGATAATATGCAGTTTTTGAAAAAATAAACACTGACCAATAATAATAAATTTTTATATTTCTGCAATGTTACAACCGACTCTGGTATTTCAATTTAGTAAATCCAGTAGGTATTTTGACATCTGAGTCAAAAACCCATTAAAATCTTGTAATTATACCCGTGATTCTTTCGTCCAATATCCCGATCTGCAACATAAATATTAATACTCTTAAATAGAAATGAATGTTCGCTTTACCCTTAGCATGAGGTATAGTTAATAACAATAAGATGAATCAACAGGTGGACAATGTAACAATTGAGATAGAAAGGATCTTTCTATGGAACAATGTATTAATTAATTTTCAATAACAATGTTATGTGTTGTATGATTTGCCTGTCGGCGCCAACCAACTGTAAATTCCGCAAAATGAATTAATGAACTATTATAAGTAATTGCAACTGAAAATATAAAAGCGACATAAGATCACTAGTTACAAGTCGCGAAATTTACCGATAAAAGCTACAGCAAGATTTTGCAAAACTAGTCGATGTAACATTATGGAAAAATTACGTTATGTAGGGGGCGACTCCATCAATAACTAGTCACGTGAATAATTGGAAAAGTAGTGCGGGGATCCTCACTATCACCAAATTGTTCAATTAAAAGAATAACTAATCAAAAATATATTTAAGTAATAATAAAAAAATTACTAAAACCAGCTCGGTTAATAAGCCTCATCAATGGTGAAAAACAAATTTATGCTACTGCTTAATATTCTTCCGCACGTTCGAATTATACGTTGCCGCCTCTGCGCACTAAATATCTCGATTGTCCTGCGCATGTTAAACGCCATGAAGCAGTGTTCTTTTCAGTGTTGAGATGCTCAGAAATATTGACCATATAAATTAAATTCTGAACAAATCGCCATGAACAAGCACAACAAAGATGCAACATACCTTGGTAAGTTTGTTGTAGAATTTTACAGACATTGTTGAACTGAAAAGGTTAAACGAGTGAAAAAGTAGAAACGAATCTCGATCGTCTTGTGTTTATGACGCATTCAGAAAGGTTCTCTTTTGTTAACAAGTGAAAGAGAAGTATTTTATTCATCCCTATGTAAATTATCGTCAAATTCTCCACGAAATAATAAATTCCTTTCGTGCTTGTTGAAGGAAAACCTAGCGGTCATAGCTTTGAAGGTGGACGGCATTTAGTCAGCCGGACAAAATGGTGCATTGTATGTACAATATGGCGTGTTTCTTTTGTTTCGTAATATCTTCTTTTCATTGAAAATTAAGTCGTAAACAATAAAGCAGAGAAATAAGATCTTCATTTATCATATATGTGTTTGAAATTCGGGTCGAACATCTGAATTTTCATTAACCAAATCGCTTCTGTAATGCACGCGAAGGTCATAGTCCCTCCTGTAATATTTGATCATGGATAAAACGAAAAAAATTTCGTTCCAGATAGTGGTTATTCTTACGCCATTTCATTGAGTAGTTGTGTTAGCTAGCTGAAAATTCCGTACCCAAGTATTATTTCGTAATTTTGGGTATCTAGTCACTTAAGTAACTTTCTTTCATGATAATATCCTGCATATATTATATAAATGGCGTCTGTTAAATATTTGATCGCTCATTGATTGTACCTGGAAGGAATATCGAATCACTTTTTCCATTCGCGTATGCCGGGGGAAAGCAAGTTTCAGTAATAATATATCTTCGTTTTACTTCTGTAACAGAACTGTAACCGTTCTAAGGTATTCTTTCATTTTAGCGATTCAGTTTAGCTAAAGTAATTAACATTTATCGAATCGGCACTTTCGTGATCTATTTGGGATTAGCTTACGTGGTTTAACTTTAAGGCTACCTAAACGCGTTTAATGTGATTTCATAGTATTTGATGCTGCATTTTATGATTTTCTATTTTTTCTCAATTTCTAGCTTTTAGAAAATTCCTCGAGCAATAAAAATGAACAGCACAAAGCTGTAGTTAACTAGTTTTAGAAATAATCATCCAACAAGAATTCCCGGTCATAAATTTTATTATGAAGTCCTTAATGGGGCAAAATTTTGACATCTCCTGAGGATTTCCCTTTTTTAAATAACTAATGATGTTGTAGCTGTAAATAAATGTCAAAACTTAATGGTACAGAAATGTACTCAGAGTGTAGTTTTTATGTAAATGCAAGTATCCCAAATAAAAATGCTTATTTAAATATAAGCTT
The DNA here is from genome assembly GCA_036926305.1 of Uropetala carovei. Classification (NCBI taxonomy): domain Eukaryota; kingdom Metazoa; phylum Arthropoda; class Insecta; order Odonata; family Petaluridae; genus Uropetala; species Uropetala carovei. Next base: position 1,588,879 of record JAXCHB010000100.1, read on the forward strand.
GTCATCCTAGCTTGAAGGAACAAGCAGATTTCCCAGACAAAGAAATAGTAATACATTTTTATACTGTCGGTTTAAATAAAATATTTGAGTATTAAATGCTCTTGCATTTTTAATACACAGTTTTGATGAGTAATTAAACTTGCTTTTGTTATTATTTAGTTGAAATATTTAAAACCATTTTGTAGTATTTTTCCATCATAAATAATATTTTTTGGTACTTTTTATTAACTATCTTGCTTTACTGCTCACAAAGTTAAAAGAGAATTGAGAAAACGTTGATTTTTCAATAACATTGATATAAAAAATATTTTTCTTTTTGGCTTCACTTTAAATGCAATGCAATTAAATCTTTTTAAATGTTACAGAAGCATTGGACTTGTACATGTATCAACTATCGAAATCTGTAATCACATGCCATTGTAGTCTTTATTTTCTATCAAAGGGGATAAAATCACTGTTATTAAAATAGTACCTAAAAAATATATCATGAATTACAGTAATACATATTGATTATCAGCTGTATAAAATGTTTATTTTTTCCTACATTGAAATTGACATTTTAATCATTATTAAGATTGCTGCACTTCTCAAGGGTTTTTAAATAATCATGTAGGTGTCTGTAGGAGTTTTCTTAATTTTTACTAGACTGGTAGAGAGGTGGTTAGTTTGTCTAGCTCCCAATGCTAGGGTCACAGGTTCGAATCCTGCTGATGGCATGGTGGTATATGTTTTGTCCTTGTTACTGTTGTTACTCTCATTGTTAAAAGCATAAAGTGCTGTTTATGAGCTAGTGAAAAATAAATAGAAATTGAGAGAAATTTGCATGTTCATTAATTATTCCTCATATTTTCTATTTTTCTCTATAACACCACGTTTCTTCTTAACCTATCAATTTTTTTTAATATCGCCAAATAGAAATGTCTGGATAAGTAAGAGAAATAACCCCAAGTTTTAAACAGGGAATGAAAGAAAAATATTCCAACAGAATAACTTTGCTTAATTCTGTATTATGTGAATTGAAACAAGAATTTAAGTGGAAATATTTTTTCTTACCCTATCTTATAATGAGATTCCACCAAGTAAAGGCAAGCCTTGTGAATTATAAGTCTAAATTGTTTAATATGTGTAATAACCATTAAAATGTTCCAGTTGTGTTAATTTTTTTCGTGGTAATTTTACTAGACCATTGTAATAATACAACATTTTTATGAGTTATTAGTTATGTTAACAGCTTTTATTTCTTGATTTATAGTTGCAGCCAATATTCCTAGGGAGAATAATGAGGCCGACAATGGAGCAGAATCTGATCCAGATGAAATGGAGGGTATTCGCAGGGAAGTGGAATATCTTAACAAAGCCCATGAGGTGCAAAGACTGAAAAATGAACTTCTTAAGCAGGCCGAAGATAAAATTTCTGGCTATATAAATAAAACTCATCAAGCAAGAAGAATAGCTATGCAAACAGCTATGATAAGAAATATTGGGTATGTAGTTCGTATAGTCATGCACGTATAACACGAGGATGTGTTCCGAAAGGTCTTTGCTCTAAACGATGTTTTTAATGTAATACTTAATAGGGATCGATTCATGATAACATGGCTCACTAAAGTTTTAAATTTAACCAAAAATGTGAAAGTACACAAATATTATTGAAATTAATGTTAGTTGATTAATATTTACTTCATAATAATTATTAATACTAATAAAAATACACAAAAATGTTAAATCTCCTGCTGATTCACCAGATAAACGAATATTTGAGTGGTTTCAAATTTTGAAACTAACCAGAACTGGCGTAAATGTTTCAAAAGAATTCTCACCCTTTTCTTGCTGTAGACCAGTGGTGCACAACCTATGGAAGCCATGATGAAAAATCATTCTGAAATATTTAACGTAAATTCATACATTTTTATGAAAATTTTGATAATAAAACTTTTAATATTGGAATGTTTACCATAAAAGCCTCATTTTATTTTCACTAAAATGACACCTCAGAATATATAGATAACTTCTGATTAACCCCTTGCATACTAACAACGAGTCTGACTCGTAGCAGCAGCGCAATACCAAACAGCTATCCTATGATCCACATTCGTAACTATGTTCACGGTTAAGCTGACAACATAGTTATGTTATGCTGTATATATGACTGCACCATCCAATGCAGGATGCCTTCTACTATCTTTTCATGCCTTTACACCAGATGGCGGCAAAGCCTGCACAATGCCGTGTAAAATAGGATGCAAAGGGTTAAAACTCTAATCCAGCCTGCCAAATAATTGGCAACTTTCAATGCAGCCTGCCATGTAGAAAAGGTTGGGCACCACTGCTGTAGAATGTCAAATAACGAAAGGGCTTTATCGCAAATGAGTGCTGGACTAAGGGACATTTGTTCATCAGAACATTTAGAGTCAATCCACAACACTAATAGCTACTCCATTTTTTTCTAAGAAACTACTATGTCATTATATGAGTTTTTTGCAGTTACTGCAGTGGCTGATTCAATAGAACTTTTTATTTTGTTTTTATTTAACAGAATTGTATGATTTGTGGAAATTGTGAATCTAATCTAATGCAAGTTTTTCCTCAAGATTTATGCTATTCCTTGCTAATATATTATTTTTTCCTGCACTTTTATTGCCTTCGCTCAATTTTCTTTGTTCTGCTATGATATATAAATTATTTTCCCCCTATTTACTGTTAAATATTTATTTTGCACTAGAAATGAAGGAAAATAACTATGGTGTATGACAATTGAACTGAAGACCTTGGTTGGTGATTAACCAGCACAAAAGTAAACATAAACATGAAACAAAACCGGCAGAAATGTTCACGGTGCACAGTACAGGCGACTCCCGAGATTCGACAGGGATGCGTTCCTGTAAACATGGTCGAATCTCGAACAGTCGAATCAGCACAAATTCAAACAATTAGAGCAGAAATAATGATGTCTAGACTGAAACTAAACCTCTCGTGGTCGGGCGGGCCGAAAATTACTTCGCATAAACTAGTTTCTAGTTCAACCGATCGATCGGCTGGGTCGATTTGACCGGTCAAATTCTCGAGTTGGTCAAATCTCGGGAGTCACCTGTATTTTAATTTTAAAATTATTAAGTATTTATATTTTTTATTTTTCAAAAAATAAAAATTTGTCTCAAGATGCAAGTTGCACTATATTGAAATTGTATCAAAGGAATGAGCCAAAGAAATGTGCTAAACGGGGCATGACTGTACTTAGTATCTTTTATGATATATTCAGATGCAAATTCTACAATAAAGTCAAGCTTTTCCAAGGCTGTTGTCTCAGGTTCTGAAAAGAAAGTCACTCTGAGAGGAGACTGTATAAGAGGGTTGAGAAGTATCAGTGTTTATATTTTTCTACTACCTTAAGCTTTCTTGCATGACTTCTGAATCAAATACTGATTTTACTGTTATGATAAACATTACAAAACATCATTGGGGCATTTTTACTGACTAAGGAGAATTGGGATAGAAAATTATTTATTGTATCATAGTAAGTAAATTGTTAAGACATCAGTAGGTCACACAGAATCTTTAATTATATTAGAAATAGAAATATATCACAAGTTTTATTACTTATATTTATGTACATCAGTGATGTATTTTTAATGAGAAGTTTTTGTTCATGTCCTTATTTTAAAGTATGCTGGGGCAGAAGTCACCAACCCTTTGCCCGAGGAAACCAAGGTGCCTGTGGAAGGGCTTTTAGATGTCCTGGTGAAATATAGTTGTATTATCAAAAGATGTGTTTCTATTCATATAGTGTCTTGCAAGTTTTAGGAGGTCCAATGTTAGGATTTATATACGTGGTGTGATTGAGAAGTTCGTACAGTAGCGCAATAATTAGGAAGGGGGGTACTTACACGCTATTCGAATTTGTCCCCTTCAAAGTACATAGGCCCCCTGAGACTGCACTCGCCGACTCCAGCAATTTTTCTACTTTTGGAAACATTCTTGGAAATTTTTTTTCTTGTGTTTGTAGGGTGTTTTCCAAATTTTCCTGAATGGCTTCCATAATATCAAATCGTTTTCCTTTTAGCTGCAATTTTAGTTTTGAGAAAAGGTAGAAATCGCAGGGGGCTAAATCCGGCGAATAGGGAGGTTGCGGGAGTACAGGAATTTGCAATTTCACCAGAAACTCGGTTACAGAGAGCGCGCAATAGGCCGGCGCGTTGTCGTGATGAAGAATCTAACTCTTGTTACGCCACAGTGCCTGCCATTTCATCTCCTGCAATCGTTCCAAAACACCTTTGTAGAATTCTTGATTGATCGTCTGGCCCCTTGGAGTGTATTCACGGTGAACGATACCCAAGGAATCAAAAAAAAGTAGCAACATTGTCTTCACATTCAAGCGACTTTGCCTTGCTTTTTTCAGTCGCGGCGAACCCTTGCTCTTCCACTGTGAAGGCTGAGCTTTCGTTTCGGAGTCATAGTCATAGACCCAGGATTCATCACCAGTAATGATACGATCCATGAAATTTGTGTCATTTTCTGCATGTTCTAAAAGTTCTTCACACACTTCAAGGCGATGTTGTTTCTGGTCGGCCGTCAAAATTTTCGGGATGAATTTTGCAGACACTCGTCGCATTTCCAATTCTTCGGTTAAAATCGTTTGAACCGTGTAAAAGGTCAAATTTAGTTCACTAGCCATCTCCCTGATAGTCAATCAATGATCGCTGCACACGAGATTTCTAACCCGGACGACGTTGTCATCGGTTGTGGTGGTTGATGGACGACCAGAACGAGGATTGTCTTCGATCGATTCTCAGCCATCTTTAAATTTGGCTCGTGATTTCCAATGCAGCCCTCCAAAGCATTCACAACAATGAATGTGGCCTGCCATATAGAAAAGGTTGCCGACCCCCGGTTTATTGAAGTATTAAAAAAGAAGTAAATGTATTTCACTGTAAATTTTATTCTCCCTCTGCACAAATATAGGAAACATAAAAAACTTTCTTTTATGACCTTTTCCTCCTCTTATGTCAATTCGCCAAAGTTTTCTAAATATCTTGCCAGCTAGTCTTAATGAGTATTTCTTAACATGCATGCCATACTTTTGCAGTTGGTGTTATAAAGTTTAATTTAAATGTTAGACCATTGCCAAGTGGTGGCCCATAACAGGCCAGATTTTGTCTGCTGAATTTGTTAAATATTGCTGTATATATTTAGCATTGCCACTGTTGCATCACCACTTTTCAACAAGCTCGTGATGGGTGCCAGTTTTCTTGCATGAAAGTAAGATTGCTTTCATAGCATTTTACATGGAGCAGGATAGCATAGGAATGAGGAATGTGCCTGAGATATAAAAATAAAGCTTAGTCTCAATCCATAAGACAGCTCATATTCTGTTTAATTTTTGCAGAAAAGTTGATGAAACAAAATTCTTCATTTTTTAAACTTTCATCATAATTTTCAAGTTTAATGTCTACCAAAATTTTTGCAAGCAAATACAGTAAAACCCCGTTATTTCGAAGTTCAAGGGACCAAAAAATTACAAATTTGAATTACCCAGGTTTGAAATATCTGAACTTTTATAAAAATCGAACTTTTTTTTACAATCCGCTACTTGGACAGAAATTGCAATATAGAATCTTGTTTATGCGTTCTTCTACAAATGAATTGGCCTTAAAAGTTCATAAACAAGGCGAATTTGAATCGAAATTAACACTTAGTTCATGATTAACAAAAACCATGGAAAAATAGTCGCGAGTGAATATTTAAAATTTCCCAGTGCATTTCCAGTTACTCTTTTAAGCTACATTTTGGAAGGACATTAACCGCGCATATTCAACCGAAATATTTCAGAAATGCATACTAAAAAGTCCTGGAAATGATTTATGCGAAATACCTTCATTAAATAATTAGCTTATTATAATCTCTAACTCTATCCTTGATGGGAAAAAATGCCAATATTGGGAAAATAACAGTATGCTGTTTTTTTTTTAGAATTGAGAATTTCATATAATGTTTGTATTTTCCTTGCAGTGGACAGACAGTAATTGTAAAGAAAGAGCAGTTATCAGATGAAGAAGAAATGCTCGAGGATGATGGTAGCGGCGTAGTGCTTGAGGAAGAGTTTATGGCAGATGCAACAACAGAAAGTGAAGTTGTCTTAGAAAGTGTTGGTGGTGATGGAACTGCTGGGTCATCATCTTCACATATCCTATCACAGACTATTGTTTCAACTCCAGGACTTGTTGAGGAGGTCATACCGGTAATATGACTTCTTTTTTAAGTTTCAGTATTTAGATTAAACATTTAATTTTAATGTTGAAATTGTTGTTATTCTCATTAATATTTTAGAATACAATAAAATATATAGGAAAATGCCATATTCATCCGAATATAAGACAACCCTATTTTTTTAACTCTGTACTTAAGAAAAATATTTAAACCAGTTTTTTTGCCATAAAATTATTTTTGATTATGTTCAATTATACAATTTTTCATACAAATTATATCTCATGCCCACTCACGTTTATTCATTATTTTCTTTCCTTACACTACGTTTGTTTCTTCGGTGTACTTTGCTGCTATGAGTTTAAAGGTTGTGTTTTAACTATTATACATTGATTTTGATATTTCTGGTGCTGTTTCAACATGATCCCCCATATTTTAATTTAAAAATTGAGTATTCTTTCAGAAAAAATTTTAAACATATACAAAATGTACACTCGACCTATAAAGCACTTTTTTGCTTTCAACAAGGACACTATTCTACTTAGCTTTAACCATATGACAGTACATTGTAATACATGAAGCGTCCAGTTTCTGAACTCACGCTGTACATTGTGGTAGGTAGAATTATATCTTCCAGCGCTGAAACAAATGTCACCCACTTTGACGTAAAATCATTGATTAATGCAGAGTTCTTCCATATTACACGATTATAAGACGACTGATTTTTTCAAGTGCCAAAATAGAAAACAACATGTTATATTCAGATAAATGCTGTGTACGAATTGCAGTAGTAATAACTTGGAAATCTTGTAACAGTCATTAAAATCCATGGTTATAATGTTTTATCCTTTGACTAGCATTTATTATTATTGTATTTTGCTTCATTATTTAACCATTGGAAACTGTTGATAGTTGTTTTTGTAATATTGATATACTCAGTGCTGTTTTTGTAGAAAAGGAGGTGCCGGTACTCCCACCCCCTCCCCTCCCCTCTTCCTGCACCCTCTTCCCCCATCTCTATTGAATTTTTATGAACTTTTAATAACAAAGTTGATAATTAAAATCAAAATGTTTAACATTTATAGAACCCGTTTATTACTTTAGATTTTAAAGAATTAAAAAAATGAAAATGTACCGAAATTAGATGGGTGTCAACATCGCTCTGAAAAAGGTGCTGGTATGCCATACTGGCACATACCGTCACAAAAAAAGTACTGGATATACTAATCTGTATAAATCATTTTATCTTTGTCATATTAGTGAATTCAGTGTTTTAATAGGGATATTTGGTGCAGGTTTGAAGTGTAGGAAGAAAATAATATAGTATGTGTGATATATGTGAGGTGATGAGAAAGTAAGGTTACAAGGTCTGTATTTTGCAAATGATTATAATGCACTTTTAAACTTATATTAATAAACTTTTTTCACATTGTCCCCTTGTAGATTGAGACATTTGTCATAACGCAAAATCCAATTACTTATACTGATAGCATTGAAATGGGAGTTGCGTACAGAGTCAAAAGCAAATTTCAGGTTGAATCTATGTATCCAAATAAAATCTGCAACCACCAAGATGTATTTTAAGAGGTTCAAACAAGTGGAAGTTATTTGAGATGAGATCAGGACTACGGGAGAGTGTGTCCGAGAGCTTCTCATCCAAACTTTGTCAAAAACTCCTTTGTCTTCGTGAAGATTGACTCTCCCAGCGCTTATTACACTCTCCATACACCACAAGTTGTCGATGAATCTCTGCTGCTGGCATGTGTTTCACCCATAAAAACCCAACTACACTATGCACTTCTTTGTGAAATTATGTTTCTAAGCAATTTACCATTGTGAACTGCAATTGTTCATAGCTTTTGTGCATCAATGCTGATGTGGTTGCCACTCACACCTGTTTCATTGCTGTCAGACCACTGAACAAATTAATTAAGCGCTAGGCAAAAACTTGGAGCTCTTGTAACCTTACTTTACTATCAACCTACGTATTATTGGAGAGCAGATCTTTAAGTTTTATTGATAAGTAAATGAAAATAAAGATGCAATTTATGAAACAAATTTTTTATCAGAAAAGAAGCTATTAAATATGACAATACAGTAGTATTTTAAATTCTTCAATGTTCATTTTGGTTATTCCTCTTGAATTAAACTGTCGCCTTGAATATTTTCAGCACTTTTCTTAAGGCATTACCTTGCATTGGATACAAAAATTCTGTTTTTTTTACCCCATCAAATACGTGCCATAAACTGAACTGACATTGGTTTAGTTGCATATTTGATTTTCCTGGCATGGCTGAATTTGTAACATTTCAAGCAAAATTCAATCGACTCAATGACTAACAAACTATGTCATGTACACTTATAGGTAAATGAGGAGGATGAAGAGGAAGAAATGATTGATGGCTCAGGGGAGCATTTAGGTTTAACAACTGGTTCAGGCACTCAAGCAAAAATTCTGCGTACAACTCCTAGGTTATCACCTCTTCAATATAAAATGAACGCTTCAGGCGCTGTAATACTATCATCTCATGGACGAAAGCCACACATGAAGTACAAGGTTAATATTTCGATGAGACAGAGTTTAAAATCTCACCTTGGTTAATAAAAATAGCATAATTCTACAAATATAAAAATGAACAAATCAGCACATGACAGTTTAGGGGAAGTTCCATGCCAGGAAAAAAACATACACTGATTATTTAAGTGTCTAGAATGACAGCAACCAAATGCATGGATTTTACAAGTTCTTAGAAAAATTTAAATAAGTTTTATGGATCTGAATTTATATTTTGAATACAGAAGCTAGTTTTGAATAGAAAGTCCCCTTGATTGGTGGGTGTTGATTTGTTCACCTTTCCCTTTTTTGACTTCATGTAAGAGTTGACCTAGTGTCCTGTCAATTAGGATTTGTTAAGTTGAGAAAAATAGGAAAATAATATTTTCAAAATTTTTTCATAAGTTCAGGAAAGAAGGAATAGTAGGTTTTCCAGTAAAAAAACTTATTTCTTAAATCCTCGCTTTTAAAATTGTTGACAAAACATACTTGTAGCATGCTGTTTTATTTGTTTTTTAGTTGAAAATGACCGCTAAATACAGGCAATTGTAATGTTTGTAATCATACAGGTACACTTCTCATCTTACTTTCATAATGCACTGTTTCATATCATTCTCTTATATGATATTTATTTAAAATTTTCTGAGAATTGTGAGAATATTCCATTTAAATGAAAACATATATAGTAGTAATAAATTACAAAATATTTCTTATGTATTTTCAGCCAGTATTAGGCATGGACGATACATTACAGCAAAGAACAAATGATCCTTCACGTCAGAAGGTGGATAAAAATGATCTTAGAAGTCGGTTACATTTTGTCAAATACATGAAAAGAGATGGAAAAACTCTCAAAATATGGGAATGTGGCATATGTAAGTAATTCATTCCATTTTCCTTTATATCTTTGAATGGAAATGTTGTGTAATTTAATAAATTTCCTTATAGAAATAATAATATTTCTTCTTTCAAAACATTATTTTTATATATATTTATTTTCTAAAACATTCTTGAATTTAAATATCGCTTGCAAATATTTAAATGTTTAAAATGTGTATGTACCTAAATGTAACAAGTCTATTGTTCTTTTATTGTTGAGTTAGTATAAACAAGGCTAAATATTTGGGACTATCAAATTAAAATATTAGAATAATAATTTGAAATGGATATATAATTTAATTAAATCTTATTTAAATATTATTATTATTATTTAAATTGTATTGCTACTGAACTTCCTGTCTTCTTTTTCCTAACGAAAGCTTAACTAACTTAATTGCAGGTGCAAAAGAGTTCCGACATCAGTACACATTAATGCGTCATTTGCCTACTCATACAGATGAAAGGAATTTTAAATGTGAAACATGTGGAAAAGCTTTCAGACAGGTAATTAAAAGCCAATTAATTTTCATCAGTTTTTATTAATTTAATCAAGGTCTCATTTTGATTTCCTATTATTATACCAACTGTTAACTGGGAAATGTTCCAGCTGTCTTAATGAGGCATCCTTTCCTCACAATTAATGTTAGACTGTTGAACTGCTTTCAATGTAGGCTCATTGTTTAAAAAATTAGTCATACCATTATTCATTTTAATACCATTCAGAAGTTTTAAGTGCCAAACTTTGAATTTAGTAATCCTTACTCTTGTCATGTTTTAATGTTATAGGAATTCATAATATTTTTCAGTAGGGCTTATGTGTTATTTCTAACTCCTATTGGAAAATAAACCTTAAACCTTATGCAATGCATGCTTTCATTTGTAATTACAGATGAGTACATTGTCCCAACATAGAGCTATCCATAGTGATGCACGCCCTTATGTTTGTGAGTTTTGCAAGAAGACATTTAACAGAGTTTCAACTCTTATCTCTCATCGTAAAACACATTCTGAAAATAAGCCTCACAAGTGCCAAAAGTGTGGGAAAGGTTTTCATCAGAAAGGTATGTTCACTTTTTTACTTCTTTGACCTACTATCTACTATATTTTAAATTGTTAAATGTTGACAGATAAAAGAATCTTAAGTTAACCAAATTGCAATCTCTAAGAAAGCTTTACAACAGTAGAGTACATTTTCTGAAATAAGATTGTTATAAATAATAGAAAGTATTGGGAGTATAGTAACTGATCTAATTACGACGTCATTTTTTTCACTAATGTTCATCAATGTTATCTTTCTCCGTAGGAAACCTCAGAAATCATATTTTTACTCATACTAACGAACGTCCTTATAAATGTGACATCTGTGGTAAAGGCTTCAATCAAATGTCCAACCTCATGTGTCACAAGGTTCAGGTTTGGATGTTAGATACTTCTTAATAGTATAAGTTTTAAATTTAAGTCTCTGAGTAAATGAGTTCCTAGTATCAAAGATGAAATGTATTTGTTGCAGTTTGATGAATTCGATCATCTGTTCTATTTATTTGTTCTTGTTTTCGCTGAGATGCCAAAAACAACAATAGCTTCAGAAAATGATTATAGATAAAAGTACAGTTGATTCTCAACATTCAAGGAGGTTATGTACCTGGTTATCAACTCTAGTATTAAAACCAAGGGTTGATATGAAGAACGGGTTTAGGTGGATCACTTCTGTAGAGACCAAGATTATGGATCCATGGTTGATAAGAACAAAGTGTATAATTAATTAGTTAGCTATGAAAGATAAATATTATAATTGGGTAGTTAATGAGTAGAAGAAAACTATTAGCTATGGATTTAATAGGGTTCCTGCACAAGCTGATTTGCCCCAGTTCCCGTACATTTCTAGGGGTGGTCCTAAATAGGAGTAAACCTCAGAAATAATCAGAACTGTAAATTTCGAAACCATGAATGTTGAGGATTTATTGTATATTTTTTATTGGCATTAGTGATGTTTCTGTTTTAAATAAATGTATAATATTATTAATACAAGTATATTATTCTTGCATATCATCACTGTTTAATTTGAATCCAATTCTTAAGTATATGTGAATTTCGAAACCATGAATGTTGAGGATTTATTGTATATTTTTTATTGGCATTAGTGATGTTTCTGTTTTAAATAAATGTATAATATTATTAATACAAGTATATTATTCTTGCATATCATCACTGTTTAATTTGAATCCAATTCTTAAGTATATGTGAATTCCACCAAAAAATTGTGATTTTTGTGTAGTAAAGTTATTTCAATATTTTCAACACAGAAATTACATCATAATTTTTTTACATAAAGAAATTTATTTAGATAATACTATACATTAAAACAAGTACTACTATAACCATAAAAGGCTTTACCATAAAATGTTATTTGATCTGGTCAGGACTAAAGTCAATAAAGATAAACAATAATTGTCATATAATTTGGTTCTGTGTTCTTGCCTGTATGAATGCTGCATGGTGGTACTTGATTAATGTATGTAATTTGGAATTAAAGGAAAATGTCTTTCTGTAAATTTAATATTATAGTAACAAAATGGAAGTTATGCTTCTGTACAAGCACTACTATTTTTACTCCATTTAATATTAGTAGTGCATGATTATACCTTATATCTAGCAAATTTCTTTATTATGTGAAATTTTTAAATAGTTATGCATAAATTGCCTTCAGCAGTCTTTCTCTGGGTACATAACTTTATAATCAATTTAGAGTTTATGTAAATTCCCATAATTTAAAATTAAATTATTCAATACAATCTTGTTGGTGGATTAAAAAAGGTACTGTATTTTCCGGTGTATTAGACGCACTTTTTTATCGCAAAAATGTGTCCTAAAATCATGCTGCATCTTATACAATGAAGGTTTAAATGCTGATTAGATTTTTTGTGTAAAATTTAGATATACACACTTCAAATTTTTGCGAGGCTGTTTTCGATATAACATGCTGTTATGTTTTTTTCTGCACTGATTGATATGTATATACAGTATAGAACCTTTTATCCGGCAAGCTTGGGATCTGAAATTTCCAGTTATCTGGAATATATCCATAAACAATGCTTGGAAAGAGCTAGAACTGTGGAATGGTGTTCTGGTTCATCGCATGCGTCGATAATATCGTTCCGTCTCGACAGACATTTAGTAATACTATTTTGTTAACTTCATTTAATAAAAATAATATTAAAAAATTTTCTGTGCTTTTCTTCGTTGTAGTACACAAAGAAAAAATCAAAATTTAACGCTATTGTAAATGTTCTATCAGTTATTTTGCGTCCACTGCTTTCAGTTCCTCTACCAGAACGTGTGTTCCGTTTCGTAATACTTCCCATTTTGAGCACTATTATAACACATACTTCTACTCGGTGATGAGCTGAAGCCTGCTCGCGTGAGCCAGTTGTTAATTTTTCTCTAAATTTGTGTGCCGGTTGTTAAATTTTTAGAAAATATGAAAATTTATTGATTGTTTCCTTTCAAGTACATTTTACCCTATCTGACATTTAATTACCGACAGTGTATGAAATGGAATATATTCCGAACAGGATGCTTCTTGAGCTAGCGGATCGGTATTACTAAACTAGAGCAATTTTGGTTCTTCTGGCATGTATGCCTCTCCTGCCATCCTTATCCAAATTTTGTATTACTTTTTTTTTTAGAGAGCCATTTCTTAATTTTATTCAAGCTCATCATTGCCTGTACTGTACAGTAATAGTAATACTACAGTAATCAGCAGTGTAGGCTTGATGGCGGTGCGAACGGTGAAACTGCACTGGGCCCCGCACTTAGAGTCGTCGTGCTCTCTAAAAGATTTTTTCATACTTGTACGTGCATTTTTAAAGAAAATTGAAAAAATATCGAAGTATCATAGTGAGAGAGACTGCTTTATTTATTAAAATTTACTATTAAAAATGTTTGATGCATACACTTTGCACTGGGCTCCGCGATTTTCCTAGCCGGCTCTGGTAATCGGTTACTTTCAAATATAAATTCCATGTTCTTTTCCAAATTATGTGTTCACTTGTTCACCGGAGCGCACCCAACACATGGTGGTGAGCCGGATAATAACTAGCGACGCTTTAAATTTAAATTTCTTTCACCTAACAAATTTTGGAAAAATGCATTATTTTTTAAAAAATAGCTGGTTAACTGGATTTCCGGATAACTGGAATCTGAATAAAAGGTTCTATACTGTATTTATTTGGTGAGCTCAGTAAAAAAAACATTTTCCTTTTCCTGCATCTTATATGATCTGTTACAAAGCAATTGTAAAATTTATTCAGAGATGAAAATTTGAGAATTTCCAAAGGTGGCTTGACATGCAAATCTCATAAATGTAGGAAAAATTGCATTTGGACTCATCCTGATACTCTGGAGTAAAAGTAATGCCTCGTTGCCCTTCAGCACCAAATTATTGTGCATTCAGTGGTTGCTATGAGCACCAAAGAGAATAAGGGATCTAAGGGACCTTAAGTACATCAATAGATGGTACATAATCATCTATTAAATTAATAGAGATGAAAAATTCAAATAACTTTTCTCTGGGAAACCTGTTGAGAATTTTTACCCTTTTGTGTAACTTTGGTGACCCTAAGAGTCACCATACCAAGTTAGATGGAGTATAGTAAGTGTTAGCATACAGATAAACACAATTTTGCTTTTATATAGATGTAAGGAGGAGAGTAAACTGTGACAATGTGTTGATATTAGCCAGACTACTGCATTTTTCTCGCAAGCCCCTGGTGTTACCGTAGCAACCACCAGCAAAAACTATCATTTTAGCTCAGTTATCACTAGTGAAAATGGTATTGTCTCACATTTTTGGATCTTTACAATTTTTTTCTTCTCATATAAGCTGCATCCTCGTTCTTAAGAAGAAAAATGTCGAAAAAAAAGTGCGGCTTATATGCGAGTAAATATGGTGTATTTTCAAAATCATTAAAGTAATAGATACTTTTCAACCAATAATCAACATGCTTTGTTGTTTTTTAACCATTGATGAATATGTTATGCCCTTATCCAAACAAATATATTTTTACGAATAAACAATTTTTTAAAACCTGAAAATGGCCTTATTTTTAGGAGTGCGGCTTATACATGGGTGCAACTTATACACTGGAAAATACGGTAATTCAAATAAAAATTTATAATTTTATTTGTTATGAGGTACCTGTTTATCTTTTATGGAATTGTCTTTAAGAAAACAGGAAGGATTTTTTGCATTATCTTTTTTTTTACTTTAGGCCCATGCTCACTCTGACAAGTCTGTGTATGAGTGCAACATTTGTCACAAAGAGTTTCCTAGACGTTTTGCTCTTCGAACGCATGAGGAGTACAAACATGGTATTAAGTATCGAGCGGGTGGTGAGAGACGGCAAGAATTTGATCCACTTACATTCCGAGAAATTGTGAATCGAAAGCAAAGGAGAAGGGATGAGTATGTATTATATCAATACAAGAACATTTTGTAATTAATGTTTAGACAGTTTTAATGATGGATAGGCAAAGTTATGAATGCCTGAGATATATAACATTTTTAGGGCATTTTTAATTTAGTATTTGTATTTTTAATACATATGGTATGTGAAAAGGAAAAATTTTTGTACATAGGATTAAATACGGTCAAAAACTTCAGACCTTGTGAAAGTAAACTTATATCCTTATGATAGCTATATTTTGGAATTTTATCTTACAAGTCGAAGATCAACATTAATGATAATTTTTACCCTACATGCATTGCTAATTTTCTTTTAATCGTTGAAAATATATTTTACATAATATACCTGATTTGAAAAAATTTAGTTTCTAAATGTTTACAATAATTTGTTAGCTGTGTGTGTTTTGAGGTAACACATAAATCTTTCTATAGAACTGACTTTTTTATTGCATTAAAAAGAGAAACCTTGCATTTTTTCACATTAATAGTTTAATAGTATGATTTTTTAAGTTTATTTGTAAATGAATTTATTGCTCATTTTCAATAAATGTGGCATAACTTTCCCTCACTAATGTAGATATTTTCATATGTAAAACATCGTTTTATGATGAAAGCAAATATTTTATAATGCTTTCAGATTTGTTTTTTTTTAATTCATCAATTATCCTTGTTTCACCTTAGGAAAAACCTTAGAATCATACATCTGCCTAATGGTGACCGAACGTTAGCTGATGTGCGAGAAATTGTTAAGGGTAATTTGTCCACGAATTCATCAGCATCTCTTGGTCATTTGACAACCAACCCCAATGGATCGCACTCCACTAATGCTTCTCATCTCCAGAGAGTGAAGGTGTCGAAAATGTTTGAGCAAGATGGCATTTATCCTGATAAAGTAAGCAACAATATCTATATTATAATATCGTAATGGTCATGATGAGTAACACACTAATTTTGTAACTCGATTAGAAATAAACTTATAAGCCTGAAATTTCTCAGGATTTCAGTGTTGATGAATCTTTACGTTATGAGTAAAAAAAACTTCTAAAAAGGTCACGGGTTCAACTCCAGAGGATAACACGTAAAAATCACCTTTTTGGTTTGAAGGCTTTCATTATTTTACTCTTTAAAATACCTTAAAATTAAGTTATCGACGTGAAATTTACACTAAAACACACTAAAATGAATGAGGATTCTTATTCACACCGTCGAATACTCATTCTCTTTCGAATTCACTCATATTTTGAATTTATACTCGAGTTTTGGTAAATTTTTTAACTATTCAATAATAAGACTCCATGGTTACCGATATTGTTGTCCTTGGTAATTTCCGTGCATATTCACTTAAATAAAGGCTTAAAGATCGAAAATAAGATTAAAACTTGCTCAAAATGACTGAAGATATGAATTTAATGCAAATAAATCGAGTGCAGTATTCATGTTATTTATATTTTTTATCTATACAGTAGACTCCCGATTAACCGGGATGGTAGGGAATAAACTAATCCCGGTTAAAAAAATCCAGGTTAATCTAACATCCATTTGATATACAGTAAGTCCACGACCAACAAGGTTAATTCATTCACAAAATTCCCATGCAAGTCGAAAATCATGTAAATCGAACAATAATTAAACCAATACCATTTTGAAAGCAATGCAGTCAGCTGTGCGGTGCTTGTGGAAATGTAAATAGAGCTTTAGTGGAAATGTACGGCAAACGCGATCTTTTGAGCATTAGTTCAAATAACCTGATTCATGCGGCAATTCAACAAATTTTTTTAAATACAGTTACGAGATAAACTTCACGCACTTCAATAAAAAAATGAAGTTAACAATATCACTTGTCTGCTGCTTTTCCTGTGCATAGCGCTATGTATTGAGCGACTGTCTAACGCACGGCAGTTAACCTACTGCGATTAAACGTGCTCATGAGTTACGCCGTGTTTCCGTGTGTCTCGTTTTACTGTATTAAAACAATAAGATTATATATTACAACAACAATAAGATTATATATTACGTTTCAACATGATCATGTAAGGGCTATTCGAATTTCAAATTAATAAGAACAAAATGACATGCACCCGTTGACACAAAAATAAAGTGAACACTCGAAATATTCCGATCCAATTCCGTGCGAGCGATCAGGATCTACTTCACGGCGATCACGCGCCGTCTACGCAATGTTTTTATAAGTGAAATGCATACAATGTGATAATATGTATGTATCTCTAGCTCACATGGGGTAGCGGGAACTATGTAGGTATCTCGTTACTTGCCTTTTCCCCTCCTCCCCACTTCATTCCTTCACTCTGCACGTCGCCTGTGGTTTCAGTTACACTGTCGCATCGTTTTTCAGCGCCCGATTTCTCGTACTATGTATTCTAAATTATTTTCATATTACGTTTTTTTTACATCCCCGGTTAATCCGCATCCCAGTTAAGCCGATCCCGGATAATCGAGAGTCTACTGTATTACTAAAATCCTATTTCTGGTTCTCTCTCTCTCTCTTTCTTTAACGCTCTATACCTCAGCCATTTTTAATCTCTGGGAATTTCAGCACTCTAAGTTTATTTTTTATCGAGTTATTCAACTAATTTTCGTAATTTGTTATTAAAAACCAATCATACAAGGTGCTATCATCTGGCCACGTGGAGCGGTAATCAGACGTAGTACAGGCTTGGGCCGCTAGCTGGCGCTAAAGAGCTTCATTGTGAAGCAGTGTGTCGAGTGTCACATTGATACACACAAGTGTTTTTTTTCATGAGCGTTTTTGTGCGTTAGTGGTGTTCTGCGATTTTTGCAAGAAGAGAAATTGCAGATCATTAGAAGTTCTACCAGCACTAACGTCTGTAAATCCAATAAACCTTTCATGTACTTCCCCATCATGTACAAAACGCAAAACTCTTGAGAGCTGTGATTTTGACATGACGTCCAAAGCTTCGTCCAGTACAATAGCTATAAAAGTTGCTGAATCAATTTCATTTTTTATTGCATCTCTTTAATGACATTAGATATAGACTTGATAAGATCATTTTGAACAGTGGGAGAAATTCCTTAAAAGACACTTGATGTATTTAAATAATTGTCTAAAAGACAATCATTGTCATGAAGTATATTTAAAAATGTTATATAATTACCTCTATTCATTGAATACTCATCATGACCTCGCAAAGGAAATTCTTGTTTAGATAAATAACATTGCATCAATGAACCTTTTCAAAATATCTCGATTTTTATTCACTTGTTCAGTATGTTGGCTTATTTCAGTTTTTTGTTGGTTGTCAAGTAAAGTGTCGATTCTTTGTTTTCCAAAAAGTTTAAGATTAAGAAACGACTGAACATGTGCTTGAAATCTTTCATGTTTTTGTTGTGCTGCTGCTAAATGGTTAAGATCAGAAAACCCATGCTTATTCCACATACCATTCTCTTTTGAGAACAATAAACATAGCCAACAAAAAAGTCTTGATAGCGTTTCTCAGCCAGTTAACCATTCCACCGTTTCATATTGTGAAATGGAAAAACGTCTCGTATAGTCAGTTTTTGCATCTTTATGCTTACAAAGTAGATTTGGAAGAGCTGGACAAGGCTTACCTTCTTCCACAATGTTCAGCAAAGGTTCGAGTTGAAAATTGTACACTCAGTAAATCTTCAACACTATTTCCCATTGTATAAGAAGGGCAAATATTTTTAAAATTGTCAAACAGTAACAGAAAATTTTAAAGAAACTTGCACAAAAAACTAATATAATAGAAACCACAATAGAATAAACAAACCCTTAGTAACACAATGCTGTATTCACTTCAAGCTTCCTGTTGACTAAACACTGCTAAACACCCAATTCACTCCTAAGAGCTGGTCTGAATTTTCTGCTGCAGCAAGCTTCCTTTTCTTCTTATTTCCATCAACTACTTCAAATGTCCATTACTCCTTTATTATTGAGAATAGGCAAAATGATTACTCTTTATTTTTGACTTGCAATGACTTCCCCTAAACGTAGGTGAAGTTTTGACCTCGCATCATGGGACACCCTATATATATAGGAGGATACTAATTATGGCATTTCCAGATAAACTAGAAACATGAATATTTGTATGTAGGTAGGTCTACTGGAAAAATTACAAAAATATTTCTTTTTTGGCCGTTAAAAATCCCAAAATTTCAACAAATATTTAATTGTTTAGGTATTTTTAAATGTGCTACAATGCTGAAATTTTTTCAACTAGTAGAATTCGCTAAAATCAAAACAGGATTATAGAAATTTAAATATACCAGCTGTACCTGCTCAATATCTGCGTACATTTTTCCCAGTTAATTTAATAATAATGTGAATCGATTAATGGTGTAAATGATATCCCTATAGAAAACTATTCTATTAAATATGTATTTTACTATATTACTGCATTATTGAAACATATCCCATTCTCTCTTCCTTCCTTCTCTCCCACCTTCCCCTTCTTTGCCTGTTCCTTTTCCTCTCTCTCCCTTCCACCTCTCTCTTTTCTCCTCTATCCTTTCCCCTCTCTCCATTCCCCTCTCCCTCTCTACTTTTCCCCTTACCCTCTCTTCATTTAAACTGCTTATAAAACACGTTAATTTTACGCTCGTAAGCTATATATGGTTTTACAACAATAGGACTTTGAGCACGACAGTGTCTGTCATCAAGGTATTAAATCAATAAAAATCCATTTATGGAAGTGATACATCATTAAAATTTGCCATAAATGTGTGGCATTTGCAACAAACATTGGAAAAAATATAAAATCCTTAAAATTATAATTTTTAGAGGCAGTTTTGCCCCATTATTGCCCCATACAAGGATAAAAATTATGACACAATTCCTAGAGCAGTGTTTCCCAACCTGGGTGCCGCGGCATCCTGGGATGCCGTGTGGTGTTCTGTAGGGTGCCGCAAAAAATATTGTTTTCTCATTTTTAGCCTCATTTTGCATCGTCGGCTTTCAGAAATGCAAACCAGAGTTAAGTCGACCTTCATTTCGTCGCAAAGGAACTTCGAAATGAAAGGAGATATGGAGATTGGGGTTAGGGGTTCAACTTCACCACGATTATTACTGACGGTGGATAGGGAGGGGTGTGGCCAAATTCTGAAAAGTCACTTAAGGGTGCCGCGACTCTAAAAAGGTTGGGAAACACCGACCTAGAGACTTCCAATTTGGCACGTATATAGGTTTTCAGTCATAACCAATGGTAAATATCTGACATCATCAAAATTCTAATTTTTAGGGGTTGTTTTTACCCCATTATTTAAAGTAGGGTGAAATGCTTGCAGAATGCGAGCACCGTCTACTAGTATAGCTATACGTCATGAAATGGTGAATTTTTTTCAAATGTGTAATAGTACATAAATATATTTCTGATCATTTATTAATTGTATTGATAGAAAAAATTACCAGTAAAACTTTAACTTGAAAATATACATTTGGTTTTCTTAATTATATGAAAAGTTCTGTTAATGTTATATTTTTTCTCTTATTTTTAGAATTGCTCTTCTTCTGCTGGAGTGCTTATTGACCCAATTGAAACAAAGGCAATGGGTACTGCTCGTCAAAATGGACAAACTCCCTTCGCATTGCTCAAGCCTGCTAAAGGTATTCCTGTACTAGTCAAGGTTATGCCTGCTCCTAACAATAAACAGGTGAGTTATTTTATTTTCAAAAATTTCTTTTATTTTCTTTCTGTTGATGAAATTTACTGTTACTTATCATTCAGTTCTCTATTTACAACCTTAATTTATATTCTATAGTGTTTTACTCAAAATGCAACTGTTGATATCACTAGTCCTATGATTAGTGACAATTTGTGAATTATTTTCTAAGATTAATTCTCTTAATTGTGATAAATGATAGAAGGATGGAATATTTTTATTACACGTGGCTTGTGTTGGTTTAAAATCAACTGAGGGCAATTAACTGAAACATATGCTTATTAGAAATTGTCAAAGAACTGAATACAAAGCCAAATGCCTTCCTATGAAGTATTAAGCTTGAAAGAAGGAAACTATTAGTTGAAACAAACTTGACTCATTCGTTTTTTGTGACACTAATTTTCAGCAGTACCTAGTTGTTTTCCAAAATTCATTAAATGTATTCCACGGTACTCCATCAGTATTAAAATGACAGTCTTTCATGGGTGAATTCTAGAAAAGACAAAATGCAGCAAGCATATTATATGTTATCTTTCAATCTTTCGAGTATTTCTGTAAAAATAATGAACTTTGTTTTTGACAAGTTCCAAAATAAATATACTGTATTTAATCACATATAAGCTGCAATTTTTTTTTCCAAATTATGCATCTCCAAATTCAGTTCTACAACAAAATACTGCACTTATATTCATTAGTACATTCTGAATTTCCTTTACATTTGAACTTCATTTAAATTTTGTATCTACTCCCTTAGTATAAATGTTATTTATGTAATACTAATATTTGAATTTAATTAACCTCTTTCTTAGATGTTGGTTCCTGCTACTGCTGAAGATCTGAAATCAGCTGGGAAGATAACAGTTTCACCTAACTTTGGTAATAACCCTCAAGGAAACTCTATTAAAGCAGTTCAAATTAAAGTTCCAGTGGTAGCAACTGTAATCCAGCGAGTTGGTCCAGATGGACAGCTTACTATTCAGGTAAGTAATCATTTAACTGCAAAACAATTTTATTGGTAGATTAGGTATCTCCAATAGGCATTAATAAAGTTATGAAAACCATATTCTTAATTCACCCACCAAGCATTTCTTTTTAGATTTTAATGTCAGTGGTTTACCTCTGATTATGATTGCTATATAATCAAAATGTGCATATCTCTCTATATTATAATCTTCTAAATTTGTAACTAAGTGACGCGTGATTGGAAAATGACCGTTGTGTGCAGGCGTGTAGTTTCAGGACTCTCTCCCCCATTCCCCCCTCCCCCACTAGCTGCCATGGCCTAGCAAGTGATCGGAAAATGACTGTTGTGCGCAGGCGCAGTTATCCCAGCTCTGCCAGGCGAGAGGCAGCCGAAGTTACCTGCCAGTCAAGCTCTGACTATAGTGGAGATTATGTTATTATTTTCTTCATCTTCACATGCAAAAGTGCCCTTATCAGGCACAACTCAAGCTTGGTCACTACGATGTGGTTGTAGTAGATAAAAAGGAATGGAATAGATTAAGAAATCGAGAAAACAATAAAAGGTACAGGGCCAAAAGGAAGGCTGTTAGTAAATGTAATTTAACAAAGCATGATCACGTTGTCGATAATGATGTAGATAATGGAGAAATTTGTGTAAATACAAACGAATATAACAATGACTTATCAACATCCAATCATGCTGGCGATGATGACTTTGATAAAGAAGAAAGTAAATGGCAACAATCTATGGGGGAATCAAAGAAAAAAAATGACAGTGAATCCGAGGAGCAGACAAATAAAAAGGTTTATAACACCCGGTACAGGGAAAAAAAGAAAATGTGTATTACAGAAGGAATTGAAAATAATACTGAAACTGAAATAGAAGAAAGAAAAAGAAAGTCACAAAGTAAACAACAGGTTGTAGATAAATGGAAAACAATGCTGATAGGAGAAAAATTTCCAAAAACAGTGGAAGATGAACAAAAACGATTTAAGCACCGTGAACATCAGCGACGTTATTGTGCAAACCATCAAGAACAGTCCTGTTCAATATTGACAAGTGACAAAGAAGGAAATGTTGTTACGATATCCCAAATCTCTTTAAATACTCGAGATAATCATGAGTTTCCTTTTATTCTTAATAGAAAACACTTCCCCATACAGTTAAATGTTTGGCCTTGAGATTTATTAATTGTCATAACAATTAATAAATCTCAAGGCCAAACATTTAACTGAGTGGGCATCCACATCGATCAGAGTAAGCCAATATTTGGTCACGGTCAGCTATACATGGCCCTTTCTCGGTGTCGATCCATGGCCAGTCTGAAAATCAAAATTACAGGAACTAAAAACGACACGGAAACTTACACAATTCAAAATATTGTGTACGATGAAGTATTAAGAAATCAATAGATAGTAGGGATGTACCAAATATTCTAAAACTATTCGGTATTCGGTCATTTTCCCACTATTTGGAATTTGACAAAATGGATAATCGGTTTGGTATTCGAATTCGATTAAAATTTACCAAATATCAAGCCGAATCACAATGGACGAAGGGAGCGCACGAAGCATGCCAGGGGATCTGGTGGCGGAGCCTCTAGTTGTATAAACATTTTAGTGGTCATGCAATCAGATTCTAGCAACATTTCTGTTGAGTATGTATGCATTAATTTCAGTTTACTCTGTTGATTTAAATTTGTCACTTCAGTGCCCAGCAAATACCTTATGTACCTGAAAATATGTAGTATGACCCCTTTTTATACTTCTTATTTAGATAAAAATTGCTCAACAGAGATTGTAATGCCTCTCTTTGGGCCACACATGACTTTCCTCACATAAATGGCTAACTTAACTTCCAATCTTATATGACATAATGTATTCAGTACCTTAATACTTCAGAACCTTTACATTATAGCATGTGAAGCTATTTCTTCTTAAATGAATTTAAAGAAAACTATCTGTACCCACATAATGGTTGCACGAATTTTTTCAATTAATTTATTAATAATAATGTGAAACAATTAATGGTGCAAATGATATCCCCATAGAAAACTATTCTATTAAAGACATATTTTACTATATTCTTGCATTATTGAAACATATCCCATTCTCTCTTCTTACCTTCTCTCTCTCTCCCACCTTCCCCTTCTTTGCCTGTCCCCTTTTTCCTCTCTCCCTTCTACCTCTCTCTTTTCCCTTCTCTCCTTTCCCCCTTCCCTCCCCTATCAACTTTTCCTGTTACCCTCTCTTCAGTTAAACGGCTTATAAAACACATTAATTTTACGCTCGTAAGCTATATACGGTTTTACAACAATAGGACTTTGTGCACAACAATGTCCATCGTCATTGTATTTAGCATTAAAATGAGAAATTTAGTGCAAATTATGTGCATTAAACTTAAAATGTGGGCGATTTCGAATTGTGAACAAAAAAGACAATAAGAATAAGAATCCTTGATAATTTCTCTTTAAAACTTACCAGGTCCGAAACTCCTAAGTCAACATTTTGAATTTATATGAGCAATTGAATGAATGCCTGCTCACCGAAAAATCGAGTTTTTACGTGGTATCTTATGGAAAATATAAATGATTCCTAAGATTCAAACCCTGGACTTTATGAAAATGAAAGTAGTTCTCCAGGGACCTCTTAGCTAGTAGAAACAAAAAATGCCGTTTACTGCATATCTCTACAACAAATTGTTCTCGAGATACAAATGGGGACAGACAGATGAACACTTGTAAAATTAGATATAGGATATTGCTTTTTTTATGCAAATATGTATAGGGGAAATACTTGTATACTGTTAAATACAGTTTTATGGAGAAAGGCAACAGAGAACCACTTCAGTTATACTCCTAAGTAGCCACACATCAGTCACAGTAATACTAAGCATATGAAGTACAGTCCTGGTCCAAAAAACTGCACCACCTTACGACTGCTCTACTGGAATTTCAGTGAACTACTAATCTCGAACGAGCTGTCAAGCGAAATGGCAACAGCGATAGTAGAGGAGGGGGTGAAGACTTTTTCCTCTCTCTCCCTCCCCTTAGAGAAGGGTTTATGGCTCTCTCCCAGCTCTTAGGGATCGTATATCTTCCCTCAAGATAATGGTTTCGAATTCAGTAGCGCTTACTTTCCCCGTGGTGATAACACGTGAATGAGTGTCGGATATAATTCTTTGCATTTCAAAATTAGTTAAAATCAAGATACTAACTCTGGAGTTTAACATATGGACGTCAAAAAGAAAGAAGTTTATTTTTCCAGTCAAGATTAAATTAATTAAATTCCGAGTTAGCATAAATATTTATTAGGAATCAATTTGAATACACATTTCAATGCCTTAACAATGAAAAATGTTTAGTTGCAACGACTACTTCACGTATTATTTCCTTGCTTCGATGCCAAATATCTGTTTATGAATGCTATAAGTTGAATTACGAGAAATATTACATTTCAGGAATTAAGTGAAAACTATTAAATTTAAGTTTATGAATTATGTGTAACCAGCAGTTAGGTAAATAACTTTAATAAACAAAACTATTTTTTAAACGAGAAAATTATTAGCATTCTTAAATAGGAATTAGTTAATAGCAATTCCGTTCTCCCATTGCTGTGTTTACATAGTAGCAAAATAGTTATTGATTTTAAAAATCAAATGAATATACCATTTTAATTGTATTGTTGTGTTGCATTAAATAGAACAATACCGATGCTTTTGTGTCATTAAACAATCAAAACCTTGAATACTTACTTCATTTTGTATTCGAAATGAAATTGTAACAACCTAAATAAACATTTTCTGAAAATAACTTTGTATGATTGTCCCTTAAAAATATTTATTTACCCAGGTCTTTATAATAAACACAACCTTAAGAATCTTATTAGCAATTGAATTAACATTAACCAATTCTTTTCAAATATTTACCTAATGCTTTACACTCTCTTTAATCTCTCAGCCGATGATTGATTAGGAAAGGGAAGAATATCACTTTTATTATTCTCAAACTAGGATGACAGAAGGAATTTTTAATTAAAAAAATGATACTCGATGGTCGAATGTGACATTGTTCCATTCGCTTGAAACTGCAACAAAGTCATTTTTTAGATGGAGAATCTAAGTCTGTGGTGCACAATCCACGGCCCGCCATGGCTTTTTAAGTGGCCCATGGCTAGTAAGGGAAACGTGAAGAATATTGTGAATTTTAAACTAAAAGAGAACAGAAGAATCCTCAAAAGCTCTTTCGTACATGGAAAAACTAAATAAATGCTGATATTTAAAATAGGATAAAGATATTGTTCAAATTCAACTAATAGCTTTCATAAACAGATATTTAGTGTCGAAGCTAGAAAATAATGCTTCAAGTAGTAGTGGCAACATTTTTTTCATTGTTAAGGCATTAAAATGTGTATTCTTTTCGATTCCTAATAGATTTATTTATTATAAATCGGAATTGATTCAATTCAATTTTGAGTGGAAAAATAAACTTTGTTCTTTTTGATGTCCGTATGGGTAACACCTAAGTTTGTGTCTCCATTTTAATTAACTTTAAAATGTATATTTTCGTCCACTCAGAATGCCCGAATATGAAATCCGTGGAAGAAAATGTATCGTTCGACAGCCATAACACGAGTGAGAGAGAGCGAGAGAGAAGGGGAGGGAGGGAGGGAGAAAGAAAGAACCCTTTACCTCTTCCTCAAACATTGGCATTGTCAATTTGTGTGACTGGCTGATCTGAGCTTGTAGTTCACTGAAATTTCAGTAGAGCAGACATAAGGTGGTGCAGTTTTTTTGTCCAGGACTGTACATTACATATTAAAACAAATATCATGTACTCTTTTTCTTGTAATTAGGTTGAACCTCCTGGCCCAGAGCAGGAAGATGATGGAAATGTAGAAGGTGAGAAAATGGATGCTTCTGAAGAAGGGGTTGCAAAGTCTGAACCTGATGATGGACAGCATCAAGAAGAAGTGGAAGTTGATGAAGAGCAGTCTGGTGGTAAATATTCTCATGGATTATAGATAATACTCTAAAATTAGATGACTTAAAAGTAAAATTGAAAATTCACTTGTTCTTGATTCATGAAGTAATTCTCAAGTGTTCATATGAAGGATTTTGAGATAAATATTACTGAATCAATGTTGAAGAGAATCTTCATATAAAAATACATTTGCTTGCATTTTAAAAAATAAATGAAAGAAAGAAGATAGCATATAGGTATCTTAAAATTCTTTGTTTCTCTATGTAGCATGGCATTTTGGCCTTTATTATTGATAAAATTTTTATTCTTCATGATCATCATGCATTTGTCTCATTGATTGTAATAGATTTCATAAAAGAGTATTTTGATGTTTTGTAGATATTATTTATACATATCATTACTTTTTTGGCATCTCTTGTTTTGGTTTTGTAGAACTCTTGGAAGATGGTTCCATCTTGGCTGTTGATGAAGAGGAAGATAATCAGAACCAAGGTAATGAATGTGAAGCACTAGACAATAACCCTCGAGTTCAATATGTTAGAGAAGATGGGACCGTGATACCAGAGGAAGAACTTCAAGGCCTTGGACACTCAGCTGTGAATCTCTTAGCTGCAGCAGTGAACATGGTTCAGTCACATGGTGGCACAACTACGACTACTCAGCAAGGTATTAAACATTTTAAGGCTAAAGGAATTCCTTATGTTGTTAAAGTGTAAATTAGTTGGTTCTTTATTTTGATCTTGTATGTTAACCCTGTGCTATTCAACACCTACTTTAATTAATGTATAAGTTATGCTACATCATTACTTTTCCTCTAATAGTTGCCTTTACATATTGAATATTTATGAATTAGCTCAGCATACTTTGCAAGCTTCATTTATTCAGAACAGTGAGTGACAAATTTTTAAACCTAGCGATAAATATTGTTTAGAAACGAAAAAGTAAAATTCATCTTAAAAAATCAAATAATTTGGATTGTAAAGGGTAAAATAATTATACCATTTTCAAATGCATGCCTTCAATGATACTTTTAATAGTTTTAATGATTTAGCTAGTTTAATTCTTTGTTCTCAGGATTTAAAACTAAAATAATTTATTGCTTTTTATCAAAAGGGATAAGGGATTTTGTTATTAGTATGCTACAGTTTCTTGAACTGATGCAAGTAAAGGATTATCTTAATGTGCATCAATCAACTTATTTGATTTGTGTATGCCTGACATGGGAACCAGTTACTTAAAACATGATTTTTCCATGCTGGAAATGATTTACCTGCATATGTCAAAGTATATTAGTAAATTACATTTTATATATCTACTTAGAACAGAAAATACCTAGATACATAATAAGTATCAGCCATAAAAACTGTTGTTTTATTTGCACCTTATCACATGAATAAACTTGGTTTATATATGAAATATTTACACTTAATACATTGCTTTTTAAGCAAACCATGTTATCAATTATTATAAATTATACAATCTTTGTTGAACAGAGTTGCTGGAGGACCTTGCTGGTGAGGAAGGAATACAGTTTGTTCGCCCTGGCGCTAATGGAGGGTATGAGGTATTAAGCCAAGAGGAAGCTGCAAGAATGATGCAACAGCCCGGACAAACTATTGAGATTCTTTCTGATGCCAGGCAGTTGCAGGTATGTTTTGCTGCACCTATTTGAATATCACGGTATTCACTTGATTATTGTGTTTGGGTTTCCCTCAGAAATACATAGGATCCATATTAGGTTCAAAACTTTCACTTAGATACGAATAACTTTAACTTTGTTTGATTGCCTTATACATTGGCAATTAATTACTGTTTGTTATGTAACTTGAAATGGATTTCTTTAATGCAGATGCTTGAAGATGGAGAGGATGAGTCAGGTCCAGCTCAAGAGGTGGAGACGGAAGTGGTAGAGGGTGAAGATATGACCGTAGTTAATAACAGTAATTTGAGTGCACTCGTGGATGCTATTAGGTCGGCAGGTTATCAGGTATGATTTGACAACTTTAAAGACCGATCAAGGATGGCAGTTATTTTACTTATAATTTTATTTCCTGCATAAATGTGTCGCAAAAATAATTTTTCATGTTTATTTTATTTTAGGTGACTGAGGGACAAAAACAAATTATCATCACTGATGGAGGAGAACATGTACTTCTAAACGAAGCAGGAGAACATGTTCAACAGCAGATTGTTTATGGTGATGCTGAACAAGTAGGTTCATCGTATACATCTACGTATTATAAATAGCTGCTTCTAGAAAAACTATAGTTAAAATATTTGAGATGATAATAGGTTATTGGGTAATACCAGTGCTGAGACCAATTCACTCATGTTGGCAGGGCTGTTTAAATTTTGACAAGTTTTAGAAGTTTTTTAACTGGGTTGGAAAAGCTTGTGAAATGCTGTTGAAAAATTGAACCCTTTCAGAGTAAAAATCTATGATGAGAACTAATAAGCCATTTGGAAATTAGTTATATAATTACTTGTAAGTTAACTATTATATGAAACAATAAGTAAATGGTTAATTTAAATACATTTTTTGTACTCGAACAACATGAAATAGCAATAACGAAAGTTTTATTTTTCAAAGAGAATGTCATAAGTTATTTATAAAATAAGTATATTTTGAAATAAATTTTGTTTTATTCAGTTTTTTTTAGATAAAAGTTTATTTTTTAGAGAACCAGTTGATAAAATTTTGGCTGCTCAGCACTGGGTACAACCAACAGAAAACTTCCGATATTCCAAAAAAAAATTTGATTTTTAGGGAAGTTTCTCCAATTCCATTGTCTCATTCTTACCCTCCATTACAGAAGCATGGAAATATATGCAGGGCTTCATAAAATTGCATTTTCAAATAAGATCAAGACATGAACAGTGCTATGGCTGAAAAAATGAAGTTATATTCCATTATTCCATTGATTTCAACTACCATTGTAAACATATGATGACGTACAGTACACTATAAAAAGAGCAAAATATTGCCAGATTAAGCTTTTTTTATTTACTTGCATCTGTAACTAGTTCATTTATAATTCTGTAAGTAAAATATTTTGGCTTAATTATGGGGGGAAATATGCTTTCTGTGGGTCTCATTTAGGAATGTAAGCCCAATTTTTAACATTGGGCTGATGGAAAAATGCATTTCAACTTATGACATTTTGACTAAAGATCCGTTTTCTAGGTATGTGACTTTGATGTAAGTCAAGGATTCACTGTAATGGTAGTTAAGATTCTGTCCCTCGAGGCCATCTGCAATTGCAGTGGAATATATAGTACTGGATCCAGTTATCCCTTTTCAAAGTATAATCTTGCATCCAGTTTTCAATAAATCTCCCAGTTTCATTTAAACCAATTCCATAATGAAATTTAAAAAATGATCAGTAATGAAATGAATTAGATGGACTGGAAAACATTTATGGAAACTATTACTTACATAAAACTATTCCATGAGAATGATTGTGAATTTGCACTCATTCCATTAGCATCCATTTTGAGAAATTAGTACCTTTAATTATTATGCTACAATTTCCTTTTATTACCTGAGCTTTTATTTAATTTAACTTGCATATTATTTAATGAGACAGAAAAAAATGTATCAAGATATTTAGTTGTTTTTAACAATCCTTTCTTTTTTCAGGTCTTTGTCACCGAGGAAGGTGAGCCTTTGGAAATGGTCCTTGAAGAAGGCGGCCCTGTGGTGCAATATGTAATACAGGATAATGAATCAGAGTCAGTTCTTCCTGTGGAAGCTGTATTAGGTGATGGTGATGTTGAGCAGGAGCAGAAACTGCTTAATGTTGTCAAAGTCGAACCTGGTGTTATGTAGGAGTAGAATCAAAATGTCACCGAAGTGAAAGTAAATTTTGGTTTTATCCTGGATAGTGAAACAGTGTTATGGCACTGCCGTAATGCCACCAAAAAATCTCAGCAAGTGAAATGCTGCGATCGCATATTCACCAATGCAAAAATTAGGGCTTTAAAATAAGGCTCTCTAAATAGGTGTGTGGTGGTGATATTTTACAACGAAGAATTCCAATTGACTTCAAGGAGATGCCTCTAAAATTCATCACCAGCAAGAGAATTTATGATTGTCTCTCAGGTTATACCCATTTTGCTGAATATGTGAGAATAACTAGATTTATATTTGTGAATATAGGTAATTATTTAGTTGTATAATAAGTTTGTTTCTTTAAGTATTGTATTTTTTGCCTTTCCCTAGTCATTTTCTTTGGACTCATCAAAACTTTTTTTCACCTTTTGCCTATTCTTTTGTTTTCATTGATGTTTAAAAGAGCCATAGGGTATGTGCGCACAATGCTAAGGGAGTTTTCAAACTATAAATGTTGTATAAATAAAGCAAGCAAGAACTATAGTATATGGTTGGAATGGACAGAAAATGTATATTGTTCACCTGATCTGATGTAACATTCACTATAATTGTAAATGGGTGATGAACTATTGTAATTATTTATTTGACTACTAGTTGGTAACTTCTTAAACTCTGTATTTACTTTTAAGCATTTCATGAAAAAATATTCAAAGTTAATGGTTTGTTAATCATTTACTAATGGACCAAACCTCATTTTGTCATTGTTTTGTCCTTTGTTTAATTTCTGAAAATGTCTTAATGGCATTGCGTGTACTTTGTTCAATTGTCAAAAATTGAATTTTTCTAATTAATTGCTTTTTATTTGTATATCTATTTAAATGATATATAACCTCAATGTGAAAAAAATTTAAAATTCTCTTTCAACGTCATTATAAATACGTTCTTTGTTGTACAGTTATAGTTAGCAAGATTTTTAGCTTTTCTTAATATGCTCTAACATGTAAATTAAAAGGTAGCTTTGTTATGAGTAAAAAGCTACTTGTTTGAAATAAATATTTTTCCGATAAAAATCCTGTTTTACATCTGGAGAATTTTTTTAATATCCAAAATTATTGATAAGCAAAAATTAAAATTTATTTATCTTTTGATGCTGTGATGGGTTGTTTCTTTTGGTGGCAAAGATAATTTATGAAAATTGATTTCAAGAACCAAGCATAAAATTATTTTTAATTATAGAATTTTTTTATATTATTCAATCTAAAGAGTTTATAGTTAACCTTTATTATTTTTTGATTTTCACCTCTAAAGGTTGCCTTATAAATTATTTGATTGTTTTAATTATTGTGCTAGCTGGTAGGCAGTGTGCCCACTTCAGGCGTGGATGTTGTGTTTCATCTTGGGGTTTTTCCTCTACCTGCAGCCAAGCCTTTGGCTTTGTGAGGAAGGCATTTAAAAAAATAAGATTTTCCAATCCAGTTCACAAAATAAAATCAAAGATGTTGACTATCCTGAAAATAGGCAGGTTGTATCCAAAAAGACTTCTGTTATTCACTTCCATGCTATATTGTCCTCCTATTACCTACTTGTGCTTCTATAAAGAAACATCTATTCCATTATTTTTAATTACTTTATTATTGTTTGAAGGGTTACACCAGTGGCTTCCAAACTGGATGTCGTAATGCATGGGTGCTGCAGCTGATTTTTAAGGATGTCTCAAAAACCTTTGTGTATAAATGACTGATTCGGGGGTGTTGATAGTTAATTAGGACAATAATTCTTCCTGTAATAAATTATATTGTGGTACCAGCAAATGAATGCATCTAAAGGTTGTAATACTTGTATGCAAAAATATAAAAACCATGTTTCAAGACTGTGGTGCTGTGAAATTCTGTTTACTGTTGAAAAGCTGCTACACCTACAAAAAGTTCAGAGACCACTGGATTAAACCAATAATAGACCACGATTACACAAATAATTTTAGTTTATCATGTTTAAACATTGCTTCTTTTATAAATCTAAAACTGAAATGACCATTGTTTACATAAAATCACTTGATATTAAGCTTATCTATCTCAATCCTTGGCTGAAGTTGAATTTGACCTTTCTGATGCTGTAAATTTCTGCTTCCCCTTCAATAGATTGTTTTTATGAATAGTACTCAGAAAAACACTGAGTTGTTAGATGAAAGAACTAGGTAATTTTAAATTTGCAGAAGGATGGTGCGTATGTTCTGAAGGTACAGCCATTTCCCTTTTTTTACTATATTAAAACACTAATTCTTGGAAAAAGTATGCATAAGTTACATAAGATTACTTTATATCAGGATTGTCTAACTGGCAGGCCACATGTGACCCTTTCTCTGTCTTACTGCAGCCCAAACGCTAATTTTTCTCTCAACTAATTTGTTCGAGATTTTATAACTATATACTTGATTTTTGTGAAAAGGAGACAAGATTTTTTCTTAGTTGTTGAGATACAACAAAATGCAGTTTTTAAATGTTTTTAACAGCCAAACAAGTAACCAGTCTTCTAGATAAAGTCTATTTTACCAATTCTGACCCTCATTAATTAATCCTAATGCGGACCTTCTATAACATCTATCACTTCTTCGAGTTTGACATGCCTGCTTTATATACTTTGTATCAGCATATTCGAGTATTATGTTATAAAGTTGAGAAACTAATGTGCAATACACAGGACCTTTCAGAGATTTGGAGAGGTCCAGACCACTTCTAAATTTTGAGACCCTTGGTCACAATAAAAATTTAAAATAAACCACATTTAAAAATTTATTTTATCGTGAAATGAAAAGTAATTCAGATCTGAACAAGGAAGGTTTGACCCCCCCTTGTACCATATGCAGAGCCGTCGCGTGGCGTATCGGCGCCCGCGTGCGAAACGTGGCGCCCCAAGGATTAAAAAAAATCGTATCATACACATTACATTGTTACGGAATGAAACAATGTGATGTAAGCAGTGTCCTTTATAGACAGTGATACTTTATAACGCTATTACCTACACAAATACGCGACAAAAGGACGACGCCGGTCCGGGCGGCTCATGTCTTACGCGTTGCGACCCGTGAACAAAAACAATCATGGCAGCAAAAGGAGCAGATATGAGCAGCTAATTCTTTCACATTCTCGTATGTAATGTATTGCGGAATACACTGATGCAAATCTCGACCCGGAACACTTTACAAAACGACTCGTCGAATTTAGCGAATGTGTTTAATTTTCTTCATAATACGGATCTCTATAAATACAGACAAAACGTGTTTTATTCTTAACAAAAACCAGTATCCCATGTGTTTTTCGAAAAGAGGAGACATTGTAGCATCTGTTGACGTATATTCAAGTTCGCACCATCGCATGTATGCAAATGTTTCTCGCGATGAAATTGGGGAGCGCTTGCAAACGCTCCGCGTGAAGTGAGAACAGTTCAGCGTACCCCTACTTTGACGCATCAAATGGAAGGGATGAAGTCTCCGCAGAAGGTTCGAATATGGTGCAAATGAAAGCACGGTCTGTCTAGTATTGAAATGCCCCCATCAATAAATGCTTCATTTCAGAAAATGATTTTTTTCCGCTTTTTTCTGATTTCATCCCAATGTGAGCCGGCGCCCTTGAAGGTCGGCGCCCGTGTGCGGTGCACACATCGCACCCTATATCGGGACGGCTCTGACCATATGCATTAGTATATTTGCAATAAGGCCAAAATAACCAATTGCCTAGGGGCGACAGGGTTTTGGGGCCGTCAGATTTGTATATTGATTGGCAAAGTTGCAAGACCATCAATATAGTATGTGAGGAAGCACTGTAAAGAGGACCTTCAGTGTGATTTTCAAAGTTATGGAGGTTGAAGAAGATTACTTTGAAATCATGGAAGACCATCGGTACCCACCTAAGGAAGGCTGTCAAAGTAATATCCATGAATACCCAGGAAAAAAATGGATTGTCCCTCTGGCATAATATATACATTAAATCAATTTTATTGAATTTCTTTTATGGGGTGGAAAATAATTTGGCCTAGGGGTGGCAAGTTTTCAAATCTGCCATGTGATATGTCATACCTGCAAAAAATATTATCAAGTGTCTGAATTTGGCCACCCTTGAGCTTGAGGCCTGAGCCAAATGTTCCCCCTCCTTTGATTGGTCCTGGCAATACATGTGGAAAATATTATAGTTAATCAAGCAGTGGTTAATATTGGAGACATAAAGTGCTTGAGTGCATAGAGGTTTGGCAGAAATGTTGATGTTTAGCTCGAGGAATCATGTTAGTAATTTTTCTGAACTTCTTTCCTTACTGCCTTCTGGAAAGAAGAAATGCTTTTTTCTAACTTTATTCCACGTTATGGATTATAATTCATTTTATGGTCTGTATTCAAACCTTTCTTGATGATTCATTCACTGTTAGAGAGATAAAGCAGTAGTAGTAGTTTTGTTATCAGCTCTGTTTTTACAGTGCATTCTTTCACCACTTTCTCTCACTGTATTAGTTCTGCCATTTCTCTTGGAGTTATCTTCTTACTTTGATTAGAGCAGCTCTATTTATTTATTTATACATAATCTCATACAGCATATTTGCCATTTTAAAGTGAAATGTTAACAAGAAAAATACAAAATTAACAGAAAAATAAATAAATAATTTTATACTATAATAGCCCAGGTCTGTTGGTTGGTCACGCTTTCATGATGGCCGATATAGAGCATTTTAACAAACTTCCTGAATAGGTAGAAGATTTAAATTTGGCAAGGATGCTTGATTAACATATTTTAAGGTAATGACGAAAATAAATTTCCAAAAAAGTCCTGGGTTCGACTCCAAGGAAGACATTTCCATTTTCCGTAAGGTAACGTAAAAATCAAATTTTTGATGTGCAGGCTTTTGTTGTTTTGGAAATTAAAATTAGAAGGAATTAACCTACGATCTTCGGATCTGAACCATTTTGAAGAAAAAATTACAAAGTTTCTTATTCTGTTCATCTTTTTCTGCCTACAATTCTAAATCGCTCATGTTATACGTTTAATTCACATATTTTGTGGAAATATTGCTATTTTAACGGAGTGTCGCCTTGGCTAGCAATTATATTGTTAGACCTCAAAATCCTATTGTTGTATCAATCCTTATGGGTGTAAACGTTCACTGAATGCTTTTAATACGAGATAGGGAGGGAGAGAGAGGGATGGTCACGCAGGGGGAGAGAGGGAGGGAGAAGGGAAGGAGAGGGTGGAAGGGAGGGGGAGAGAGGGAATGAGGGGGAAGGGGTGGAGAGAGGGAGGGGGAGTGAGGGGAAGAAGGGAGGGAGAGAGGGGAGGGGGAGAAGGGAAGGGAGGGAGAGGGAGGGATAAGGAGAGAGGGAATGAGTGGGAAGGGGTGGAGAGGGGGAGTGAGGGGAAGAAGGGAGGGAGAGAGATGGAGGGCGACAGACAGAAAAATGACTTTATTGAGGGTGACTTTGAGACTATATAGTCCCTTCTTACATTTGGGAGAGGGAGTGAGGGGGAGAAGGGAAGGGAGGGGGAGGGAGGAGGAGAGAGAGGGAGAGAGAAAGAGGGGGAGGGAGACAGCTATTTTAAAGTTAACTAAAAAAATATTGTCATATTGATGGACAATTATGCTAGTAATTACATAATAGTTGGAAACAGAACAAACTGTCTTCATTTCGGTGAAATGTGTGTGATTCCTTGTTTAATGAATGATTTTAATGATAAAGAAAAAGGATCAATATTTATGGGTAGTGAATTCAAAAGAGAAGGAAGACGAAAGAAAAGAGAACGTTTGGATAGAGAAACCCTTGGGGTAGGCATATTAAACAAGAAAGAAGAATGAGTAGTTTTAGTAGGAATTCGGAAATTTAAATGTGATAGTAATTCAGAACAGTCTGTACCGGAATTTAAAATATTATAAATAAACGAAAGATCATATTTAGTTCGAGCATGGGAAAGATTATCTAGAAGGAGAGTAGATAAAACAGCTGCATTAGAGGCGTAGCGAAGAGAAGTCACACGATATTTCATAATTCTAAAAAGAAATTTAAGACTCTGTCAAGGGAGAAGAGATTAGAAACAGTGGACATAGTCCATATCAGAGAGCAATATGTTATAACAGGCAAAACAATGGTGGAAAAATACATTCTGAGCGCTCAAGGATTCCTAATATCTGTAAAACGGTACAAATTGCCTAAGAGAGACAGCTTTATTTTTTATTGCTTTAATATGTTCAGAAAAAGTTAGTTTGCTATCAGTAATTACACCTAGATCTTTCTGCTGTAAGACTCTAGTCATTAACTCCGAATTAATACAGTAGTTAAAATTTATAGGGTTTCTACAAATTGTGACAGACATAACATTGCATTTCTTTAAATTCAATTTTAGCTTCCAAACATCACACCAGTTTGATACCAAATTTATAGATTCTTGGAGAGATATACAGTCAGCCATTGCATTTCCTGTCCAAAAATTTTACAGTCATCTGCATAAAGAAGGGTCTGAACCTCCAAAGTGTACAGGGAGGCAGTCAGGTCATCAATGTACAAATTAAACAAGTAGGGGCCAAGGACACTGCCCTGTGGGACACCGGAGGTGATGGGTGACCATTCTGATGAAGTACCAGAAAGTACAAGCCTCTGTATACGATTTTCCAAAAAGCTACTCAGGAGATTTAGACACTTCCCATGAATATTAAATCGGTGGTTAAGTTTGTGAGTTAAAAGGTTATGATTTATGGAGTCAAACGCATTAGAGAAATCTAGGAAGACAGTATCTAACTGAGATTTATTTGCTATGGCATATTGCTGGAAAACTGCTAAGTTAGTCAAGCAGGATCGGGCTGGAACAAATCTGTGTTGCTTAGTGGAGAGATAGGGGGACGTAAAATAATAAAGGTGGTTTAGAATGATTCTTTCACAGATGGAAGAAAAAATTGAAAGTTACAAAATGGGACGATAATTAGCTACATCATGTTTTGAGCCAGATTTATGAATAGGAGTTACATTTGCAGATTTCCATTGGGAGGGAAAAGTACCAAGCGAAAAACAGCGGTTAAAAATAATTCATAGGGGAATAGATAAAGAAGCACAATTACGAAGAAATAAAGGACAAATGCCATCTGGGCCAGGGGTACGATACGGGGAAATTTTAGAAATGAATTGAAAGACTTCCTGAGAGGTTGTTTGAAGTTGACATAGAGAAAAATTACATGCAGGTGAGACAAGACAAGACCTGTCAAAGTCACGGTGTCACTCTTAAGACAGTCTGACATAATGTGGAGAATGTTGAATTTCTTCCAAAATTCATGTTTAGATAAGTTTTAAGGTCACTGTTTAGCATTCAGCAACTGAGAATAAGTCTACCGTAAATAATACATTTAAAATTTTACAATGATTTGACAGATTGGGTTGAAATGGCCTAAAACAGGTATGAAACTGATGCTTGCGAATAATGCAATGGTTTTTGGCAGTCTTACCATGCACTTCTGAGATACTTAAAATCGCCTTTCCTATCAGCAGTAGTTTCATTTGTTAATTTTCTTCTTTCTAAATGTATGAAAAGACATTTTGTTGGTTAGATATTATTTATAATCATTCCTATTTTTACAAAACTATAGTGGTGGTTGCTGAATGATCTAGAAAGCAATTTGTTACTATGATAATGATAACAGTTTGAGCATGTCATGTAGATTTAGATGGTGACCAGAAACACTTTCTAAGGTTGGTAATAATTTAAATTTTAAAATTTTGATTTCCCTGGAGAGGCTTGCCTATTATTTTACTTCTCTGGCATAGCTTAAGTCTCAAGCAGTTTGACTATGAGGACTTTTAACTACATATAAGTAAATGTGAGAAATGCTTAATTTTGTTAAATCTGAATATCATAATATTTAAAAAGTGAAGTTTTTGCCTTCAACCCTCAATATTTTTAGTACAAAATAGATATATGTTATGCCAGTACAAAGATTGATGTTTAAAATGGCACTATAAATTTTCATTTAAATTGTTACATTCCTGTTTTCCAATTCTCTTATCAAATAATGCATGAAAAATTGATTCTTCGTGGGTTTTGAATGGTTATAGGAGAGTAAAGTTATTGTAAACCTGGTTACCATTATTTACTGATGGAATCGATAGCAAACGGAAAAGATTATTTTATTATTCATAAAAATCTTGCTGGTACGGTCGTATAAAAGTGATAAAATTACCGGCGTGCAAATTAATTTAAAGATTTAATTTATTCAAAATATATTTATCTTGGATGCGAAATAAAATTTTACACAAAAACAATTTTGTAATTAAAAATAATAGTTTTAGACATATATTTTTAATTTAAAATTATACTGATAATGGCGCGGCAATCTGATGTCCAATGAAATCTGTTCGTAGAAGCTTGACATGAATGAAATGAGCATCTAAAAGCGCAAGTAACGGATAGCTCATGAGGAAAAAGGAGTGTCGAAAATCTTGCTAAATAAAGACGCGGCAGGATGCTTGTATTTATTTACAAAATATGACGAGTATTATAACGTTTTGTATTTTTAAGTGATGATTTTTTGATTCTCCACAATTTGTAATTTATACGTCTATGTCCACTTGGAAGGAACTTACTCCCAACAGGTATGCCGAAGCCTGTATAGTTGTTTACAGTCAGCATGCTGCTATGTTTTTAATCATTGTATCTTTTGTCGTTATGTAAAGAAAGATGATTTACTTATATTTAATCGATTCTGTGTAGTTTATTTATTTTAATTTCTAAGTAACTGATTTATACATTGAGGTTTTATAGGAATTTCTGGGAGATTCTCTGATTGTTTTTCTGAGACAAATGTAAACAAATATAGTTATAATTAAACTCATACTTGTATTCTTTCTAGGTATATTAAATAGTTAGTTACCTTCCTTTGTTGAGTATCATCGCAGTTGTTTTGCATTTAGTAATTAACGTTTAAAAATCACAAAGAAAACAAATACATAATCCATATACTAATACTTAGGTATTTTGTGTGTGATATAAAATTTTATTTCGTTTTCCTTTCATCAAATTGGTTTGTATGATTTTATTTCAATAATATCTTTTTTTCAGGGCAAATAAAGCTTTAATATTTTTATTGAAATGTTCATTCTGCTTATCATTTAGTAGCGATTAATTTATTTTGTTTTTGTTTGCTATTGAGAGGTTAATTTTATGTTCCATTTTTCAGATGAATCCCCTTTCCTCAATAATATTAGATTTAAGAAAATAAGTTTCTGAAAACAAGAAGGATGGCTCCTCCCCCACCAACTTCATCTGGGGGAAATGATCCCCTTACACAAATGAATACATACAGGTCTTATGTGACTATGTTGGCGGATCCAGGTGCCAAGGATGAACTCAAACTCAAAGCTGCTCAAGAATTGAGTGAAAATTTTGAAGTGAGTACCAACTGAACTTTTACATCCATCAACAGATAATTGCATAACTTTGAAATACTGTGGATGTTAACTAATATGTGTTTAAGTTATTTTACATATGTTATTATGAATCATTCAAATTTTATGAAATTTATTTCCTCGTACTACAAATTTTGATGTTGGCTTCTTAAATAATTTCCTTTATATTTGTTTTGTAATTAATGGAAATATCAATTTGTAATGAAAATTTTAATGTTGAAATCGATAAAACTCGAACTTGTTTATTGATAGCCAGATCCATTATCTTTAACTAAAGGTTAGTTTTTTGCTTTTTAACATATGTAAATTAGTATGTTTCTAATGAGAAATATATGCTCAGATTAAATCTTTAGTTTAACTTGAAAATGACAATGTTTAATGTATCAATGTTTGCTTTATTTCTTTACAATTCATAATTAAAATTGAAAGTTTTAATTGATACTGTCCTATATATAAAGTTGAGCAGTGTTTGGTTTTATTATTAAATAAATAAAGAACAATCTCATTTCTTCTTACTACTAATTACCCTTTAATTAAAAGATTAAGAGTATTTTTGAATTTTAAATTTATTACAGATCATAATGGGATCTTCACAATACCCAGCATTTCTTGACCATTCAATGAAAATATTTCTGAAAATTCTTCAAGATGGGGAGCCTCATTTTATTGCTGAATATAACATACAGGTATTTTAGCCGCCTCTATAAAATTATTTTACATGTAATAATAAAGTTAATATTGAACTGCTATGCAGTATAAGTGAGAAAATTGTACTCTATTTTTTTGTTTTTATTTTTTATCACAGCAAGTTCGTAAGCTGATTCTTGAAATGATTCATCGGCTTCCAACAAATGAACATCTTCGACCTTTTGTGAAG
This sequence comes from Uropetala carovei, assembly GCA_036926305.1. Lineage (NCBI taxonomy): Eukaryota > Metazoa > Arthropoda > Insecta > Odonata > Petaluridae > Uropetala > Uropetala carovei. The sequence goes on from JAXCHB010000100.1 coordinate 1,629,713, forward strand.
CAGATTTTATCTTTAATGCTTCATTTACTAGAAACTGAAAATGAGGAGAATGTTCTTGTGTGCTTACACATCATAATTGAGTTACATAAGCAGTACCGACCAACGTTCAATCCTGATGTAAGGTTTCATTTGTAAATTAGATTTATGCTGTTTAAATTGTTTATTGTACATTGTCTTCCTTTTATCACTTTCCACTGTCAGAAGTAATTTACTTAAAACATTTTCAAGCTTTTGTTTATGCTATAAATTTATGATGCCAGATTATGTCATCATTAACTTGTTAAATAAATGCTGTTCTCAATACATTTGTTTTGGTTGTTTCCATTGTATTTTTTGTAAGCATTCATTTTCACAAGTACATTTTCAACTTCATAATTATGACTTTTTTCCCCAGATTTTGCATTTTCTTCAGTTTGTTAAGTGTATATACCGTGAACTTCCTAACCATCTCAATAAAATATTTGAACCCAGACCACCGATAAGGGTGAAAGATCTTTCAGAAGTAAACATTGAAGTTTTGTTATCTGAAACATTCACCCTCACTGCAATACAGAGTGAGAAAAAGACACCAGATGGAACAGTAATTTCAGTAAGTTGTTAATTGTAATTTTATCTGCTTTGATTTATAATTACCATTGAATCATCGCTAGTCTTGTAAGCTTGGCTGAATGCCCGCTTACTTATGTGGTTGCCCCATCTAAGTTTGCATTGGAGATGACCATTTATGGTTGATGTTATTGCCTTGTTTAAAATGATATTTTTGTTGTATTTGAGCAAATTATATTTATTAATTCATTCATTTTTACTTTTCAGTACAATCTCATTCCAAAAGCAGTATTATCTCTTAAAGTGTTACAAGAATTACCAATTATTGTTGTACTTATGTATCAGTTGTACAAACAAAATGTTCATCAAGATGTTGCAGATTTTATACCCCTTATCATGACTACTATAACCCTTCAACCAGCTGCTCATCATAGGTGAGTTGAATTTCAGGTTGAATATGGAGAATTGTTATTGAATTTTCCTGTTAATTAAAATAAAATAATCCTGGTCTTGCAAAGGCATCATAATGAAGTATTTTGTTTTGCATTAAAGAAATTAATGTAAAATAGAGAATTTCATTGGAATTTATCAATTTTCAGCATATGGTTTGCTTTGCTAAGTTTGACTTTTTAATGCATCTGAATCTTTAAGAATTTAAAATGCGTTTTCAAGATCAGCAGTAAATAGTATTTTGCGGCTTTTCTCTTGGAAATCATTATTTTATCTACCTAGTTTTATAATGAAAATATTGGATCATAGATCTCTGTATGATATGCTTAAGTTAGAATACAGGAGAAACTTGAAATAAAGATAAAAATTCTGTCATGACTTGGAATCAGATTCTCCTGATTTCAAATTTCTCCCATATTCTAACTTATGCCTATCACATAAGGATCTATGATTCATTATTTCATTCAATTTTCTACAAAGGCTATCTGCTTGTAGAAGCCTGTCATGGTAGTTCACTGTTAGATCATCCTGCCAGCAAATTGAAGACATGGGATTGATTTCTGGCCATGGCAGAATTTTTCTTCTGGTTTAAAGTTTCTTCCTTACCTAATCTTAGTTCAATTTGAATGAAGTTCTTGTAATGTGATGCAATTTTTGTCTCATTTCACTGAATAATGTGCTTGTTTTCAGAGTTAATCCTGCATTCAACCGAGAGGTATTCGTGGATTTCATGGGAGCTCAAATCAAAACACTTTCATTTCTGGCTTATATCATTCGCATCTACCAGGAAGTGGTATCTCAGCATTCATCACTCATGGTTAAGGGAATGCTTGGCCTTCTTACACTTTGTCCAATGGAGGTAGCTCACCTTAGGAAAGAATTGCTCATAGCTGCTCGTCACATTCTTGCCACTGACCTTCGAATAAGTAAGTTGCAGTATCTTAATGTCAGTAGACTGAGAAATTACTTTATAATGATTTACCACAAGACAATTTTTTAAATTCTTTATCAAAATACATATAGAACTGCAATCATTAGAGTTTAAATTAAGTTATCTTATTTAGTTACAAGTAAATGTGTGCTTGCATTCTGCAAGCATTTTCTCTAACCTTAAAGTAAAAATAAAACCCAAAAATTACTTTCGATGCATAAGTTCGCATCTCGCCTCCGAATTACGTGTTTTTCTGTTTCGAAAATATTGGGGTAAAAACAACCCCTAAAATTTATAATTATAATACACTTATAGGTTTTTATCATTTGTTACGAATACCTCACATTTATGCGGAATTTCATCAATGCAGCACCTCTAAGAGTGCATTTATTGGATTTCATTGTTTAAATTTTATTAATTTTTAACAGCCACAGCAATAAATATTTCTGAAATTTTCAATGTTATTTACCACCGGGACATTATTTCCTAACTCTGTTAAAATTTTCAGCTTCCTGGATCTACAGAAAGTACATAAACATTAGTCAATTTTTTAAACATTTGAGTATTTATTACGGCCGAACGAATAAAAATTTTCAAATTTCTATATTCCCGTTTTCATTATTTGGCGAATTCTACAGGTAGAAAAAATTTCAGGTTGATAGCACATTTGAAATACCTAAACCATGAAATGTTAGTAAAATTGTTTATAATTTTTACCGGCCAAGAAAATAAACATTGTCGTAATTTTCCAATTATTCCTCCGATTATTTTTCTCGGTTCACCTATGTATTAAATTCCAGCTCTTCAGCTATTGTAGTTTGGGCCAGACATTAGTATCCTCCTATATATCATTCTATAAGCACTCTTCTTACAGAGGAGGATATACGATACTAGTGAACGTGTGCTTGCATTCTGCAAGCATTTTCTCTCACCTGAAAGTAAAAATAAAAGCCGAAAAATTACTTTCAATGCATAAGTTAGCATCTCGGTTCCGAATTACGTGTTTTTCTGTTTCGAAAATATTGGGGTAAAAACAACCCCTAAAATTTATAATTATAATACATTTATGGGTTTTTATCATTTGTTACGAATACCCCACATTTATGTGAAATTTCATCCATGCAGCACTTCTAAGAGTGCATTTATATGAATTTCATTGTTTAAAATTTTTTAATTTTTAACAGCCACAGCAATAAATATTTCTAAAATTTTCAATGTTATTTTCCACCGGGACATTATTTCCTAACCCTGTTAAAATTTTCACCTTTCTGGATCTGCAGAAAGTACATAAACATTAGTGAATTTGTTAAACATTTGAGAATTTATTACGGCCGAACGAATAAAAATTTTCAAATTTCTATATTCCTGTTTTCATTATTTGGCGAATTCTACAGGTAGAAAAAATTTCAGGTTGATAGCGCATTTAGAAATACCTAAACCATGAAATGTTAGTAAAATTGTTTATATTTTTTACCGGCCAAGAAATTAAACATTGTTGCAATTTTCCAATTATTCCTCTGATTATTTTTCTCGGTTCACATATGTATTAAATTCCAGCTCTCCAGCTATTGTAGTTTGGGCCAGACATTAGTATCCTCCTATATCCTATATATATCCTATATCGTATATCCTCCTCTGTAAGAAGAGTGCTTATAGAATGATATTATTTAGTTTATCTTATTTAATTTAGTTAGCATTTAATTAGTTATTAAACTATGTATTAAGTTTAAATTTAATTTATTAACTTCTCATTGTAATCCAATATTTATGTATATTACTATGTGCAAAATGTTGAAATTGTTTATAATTGGGCTTCATGCCTGTGTATAGAAAAATTAAAAAAATAATTCTTACAAATAACTTTCATTGAATAAAGAATTCCTATAAGGTCCCTATAAAAGAAACAAACTTAAATCGAATTTGTTGTCACATACACAATAATCAGCTTTAGTGCAGTGTTTCCTACTGTTGTCTATACCACACTTTTGCATATACGACAGGTCTTCCTTACTTCCCTTGCCTTCTACAGTGAACTTGAAAAAATCCACTGCATTGACAATGTATTGATTCCAGCATTACTTTTATATTTTTTTTGTAACTATCAATAAAAATATAATTTAAGAAAGGAAATAAAAAACTCCATGTTCATGCTGTGTTGGTACAATGAGAACTGGGAGAAGTTTTGTAATTCAGGCCCTTCAAAATCTATGGTATAACCAAGGAGCATTTTTTGTTGTAAATTAACCAAGATTTATATGTTGATGAGGACAGTATTGAAATTTTTAAAATGTAACACTAAACTAGCTGTGTTTATTTATATTTGATGTGCTTTTCAAAACATTTGATTTTTATGAAGCTTGATCTTGCTCAGAATGCTTTTATAATTTTGATAATCTGAACAGCTGAATTTACTGATTTTTGCATTTATGCGATATTTCAATAATGTTTTGATCAATCTGCAGAATTTGTACCATTCATGGAACGTCTTTTCGATGAGCGAGTATTATTGGGTCGAGGTTGGACAACGCACGAATCTCTGAGACCTTTGGCTTATAGTACTCTGGCTGACTTGGTTCACCATGTACGGCAGCACTTACCACTTTCTGATCTTGCAAGAGCTGTTCACCTTTTCTCAAAAAATGTCCATGATGAATCTCTCCCAACCAGGTATGTTATGTAGTCCCTATGTTTTGGTGCTCTCTTAATTGTTTTTTATAAATTTATCATTGCTATGCTGAATTATTGGCAGAATTTTATACCTAAGGTATCATCATTATTTTTTGTCAGCATACAAACTATGTCCTGCAAGTTGTTGTTGAACTTGGTGGATTGCATTCGTCAGAGAAGTGAAGCAGAAGTTGGTGGCCAAGGCAGAGAACTTTTAATGAGAATGCTTGAAGTCTTTGTACTTAAATTCAAAACAATCGCCAAACTCCAGCTTCCAGTGCTGATGAACAAATTGTAAGCAATTATTCATTTAGAAGTTTGTAAACATTATCTTAACACATTTGTGTAAATGGAGGTCTTTGTGATAATACACTGTTATCAGTGGTGTCATTTCAATTTTTAACATATGGTTCACTTCAATTTCCAATCTCTTATAAATAAAAAAACAAACATTAGCTAATTTGATTGATAATTTTTAAGTTATATATATTTAACTTTAGCAACAAGTTGATAAATAAATGTTATTGTTGGGAGGGCAACTAAATATTATTTAATTATTATAAATGAAAACACTAACCTAGCTAACTTGAGACTAAATTCTCAACATGCTGCAAGATACTGTAGACTTATACAATCAATGTTTGTTCGATGATAGGCTTAGTAGAACTGATCAGGAGAAATTGCTATTCTATTTCATGAAATTCCAAAATGGGAAATTGGAGGGAGGAGTTGAATGGTTGTAGACAGCAATGTGTTATTTCCAGTGAGTAGAAATATAAAAGTTTAACATCCCCCGTTCTATTTGCGGGCCAGGAAAAGGTGGGCATTATTAACAAGCCGCCCAAGACAACCCAAGTTTGGCAGGACCTTGTCACATTTTGAGACCATATAGAGCTGGCATTTTTATCATAGGAGTGTGAAAGAATGAGAAATTGGTTTTCGAGGGCCCACAAACTTACAGAGAGCCTGGATACTACCAGTTTCATACCTCTTCTTGCATACTACCTTGCCCTTCGACATGTCATTTATATGCTGCATCCAGTCAAAAAAGAAACAAACAAAAATTCTACATCCACAAACTTTCTTGCCTTCACAAACCCTAACTGTTGCTAATGCAGAAGCAAAATTTCCCCCTCAGAGTTAATGACTGCATAAGGAATCAAATTAGAGCAGTTGGGAGAAGTCACAGGATGTTAAGGGGAGATACGAAAGCAAGGAGTTCAGAATACCTCAGGTGAGGACTGAGAAAAGGAAATATGAGTGGGACCTAATGCCACACTGTCTTAGTAGCAGGTATACATTGTACACCTGTATTACGTTACAATAGGAAAAGCTTGTGACCACCCCTAATTCTGGGTCACTCTGGGCTGTTGCCCATGCTGTCCATTCTTAATGGTCTTTGATTGTCCCTGTCCTTTGGCCTTCCTTTTGCTGTGCATACCTGTGTGAGGTGGCCCTGGTTTCAAAATTCCAACATATAATACACTTCAGGTATTAACAGCAGACTAACTTTATTTTTGTCAAATTCCCCCAGTTCACCCTCTATTTTCATTAACCTTTACACCCTGGTTTTCCCTGCGAGACAGGATGAAAGGCTTTCCAGGTATAAGGGTGTGGCATCTTTTGTGGCTCCATTAAGACAGATAATGTTGACAATTTTTAAGTCCATCAAAACAGATTTTAGTGAGAAAAGACTTTTCTTTTTGTCTTTTGCAGAATCAGAATAAACTTTGAAATAAAAAATTTTTCCACTCACATCTGCCTTGCAGAGTCATTCAAATGAAAAATGAGGAGCATGATTTTATGACAATTTTCCATTTAATATAGTCTCTGGCTCTCATGTTTAACTGTAAACATCTACTTTGCTTAGAATAAAGAAATAAGTTGAAGGAATCACTGCATAAACTTTACAATCTAACTGGTGCTAACTTCTAACAAGGCCGTTTTATGAAATTTTCAGGCCATAGTCCAGAGTAATAATTCTGATCCTTTAGATATTATTAAGAAAAATATAAAGTAAATAATACATTTATTTGAAGGTCAGTGTTGGAAAACAGAATTTATGAAATGCTAAGGATTTTAAAACAAAGAAACAAGGAGTAATGGAACTTTTCTGGCTTTTTCTGCTGCAAAATTGATACATATCTTTAGAGTCCATTTTTCTCACTTCCTCAATTTCAATATAAAATAAGGAAAGTCCTTATAGTTTGGGTTGTAATACAGTATTTCTTTGGTAGTTTTTGATCCTCTTGAGGGCAGAGAGAGAATGCTCCCCATTGGTTTCTTATGGCCATTGTTAATTTGAAAAAATATAATTTACACATTAGAGAACTTATCAGAGATATTGTTTTATATGTATCAAATTTAGAATATCAGTGAGAGTTGTATTCTCCAAAGTTTTCCCCAAGTATAGAAAATGATTTATTTCAACACCTAAATATCACCCACATATTTGCTGTGTATGTATGCTTCAAAAAAACATGAATTAAAAAAAAATGTTTTTGTAACATTGAATTTTGCTTACAACTGGGAGGTTATAGTATCACATTTGGTGGTATATTTTTGTATTGGGTATTAATTGCTGCTTTTTCATATTCATCAAAAGTATTTCTCATATTTTGAATGAGGAGTTCTAAGAAAATTTAGACCAAATCTTCTTGAAAGTACACACTAGACAGTGGCTTTGTAGGTGGTAAAATGGCTCTCACTATTAGGTAACAGTCAAGAAATGTGCATGAATTCACATGCCTTGAATCTCTTGGGAACAACTAGCACCACCTAATCTCATATATATGTATATATTTTATGGCTTTAAATATTATATTACTTTTCTAATTTGATATTTTTAGGCTTGAAATAATTTTTTATATATTTAGTTTCTTAAGTAAACATTTTTAACGACCAATTCAGCTGAACCAATATGAATCAGCTGAATGACACCACTGACTATCTATCTAATCTAATATATAAAAGCCAGTTTCTTGCTTGCATGCGTGTGTGTGTGTAATTCTGTAACTCAGCAATTACAGAATGTAGAAACAACAAGTGGGGGTGCCATTTAAACCGTAATAGAGAGTATAGTGGTATGATGAGGATATTAAACCATTTTGATTGGCCAGTTGAATTTTTTCAAGTTTTTCTCTTTTAATTTTTTCCATTTGAATAACATGGGAACGAGTTATATAATGAAATCTTTCTATCTGACTGTCCATCTGTCCTTAACACTCAGAGAACCACCGGCAGCATAAGATCAAGGATCATTGTAGTAAATCCCCTTTGATTCATACTTATCCTTTTTAAATTTTTAGTGTCTCACCGTCTACATTAAAGTTCAAATTCAATTCTAGGAGTGTTATTTTTTCCATTTGATTAACATGTAGATAATTCACACACCCGTCATATTGATGGCATATATACTAGTCGTAGTAAAAGGCTGTTTATTCACCATTTTAGTCTAGAAAACTCATATAACAGGTATTTGAGATGGTGTTATATTCTCTAGTTTTGTTTCTCAACCAGTGGGATGCGTCCCACTGGTGGGACTTGAAAGCCATCTAGGTGGGACCAGAGCCGGCTGAAGACATTTTGGCACCCCAATCAGTTAGCCTTTCTGGCACCTTCTCCTTGATATAGTTAACAGTCTCAGGTGTAACATGATGGAATTTCTTCATATTGGGGAAATAAGAAGATTTACTTGGTAATTCCACAAAAATTGTTTTTTTTTTAAATAAATAAATTTTTGTGAATTTATCAAGCAAATCGTTTTTATTTCAACCTTCTCCTTTGTTTCTACCAATTATTAATGTACTCCTTATATGCCTATAAACATAGAAATACATTTATTAGAAAAAGTGAGGTTTTACTTTGTACCATAGTGGGACCAGGGTTTCTTGAAAAGGTGGTAGGTTGGATGCAAGAGGAAAAAGGTTAAGAACCCCTGTTCTAGTCCATTATCTTAAAATGATAATTATTAAAATAAAGAAAAATATTTCCGATTGTTAAGTGGAAAATTTTAATCTTGGAATAAAATGTAATTTCTGATTATTGAGAAGGCCATCATTAGCTGATGCAATTGATGATTACCCTACAAAATCCAATGCTCTGTTTTGAATTTCTTCTCCATATGTATGTTACCATAGAATAGTAATGATAAATCATATTTTTGGTTGAAGTTATTTCAGTTATATTTCACAATACAGAAAAAGAAATTTTCCTGCCCTTATTTTATTTTTAAAAGATGTAAACTTCCAAGTTTCAATATTACACCTAATAATAATAAATAAATGGTTCTCAATCCTTAAATTGTTATGATTAACTAGGAAATACGTGTGGTGTGGTGGTTTTCCATCACCTTTCACACCAGCCATGTAGAAGGGAGGAGGGAAACTGAGTGCTGGCATTAGCCTACTCTTACAAAGAGCAGCAAGGGTTCTAGCTGATTAATATTCCTTCCAAATGGTTTGCACATACTTCTCATTTTTAGCGTGTTTTATTTTATAAACGTGCTTATATTTTTGCTCTGTCTGCCGTCCGCACAATTGATTAAATCAAAAAAGCAAGTAAACGTTAAGAGATACAAGGCTGAAATTGGCTGGGTGTATGTGATCGATTTGCAATTTATTATGCTGACAAATAATACTTTCGGAGAAAGTGGTGGGTGGCAGGGGTTCCCCTCAAAATGTTCAAATTAAGATTCTGACCAAATGGTTAAAGATAAAAAGTTAAAATATTCACTATTTGTGTGACTATTAGTACCATATGTCATCTTCAGTTAAAATCTTCCTGACCATTTCTCTATCCAGGTTCACCTGATCTGTGATGTCTCGAACAGTCAATCACTGGTTAGCTCTCATAACAGTCCTGATTTTGTCGATGTTAATGTCCGTTCTGCTGATGGTAGGCTGCCCTGATCGCTTTCCATCATCAATTTCTTCTCTCCCTTCAGAAAATCTCTTAACCCATTTGCAGACTGCTGTTTTTTCCATCACATGTTCTCCATAAACTTTTGTTAACGTTTCATGGATTTTGGGACCAGTTTTCCCGAGTTTCACCAGAAATTTGATGTTCGTTCGTTGTTCTAATAATGTGTCTGCCATGGTTCTGCCAATGTACACAAACACACTACTACAATAACTGCTACTGCACACAAGCGACTTGCCCAAGGTTAGCCACTCTACTGCTGTTTACTCACACGTGTATATTTCATATTATGCCGCACTCCTTTGTTACACAATATTGCCACTTGCCGAGAAAAAAATCAATTCGCGAACTTAATTGTCAGACCTCGTATTACTAAGTTTATAAAGAGTTTTAAACTTACAATTCTAAATTAACCTCAATAAATAAAGCACTTTCTTATTGGATCAGCAAATGAAGCTTTCATTTTTGCTTTCTTGTTATCCTAATTCATACAAATAGGAGGCCTGGTGACCTCAGAAAAAATTTTACTTTTGCAGGATACATATCCGCTGCAGCTTAGAGCAAATGTAGCGCAGCACTCTAACTAGTATGCCTCTAACACCCCTATTACCCTACATAAGGATACCAACATTTTATTTGCTTAATGTATATATGGTTCTAATGAAACAGGTCATCACTTACCTTATTTATATTCAAAATATAATACCATAGGGCAGCGTTTCTTAAACAGGTCCGCGGATTCCTGTGAGTCCCCAGTAGTCATCCACGGGTCTGCGAATAATATTTGGGAATTATTAATGTCAATTAAAAATAATAAAATGTGCAAACATAATACTGCTATAAGTGCACACAGGATTCAAAGTGTATGTTACTTTTAGAAAAAATGATGCTACAAAGCAATGGTGATTTTCTAAAAACGTAAGATAAATAAATATGTACTCTATTAATGGTTAAATGGAAGAGGAGATCATATGGTCTCAATTTCGCCCTGAAAATAGAGACATTTATCTTATCTATATATCTGTCTATTATCTGTAAATATAGAGATATAGTTTGGGAGTCCACAAAAAATATTTGAATGAAAAGGGATCCTCAGTTTACTAAAGCTTAAGAAACGCTGCCATAGGGGAATTAATTTTATTGCTCTTTGAAACTTTAATCTTTATATCTTTTTTTTTAAATTACTTTTTAAAAATTTTCATAGCATGACTCTACTTGTTATGTGTTGCGTAAGAATTTAGACTTTAATATTCATGGATATAAAATTATTAAATTCCTCATTTTGTCATCTAATATCATTTCCTTATTCTAGTCAGTCCATCATTATTCTTCTTACTGTAGTTCATCTTTATTTGTTCTTTCATTGAAATTGTCACTTGTTTATGTAAATCTTTACTTTTTAACATCATCTTTTTCTCTGGATTAGTTCCTTTTTTTTGTCTTTTTTACATTTTGGACCAGACTTTCTTAAGAATGCTTGAGATAAACGTGTTCAGTCTCCCAGCTTTCTAAAATTCTCCTCCCATTAATTCCTTATTCCTGCTTTGGCCCATGGCTAATGCTGTTAACATAAACAACAGTATAACAAGACATTAAACCAGTGGTTCCCAAACAGTGATTCATGACCCCCTTGAACCCCATGAAAGGTTTTAAGACAGGTTATGAAAGGTATGGTTTTGAGAAGGGTCATGAAAGGTTTTCAAAAGGATGCAAAACTGGAATTGTTTTTGTTTTATTTTTGAATTTTATATCAGGCTATATTTAGAATAACATCAATTTCTGCTGAAATAAATGAGCTGTTTGTAATATTTTGAAACTAATATTACTTTTATATTTATCATTTGATGGATGGGGTAAATGGGGTTGCAATAAGGTCAGATACTTTGAGAAGAGGTTGCGATAGAGTCAGCTGTCTTGAGAGGGGGTCGCAGATGCATAAAATTTAGGAATAGATGCATTAATCGATTAATGTAGTTTAGGAGTCAATATGCTAAATTATGTGCTGTTAAATTGTTTATTTTGCTAATTATGTGAATCCTGCTCTATTAAAAGACTACTTTCTCTTTCAGTAATTTCTTGTGCATTTCTTATATCAAGTTGTGGTTCCCTTTGCTTTAATTAAATTGAAAATCCTTATTAACATTCTCTGCTTGTTGCTTAATGAATTATTTAATTTTCTTAAAAATCAAGTTCAATTTATTTATAATTCATTCTTACAAATGTTGCTGGTAACTTTCTTTTGACTTAACACTTGCTGCTGTAACAATTTTTTGGTTAACATGATGTCAATTTTTGCTTGCCCGCTTTGGTGTGAATGTTGCAATTCCTATTCTCCTCTGCCTCTGTATGCCATTTAGCAAACAACAGCAATGTGTCAGTGCTTCCCCTAATTCCACCAGTTCTGCTCCGGTGCATACATCAGCCGTAATGACTACTGGTACCACCGAAGATGTGAAACCGGTGATCGTGGATGGTATTGCCATTCCACCTACACCTAGTTCATCAGCTAGTCACACCTTAAATTCGCTCATAAAAGAAGAGAAAGACAAGTCACGCTTCGGGTTTCCAGCATCCCAAGCTGCGAATTACAGTGTCACTGACTGTCGAAGCCTTGTGAAGACTCTGGTCTGTGGTGTGAAGACTATCACATGGGGATGTGCCTCCTGCAAGGTAATTTCTACAGCTTACGTGTTGTAACATATTTTACCATTCCTCAATGTTATGTTGATCACACCAAAAATAGACCTTTTCGAATTTATTTGTCTGTCACAAGAATTAATAATAATAATTAATATTCTTCCCAGTATTTATGAAATATATTTTTTAGAATAAATCATACTTAGGTTTATAATAAAAATAGTACTGCATAAGGTGCTTAAGGGTCAAGAGACTATTATTTTGGAAGTAGCTGTGAAATTTTCTTTCAGTTTCATTTACAAACAAAATTCACTTCTATATATTGTAATATTTAAAAAAAAGTGGAGCTTTTCTTTATAACCCATTGATACAGGTATAACCCGATTTACGTCTGGGATGTGTTCGTGAAAAGTGCGATGTAAATAGAAGCAATTTTTCCCTTAAGAATCAATGACACTAGATCAGTTGTTCTCAAACTTGGTGCCGCAGATGACTTTTAGGGGTGCTGCAAAAAACATTGTTTAGTAAATAAGCCTGTGATTTGGATGTGTTTATAGGTAATCAGTGCACCAATTTTCCCCTCTAATAAATTGATTATGGTGTAGTACCAACAAATGGATGCATCTGTAGGTGGTAATGCTCGTATGTAAAAATATAAAAATCTGATGTGGCCAACACATGACTTTCTCCATATTTGGGGCATAGATATTTAAATTATTATGAATAATATTACGAGGCAAAATTATTATTTCGTATCGTAGAAGAAGACACGTCCTTGCCGTAAATTACGTATATTTTGAATGTTTACAGAATTCACCGCTACATGGTGTTGGCACTGTATACAGGTATTAAGATATAGCGAAATATATCCGAAATGGATGGTTCTGCGAAAATTAGTTTCAAACAAAACTTGGAAGAAATATTATTCTCTACAACTTTGGTCCTTACGAAGATTACCAGTAACGATGTTTTTAAGGAGATATTTAACGGAAACCGAAAAACCGGTTATTTATAAATAACTCCTAAACAATAACTCCTATAGAAAATTGTTTCAAATGAAAACTGTAGGAAATGACATTCTCTATAACTATTGTATAGAATTGTATATACAATAATGATGTTTTAACAAAGAAATATTGCAAAAACCGAATCGGGTTTTGAATAAACCTCGACTTCCGGTTATCCGTTATTATCCAAAAACTAATCAGTTCTTTGTTCTCATGTAAGAGTGTTATATATGAAGTTTGGTAACGATATGGCACGTACTTTTTGAGTTAGAGCGCCCACAATAACATACACACACAGACATCATTCCGAAAATAGTCTAAACGTGTTCTAGGGACCTCAAAACATGTATTTCCGTTGAAATCTCGAAGTCGATTTTTTTCATGAATACAATACTTTCCCATTACTACGTATGGAGAAAGTAAAAACCTTCTTTTAAGGCTGGGGTGCCATGAAATTCTGTTTATCTTTGAAAGGGTGCCTCGCGTTGAAAAAGTTTGGAAACCACTGCACTAGATACTCGACTAACTAAGTCGTAGTCGGACGGAAAAAACGCAGGGTAATATATCCAATGGAAACAGTATTGTGTCTACACGAACGAGGATTGTGTTGTGTATCAACGCCACTCGCAATAAGATCGCAACACTGCTGCGGTTGCAATATGAATTTCGGACGTAGCCACCTGGCCGAACGAGGCGATTCTCCTCGGATAGGGGTTGCTTTGTTACCTGGTAACATGTATGTCATACTTGCAGAGAATTATTAATTGGTCAAGTAGAAAAACTGCATATTCTTCATGATAATAGTGTTTAAGAATATAGAGACAATTAATATAGCGAATTAGGATTATTAATATTGTTACCATGCCGATATTTTTAGTTTCTCCAATACTAAATACTTTTATAGAATTTTAGAAAATTATAATACACCTAATCAGGTTCAGCGTGAAATTTACTAGGTATGATTGAGCGTCATAATTTCATTTAAATGACAAATTCTCCATAATCACGACAAATTCTAGAGGGGGATGGTAGTAGTTGGACGTGGTGACTCACCGATCACCTCGGACGTGAAAAATATCGCTCCTGTGCTCAGGTGTTCCAAACATTTCACGTCCAAATTCACCATTTTTTCCCGATCACTACATCGTTACAAAACCCTTCAAAGGTAACATATTAAGCAGTCACCTGCAATGTTTTTAGGATCGTTGTTTCTTTAGATATTATCTTAATGAGCGTAGATATTTAGCTCGGAGTATGTAATTTAGTATTGTAATCAGATAGCACTTTAAGGAAGGTGGAAAGGAAAATTTTAAAGAACATTAAACCTCTAACAAAGTAACTTAGATTAAAAATGACGTAAGTTGATAAAATGATATTAATTGATCGGTGACGTAACTTTGAATCGACGTAAATCAGAATATACCTGTATTTAAAAATTCTTAACATTCGCGTGATTTATAAAGATATCAGAATGATATGAAAGGCCAGTTTTGTTTATATATATCATATCTATTATATATAGACTATCATATATTATATAGGAGGATACAAAATTATGAGTATGAGGCACTTCCAGATGTGCTAGAAACTTGAAATTTGGTGCATAGGTAGTACTAGTGACAAAACCGACAGAAAAAATCGAAAATTACAAAAACGTTTATTTTATTGGTCGGTAAAAGATATTAACATTTAAACATTTCATGGTTTACGTACTTCTAAATGTGCTACAATGCAGAAATTTTTTCTAAAGCCAGAATTTGCCAAATAACGAAAACGGGATTATAAAAATTTGAAAATGTTTATTTATTTGGCCGTTAAAAATTTATAAATGTTAAACAAATTGACTAATGTTTATGTAAATAAAATGAAGAACTCACGAGACACGGTGAAGACAATGAATAAAATTGGAAAAATACCTCCAAATCACCGTAAAGGCGGTACTTACGTGCCAAGGCGCAGAAGACTCGCAGGATCACTTAGGACGTGCGTTTCGACAGCAACGCTGTCATCTTCAGCAATGTCAAAGTGTGTAAGGTTAGGTGGAGTATTTATACTATTGTTGACCGTTAGAGAAGTAGGGGAGGGGAAAGGGATAGGTGTATCCATCGTTAACTGAAATAAAGGGGAGTGGGGGATAGGGCCAGCGTCGTTATTCATTAACTTGTTTTGGTTATGGTGTATGTAAAGGCTTTCATAGGCATCTAGTTTGTTTTCGTTGGTGACTGTTTTTAGAAGTTTTAAATTTTCGGTTGTGATAGGATGATGGCAGGTGTTGATATTAGATGCTACACTGGACTTGTCTATTCTGTTGTTTCTGTAATGGGCTAAGCGTTCTTTGAAACGTGTTTCTAATTTCATTTTCGTTTGTCCAATATAAATTTTGTCACACTTTTCACATTTGATTTGGTATATGCCTAATTTCTTATGGGGGGTATGCTGTCTTTAGGGTTTTTAATGAGATTTGACAATTTATTTTCATTAACAAAAACTGTGTGTAATCCTATTTTGGAGAAGATTTTTTGAAGTTTTTTGGTAGCATAAGGGTAGAAAGGTAGCTTCATAAATTTTTTGGTATTGGTGTCTTTGTTGTTGAGTGTTGTGCAGTTTCTAAGGTTCATTCTGTTGATGTTTTTTTAACATTTTATGAATGCGTTCTGGTTTAAAACCATTCTGAATGGCTAAGTGTTTTATATAGGATAATTCTTTGGAGAAATTTATATTTGATAGTGGTGTGTTGAGTAATCGATGGATCATGGAATGACAGGGTGCTAGTTTTTGTGAAATGTGATGGTGAGAACTCATGTGGATGTATGTGTTGGTATGTGTAGGTTTTCTGTACATGTTGAAATGTAATTTGTTGTTTTTCCTAGTTAGAAGAATGTCTAGGAAAGGTAGAGATTTTTATTTTCTGTTTCACGTGTGAATTTAATGGTGTCAAACTGCTTGTTTAGCAAGTTTAAGAATTCTACAATGTTTCCTTTCGATGTGTCGAATATGAACTTGAGCAATATCACATTAATGAAAAACACATGCGATCGCTACGAATCTGAACACGCGACTGTATACAGGTTATACAATGTGACTGTAGAAACTATTCCTTAACATGTACCAACATGTATTGGTCAGTTGACAATTGGACTGACTCACACATACAATGTAACTGCTGCCGTCAAATTGGTTCTAGAATTCGCGAATTATGATGCGAAGTGATGCGTTTATCATTTCATAGCAGATTAGGCTACCCGTGGCAAAAATTTTAAAAAGTGCACTTTTCAAAAAGTGCCGGATTTTTGATAATTCTGGATTTTCAAGTGCTGGATTTATGAGATTCTACTGTGTGTGTATATATATATATATATATAAATAAAATTAAATGAAGCATTGCCTTCTTTAAAAAAGTATTTTCAATTTTTGCCTGAAGTTAAATTATTATTATTTACCTTCAAATTAAAATTTTTACTTTTATGATAGAACTGTTTCTGTGATAGCACTGTTGAAAAAGTTATGTTACTGATGTTGTTAAATATATTCCAAATAGATAGCCTTTACAGCAAATGTTGTGATTTTTTGTTATATTCTCTTTTGCAGTTGCATTTGGTTTGTATTAAAATTAAACAAAATATTTATGTGATAGGTTGTAGCTGCTGATGGCGTTACTACTAGTCAGAGCAAGCATTTTCAACCCAAAGAAACATTAGTGTTTGTTCGACTAGTTCGATGGGCCTTACAAGCACTTGATGTCTATACAATCACTCCTCCAAATCCAGTGATTGGACCTTTGGGCAATGTCACCGGAGTATTTACTCCTCAGGTTTGTGTTATCATTTTATATTTTTTTATGTTGGAGAGCAAGAAAATTTTGAATGAATGTGTTTAAACTTAAATAGTTATGGCTTGAGTTGTCCTTAACCCTTTAATGCCTAGCATGATCATACGATCACAGCAGACATCGCGACCTTTAATTCGTTTTATTTTCTTTAGTTTTGATACATTGTAGTTGTTTTTCAGGATATACGAGGGCGAGTCAGTAAAAAAGGTGAATTTAAGTATAGCATCAACGCAGTTTATTCCAAAAACATGCACATACACTATTTTTCACCTCCTCTCTCGACACATTTAGTCCAGCGACTGACAAGCTTTCTGATTCCATCAGAAAAATGTTTTTGGTAAACAGCGTAGCCAATTATGCACCACATTTTGAGCGTTGTATCATCCCTGAACTTGCACCCCCTTAGTGCATCTTTAAGTGGCCCAAACATGTGAATATCAGAGATCGCAAGATCAGGACTGTGTGGTGGGTGTGGTAGGGTGTCAAATTTCAACTCCTTGATGCACTGCAGTGTTGCTTTGGCAACATGGGGGTGAGCATTGTCCTATTGCAGAATCACTCCTGTTGTTACGGCACTGCTCCTTTTCGACCGAATTTCTGAGCTGTCCCATGGCTAACATTCAATTCAGCACAAATTTCATGCATAGTGATGCGTCGGTTCTCCTGAACTAGTTCATTAGCACGTTCCGCTGTATCAGGTGTTGCTGCTTCGACAGGTCTGCCAGGTCGATGTTCATTGTGTGCGACAGTTTCTGAACAGTTCACACCACTTGTATGCATTTTCTGATGATAAACAACTGTCCCCATATTGTGCACACATTCTACGGTAAATTTCACTGCGTTTCACTCCTTCTGACCGTAACAAACGAATGACACTTTGCTGTTCAACTGCAATGCAATCTGACAGAGGGGCCGCCATTTTGACAACTGAGTGTCGGTGACAATATTGCCAACTTTATACGGAAACTATGAGTACTACATGTTCAGACATGCAGTAATACAGTACTGAGTTCATGAGTACATAATGGGTACATATGTCTGTGAAAAATGTAAATTCACCTTATTTATTGACTCATCCTCGTAACATATAGTGGTATTGGATATACTGTAGCTATTTTTTTCCCCCAATTAAAACCATATTTTTTCATGTATTATAATTAAAATTCACTGCATAAAATTGAATGGCCTCGAACCAAAATTAGACTTTAGTTTTTATTTTATCATAAATACTTCTACTGTTCTTTTGAATAGTCTATATGTCACATATGCTTATTATATCATGTGCCATCTGTCATAATAATAATTTTGCAAAATATTAATAATTGTTGTTTCTGTAACACATTATATGTGTGCGTGATCATATGATCATGCTAGGCAGATCCCTTAGCAATGGGGTGCATCAATGTGTTGTCATACGAGCCAAAGTAAAACGTCGACCAAAGCTCATAATGAAGATGTTGAGATGAATCTTCTGTAATAAATATTGAACACAGGCTGGGTGAAAGTCAGTTTCGAATGACAAAGGTCAGACCCAGTCTTACAAGGGTAGGACTAGGCATCGATGTCATGAACTGTGACCAAACTTCGCTGGTGGATAGAATGATAAAAATAAACAGACACGTGTCTCGGCGTTCAGCTCCATAGACACTAGTTCATAAGAAATCGGGGTCAAAGTTTATTGAAGATTACTGTGCCCATTAAAACCTCTTAGCGGAGAGTGTATTGTTAGGTTGTCAGGACGATCGAGGGTCTTAAGGCGCTAGACTACGAAGCTGATGCTTGTTGTTTTGTGGTTCGAATCCCCATGTTGGCATTTTTTTTATCTTTGACAATGAAGTACTATTTGGTATGTTTTATTCTTTTCTAAAAATGCCTTGGATTATTATTTTAAGAAAAACAAATTACACAATTCATGCACATTATCCCATAAAGGGGAGAAATCGGTGCATCTTGCTGTCAAAGATATGAATAAAATAAATCATTCCTATACAGCACAATATGTACCAACTGCGTGAGGCAAGTTACTGCCAGTAGTGTTTTTGTGTATGCAAGAACCAGCTGGCAAATTTGGACCAAGAGTGGGTGCAAAAGTTGAGGAATTACAGGGCAAGTACGGAAATGTATTTGTCACCTGTTCCAAATCAGCAAAATTGACTTCAATCCTGTATAGATCATTTCTACAGAACGTACTAAAACCTTACGTCGGGAATAGAAACTTCTTGCTAATAATAGATTCTTGGGGCAGGCAAACAAATGGAGCCATGTACGCCAAAAAATTTGTTGATGAAAATGATGTGCCAACCTGCAAACTAAAGGTTATATGCTGTTGTGCCAGCCATGCGACATCTATTTCTATAGGCAAGTGAAAGTTTATTGCTCAAATCCAAAATTCTACATATCTTCATCAAGAGAGGCGAGAAATCAGCTCTCGTGAGGATGCGATCAGAATCCACTCACTGCTGCATCACCAGCTCTCTGCGCCACACTTCATACCTATGCTGCAGTATGCATGGTATGCCTCAAAACTTATGGAAAGAAGAAGTGTGTTCATGAACGTCAGTGAGTTGTGTTTCTCCAGTGAACTATGTAGTCGTGATTGCAAATTTGGTGGGAAAAGTTTCATAAAATGTGACCATTCTTTGTTTTCCTTACTTTTTATGACAAGTATCACCCAAAATTATGTGCTGGTGAGGACAGTTCGTCAGAAAGTTATTAATGAAAAGTAGAATTACTGATTACCAATAATTCAATTATTGGTGTACAATAAATTAACCTAGCACACAGCTTACTTTTATGCACGTGCACAATGTATTTATACTAATTAGGTGGACAATGTTTTTTATGTTTGTGATGCATAACAGTCTTTGTTAGTGTGTATGCTTTTTTGGTATTTGTGGTATGAACAACGATTTCCATATCCAGTGTGTTTTTTTTCTTCATAGTGTGTGTGCGTGCGTGTGAGTTAACACATCTTGTATTCTTGCATTTTGAATTGTTAGTCCTCTCTCCATTAGAATAAAATATATTTTCAAAATAATAAAATATTTTGCCAGCTATATCTTCCTGCTGTTCAACAATGCTACTGCTTTGAAATTCATTTATAAGTTTAATTAATTGTTAATGAATATGCATTATGTAAGCAAGTGGAACTGTTTCTCTCACACATACGCTTACCGTGCATGAATTGCATAATTTGTTTTTTCTTAAAATAATAATCCAAGACATTTTTTCAGAAAAGAATAAAACTTATACCAAATAGTACTTCATTGTCAAAGTTAAAAACAAATGCCAGCATAGGGATTCGAACATCAAAACAACAAGCATCAGCTTCGTAGTCTAGCGCCTTAGACACTCGACCATCATGAAAACCTAACAATACACTCTCCATTATTTTAAAATCCTGATGATGCTACTGTGTAGCGAAACCATGGTTGTCCTTGTTGTTAAATGCAAATAAAATTAGTGGAAAAATTACTAGTGCGACAGTTATTTATTCTCCAAAAATACACTCTCCACTAAGAGGTTTGAAGGGGTGCAGTAATCTTCAATAAACTTTGACCCCCGATTTCTTGCAAACTAGTGTCTATGGAGCTGAAAGCCAAGACACATGTCTGTTTATTTTTATCCTTCTATCCACCAGCGAATTTTAGTCACAGTTTGTGGCATCGATGCCTGGTCCTCCCCTTGTTAGATATACAAAGTGGCAGATAATGGTAGTGAATGTATTTATATTTTTTGGGGAGCGTCTAGCATCGGATATTGGCTTCTTCTTTGAAAGCCTCAGTGTGAAGCAGAAACCATTTAGAAGATGGACGTTTTCCACTGAGAGTGTTGTACAAATCTGATTGGGGAAATTAATTTTCAAAATATTAACTAATCAGATATGTAAACTTTACTATTTCTGTTTATTTATGTGGCTAGTCGACGTATTCATTCACAATGTGTGGATACTCACTAAAAAGTCAAGGATTGAAATCTATCAGTTGGGCTTTTGTCGTAGTATAGTTCAAACCTATCTGACTAGATATAGAAGTCCTCTTGCCACAGGGCAAATATTAATGTCAAAAGCTAGCTCATTGTAGGTTCGGGTCAGTGATGAAATTCACTTTGATGGCATTGGACACTTGATAAAGTCAGGTAATAGATGCCACTGTGCTGGTGAAATGTGTTCAAAAACTGTTCGTACACAATGTATGAAATGCAATGTAGGACTTTGTGTATCCTGTTTTTCAGTATTTTATACACAGCAAATTACAAATTTTATTGCATATTTTTCATTACTTTTATAAATAATCTTTTGAATAAAATGTTTAAACAGATATTTAGTTTTTATTATTTAATGTATGACAAACAACCAATAATGATGCAGAATTTAGCGACTGCTAAAAAAATAAAATCAAGTATGCATGGATGCTATCCACCCAGTGTGATCATATGATTACGGCCTATTTCTCAGGAACCGTTGCAGATATTTTCATGAAATTTTAGATATAAGGTTTACACATCACAATACCTAATTGTTGTGAATATCAACAAAATTGGAAAGAAAAAAAACTTTGGCATTAAAGGGATAATAGAAGCATTGCGAGGTAGTATGATCTTACTGATAATTTTTAACAATGCAGGTTACCCAACCTCCAAGACCGTCATCCATTCAACAAGTCCGCAGTAAAGAGGAAAAGGAAGTTCTTGAACATTTTGCTGGAGTGGTAAGTTTATTTTCATGAGAAAGTGAGTGAATTATAATCTTTTGTGGATGGCTTTTATTGTGCACACAATTAACCCAGTAAAAGTGTAGAATTTTCAGTTGTTTGTTATTCTTAGAAATTTATTAGTGACCAGAATAATAATTAATAAAACCTTATTCATGGATATTATTTTTAAACAAAAAATTCATAATAGACAATTTATAAAAAATTATTTTTGAAATTGTTTAAGTAAATCATGACTCATAGGGAAAATACAGTTTTTTTGTTGTTTATCATTTTGATTGATGAAAATTTCATATTTTTTCTTTCTTTCCAAATCAATTAATATTTTAAAGTAAATATACCATGTTTTTAACACAAAAATGGATTAATTGTTGGCATGTTGCGTGTATTTTAAAAACAAAAACTTTTCTTAATGAGCTTTCTCTGGTTTTTCTTTTCCTCTTGCGTCATTTAGTTTGCCATGATGAATCAGCAAACTTTTCAAGAGATTTTCTCAACTACAATTGAATACATGGTGGAAAGAATACATCATAACTATGCCCTTCAGATTATTGGAAATTCATTTTTAGCAAATCCTACAACATCACCTGTTTTTGCCACCGTTCTGGTTCGTTATTTATTGGAGAGAATGGAAGAAATGGGTCAGGGGGCTGCTGATCGCTCAAATCTTTACCTGAAGTTATTCAAATTAGTTTTCGGATCAGTTTCTTTATTCCCAACAGAAAATGAGCAGATGCTTCGGCCTCATCTTCATCAGATTGTCAACAGGTTAGACTTATTGTTTTAATATATAAGTTATTTGGTAGACTTTTGTAACTTTGTTGTCATTTATGGTATCGTAGTGTTTGTTGCTTATCTTAAGTCATGTAAATTCATAAATTTTGTTCGTTAAACTTTTAGAGCAATTTAGCCATCCTGTACTTCATCTTTGTACCAGATATAATTTTTTTTAGATGATATGCAAAATATAACATATATCACCAAGAATAATGGGAAACTTATACAACTTTGTAGTCTTACTTACCTAGGGGCTAGTAAACTAGGTTGAAAAGAGCAAGACTTGGTATGGAAATAACTAAGATAATAATAAAATAATAGACTTATTATTGAATGCTATTCATTTATAAATACTAATTCACTGAATTACTTACAGGTCCATGGAGCTAGCTATGACTGCCAAAGAACCATACAATTACTTTCTTCTTCTCCGTGCTCTTTTCCGATCTATTGGTGGTGGAAGTCATGATCTCCTATATCAAGAGTTTTTGCCTCTGTTGCCTAATCTACTCCAAGGTATTTATGACAGTTGAGAGTTATAAATTGTCAGTTGAACATTTTCCATTTAGTTCACTAACTCTGAGGAATACATCATCTTTGGTCATGTAACACCATTCCTATATATATATATATATATATCTGCACCCTAACTATTTCAAATTATATATAGTAGTGTGGTTATTATCCAAACTACCTAATTAGGGATGAGTCTAGTTTGTATTATAAATTTGTTTGAGTTATTGAACCAAGGTGGAATTGAATAATAATAGTTGCAATGCTCTAATTTTTCTAACTTGAATTCCTTTAAAGATCCAGTTTAAGAGAGTTATTGTAAACTAATTCTCTAACCAATCAGAACATGTGTTTGTCATTTTATTGTGAAATTCTCCATGTTTATGATGAATGAAAACTATACATGAATTCTCTCATGGCTATGAAAATAGGGCAATTCTTTTGTATTGAGTAATTCATAATATGATAGTGTTGACCAGTAGCGCACACAGAATTCTCCCGGGGGGAGGAGGTTCAAAATATTTGACAAGCACAAAAGTTATATGCAACTTATATCAATGTCGCACATTAATAATATTTATGTTTAAGACAAAGAGGGCAAGCCATCTCCTATTCCTTTCTGATGGCGCCCATGAATCCAAATTTAAAATAACGGTGTATATTTCCACAGTTTTGAAAAATCACAATTTTTCAAGGGGAGGGGGGGTCCAGACCCGGTGGACCCTTCCTGTGTGCCCCCCACTGGTGTTAACTATTTAACATATCAGAGACAGATCTAAAAATGTACTTATACATCTTGACTGTATTGAAAAGAACATCTTCACAAGACCGAGTGCATAGAAAATTTTGAACATGTATACATTTTGTGGAATGTTTTATGTGAATAAGGAACACGGTATACACATTTTCTGAACCACCTTAAGCACAATCCATATAATGTCAGTAACATTAATTTTGAGGGATTTTTTAAAGGCAATATTGAGTTTTACATGAGTAAATATGGTATATTTATGCATTTGGATACCATTTTTTAATTTTAATAATAATTGGATAAAAATGTCTTCATCTTTTATAGTTATAAGTTTTGAGATTTTTAATTCATGCTCATTTTTTACATTATACAGGTTTAAATAGTTTACAAAGTGGTTTGCACAAGCAGCACATGAAGGACTTATTTGTGGAACTCTGTCTTACCGTACCTGTGCGCCTTAGCTCCTTATTGCCTTATTTACCAATGCTCATGGATCCTCTAGTGTCTGCTCTAAATGGCTCACACACACTAATTAGTCAGGTCTGAAAATTTTATTTGCTCTAATTTTGTAATATTTAATATATATTTTCATCATTAAATTTTTTGTATTTAGGAAACATTGCGTGATTTATAAATTCCAAGAGTGCATAATAACCAAAAGGGTTCATTTTCATTAAATTTACAAATTTTATGAGTAGTAAGATTCAGAAATCAATTATGTTTCGTCATAATGACAGATATAACATGAAGGCTTTTAAAAGTATATCAAATGTCTAATTTAAAATGTATGCACCTGCTGAGCTAGCTTCCAATGCAGTGGAAATTGAAATCAATTTATTAATGAAGATTGCTCTTAGTAAAATTAACATCAAATTAACAGAAGATCCAAGATTTTTTGGAATGCCATTATTTTGTGAATATAGTTGCTAGTAATTTTTAATTGTTATTTTTTATTATATTTTATTCAAATGATGAAATTATCGGTTTTTATTCTCAGTTTTATGACAAAAGCTTCTTTGACTTGTATTTTCAATAAGTTGCAATAGAAATTTTTCACACATTAATGTACATTTAAATGAATTTCTGTAACATATATCCAAAACTAGTTTGAATTGATATTTTTATGGGTATGTTATATATTTGCAGTATAAATGAATAATTTGACATTGTCTTTGAATTTTTCCAGGGATTGAGGACTCTAGAACTTTGTGTAGACAACTTACAACCAGACTTTTTATATGAGCATATACAGCCAGTTAGAGCAGATCTAATGCAAGCTCTTTGGCGAACTCTTCGCAATCCAACAGATCAGGTGGCTCATGTGGCTTTTAGGTAAGGTTGGATTCATTAGTTCTTTACATTTTAAAGTACAGACAGTCCTCGACATTCGTACATTCGACTTTCTTACAACTCGCTCTTTCGTACATTATACATTCTCACCCCTAAACCGCCTTTCGTACGCCGAATTCGGACTTTAGTACGTCAGCTGACGATCAAACATTTCGAGCTATCTCATAGTCTGTCAGCCAAGCTAACCCTTTTAATAAATTACCATATGAAGCAAAATGCATAAATATAATAAAATTCAAAAGAATAATGGCTGAAATCTAAATCATTCTACTCAATTGATGAGTTTCTAGAAAGTGACCTAACAGATTTAAATTTCTGAAGACAAAACTAACCTTAAAGTATGCTGCGTAATAATATACATACTATATGTGATGCAAGATTTGTGTGTAATATTTTTTAATATTGTACTGAAATTGGACGATTAATACCACTGTAAAGTCGGTTAATAATCAATAAATTATTGTTATTATTCAGTCTCGGCAACGTTACCATCTTTGTTTGTACTTACAGCAGTGTTTCTTTGTGCATTTTACACCTATTATTTTATAAAGATGAGTGAGAAATGGAAAACTGAAAGTGCTAATATAAGTGAAAAGAAACGTAGGACTCATAAACTGAACACAATTGAGACAAACATGGAAATAATTAGGTATGCCGACAGAGGCGAATCTTTAGCTTCAATCGGATGCTCATTGGACTTAACCACTCATCTAGGTATGCCGTGTATAGATGTCATGGCCAGACGCACCGTTGTTGGGTATGACGGATTTAGACGTCATGGCATTTTTAATGCTGAGTGCTATGGGTATGCCAGGATTTTCCGTCCCGTAGCATCTCGCACTTATAGATGGGTTCTTCTAGTTTCGTCCTACCTACCACAGATGGCCTTGTCTTCCTTTTTCTTTGAGAAGCAGGTCTTCATAAGGGAACTCTGTATATGCGTTGCGGGTTGCATTTCCGTGTACGCCACTACTTGAATGACCGTTTATGACACTCGGGGTTTTTTCACGCTCCCTTGCGAAAACTCACACTTTTCTCTGCATGCACTTTTGTCTCAAGGGTAATCTTGCTATTTATGAATGTTTTTCCTGCTAGTAATCCTAATGGTATATGTGAAAAACAAATGTATATGGAAGGCTCAGTTTGCTTCTGAGAATTGAAAGAGACGTTTCATTTCTAAGAGAAGCATTTTTATCAGTTACGCTGTTTTATATTTGCGGAAACTGGATGATATTTAACTTTATCTATTTAATTACCCACTGAGGGTGGGACTTGATAAAAAAAATTACCCAGTTGAGTGGTTAAGCCAGTTGAGTGTGTTCATTTGTGAAGGAGAAGAACGAAATTAAAGAATATGTACAAAATATAATAATACAATATGTACTGTGGCATTCTGAATAAATGCGACATTTTTTTAAAGAGCAAGGAACCTATCTACATATGCTTCAATGGTGTTGGCGATATCCCGTTAGCAGACCGCAGAACAATTTGAGACATAATGATTTTGCAGTTGCTTGGCTTTCTCGCGAATGACAAGTGAACTCAGCGAGACTTTCTTGCGAGTTTGGGTCTCGTTTCACAGGTTGAAAGCCTTCTCTGTCTTCTCTACATACCGATTCCTAGGTACAAAAGACACTTTTGTACTCGTTGAAGTACCACTTGCAACACTAGCTCTAATCGCTTCTTCACTTTCCTTATCGATTTTATTGTGGACTCAGTCACAGCAAGTAATTTACCAACTGATGAAGCCTATCTAAAACTTCAATTTTCTTCTCCAAACTCAATCACTTTTTTCACCTTTTTTACTGACTTTTCTTTCATTTCAGTCATCACACTCTCTTTGGGGCCATGATTAGGCAATATTACAAAAAACTATGAAAAAAGCAAAATGCTTTAATGAAAAAAAAACGCACTTTCATTCATTGTACACTGACACACCTAAACCGCCTTCCGTAGGCCGAATTCAAACTTTCGTGCGTCAGCAAAATGACGAACGAATATTTCAAGTTCTGCTAGATGCCAGCCACCAGGCCACCAGTTTCTGCCGCGTCACCATATTTGTCTGTACAGCAGTGTTTATTTGTGCAATTATTTAAATATTTTATTGCATTTGGCCTTATCTCCCTATATTATAAAATCGACGATTGTGTCTAAAAGGCCCCTGCTCAAGAAACTAAACATTTATACAATATTTAGAGATTTTATAATATTTTTTTGACACTCTGGGAACGGAACCCCCCCCTATAACATGTAAATCTATGTTCGACATTCGACTTTTGTACACATTTTCAGGAACGTATGTGTACAAAAGTAGGGGACTGCCTGTACTCAAGTTATGGTTTTACTGATACTCTTTACTAATTTAAAAAAAATGTTTTCTCATTTATCTTGTACAAACAAAATACCTTTTAGGTAAATTATTACTTTTAGTCACTTTAAATTAATCTTATTTTGTGAAAACTCTACCTATAAACAGCTTTGATGGAAAAGCATTAAAGAAATTAATGTTATCTGTTGGACATGTTTTTCTCAAATATCATTAATTCACCATAAATATAACATGAACATTTTTAATGCAAATCGCTCATGAAATTATAGAAATAGGTTCATGTAAGATCTGTAACGTATTTACAATCATTCCTCAAAGGGTGTGAAATAATAATATTCACTCCAGCAGGAATGAAAATGTTTTTTTCTTATTTTTGCTTTTAGAGTAAACTAGCAGAAATATCCGGCGTGGCCCGGGAAAATTTGGTTCAAATCCGATCTGAATTCTAGATGATACATTGTATTTAAGAATTCACTCGGCTGCCGTTTTGAATAAAACAGGCAGAGAGAAACAAAAATATGAATTATTTCTGGGAGCCCTCCACAATCATACCACATTTGATTCAAATCAGTAGTAGCACTTGGGAAAATACACGTAGTTTAATCAGTCCCCGCCGTCCAATTACGGATAAGGAAGTAGTTGTTTCCCACCTTTCTCACTGTGTATAACAGCGATTTTCAGCCGGGGGTTCACGAACCTAAAGTGGTTTGCGTAAACGTTAAAGTGGTTCGCAGCCTTATCCACCATGGGTAAATGTTTGTTTGATCAATTTTGGTTCATGAATATCCAACCTTGTCAAAGGGTGCAATTAAATACATACTTATTATCATTTTATACCACATATTTGTGTGAAAAGGGATTTTAGGTGTATACTCGAATAAATAATTAGTATGGAAATAGGCTTGAAGTTGACGCAGATTTAATTGTAGCCATATCAATTATTTTGTCAGTTTTTTAAAAAATGTGTGATTACAAACGAGCCCAAGTATCTCATTAATAATAAATTCAGAAATGGAATAAAGTCAAATTTTCTTTCGTATATATTTTTTGTTTCGAAAATGAATGCGTATTTACTTTTGTTTTGTTTTACAAATAATTTATTTCTAGTCATAATTATTTTAAAATAAAAGTTAGTATAATTAATCAACTTTTGTATACTATTATGGCTCGCCAAAGAAAAAATTGGAAAACTGGTTTGTTAGTTGAAAAACGTTGAAAAACACTGGTGTATAAGATATAGAGTTACCTGTTCTTTGAGAACAGGAAGTTTATGAGAACAGTTATTTTATTGAACAGTTTAGGCATCAGAACAGTTCGAAAAGAATTGTTCCGAGAACAGTTCGAAAATAACTGTTCTGACAGCATTTCAAAAAGAACTTCTGTTCTTTCTGACCCATCTCTAGCATTTACTCATCGCCATTAGCATACAAAGTTATTTTGCTTTTTGTACAATTAATATAACATTTGGGATTAAAAAGTATGGCCTTCCTATTTGTGAAGAAAGTATCTGTTGAAAGTTTGATTACTCTAGCTTTAATGGTGTGGAAATGTATAGATGCACAAATAAACAAACAAACAAACTTTCATAAATATATACGAGATAAAGCAGGTAGTCCAAAAAATACAAATTATAAAGTAGTGCTGGGTCTTTGATGCATTTAAGCAGTTTAAAATATATTTATAAGCCGCACGATAGATATTCCTTTTATAACAGAGGAAATCTTTATGATGTTGAATGCTAACAACATTTGAATAGTAACTGTAAGTTAACATATCACTTAATTTGTGTTATTTATAAATATTTGTGTTAGTTTTCTGCTCAGACAAACAATTTTTTAAAAATTTGCTGCAATGGTGGTTGTATTATTTTTCTTTACATTTTAGGGTCTTGGGGAAGTTTGGTGGTGGAAATAGAAAGATGATGATTGAACCTCAAAAACTTGAGTATAATGAAAGGGAAACTTCTGGACCTGCAATAGTTGCTCATTTCCAAGATCATAAAACACCTATTGCTTTCCCAGTAGAAAAGGTATTTATTAAGAGTTTTTTATAGTATCCAAATTTAACTCTTATTAGTAATGTATATATAAACCAAAGAAGTGTATCATTGGATGTAGTAAATTATATTTTAGATTATTTTTATTGTGCAGTCTTTTGTTTAAAACATTTTTCAGAATAGTTTTCAAATAATTTCATTTCTTTAAGGTGATTGATACAGCGTTCAGTGCCCTGAAGTCTAGTACAACAGATCCATTTTATCGAAGACAGTGTTGGGAAGTGATTCGTTGTTATCTTGTGGCTTCTCTTAATTTGGAGGATGATCGTCACATAATGCTTAAGTTACTAACACACCCCAGGTAAGAATGAAGGAATTATTACTTTTGATAAATAGCGAGAAGTATCAATGAATGGCTGTATTGAAAGGGATATGTTTAAAGCAGTAGTCATTTGATTTAAAATAAAAACCATTATATAAAATATATCTAATATATAAAATTGACTTCGTCATTGGTGGGAAATCGGAACTCTGTAATGCTATTTTTAACAAACTTGCTGAGTAGCTAGAAGATTGACATTTGGTAGGAATGTTCGGTTCTTAAAGTAGAAGCCATTTACGAAAAAAAAATTTCCAAAATCGACCCGAGTTCGATTCCCGAGAATGATTTCCATTCCTCATAAGATAACATGGAAAAATTGATATTTCTACCTGCAACCTTATTTTATTTTGCTTATTAAAACTCACATATTTGACCTACGATTTTTGGACTTGGACTGCATTAAAGAAAAATAAATGCAGTTTCTTGTTCTTATTGTCTTTTATTGATTTTGAATCTATACAGCCAAGAAACGGTTAGGGTTTAAATGCACGGTTTATACTGCTGTTTTTGCATCTTCAGCATTGAGATGACGTAATATTTTTATAATATTAAAGCTGTACCTTTTAATTGAGTTTTAAGTTTATTATTGTTACTCAAAAAAGCAGTTCTGTCATTAAAAATTTACTATCAGTTTCTACCTACACTTTTTGCTGGAATATGTTGGCATCTTGTATCTGTATTCACCGAATTCATCGTGAGCTGCTGACGCTCCTTTAACCTGGAAGAGAACCATAGTTTCCTCTAATTTTTTTCATCCATGGGCAGAATGAATATCGCTATGCGCACCTATATGATGCTAGTGCGCGGATGTGCACCAGGGTTGATGCGACCCTGTTTCGATATATTCTAAAATACACACAATTGCGTGAGCTTGAAAAATTTAGTGAGTGGCACTTCAAAAACTGCTGCATGGCTGTGCAGTCAAACAGCTTAGAGGAAACCACAGGGGAACCCCCACATTTTTTTGATTTTTTCTAATTTTCGCTGCTATAGACGTCAACTTATTAAAGTACGAATTTATTTTTTTCTCCTTGATCTGGTCCAAAAATAGGGGTGTGCATGGTACACAAGGATGTGGATTATGTGAGTAAATACAGTATTAAAATTAATTATTATAAATATTCTAAAATAAATGTCATAAAATGTCAACACTGGAACAGCTGATTCAAAATAGCGATCACCTCCACCGAAAGATCAACGGTCTTTGTAAATATCGATGTTATTCATATGTTTTTTAAGGTTCACGTTTTATGTTTGGTGTAGAAGTCGACCTTAAGTTTTAGGAAAATTTTTTAGGCTTCAAAGGTCGACTTATACGCCGGAATATATGGTATGTAAATAATTTTGTGATATCTCTTATCAAAATATAGTTTTGCCAGAATATGTATTGAGAATGATTTTTCAATTAAGCATGTACATATTCAGTTTTGTAAAAAATAGTAATATTTATTTTGTCTTTATATTTTAATTCGAATTGTAATCATTTGGTGAAGAAACCACTTGGGTTATATCCTTTTACCCATTGTCATCCATAGATCTTCCAAAATAATCAATGTTTAAATAAATATTGATTGTGCAGTACATACCTAGTGTATATAAATCAATGTACTGCTGGTTGCATGATCTTTGATCACTTATGTAAATGTAAAGAATGCTGCTCATTTAAAATTTACTGCACTTATTAAAAGACTAATTCGTGCTCACATTTACTTATCTTACATGAATTTTTCTTGCTAATTTATCAGAGCTTAGATCATTAGGATAATTAATAAAACATTTTCAAAGATAAAGTGTGAATTTTGATTTACATTTTAGCTATGCAGATGGAAAAATTCCTCCAATACAAGGTCCTATGTATAAATCTTCTGACAAACAGACACGCACAACTCACCAGACTGCATTAACAGGTAATATTTTGAGAAATAGAAGCTGTTTATTTTTATTCAATTTTGTTAACATTAACCCCTTCAAGGACATCCCAAGTATATACTCAGGCTGTTTGTGCTGTCCTCACAGTTTTAGGCTCTGCACAACATTTACTTAGCTATTAAGACAGTACAGATGGATACTATGTTGAAAGGGTAACTGTGTAAATACAATAGTTCTGCTAGTGCGAACATAAGTAGTATATCAGGTTGATGTTAAAATATCATTACTCTATCTTAAATGAACAATATAGCTTGTATTGCATTACAATCCTGACTAGTAATTTCATGCAATTTGTTTTAGGTATGTTTGTAGCTGCAGCTATCAAGGAAGTAAGCTCATTTGTGCTGCCTACTATGGTGTCTCTGGTGCGCCATTATACTTTGGTTGCCATTTCCCAACAAGCTGGTAAATATTGATCTTGTATAGTAGTTTTTTAATTCATTCAAATACCTAATCGAATGTATTATTTATAAAATTGAACTTTGATCTTATGTTCCATCACTATGAACTAAAAAAGTATTCAGCTTTTAATATAAGTGATATCTTTTGATTAAATTGTCCAATTTTTACCTTTTAAGTAATGGTTGGATTTTTCAAATAGAAGTCTGTAGAGTTTCATTCCTGTCTCATTTATTCTTAATGTTTTAGGACCATTCCCGGTTTCAACTCGGCAGTCTAAGTTAACAGGGATGGATCCTCTTGTTCTGGTGGATTCTCTAGCTGTTATAATGGGCCATGAGGAGAAGGAATTATGTAAGCCTGGTCAAGTTGCCCTTGTGTTGATATTGGAGACTGCTACCAGTGTTCTAGGCTCAAGGGAAAGGGTGAGCTTTATTTTAATTTTTTAACATTTTGCTCCAGTAATATAAATTTTATGTGTATACGTCAATTACATAATATGAGAAGGTGTAAGCTCTTACATCTCCTCAAAAACAAAAATAATTGAATTAATGATTGATTAGTCAAACTTTTTAAGGCATGGAAAATAAATGAAATATGGATGGTGTAAGCTCATAATGGAGCATACAAAAGAATATTTTTAAATTAAAAAATGCTCAACTGGTTTTAATGTTGAGCTTAATAAAATGTTAAAAAAACTCCATTATGGTTTTAGTAAATATATTTTTTAGCATATAATTGAAGTTTATTTTCTTAATAATCTTTGGGATTGTTACACAGGAATGTTATTTAAAGTCTTGGACATAATGAATAATATTTTTACCACATCAATTATGATATATCTTTGCTGCTGAACTTATAAATTTCAAGCTTGCAAAATGTATTATGTATGCATTTTAATATTCGTATTCATGTATTTTATTAACAGGCCTGCCGTCTACCACTAATGGAGTATTTAGCTGACAGCATGTGTAGTTTGTGCTATGATCGTGCTTGGTATGCCAAGTTAGGTGGCTGCATTGCTATCAAGTTCCTTTTTGAACGAATGGCAACACAGTGGGTGTTTGAACATCTGTATCTATTTTTAAAGGCTCTACTTTTTGTAATGATGGATCTCACTGGTGAGGTAAACACTTTTATATTTGTCTTGTCATTACTTCATTCCTAATTTGGTATGATTAATATGAAAGCAGTGTTCTAGGTAGCACTGTTGTTTTTTGTAACATTATGCTGCAAGATAATTATTCTGAGTAGAGATGTGATGGGAGAATATTCTCAAAAGAATATTCTCCAAGAATGAGAATATTGTCAAAAAAATTATTCTCTGGGATTTTTTGAGAATATTCTGAGGATTATTCTATGAGTTTTTGAAAATTGAAACAGAAACCAGCTAACATATTCCTTGCTTTTACCATGTTCTGGACCCAATCCTATTAAATATGTGTAAAAATCCCAGGTTAGTACATCTGATTTTATGACACCTTCCCCTTAAGTGTGATCAGTAAAATAAGGCAAACTGCAAACAGGTACAAAAATTGCCACAAATTCAAGAAAGAAATAACTCATAACTAAATAATAACAATGACAATGAATAAAACAACAGGATGCTTAACATATATTTCCTTAAGGTAATTACATTAACAAGCGATGAGCCCAAGTCATTTATGCGACATCTCACCAAAACAGTTTATGAGTAGTGAGCAACAGGTTGCACCTGCACTTCATCAGTACTTGTCAAGGTGTTCACAGGATTGTTTTAATAATTGAGAAAAAGAAGGTAGTAAAGCAGATTTAGAAAAAGATTGAGATTCTCCAGGAAGTGGACAAAAATCTCTACCTTAAACATGTAGATCAGGTGTGATTTTGCAAGTCTATTCTCAAGACAATTGAGAGCAATCAGGAGTATCAGGTTGCTGACCCCTGTTATAAATGAAAATTGCAACATGAAAAATGAACAAAATTTTTTTATTTAAAAGGTGATAAAAAATTATGTAAAACAACACCAGGGCTGTAAATAGTAATAATAAGTTCACAATAAAATGTGAATAACTTAGGAATGAATAATAAAACATTTAGAGAAAGTTGAGAACCGCAATGTTTTAATGAAAGAGTTCAATGTCAGTTCTTCCACTATTTATGACATTAAGACACAAAATCACAATTAGTGAAATTCGTTATGTCTTCTGAGACAACTAGAGGAAATGAACATTGGCATACTCTTTGTATGCTGAAACTTGGATATTGCTATTTATGAATGGTTTTCTATAAAGTGTTCCATAAAAGCACCTATTTATGAACCAGTGTTGATTGAAAAGGCCCAATATTTTTATAAACAAATGGAGATTAGCGATCCGTATACATTTTTAGATGGATGGCTAACACGTTTTAAGAAATCGGCCGACCGAGGAGCTGCCAATAAATTTTGTGACTTTCTTGAAACATTAGTTAAGGAACATTTTTATATTTTGAGATTAGAATTTCATATCCCTTTGAATGATAGCTTATGTTTTTTTTTCAGGTTTCTAGTGGAGCAATAGACATGGCAAAAGCAAATCTTGAGCGCATGTTGACTGTATGTGCTGCTCCTTTACCAGAGGGAAGTTCCACTGAACTTGAAGAGGCCCAACGCAAAAGTCTTTTTGACGTTACACATGAGTTAGTGCGCCAAGTCACCTCACCTAATACTCTAGTGAGAGAACAGGTTAGTATTCACTTCAACCATTTTACTGATTAATGTCTGCATACTCTTAAGATTTACATAAAAAAACTCAGGGTGCCCATCATTAGCAAGGTGATAGAAGGTCAGTTTATAATTTTGATAACATAACTGCCTCTTCAGATTTCTGAAGACCCAGAAAATTGTGAATTTGGTGGTCGAATTATTGTCTTATCTCAAATGTATAATTTGACTTAATTCATGTGAAGCCAATCCAAGAAATTGTTGAATCACCGAAAAAGTAAAACATGCTAATGTTGCTAGTTTATAATATAATTTTATAATGCAAAAACAGAGAAATAATTTTTATTGGTGTTTATCACAATACTGAAATTCATTCTTATTGTTATGCATAAACTTTATACTATTTTTCTTCATGTGACACTAATTGTTGTTTTTTCAATAGGCAATGCACTCCTTAGAAGTCATTGCTAAAATTCAAGGTCGCTCTGTGACTGATGTGATGGAGCCTCATAAAGATGTGCTGGCTGACATGATTCCACCCAAGAAGCATCTTCTCCGCCACCAACCTGCCAATGCACAAATTGGACTCATGGATGGAAACACATTCTGCACAACTCTCCAACCAAGACTTTTTACAATAGGTATGTTAACACTTTCGCATTCTGATGATGCATATTGTGCCATCCATTTAAATGTTTAGAGGAAAACGTATCCCAGGCATCATGTGATACTTCAAGATGTCCTGTGACTATTCCATATATCACTTGACATCACATGGACATTACAGCATTTGATTTAATGACTGAGCGAACTGAGACAGTGCTTGCTTGGCTGTGCTTTCCTTTCTGTTAATTTTTTGGCATCTCTGTTCACCTGTTTTCCTTAGAGTTTTTTGTGTGTACATTACACTTATCTTGAGTTTTCCGTAAGGAACCTCATCATGAGGCTGCAAAAGAAAACAGGTCACCTTTTAAAGAAGAAAAATACTTATAAAAATACTATCTGGCAGCCTTCAGCTAATGCATGAATGCTAAAATAATTAAGCCATTTCAAGATTCTTCCACATTTATAATAACAAATCAATACCTTCAGTGATGAGCTGAAAAAATTAAGAACTGGCTCTTGAATAATAATAAAAGGTCATAAGGAAATTTGGATAAGGGTGACAGATCGCTCTGTTTCATTACACATGCCGGTAATATAGTTCTGTATCATCAGAAATTTAGTTATACCATTCCACTAATTTAACAAGCATTCGGTTCATAATTTATTCCATTTCAGGTGCTGTCGATAATTGAATATCAGGTAAGGCAAAATGTATTTGAAAGGACAAAAATCAATAAATTTAATATTTTCTAAAAATGTAACAACTGGCTTCAACTCATCACTAAATACCTTATAACAACAATGATAGACTCATCAAAGTTCATACAGTAAAAAATAATTTTGTATATAAAATGTTATGCTGACAAGAGTGCACTTTGGTAGGTGTTTTCGGTTACCACCCTGGAACGTGAAAGTATTAATACAATGCTTTCTACATAGATAAATGGATAGAAAATGTTTTTGTGCATAGCATTATATATTACTTGTTGTCATTGTGCTCCTAATTGTTGTCTTAGTTAAGATCTCCTATATGTCATAATTGTTTTCATATATTTTTCAAAATATTCAGAAAGACAATGAAACACGTACTTAATGGAGAAAGTGGGCTTAAAATTTTTGACATCTACCCTTCTTCCTCATTTATCAATAAATATTTTTCAGGAAATCTATATCATCATCGTCAGTCTTTTTCAATCCATTGATGGATGAAGGCCTCCCCCAGACTTCTCCAGTTTTCCCTATCAACTGCCTCCCTCCTTTAAGTTGGCCCCAAGAATTCAGCAAGCTCTCTGTCCCACCTGCCTTTTGGTCTCTTGCTGTTTCTTCGGATCCATTCAGTGACACTGGATGTCCAACGCTGATCATTTCTTCTAGCAATATGACCCGCCCACTGCCACTTTAGCACCTTTGATCTTTTAATCACGTCACAGACAGAGTAAAAGTCATATATCATCTTCATGAGCCTTTTTCAATCCTTTTATGGATGACTTTGGATGTCCGGCGCTGGTCATTTCTTCTAGCAATATGTCTCACCCACTGCCATTTTAGCGCCTTCACTTTAATCACATCACAGACTCCCGTCTTCATTCTTACCCAGTCGTTCCTTTTGTGGTCTCTTCGGTTGATCCCTAACATGCATCTCTCCATGTTCCTCTGTGTTGTTCATAGGCGCTGGATCATTCTGGCATTCTGGCATTCAATGGCATATCCTGATCATTGATGGTGGGTGTGCAGTGAGGGTGGGAAAAGAAAGTTTTATGCAACCCGTACTACATCAAGGAAAAATCCAACTGCCATCTCTAGGGAAACTATTAGTACAGTAAAATGACAAACTGCCATCTTGCAGGTACTGAGCGAATTATGTATATCTACTCAAGTAATCTCTTTCAAGGTGTCCTGGCATTTATCACGTAAATGTAGAATACGTCGCTCAATTTTTAATATGGCTTTCTTATAAAAAATTGGTTACATGTAAAATGAAATAAGTTTAAAATCGCATGTGAAAGAACAAAACATAATGGTAAGTAGAAGTATGTACTGTGCATACATTTATGCTTTCAGTTGCCAGAATATCAACAAATTAAAGTCTGTTTCCAACTTACGACTTTAAACGTTCCTGAAAATTGCATCGTAAGTCAAATATTAATTTCCCATAGGCTTACATGTCATGAATTGAGATGCACTTTAATAGTTAAAGAACCAACGAATTATATATTGTATAATACAGGTCAAGTTAGTATAAAAGTTGTGTAAGAAACATTTTTAGACAAAACAATCAATAACTTAATATCTACAATGCAAACAACTCATATCGGCCAAAAATACGCCCAAGAAAGTAGACTCGGAGCGCATTACATGTCGAATATCGTATGTCCGGGATAAGATATCGGATATTCAAAAGGCTCTGTTTCAAAACTAAATTTAACAAATGAGCGTAGCATTGTGTAAAAAGTGCTAAAGGGTATGTATTGATAACTTTGCTCTGTAAACCATTTACATGTCCACTCATTACACATGCCCCATCATAGGTTTGTCCAACCAATTTTCCCTCAGTTTTTAATTCTTGAACTGTATTGGCAGCATGATTAATAGAGCACTAGAAGTTCTATCAGCACTAACGTCTGTAAATCCAATCAACCTTTCATGTATTTCCCCATCATGCACAAAACGCAAAACTCTTGAGAGCTGTGATTTTGACATGACATCCGAAGTTTCGTCCAGTACAATGGCTATAAAAGGTGCTGAATCAATTTCATTTTTTATTGCATCTTTAATGACATTAAATATGGACTTGATAAGATCAATTTGAACAGTGTGAGAAATTTCTTTAAAGACACTTGATGTATTTAAATAATTGTCTAAAAGACAATCATAGTTGCGAAGTACTTTTAAAAATTCTATCTAATTACCTCTATTCATTGAATTTTTAGACTCATCATGACCTCACAAAGGAAGTTCTTGTTTAGATAAATAATATATTGCATCAATGAGCCTTTTCAAAATATCTCTATTTTTATTCACTTGTTCATTATGCCAGCTTATTTCAGTTTTTTGTTGGTTGTCAAGTAAAGTGTCGATTATTTGTTTTCCAAAAAGTTTAAGATTAAGAAAAGACTGAACATATGCTTGAGATCTTTTAAATTTTTGTTATGCTGCTGCTAAATGGTAAGATCGGAAAACCCATGCTTATTCCACATACCATTCTCTTTTGAGAACAATAAACATGGCCAACAAAAAAGTCTAGATAGCATTTCTCAGCTAGTTAACCATTCCACCGTTTCATATTGTGAAATGGAAAAACGTCTCGTATAGTCAGTTTTTGCATCTTTATGCTTACAAAGTAGATTTGGAAGAGCTGGACAAGGCTTACCTTCTTCCACAATGTTCATCAAAGGTTCGAGTTGAAAATCGTACACTCAGTAAATCTTCAACACTATTTGCCATTGTATAAGAAGGGCAAATATTTTTAAAATTATTGAACAGTAACAGAAAATTTTAAAGAAACTTGCATAAAAAACTAATATAATAGAAACCACAATAGAATAAACAAACTCTTAGTAATGCAGTGCTGTATTTACTTCAAGCTTCCTGCTGACTAAACACCCAATTCACCCCTAAGAGCTGGTCTGAACTTTTCGCGGGATTTCGACCACATTATCGATAATGCAGTCGATAATCCCAAAGACTGCAACTTCACTTGGGTATGCTAAAATAACAGCATACTACCATGCATAAACCAAATATCTCTCCACTGCGCTTGTCTACTGTGCAAGGCAGTACAGGTCGGTAAGTTGTGCGGTGGCCTAATAGCTCCGTCTGCAGTGTTGACTTAAGAACTTCCAGTTTCTCTCCACTGCGTCGCTATACATGGGTGTTCATGAGATGGGCTGCTTGCCCTGAGTCATCGTGCGACTTCCAGGCAGTATCCTAATACGCATGACCCCAGTCTCTCTTCACCGCTCCACTATTTAGTTAAACGCTATAGATTGTGCAATGTCCGATAGCACAACTTTGCTAGAGATCTTCCAGTGAATGTATTTTCGTGCGCATAACTTTTTTGGCACAACCGCATTTCATAGTTGCCATAGTTTTAATAATATTACATATACGTATATATCGTGATATTCGGTGGGCATGCGCCGCACACCTAGCACACCCAGAATATACGCCCCTGCTGGTGTTCATGGTCTGTGTTTCATATCTGTATTTCAGAACAGGCAGAACACATTGGTCGTATAGACTCCTTTTTAGGAAGTCTGAAATATTTGATTTGAAGATGTGTGCATTCTCCCCAAAAGCACTCCATGCCATCTTCACTCTCCTGTTTATTTCTCCAAGAAGCGAACCGTCGATAGTGATGAGCTGATCCAAGTAAACATAGCTGGTTACTTCTCCGAGTTCTCAGGATTTGTGAAGGAGTTGTAAATGATCCTTGGTTTATTAAGGTTCATCTTAAGTCCAGCTTCTCAACTTACCTGCTCCAGCTCTTCTACAGAGCTCTTCTGGGCTTCCTGAAACAGTATGATGTCATCTGTAAAGCGCAGGTGACTCATATTCACCATTTACCTTTATGCCTTTTTCTTCTCAGTCCAGCGGAGGTATCCAAAAGAATACCACCTCTAAAGCTGCCGTAAATAATTTTAGGAGACATGTTACCTCCTAGCCTCACACCCTTTTTGGTCTTAAAGGCACTTGTTTCTTCATGCAGCTGGACAGATGATGTTG
Organism: Uropetala carovei; assembly: GCA_036926305.1. Taxonomy (NCBI): domain Eukaryota; kingdom Metazoa; phylum Arthropoda; class Insecta; order Odonata; family Petaluridae; genus Uropetala; species Uropetala carovei. Next base: position 1,669,849 of record JAXCHB010000100.1, read on the forward strand.
CATTTTCGTAGATATTCTTGATCAAGGTTATGTACGTCTTTTCTACTTCTTGTTTCTTCAGTGCACATAACACTGACAAAATTTGGATAGAGTCGAATGCTTTCTCGTAGTCGATGAAGCACATGGACTTCCTTATAGTTTTGTTTAGTTCTGTGAAGTGGGTCATTTCCTTAGGATCACTGGTAATTTTCATTTTTCTTCTTTTTTCCATCAACAGTCTTGTTTTTTCGGTTAACTTTTTCTCTGACTTTGTTTAAACTGTTCGTCTATTTCCTGAGTGGTTTACTTGAGTATCTCTATTAATTGTGATTCAACTTCTCTTGTAGCTCTATAGCCGATTTGTCTATTTATATATCTATATATTTAGTGTTATATTGATGTTTTTGTTTTAACCGTAATTAATTTTTTCATAGACTTAAACATTGAAGAGCATAAGATATTCTTCCATGAGTTGATGTCTCTCTGTGAAATGGAAGATTCTGCTTTACTGAAACTCCCTTGCTACAAGTCTTTGGCTGCAACTGGAGGTGGCTCAGGTATGAAATTTTCCTTTGAGATGTCTAACATCTGCGATATTTATAAAAAAATATCTTTTGAAATCATACAAACTCATTTTTTCTTAAAATAACTATCAGTGTATTAGTGGGAATAAGATATAGATGGTAGGGTTCTAGAATAACCAAATGCTGTAAACTTGTTTTTTTAATGATGCCTTCCCCGCAAAGCGAATTTTGGGCTTGTCTGCAGGTAGGGGAAAAACCCCAAGACAAATCACAGCATCCATGCCCGAAGCGGGATTTGAACCCACAACCTTTGGATTAGAAGGCAGGCACACTACCTACCAGTCTAACCCGGCGGGCTCAATCCCTTATAATAATGATTAAGTAATTATTTCTTGGGGGATATAAAAAACTACTAGCATTTATCATAAAACTAATACATATAAAAGACAGTGTCACTTTGTCATGTAATGCCTTTTGAAGCTTAATATCTCGCAAACGACTGAACCGAATTTGATGAAATTTTCAGGATAGCATTATAATATAATAACAAAACGTTTTAATATATCGAACTCGAGATCAAAGACCCAAGTTCGACTCCAGGGGATAATTTCCATTTCCCATAAGGTAACACATAAAAATGAACATTTCGACGTGCAGGCTTTCATTCTTTTTTAGATTAAATTTAGAAAGAAATGGCCAACAATCTTCTGATATGAACCGTTTTTAAGAAAACATTATAAAGTTTCTTATTCTGTTCATCTTTTTCTGCCTACCATTCGTAATTTCTCAATGTAAACGTTTAATTCACACAGTTTGAGGAAATCTTGCCATTTTAATGGGATGTTGCCTTACCTACCAATTCCATTGTTAGACCTCTATATTACATTGTTAATTCAGTCCTTAGGGGGATAAATGTGTTTTTAATACAAGAGAGGGAGGTAGAGGGGAGAGCAAGAGGGAGGGAGAGGGAAGTAGAGGGGGAGAGAGGGTGTGAGAGGGAGGGAGGGAGAAAGGGAGGGAAAGAGAGGCAACTATTTTAAATTTAACTAAAGATAGCCCGTCAACAACAGAATATTCACTAGAAATGTTGTATATGACAAAATATTTCATATGTAAAAGTGTGATATTAATTGTTTTAAATAATAATAATCTATCTATCTATCTATAATTCTTCCGTTGATATTTCAGTGGGCATTACACTAGTATACTAATAAAAATTCATAATATTCAAAATAAAATAGCATAATCTATTACATGAAGTTAATTTAAAGTTAGAACTTAATCCTTTTATGAATAACTTTTTGTTTTGTTAATTCAGTTTTATTTATTTATCTTCAAAAAACATTACTATCACAACCATTTTAGGCAGTGCTGTGATTGGTGGTGTTCCTGGAAGCGGTGGTGTTGGTGGAGTTACCGGAGTAAATGGCAGTAGCAGTAGTGGTAGCAACCCTCTAATACCTTTACGTAGATCAGCATTACGTGCCCTAGCTGCTTGCCACTATGTAGTGTCATCGAGGGAACGCATTTTCAATGTTCTCTATCGTGCGCTTGAGCGTCCTCAACCTGAATTGCGTGAAGCTGCTTTTGGATGCATGAAGAGGTTCATTGCTGGCTTCCAAATTGACATGGAAATGGTACATACTCAGTATTTACAGATTCCTGTTTAGTATTGACCCTGAATTGATTTTGTAATAATTTTAATGTAATTGCTGCACGTGCAATATTTTTATCGTGATTCTCTTAAATTTCAGGTTCATACGGTGATGCGTCCATTGTTGCTCACATTGGCAGATTATCGCTATTTCAATCTTAGTGGGGCTAAGCATCTTTCCTATCTTACTCAACTTTTTCCGACGACATTCAATGAAAAACTTTGTGAACACCTCCTTCAGCATCTGAAGAAATTACTTGAAGTTGCTATTGTTGCTTATCGTAGTAAGTTTGAATTAATACTCCCTCTACATTTATTTTATGTAATTCATTTAGTATTGCAAATATTTTATTCTTTAGTAATTCATAATTACAAAAGTCATTTGTTTGTGTGATTTGAAAAAATTTGGGTTTATATTTCCATATAGACTATTTTGGATTATGAGCATTCTTTACAACTACTTGAAAAATTAATGTATTACAGCAGTGAATATAGAAAGCTCAACCCAAAATCTTCTCAAAATTAATTTAATTTTCATGGTATTAAATAGTTTTCACAGCATTCTAAGTATATATTGTTTATCATAATGAAAACCACTGGAAGAGAATGATTTATTAAAAACTAGTTGCAGTACCCGGCGTTGCCCGGGTCAATTTGTCTAAGGATTGGGTAACTTTAAATCAAAATTATGGGGGAATGGGGAGACATAGCCCCCCCTCCCCAAATTTTTTTATACACATTGTAGAAGGGATAATGTACGACTTAAGTAAAAAAAATTGAAAAATATGAAAATTTAAAAAAATTTCGATGAGAGTGGGGGGTTATAGGAGGGAGATGGGGGAAACAAAGTTGCCTAAAATCTTTTCAGAGATGATATAAAATCATGTGCAAAGTTTGAAAGTTGTGGAACTTTTGGTTCTTAAGTTATAAACGGACATACATACAAACACTAAATTATATCTTAAGATATAAATTTACTAATTAGTTCTCGATCAAGTTGATTTTTGAAGGTACAGTCGAACTTCTATAAGTTGAATGTCTATAACTCAATTTTTCCATAACTCGAAGTGATTTCATTTTACAGGGCATAATCTTTTTCGTGTTATTTTTATTCTATAAATCGAATTTTCTATAAATCATATATTTGTTTGCTTCCCTTGAGGTTCAAGTTATGGAAGTTCCACTGTATTTATACCAACCCTATTCCCGTAGAATATATTGAAGTACAAATTTTTGTTGTTTTTTCTACTTATACTATATACCATCTGAAAGTATGAATATTTTTCACTTGAATTGTTTCACCCTCAGGTGGGACCCGTAGTGGAGACAATGAGGAAAGAATAGCAACAATTATAGGAATATTCCATCAAATTCCTGCTGCTTCGGCCCGGTTGTTAGAAATGCTCTGCCGTATTGTGTTGCAGGCTGAGCGTAGTCTACTTGTTGAAGCGGGATCACCTTTCCGTGCTCCTCTTTTGAAATTTTTGCTTCGTTATCCTTCAGAGACAATTGATGTTTTTCTTCAAGAAAACAACATTAAGGTAAACATTCATCATGGCCACACTTTAATGAATGGTTTTATTATCATGTTTAAAAATAGTCCTCTTAATTTCTAAGTACAGGGAGACCTCGCATTGCAACATTCACTTTCTCATAATTTGCTTATCTGATGCATAACATATGAGGCTGGAAATTTTGCTTTCTAATTCTCAGACTCTCTTATCAAGCATAACTCCAGCCAAGCCACTTCATACATCAGTAGGAAAAACAGGAGGTATTATTTCCAATCTTTGGAGCCTTGAAAATGTTTACTCAGTTTATTCCAGTGCAATGGAATACAATCCTTTGGTGTTTTAACCCCTTGCCTATGTGAAAAAAGAGAAGGCATCCCCTTACCCTATCACTTCCTCTTATCCACTTATCTTATGAGAGGAATGGATATAGAAACCTCCACCAACACCTGCTCAGCTGGTCGACATGCATCTAATACCAGTGCTGAAACTCCGTAATAATCCTTGCCTGTTTACTCTTGGAATTGGCTAGCATGAAGCAAAAAAGTGATGGTGACAGTATCATTCCTAAGAGAGAGAGAGAGAGAGAGATAGCCCATTACTGGTTAGTTGAAATTAAACAATTGAGTTTCTGTAAAATGTTAATCAAACTAAGAAATAGGCAGTGTTGAATATCTCCCATACTACTGTGGTAATGATTCCAAAAGACTAAGATAGAATTTTGGAACAGGGAAGGGCTTAGCTCTTATGCAGGGAAAACCAATAAGGCAACATAGTGGACTTATTTCCTCGGCAGAAAAATTCCTAATTTTGTGAATCGACGTTCAAACTCAGTATCATATGCCAGTTAATTTGATTGCCATACAAAAAAAAGCTAAGAGTCTGTTTTGTGAGAGAGAAGTACAGTGAGAGCTCCAAAGAGGAACCATTCAGTACATGTAATGGTTTGTTTGTTTTTTGAAGCTAGGACAAGCTTGCATAACATTTAAAGTATCTGATAAATCAGTGAGTACTGATGTTGGTGTAGCTGTTAGTTTTTCTAAGCATTTTGCTGAAATCATTCAGGAATGTGGCTATTGTGCAAAGCAAATGTTTAATGTAGATGAGATGAGATTTTTCTGGAAGAGAATGCCCTGCAGGACCTATATTTCTTAAGAGGAAAAATCATTACCAGGTGTTAAGACTGCAGAGGATAGACTTGGTGCTAATGCTGAGAGGGATTTTATGATAAAACTTTTCCTTTTTATTATGAGACAGCGATCATTAGGGCATTAAAAGGCTATGCAAAGGGGACACATCCAAATGGGGAGAGGGGATTACCCATGGTTGTGCCATGGGTTTGTTGATAAATAAAATTGTTTACTTTAAAAAAGTTCTGTTTCATGCAAAGGCATGTCAGTTGTATGTAATCCCTGACTGTTACTTGGGGAAGGTATTGTTCCTTGAGCCATGTTTCTAAAAATGTCATAGTTTCTTCTAAAGGAACGTTGGGAAACAGGGAAACAACATCAAAAGAGACTAAAATCTCGTGGTCATTAAGGTTTAAATCTTTAATTAAATTAATAAAGTGAATGTTGTTCTTAATGTTTGAGTTCTGCCTAAGGGGCCATAATTTGTACTGTTTATTTAGCCAAATAGATTCTTGATTTACTAGTTACAAGACTAGATAATAAACTTAAATTTAACATATATAGAAAACCTACACACAGACATTTACATACCTTTTGAGTCACACTACCACATTTCACATAAGTTAGCAGCTTTTCATTCCATGATACACAGACTTCTACATATAACTCTTTCCAAAACAGATTTTCAAAAAGAACTGACTCACATTAAAAATGTTGCTACACTGAATGGCTATGACACAAACATAATTCATAATAGCTGATAATTCACAGCAGCCGATAGACCAGGAAGTAATTTCTTTCTTCGAGGCATGCTATCTGCAGCACAGCTATGCACAGGCTCCTTCAGCAACTGAAAAAGAAGGAACTTCTACCATAAAGGATTTTGGGATGGGCTTCAATATTTTCCATGCTATGAAAAACATCAAAGCTGCCTGGAAATTTATCATCCAGGCCAATTTGAATGGTGTTTGGCATTGTGCCCTGATTTAGTAGTTTCTGATTTCCTAGGATTTACAGAGGCAGTTGAAAGCATTATTGAAGAAGTTGTGGGAACTGAACTGAATTTAGAAATGGACATGGAGGATATAGAGTTGCTGGTTTCCCATTCAGAGGAGTTGAGTAATGAAGAGCTACTTCATCTAGAGGAGTATGAGGCTGCTGATTCACAGATTCAGGCTGTTCAAGAAACTCCTTAAAAGAAGGGCTTATCTACAAAAGTTCTAGCTAATGTTTTCAAACATTTAGAAACTGCCATCACACTGTTGGAGGAACATGATCCAAATGTTCAGCGTAGCTCTTCAGTGATGCAAGGCCTCAGTGATCAATTTATTTGCTACAGAGAATTCTACAGGAAGAGGATGAATGAAGCCCTTTAAACTTCCTTGGGCAATTTTTCAGAAAGTCACAAACATTCCCTTCAAGTAAGAGAAGAAAGCTTTCCTTTCCAAATGTCCCACAAAAAGCCTTTGATTTGAGGCTGAGGAAAGTGTCCCATCCCCTTCCTCATTCCTCCAATAAATGAATCAGTATTGCATATCAAATGGAGTCACTAAGTTTAGAAAGTAAGGAGACAAGGTATGCACCAGCATCGCAGTTATAAATTTTTATCTCACTTCACTTCTCTGTTTTTGCATGTCAGACCAAGGTTATTGTGTAGCACTGTATTGTTTTTCACAAAATACCATTCATATGTCTTTCTTTGCTTAATTACATGTATAAGAACAATACTCTGGAGAAAGTTTTGTCAAAAAGTTGTCTCTGATGCACAACTTAGAATTTAATCTGTTTGTGCACCATTATTATGCGAAAATTGGTTCTACTTTCCGGAGATTCATCACTATCTGATGGAGTTTTACGTAACCAACCTGTTAGATAACCAAGGACTCTGTGTTTGTGTATACATGAAAGCAATTAAAATGTTGTGTGTTTACATTATATCACCAATCATTTAATTGTTGATTATTTTAGGATCAGCAATGGAGCCGGTTTTTTGAGTTCCTCATCAAACATAAGGATGGAAAACCATTCCGGGATGTTTTGCAGAATAGCAGCGTTAAGTTGATGAACATGGCAATGGGTCTCCAGTACCAAACATCACAACTTGGTAAGATAGAACTTATACTGCAATATTTATGGTTAATCTAAATTGTAGAATACAATCAGGGCAGACACAGGAATTTTTATGAATGTGTACGAGGAATGATTTGACTGCTCCTTAAATGTTAAAAGCTCTAATGAAGATTGATTTTCAATTAAATGTAACATGCAAGCAGAGCCGGCCAAACGCTGAAGGGGGCCCAGATGTGAATATCAATGGGGGCCCCACGATATTAATATTTCTAGTATTAACGAATGATTTATGGAGCCCCAGTTTAATTTTATAACTAATACGGAGTATTTATTTATCAGAAATAAGTTTGAAAGTGATTTTTAGTAAATGTTTTTGCATAATTTATGCTCAATACTTGAATAATTGAGTACTTCTGGAGCCCCCATTATTTGGGGGCCTGGATGCCTTGCACCCGCTGCATCCCCCCTTTGGCCAGCCTTGCATGCAAGGCAGTCTAGTGCCTGACTGACCTGGGCAATCACCCACATAGCCCACGCCTAAAACACAATACAAAACATCTTATGAAGTGGTTTCTTATCATTTCTCTTTATTACAGATATATTTTTTGATTGATTAGTTTATCCTCCATGTTAAATAGTTACTTTTAAGATTTTTTTATTGCTATAAAGAAGAGAAAAATTAGTAGTGAAGTATCTGGAATGAATGCAGCGTAGGATTCTTGAGAGGATTGGTCAAATGTATATTTTTGCAAATAATTTTCCTAAATGTTAAAAATTTTTGTCTTTCACTTGCAGATTTATTCATTCAACTGTGTATTTATTTTTCTCTAGGGATCCAGCCTCCTCAATCCATAACCCCTGCAGATAAGCCTGAAATTCAATATCAGAGTATACGGATAACATCATTGCTTATCAAATTTGATGACCAGTGGCTGATTACTCAACACCAACTAGTATCAGCTTTAAAAACTATTTGGTGTTCTGAGGAATATCAGGTAAAGTTCATCTTTGTGGCCATACCTCTTATTCTATTAAGGGTTACTTTAAGCATTCCATTTTAAATGTTGTTTTAGTGGCAATAACTTGCATATTTATTTAATTTTTATATTTATTGTAAATATTTTCAGGATTACATTACATTATATACTCTGCATTTATATCTTTGGGACAGAAATAAATTTTGCTCTTTCTCATAGTTTTTATTCAGTTGGAAAGTCCATGAAACATATTGTAATAGCTATATTAATCATTCAGTCAAAGATGAATAGCATGTATTTCACGATTAATTTTGAACATCAGAGAATTTACAAGTTTTGAACGTTTAAAAAAAATTCCACGAAAAACATGATATTTGTCTTTAGGAAGCTATTATTATTATGCATTATATATAAATGTTTCATCTTGTGATGCATATCAAAAATATCTTCTTCGTTAACATAGGAAAAACATAAACGAGTGGATGCTGTTGATTTTCAACATTGGAAGGAACCTAAGTTATTGGTGAAAATATTGCTGCAGTACTTTTGTCATCATCCCACTGAAGTTGACCTTCTGTTTCAACTTCTGCGTGCTCTTTGTGATCGGTTTATTCCAGACTTTCAGGTGATAATTCTTTGAAAATAATTTTTATATCTTCACTAATTTGAAATTATTACATATTATTTTGTATTTGTTGCTGAGAATGGTTATTTTTGCTGGAAATATAAAATCAGTTTATGTTGATATAATAAGTGTGAATTCCTTTATTTATCTTCAGTCTATTTTCATACGATATTTAATATGATATAAAACAAATTTATTTACAGTTTTTGAGAGACTTTTTAGAAAATACAGTGGCAGCCAGCTATACAGTGGAATGGAAAAGAGCGGCTTTCTTTCGTTTTGTGGAAGCTTTTCAGCATGACCATAGTCAACAACCGCCTTCTACTGAAGCCACTGCCAATGGTGCTGCTGCTGGACCCACAGCTCCAGCAAGTCCTTATAATTCAACCCTTTACTCTCAGGTGAATTGCCATTGATTGTTATTGCTTAGTTGCTATATTTTAGAGAAGGTTAATGAGAGTTGTTTATGTTAACTTGAAAGTCTAACTCTGAGCCATACAAGTGAAGACTTAGAGAAGACTAGTAACAAGGGGAGGCTTACCTCTTCGGGTGACGGATTTCCTTAAAAATTGGTAGGTAGGTAGCCCTCAACTCCATAACCACGAATAACCCCCCTTTTGGGCATATATATCCAGAAAGTTAGCAACAAATGGATTTATAATTTTCGATTTTGTGGTTACAAGGTATATACCTATTTTGCGGCATCAATTGTTGTTGTAGTGGTGGCCCAGCGGTAACGTGGTGACTTGCTGTTACGAAGGTCGTGGGTTCGATCCCAAGGCGAGTGCTATTTTTTTCTGACTTATTATGGTGTGATTTTTTTGTTTATATTTTCAGCACCTTTTTTTATAAATGCTGATGTTTTATAAGTTTTTAATCCACTTTTGCAGAATTTCGTTTTTTTGTTTTTTTTGGGCCTTTTCTCAAATTTATTTTTTCCTTCTTTTTTTTGTTTTTCATTTTATCCTCTACCGTTTTAACAATACTATTTATTCTGTAGCATTTTCTTCTTTGCAATGACTTGGGTGGAATGAATCATAAAAACAATGGAAACAACTTTCTTTTACAACAAGAGCACCTCGCAAAGCACTGCTCTCCACAGAAGCGCTTACTCTTCATCACCTCTTCAGGAAATAAAACGTGGTTGACGTTGCAAAAAATGTCCGTTTTTTGTTAGCCATGATGCATACCACGCGTACCGAATTATCGGTTTAAAAACATGCGAAGACAATCGGTAGTGAATCAAGGAATGTTATGATTCATTTTGAATCTTTTCACCCATGTCAGGTAAAATTCACACAAGCACGTACGAGTCATACTTGGATAACGTTTTTTTCCATTGTTTTTATGAGTCATTCCACCCAAGTCGTTGCAAAGAAGAAAATGCTACAGAATAAATAGTATTGTTAAAACGGTAGAGGATAAAATGAAAAACAAAAAAAAGAAGGAAAAGATAAATTCGAGAAAAGGCCCAAAAAAAAACAAAAAAATGAAATTCTGCAAAAGTGGATTAAAAATTTATAAAACATCAGCATTTATAAAAAAAGGTGCTGAAAAAATAAACAAAAAAATCACACCATAATAAGTCAGAAAAAAATAGCACTCGCCTTGGGATCGAACCCACGACCTTCGAAACGGCATGTCACCACGTTACCGCTGGGCCACCGCTACAACAACAACCGACGCCGCAAAATAGGTATATCCATGAAATCGAAAATTATAAATCCATTTTGTTGCTAACTTTCTGGATATATACGCCCAAAAGGGGGGTTATTCGTGGTTGTGGAGTTGAGGGCTACCTACCTACCAATTTTTAAGGAAATCCGTCACCCGAAGAGGTGAGCCTCCCCTTGTAAGTGAAAACTAAAAGAGATAAGTAACACTAAATATGTATTTCAAGAACAAGGCTCTCATCATCAGTAGCTGATGTTAAATGAGTTGTTTATGTTTTTTACACTTAAATAAATAGGTTACCACACTTTAAATATCTAGACACAAAAAAAACAAAACTGCTTCTTTAACCAAGCAATTAGTAAGAAATATGAAAACAGGTGAAAAAATCTGCCATGACCAGGAATTGAACCCGAGTCTTCCACTTCCGGGCAGATATTCTACCACTGAACTGCTGTGGCGGACTAATTCTCCCGTTTCAGAGGTTGGGGCCAAGCTATTCCTGGTCATGGCAGATTGTTTCATTGGTTTCCACATTTCCCATCATTTCAGCTTATGCCTGTCACATAAGGATCTTTGGATCATCCTTTCCATCAGTTTATTTCATGGCATTCTCACCATTTGAGAGGGTAGGGGTTTTCCTTGTTGTATCTCCTTGAGAACTTCTGTTGGGGCTGATTGATACTAGCATAGCTAGCTTGGTCCCAACCTAAGAAAATATTCCCTTTCTGAAACAGGAGAATAAGTCTGCCATGGTAGTTCAGTGGTAAAATATCCACCCAGAAAGTGGAAGACCCGGGTTCAATTCTCGGTCATGGCTGATTTTTTCACCTGTTTCCACATTTCCCATCATTTCAGCTTTTGCCTGTCGCATAAGGATCTTTGGGTCATCCTTTCCATCAATTTAAGCAATTATTAATTTAGAAATCTGATATAAGGCATCTAGAGTAAAGATATTACAGTAAAACTGTAAGTTTATTTGCTTATGACCTGAATTGAAATCATTTAGCAGTGAGGCTTATGCCATATTTAAATCATAAGAGAATAATCCAAGGGATTGTTTTTTGATAGTACCAGTCAATACTATTTGAAATCGAAAGGTTAATCATTATTCAGAATTATATCCAAAAATCTATACGTAGGTTATTTATTTTTCCCTGTTATTTTTAATAACCATGATTTTTAGTTTTTTTCTTTTTTGTTCATTGTGGAACTTAGCTCACTTTTTTCTGTAAAGTATAGCTGCTTATATGATATTTTGCCATCTGCAGGAACTGAAGGCCAGAGTCTTGCAGTACATTTTGATACCTTGCTTTGCTGTGTCCTTTGAGAGGGGAGAGGGTGAAAGATTGGTGGGAGGACCCCCAGCTCCTGACCAAGACAATCCCGAAAATGTTGTCAGTGTATTCATTTCCAGGGTATGGATTGCTCTAGCAATAATATGTTTTGTAAAGTACTTAATGTTTGTTATATTTATTGACCTTTATAATGATCTGAATTGTGACATTATTATGGATTTCGATCTATTTGTTTTACAGGTGATTGATCCCGAAAATCCTTTTGGTACTGCAGACTCGGTCAGAATTCTGCTGCTGCAATTTTCATGCCTTTTAGTTGAACAAGCCTCGCCTCACATACATGATGCAGCTAACAAGCGTCAAGGAAGCAAACTTCGTCGTTTAATGACATTTGCTTGGCCTTGTCTTTTGGGAAAAAATTGCGTGGATCCTGCCACACGATACCATGGTCATCTGCTACTCTCACATATCATTGCTAAATTTGCTATTCATAAGCGTATTGTACTCCAAGGTATGGATCCCATTAAATGAAAATAATTTTTTTATAGTTAAATGTATGATATGTAAAATACAAGGTGTACCAAAAGTAATGCAACAGATTCAGTTTACAAATTCGCCTTTAATGTAGATCATTGATGATATTTTGGCCACAGATTGTTGCTCTGTCATTGACGTCTTAACATATTCAGATAAAGCAGTCATAAGTGTACTTTTACAAACCAATTTTTATTAACTTTTATCTTCCAACAACCTTGCAACTTGTTAAGGAAGAGTGCATTATTGCTTTTATTATAGCACAGAAAATGATGGTGAAGTAGTAAGTATATCAGAGGCACACTTCTGCAGCCTCTAGAATTATGACACTTGTAAAAGTTTGAAACATTTGATCCATTTATGATGAAATAATATCAGGATGAGCTTCATTTATTAAAAATGAGAAGTTCCAGCATGTCATGATTGATCAACTTATGCAGGTTACTGTTATGTCTACTCTAGTATAAAGTTAGCCTTCAAATCATATTTAAATCAAAATTTAAGGTATTGCATTACTTTTGGCATATCCAGTATTTGCTCTTATTTTATAAGATACCTATTGTTTTGTTCTATAACAATTAAAATTTTTAAATACTTCTTTTTAGTGTTTCATGGCTTGCTCAAAGCACATGCTGTTGAAGCACGAAATGTTGTTCGACAAGCATTGGAGATATTGACACCTTCAGTTCCTGTAAGAATGGAGGATGGCAATACAATGCTCACACACTGGACCAAAAAGATAATCGTTGAAGAAGGCCATACCATGGGTCAATTATTTCATATACTGCAGTTGGTGGTTCGGCATTACAAGGTATTATTAATATCTTTAAACTAACATTGTAAATGTGTTTAAAATTTAGATGACCTTTCAGTATTATCTCAGTGCATTTTCCTTTTTTCTAAATTTATGTTTATATGCTCTATAACTTCTGAAAATAAATTATATTCTTTAATGAATACTTTATGAATGAAAGCAAATGGTTCATTTTTGTTTTCAAAGAGCTACCAGCCCTGATTAGATGATTTTTATGCAATTTCTGTCTCCTTTGGTATACATCCTAAATATCGAAATTCATTGAAATCCACCCTAATAGGATATGTCCCTATAGATCTTCAGATGAGTGTACCAGATACAAAATGTACTTTTTTCTTTGAAAAATCCCTAAAAATAGTATACACCTATAAGATTCTGTAGCACTTGTTTGGCCAAATAATCTTCAAATATGCTATGAAAAATTATCCTTTTCAAACTCATTGAAAGTGAATATTTCAATGCATGATGAATCTCTTAATCAATGAATCTACTTAAAGCTTGTGATGAAAGGCCTGGATAAATTTTTTATCAAGAATGTTGTATGTTAAACCAAACTATAATATAACTTAAATATAATGCCTTAAGAATCCATTTTGTGATAATATTACAATTAATGTAATTTTTTTAGGTCTACTACCCTGTTCGGCACCATTTAGTTCAGCATATGGTGGCTTCAATACAACGACTTGGATTTTCCCCTACTGCTTCTCTGGAGCATCGAAAATTGGCAGTCGAGTTAGCAGAAGTCATTGTCAAGTGGGAGCTGCAGAGGATTAAGGATGAGATAAATACCACTCTGACATCTGGCTCACCTGCTGAGGCCTCTCCTACTCCTTCAAACTCCTTCCATCATGATCACGTTAGTTTTTTAAACTATTTTTGGCATATTTAAAAAAATTATGTAAAGAATATCAAAATAAGTCATAATTTCTCCATTAAAACTGTTGAATATCTTAAGCAATATTATATTGTTATTATCTATTTGTTTTTGGGGATTATTTGAATAATTCTAATCAGAATTATTGTTTGTAATAAATAAGTTAAAAATTTGACCAAAGTTGCCAGCTTTGCTTTTATTGTATATAAAATATCATTTGCTATCAAAAAATAGATATTCAAATATTAAAAACTACTTAAATAGGTATATTAATTTGTATTTACAAAATTTTGGATCTTATCAATCTGTTGTTTGTCTTGAATGTTATGTTACCATTTTACATGCTTTTTTAAAATGTGATGAATTTTGCATTATGTTCATCAGCCTGTTGGATCTCCTGCCATGGTAACTGTGGGAGTGAAGAGACCATCTACCGAGGATCCTGGAGATGGCCCTCCTCGGAAAAGGCATACTTCTGGGCAAGCAATGGGTGGTCAAGGAGGAAGTGGAGTTAGCCAAGGGACTCAAGCGGCAGGAGGCAGTGGCACCGGAGTACAAACAGTGTTACAGCAAAAAGTGGATGGAAGCTCTCGCCCAATTGAGAGAGCGCATGCAGATGCAGTGCTTAATTTTCTGTTTCGCTTGGCCTGCATGGTATGTCATTGTGACTATTAAGTTTATAGCCAATTGAGACTCACAGCATTATGTAGTTAGAACGAGTGAGAATACAGTTGACAATAAAATCATCTAGTTCTACCGTCAGTTTGATTAGATGAACTAAGTTGACAAGTTTACTGCTTGCAGAAAGCATTAATGCCATTTCCTATCTTGTCTATTTCATATCATATCTAGTCTGATTCTTATTAATATCTTTGATATTTAAACTTGCCATGTTGGTGATTACTAGTTACATGATTAATTATTACATCTTTAATTTTTTTTGTTGTCTTAAGTAGCATACTCAGTTGAATCTTCTATCCTTTATTATTTTGCTACTGCAGAAACTGTTAACCTATAAATTACATTTCAGTTTGTTTATCTTGTAGCTATTATGTTAAACCTTTGAGCAGATATTCAGGAAAAAAATCATATGAGAAGGTGGGTGGTGCAGTAAGTGTGCCGCACCATTTTTTCATCAAACATTTTATGTATTAAAAACAGGCATTTTATAAAAAATTAAAATTTTAGATGTAAATAAAATCAGGATGCATATTCTTAAATTAAAAGTAAATATGTTACAAGATATTACAAAGTGATAAAAGAAGTACAGAGTCTTTTATCTGTAATTTCCGGAACCAGATTCACCTGAAATCTTGAAACTTTTAAAATCTAACTTGTTATTAATTCATTGTGTTGATGGCATTCCCACCACTTTAACTCGAAATTAATTAATTTACATAAAAACAAATGGATCACAAGAAATTAAAATAACACATTCAGTTGAATCACTGCCAACTGTAACTGTCATATAAATAACTGCACTATGCTGTACTACCATGGACTAGCACTTGCAACTGTTCACTTGACATTGTGTTGTGCACTTGTCGTATCATTCATAGCTTTTAATTTTTTAACCAATCCTGTAAAAAATACTTTAACTGCAGGTTTTTAAATGTTGAACGCGATTATATTTTATGCTGTCACACATGTACTTATTTTGTGCCAAACATACTTTTACGTAGTTATTGTCACTGCTTGATGTCATTTATGTGCAGTGCATACGTCGCACCTGTGGTAAACATAGCCCTATGTAAAGGACTCTGGTGTATACATTTTACAAAGTGACAACCCAATGCTGGGCAGATGAGATGTAATGGAAAATTATCCAATAACATAATGCAGTTATTATTTCTCTTATTGTTATTAACATTGATTAGCTTAACTATTTAGGTACATTCAGTGTAATTTGATTTGAAAGTACTGTGTATATGTTCCAGAGGCATAACTTCAGTTTTGTGGCCCCAAGGCAAATAATTAAAATGAGGCCCCCATAACAGAATTAAATATTTATACATATAGTTAAAATTTTTATTTTACATTTTAGAAATAAAAAAATATAACATTTTTGATTTATTTCATATTAAAATAATAGTACAGTAATTTTTTTGCCTTCTTGAGACCTCCCAGGGCTGAGGCCCCAAGGCAATGCCTTGCCGTGCCTTGTCATAGTTCTGCCTCTGATATGTGCTGAACCTATTAACCTGAAATCTGGAGAATTCCAAAATCTGATCACCCTTTGGTCCCAATCTTTCTGGATAAGGGGTTGAGTACTATGCCACATTATTTTATATGGAACAGAAAGACTGAATATGAAGAAAAAAGTTAAAAAAGGTACACTTGAAAATATAATCTGTGGAATAAGGATGTTAAATGAATTACATTTTACATCATTATGGAAGATGGGTAAAAAGAAATGGCTGTCAATATTTTGATGTTCTGACAATCCATTGAGCTTTGTATTGTCATAATGATTGCAAATGATTTTATCAAGAAATATTCCTTGATATTTTTAATTTTTGTAGGTCAATGATGCCAGTGCCACCGTTGGTTCACCTGGAGAGTTGCTATCTCGCAGATGTGTTGCTTTATTGAAGGCTGCCCTCAAGCCAGAAGTTTGGCCTGCACCCCAGTGTGACATCAAGCTTGCTTGGCTGGACAAGTTATTTGCTGGAGTTGAATCTGCTTCAGGTTCTGGTATGTAAAAATGCTGTTTTATGAATTTGTTTCAAATTTAGAGACTTGAACTGTGTATGAAATGGTATAGGAAAAGTAATCATAAAAATTAAGAAATTTTAATATTTGTGAAATTTGGAAACGCTCTTCATCTTGTGTAACAATTGTAGGTATAGTGTGTTTTTCAACCGCTTTATTTTCTGCTTCTGCTTGGGATCATCTTATTGTTGAAGTTTTCATCCAAAAGTCATGCAACAGAAACAAGTGAGGGAAGAATTGCAAAGCAAATTACGTAAGATGCTTTTATTCACCAATTGCTATCTTTTCACCAGAGCAAAGAATGCAGATGTGATGTATTGCTGGTTGACTATGTTTGTAGGCACCCTGTACCTTTTAGTGATTTTTTTCCGATTATTCTCCAGCAGCTGTTCCTACATCCACAAATTTTTTGCCATGTTTAGCCCTCATGTAGACCAATCATTCCCAGATACACCAAGTTTAAGGATTCCAAGGATATTGCCTGTGCAGACAGATGGACGGACAAACAAACCAAATACATGAGCGATATTTTTATGGAAAAAAGTGTTAATAAATGATATCTCAGAAGAGATGGGAAAATACATCACAATGTCATCTACAGGGTGAAATCTTACAACTGCTTAGTACATCAACACAGCCTTTAATCTGCTTCTTTAATCCCATTTGAGAATAAATGACCGTCAAACAAATCTTTCTTTTTAAAGGTTGATATTTTGATCTGCATTTCTTCTAGATTAATATAATGCAGGCTATTTATTGTGGGGAGCGTTTCAAGGAACTTCATGATTATGAGGGGAAACATATTTCATTTTGAAATGATTATGGAAAGCGAAAAGTTTACATTTTTGTTATCATAGGTAACATGCACAGATGTAAATGTTGAGTGATTTATATAATTTTATTAGCAGTTGCAAATTTGTTGCAAGAATCAGAATTCATTCCCTTTTCTAAATAAATATCATCAAATGTAAAACTTAAATTACTTAAATTTTTTTAATTGGATCAGAAGGTGTAAATGTTTCTTTGTTTTAAGTGTTGCACCTCACAACATTTTCTTCAGGATCAATTTATCCCAATTTGTTTAATTATTAGTATATTACAAATTTACCTATTGTTAAATTAAGAAAATTCTGTTCAGATCGTAACTTAACTAATTACCGTATCTGCCTGAATACAATCCGATGTTTTTAGTCAAAATCTATCATGAAAAAATCACCCCTCGGCTTAAATGCGAGTCCGAGGAAAATTTGGGTTATGGTTAAATCTCGAAGTCTCTCATTGCCTTCGCATTCAAATGTTAGTACTATATTTTTCGTAAAGTAAATATTTGACCTACGATGAATATATATATAAATATCTTAGCGAGATCGCTTACGTAAATTGACGATTACGCAAAATGCATTGACGGCTTTGAACGCTCAACTGTTTGAATTTCGGTAAAACTTTACATGGAACGTGTATAATTATAAAAATGGAATTTCTTATGGCAATGTATATGCTAATTTCATTGGAAATAGACATGGATGAAGAAATATCTTGGCGAGATCGCTTGCGTAAATTGACGGTTATGCAAAATGCGTTGACGGCTTTGAACGCTCAACTGTTTGAATTTCGGTAAAACTTTACATGGAACGTGTACAATTATGAAAATGCAGTTTCTCAAGGCAATGTATATGCTAATTTCATTGGAAATAGATATGGATGAAGAAATATATTGGCGAAATCGCTTGCGTAAATTGACGGTTACGCAAAATGCGTTAACGGCTTTGAATGCTCAACTGTTTGAATTTCGGTAAAACTTTACATGGAACGTGTATAATTATAAAAATGCAATTTCTTAAGGCAATGTAAATGCTAATTTCATTGGAAATAGACTTGGATGAAAAATTTCTTGACGAGATCGTTGTTACTATATTTGATCTTTTGTGAAAATGAAGATGAATGAAATTATTGTCACTGAATGTGGAACATTATTCAACTACGCAAAATTATTAATTGGAGTAATATTTCAAAATGCCAACAACTAAACAATTTCCCACACATTTCTTCGATCTCGAATAATATATTCTAAGATGTGCATGAATGTCCGGCACACTTCAGCATAAAATCTACGAAATTTACGTTTTTGCCAAAAAAACTGTGGAAATTTTTGGGGGGTCGGCTTCTATTCGGGCAGATATGGTAATAGTTAAGTAATAAAATATCATAATTAATTGTAAATTTTGTTTAATTTTCCTTCAGGTGGTGGGAGTGGAGGAGTGGGAGGAATGGCTGCAATGAGTAGTGGTTTCAGTGCATTGGGAGGCAGTCAGCCAAATTATGCCAACATATGCACTGCATTGGATCTCCTTACATTCTTAGTGTCTGTTCTTCGAAAAGAGCAGATTCTTGTCACATTCCGTCCTCTTCAAAGAGGAATTTCAGCCTGCATGACATGTCCTAATTTAAAGGTTAGCTTGCATTGTCATCTCTCTTGACTTTCCATATTTATTTATGAATAATTTGTTTTTCCCCATCTGTCACTTGTAACCACTTGCTAGTTTGTTTATAATGCTATTTACAAATTCTCTGCTGGACAGTTAAATGTCATAGTTTTTTTAGTTTTAAGATGATGCATGTATTCAGACAAATAATACATAGTACAAAAACATCTTTTTATTGTCACATCTAAAGATTTTGTGAATTTAACTCATGAACTTAAGCTTAAATGATTTGTAAACATCAATCAGAACAGAAAGGGTGAATTTGTTCATTTTCAATAACAATTGGCAGTGAATTAGTTACTTACACCTAAAGCATCAATTTTTTGGCATTGATATCGCTTCTCTGAATTTTTCCTGAAAGACAGTGAAAAAAGTGACGTGATACTACAAATCATATTGAAGTTAAATATTTTAAAATGCGGAATTGAATTGACTTAAAATTACTTGATTGAGGGTAGAAAGTAATATCTTTTTGTTTTCATAATCTTGAAATGTGATCAAAGCCTGTTTATAAAAATGTTAATTTGAACTCAAATGATACAGTTAAGTGTTATTTATTGACCTGTAGGTTATTAAGTTGGTGCATGGTCTTCTCACTCGGTTGATGAGTATATTTCCTACTGAAGTTACAAATTCTCCAGTGGCCTCACGTTTTGAAGAACTGGAATGCTTGTATGCATGTGTTAATAAGGTTGTGCTAGAGGGACTCAGTAGTTACGAAAAGAGTCCATCTGGAGGATCTGCTTCAGGGTCTGCATCTTCTTCTAGTACAAATGCGACTGGCAGTGCTGTGACAGCTATGTCTGTGGGAGGAAACCAAGGAGGAGTAGGGTCAATAGGTAATCCTTTGATTTCAGCCTTATCGTTAAGAGTACTAAAATTATTCTTAGTTTGTCTGTTTAAGCTTATTATAACTTTGTTGATTTTAGGTGGTGGAGGTAGTGTGAATGCACCATCATCCCTCTTTGGAACTCTGATGGTACTTAAAGCTGCATGTGCTCATAATCCTTGTTACATCGACCGTCTTATCACATCTTTCATGCGAGTCTTGCAAAGAATGACAAGAGAGCATTTAAGTCCAGGAGGTGCTGATTCAAGCCTTGGTGAGTTAAGAAACATGTATAATGATTAAGTTTGACAGGCATTTGTGGTATTATGATTCTAATTACTTTCCATTTTCAAAGTTTCTAAAATATAGTAAAATTCTTCAAATTAATCTATGCAAGTTTCAATTTTGTGTAGTTTTATAATATTTTTCATTTATCTCATTTACTACAGCTAATGAACTTCTTGTGCTGAGTCTGGATCTGGTGAAAAATAGAGTTGGAGTTATGGGTGTTGAAATGAGAAAGGCATTCATTGGAACTATCTTAGTTGGACTGATTGAAAAAACTCCTGATGTTAAAGTAATGAAAACCATTATCAAGGTATGCATTGGGGTAAATCATGTCTGAATGATCATTTATCTCTGAATTAAAGCATTTATTCTTGTAGTGGATGAATAGGTAGGTATTTCCTGTAGCGATACTTTTTTTGCCTTTCAAATTCACCAGTAAGCATTCAAGGTGTAATATTATATTCATTTTGTAGAAAATTAATGTCATAGCTCTTGTTAGTATAAATTTAAATTAAAAAATTAGTTTATTTAATATATGATTCATTGTATTCCATTTATAAGTTTTATAATTGTAACTTTATTTTTATTCAGATGTTAGAGGAATGGATGAAGAACAAAAATCCAATTGCTGTTAACCAAGGTCCAAGCCTTCGAGAGAAGTCAATCCTTCTAGTCAAACTGATGCAATATGTAGAAAAGAGGTTCCCAGATGATCTTGAGCTAAATGCTCAATTCCTAGAAATTGTAAATTTTGTGTACAGGTATTATGTTTTCTTTTATTTTCTTATAAGAATGATTAGTTTCTCTGAACTGTTGTTAGTAGTGTTCTTACCTCATATTTTAAGAGAAATTTTGTATATTTAATATGCTTTTTTTTTAAAGATTGATTCTTTAATTTCCATTCTTATTCTACTTAATGCTAGGATAGTTTTTCTGAGATTTTTTTTGCTACTAACATTTTGAAGTGAAAAGCATTTTTCCAAATCAGGTGTATAAAAAAATATTCCAATGCAATTATATAAATTGGTATTTAGGGAGTAAGCAGCTTGCACTACCTAGTTCAACATTTAGCCTCTAAATGGTACATCGTGCGCAGTTGTGCCACCCAAGAACTTCCTATTTTTGCCATTACATGCCACTGTTTGTATTACTCGCTCTGGCCGCAATGTTTCTTGTGTTCTCATTCCAGGCGTAATGTGATTTTCTTTTCCGATCCAGAGAGTGCCACAACTCAACGATTTTTTTGAAACCTTTGACGTGTGACTAGCGCCGTAGCAATTATGTTTTGCGCAAAAGTTATTATGGGTGCTTGAAATGGAACCTAATCCTGAGACCTGGTTTGCAAGCTAAATAGGCTCCATTTGTGGTGCCACAGTCAGGGGGGGATACATTGCACTTTAGCTGCCAATTTGCCTTCACACATAACAAAAGAGTATCAAAGAACACAGTGTCTGTAAAATCAGTCAGAGCGAGTAATGCATACAGTGGCACATAATGGCAAAAATAGGAAGTTCTTGGGAGGTAAATCGATGTGCTTAATAAAGTGCCATCTAGTGGCTAAACGTTGAACTAGGTAGTGAGAGCCGCTTACCCACTAAGTACTTACAAATTTTCTCTTTCTCATTATGAAGTATATACAAGGCTGTCCCTTGGGTATGGCAAATCAGGGCAATCACTCCTGGTCCTCTGATTTTGGAGTCCCTGAACCTCAATATTACTGCAAGGAAATCAAAATTTAATTTAGTGGTTAATGGGGCTGGCATAGATCAATTTGCCCTGATCATGTAAATTGTAAAAAAAGCATTTCAAGATTTTGATGAATATACATGTTTTAGGTGCCCTTGAGTTTGAAAAAGTTTTTCTTGCAATTCCATCCGTCATTGATTTGCGACTCTTAAGTGCTAAATGATTTAACGGAATCTGATTAAATTTTGTGTTGTTGAAATGAAACATACCATTTATTCCAATGTATAAGTCAACCCATGCTTTTTTGGATGAAAATACATAGTTAGGCATATGTTTGCCTTATAAGTCGGCCCCCACTTTTTCTCTTAAAAATACTTCTCATGAAACCGTTTTCAGACAAAATGAAAGTCATGTACAATCTGAGTTTTAACAAAACAGAAATAAACATAATGATAAAAATATATATAAATATTGTTTAGAGTCCATGCTATTCTTCTTGAGCATTCCATGTGACACATTTTAGTTTCAACCAATAAGAAACTGGTTTATTCTTTTCGATTTTCACAAAATATCTGTTTAATAAAGAAAAATGCTTTAATGGATTCTGATTCAAATTCATCCAGTTCTAGTTCTTAATGTTGTGAACAACAATGCATAATTTATAGTTTAAAAAAAGGTTATAACACCCAGTGACATTATAGCCTATCAAATTTTATGCCCAGCTACTAACAAGCTCATCCCACTCTCATTGTTACTGTATATCAAACACATATTGATGTAACAAGTCATATTCTATGGAGTAGAGGGGTATGGATATGAAAATTTGTGCAATGTATGCCGCAATGATTTTTTTGGATGTTTACTTTGAGGTTTTATTTAAATAAAAGTAAATTATCCTTGTTAGCTTAGTCGGATTCCTTACTGTATCATTGTAATATAAACCAGTTATTATCATAAGAAGTTATGTCAGAAGTTGTGCCTGCTGGTTTATGTTTTAATCAATCAAAGACTTCACCTTTAAAATGCTTAATCCTACTTTCAGGGATGAATCACTAAAAACTACGGAGCTCACTTCAAAATTAGAACCAGCATTTCTAGCAGGGCTCAGATGTGTACAGCCATCCATCAGGGCAAAGTTTTTTGAAGTATTTGATGGCAGCATGAGACGGCGATTGTACGATCGACTTCTGTACATAGTCTGTTCCCAGAATTGGGAGTCGATGGGTGCCCATTTTTGGATAAAACAGTGTATCGAGCTTATTCTAGTGACATGTGTTTCTAGTAGGTGTTAATTACCCTTAAGAGCATGTTATTTTTTTTGTTATGAGAATAATCAGCATTTGGGTGTTATCCTAATCTTAAATTTATTTAAGAATCTGAAGGCAATGTTTCATTTTATTCCAGGTTATCAAATACAGATATCCTCTGCCAACAATATGCTTCCTGGAATATGTTCTGTCATAAACTTTGCCGATTCAAATGAAAAGGCCAATTTTGTTGTGTATACAACACTTAAAGAAGAGCCTGTTGAAGGGCCTACGGAAACTAGTGACACACCAGAAAAGGAGGTAAGGGTTCACAGATAACAGAAATTAGTTTTCATTGAGAAAGTCTTCATTTTTTCCTGTGTTTAAAAATATTCTAGAGATGATTTATAACCCTATGTAATAAAGAGCTTATTTGGAAAAATTCAGCTGTAATAGAAAAATTTTATATTTGTGACTAAAGAAAAAACAGAATTGCGGTATAAACACTGACAAAATCATTTTACTTGTGTGATTGATTCTTTAAAAGGTATAATTATTTAAATAATTTTGAAGATCTTAATTTCTTACAATTATGGGATAGAAAATATGTATGCACTCTTAGTACATCATTGTAGTTATACCATTTAAGCTGTTAATTAAATTATCTTTTATAACAGGATGATCTGGACATGGAGCTATCTTCTGTTGTAGAAAGTACTCATGGTACTAATTCTAATGTTCCTGGTTTGGTGGCAACTCCCAGAAAGTCATCTAATGGAAGTGTAGATTTATCGGGAGTTCCTACAGGTGCATCTGGTTTGCAGCAACTTGTTGCTCGGCAAGCAAAATTTATTGAGGGTGCCAGAGAGGTTCGCTCATCACAGCTATTGATAGCTGCAGCTCAGCTTTGCCACATGGATGCATCCCTAGCAGAGCAGGTTTGGATTGCAATCCTTCCTAGAATATGGAGAATCCTGTCAGAAAAACAACAGACAGTACGTATAATGTGTATAAACAAGAGTTATTTGTCTTAAATCTGATGAATACTGGTAGTTTTTCCAATCTCATTATTTATATATGTTTCATTTTAAAAATAATTTAGCTTACTATAATTAATGTAGCTATTTGCATAATTTGTATGGATGCATTTATGAAAGATTTGAAAAGTACATTCACAGTTAAAAGTATGATTGTTTTCTTTTCAAGGGTCTTTCGGCTGAAATAGTGCCTTTCCTATGCAGTGGAGCACATGTTGTACAGAAGGATTGTCATCCAAGTGCACTCAATGTATTTGTTGAGGCTTTATCCCAGTGTTCTCCTCCAATTGCAATTAAACCGTAAGCAATTTTTATATTATGATGATTTGATATAATATGTGGCATGATTTTATAAATATAACCTGTTATTTATTACTCAACAAAACTAGGTCAAGTTGGCTATATTTGGCAATATTTGGGTTTTACCCCGAGAGCCACAGTTGTTTGAAGGGTCACTCATGCAACCTTTCTAATAAAATTTGAACTCTTCCCCATAACTTTGACATTTTGTTCCACCCAGCTCTAGGTTTCAGAAAGTTTAGCAATGTTTTGATCCCATCTGCTCTTTAACAATATTTCATTATGTCAATCACAAAGCTTTTTTTGTTTTGATTTTTTTGATAATTGTACATTTTATATGATATTATATTAATTTAAAATTATTGATTTTCCTGTATCTCTTTTTGAATCAAGATGCCTGATGAAGTATTTGGGGAAGTCGCATAATCTTTGGCATAGGATGGTACTTAGCTTAGAACAAATGGCTTTTGAAGTTTGTGGTGATGGTTCAGGTAACAGTGCCAAGAACAAGAGAGAACTGGGATCTGGATCTGCATCTGCAAATCCTGGATCATCTCCTGCGCAAGATTGCTATGAGTTTGAACCCACCACTGCTTCTCCTATTCAGGTGAATGCTCTACTGAGTATTGTATTTACAGAAAATAAATGGGATAGGGATTAGAATATACTTATCTGTATATTCTAATCCCTGTCCTATTTACTTTCTGTAACCATTGCCACCCCAAGCTAAAAAATTGGAGGGTACAAAAATGAACAATTGTGTCATTTTTCAAAATTTTATATTTTATTTATTTTCCATAGCAAAATTTTAAATACTTTTTGTAAATTCAAATTACAGTATTCAAAATGGTACATTATATAATATTTCATAAAACTATGTTTAACAAAAATAAGGTATTTAGAAAATGGAACTTTTAATCTTTTCACCTGGCAAAATTTTCCATTAATTTGTCCATATTAATTTCTTACGATGTTTAATTTTATACAAAGAATAAATAATTTTTACATTTTGCTCAACTAAGATTCTCTACCCTTTGCACTCGCCTTGAGCTGGGCCTGTCTGTATGTTAAAATTGAAACTTATATTTTGGTATTTGTGAAAATTATCTTAAGGAAGCTAACTAATGTTATAAACTTCATAATATTTTTTGATTAATTGAATTACTCTTTGCATATTTAGCATTCATAGATGCCACATAAATGATTAGTTGAGATATCACATAGGTTGTAAAAGTTTTAATTAAC
The DNA here is from genome assembly GCA_036926305.1 of Uropetala carovei. Taxonomy (NCBI): domain Eukaryota; kingdom Metazoa; phylum Arthropoda; class Insecta; order Odonata; family Petaluridae; genus Uropetala; species Uropetala carovei. Next base: position 1,695,340 of record JAXCHB010000100.1, read on the forward strand.
ATGGAGAACAATTTTACGTGATTTTCATTTGAAAACCGTTGTTGCTGAGATTTATGGTGCTAATGGTTATTTTAAGAACTTAATATCTACGTCTATTTTTTTAACATTAGGGTATTTATGAAAAATTCTGTGAATCATTTATTTTTTCTGATTAAGAACCAACATAAAATTTTACTCTTTTAGGAGATCTATGACTCTTTATCAGACTTGTATACATTGTTGTGTGAAGAGGATATGTGGGCAGGGTTATGGCAGCGCAGTTGGGGTGGAAGCAACGGCCCACCACGCTATCGGGAAACAGCAGTTGCATTGTCTTATGAGCAACAAGGTTTCTTTGAAAGATCTCAGAATGTATATGAAACTGTGATGTCCAAGGCTCGCCAATCTCAAGAGCAAGGAAATGCAAACTCTGTCATGGGTCTTCATAGTGAATATGCACTTTGGGAGAAGCATTGGGTCAGGTAAATGCACTTTTACTGCTTGAGGAGATTTGATATGAATTTTCAACTCATAAATTTAAGCAGAAACATGCAGTAATTCATAATTTGAAAAAACAGTGGTAGTAGTGTAGCTATAGCCATCAATCATTAAATCAGTTGCCTAGTCAAAAGTTTTTATGGGAATTTAGTTGATGTGTGTTTATTTTGATATAGTTCTTATTTTATTTAAATATTTTATGAAAATATGAACAGGTTTAAATTCATGAAGTTATTGGTTAAAATTTTTGTGAATATCATAATGTGAATGCATGCATAACATACTCTACCAATCACAAAATTTACTATAATGTTGTCATTCATTAGTTCAAGAAGCATTTTCTTCTAATAGTTCACATAATACAGTAAAACCTCATAGCGCGGTAGTTGTGTTCCTTGAAATCTTGTGAAATTGCGTTATATGAAGCATTAAGTTAATAGGAAATACGGAGTTAGGTTCTTGGATCTCATATTTTCTACATTTTTTTAGAATAATTGTTTGACTGGTATTTAAATATGTAAATAATACCGTATTTACTCACATAATCCATGCCATCACGTAATTCACGCAACCTTATTTCTCAATGTGGAATTAAGAAAAAATAATATTATAATACTGTGTATATTTCACACACCCAAAGTTTTGGTCACGAAATTCTGAGAAAAAGGTGCGTGAATTATGCAAGTAAATATGATATTACTTTCACTGCTATTAAGTCAAGTCTATATAGATGGGCCAGTTATAACTAAAATGATTCACTTTCATTTTGGAGATTTTGAGATTAAAATTAGAAAGAATTGACCTACAATCTTCAGATATGGACCAATTTGAAGAAAACATTATAAAGTTTCTTATTCTGTTCATCTTTTTCCGCCTACCATTTGGAACCGCTCAATTTAAATGTTTAATTCACACGGTTTGAAGAAATCTTGACATTTTAACAGTATGTTGCCTTTCCTACCAATTCCATTGTTAGACTTCTATATCATATTTTTATTTCAATTTTTATGGGTATAAACGTGCTTTGAATGCTTTTAATATCAGAGAGAGAGTGAAGAAAGGTGAGGGAAATTATTTTCATAGCAACCAAAGTAAACAACATTCATAAATTGTTGTACTGAATATACATTCATTCCCTTTTGTGGAAGAATATATGCAACTGTTTTAAGTTTAAGTTTTCCCACTTCGGAAATTTTGGTATGATAACATAATTTTGAATTTCATACTTGCACTTTGTCTGAAGTTTTGTTAAATCACAAATATTATTCAGTGAAAAGTTCATCAGTCAGATAAAATGTAAATTTTTAATTACACATTTGTCCTACATTGCGACAAATTATTCCAAATGTATTAAATTTCATATTCCATAATTATTTCTCATGCCTGTAAAAAAACACATTATTAATAACAGTTATGAGACAACAAATATCAAAATAAAATTAACTAAAAAACATTTTAGTGTCTACACACTTTTACATAAAACTACACTCAAAGGTAGAAAATAATTTTTTCCTGGACAAAAAATATTATTCAAAAATTTGTATGCTTCGTAAAAGTGGGTGGCATTTTTCTATTCTAAATCTTATATTTCATCTTCCTCATAAATTAGTTCTTATTGTTGGCCACTTACTTAACATATACTCACATTAATGCCACCCACTTTTACAAAGCATACAAATTTTTGAATAATATTTTTTGTCCAAGAAAAAATTATTTTCTACCTTGGAGTGCAGTTTTATGTAAAAGTTAAAATGTTTTTTATTTAATTTAATTTTCTTTAAAATGTTTTAATTTGAAGTTTTTATCATTTATAATTTACGAGAAATTTAAAGGTTAATTTTGGCTTTGACTTGTCAAACCGCATCTTCTAAGGTTTGGTAGGAATGTGTATACCACGTCTTAGTGAAATTGCATCTTACAAATTCACGCTGTGAGGTTTTACTGTTTTCTATAAATTATGAGCTATACCAGTCATTTTTTGCTTTCTACTATTTTAAATTTATTTAATACAGAAGTATACACAAAAAATTTCTCTCTCCATAATGTGAATTTTAATTTTCTTTTTTTCATACTGACTGAAAATGAAATTTCAGGTGCTCCAAAGAACTGAATCAGTGGGAGTTGCTTTTGGAATATGGTAACATGAAAGGCTGTAACAATCCATTCCTTGTTTTGGAGAGTTCTTGGCGTATACCTAATTGGTCTCTGATGAAGGAAGCCTTGTCCCTTGTTGAGTTGAGCTGTCCTAAAGAGATGGCCTGGAAGGTTGGTTGCAATTTTTATAGTCATTTTAATATGATATTATTTTCAATGACATTTTACAAAAAATACTTTTCTGCAGGTAAATCTGTATCGTGGATTTTTGGCCATTTGCCACCCAGAGGAACAACATTTGAGTATGGTGGAACGTCATGTTGAGGCAGCCAGTGGGCTCTGTATGAGAGAGTGGAGGCGCTTGCCCCGTGTCGTCTCACATGCCCATCTCCCTCTGCTCCAAGCTGCCCAGCAGGTATATAACTGTTTCAACATGCAATGATGGTATTTTTACTATACAGTAAGACTTCAATAACCATCACCATCGATAATCATTGTTTTGTTCAACTGTTGTTTGTCGTCAAGTGGTACAAAATGAAAAAGTCCCGTCGCCATCTTTGAACGAAGCAGACAAACAAATAAAATGACAATTGCACTGTGACAGAGAGAAAGATTGCTATTGCAGTGGTGGGCAACCTTTTCTGCAAGGTGGGCCGCATTGGTGGCACTGAATCCTTCAGTGGGCCGCATTGGAAATGGCCAATGGATTATTGTTAAATCGGAAGTTATTTAGTGATTCTTAGGCACCATATGCACTGAAATCAAGTTAGAATTAGCCTTTTAGGGTTAATATTTCAATATTTAAAATACTTTCTTAATATACTTCGTATATGAGAAAGTAAAATCATGATGGAATTCAATCTTAGAAATATGTTTGAGAAAAAAATGAAAAACAGCATTAAAAAGATCTTACTTGAATTGAGAAATATTTACTAAGAAATCACTGTTTAACGTTAGATATTTTAACAGATTTTGCTACATGGGAAATAATATTTGGTAGTTAATTAAAATAAATGAACAAAGTTTTGAAAAGTATGAAACACTAGCAATGGGACGCATAAAATTGCTTAGTGGGCCGTATCTGGCAGGTTGGACACCCCTGACCTATCAAAATGGTACACCGCAGCTGTTCTTGGAGAGCATTTAGTGAAAAAATTTAATGTAGATAGTGTTTGAATTTTGTCTTCAAATCTAAGAATCAAACAGCAAAATGTTCCTTCACAGATTGTTGCAATACAACTGTCAATTCATTTGTCAACAGTTAACATAACCCTTCCATATATTTCTTAAATATTTTATAGCTTATTAAGTGATAATGGTCCCAAAATCCAGTGCTAGTGACAAGTAATTCGCATAGAAAGGTCTAAGTGGGTGATCCTATTTCATCATGCAAAATCAATATTATTTATCTGATCTTCCAGTTATTAAATGATTTTATAATGTAATAAATTATTCCTAAAAATTTTATTTGTTTGGCAAGTAGTTCTCAAGTTACTGCCAAAAATATAAGATGATCCATATACAGTATTCTTTTATAAAACAATAGGTAAAATCCAGAGATCTGAGTTACTTAAATTAGGCCAGTAGAGTGTTCAACAAATTCCTTCATTATTAATTCACTTATGAAGCCTAGAATACATTGATTCTTTGATTTGCAGATAATGGAACTACAAGAGGCATTGCAGATCCACCAGGGTCTTTTACATTCTAGAAATTCTTCTCTTCATGATATGAAGGCAATTGTTAAAACGTGGAGGAATCGGCTGCCGGTCATAGCTGATGACCTGTCGCATTGGAGTGATATTTTCACATGGCGGCAGCACCATTACCAATTCATTGCCTCCCATTATGATTCTCACCAAGGAGATGCCGCTGCCAATCATAGCATGCTTGGAGTGCATGCATCAGCTCAGGTATGGCACACCTGTTAAGAAGCTCTGGTATAGATTTCCCAATATTCTGTAGAGTTCTTTGAATGAGGAAAAGAAAGATTTCCTATGCCAATATATGAGATCGTTTATTAAACAAAAAAGCAGCAATGATGATGATTTCCTTAGCTTTTACGATGAATAAACTTGATTATTTTAATGTAGATGAAACCTGTTTTTGTTCTTGTAAACTTGTTAAGATAAAATGCATGTGTATTTTTCTCTGAAATTTGCTTTTAAATCGGGGTGCGTCTTATGCACCGGGAAATTTGGCAATTTTACTGTAACTGCCCAAAAGGAAGACTAGTTTTTAGACGCGTTTCGCTTCTAGCCTGAGCGCCTATTATCGTTGGTCTATCTGTCTGTCCGTCCATCTGTCTGTTCACATTTTCGTTCCCGGCTTCTACCAAACGGATTTTCATGAAATTTGATATTAAGGACTTACAATCAAAGTTAATAAGAAAATCGCAAAAATGAATCACGTAATCAAATCAGGGGTACCACTTTACTAGTGACAAAAAATGAAATCTTTGTCATATCTCGTAAAGTATTAGTCATATCAAAATATCTTTCAAATAAAAGTTGTAGAACTAGTAAAGAAGAGTATGTATTTCCTTTCATATACATTTTTATTGTAGGAGTAGCCGTTATTGAGAAAATCAAGCATGTCTTAATTCGAGTTGAACTTAAAAATTTCTTGCATGGTTACTTCTTCATCGTTGCTAACATAAACAATCTCACAAACAAACGTTTAATTTCCTTACGTGTGCATGCATTATTTTTAAATAGGAAAGAAATGGATTATTTATGACGAAGAATAAACTTTAAAATGCTACTTCCCTTACATACAGGTATATAATTTTTCTAATACTCCATTGCACAAAACGTGCCCATTTGTGATATGTTGTACTTTCTTAACTTGTTCTCATTAAACTTTGCATAGTTGGGGTATATTATACCAAAAAAGTACATATATAAGAAAATATCTTTTTGTGCAGACATTTTCCTTTTTTTGTTGTGACATTTTATGAGGCAGTGTTTTTAATGAATGCATCAACATTTTAATAAACTAAAAATTGGTTATCAACTTGTAAGTTACATTGAGGTATAATTATCTTTAACAGAATATTTCTTTTTCTTTGAAATAGGCCATTATTCACTTTGGAAAGGTAGCAAGGAAGCATAATTTAACTGGTGTATGTTTGGACTCGCTTTCAAGAATTTATACTATCCCCAGTGTTCCAATTGTTGATTGCTTTCAAAAAATCAGACAACAGGTAAAGTGCTACCTGCAAATGGCTCAAGTAACTGGAAAAAATGAATTGCAAGAGGTATGTTTGCTTTTATTTATTTCTAAAATTTTATTGTAGTTAAGATTTTCTAATTTCAACATACTTACTTTTTATTCAGTGCACCAACAAAGTGTTGCATATAGGAAGTGGATTTTTTATGCATTATTTTACTGTTTTATTTATTGAATATTTGTAAAAAGTTTTGTAAATAGTTGTTCGAGTTTAGTTATGCTCATATTATTTACATGATATATATCCTTTAAATTTTCATGTTATGTTGATTACTAGTAGATAATAAATTATTTTTTGTTATGATATTTATGTTTTAACAATTGTTTTCTTTGATGTTAGGGTTTGGAGGTGATTGAATCTACCAACTTAAAGTATTTTACAAAGGAGATGACTGCTGAATTTTATGCACTTAAAGGAATGCTACTGGCACAAATTGGTAAGAGAAATTAGTTTACCTTAACTAAGCTATTAAAAAGGGAAAATTTGTTAATTTGTGCTTTTTGGATTTAATATCCAAGTTCTTTTTTATATGTAGGAATTGAACTTTTCACTGAAATGGCTATCTCTTTAAAAGATGCATATATTTTAAGAGATTTCCATGCTGTTTTGATGTTGGTGATACCTTAACCCATTAACGCCGGCCGTCCTCATTTGAGGACGCCTTGTTTAACTACTATTTTGACAAAATGTTTTACAAAGTCTTCCCGTTTTGATTTTATCTCGAATGTGGTGAGTCTCGCGGACTTTGTAGGCGCACACTTCGTCGCGAAATACGTTTAGTCTGTGATTGACTGCCATCGAAAAAGTACGTAAAAAATTTCTCCTACCACTGCAATGAAAGTTGTTCCTCATTAAAATTAGTGGACGTGTTTATAAATTATATACAACGTATTTGATTAAAAATACATTGTTTTACCGTAAATAAAACATTTAATAATTATATTTATAGTGTATGTTTTTTTATTTCAAGTTATTTCAGGCCGTCCTCATATGAGGACGTTAGGCACATATGTATGTAAATGTTGGTTCATTGAAGGTACAATATTCGAACTTATTACAGATACCGTGCCATGGAGAGAAGGTATTTTTCTCGAGAAAAAAACTTTTATGGACTGGATATGAATGAATGCTATAATGAATGAAGAATCTAGTGATGACGAAAATTCCAGGGAGTTTCAAATAAATATTATTCCACCAACTTTAGATGAACTGACTGACTGTGAGGAATATGCACAACAAAAAAACCATCATGCCTTCAACGTTAGTGTGAATGAGATGAAAACATTTTTTGCTGTTTTATTGCTGACAGGTTACAATAGTTTACCAAAAGAGCGAATGTATTGGTCTCTCGATGAGGACTTGGGAGTTCCTCTTGTTTACGATAGCATATCTCGAGATCGATATTTAGAAATCAAACGATTTTTGCATTTGGCTAATAATAGCGAAATAGGGAATTGTGAAGGCCGGATTCAAAATTATACCATTTATGAATATGCTTATAAAAAGTTTTTGCCAATCGGGTTTCTTCCACAAAGATTTTTCAATAGATGAATCCATGGTAAAGTATTTTGGACACAATCCAGCAAAACAATTTATAAAAGGAAAACCTGTAAGGTTTGGTTATAAAAATTGGATGCTTAGCAGTTCTTCGGGGTATTGTTATGTCTTTGATGTGTACTGTGGAAAAAATCATAATCAACCGAAAAATTCCAAATTACCTGTAGGCGCGCGAGTCGTGATGGATTAGTTGAACCATGTACCTAATCCCTCAAATCACGTGGTTTTCTTCGATAGTTATTTCACCACTTACGCGTTATTGGTATACCTCAAAAGGAATAAAATCAGAGCAATGGGAACTGTTAGAGATAATCGAGTACATAATTGTCCTATTATGCCTTCCAAGGATATGAACAAAAAGAACAGAGGTACCTACGACTACCGTTTTGACGAGAATAACGATATATTGTGTGTAAGGTGCAAAGATAACAATGTCTGCTTTATTCTTACAAATTATCATTTCGTAGAACCCCTGAATTATGTATTATGTACGAAGTAACCTAAGAGATGCCAAGGCAAATAAATGCAATAAAAGACGCAGAAGTAGTAGTAATCCTGAGTTGAGCAACGACAATCACTTTCCAGAGAAACTAGAAAAACAATTAAGATGTTGTGTGTGTAACATGAAGGCTAGATGGTCCTGTAAGAAGTTAAAAAAATATTGTGCTTGGAAAAAGGTTGTTACGAAAAATACCATGTATCTGCCTAGCGTCCTCATTTGAGGACGGCATTTTTTCTAAAATAAATAAAATAAATTCCACTGATTTTAAAAACTATATTGCTTTATTTTGCATTTTTCTAACCAATGAAGGAATTAGAACAATTTTCGCCCGGCCATTTTCCCGCAGGCGTTAATGGGTTAAATCAGGGGTGCCCAAACTTATTTATATCATGGGCTACTTTCATCCTGGTAATTGTCTTGCGGGCTACTTCTTTTTTCAATATATAAAAATCTGATGTGGCCAACACGACTTTCTCCATATTTGGGGTATAGATATTTAAATTATTATGAATAGCATTATAAGGCAAAATTATTATTTCATATCATAAAAGAATGCAGTCGTCCTTATTGCCGTAAATTATATTTTGAATATGTTTACAGAATTCACTGCTACATGGTGGTGGTGCTGTTTACTGGAAATTTACGAATAAGCAAAATATCTCCGAAATGGATGGTTCTACGAAAATTTGTTTCAAACAAAACTTGGAAGAAATATTATTCTCTACAACTTTAATCCTCACGAAGATTACCAAGAACGACGTTTTTAAGGAGATATTTGATGAAAACCAAAAACAGATTATTTATAAATAATTCCTAAACAATAACTGCTATGGAAAAGTGTTTCAAATGAAAGTTGTAGGAAATTACATTCTCTATAACCTTTGTATAGAATTGTATATATATAATAATGATTTTTTAACGGAGAAATATCGCAAAAACCGAATCGGGTTTCAAATAAACCTCGACTTCCGGTTAACCGTTATTGTCCAAAAACTAATCAGTTCTTTGTGCTCATGCTAAAGTTTAATATATATGAAATTTGGTATTAATATGACAAGTACTTTCTGAGTTAGAGCACCCTCAATCACATACACACAGACATCATTCCGAAAATAGTCTAAACGTGTTCTAGGGACCTCAAAACTTGTATTTCCGTTGAAATCTCTAAGTCGATTTTTTTCGTGATCACAATACTTTCCCCATACTATGTATGGAGAAAGTAAAAAGGGATTTTAAGAATGAATTAGACTACAAATTTACCACAAAATGTATTTATTATACATTATACATCAAACAACATTATACAACTGATTAATTTAATTTAATTGAATGTTGATTTGCATGATTATGGGCACGTTTACACTGCATATCTTCAGCTAGTGAATTGTAATTGGGTATGTAACTAGAAACAGAGAGAAGTAAACAGTCTTCGAGATGTTCATTAGTGAGAGCATTTCTGGTTTTTGATTTAATTAAGTTCATATTAGAAAATAGAACTCCTTACTCAGGCATATAAGCTTAATGTCTTGATGGATGCGTGGGCGACACAGACACTCCTAAAGGGTGGCTGGTCACCCATGAGAGATGTAATGGTCACCCCTGCCTTAAATCAATAGTTCTCAAACTTAATGTATTTATATGTTATTGTTAGATTTTAAAATCAGTTGGACTTTTTGTATTGTTATAAAATTTTCTACCTCTGTTTTGAACTTTTGTGTTTTGGGAATGTATCTACTTCCCGAATTATTGATATGCATTGTTCTAGTAACAGTCAAAGTATGAAATGGGGGCATATGTTTACAGAAAATAAACTTATCTCAAGAATATTTAGTTGCTGACATTTAGAAACTCTGCATCTGTTCATATTTACTTGAAGTTAATCAATATGAATTTATTTTAAGGACGATCTGATGATGCAAACAAGGCCTTCTCTGGTGCTGTACAGATGCATGATACTTTGGTGAAAGCTTGGGCTCTATGGGGAGATTACTTGGAAGGTATTTTCACCAGAGATGCAAGACAGCTTACTCTTGGTGTATCAGCCATCACCTGTTTCTTGCATGCATGTCGTCATCAGAACGAGTCTAAATCACGGAAATATCTGGCAAAGGTAAAGTTCTTAATTTTTCTGTGATTGTTTCAGGTGAAAAATTGGTACTTAGGGAGTAAGTGGCTCACGCTATCTAGTTCAATGTTTAGCCACTAGATGACACTTCTTATGTGTGCCATTGTGTCTTCCAAGAATTTCCTTTATTAATATTAGTTAATAATCCCATTCTGCCTGGAATGAGAACGCAGAAACATTGCAGACAGAGTGAGTAATACACACAGTGCCACGTAATGGCCATAATAGTAAGTTCTTGGGAGGCGCAATGGTGCACATAAGACGTGCCATCTAGTGGCTGTTGAATTAGGTAATGTGAGCTGCTTACTCCCTAACATAAGTACCAAAAAATTTTGTCAGCATGCCATTATAGATGTCTAATTTCTTATTTATTAAATGTCTCTCAAGTACAAGTTTTTCAACTAACAAAATATAGAACAAATATCATTGTTAAATACTTAGATTGAAGAGGTAAATTTATTTTTTTAAAATAATATTGTTTCATTAACTTTTCCTATAGGTGCTTTGGCTTTTGACGTATGATGATGAGAAATGTGTTCTTACTGAAGCAGTTGACAAGTGGTCGGTAGGAGTGCCTCCTGCAGCTTGGTTGCCATGGGTTCCACAGCTTCTCACTTGTCTGGTTAGGACAGAAGGCCGTTTGGTGCTAAACCTTTTGTCTTCAGTTGGCAGAGTATTCCCTCAAGCAGTTTATTTCCCTATCCGAACTTTGTATCTTACATTGAAAATAGAGCAACGTGAGAGGTACAAAAGTGCCGAGCTGGCAGCAGCGAAACAGGCAGCTGCGGCTGCTGCAGCTGCTTCTGTGGCAGCTGTCACTACCACGACAACTGGCATGCCTACCACTCCCTCTAAGGTGATTAATAAAAGTTTATATTGCCATGGCTAATGTGTTTAAATCAGTTTTTGAAAGTGATCTGAAGGGAGTGATGATGATGGTAGGGCAAATGATTCTCATTATTTGATGTGTAACAACTAATTAACTTTATGTGAGATATTCTTCATGGGAATATCTGATTCATAAAGTGCCATCTTTGATTACTAAATTGCCCAGTATTACCTTGCAAAAAAGAACTGCAAGCAAGACAATCTTGATAGATTAAGTATTTAAAGGAACTGTTCATATATCAGATTCAAGGCCACACCGATTAGTTTTTCTCAGTTCAACAAAGTGAAAGCTGCAAATGGAGATTGTCTACTGAAATGATGTGATATATAGCACTTGATATAACATGTAACCCATAATCAAGGCATTAACTATTTAGATCCAATATAAATATATGAAGTCATATTCACTGGAGGAATATGAGTTAGTTTTATTGGATTTAAAGTGATTATTTGTTTTATTTCTAAGTTAAGCATTTGATCTTTTGCCATATATTTTTGGAGGGTGGCCTCCTCTGGTGGTCTTAAAAAATTTACTCGTTTAAGTATCAATTAAATTTGAAATTATCAAAAGCAAAGTTGGCATGATCCATCATATTTTCATGCTGCATGTTTAAGTATTTTGAAATATGGTCAACCACTGAATAAATTAGTAAATAAAAATGCATTATGTATGGATAATTAGTTACACAAAGTGATGCTTAGCACTTGGTGATGATAAGTCATGTAAATTTAATTATTCTAACTGGTTAATGTAAATGGGTTTTGCAAAATTTTCCATTGGTAGCTTCCATTTCTTGCAAAATAAAAGTGAAATACAAAAAAATTTCAGAGCATATTTTAGCATAGTTTTAAAGAATTAATCCAGGAAAAAGTTGATTTGACAAAATCCCAGTGGAAAACATATATTATAAAAATTGTGCCCATTAGATTGGGTTATTCACTAGGTACAGTGGGTTTGGATATATCATGAAATCCTTTTAAAGTTTTCCTCTAAAATACTGTATTTAACACAAGATTAACCTTAAAATCACAGTCAAATCCCAGCAGTGAACAAGGACAACAACCAGCTGAGAGCGGAGAGGGTACTCCTACAGCTCATAACACTGTAGCAGCAGCTGGAGGTGCTGCAGTTCCAGGAACACCAAACCAGCCACAGGCAGCTCAGCAGCAGCAACAGCAGAGGGGGGCAGGAGGAGAGACGGGTCCAATTCGTGCAACACCCCCAATGTGGAGGTGCTCGCGTATCATGCACATGCAGAGGGACATCCACCCAACTGTTCTCTCTTCGTTGGAGGGTATCGTTGACCAGGTTTGTTTGTTTGTTTTTTGGACCAAAGAATCAGAATCGGAGGTATGGAAGGAACGTACTTTCAAATAAAATATCGTGACTGGGACTCAATTTTGCAAACCCTTGATTTTTTTTTGGAAGTTATGAGCACATGAGAACTTTATTTAATGGCAAGTAAATAGAATGTATTTGAATTTTAAAATTGTTTCATTTTGAGATTGATAATTACCTTGTTTTGGCTCACTCAAACTCTAATTTCAAACATATTATATTTGTGTCCATTTCGTTAAGAAAAACCATCAGACTTAATTGAAGGCCTAAAGGTAAAAAAGATATAATGAAATTTAGATTTTTTAAATAGTTATGAGTTAAATTAAGAATATTTCATCTGTTTATATACTGTATATGCCCGAATAGAAGGCGAGGTTTTTTCCCAAAATTGTTCCTCAGAAAAGAGGAGGTTGCCTTATATTCGTGTCTTTACAAAGTCTCTCATATTAGGGGGAGCTCTCCCAACAAAGTCTCTCATATTATGGGGCGCTGTCTCAATCATTTTATTTTGAACAACAAAGTAGTCTAGTTGAACTTTTTCGATACTTTGTCCATAACATTAATGTGTTATGACCATCCAAGAGGTGTCCATTCCTTTTCACATTATTTAATAGAAAGTTTATTCGGTAATCCGTCAGTGTTACACAAACTTCCCAAATCCAAAGAGTAGTCCGCGTTTCCACCTACGATAAGTCCAACATCTGAAAATTTCTCTTCTTGAAATCCTTTTTGACGGTAAGTAGGTAATATCCATGTTATACTTTTTTAAATTCTCTAGTGATGACGAAGACACTGATGTCGAAGATGCACGTGAAAGGTTTGAATAAATTGTCACTTAATGAGTTTTGGTTTTTTAAAATAAAGTATGTTATTGATAAAAAAATAAAAATAAAAATTTTAAATATAATAAAAAGTTTATATGTTGAAACTGGCCAAAAATCTTTTTTTTGGATTTTCTCATTAGGAAAATGGGGGTTCGCCTTATATTCGGGGTCGCCTTATATTCGAGCATATACGGTAACTTGCCTTTTTAAAGATCTCTTTCTAATGAAATGTTACATTATATTATTCATGATTCCACTATTTTATTTGTTGTTTATTTAGATGGTGTGGTTCAGAGAAAACTGGTATGAAGAAGTACTGAGGCAACTACGCCAGGGTCTGGCAAAATGTCATGCAATAGCATTTGAATACAGAGGTGCTGTAACAGAAGCTACAATCACACCGCATACGCTTAATTTTGTGAAGAAACTTGTTTCAACTTTTGGTATAGGCATTGGTTAGTTGGTTTGACTTTTAAATATACAATAATTTTTTTATGCTTATAATATTAATAAATGGTACATTTCGACATTCTAAAGAATTTCCAAAGTCCAGGTTAATTGTAAACTGTGGCAATCATTTAATTTCCTGTTACTGTTGTTTTATGAAATATTAAGTTGAGATTGTGCAAATATGATAATATGATGTGGTAACGTACAAATTAGACCACTGTGAAGTAGATCATTATAGGCACCTACAGATGAGCCAAGAGCTCTGCAGGACCTGAATGTATTTAAATGGGAGTGGGAGGAAAGAGATAGAGGATTGGCAAGCCCCAAGGTTGTGGTAACTAGCTCTTACCACTACCCTCTGACCTTCTTCTCCACAAGGGGTACTATAAAAATTGTTATGGTACATACTGTACATTACAATATATTTGGTATTTAATGGTTTTAAAAAAATATTCTTAAAATTGTTGGGAGAAAATGAATGCACAATTAAGTCTAGTAACAAATGAAACTGTTTTAAAGGAGGTGATACTTGCTTGAAATGTTAAAATTTTATCACTTTCATTGAATGACAAAAATTTATTTTTAATTTAGAGCTTGGTATTAATTTATAGAGAGAATATTAACTTTTTCATGACAAAAGTAATAGGTACATTTTGATTTTTTGTTTGCATGTTGTATAATTACTATGATGTATTTTTTCCAGAAAATATTAATAGCAGTGGTAGTGTAAGTGCGACTTTTGGTAGTGCTGCTTCTGAAAGTTTAGCCCGAAGAGCTCAAGCCACAGTTCAAGACCCAGTGTTCCAAAGAATGAAAGGACAATTCTCCTCAGACTTTGATTTCTCAGTACCTGGAGCAGTTAAGCTGCATAATCTTATTCATAAGCTCAAGAAATGGATCAAAATTTTGGAAGCAAAGACTAAATTACTTCCAAAGTAAGTAATTTAAAGTGAAATTTTTAAGGTTAATATGCACGTTATTTCCAATGTATTAGAATATTATTTTCCTCTTACTGTACATGATTGATTAATATTTTCTTATATATTTCATTATTTTTTATCAATGTTCCACTTAAATATCTCTATAGGTCCTTCTTGGATTCTTTATTATTTTGTTAAAATTGTTAATGTATATAGTAGGTTGATGCAAAATGAATTGTATGAATACTAAATAATCCATGCAGCAGTAGAAATATTGCAATTTTTATCACAAATATTTCATCTAGTGTTATAATAGAAGTTATGTATGTATCAACCTGCTTGGAAAAGCATATTAATTTGTTACCACATTATTATTAAAATACTGAAATGACATTTTTGTGGTTAATTTGTATGTTATTTTCAGTGTATTGCAATATTATGATCAATCAGTATTTTCTTATATACTTCAATGTTTTTTATCAATGTTCCTTTTAAATATTTCTAAAGGTCCTTCTTGGTGGAAGAAAAATGCAGATTCCTTAGTAACTTCAGCCTTCAAACTGCTGAAGTTGAGTTACCTGGGGAGTTTCTTTTACCCAAAGTAAGATTAATGTTTCTTTTTTCTTGCTATGAAGTTTTATGATTTTGTTAAAATTTTTAATGTACAGGCGACTCCGAGATTTGACAAACTTGAGAATTCGACCGGTCAAATCGACCCAGCCGATCAATCGGTCAAATTAGAAACTAGTTTACGGGAAGTAATTTTTGGCCCGCCCGACCACAAGAGGTTTAGTTTCAGTCTAGACATCGTTATTTCTGCTCTAATTGTTTGAATTTGTGCTGATTCGACTGTTCGAAATTTGACCACGTTTTCAGGAACGCATCCCTGTCGAATCTCGGGAGTCGCCTGTATATATGTTTGTACAAAGTGAATTGTAGGAATACTAAATAATCCATTTAACAGTAGAAGTATTCAAATTTTATCACAAATATTTCATCTAGAGCAGGCATGACAAACTCAAAGAGGCGTCAGGGCTGCATTAAGGCTATGGATGATATAGAAGGGCCACATTAGAATTGTAACTGTGTAACGAGAGCCTGATTTGAAGGAAAAAAATTATTTTATCAAGAAGATTGGACGTCTTTTTTGTCATTGAAAGAAACTATTTAGAAAATGCATTGTTTGGACGTCAGTAGGAATGCCAGAATATTGCCCTTTTCATAAATAAAAAGCACTTATATAAAATTATTAGCGCTTTAGTTGGAGCAAAAATGAGCATTCAGGCCATAGTCAGACACAGGAAGGGCCGCATGCAGCCTGTCAGTTTGACATATCTGATCTAGAGTTATAATAGAGGTTATGTATGTATCAACTTGCTTGGAAAAGCATATTAATTTGTTACCACATTATTAATAAAATACTGGTAAAATATCATAGTGATGCTTAAATTAGAAATGGGCTGTTTGTGTACATTGTTCTTAATAGATAAGGATGTTCTAAAATATTAAGTGGTGGTTAATCAAATCTAATAAATCAAGATGCTTATTGGTTATAAATGTCTAGATAACCAAGAGATAGCTGAGAAATCTTGCCATTCTGAGATTTAAACTGATTAGTCTCTTATTATAAAGCAATAAAAATTGTAGAATTAGTTATGAGTGCTGCCAATATATTTCTCAAGTTTCTAGATTTATCAGTGAAACATCAATAAATGATACTAAATGTGAATTTCAACTTTGAATTTAACTAACAATAAGACTTTTATCAATAAAACAGTTATGTTTACATAAGAAGTTTTGATCATAAATCTTAATATGTACTTATTGATAAAAAATACAGAATAAGCTTAATTATAAATTGTTTTTCATGAATAAAGATGCATTTTAGCTATAGAATATAATATGTGCAGGCTGTGAATATACCTCTTATTATAAATTGTTGACCAACTTTTGTTTTATTTTCAGCATTCCCACTACTATGTTAGGATATCTCGGTTTATGCCTAGAGTGGAAATTGTACAGAAGCATAACACAGCTGCTCGTAGGCTTTATATTCGAGGCCACAATGGAAAGATTTATCCATATCTTGTGGTAAATGACTCTGGACTAGGAGATGCACGTCGGGAGGAACGTGTCTTGCAGCTTCTTCGCATGTTGAACCATTATCTTGGGAAGCAGAAAGTGAGCTAATATTTTGTCACTAGGACTGGATAATGACATTGTGAATTTTAATTTGTATGAAAAGGTTGAAATGATTTAACGTAAAATGGCAGTTGTCAAAAAGTCTTCACAATGCATGTTAACATTTTTAGCCTTGAAAATGGAAAAATTTTCTATCTTTATTACTAATTGTTGCAACAGTATATTTATTTACATAATTTTAAATATGGCCAGCAGACCTGCAAGTCTAGTCTTCCTTTAAATATAATTCTTTAGTAAAAGCAGGCTGATGGACTGCTGAGTTTCTGTTCTTTTTTATCAGTAATGCACATGAACAGTGCTTTTTTCTGGGGGAATGCGGGGGCACGCTAAAAGGATTCAAAGATTCAAATCAAAAGTGAATCGATTTAGTTGCTTATGCATAGATGTTTCCTGTTGAAATTGCAAGTTCAGTCCATTAAATGAACAATATTCTTTTTATTGATCAATCGTTTCAAAGGAATCGATTGTGCTTAATCGTTCTCCCACCACCACTGCGCTTAGTTGTTTCAGGTTGTTCACATTTGGAGTGCAGATTTGGCTGTCAGCATTCCCACTAGTGCTGTGGCATTGTGTATGAAAACTTTTTACTGTGCATAGGAAAGTTTACACTTTATATAATGAAAAAAATAATGGGTTATTTTTCATCACCCATGCTTAAAAGAAGGAAATTCGATAGTAATCAAGAAAGTACTAAAAATAATGGTACGCTGAAAACAATTGTCAGTTTCGGTGTCTTCATCTGCTAGTGTTGAAAAGCAACATGCCCAGAATTGGCCTAGCTGTTGGACTTTGGAACAAAAAAATGAATTCTGCAAAAAGTATGTCTGGTTATCTTTAAAAAAAACACGAACATTGGTTGCAGGCTATGCCAAAAAGTTTAAAATCTTGAACTTGAGAAGAAAATGGGAATGAAGGTAGCAAAAGAATGGGCTAATAACGAAGTCACTTATTATGGTATAACAAGAGAGCAGTAGTCAATGTCATTGTGAAAAAAATATTTAAACAAAGAAAGTTCTGGTCATAAAGCCACGTTGAAAATAGAGGCAGAGGCTAAGAAAGAGATGCTAGATAAGGTATTTATGAAATTACACTCTTGCGAGAAAGAGGTAACTGCCAAAATATTTTGCATGGTTTAAAAAGTAGCGAAGAATAAGCTGTTTCAGGAATCATTAGATTCAAATCATTAGATTCAAATCATTCATTGATAAGCAGTATGTGCTGTATCATGCATCGCCGACAAATGGTAGGAAATTAAAACTTTGCGCAAATGCACATGAAATTTAGCTCTTGAAAATTGGATGAATCTTAAGCACATGTTGGGTAATGTCTTTTGACCGGTTTCTGTAGTATGGCGGGATTATGAAGCACTGATACTTCATTTAAAATCACCAAAGATGATTGTACCAGAGAAAAGAAAGATAGAAGCATGTTTGAAGGACTGCTAAGAAAAATCACATTTGTAGAATTTGTTTTAGACTTAGGATTGATGTGTGACACCCTTCAAGAGCTGTCCAAATTAAGCCTAGACCTGGAAGAACGGAACATGGATTTGTATGGGGCGCACAACAAGTTTTTGAAGAGAGACGACAGAATCCTGGCCAATATTATGAAAAAGCTCTCACTTCTGTCACTTGTCTCACATTCCAAGGAATTCCTCTCCACAAGAAAGATAGACCCTTGATCTGTCCAAATGAATTTTATGAAAACCTGAAAGTATATATAGAAAAAAAACTGCCAGACAATGAAGAAGCTGTCTTACATAAATGGGTGCAAGTTCTAAATCCAAAATGCTGGCCAGAAGAAATCCAGAAGCATTTTACATTTGGTGAGACAGAAATAAGAAATTTGTCCAAAAGATTTAGACTAGATTAAAAGAGAGATAATACACAGATTCCGAGAATGCCTGGTGGAGAAAGAAGTTCTGGAAAAATTGCTTCCATTGGAATATACTCTTGATATCGTTCTGATTTCCTCAAGTGAGTGAGAAAGGGGGTTTTCACTAATGAACCTCATTGTAACTCCATCAAGATCTTCATTGCTAACAAAAACCACATCAGCACTAATGTTCATCAAAATCGAAGGGCCTCCTCTAGCTCAATTCAATCCAGTGAAGTACATTATAGAACCTTTTATCCAGATTCCACTTATCCATAAATCCAGCTAACCTGCTATTTTAAAAAATAATCGTTTTTCCAAAATTTGTTAGAAGAAAGAAATTTAAATTTAATGCCTCACTAGTAATTATCTGTCTCACCACCATTCATTGGGTGCACTCCAGTGAACACGTAATTTGGAAGAGAACAAGAAATTTATATTGGAAAGTACCCGATTACTGTAGTATTTCTATTACTGTACAGTACAGGTATATACTATTATAATAGTGCTTGAAATGGAAAATATTACAGAACAGAATGCACATTCTGTTAGTGGAACTGAAAGCAGTGGATGCGAAATAACTGATAGAACATTTACAATTGAGTGAAATTTTGATTGATTTCTATGTACATACTATGACAAAGAAAACTAAAGAAATTTTTTATATTATTTTAATTAAATGAAATTAACAAAACAGTATTACTAAATGTTTGACGAGATGGAACGATATTATCAACATGCAACAGACCAGAACACCATTCTGGTGGGTTCTAGCTCTTTCTGAGCATTGTTTATGAGTATACTAGATGAATGAGCCTGTTTAAAATGGCCTTTGAAAACAAACAATATAAAAATAAAACCAACAAACAAATGATAAAATTATAATATTTGAATAAGATTGGAAAGGGCTACAAATGAAAACAAAGGAATAGTTTTAAAAAATTAAGAGAAAACAGTCTTATACCTCAATAATATTATTTTAGCTATTCAGTAGCCCTCTTATAACAACATTCCTTGTAAATACTCTTTCATTTAACAGCAATTGCCCTTGATTATCTTTATCCTTAATCCAAAATTTCAAATTATGTTTGTCACGTGTTCTAGTTATGGCTAAATACAGCTGTCCACGTGAATAAACTGCATCTGGCAAATGTAATTCATAATATCTGTTCTATTCAGATAATGCGAAGGCACAGTGCAAGCAACTGCCTTTAACATGCAGAAAGACTTCAATAAGACAACAAAGGCACGTTAAAACATCGTCGAATTATTTTAAACATTAGCATGCTTTAAAATACATAATTTACCGCATTTGTCCATCCAATTTATGTAACTGAATATAGGTTTATGAGCATATATGATTTGAACCAGCAATGCCTGTTTCCAAGGTGATCATTGATGAAAATGAGCGATTTTTCTTACATCGGTCAGGTTAGACTGGTAGGGAGTGTGCCTGACTTCTAATCCAAAGGTCGCGGGTTTGAATCCCGCTTCAGGCATGGATGTTGTGATTCGTCTTGGGGTTTTCCCCCTACCTGCAGACAAGCCTAAAATTGGCTTTGTGGGGAATGCATCATTTAAAAAAAATGTAAAATTTGCTCAAGTTTTACCTTTAGGTGAGAAAAGACGAACAAAATTAAACAGCCCATTTATTTTCCTTTAAAATGGTCCTAATTTGAAGGTCGTAGGTCAGTTCTTTCTAATTTTAATTTCTAAAAGAGTAAAACTCTGCAAGTTGAAAATTAAATTTTAGCGTGTAAACTTATGAGCAGAGATAAGAGATTCATATGGAATGTAAAACATTCTCCTGGCGTCGAACCCGGGACTTATTTGAAAATTTTTTTATAGCATTCACTTTTTGAATGTATTCATAGCAATCCTACCGAATTTGGCTGGACTGGCTGAAGAAATGGCCAAGATATGTTGAGATATGCAAAAAATGATGACCAAGTGACCAAGAGATTTAGCCTTTTATAGTTATTGATTCCAGATAACCGGCTATTCCCATATCCCAAGGTTGCTGGATAAAAATTTCTATGCTGTATGTCGAATCTTGGCTACTTCACAATGGCAGATTCAGGCTTCATCTATTGGGAGGGGGTAATGAATGAAAAAATAAACTGAAAATATCGTGTATATATAAAATTACAAACCAAAGACTAAAAATTGAAGTAAAAAGTAGACCATCTAATACAAACCTATAGATAATGCAATTTTGGGATGATTACAGTATATTATTGATGTATAGTTTCAAATCCTGATATTTGTTGTTGTTTTATATAGTATAATCAGTCTGGACTTTGTGCATGAGCTTCTGGTAAATAATTTTTCCATGCTTACAGGAAACATCAAGAAGGTTCCTTCATATAACAGTGCCTCGTGTAGTTGCTGTATCCCCCCAAATGCGCCTTGTTGAAGATAGTCCCTCCTCAATATCACTACTTGACATCTATAAAAGACGTTGTGCACGCAGGGGGATGGAATATGATGCACCAGTTGCTCGTTACTACGAGAGGTTGGCTGCTGTTCAAGCTCGAGGATCTCAGGCTAGCCATCAGGTATCATTGATGGATACATATTAACTTGAGGATATTATTGATGAATTACATATTCTTTGCAAACATTATGTTAATTCTTTTGTGAAACTTTTTTTCCCTGTAATTTATTTGAGGATTTGATTTTGGTCTGATTGTGATTTTTAGCAACAATTTGATTTATTTTCAGGTTTTAAGGGACATATTGCGTGAGGTGCAAAATAACATGGTTCCTAGATCAGCTTTACGTGACTGGGCTACCCACACATTTCAGTCTGCCACTGATTACTGGACATTCCGAAAAACTTTCACTCTTCAACTTGCACTGGCAGCATTTGCAGAATACGTCCTTCACTTAACCAGGCTTAACCCAGACATGATGTACATTCACCAAGACTCGGGCCTCATTAATGTATCTTATTTCAAGTTTGATGTTGATGATGGAACAGGTAATTACCCTCACACTCTCATAAACAAAGGTCATGATAATTTAGTGTTTAATCTGCTTTATTCAAACTGTCCTTCCTTATTTGAAGGACAGTTAGATACATATATTTTTGATCCAATTAAAAATACAAATAGCCTTTCAGTGATTTAAATTAAAAATTACTATTGTTTCTATTTACTCCTTAATTTTACTTATTGTTTATTAGTTTTGTGTATTTTTTCCATTTAACGATTATAATCATCTTCTGTAGGTGAGTTGGATGCAAATCGTCCTGTACCATTTAGACTGACACCCAACATATTCGAATTTGTGACAACAATTGGAGTAGGAGGCCCGTTAACAGCTAGCATGATAGCAGCTGCAAGATGTTTAGTAACTCCGGGATTTAAGGTGCAAACTATTTTAAGAGCAGTTTTACGGGATGAAATGATTGCATGGCATAAAAAGGCAAGTGAAGTAAACGCTCAGGCTTATCCGTTTAAAATATATATTTTAAAAATTCATAGTTAATTCATAAATTTTATATAATATGATATATGAGGTTAAATTCATGGCAACTCATCAAATTGGTGAAGTTTCAATAACATTTTTAGTTGCATTAGGATTTATTATATACCGTACTGTTTATTTGCAAACTAATAATAACATTCTACTTATAAGTTATTGAAAATTCATTATAAAATTTGTTTTATGTTTTGCAGAAGCAAGATGATACCACTGAAACACCAACTGCAGCTCCTCCAGACATGGAAGGAGAACTATTAGTTAATATGGTAACTCGTGCAGTTAATGCAGTAATGAATCGACTTCAGTCCCTAGCAACTTTCGAGGGTACTGATAGCAAGGTTAGTGTGACTGATTTTTGCCTGGTGAAATATTTTAATTGATAAAAATTTGTTTTATTAATAATGAAATCAAAATAATGTTGTGATTGTAAAGTTTTAAATATTACAAATTTAAAGTGAAATTCAGAATATTCGGTAACCATTTAATGTTTTCAAAAACAGGTGAGCACCTTGGTTGCTGCAGCAAATAGTCACGACAACCTTTGTAGAATGGATCCAGCCTGGCATCCTTGGCTATGAATCAGGCAATTTGCATAAAGTCCTTTTGTACATACTGGGGTTGATTCGTGAATTTTGTGCAGTTATGTGTCAATATAAACTTTGTATACTTTGATTCTACCTCCAAATTATGTCTTGACCCAGTGAGACGTCTTCCTAAGTGTCTACGCAGTGGTTCTAAAAGTTCTACTCTAGCAAGACAAGCTGTTTAAGCAAAGTGGATGATTGTAAAAAGAATGAAAGTGATTTAATTTGTAAACTAATGAATAATTCTAGTTTGAATGAGATATGAGTGAGTGATTGTAATAGTAGTTTTTGACTGTTTTTTTCTGAATAGCCTTTATGTACAAAATAAATGCTTTGTAACCATAAAAGAGATGGATTAGTGCACATCATTTCTATAAAATTTATTATTGTTGAAGAAAAAATTGTTAATCTAAAACCTAAAATAGATAAAGTTACTTATGTCATTTATTTTAAATGGTTAAGTTTTCTTAATAATTTAGTTTATACTGTAAATGCGAACAGCAGGAAAAGAATTACTAAGAGATTTTTCTGTGATATTAAGTATCAAACAGGAAAATCAGTCTAAAACAAATGTACGTACTTTGACCACTGGAGTATTTAAAGTTACAGTATACAGTCAGACCTCCATAATCTGGCATTCTGTAATCCGGCACATTCTCCGAATTTGCCTTGTTTCCTGTTAACCGCTATGTTCAATGCGTTATTTATTAACCCCCCAATGGATTAAAGGATTTGAATGTGATTTCCTTTATTACCAACTTTTATATTAATTTTGGTAGTTGTATGTGTGTTATATATATTCAACACCTCAGATATCATAAAAATCTTCCTCGAACAGGTGGTTGCTTATTGTGCAATCACCTTTTACTGTGGAAAGCGCGTATCTGTGTAATCGCCATTCCTAAAAATTTCTTGTGCAATTCACACATTTTTTGCCACCTTTATTTTGATGAGCAGTTTTAACATTGGTGTTTTTCAGTTATTTATGGTATCAGTGCGTAAATAAGCTGAAGAATTTGAGATTATGCTGAAGCTGTCAAACTCGTAATTTGGACACCAATATACTCGCCAAATGCTCATTTTCTCAGTTATCTTTGACAGTATCCATTTTATAAGAGTTTCTAAAATTTTGAAGGCACACGACATGTACCAATTTACCATATAATAAAATGCATCACGTATCCTCACTTTTTTGTTTATTACCTTATTATTGTAACTTATGTTTAAATAACATACTATGAGTTTAATTTAATATTTCTTATATTACAATGTGTAATATAATGAAGAGAAGGGCTAGGCTTAACTTTAGGATTAGATACCTTCCGTAATCCGGCAAATTCCTTAATCCGGTTTCGGTCAGGTCACAAATGGTTGCCAGATTATGTAATTTATATTTTGTATGCACAAAATATTTAACAGAATTTTTAAAAGAAAAAAGTGCACAATTAATTTAACATCCTAAGTCGTAACTGAAACAATGTCTGATAAACCCATAGGAATGGATAATTCCTTCATGAGGCTAATGCTAAGATTATTTTCAAGCAACAAAATTATGTGAAGTATACACTAACTAGAATTCACACAAATTCTTTCAAAAGGTGCTTGATATAATAGAGTCATAATCTTTATGGAAAACAATTCCAGATAATGGAAGAAAAATTTGCAAACAAAACTATGAAAGGTTAGGTAAGTTCATCCACACATTTTCGTATTCTGATGGGTTCATTCCAAATAATGGAAAGAGTTTAAGGAGAAGCAAGAGTAAAGGATAATCTTACCAAATAAATTGAAATTTTGCAAACTTGCCGCTCGGTGAATTTAACAAAACCCTAACATGAAATAAATGTATTGAAGAAATAAGCATTGGATATATTACATAAATGAAAGAAAAATGGCAAATATTGGAGGAATGAGTGGCATATAGGTAGAGGATAAGCTAATTCATACGATTTGATTGAAGATAAAATGCGCGCCGTTTATCACTTACATGGCCAGATGTTTTTCCAGTAGCAGAAGACCTTTTAAGCTCACATTAAAAGGTCCTGTGTAAGTTTTTTTTATGGAAAATTGCCGGCTTCATTATGTAGGAAATATGAGACGTAATTTTCTACAACAAAATAAAATCCATAGAATACAATAAAGTATAAAGGCCTTCTGCATACGTGCGTGCATATATAAAATGCATAGAAATTATTTAAAATTATACCAATGTAAAGAACAATACATTAAAAACCATTTCTTCATTGCCGCTACAGCTGCGAAAAATCATCAATTCACACAGTGCTAACGCATCTTCATTTAAAAAAATATTAAATCTATAAACGTTCGTACATAAAACCGCAACGTGTAAATTATACACAAAAATTCTACTTTGCCAAAATGTTCATAAATTACCTTGAAAAAAAATTCAATAGGCGACATGAGACTTAAGATCATTAGCAAGAAAATATATTTCGCTGCTACTTCAATTTCCGGCCCTTTACGGTAATATATATATATATATATACTATATCAAATTAAACGAAATAAGACCAATTCAATGCTACATGGTAGCAAAATTAAGTTTCTTGCCAGAGCATGTTTCGTAAAATTTTCTTCAGTTGCGTAACAAAAATTAAAAAAATAAAATAATTTTGAAGGTCATAAAATGTTACACGTTCCGCCTCAATTGCAAAAATTTTAAAAGCGCCAAAAGTGGAAATACCTAGCGAATGAAATCAACTAGCGTGTCACACCTTGCTCTTACCAGGTTAATTCAATTTATTTATGTATCAGTTCATACATAACGTAATTTTATTTTGCCAATAAGCAAATTATTCTTACTTGAAGAGTTTTATGAAATTCCAAAGTATTATTATTAATATTAACAAAATTTTAGAATTCAATTGACCTATTTCAGAAATTATTATTCCTTGATGCAGTCTTACTATTTATAAATACCACTTAAGAAGGCTTAAATATCGATTAGCATTCTTTCTTTAAAATCCGCTTAGATTCAACAAGCGACCTATCTCGACAGCGGTCACCGCAAGGCACATCAGGAGGTGAATTGACGACAAATGGCGATCATTAGAAAGCGGCCTCAACTGAACCGACTGAACTGCTCGGGCGAATCGATTCTTAGTTGAAAGGATTCTGAGGCTGGAGGTGACGCTTATGGAAACCATTTTTAAACACACGACTCCATCACATAATAAAGACTCTGCTTATTGAAGTGAAAATGAGCTGTAGTCGTAATTTGACCAAATAGAACCCGTTTTTTTATTTTTTATACATCTATGTGAGTGCTTTTAGGGATGTTTGGGGCTGGAATAATTTCCGTACTCAGCCGGAGTGCTTTAAATAGGTGCGTCATACCTTCTCTAGGAAAAACAACAATGCTGATTATCGCTTATAGCATCATTTTATTGATTGTGCATTGAAAATTTAATTATTGGTGGCTCATAATAACATTTTATATTTTCGTGAACTGTATTATACCATGTATTTATAAGAAATATTTAGCAAGGCCACGTCGGCTTTTGTATAGATGTATTCCTGTTTGACGGGATGTAGATCAGATATGTAAATTTAGTTTCTTATATCGCAATATTGTTGATTGTAGTATGAAGAATAATTATTATTGTTTGCTTTAATTAACGTTTTATATGAACTTATTTAAGTTATGTTGATAGGTTATGTGCACATTTTCAAACCAGTGTGTATTTTAAATAGCTTGATTCTTTGCTATATACGTTTTGTGTGGTATAAAAGATATTGTGAATTGTTTTTGGCAGGCGGATATTGAAAATACTACCACTGTGAAATCAGATTTGGGGTGCAAATAAAGTGAAAATAACAGGCTGGCATCAACACAGGGGGAGATTCGTGTGGGCCCTTCCCACCAGGTATTTATATAACTCTATAAATGTTATTGATGACTTAACGATAACACATGGATATTATTCAATATTCAACAACTTATTTCCCGTATGATACCAAATTGTATTATATTTAAGATATTTGGTGTCGAGATTGTAAAAATTAACTTATTGGTAATTAAGTATTCGTTGAGGGAATATTTATAAATATCGCGTTTATAATTGATTTTTTACGCTCAGCATTTTGAGTCTTGATGTGATGTCGTCAATACTTATCATTGGCCAAAATAGTCACAGACTTGAAGATTATGTTTTAAAGGATATTTGGAATTTTGAAGCACCTGCTTTACGGTTGCATTAGCAGGTGTAAGTTCTATTTTTGATTTGAAAACAATGTTTTATGTATGAAATATTTTTGTCATTTTTAAGGCATAAGTCATTTTGTCTCTTTTATATATTCTCGATTTGAAGTTTTCTGATATTAGATACATTAATAATTATGATAGGAAGTGACATGAATCAAGCTTTTCTATCAACATTTCATAATGGCCCTTAGAGGTTATGTCGTAATTTGACTTGGTCAATTGTGTGATGTTAGAATTCTCTATACATCAATTGATAAGAATCGCGGGAACTGATATTAGCTTTTTAATCCTAAAAGTGAATGTATGGTGCTGCCATACAATCAAAAGCAGCCATTGTCTAGTGTGGCTGGAGGACAAAATATAACTGACTACAGCATTGAACAGTCTCTGTCATAAGTAAGTTCCAGATCATTGGGAGATTATATTTGTTGTATACCTGTTTTTAATTGTTTTATCATTCGTGTGAGAGGTTGATAAATGCATGTAGGAATTTTAGTGGTCACATTGCTTATAACATGATAAAGTGAATTTATGTTAACGAAGTCATAAATACCATGATTAAGAACTGACAGGTTTAAACACAGGAAACTTCAAAATATGTATTTTTAAACAGCCTCAAACTTGTGGCAAATTGATGCTCTTCATCAGTTAATTTTTTTCTTTGGGCTTGAATGTGTTACAGGGCCATGACAAAAGGCAAAGAAGTACAGCTATTGCTTAAGTGTGCATTAGAAATAAAATAGTAACTTCATAGCATTCCACTGATTTTATTTATTAATAAACAATTGACACAGCACGAGGTCAATTACAGCTGATTGATTAACAGTATATAAATAAAATAACACAGTAAAGAATATTAAGAACAATAAAATCTTAAACTACAAAGACAATAAAAAGTGAAATAACGAAAAACAGAAAAGAAGAAATACAAATAAATGGTAAAGAGAAATTATGGAGAATAGCGATAGATAGGTACTACCTTAAGATGGAGTTTGAGGTAATGTTGAGATCAGTTCTGAGAGGGTCAATATTATTGTTGGTGGAAAGAGCGTTTAGTGGGACTTGGAAGAAAAGGGAATGTTTTCTGAGAGCCAGACGATGAATGTTTACAAAAAAGGGGACAGAAAGGCGAGTTCTTCTAGATGGTACTCTAAAAGTTGACTATAGAAAACAGTAAAGGACAATTTTGTCATAAGAAGTTCGTAGAGAATGAAGATTAAGAGAGGCTAAAATTTGCATTTCAGAGGAGCTGTGAAGAGAGGGGACACGAATTTTAACAATTTGTATGAAAAAGTTGAGAATATGGTCAAGGAGGGAAAGATTTGTTGGGGCAGCCATGGACCAGATGGGTGAGCAGCACATCAGGAATGGGAGCACATAGCCACAAAAATAGATGTGGAGGGCAATGGGATCTTTGATGTCAGTAAATCTGTAGAGTATTCCTAAGTGCAACATGGCCTTATTTTGGAGCTGGATTAGAATAGTTGACATGCCACTAGTGCCGTAACTGGCAAGAAAGTGTACTATGTAGTACTTGAATCATAGACGTTCTCTACATAGCAGTTTTCAAATGACTGAGTTACCATACAGTTGCTTAGCTACTTAAAATGATGCAAACAATTTAAATCAATTATTTTATTATTATTATTGTAATGTGAAGGGAAAAGTATGGGGACAACTTCACTATACTACCCCGCGATGGTAGCGTCTCGGTGAATGGAATCATGAACTACTGTAAACAGTCGCTTGGTATGGAGATCGAGTCATTTTGGGCATCGTTGGCTGGAACTGGAACCATATCTCCCTCCCCGTCCCGGAGGTACAGTGCCCGAAGCAGAGCAAATGTAATAAGGGTTGATAGTAGTGCGACAGTCTGGGGGTATAGAGATGGAGTTGTAACACTGCAGAAAGAGATCCTTACTACATAGTTCTAATTTGGACTAATAGGCGCACTGCAGGTACGTCACCTATTCTGAACTTTAGCCCTTATTTTTAACAGTGTTGATGTGCTATCTAAAGTTCAATTTAGAATTGATGAAAACACATAAGTCCTTTCCACATTCAGCTCTCTAAATGGGAAGACCTACTACAGTTACAGATTGTTAATTGCAGACTTTTTTTAGAGAGATGAAGAGTACACTGCATTTCTTCTGGTTTGACATGAGTCTCCAAAGTGGGATGCACTGTCTAATGCCGATTGTAAATGTATGCAGTCCTGGGAGGAGTTGATGCATTTAAATAATTTACAGTCATTGGCAAAAAGTAGCAACTGGCAGTCATTAGTGATCCTTTCGGAAAGATCATCCACGAACAAAGTAAAGAGATGAGGTCCAAGAGCACTTCCCTGTGGGACACCAGAGAGGACAGGAGACCAAGGAGAGGAGGAACCAGATAGGATGACTCTTTGAGTTTTGTTAGAAAGAAAGCTTTTAATGAGGGAAAGGAAGTTATTTGAAGTTAGTAGTCTTGTGATCGAGGGAATCAAATGCTTTTGCAAGGTCTAAGAAGCATATATCAAGCTGATAATTTCTGTTTATAGCATCTATAGCATGGTGCTGAAGAGAAGAAAGATTAGTAAGGCAAGAGCGGTGTGGCATGAAACCATCCTGAGCCAAAGAAAGATAGGGTGCTGTGAAGTCAGAAAGTCTTTTTAATATGATGCGTTCACAAGCCATTGCCATTTATTAAACAAATGACCTAGGTTTCAGTCTATTAAGATGTAGTAATTACATCATCATCAGGTTTTACAATGTGTGCATTTCTGGATATATATTACATATAATAATAGTTAATAATTGATAATACAACCTGAAACTCATTTTAAAAAGATAGAGCATTTTTCTTATTAATATTTCATACATTTTGTATTGTATTGTGATATGTTCACTACAAATTTGGCAAGCCTCCACACTCTGTTGAACAACACTATCTTAAATGATAGCCATTTCTTTGAAGTAATCTAAAAAATTGCAAGGTATTTAGTGTATTTAATTTTTTTTATTTGCTAGCAAGTTGTTACTAATATTTTCATATTAGTGAAATAAAAGATTACTGTGGATATCATCTAAAATCTATAGTAAAATTAAATTTTAGAAGTAATAGAAACTTTGCCCATGCATTATTGAACTATTTTTCAATATTATTGTAGTTGAATGCATTGAAATTCAGTGTTATGGACTTCTGATTCTACTGGCATTCTGTCATTTTAGATTTTTTTTGCTAAAATCATGTTGACAGCTATTAGGAATTTTTGTTTAATGTTGCACTAATAACACCAGCCCATATTAATCATTAGTCTGAAGGTGGTAATCTTCAGTTGATGTGCTTGTATATTACCAGATTTTCATCATTGTCGTAACATTTTAACATGAAACTAGTCCCTTGTTCGATTAATTAAAAAATAAATTAGGAGAGACTAGACCATATTGTTTTAATGTGGAAAGATTTCCTCCTTTGGAGTTATGACTGATTAAGAGATCTTTTCTTATTACTTAATATTTTTCTATGAATGTTTATTTTAAAAGAAACAGCTCGAAAGCAAAAGGCCTCCATTTAAGTACCTAGCTGTGTTTTTTGTGTAGTTTATATATATGAAAGATTACACCCTACTAACTTTGGTTAAAAATTTCCACATTCATGAACACAAAACTCAGGTTCTATTATTAGCTGAATATACAGAAGACTGAAATCGAAGGTCAGCCTAAGCCAGTTGACAAACCATATTTACCAATCCTGTAAGTCTCAATTTATTTCTGGAAAAATTATCCTATAACAGGCCTGTATCTCATAGCCTAAAGGAAAGACTTCATACACTAGGGCCATCCATAGCCCTCCAGTTTTAACAAATGCAGCCCGTATACTTAGATTTTACTGTAAATATTTGGGAAAGACAGCGTGGATGGGAGGATCGTGGAGTGACATGAAACATCACTGATATGTTTTATATTCAGGATTTATTTGATAATTAGCTTAGTTCCAATTAGTTTTGACATTAGTAAGAGAAATTGTAGCCTTTGCTTTTAATAGATGCATGACAAAATCATTCTGTGGATGTAAATTATTTGAGTATTTTCAGAGCATATAGAAGTAATTTGTTAAGAAAGTATCAGTTGTTGTTAATATTAAGTGATGGTACAGTATAAGGGCTTTTATAATATTCTATTCATGTATCTAGAAAACTCTTATAGTATAAAGTACAGGAGTAGGCAAATATTTGTTTATTTAACCAGTCAAACAAAAGTACTCTTCAAACTTGTGTATGTTTTATTTTACTAATACGATGTCTCTGTTTTGAAGCTACAATTCTTTCTTGGCCTAATTATTAATTTTTCAGCATTTTCTGTGTAACAACATCGTTTTAAATTTTAAAATAATTATAACAAATCATGAATTTTTTTGTTATACTGTTTGAATAATCATGTGGCGATATATAATCACATAACTATCAGTTACATAACATAATAATAACGTCATGAAATAATATAAATACAGCAAAAACAATATTTAATAAAAGGCATGGATACAATTAGGTAAGTTAATTATTTTCCACGGAATATAGTGAGACACCTTATGCCATACATGTTTTTGTCCTCACCTTACATTTTTTTTACATTAATTTTATTGGTTTAGCTTGCCTAGGTTTCTTGATGTTTTTGTTTAATCTGTCTTGTAGATTTGATATTGAAGGTACCATGTGGGATGTGGAGACAGGGCTGCCGAGAGGGGGGGGGGGGGGGGGGGGGCACAGGCCCAGGCTGGGAGATTAGCACCAACTTTTCAGTATGAAAATATAGGGGAGGGGGGGGCAATGTGGTTGACCCTGGGCACCTGCTGGCTCTCGGCAGGTCTGTGTGAGGAAATGGAAATCCTTGGAAATAATTTTTAAAAACCAACAATTAGTGGGACAGGAGTCATGAAACAACTGCCACTTATTAATTGGCCACCCATGTGAATTGCACTTATGGCCCTTCATGCACATTCCAATATTATTTTTAGTAAATCTATTTTCAAATTTTGTAGTAACAAATGTGTTGGTTGGTTTATCAAGTGAACCAAGAATAGCAAAAACCTAACAACCTCAAAAAACTAATTAGGATAGCAGTAAAATACAACACATGGAGTCTGATATTTCTTAGATATTCAACTACGATTTTTCACTCATCACACACAAGTAGACATTATTTGTTCTCCCGTAAAAGAGTACTTTCAATATAAATTAAAGATTTCATGACATGCAGAAATTCATGGTAAAAAGACTTCAATGTACCAATATTTTTTCACAGAACTAATTATACCTACTTATTTCAAATTCAAAATAACTATCATCATAATAAATGGAGAATATAGTCACTTTGTAACCCAGACATGTATTGGTTGTTTTTTAAAAAAGATTTACATTGATGTGTAAATAAATCTCTGTGAATCTTTTGGCTGAATATTTTCTTTTAAATCTTAATGCATCACAAGGCTGGGAAATCTAGTATGTTAAAGGATGCTATCAAATTTTAAGATTTTGCTGTAGTGAAACATAGTAGACAATTGCTATTCAGGGAATAGTTGTCAAGATTGAAGTGATAATATGCAAGAACAGTTATCTACTATAATATATTTTGAAGTGTGTTTGTTGGTTTGTCCATGGAACTCCTCCTAAACGATAAAAGCTAGAATAACCAAATTTGGTACGATTCTTCCTTACATTCTAACTTAGTGAATGGTCAAGGTTTGGTCAACCGGGAGCAATCAGTACTGCCAATATAGGGTATTAACATTTTTCCATAAGATAACACGTATGAATCCATTTCTTGACTTGCAAGGTATTCTTCCTTCAAGCATCAAGATACGTAAATGTGGACTGATTTTTTTCGTTTTGTGTTTATTCGACGAATAAAATTCCATAAGTTTCAGAAATATGCTATTTGTTTCGAAATTTTATGGATTTTTCGTACCTCTTCCGATTCGATAAGCTTCAATGAAGCTTATAAATAGATGAAAGTTTAGCGTTATTTGATTTGCACTTTTGTTTAAGCAACAAAACGATAGATGTTTATGGATAGCAACGTAAATAGATACTGATTATTATTCAGGAAGTGTTTATTGATGAAAGTAATTGAACCTTCTTTCGTCTATTGAATACTGGAATCTTACATTTTTTGTAAGTAAAATCATTATATTCTACATTATAATGTTTATTAACGTAAATAAGCTCACGTATATGGTGTACATTTACCAGTCAGTGTTCGATCATGGACAACTGTACGTTGCATTTTCACGGGTTTCTTGCTTACAAGACATAAATGTAAACATTTCATAGGCATAATTACATAAGAAATGAAGCTGGATTTGGCGAAAGTGATATGATAGGAAATACAATTATCGTTATATTTGAATGCAATACGTTTGGAAACGGATTGTTACAAGCAAATATGATTAATTGTTAAGAAAAGCTAATTGTAATTTAAAAAGTATCTACTATATAGGTATTTTAAAGAGTTTGTATGTTGTGCTGTAGTAGTTTCACTAAATTCGTTGAAATTCAACGGGAAATTCTGCTAGTTTATAAATATTTCACTCAAATCAAGTAATATTTTGACACCTTATGTTTCTTGTTTATGATTTTTCTTGCTATATATGTATCAAATCAGTAAATGAAAACTTACGATAGTCTTCCACTATTTTGATTATACATGCAAAGTGAATGTGGCCACTAAAGAAAGTTAATTAAAATTCTAAAGGTTAGTGATGATGAAAACAATTAGAAAAAAGAGATATTAATTGAAAATTGAAGAACAGAAATGTTATTCACTCTTTATCATACAGATGAATTGTCTGAGTACTTTATTTGGAATTGTGTCAAGTAAGAGAACAGTGGCTTCTGCTCATGGTAGGTTGCACAATTCAAAATTACTTTGTTGGCACAAATGATTCAGTTGGATCTTGTGATGAGAGTCTAGGAATAATATGATTGACTGAAGAAGTCAGTATTTTGTAGTATTCCATCATTAGGAGGAAAATAGAAGAGAGAACTCCTGAATCATCAATAAAATTATTTAAAAAACTAATAATGCACATTTCAATGATAAACCACCACTATGGTAAAGAAAGAAGATGGTAACCTTGTAATAAAGATGCATATCGCTAGTTTTCTATAGCTGTTTGGCATTGTCTTTGGAGATATTAGTGTAAATTTTCCTCTTGAATCTTAAAGGTAAATATTTCTCATGCATTTCCTGCCTTGTTACTTGCATTGAAGTATTACTTTAATGTAATAATTTCTTGTTTCATTGTTAACTAAGGAAGGTTTAATTAATTTTTATTTGCATAAAAATGAAGATAGGTAATATCCTCAAATTATAAGCATTAGACCAGTGGTTGGCAACCTAAGGGTCCATGACTGACCCACCATCATGATTTGGGTGGGCCACAAAGGTAAATTTGTTTAGAAGGGTTTATATTTTGAAAATAAAAGTTTAGTAAATATAGTTTATATAAACATTCAGGTTTGATTTTTCCATTCAAATATGTTAACCATCACATTTTCCAAAAACTATTAATTGACCCACAATCAAAAATTGTTGCCAACCACTGCATTAGACATTTCCACCCCACAT
The DNA here is from genome assembly GCA_036926305.1 of Uropetala carovei. Taxonomy (NCBI): domain Eukaryota; kingdom Metazoa; phylum Arthropoda; class Insecta; order Odonata; family Petaluridae; genus Uropetala; species Uropetala carovei. Next base: position 1,729,730 of record JAXCHB010000100.1, read on the forward strand.
GGGGTTTTTCTTTCATGAGCAGTCATTTTGTGTATTTCATCCAAATGATTATAATAAAGTAATGCTGAAATAACTATAGTAGTTGCTGGTAATATTACTCCAGTAGAGATAAAATTATTGGAAAAACCTGATGTCTTTATTGTTATCCTTAGTGGTGAGTTATCAATTATTGAATGTAAATAAAGACCATCCCTGCATATGGTTGCTTGTCATTGTGAAATTGGTGTATTGTTTCTCCAACTTTGAGTTGATTTTTGGAAGCATCCATTTCAGTGACAAAATCTTAAGGTGAAAGTTGTCATTTCTTCTGGAAGTTGTGGAGCTAATCAAATTTTTTCTCTTTGGCTGTAAGACTAAATGGATTTAAACTGAACATTGCTTGTGAATTTAGTAGGTGCATTGAGGCAACCTAATGTATGCTTAGGATTAGGTTGTGTCTGTTTATTTAATACAATTTCCCATTGAGAATCATGGAATTTTAGGTGCATAATGTTGGTTTTTTAAGTTCTAACAAGAAAGTGATCAATTTGGTGTAGAACGAGTGGGTAAACCTTTTACATGGCAAGCTGCAGTTGTAGTTGCGTTTGGTGGACTGGATAAGAGTTTACATCATACCGTACCATATAAAAACAACAAAGCTTTTAACAATCAAGTTCACCAGAAAAGGCTCTGTGACAATAATTTCAAGTGAACTTTGTGCTATTACATGTAAAATTTTAATCCTAAAAATCAGTTATTTTCAGTAATAATATAGAAAACAAAACATTTCAGACCCTATACTTGTTTTATAGGATGCCTAGTTTTTAGTGAAATCCTGAGCAGAAATTTTTACTTGCATACCTTATTCATATGGACACATCCATTGTAGAGTTTCAAATTTATGGCATTTATTGAAATACAGACGAAAGTGGCATGTCTGGGCTATATTACACAATAAAACCTATCAATCTCCACTTATACATATGGTTGTTGTCCGAGGCCGTGCTTGCTTTAAAGAACAAACTTGCCTGCTGGAGATTACTTAAAAGTCACCCCAGTGCTCACATAATGTCTTTAAGGAAATCCGTCGACATTCAAAAATTCTCTTATGTCACGATTACAATGGGTTCATCAAAAGTGTCATGAGTGGAATTAAAAACAATTTTAAGAGGTTCTGGACTTTGATCAACTGCAGACAAAGATCTCAAAGAATTCCTAAAATAGTGAAAATCAGCTCTGTGATGTGTCAGAATAGTGATAGACCCTCGAAATTCAATGAATTCTTTGCCTCTAACTTCTCTTCTCCATCCCAAACCAATTCCTTTCCCCCTCTTGATGAATTAATATCTACGGACCATATCGAAGTGTACCGTCTACTTTCTACACTTCAGACCAATAAGGCTAAGGGCTCTGACAATATCAGCACAACTTTCCTGAGGAAAACGTGATACTCTCTATATCCAGATCACGAATTTATTTAACCATTGCTTAGATAGTGGAATTTTTCCCCAGCAATGGAAATTTGTCATTGTTACTCCTATTTTGAAATTGGTAACAGAGCACAGGTCAAAAACTATTGCCCGATTTCCATCCTCCCAGTAATGTTATTACTATTTGAGAAAATTATTCACAGGTACCTCTTTTCATTTACTCTACCCTACATTTCCTCTGAATAGCACGGTTTCCTACTGGGCAGCTCTTGCCTCAGTAACTTAGCAGTTATTCACCATAACATTACATTGGCGTTAGAAGCATCTTCTCAGTTAGATGTATGTTACATTGATTTAGCTAAGGCCTTCGATACAATTGATCATAAACTTTTAAGGCATAAACTCTGTCATTGCTTCAATGTCCATGGCACCTTTCTTTCTCTTATATCTGATTTTCTTCACGAACTTACTCAACGTGTTGTTATTGATGGCGTCTCTTCTCTTGTCTCAGTTTCCTCAGATGTTCCACAAGGTCTTGGTCCCCTTCTCTTCACCCTTTATATTGATGATATTGTTAATGCTATTACCAGTCATTCATGTGAGATTCTTCTATATGTTGATGACTGTAAAATCTTTAAATGTATCGATAGTCCTTCTGATAGTCTCTGTCTTCAAAATGCTCTTAAAACCCTTTCCTCTTGGTGCCAAACATGGAAACAAACCCAATCCATTAAAATGCAATTAGATTACCTTCACCCTAAGAAAATCTCTGCTTGTACTGTTTGCCATCTTTTAGACATACCCCTTCCTAAAAGTCACTCTCAAGATGATCTAGGTGTCATATTTGACTCCAAACTAACTTTCTTGCCTCACATTCATAAAATTACTTCCAAAGCCATGTCTCTTCTTCGTCTTCTCTATCTTTTCACTGAAATAGATGATCCCCTTGCTCTGAAATCCTTTCTTACAGGCTGTATTATCCAAATCATTGAGTATTGCTCTCCCATCTGGTCCACTTCTGCCTCATCCAATACCAAACGCCTTGACTGTGGCCTCAACTTCTTTCTTGCTATTTCTAAAAATCATGTTCCTCTTTACTGAAGTTTATCTAACGATGGTGTTCTTGCTGCATTTGATATAACCGTGCTTTCTCCTAGAAGACATAACACCAACCTTAATTTCCTCTACTTCATTATAAACAGCCACCACAGATCCTCTGCATTAACTTCTTTCTTCTCTCTTTGAATTCCTTTTCGTACAACTCGCCTTCTCTTTTCCACCTGCCATCTTTTCACACCTCTGTTTCTCAACAGTTCTTGTTTTACCGCATGCCCAACACGTATAATAGTCTCTCCAATAGAATTCCCACTACCAACATTCTCTCAAACCTGACAACTTTCAGAAGATCCCTGTCTTTCCTTTAATGTTTTCTGTCTTCTTGGTTAGCATGTCTCTGTAGCTGTGGTTTTTTCTTTTGTTCTATGTTACATGTGTTCTGTATAGTATTGTTGGATATTGTATGTTGTTGTTATATTGTTATATATTGCTGTTGCACACCCAATGTAAAGGCCGTAGTGCTGTTTTTGGGTTTCTTCAAATAATAAAATAAAAATTTGTCAGGGCTGCCATGTGTCTAAAAATAAAATTTGACATTACAGTTGCATAATCTTATGATAAACTTCATAAAATTTGGTATTATATAACTTTTACAAATTCAGTTAAGTTAAAGGTATTTGTTTCATGTCACTATCAGGGCTTCCACCTGATTGGAAACAAATGGTGAAATTTTGGTCCTTTAATCTGAAGAGGTGAAGTAATGCACCTAATATTTTCTATACTGTATATCATGGCATGTAAGTTGACCTTTAAGACTAAAAATCTTTAAAAATTAGGGTTGACATATATGCTGAATATAAAAATACTAGGCAGTAGTCCGTCAATATGACGGGTCGAAATAATATATCAAAAATGGAAATTTCAAAAGATAATTTTTATTCTGTTCAAAATAAATTTTCTCCTTCCTTCACTCCCCCTTTATATCTCATATTAAAAGCATCCAAAGCACACACACCCATAAAAGATTGAAATAACAATAGGATTTCGCGGTCTAACAATTTAATTGGAAGGCAAGGCAACATTCTGTTAAAATGGAAGATTTCCCCAAAATATGTGAATTAAACGCTTAACATGAGCAATTTCAAAATGGGGCAGAAAAGATGAACAGTATAAGAAACTCAATAATTTTTTCTTCAAAATGGTCCAGATCTGAAGATTGTAGGTTAATTTTTCTAATTTTAATCTAAAAATGAATGAAAGCCTGCTCGTTGAAAAGTCTATTTTTACGTGTTATTTTATGGGAAATGTCTTCCTTGGAATCGAACCCAGGACTTTTTTTGAGAGATTTTTTGCCATCACCTAAAAATATGCAAGTCTAACATTCCTGCCAAATTCAGAGTTTCTGTCTCGATTCTTTCTCACGTTATCGGTAGATGGGTGGTTAGTGTGCCTAGCTCGCAATGCTAGGGTCACTGGTTCGAATCCTGCCAATGGCATCTAAAAATATATTATTATTTGCATTTTTTTAGCTATCGGGTGTAGCATTACATCAGACAAACCAACCTACAGATTGCGGTAACTATATATAGAATGAACCTTGAATTCCTGGTGAAAAACATTGAAGAGAGTTGATTAAATGGAAATTAGCTGCATATTTTATAATTTTAGTCAGTGGGGCCATGATGAGGGTTGTCACTTTTGATAAATGTTGTTGCAAATCATGGTAGATGTCAATGAATGATATTACATCACATATGCCATGTGAAGGAAGGAAAAATTTTTTTGCTCATTTCAAAATAGGAACTTACTGTGTATTTGCCATTCGTCAAATCAGCTAACTTATCGTATGATGCTTATTACCATGTTTTATTCAAAGGTTCAATTATACATGTACATTATGTCTACACTGTAGCGAGATGTTTATTTCTGTTTATTTTTCAATACATTGATCTTGTGGGATCTCAATTTGGGTTGTAGAAGGGTTTTTTGAGAAGCATTTGTTAAGTAAAAGAGTTAGATCAACATATCAAATGAGCATACGATTAAACTTACATTTACGTATTGAAAAATTGAGGGTAATTTGTTTGCCAGACCAACTTATGCACCACAACATGCAGTATTTTATTTGGTAATTGTTCCACCCTGAGAAGTATTTAATTTCTGATGCGTAATTGTAGCCGTTTTGCAATTGCAGGCACGTTTGCCAGAATATTTGGGTGGCCCCTGTCTGGGGTCCAACAGTGGCTCAACAGGGGGTTCGGGTGATGGGGAGGGTGGTGGAGGGGAGGGTGGGGTCGATGGTGCCTCGGCCCGCCCTCCACTCCTCCTTCCCCCTTCCCCTGAGCGGGAAGTGCTCCGCTGGGAGCCTGGTGCATCGCTGGACGGCGATCTGCTGATGTACCTGCGGGCGGCTCGTTCGATGGCGGCATTTGCTGGGATGTGTGATGGCGGGTCGCCCGATGATGGATGTATAGCCGCTTCTCGTGACGACACAACTATTAATGCACTCGATGTGGTTCGTAAACTTATGTTTACTCTCTTGCCATTATTCTAGTCTTCTTTACATATATCATTTTCACGAATTAGGCCAGTAGACCTACTGTTTTGGTATCCATTGGATACCATTGATAAGTATGTTGTATAATGATGGCAATACGTACGTACATACTGGCTGCTGATACATACTTAGCACTCAGGCAGATTATATTGTTTGGCATTCTGTCACATGTAAAATGTTGCTGCCCAATATATATTCAGTCACCTTGACTTCTTGGATTTCGTTTATGCTTTTAAATTGTAATAAAAATGGGTGATAAAATATAGAAAATGACAACTCCCGAATCACTGATGCTCTGGTTAAATCTCTTTCAAAATCATCTGATAACAGCTTCCTTTCTTCCTACTCATAATTTTTTTTCTCCACTATAACAAGCAAGTGGAAAATATGATTTCATAGATGAATTATTTTTACTTTCTCACATACATAGTATACTGAGAAAATATTGTAATTGTTAAAAAAAATTGATCTTGAGATTTTGATGGAAATGTACGTTTTAGATATACCTGAGTCATAAAAAGTGGTTTTCACCATGCTGTCAATATGTCTGTCTGTTCACGGCTCTAGAGCCTAAACAGTAGAGAGAAATGAATGAAATCTCATTCTTAGGCATTTTATTGTACTGGATAGAAACTTATGAAGAAACTGTTGACATTGCACAATAATTAAGGGCAGTTTATTCTAGACAACTTTAACAACAATTTGATTTTCTTAAAAACGGCTCCAACAATTTTGGTCAAGTTTCATACAGTTCTTTGAGTTTACATCTGCAATAATACTACCTAGTTCATATATTTATCATAAAATGAATTTAAGGCTAGTTTATTCTTGGGCAGCTTCAATAGAAATTGGATTTTCTAAAATACAGCTTATACGATTTCATAAAATTTCGTATAGTTATTTAAGTTGATGTTTATAATGATTCTACATAGTTCATATTTTTCAAAAGATGACTAAATGACACATTAGTATACGAGAAAGTTTATACAGTGTATATTGTACCGATTTTTAAAATTAGTAGTTATTCATATTAATGACGTTTCTATGCATTAATTTATTGTTTGTACGCCTAAATTTATTGTTTGTTGCTTCATAAATGTAATGGTAAAATATGTCAGCTAAATTTTGGATTAAATTTTGGACTTGTATAGGAATGCATCTACATTTATAATGTATATTTATATGGTAAATCGGTATATGCTAATTGTACATCTAACCTGCACATTAAGCAGATACTGCCTATACAGGTATCCCTTTTCACTAATATATCATGACAAAATTAAGGACACCAAATTTGAGATATGCAGTCTTCCCTCAGTAATATGACAATTTAAATATTTCATGGCTGTGACTTGTTGTTTCTCTTGGCAATTTGACTCACATTAATGTTCTCAAAAACAAAGATTAGCCCCTCAAGCACGATTTTTCTGTGGCATCTAAACCCTTAAGTGTCTTTTTTTGACTATGTCAATTTCTGAGCATATATATTCCTTTAGTACATCGTTGCCATCTAACACATGAGAGCTAGAAGCCATTTTGAATTGTCCAATGGTTGTATTAATGGGAAGACCCAATGAAGAAGAAATAGGTAAGATGTAAAACATATAATAAGGAACCACAGAACTTAGGCAGAAGAAATGAATTCTTAAACCAACTGTAGGAGAGCTAATAAATCAGAGCCTGAAAGATTAGAGCTCATAATGAAAAGAGGTGGTAGCAAATGGTACATTGTGCATGTTGGAAGGGCTGTAGACTGCTCAATCTAAATTGGTTATAACCATTCTCATGTAATGTTTGCATCCATGGGTTTTTCATTGCATTATTTGTGATAATTATTTTGGTGCATTACATTTTAATCCTCTTGTTGGAAAAGAAGGTTCAAGTTACATCTGTGGGAAAATGTGCTATTTCCTTTGGTAGAAGAATAATGGAAGTTGTGAATTACTTTGAAAAAGGAGTGTGAAGTGGAAAGTTCTATGGCTTTCAGCCTTTCACCATCAACTGTGCACACAGTATTGAAGTCTATGACAAGATAAAAGAATGTTCAAACACTATGCCATGAAACAATCATAATTTGGTGAAGATGGAGAAGTTACTTCACATCTGGATTGAGGAGCAGCTTCAAAGAAATATGCTTCTAAGTACTCTTTTATAGTCGTTCCACCAGCTAAAGTCTCTTGGCCAGTTAGCAGCAGCCAATAGGAGACGGTTTGTTTGGGAAGGTAGTGGGGAGGAAACCAGTCTCACTCCTGCTCTCGAAGAGATCACATCGGGATGCGTTGCCATTAGAAATTGCGTAGTATATCAGCTGAAGGCGAAAATCCGCAAGAGCTGGCAATGCGCACCGATATCTGCTCTCCCGCACGAAAGTTGAGAGGGGCGATGGAAGGGGAAACGTTCGTGATTGTCTACTTGCTCTAAGTAGGCCAAGAGCCTTCAGCTGGTGAACCGACTATAATTAAGGAAAAGGCAAAGTCATTGCATTGACATATTAGCAAACTGTCAATATTTAGATGTCGACTAAGTTGAAATTTTTGAGCTGGAAACATTAATCATTATAGCATACGGTTATATGGGAAAATGTCTCTTGAGGTAAGCTTTTTTGAGATATACTCAGTTTTCTAGAAGTGCATCCCCAACATATCTCGAAGGAAACCTGTACAGTGAATTTATATGCGAATAGGTACTAAACCCATTGCACAATCCCTAACATGGAGGCTCACATATTATCCATACTCAAACACATGCACACAACCAGTCACATTAAAATGAGGAGAGGAACCAGGTGCTTTTATGCAAAGGACCACATTGTTTAACATCCCTTCCAAAGAACAGAGTGCTGTTCTTTTATTTCCTCCTCACAATACGCAAGTCAGGGTAAGACAAACTCAGGTTAATAAAATTGGCCTATGTCAGGACCCAAGCCCAGTCTTGCTACATGGAAGTTCAGCACTCAAGCCATTCCCACTTAAAATGAATTTCAATATCTCATTCTTCATTTAGTATTGATTTCTGAAAGAACTAATGAAATTTTTGAGGCCTTATTATCTACTGATATAGAATTTTATTTGTGTTATAAATTCCTGGTTTTCAGTTGCATGACTCTGGATATGACCCAGGAAAAGCCTTGCAAGCCCTTGTGAAGTGCCCTGTGCCTAAAGGCATCGAGAAGAAGTGGTCTGAAGAGGAAACGGTAAGATAGACTTGTTTTTCATTAATATATTTACACAAATATTAATCAGTGGTTAGTTTATCAGTGGATTTTATTTTACACTTTGTTTGCAATATCACTGAAAATAAATTTGTTTTCAGTTTATCACTGTAGTTGATAAAAGAAAATGTCTGAAGAATATTCTGCAGAATTTGAAGAGCATAAAGTAAAATGTGTTAAAATTCTTACGCTGAAAATATAAAAAAATGGCATACAAATACTTTTGAATTAAAATTACTTGTCTAGCAGATATAAAATCATTGAAATTTGTTCAGCTACAATATTACAGTATGTAAACAAAACAGTTAATATGATAGAAGAATATTTAAAGCATGTGGCAAGCAGCTAGTCACATGATTTAGTTGGTGTCATTTGTTTTTAGGAGACCTTCACATAATGCTGTGGCAGTTGTTTAATATCACTATTCACTGCTCACAGCATTGCAGTTATATTCCTTTAAGACTAGACTGTCATATGTTATTGTTTTTCATGTGTATAAGTGTTTAGTAAGCTGTTTCGTCAATATATAAGAAGTTTTTATATGTCTCTTAGAGAATATTTTTCCCTTTTTTTGTGATTACTATTCAATAGATTAAGTACAGTATCTCTACTAACTTATGGTTATAATTGTAAAATAGTTTTATTTTTTGATTAAAAATACAAACATGTTCATGCTAAACTCGATGCTCTTACATACTGTTAAATTAAGGGTGCGAAAGTGTTTATTTTTCAACTCTAAATTTGAAGTTGCCTTGAAAGTCTTTTTACTAGTAAAAATTGGTTTTTTGCTCAAGTTTTTATTGTTTTTACGTGATACACTCAATTAAAATCAGTAATATTAATTTTTATTTGTTGCAGAAACGATTTGTGAAGGGACTTCGTCAATTTGGCAAAAATTTCTTTCGTATTAGAAAGGATTTACTACCTCATAAAGATACAGTGAGTATATGATTTGTCGATTTGATTGGTTGAAAGAGAAATTAATGATCGCTTTTAAAATTTGTACTACCTTCATAGAAAACGAGAAAAACTAATGAATAATTTCTCTTTTTGGACACATTTATTCTATCTTTCTAGTTTGCAAAAACAATATGTGAATTCCAAATTTGGGAAAAATTTGATTTTGTAATCAATAACTCAGCAAATAAACAAATCATTTATTCCCTAACAAATTATGATGACAGAAGAATCATTTCTAATAATTTTTGCTTAGAGGGTGTCTATCTTATTAATCTGCAGCTTTAAGATTTAATCTTCATGAAAGAGAATTCCATTTGTTTTTCACTCATGAAAATGTATGTAGGAGTAATAGAATTTATAATCATTTTCGGCTTTTTAAACTAAGCAATGAAACTGATTATAGATTCTGGAGGTAAGATAGATTTGTTTTCTCATGTATCTATTTTTATAACTTTTGTCTTTAAGTAGTTGTAACTTATATGATATTAAATCTATTATGATTAAAAAAAATAGTCCTGAAGTCATGATTGCTGTTAGGGTTCACTTTGTGGAAGATCATAAAATAATGGCTTTTATTACAATTTCATGATGATGTGAATGTTTGTTAGTTGATAGAATACATGATAATGATATTAATTTTGTACATATTATCATTTGCAGTTTTAAAATATTTCTGATAAGAAATTTAAAACATATGACTTTTAGTGTCTTTATTCTATTAAATTTCAATAAAAACTATCCGTTCAAAGAATATAAATTTTAACTATAGTTAATTTTACCTTAAGTTATGAAATAAAAATGTAATTGATACTTTTAACTGTAATTTTTAGATAAGAATTGTCCAGATGCATGTTTATGTTGCTAGTTTCCATTTAACTGGGAAATTACAGCTGAAGGTTATATTGTTTTAGGATTTAAAATTTGTATATTTGTATTATATCTGCATTTTTGAAATTTTCTCAAATCTTGTGATTGCAGCCCGAGCTTGTGGAGTTTTATTATTTGTGGAAAAAAACACCAGGTGCTAACAATAATAGACCTCATAGGCGCAATCGACGTCAAGGTTCTTTGCGTCGCATACGTAATACTAGAAACACAAGGACACCCAAGGAAGATTCCCGTAAGTTCATAGTATCATTTATCAATAAATCAGTATTTTAGAATATATACCCTTGTTAGTTAAATTGTCAACCATTAAAACATCATTGTTTCATGTTTACTTTATAAGATTCAATTCACCATTGTTTCTTATGGCCTGAAATTTCCAAGGATAAAGATTATACTGTTCAGCTCGCTTTATATTTTGATTTTTTTTGTAGTTAGCTAAATGAATTTACATATTTAGCCATTATTTAAAGATAGGTAACGTGAATTTATTTTCAACCAGTTGTTATTTTGAAGATGACCTTATTGTATTTCTTTTACAGCTGTTGGTTCTTCCAGACCCAACTCAAAAGAGCATGGTGAGTGCTATTTACTTAATTATCCCTTAACGTAGCAAATATGTACTAATAAGCTGAGCAGTAAAAATCACATGATGTGCCATGCATTGTACGAATGCTTATTAGCTATATTTCTGTCTTTACCATTCACTGGATGTTTTTTTGGAAATGAATGTGTCATCTATTCTTGTGTTGAACTGAATATTGAGAAGTTAGATGCAGAAAAATATGTCGTCAAACTTTGTCATTAATCAAATAAATTAAATGTTTGCTGTATTGTTTATGAAAATTTAATTAAAGCAAAATTTACCTCTAGTACATGATGTACCGTATCTGTCCGAGTACAAGTCAATGTTTTTTGTCAAAATCTATCATGAAGAAATCACCCCTCGGCTTAAACGTGAGTCTGAGGAAAATTTGGGTTATGGTTAAATCTCGAAGTCTCTCATTGCCTTCGCGTTCAAATGATAGTACTATATTTTTCGTAAAGTAAATATTTGACCTATGATGAATATATATAAAAATATCTTGGCGAGATCGCTTGCGTAAATTGACGATTACGCAAAATGAGTTGATGGCTTTGAATGCTCAACTGTTTGAATTTCGGTAAAACTTTACATGGAACATGTATAATTATAAAAATGCAATTTCTTAAGGCAATGTAAATGCTAATTTCATTGGAAATAGACTTGGATGAAAAAATATCTTGGCGAGATCGCTGTTACTATATTTGACCTTTTGTGAAAATGAAGACGAATGAAATTATTGTCACTGAATCATTATTCAGCAATGCAAAATTATTAATTGGAGTAATATTTTAAAATGTCAACAACTAAACCATTTCCCATATATTTCTTCGATCTCGAATAATGTATTCTAAGATGTGCATGAATGCCCGGCACATTTCAGCATAAAATCTACGAAATTTACTTTTTTGCCAAAAAATTGTGGAAATTTTTGGGGGGTCAGCTTCTATTCGGGCAGATACGGTATTTATGAAGATCCTTTCCTGTTTATTTGTGCTTCTGAATAAATCATAGCCATTCAATCAAAAATACAATAATCTGGAATTTTTCTGCATCAGTAATTTCGTTTTTCACCAGCATATATTTTAGTAAGAAAAATTGATATTTCTTCATAAGAATTAATATGGTGTAAGCTACAATTTCTTTATTTTTAAAAATTATTTAAATACTGCTTTATTTTTGAAAATTTATTTTACCCATAGGTGAAGGAACCAGTTCTGTGAGTGAAGACGATAACTCTGAAGACGATTCCGACTCCAGAGACCACGCTGGTTATCGCTGTCAGAATTGTTTCACTACAAGTAAGAGTTATTTTTTAATTGTATTTGAAATCTTGGATTTGTACTCTGTTGATCAATAGTGAAAATTTCCTTTTAGAAATATAACTTTGCATAGAACGATGAGTCAGTAAGTGTAGTCTGTTCTTATTTATTTTTTAGATGGGACAGTTGTAGGCTCTTTTATAGTCTGCATTTTTAAATGCAGCCTTATAATTTTAATGTCATTTATAGATGCTTACAGTACAGAAAGTATTTTGTTAAGTTTAAAATTACAATTACAATTGCGTGTTGTATCATTAAATTAACAGCATATTAAGAAATTAAATTTCGTACACATATATATACATGTGCTCACACAAATATAGATAAATAGGGGCTGGGGTTTTTATCCTCTCCAACGAGCTTGCAAATTGTACCTTGGCCTGGAATTGCATACTAAGAAATTGGATATACAGGTGAGCCCTGCTTAATGCGGCTCCGGCCAAATATTGATAAATTACGCACAGTGCGACCGCCGTCTAGTATCTTATGATTTTTTAAATTTTGCACTAACCAAATTTCATAAAGTATCCTAAATATTGTGATATTTCAGCAGTGTTGCATAATATTGCATCGTCTGGTGGCCATTTTCACCCTTTTCCCTGTAAATTTCACGGATCGAACAAAAAATATATCTCCTAAGGTGGAAAACATTTGAAAAACGGAAATAGAAATATGATTCATGCTTCATGTTTCTTTGGCATCATTGGATCGTAAAGAATGTTTTTGATGATTTATATTTTTTAAATCTATAATTTTCGACAATTGCTTTATTAAAATTTTAATTTGCTGTATTAACATGTCATTATAAATAATAATAAAACAATAATGCTACACATCAAAAAATTATATAATTTTGATCTACATATGAAAAAACATGTGGTACACGCAGAGGGATCTTAATGTTTGAATGCATATAATGTATAATAATATATAATCAGTGATGAGCTGGAAAAAAATTAAGAGCCGGCTCTCTCAAAAAAAGGGGGGTTTAGGATATTTGTATAATGGTCGCAGGATGCCTATATGCCAAGTGCACCATATCGCTCTAGTTTAGTAATACCGCTCCGCTAGCTTAACAAGTAAGGGTTCGGTTTTTAATATATTCCATTTCATACAGTGTCGGTAATTGACTATCAGATAGGGCAAAATGTACTTGAAAGGACAAAATCAATAAATTTTCATATTTTCTAAAAGTTTAACAACCGGCTCACAAATTATGAGAAAAATTAACAAAAGGCTCGAGCGAGCTGGCGGGAGCCGGATTCAGCTCATCACTGTATATAATGATATAAATTGCAGAAAACCCAACACGCACTACTATGGGTTTGATCTATAAGCAGAGTTGCAAGAGCATCGTCGAGCAGTTCATGACTTTGTTGGAGGAGCACAGTGATTTCACGCGAGTGAGTGCCGTGAAGCAGGGCTGCGATGGATTATTTGAATGCTACCAACAAGTTTTATGTAATAAGCGAAAAAAAGCTAGGCAGTCGACCCTGGACTCATTTTTAAATAAAACTTTGTAGGTGTTCTGAGAAATATTTTGAAATTATGTATGTCTACCGCTAAAAAGCTTTTTTGCCTTACTGTTTACTAGGTAATTTTATAGTTTGTTTAATAAATTACGTTCTAAAAATCTGGTAGAAATAAGTTTTACATTGAATGTAGGTCACAAAATACCATTTGGGAAGTTATTTCCCTCAAGGAGCCTAAAGGTTATGGTGCACCAGCGAACGCGGATTTTCACTTAATGCGTAGACCTCAGGAACGCATCCCCCACGTTAAGCAGGTCTCACTTGTAGTTTGAAACAATATTTGTTACCTAATATGCATTAGTAATCATATCAGGTATCACTCACATGACTAAATGTTTTATCAAAGAATTCAGCGTTATTTCATTGTATTTTTTTGTTAAAATTTCGAAAAAAACTCAAAGGCTCATAATACCTGTATTACGAAATTTATCTTAACCTCACTGGCTTGCCGTACCGCCAAGAAGCAGCCCCAGCACCCAGCATGGCCAAACATTTGAGTGCCACTGCCGAATTCTATGTGATGCTGGCACTTGACTAAATATTAGATTAAGTAATAATGTAGTAAAGAAAAATTATTGATTTGCTCATTTCTCTATATATGGCTTGAATCGCTGCTTACTGATTTTTTTACTGGAAAGACATATAAAAAGTTAACCTAGAATCTAGGTCGGCGTCTGTTTGCATAAGTATGGTTTTGTACCCAAAAATGTTTTTGTTTATCATAGAAACCGATATGTATTGTCTTCTTCACATTGCTTTTTAGGGTTAAATTATGTTATAATCTTCCTATGTTATGTAAATTCTATGTCAAAGGTAGTGAACAAGAAAAATTTATGTTATCTTTTTATTTACAAGATTCTCGTGAGTGGCAACACGTTGGAAAGGAGCGTACGTTGCTTTGTCTGGACTGTCGTAACCATAGCAAGAAGCACGGAGAGCTTCCTGCTCCTGTGGCCACTAATAATAGTAACGGTGTAGTGGGTGGTGGTATGGCAAGTACCACAAACACCAATACCCAATCATCTCCACTGGCAATCAATAATATTCCAATGGCAGCAAATACCAGCACTCCTCCAGTTCCAGGAGTTGGTTTGAACTCGAGTGGGAGCTCAGTGCCAAGTGTTCCAGGACATAATGTGGGTGGTCCAAATGTGTCTACTCCACCTGGAATTGTTACAGGACGGAGTTCTACATCTGCAGATTCCCGTAATTCAGAATCTCCATACATGTTTCGCCCAGTGCAGATGGAGGATGGTGGGACATCAAATCCTGGTGGACGAATGAGAACTAGAACAAGAGCTAAAGAGATGGTAAGATTTAACTTTAATAAATGTCTTTACATTTTTCTTAATAAAACAAGAATTTCTATAAAATTCTTTGAGAGTGGCTTAGTTATTTCAAGAAATATTTCTCACAGATTTTTATTTTTGTTAATCTTGAAGGAAGCCTGATAATGTTTATGTTACTTGTGAAGCATATCCTTTAATTTATATCAGTAATGTAGGATTAAAATTCCACTGAAAGCTAAAGTTTGCTTGCATCCCTGAGTTATTATTATCAGTTTACTAGCGCAAGTATCCGTTGAATTTCAACGGATTTAGTTAATCTAAAACATTGACCGTGTAACATGTAAATATTGCAAGAATAAGATGGTACACAGTTTTAACCACCGAATAAAGCAAAAATGAAGAAAACCGGTACATATTAAGTGTTTTGATGAATGAAGGGAAAAAAACTTCCACTCTGAAAAATCAAAAATTACGCCTAAACTTATGGGAAAATATTTATTGAATTAAGCACCCCCTCCATCCCAAATTTTTTATTTCCTTATAGGCTATATTACCCGCAGGATAAAATTATGTACATATGCAAAATTTCATGACGATATTTTCAAAGGTGTGGAAATCACAGTTAGTGGAAAATCTGTCTAATTATTTAAGTTACTTACGTAGTTTTAAAAAGTTTGCTATGGAGAACTCTATGCCGCATGAAAATATTATGAAAAACTATTTATTAGCAATATTTCAATTAAAATCAACAAATATTTGGTTGCCATGTAAACAAACCAAAATCGCACACAAATTGAAAAACAATATTACATTGAAATTTTTTCCATATGAGTGCATTGGACTCTCAACTTGTCAACAATAGGAGTTGTCTTGGTAGCTTATAATTGGTATTGTCATAAAACTGATAAAATCATGTATTTTTCTGATTCTAAACGCATTTTTACACTAATTTGATCAGGATTCGGATTCTGTCTTCAATAAAAATAAACTTTTTTCTTTCCTTCATAGAACCATCCAAGTCTCAAGTTCGTACCATGTTTCTAAGTAATTTTAAAATTCAAAAGAAAAATTAGTTATTCAAATGGAGAAAATGAAAAAAAATAATTTTTAAAATTAGAAAGGTCAATTAAATTGGTATAAAAACTTGACTACACCACTTAACTCTTTATTCCAATTAAAATGACACCTTCCTCTTGTTTCTACGTGCTGTAGTTGCTTAGTTACAAAAACATACATGCATACAAACACTTTATAGATATCTATAGATTGCAGTTTCTTCATAAGAATTTATTTTCTTCTTCAGGTATGGGAACATTGTTTTTGCTTAATAACATTGAAAGCAAACTAAGATATAATTTATTAAAATTTATTTTGAATTATAACTGTTGTCATCAAGAATTAATCTCTCGCAATAAGAGCCACAGATCTTGTAGGTTCTGTCAGAAAAATATTATCCTCTTTAATTGTATAGCTTTGAGGCCAGTTGCATGAAAATTAGCAGCAATTACAACAACATTATAGTTAATGTTATACTTATTTTTAGCCTTTGTGAGATAGTAATCATTTTCTTTTTTTTTAGAACTCAAAAGGTCATCATCATCATCGCGCAGGTGCAGTGCCGGTGCCTGGTATCGGTGGTCCACCAAACCTTGTGGGGGGAGGAAATGGTGGTGTAGTACCCCCATCAGGTGTGCCTGTGGTGCCTCCAAAGAGGGGCAATGGCTCTGAAACTCCAGATGGAGAGGTGGATAAGAAATCCCCAGGAGCATCCAGCAATTCCTCTTCTTCGCCTAGTGACAAGGGCAAGAAGAAGGTAATGTTCAATATAATCAATTAATGTCCATTAAACTTTCAAATAGATGAAAGAATAGCATTATTAGTTTCAAACTTTTGTTTAAGCATCGAAATTATTGCTGTAGCAACGCCAAACTTTATACATAGCAACGTAAATATTTATGGATAATTATTCAATTAACTGCATATGGGAAGCATTTCTAATGATTTAATCAATGCAATTGAATCTTCAATTCATCATTTGAGTGCTGGAATCTTATGCCATTTGGGAAACGGCCAGGGGCGGAGCCTCTAGTAGCATTGATAAATATTTGAAATAAATGTAATAGTTATGATTTGGAATTTAAAAAGAGCATCTTTGAAAATTGTGTTGTTATGGTTTCTTAAAAATAAAAGATAGAGAGGTACTTGGATTAAAACAAGATAAGTTTGCTTTTAACCTTTATTGTGCAGATTTAAATGCCCACTGTGGGTATCCTCTGCATTTAAGTGTATGCACAGCTGATATAGATTAAATGTTCTTGAAAATCTTGAGTTATTTGATATGATGGCATATTTACATTAAATTCTAATTTGGTTTTGTATCTCTAGTCGAAGCCAGATGGCAATGGTAAAAACCGTAAACGAAGCAGAAGCAGCCAAGCTGAAGGTGATCCTGAAGAAGAAAAGGATTCAATTTTCAAGAGACAAAGACCAGAGGTAATTAAAATAATAATCAGAGCTTAAGTTATGGCTTATTTCTGTAAGGCATGCAGAACTCTTAAAGCCATTAAGTTTTTCTGAACCTTAAGGACAGAAGAACTATGTAATTTAAAAAAAATAAGTAGCGTTAGCCTTGAACATGGATGGATAAATTAATTACATTTTTTTCTTCTTTTATTAAATTCAGTAATATTTTGTTTTATTTCATTATAAAGATTTCTCCCAATAACCTAATTGACAAACTGAGGAGAATTTGGAATTTGATCACCTGTTACATCCATATATTATACTGTATTTACTCTTGTACCTTTATTCCTGAAACACTGGTGAAAAAAGAGGTGTGTGTCTTACACAAGGATTTCTGAACTAGCTATATAAATTGTGAATATCAATATTAAATTCTCTGCAATATGCTTGCATCTACATTTATATTCGCAAAAGATGTTGAATTCTACAAAGTATATGCCTATTTATGTGACTAAGCAAGTGTTTGGACTTGTTTGTTCTTAACCTTCCAATATTTACTCACACGAGATGCTACGCAAAAAACTCCCCATCTGTATAGGGAAGTTCCTGTTCACAGATGACAGGAATTAGAAGTGTTTTGGGCTTTGTGCATGACTAGGGTTGCTACCTCGACAAGTTTCACCAGAAGTCTTCGAGTTTAGCTTGCTCCAAATAGCCCTAAGTAAACTTACAGGTTGAAATTAATATTGAAAACTGTCACAATTAATTAATTTTAGCCACATTTCGTGATGAGATGAGTTGCATTTAATTAAAAATTAAAACAATATAAAATTAATTTTATATAATTTTTTATATAGGTAGAGGCCCAAAAATCGTAGTTATGTCCCCCTGTGTACCTCTTATATAAACGGGCATAAAGTGCCTTTACTATTTAAAAAATCATTAGTCCTCAAATATAACACGAGTGCTACTTTTACAATGTTGTTTCAGAAAAAGAACATCGCGTTATATTCGGGACAATACATTAATTTTCTTTACGTAATAACATAGAAATTACATCTATGAACTGGGGCTGCCATTTTTCCTTCATTGACCTGCAGAATGTAAATTAGTTCTTTTTTGTAAATTTTCATTCGCTACATGCAATAAACCTGTAATAGCTTCCATTTCTTCTGAGAGGGGGCTCCACTGGAGAGACCATTGATGATAAAAAACATATTACCTCAAATGCAAGCGATACGTGAAGCTCCGCATCGGTGCGTAATATTCTGTCAATAACAGTGAAGTGGGAATGAAGTTGCATAATATTACAACAAAAAGTTATGGTGTTAACAAAAGAGGACTATTGAGGAGGAGATTTCTGCTAGTATCTGTATAAAGAGATCATCCAATAAATCATGTAGGAGGGAGAAGATGCTTAACTTGAGAGGAACTTGTTTCAGGGAGTGGGAATTGGTGAAGAGGCAGACTTAAAAAAAAACATCTGGCTCAAATTAATGTTTTTTCCTCTGAACCGACCCAAAAATAGGGATGTGCGGGATACACGAGTGTGTGGGTTACACGAGTATACGAGATGCTACCCAAAAGTTCCCGAAATGTATCTGAAAAAAAAGTAGACTTGTCCAAAGTCCTAATCGCCACCGTCCTCTTCAAAGTAGTCCCCTTGGGAGCATACACAATGATTCCAACGTTTCTGCCACGATCGGAAGCTGTCCTGGAAGTCCTTTTATGTCAGCGTCTTCAGCACCTCCTGTGATTTGGCCTGGATCTCCTCTACGGTGTCAAATATTCGCCCCTTCAACTTGATTTTCATCTTGGGGAAGAGGAAGAAGTCACAGGGGACTAAATCAGGCGAGTAAGGGGGATAGGAGACGGCCACCATGTTTTTGGAGGCCAAAAACTGCTGCACAGCCAGAGTGGTATGCGCGAGCGCATTGTCATGATGGAACACCCAGTTGTTCCTGCGCCATTTCTCTGGCCGCATTCGCCTCATGTCCTCCCTAAGCCGCCTCAGGACGTCGCAGTAGGACTTCACATTTACAGTCTGACCTGGAGGGATTAATTCCTTGTGGATAATCCCATCAATGTCGAAAAAGCAGATCAGCATTGACTTAACATCGCTTTTGACTTGCAGCGCTTTCTTCGGTCGGGGTGAAGATGGACTCTTCCACTGGGATGATTGCTGTTTTGTTTCAGGGTCATACCCATAAACCCAACTTTCATCACTAGTTACAACCTTAGAAAGGAAGTCTGGGTCATTTATGACCTGCTCCTGAAGTTCCATGCAGACTTCCAGCTGATGTTGCTTCTGGTCGTCAGACAGCAGCCTTGGCATGAATTTTGCAGCAACCCGCCTCATGTTGAGTTCGTCCGACAAAATGTGCTGGCATGTCCCGTATGACTGTCCCACAATGTTGCAAATGTCCTGGATCATTCGCCTATGGTCATCGAGGATAGCCTCACGCACTTTTTCAACATTTTCCGACAGTGTGCCGGTTGATGGTCATCCAGAACGTGTGTCATCGTCAACTGACATTTGGCCATTTTTAAACCGGTTAAACCAGTCGTAGGTTTGTATCTGACCCAAAGTGTCATCACCAAATGCTTGTTTAAGCATTTTGTGAGTTTCTGCCGCACTATTGCCAAGTATGAAGTAAAACTTGATGCACACTCGCTGCTCCTTCACGTCTTTCAACGAAAAAAAATCACAAAACTAAACAAACACGACATTATAAAAACGCGTAGAACAAAAGAACACTCAGCGCAAAGCCTAATTTTTTTAAATGAGCCTCTATTCAACCCAGTATATTTTTTGAAACTGAAATCTACAGAAAAAGAAATGGAAGCATTATAGAAATCTACCTTACAAGTTTCAGATCCCTATTTTTTGATGGTGTCATCACAATTTCAATTTAAGCAAGTGCTCAGACTTAGAAAAATGAGCTAATAAATATATTGCCAACTTGAGAAAAGAATTCCAATTTTCACTAGATGTATTCATTTGTGTGATATTTGAAATGTCACCTCAGTCCCCCATTCCCAACCAACGTTCACTATATAACAGAAGATACAGTAACTTCTATCTTTCATCCTTGATGTATTTTTAAAATATTTAATATCTTCATATTTTGCCAAGTTGGAGCCTCAGTTTTTTTAAACAGCAAAATTTGCAATCTTTAATAATATTTGCATCATTGCATACATACCTATATTTCCTCCATAATGCTCCACATACATTCTAATCCAGGGGTCCTCATACTATGGCCTGCGGGCCACATCCGGCTCGCTTTACCCCATCAATGTCTATAAGTTTTGTGCATTTTCCTTTTGGAGTTTTCAGTAGACATAGTTTTTTATATCTAAACGATATTTTCCGAGTGTCTAGATGCAAAATACTTATAATGTAGGCATATGACATATTACAGAATGAAAAAAATTCATGAAACATGCTCTTAGAAATTTTCACACGGCCCAATCAGTCATTTGAAAGGTAGTATGTGACCCAGAGAGTCGTACGTGAAGCCTCATGTGGCCCTTTAAGTATAAAGTTGTGTGACCCCTGTTCTAATCCAATGAGGGGTTCATAATACCTATTTTTAAAATGTCCTTTGGATTCTTATCGTCTTATTTTATTAAAACTCTTATTATTCTGCAGAGAATGAAAGTTTGGTGCCTAAAGTGAATATAATTATCTCTATTGAGTATAAAGTGTGCTTATTTCTTGAAGTTCTCTTCATTCCATACTGTCATTTCGCCAATCATGTGACAGTTGAGGCAGTGTTTATTTGTTTTGTTTTTATAACCTTTGTTAATACTTAATTTTTGTAGCTCTTATCTGCTGCATGATCTAATTATTTAAAACAGTTCATGTTCGAAATTAAAAGATTTTATTTTAAATGACAATCTTATATATAATTTATTTTAAATACCCTTAGCCTTAAAATGAACTTTTTAAAATATGTTGCTAACCATTTTATCTTGGTGAATGAACTGCATTGTAACATTTCATACTGTGTTTCAGAGTCCTGCTGAGAGTGTAACTTCTGACAGTGGTTCGGTGGATGAGGAAGGAGAGGCAGAAGGAGAAGCAGCCAGTTCACGGTCTACCTCTCCGTTACCTCCTGTGCAGGTTCCTCATATCCCACCAATAACTGTTCCAGTGTTTCCCCCTCCAAACCATCAGCCTCCGCCACCGCCTCCTCCTCCATTGCCACCACCTCCTATGTTGGAATCTGACGAAATGAACAAAGAGACATCAGAACCTTCCATGAAGGAGAAGATGCAAGTGAAGGAAGAGGTGATGGATGGGCTGAAAGAGGAGAACATTGGGGTGACCTCCATTTCTGGAGAGCTTGGTGGACAGGTAGAAGTATTGGTGAAGGAAGAGAAAAAGGGTATAGAGCCTATTGTAAAGGATTCTATTGGGCGTGAGGAGACAGAAGAACCCCCAGAGGAACATGTGGATGTAGATCATTCAAAGTGTAGTATGGGAATGAATGTGCATCCTTCAGCTATGATGTTACAGTCATCCATTAAAGTTGAGCCTCCAATGGATTCTGACAGTAATATAGTGTTGCCAACGCTTGAACGCACCTCTGCGATTGTGCCAATACCAGTTGGGTCTATGGGTAATGTGCGGGTGCCTGTGTCAAGTGAGAATGGAAGGCCACAGACAGATGAGAGAGATGTGAAGCCTCCCACATTCCCATCTCATGGAGCTATAACTGTGCCTCAAGCTCCTCCAGTGGGTTCTGTTTCAGGTTACGGTTATGTTCATGGTCCATCTCCATTCTTACCCCCGAGTATGTCTGTAGGATCCATTCCTAGCATTACTCCGGCAGGTATACAGTCAGAGCCACAGAACTTAAAGATCAAGCAAGAAATTATTGGCCCACCAGACATACCAGACCCTCTACAGTCCCTAAAAGAAGTTAAGGTGCCTGGTTATCCACCACCTCAACTCACCCAGATTTCCCAGAGTGGAAGTAATAGCTCTTCAATTATGGTTCCATCCATGTCTGGAAGCTCTTCAGATCAGCCTTCAAGTTCACTTCCACATCCTCAATCAAATTACTTGGGTCCCATCCTGGAAAACATTAAGAGGGAACCTGAATATGGAGCTCCAAAGAGTCCAAGAGCAGTTGAGCACCTTCGTGGCGGTAACTCCCCACACAGAACTCCTCCTCTTGTCGGTCCTTCTACAGTACCATCTCAGCCACCTCCATCTCCCTGCAATGCAGTTCCATCTCCTTCTGGATTGCCTCCTCGTCCTGGGTCTCGTCCTGGTTCAAGGCATTCTGGCCATTCTTCTCCCATAACCGGAGGGCCTCCACCACATCCTCTTGGTCTCCATCCTCCACCTCCTCCAGTTTCATATGCATCATTTGTCTCTGCATCTAGCGCTGCACATGCATTACAGACCTCTCATACCCTCACATATGCTGCTGCAGCTGCGTCTCATTCTGCTGCGGTAGCAGCGGCAGCTGCAGCTGCTGCTGCTCATCCTTATCCCCCATATGGATATTCTTATCCTTTTCATTACCCTTTTCCTCCTCGAATGCAGCCAGTGCCACCTCCTCATCATCATCCTCAAATTCCCCCTCCACCATCATCAATAGCCACATCTCCTACAGATTCAGGACCATCTCCCCATCAGAGGGGATCATCGAGGGAAGGCATTGGCATGGACGATGCCTCACCTCATCTTCCTCCCCATCATCATCATCACCACCCGAGTCCTCATCATCATCACCATCACAGCCCTCATCCTCAGCCTCAGAGTTCTCCCAGTCATCATCATCCTCATCACCATCCACACCATCATCACCCCCATCACCCTTCTTCTCAAGGTCCCTTCATATCTACATCCTCGACATCGGTCACTTCGTCTGCGCCATCTTCGAGTGGTCATCACCACAAAAGCTCCAAATCACGCGTTTCTAGCCCATCTTGTCATCCTTCGACAAATTCGGTCACTGTCACAGTAGCTTCATCGCCTTCTCATTCATCTTCTCATCAAGGAACCGATAGGTTGTCCCCTGCCGTTCAGCCCGGGAGTCGCAACCACCACAAGCCTCCTCATTCTTCTCCCTCGGTGCAACCCCCCGCATCTCTTCCAGGATTAGGTAATGTTGGTGCAACGCATCCTCCTCCTCCAACTTCGTCATCATCGTCTTTGGATGCCTTGAGGGTTGTGCCCCATGGCGCGTCTCAGCCTCTGCCTGCTACTTCCTCGGCTTCATCTCCTGCCTCTCCTCATCACCCGATACATCCTCACCAGCATCCGCATCACCAGCATCATCCCCCTTCTCAGCCCCAACAGCCAACTCCCCCATCTCATCACAATCCACATCATCATCATCACCACTCACCACATCATCATCATCAGCAGCATCCTGGGATGCCGAGTGCTCCGCAGTCGATTCACCCTCATCATCCTCACCTTCAGCATCCTCACCCACAAGTGTCTCCTCAGCAACAGATGCACCCTTCTCATGGACATCATCATCATCATCCTCTTCGTCATCCGGGTCTCCCACCTCTTCATCACGAAGAGGTCAAGCCAGAAGTTCCAGAACTGGTAGGACAGTCACCATCTTCTCAGCTTTCCCAGTCCTCGGCATCTATGGCTATTGGTGCAGAGGAAGAGGAAATGCCAAGTCCCACTCACGTTCCCCGTGGGCCCAGCCCAGAGCCTAAGATTGAAGATACTGAGTGCCACCGCAGTCAAAGTGCCATGTGAGTCTAGCTATGTTGCCTACTTGAGTTCACAGAATTGTAATTGTGAGTTATTTTAGCATTAACTAATAGTCAAGTGCACTTGTTTTTGGAAATAATGTTGTTTTCATTTACATAAGTGTTCCCAGTCAGGTAGCAGCAAAATATATTTTAGATAAATCCATGATTAAGAAATTTTAATTGGTTGTTAAGGCAATATCTTGATATATATCCTCTAAGAAATTGATGGTGATTTAGTACCAACATATGAATTTCTCCAAAGGTTGCAATGTGTATAAATATATAACCTGTTTTCAAAGTTTGGATTCTATGAAATGTTTATCGTTGAATGACTGCCATGTCTACAAAAATTAAGGAACCCCTGATTAAGAGAATATGCTCAATATGCAGAATGGAAATATTGGTTACAATTGGTTAAGCAAATAAAAATTTAAAAAATGTATTAGATCCTACATACAAAGGAGTGAATTATCATAATGTTTGATTGTGCAATGACTTTTATTTATTATTAATTTCCTGTTGCCTAGAAAGGTTTTATTTGTTTTACAACTTTTTTAAAATTTGGAGAGTTTCTACATGTTGGTACTCATACTTTAAATTTTACAATCTAAATATCCATTTGGTGGAATTTTGTCATGCCATGTTTTTAAAAAATGCTTATGATAAGCAATACAAAATTTAGGCAGGTGTGGTCTGTGAGTGGGCTTTTTAAATAAAAATATTGGCCATTCTTTTTCCACCAAATAGATTCCTTCGCCACTGGAATCGTGGAGATTTCAATTCCTGCACTCGTACCGACCTGACTTTCAAGCCAGTGCCGGATTCCAAACTGGCACGCAAGAGGGAGGAACGTCTGCGCAAGCAAGTTGAACGAGAGAGGGAAGAGCGTGAAAGAGCAGTTCAAGCTCAGGCACAAGCTGCTGCACAGGTTGCACACTCAGCTGCTGCACAGGCTGCTGCTGCCCAAGCTGTAAATATAAACTTTTGTGGCTATTGTTAATTGACTAACTTCATTGACTCACTAATATTAAGGTGTTAAGTTGCTGCAGGAGAAATTTAACATGAAAAATTATAAGGTAAAGCAACAATTCATGCAAAAGCTGTTTAATCTGTACTTTCTCTAGTATATTTCATATCTCCACCACTATATTTTAGTATGTCTGTCTGTCTGTTCCTTTATGCACGCCCACATTTCTGAACTGATTCCGACCAAATTTGGCACGGTTGTAGGAGGCATCAAGGGTGCGTGGTTTTAGTGTCCATCTGCCCGTTTCTTTCAAATGGTGGCCAATTTTCTGTCTGTTCCTTTAATCAATTGTAAGCCGACCCCCAATTTTCACAAGTGCACGTGACGAAAATTCCATGTTGGATGTACAGACGTCCTAGTTTTCCGGGATTTGTTGCAAAAAAATTAACATAAAGAATGAGTGCCCCATTTTTTTTCAATTCATAATTAAATAAAAAAGGTATCAACTAAAATTATGACAACATAAATTACGTTACAGTAAAACACCATTATTTTGATCCCGGATAATTCAAAGAGTGATGTAATTCAAAGCTAAGATCAGTCCCCGGCCAACACCATAGGATTTTGTGTACTTTTTGGTACAGACTATTCAAAATACACACAATGAAATTTGAAGTCATGGTCTGGCTCAGTGACTCACGAACAGTTCATTTAATTCAAAACCTCGATCCTGTGTAAGCACAAAATTCACGTGCGTGCCATCACATCACGTTTTTGTTTCCCATTTCTCACACACGAATACTTATAGCGTCCCAAACAGGTTACTCCCTTTTACTTATTTAATAGTGGAATGACCAAACGTCTCATTTTCGCTGCGACAGTCCCGTTTTGTTATCACATTCTCAATTGGATAGCGAAATTCGAGAACCAAGCTGAAATGAACGGAATTTGCAAGAACCCCAATTATCTCAATCCTCATGCTCTCCTAAACCTGGGCAAGGTTTTTCTCATGAGAAAGTGATATTCTCCAGAAAAGACTGTGGAATATTGATTTCTGTTACTGAACAAATCTTTAGATAACGTTGCACGAAGTTATACCGAATGTCGTCTCTAAAAAGATCATGCCTTTGTTTTATCCGAGAAAAACAAAAACCTAGTGGTTTTACCCAGTGATGAGCTGGAAAAAATATTAAGAACCGTCTCTAAAAATAAAGTCGTAAGGAAATTTGGATAAGGGTGGCAGCAGACCTACATGCCAGGGACACCAGATCGCTCTAGCTTAGTAATACCACTCTGCTAGCTTAACCACTCATCTGGGTATGACGTGTATAGACGTCATGGGCGGATGCGCCAGTACTGGGTATGACGGATTTAGACGTCATGGCAAATTTCAGGCTGATTGCTATGGATACGCCACGATTTTCGGTCCCATAGCTTCTCGTACTTATAGCTTGGTTCTTCTAGTTCGTCCTGACTGCCATAGATGGCCTTGTCTTCCTTTTTCTTTGAGAAGCAGGTCTTCATAAGGGAGGTCTGCATATGTGTTGCGGATTGCATTTCCGTGATCGCCACATCTGGAATGACCGTTTATGGCACTCAGGGTTTTTTCACACTCCCTTGCAAAAGCTCACACTTTTCCCTGCATGCACTTTTGTCTCAAGGGTAAACCTGCTATTTATGAATGTTTTTCCTGCTAGTAATTGTCTTGAAATCATTACAATTTTAGATTTCTTTTTTACACAATAATATTTATACTTAAAAGAAATTATTTATCGAGGTATTATATCATATATTATATTTGTAATGATAATTCTGGAATTTTTAAACAAATTTCATTTAATTTGAAAATGAAAAGAAAAAGTCTCACTTCAAATTTAAATACCCACTGTGGAAGCGACTTGGGAAAAAAAACTACCCAGTTGAGTGGTTAAGAAGTGTTCAGTTCGTAATATATTCCATTTCATACACTGTCGGTAATTGACTATCAGATAGGGCAAAATGTTCTTGAAAGTACAAAACCAATAAATTTTCATATTTTCTAAAGATTTAACAACTGGCTGGCTCATGGGAGCCGGCTTCAGCTCATCACTGGTTTCACCATGTCATACAAGAAGAGCACAGTGTAATATACGAGGGTTTATCAAAAAGTATCCAGATTGAAGCTGTGAAACAAACATGTCTTTGAGATATGAACTCTGTATACTTTTTGATCAACCCTCGTATATGCAGTGGTATGGAGTATAGATGAGTGATAATCTTTCGGCATGGAGTTGAACATTTTTTCTTCGCAGCATAAAAGAGTAACTTGAAATGTGCTGGGAAATTGGGGCTATTCACTGGAGCCTTATTTCACATGTGGTGGTCTTTGTGAATCGCAAACTAAGTGTTCACTTCATCTCTGTTCGAATTCACCAATTCATTTCTAGAACGTATTGATAAGATTCTGTATTGCAGTTTTGCTGCCAAAGTAGCTGATTGTAATAAAGTTTGATTTTTATGAAAGCTTGTTTATGTCAAACCCAGATACGTCGAAGTTGTAATTTTTTGGTACCTTGAACTTTGAAATAACGGGGTTTTACTGTATATTCAAGCATTCAATACAATTTTTACTAAAATGTAATTTGTCCTGGTTATGTCTTACATTTATAATCTTGCAACAAAAATACCCCGGTTTCTCTCTTTGTCTTCTCCAACATCTCACATTCGACTCATCAGTCCCGTAGTGCCATTGTGCAGCAGATTTGATTTTTCTTCCTCATATGCTATCACTTTTCCCTTAAAGTCCACAAAATAATGCATTCCTCCCAAAATGGAATTATTATGAAAAAATTGAAAAACTCATCAAAGTAAATGGCAAAAATTTATGCATGCAAAGGCACGAGGAAATTACAGTTGGCTCGAGGAATCCTAGGATTACGCGCATGCTAGGGAGCGAATCTATCGAAACATCTATTTCTATTTTTAAGACTTGATTCTAAGCAGAGTGGCAATTTATAAGGAGGTAAAAAAGTAAAAAAAAGTCGGCTTACAATCTATTAAATACGGTATAATTTAAGAATGAAAATCTTTGTATCAGGACTTTTAACAGGAAATTAGAGAATACATTTTTTTCTGTTCCATCACAATTCTTGTAAACCACTTTCAACTGTGCTACAAATTTATTGAACACCAAATACTTAATATTATTATTTGTTGTGAAAAGAATTTGTCCTATAATTTTTTTATCTTTCATTTGTATTTATCTTAAAAGAGGAAGGCAGTTACTCCAGACAAACCAGATACACCGAAAGCTCCTTCCAGAGGTGGGGGTGGTGGAAGCAGTGGTGGGGGTAGCGTTGGGGGTGGGCCTATCGAAACTGTCACCTCTCCGTATGACAGATTTGCACCCCGCCCAGCATATCCAGATACTCCTGCATTGCGTCAGTTAAGGTGATTCTTTATCTTACTCTTGCCAGATAAATTGTGTTAATATTATTAATTTACCTTTTTAAATTAAATATTTGCAGCATATTAATCTTTTTAGTATTCCTTGAGTACAAAATGTGGTTTTTCATTTGAGATTGTATTTTTTCAGTGAATACGCGCGGCCTCATGCAGGATTCTCCCCTGGTGGCCTGTCAAGGTCTGGTGCCCTAGGTCTTCCTGCTCAATGTATTGACCCCATGCTTCATTATCAGTTGAATAGCATGTATGGACCTGGATCAAGGGAAAGGTAAGTTGAATTGAACTTTTTTAAATGTAATTTGCTATTATGTGTTTTAAACTAGTCTTTTAAATTAAAATAAAGAGAGCTTTGATTAAACTAATTTGGGATGGATCTGGTTTAGATTTTCATTTGTTTTTGGGGAATTGGACATTAATCAAAATAAAAAAAAGTGATCTAGATGCAGTGTCACCCATGCCTGTATCCGGCACCATCTAGATGTGCATAGATAATTGCATTAACAAACAATGTTTATGTATATTTTTATTGTACTGCAGTATTTAACACTGGACAAGCTTGTAAAATTTTATCCAAGGAAAGCAATTTTATACTGCTGCTACATTTCAACACCAAAATTGTTTTTTTTATTATGTTTGGAAAGTCAATAAAATACGTTGAGTATTTTGTGCTTAACTTGACATACATCAGCACATAAACCTATGAGATTGGGTAGTGCTTTCAACTGCTAAACTAAGCAGTCTTTATTTTATAGGATTAACAATTGAAAGGGAACTTGAGTGACATATCTTAGATAATACAAAAATGACTTCATGCTCTTTAAACCTTTCAGAATTTCTACAAAGAAAATAAAAAATGGGATAAATATGATTTCTCTGGTTGCTGTGCTGAATTTCTGATTTATTCCTTTATTATATAAATTTCTTCTTTTTAACGGATTTATGTGATTGGGTTGGTGAAAGTTGGTGCTAACTGCGGCTAATACAGTACAAATATTGAAAATGCTGCTATATAAGAGAGTTAACATGTTGGTATTAGAAGACTTAACTATTTCCTCCACTTTGTAGACTTGAACTTGAGCATCTGGAGAGGGAGAAGCGAGAGCGTGAAATTAGGGAGCTCCGAGAGAGAGAAATCATGAACGAACGCCTCAAAGAAGAGTTAATGAAGAATGCCGCTGCCGCGGCAGCAGCTGCTGCAGCGGCTGCGGCTGCAGCTGGTTCTCAGCCGCGTATGCCCAATCCTCTTGATCCGCATTGGTTAGAACTTCACCGTAGGTGAGTGTAATGTTTTATGATATAGGTCGTAAAAGGTTTTTCTCCTATTTTAATTATTGGTTTTTATGTGCTTGTACAGCTAGTGAGTTCTTAGCCCATTCAGCGCAGTTTTTGTTCCCCATTTATGGTGGCTTTGTGGTGGGTTTTTCTCAGTTTTTACGCTCAAGGCTTTACACAAGTGTTCTTACTTTAATTCTAGCAACTTTATTTACTGGCCAAGAAAAAACATACTGGAATATAAGCTGCACCCCATGTTTTTACAATGCTATCCCAAAAGTGTACTGAATGATGGAATACAAGTAAACGAAGAAATGTCGTGAGTAGGCCTAAAAAATCCTTCAAACTAAAAATCACTAATAAGTACCATTGACTTTACATAAATATTTATAAATATTATTATTATTATCTATAACAGTGAAGTATTTCAGAAAATTATCTGAAACCTATCAACAATATATTCTTGTTGCGGGATAGAAAGAGCAATACAGCCAAAAGAGACCAAAATGCAAAAATTGCAAGATATGCCGTAGTAATTTATCCAAATGCTGCATGCTGAAAAAGAGAGATTTGCAGCTACAAGTTAATATAGGACTTTGTCCTATATAATATCAAATATGTTTATGTTTTACAACTTAAAGCATTGCATGATGTTAATGCATGATACATGCCGTTTGAATTTGCAAACCACCTTTCCCTTACCAATACTCCTTGAGATCTTCGACTTTAGTCACTTCACAACCTAGAATACCCATTTAAGTGCCAGTACTGATGCAAAAAGCACACTTCTGTTAATTTTTTCATACACAATGCAAGATTGATAACTGGTTAATGATGGATGCACACCCAATCTTATGATGCACCCATACCACGAGTATTATACCTTGGCATGGTGACTTATTCAAGAATCTGTTCAGCAAGATGTTTAGATTTATGTGAAGTTTTTCTTTTTAGTTTTTCCATTTCACTTCTTGATTTTCTAGAATATTGTGCAAGCGTTGAAGAGATTATTATCTATCATGTTGGAAGAACATTTTTCTGTATCCTTTCACAAATTTTTGCATGATTTGGAAGCATGCTTGCACCTGGCTATTCCTATATTCTACCCTGTTCTTCTTTATGCTCTATTTCTTTTATAGAAATGTTTTTTTTGGGCTGTCATGTGTCAAAGTTATTTCAAGTTGGTCAGCACATGGCTAAAAAATCTTAATATATTTGTAATTTCCGGTCTATATTGATAGATGAAATACATTCCTTGGTCACTGGAAGAACACTGAACACATACCCTGCTATCTTTTGGTTAGAGCAAAAATAGCAGCAGAATCTAAATTCCAAATAGCAAATATGTTGGAGATGTGGTCTTACCACTTCACCCTCGGCATCATACCACATCTCTGAGACAAAGTTTATTAATAGAGAAACTACAGGTAGAAGAGAAACCAAAATGACTTCCAAACCGAAAGTAACATAACCAAAATGTATCCCTGATTTCATTATTAGAGTAGGGTACCAAACTGTGATGATGCCTTGACATCCAACGGACTACGTCATCTTTCTTGGGGTCTCTGGTTATTCCCTCTGTGATTGCCAGTAAAAACTGACGTTTTTATTGATTCATAATTAATAATAATAGTATTTATATTTATTGCCCTTTTTTATTTGTTGCTATATTTAAGTAATGTTTCTACATGTCACACACTGAAATTCTATCATGACAGCCATTTATTGATGTCCTAGAGAAATTCAGCAAATGCATTTTAGAATTTTCCAATTCTTTCCTCCCATATAAGCCACTTTTTTCTTTTGTAGATGTAAATTAGTAAAAAAATGTGCGGCTTATATGCAAGTAAATATAATTATTTTTTTTTAAATAACTTTTTCATTTGCTCATGTTTGATCTTGGAAACAAACTCGTGGAAGAATATATTGTGTGGAGATTCTGATTTTTAAAGCTATTATTTCATTAAACCATATAGGTATGCAGCACTAGGACCAGGTGGTCCTCCTCCCCCTCAGGGCCCTGGCCTACATCAGTTTGCTCTGTACCCATCACCAGGTGCGCCAGCACAGTCTGCTTTGGGTCAGCTTGAAAGAGAAAGGCTGGAAAGATTAGGTAAGTCTTTAGTCTTGAAATTATAAAATATTCACAAATATCTAAATCCTGTACCTTAGTCTATATAAAGGATAATCTGGAATTTTTTGCCTAGATATATATTTATGCTGTCATAATTTTTGTAAGCTATGTATAGTAGTTAAAATCAATGAAGGAAGCCTTTACTTGGTGGAACTCCATCATAAAATAATGAGAAGGATAACTTAGTAAAAGTTCCACTTTTATTAACAGAAAAAGCGACCGGTTTTGACTAATATCTAGTCATCATCATACCTGATGATGACTAGATATTAGTTGAAACCAGTCGCTTTTTCTGTTAATAAAAGTGGAACTTTTACTAAGTTATCCTTCTCATTCTTTTATGTAAAGTAGTTGTTCTGTTGGTAATATTTGAGCAGAACTTACATGTAGGATCTTTGATAGTGTCAGTCAATCAATCTGTTTAAATCTATTATTAATTTTGGATTTGTAAATTCATCAACTTGTAATATTTGTGGTCAAATTGTTTGAAATATATTAGTTTACCTAATCATTGCTTTCCATTTTTTAGTTAGATATCGATATTCTAGTTGGTGAGTGACAAGAAATTTGATCTGTCCTAAAATTCATCATTTTTTGGCTAAGTTTTAAGAATGAAACATTTACGAAAATTATCAATAAAAGTTGTATTTAAATTACTGAATAAATTTTCAAAGAATAATCAAGCTCATCTTGTTGCTAATATCAGAATGAGAAATCAGAATTTGCCTATAATACAGTGTATGGCACAATTTTCCTGTGATTGTTTCTTTATATTTAGCAATCAATAAATATTGTTAATGTCATTTAGCTGTTTGTTTTGATAATTGTTCAATCTAGTCTTGAATCACTTTTTATGAAATGGTTGACAAAAATTATTAAATCCTGTTATTATTATTCATATGAACAGATGAAAATTAATATACTGTAGAATAAATGTTTTTATTTTTCTAAGTTCATTCCCAAATTTGGGTCTTAAATTATCAATTATAGTTATTCGTACATTCTTTTATGTTGCCTCAGCATATTAATATCAGTCAGTATTATTCATAAGGTATTATACTTTTTCATGAATTTTTTTCCCTTTGGCTAATATGAACTGAAAAATTGCTGAAAAGCAATTTTCAAGTAGATTTGAGGAATTTCAGAATGTTCAAATGCAAATGTCTGACCATATTTCTGATTTTATTAATTGTAAGTTCTTTAGTCCCATTCATACTTCTATTGCTTTCTTGTAATTATTATCTATTGAATGGCATGTTTTTATTTTTATCATTATTATATTTAAACAAAGTATAAATACTTTCTGACTTATGTTCAATCCCTAAATGGCAGTATTATTTATGAGGTTTTTCTTTGTGCCTTATTTTATAATGAGATTAATCTGGAGAACAGATGTCATAGTGAAAATTGTAACCCAGACTTTCATCTTCTTTGCCACTTCTATTTGATAAAGAATTATTTTTAAAAATTCCTAATTTTTATATTTTCATCGACTATTTTCCATCAGCTTTACTGATTACATAAAATATTTTATAAAATTCTGATGGCTGTTAATGATGTCGCTTTGGCATAACTGAACTCTGTGAAGTTTTTCATATTAGGTACATAACTATTAACTTAACATTAAAATACATTCCTGTGTATTTTAATTTAATTAGTACCATCAAACACAAAAGCTAGACTTTTGTTTTAGCTTGTCCATATGGTAATAGAAATAACATACAAGAATAATTTGAATGGTCAAAGTAAGTTTGATACACTATTAGCCACAATACTGAAACTCACATTTTAATTAGTGACAAAAAAGAAAACTAAATCAGTTGAAGTTCTAAGAATCTTTCATCAGTATAAGTGGTAAATGGCACATAAAAATCATCTTTATCTTCTCATTTGTTCTATCTTATTATAAATTAATAATTTGGAGTTTCGCTATTTTATTAACTTCATAACGATATCCTTTATTGAGGATTTTCCTTGGTCTCTTTCTTGCACTGCAGTGTCACTTTTGAGTTATTCCTCCTCCTTTCTTTGCTTATAATATTGTATATAAATCCTGCATGGTTGTTGATTATGGATGTATCATTAAAAAGTAAATACAGGCGACTCCTGAGATTCGACAGGGATGCATTCCTGAAAACGGTCGAATCTCAAACATTCGAATCAGCACAAATTCAAGCAATTAGAGCAGAAATAACAATGTCTAGACTGAAACTAAACCCCTCGTGGTCGGGCGGGGCGAAAATTACTTTGCGTAAACTAGTTTCTAATTCGACAAATTGATCGGCTAGGTTGATTCGACCGTTTGAATCCTCAAGTTTGTCGAATCTCAAACAGTCGATTATCGGGAGTCGCCTGTATAGTATTAGCTCTCTTCATCTAAGACAAGGTTATTCCATATTTAAGCATTTCAGAAACAAAAAAATCTACTTATCTGCGTAATAGAAATAATGCCTTATGGATCAATTTTTTGTCACGGTGCTACATCACAAAAATTCATCATCAATAAAGAAACTGTAGTGTTGTAAAATATTGAAAGAAAAACTCAATTCTTTTACATAGGAAGAGCATGTAGGTGGTCATTTATGCTCAGTTAAATATGGTAACATTTTCATTATTGGTGATTCATTAAGGTTTTTCTATCTATATTTATTATTATTTTTGATTAATTAATTTATCACTAATATATTTTAAGCTTTTAATTGATCCAGGGATTGACAATATAATTTCAGCCTTATGAGCGTAATTTCAGGGATAGGAAACAATATAGCTTGTAATGTTATAGTGACCTTTTTTATTTGTGTATTTATTATGCATCTGAATACTGCACGAAGCCTTTTACATCAGAGCTGTAACACAATAAATTATCGTAAAACAAAATAACATGAAGGTTATACAGTTTGTTAACAACAAATAACAAGTCACAAATAGCAAATATAAAAGAATAACAAAATTATAAGAAGAGATGAAAGAAGTAAAGGTGGGGGATTTGGGTGATTAAGAGAGGAGTGAGTTAGTGGTTGGTTATGGTAGATGAAAATGATGCAGAAAAGATATGTAACACTTATATTGCCTCACAACTTCAGTAATGTCATCTATAAATAAAGCAGATAAGAGAAGGCCCAAAACACTACCCTGGGAAACCCCTGAGGCAACTGGAGCAAAAGAAGAGGCAATGCCATCTATAACAAAGTGCTGCGTACGAGATGTTTGAAAGTCGGTAATAACTAACAAAAACGAACCAAAAATATTAAAGCAGTGGTGAAGCTTGTATGAAGGGGTGGCCTGAGGAATTTTTGCACCCCAGGCGAGATAACACCCCAGCGCCCCCCACCGTAAATGTTTGTTGAGATATTTACAGAATATAGGTTAATTTGCTCAACGCTCCGTAAATCTTATTGATAATGATTAAATAATAGGAATTTTATCATGATTCTAGCCTGTAATGCATAGATAGATGATCGGGATAGCACCCCCAACAATTAGGCGCCCTGGGCAGCCGACCGGCTTGCCTGTACCTCGGGCCAGCCCTGCTTGTATGTCAGGAGTGAGTGATCAACGGTGTCAGAGACTTTTGAGAAGTCTATGTAACACACATCAAGTTGAGCAGATGATTCAAAAGCTGATATTATTTTGTGTTGGAGAACAGAAAGATTGGCTTGATATGAACCCCCTGGAAGAAAACCGTGCTGACTTGGGGATATACAGTAAAACCTCGTTTCTGAGAATCTAAATTTTATTTGCGATGGGCTTTAAAACGGTACAGAATGGCTTTTTTGATAAAAACTGGACTGTCGCAGCGAAAATGGGACGTTTGGTCATCCTACTATTAAATAAGTAAAAGGGAGTCACCTGTTTGGGACGCTATAAGTATTTTGTGGGCGAGAAATGAGAAACAAAAACATGATGTGATGGCACGCACGTGAACCTTCTGCTTACACAGGATCGAGGTTTCGAATAAACGGACTTTTTGTGAGTCACTGGACCAGATCATGACTTTGAATTTCATTGTAGTAGGCGTATTTCGAATAATCTGTACCAAAAAGTATGCAAAATCCTATGGTGTTGGCCGGGGACTGATCTTAGC
Organism: Uropetala carovei; assembly: GCA_036926305.1. Classification (NCBI taxonomy): domain Eukaryota; kingdom Metazoa; phylum Arthropoda; class Insecta; order Odonata; family Petaluridae; genus Uropetala; species Uropetala carovei. The sequence continues at coordinate 1,765,636 of JAXCHB010000100.1, forward strand.
TTTGAATTACACAATACTTTGAATTATCTGGGATAGAAATAACGTGGTTTTACTGTATATGGTAAAGTAAAATACAGGAGGCAATTATTAATAATCCTTTAAAAAACTATTGAGAGAACTGGTAACACAGAAATTGGTCAGTAATTTGGGATACCATCTCTTTTCCCACCCTTTAAAACTGGAGTAATGTTAGCTGATTTCCAAATAGGGGGAAAAACACCTTCAGTGTTTATGATAAATAATAGGCAAAGAGTATTTTGAAAAGACTAGGGACCTTCTTGAGTAAATTTTGATTTGGAAAAAATCTATTTAGGGTTGCCTTTTGTATGTCAATCTTTCTGGAGATGCAAATCTTATACTGGTGATGCCCGAGATTCGACCGTTCAACATTCGACTAACTCGAGAATTCGGCTGTTATACATAATAACCTAAATTCGACTTTCGACCGGTCGAAGCTCGCTTATTCGACTGAGCTGATTGGTCAAATTTGGAACAACATATAATTACATAAGTTTCTGTGATTCCGTTCGAAGAATCAATCGAATTTTTCATGAAACAAAAAGGAATATTTATAGGATGTATTTATAAAAGAATCTACTGATGAATTTTCAGTGAGACTACTTCTCTCTGGGTTATGTCCTTCAACTAACTCCCACATTTTTACCTGCTAGCAGACCAAGAACTTATCTCTATAGAGCGTCTGCTTATTAGATTTCTTTTGCTGTCAGAGCATCTTTTTTGTTTACAAACAGAAGGACTAATGAAATCTTTGGGGAGTACATTTTGCAATCAGTTCGAGGTATGGAGTCGCATACTCTGTCTCTCTCTGTTTTTTCAAAGAACTTTCGTGAGTTTTATTTCTTTAAATTTATTTTAAAAAGAAATTGAAACAAAGTTTACTGAAAGAAAACTTGTTTCCAAAAGTTATTTCGAGCAAAAGAGAAATTTATGATAGTTCATTTTCATCATTTGTGTTCATGTCAACCAGTGCAGCAGGCATCACTGTGATTCAGGATGTCTGGTTTTCCCTTATTACTTTTTCTAAGAAAAAAATATTATTGGAACTGAAGGGTTGAAACTTTTATCAATTTCCCTTGCCAACAGCCTCTCTTCTTCCAACAAAAATTTTACAACTTCTCAATTAATAAACCAAGCTCCGTAAGCACAGTTGAAAAAGATTTCAGTTATGAAAATATTCTTATATAAGTCGTTTTTCTTTAGTCTTACATTATTTTGTGCTTTTTAATGATTTAATATTGTTTTATTAGCATGTTAGTAATGTTATTTTAACTTTATGTAATATGAGATCGAACTCGGTAATTTTTTTCCAAGATGCTGGAACGCATCTCCCAATAATAATGTACTTTTATGGGAAAACGGTGCTCGACATTCGACTGTTCAAGATTTGACCGCGTTTTCAGGGATGCATCCCTGTCGAATCTCAGGCGTCGCCTGTATTTTAATTTTGTATGTAGTTACAGTATTTTTAACATAATATTTAATACTTTTAGAGATATTACTACTTACAAAGTAAAAATACAATATTAAGTTAATATTAATACCCTCTTTCATGGATATCTTAAAGGCAAATGAGGCTAGTTTTTAATAAAGCAGATAAATTCTCATCTATAATTTTTATTTAAGCGTAGCAATGATATGAATTTTTGTAGAATCAAATCAAAGATTTTTAATTGATATTGATCCCTCAAGTTTTAAAAGGTAATATTTGAGCAATAATTATAGATGACTTTGTAATTCTGTTATAAATTAACATGTTTGCGGACATTCGATAAATGCCGAATGATCCTAGCGCAAACATGACGATGGCTACAGCCATCTTATCAGCAAACGTGTTAATAATTAATCCCAACAGATCTAAAAGATGGCAAAAGTGTCTTTTATAAAACGAAAGGTACACTGCTGTTAAGGTTGAGAGAAAGTACAATGAAAATTTTAATTATCATTCTTGATCTCTTCTATTGACTTAATTTGAATTTCTATAATTTACAATTAAAGATTAACAATCGTTTAAATATATCCAAAAATTAGTTTAAATTTGATATATACCTGAACAAATAGTTAATTATCTGTAAGGGTAAATTTAGTAAATTATAATTAAAATTCAGATCTTTAGCATGACTATTTCATTCCTGAAAAAGATACACTAAAAAGAATATGATTTTCCATAAAAATACATTTAGAAAGAGAAGGAAGCATCCCATAGCTTAAACTTTAGTAATATTTTCTAAAACATGTTGTATTAATTAGATACATTAATTAGTACAGGAAACTTGTCCAATGAATGTTCTTTAAAATGTACAATTTCATAAATGAATGTATTGAATTTATACTCATTTCATCCTTTAAATGTCCAGCTCCAGTACACTGGCTAGCTGGGTGACTGCATGGAACATTGCCCCACTTCCTTCTTTTTTAAGTTATTCTTTTTTTAATGTCATTAAAGGGATGAAATCTTAACTGAGATTTGTTCTTTAATCTAAATAGTCAAGCTTTGCTATTCAAGATAAAATACACACTATAATTTATTTATTAAGTGGACAAGTGTTCGTGTAAGTTTAACCACTATTTATCACCATCAGCATACACAGCTAACAGTTATAACATGCTAAATGAAAATGTTGCGTAATGTAAAACAAAGAAATACACTACAATACATGATTGCTTTGCTGTATCATTTACTATTAGCAGACTTTTGTACTGCTGCCTCATAATAGTTAACTTAATTCATGCTATCAGGGTGAGCTTAGCAAAAGTACATTTTTTATGAAAATGGGGATTCTAAAACGATACATTTATCACAGTGTAAAATGTGATGAACTTAAGCTTCTATAGGTAAAACTTTCATGCTTTTGCCTTAATTTCTTTATCCTTTCCCATTTCCCATGCTTGAAACTTGTTCATCCATTTATTTTTTCATTCCTGTCTTTCAATATCTCTTTCCTCTGTTCTTTGTATTATATTAATGCTATCTTATGCCACTTTGTATAATATCCTTACATGTTCTCTACATCTTGTCTTAGTTTTTGTATAATTTCTCTTAAGTTTTTGTGCTTTGCATGAAAATTATTGTTGATTTATTTACATTTGTTTTACTTTTTATCTTATTTGACATCTGGCAAAAAAATCATGCATCTTTTTAATATATAGACAAGGCTATTAATTTTTACCATTTTCTTGATTTTGCGTTGTAAACTACTGTAAAGTGTATCAGTGTATTTATAGAATACAATTAATTATTAATTTTACTTTTCTTCCTGAAAATAAGTTATTGACGTAAAATGTATGAAGCTGAGAGTAATCTGATTAAAAAATTATAAGGTTACATTTATATGAAAATTTTAAATTTATTTGGGTCATGATTACATGTACTTTTCTGATTCTGAGTTAAGGAAAAAATTTTGAGACTCTGCCAAAAAATATTTCATAGCAACCTTAAAGTTTTAAAATTAAAATTATTGCTTTGTGAATTGTTTTTGAATTTATATGCCAACAAAATGATCCCATCATATTTATGAGTTTCTTAAGCTCATTTTCATCAATTGCAATATAATACTGAAATTATTAATGCAAGGAAAAGTACTTGCTTTAGCAAAAGTAATTTGCGTAATACCAAAAACTGATTCTTAGAACATTTTTGATGTCTTATATGTAATATTTTAGTTTGAAATGAAAAATTAGCAGTTGTAGCATGCAAGAGATTATTGTAGAATATAAGTTTATTCCGAATGAACCAAGGTAATTGTTATTTTGTTTAGAATTGGAGTTTTTAACTTATTCTGGTAGGAGAACTCTTGCAGAGGATGGTAAAGTATAAACAATGAATATTGTATATTATTAAACATTACTGGCCTGCTAAAAATTTACTTTGTATTTTATTGTAAATATGTTAAATGCTGAATTATAACTAGATTATGTGGTAATCACATTTTCCTTTTGTCTTTGACTGTAGAAGATGCTTTAAATCATTGTCTTTCTGTTCCAGTGGGTAGGTATTTAGGGACTATTTTTAAATGAAATTTGTGACAAAGCAGCTGATTCATTGCTAGCTTGATAGAGAAGCCGTAGTTTCAGGAAAAAATAGAATGTTTATTGACATTTATTACAAAAATATTATGCGAGTCATTTATTTCGTCCTAAGAATATATTTGTAATTAAGGTGAGTGTAAGTTATTTCTAATGATAATGTGTTGGAAAGTTATTGAGGAGTTGATAAATGTTTTGTAAATAATAAACATTTCATTGAATAAATAGTGGAAATCTTACTGTTAATAACATCAGAAAATTTTAAAGCAGCATTATAGTTTTTAGTGTAATGATTATAAGGAATCCTTTTCAAATTAGTGACATCAATAATTTCAAATTTCATTCCTTCAGTATCTTTTAATATTCTTTAAATGCTACTTAAATGCAGTTCAATTGGTATAAAGTTAAAATTTTCCTGTATATGTCTAGATACTCCCATTACGTTATTTTGTATTCGTTAATACTTTACCTCCTTGTCTGTAGCTCATTTAATAGCTATGTCTAAGATATCTCGGCCTTGGATAGCACAGATTGAGTTGAGTGTGACTAAAACGCACCAGAAGGTAGCATTACGATGAATGAATGAATAAGATATTTATACTAGTTTTTCCTCAAAATAAAATAGTTGTTTATTTGAAATCAAAAGGCAGCGTTGAAATGATTTTTTTATATTTTTGAGGCATAGCCTTTAAGAAGAAAACTAAAATAAGTAGATTTTAAGTATTTTATCTCCTCATTTCAATACCGGAGATTTTGTTTTTGTAAAAAAATTAACTATCCCCCTTTCAAAATGTTTGTACTAGCCCCTGTATTGATGCCATAAAGCTGAATTTCTTGTGAGGATACATCTTAACTAATTTTTAATTTACCTGTATTATAATGTATGAATATTTTTTATTTTGGAGATCTTCATTTTTACTTATTGCCACAATTGCCACTAACTTAGCTAGCTGGTAGTTTTTTATCTAAATTATATTGAAATGTTTATAATTGTAGTTCTAATCAGACTCATTGCTTATCTTTTATATACAAGAATGTTTCATTTTGTAATGCTAGAAAAAACTGCTGCCTATTACTTTATTAGTTATGTAGCATAAAGCAACCTTTGTTATAGGTTCAGTTAAATAAATCCATAAAAGAGGAAATTAGCATATGTAATCATTACCTATTTATGCTACACCTGACTAAAATGATAATGTGGTTACTTTATCCATATTTTGGAATAGAAATTGAATGTTAATATCTCTCTTTAATTGTTTCATATTTTTGGATAAGCTCATAATTAAAGATACATTTTTAGAAGAAGGTAAAAAATTGTTATGCTTAATTTGCTGCCTTTATTTTAAAAATTTGATCTAATAGATCATCTACCATATATCTAAATCAGTAGAGGATGTAAGTTAGATCAATGTGATATGCTAACCTCATTAATTTAAACAATGTTATAATATTGATTTATATTGTTTGTTGGAAACTTAATCATTTGTATATTGCTATATGCCCTGTGTGAATCCTTTGAGTTTTAATGAGCTAAAATAGAGCTTCAGTAAATAATGATATCAAGTAATTTTATATTTGCTGAGATTGAATAAAAATGTATGTAAATGTCAATTTCATTGTTATGTGGTTTTAGTTATTTTAAAAGCAGTAATATCTTTGACTAGCATCTCGATTTTGTTGCAGAAAAGTAAAATGTAAAATTTCCATGTATTGAAAAGTTCTTCTTGGTATTGATCTATGTTCCATCAAATGGAAGTCTGCTTAATTAAATTTGAGTCACGGAATTAATAATAGTGCATGTTTCTGATCAGGTATTTTGTTAAAATACTCTGTGACATAGCAGGCATTTTGATATACTTGCTAAGGTATTGAGTGAAAATGTAATTTTGGTGATTATATCAGTTTTATTGCTGGAGATATTTCTTTAGTATTTCCTCTTTTTGGATAATTTTACTTTTAATGAAAATCTAAGAATCTCTTTTAAGTGACAACTTGTAGAATGTTTTGAGAGATATGTAGATAAACCTCCCATTGGCAGCTATGGCCAATATAAAATCCCCAGTCTTGTTGTAAATGTTTTGGAGTGATTATTTATTGCATGCTTACCTAGTTAAATCACATGGGCAAAAATTTAATCCCTTGAAAAAAAAAAGTTGTGATTTTTTATTGGTTACTCAATGCCCCTTTTTAATTGAGCAGGGTATTTTGTGTTGAACTCCTAATTTTATATTAACCTCTTTAATTTAATTCATTAATAAAATGATATATCTCAAGTGTTGTCATGCCTGATTTTGAGTTTTTCATACCAAATGAAATTTATGACTAACCATTTACATATTAATAACAATGTTGTTCTCTTCCAAATTGTGGCATATGTGTATGTTTCAATATTTGTCCTAATATTGTCAAGTTGCATCTAATTTGATAGCAATCCATCCTTTTATGAAGTAGCCTTATTGTCCAATAGCCTTTGTTTCCATCTTTATCCTGTTCCCTTTACTTATTGAGCTGCTGTTGATGCTGCTGGTTCTGCTGCTGCCCAGTGGCATCATGGTGGAGGCTTACATTTGTTTCATTACACATTGTCATTGAACACACACAAAAAAGCTCATTACATAAATTGGTGGTGGAATGGTGGAGGCTTATGTCTAGTTTTTCATAGGTAGGAATACTGGCAGTACAGACTTTAAATAGTTATTATTATTTCCCTTTCTGGGATAGTAATTGAGATTTATGAAAGACATCTGTTCTCCTGAATATTAATTGCTTTAAAAGCAATTCAGAAAGGCACAAGTATATTAACCTTGGTAATATTTGTTCATCAAGGAAACTATATTTTGATGCCATTTTTTAAAACATATTATGTTATAAAATTCAATCTTAGACAGCTTTTACTATATGCAAAGTATAGATCTGGATCCCATTCAAAAATAGGTATTTCCTTTAGATAAGTTTGCTCAAAAGTCATCTTAGTTTTGTATAGCAGTTTTATTGCTCAATCAGAAAGTATTTATGCTTATTTTGTACTTTTTTATGATTGTCCATCATAGCTTAGACGATTTAATGCCAGCTATTCTATATCATCCTGTTTCACGTTTCAAATGGCTGCTTTAATAAAAATAGGATCATTGCAGTAAAATTTTCTTGTGCTGTAAAAAAGAGGCACAGCTCTCTTAGAGTGAAAGGTTGTTCTATAGCCAAGCCTCATCTCTGTTGTTGCAGGGATACCTGCGAGTTCTTTGGGGCCTCTGCCTCACGCCCCACACCTACACTCCCACTGTCATTACCCACACCCATTAGATACTGCCATGTTAGACCCAGTGGTCCGTCTTCAGTTGGCCGGTCTCTCTCCCATGGACTACCATCCCCACCACCTATCCCCCGTTGCACCCTCCCTTCCTCCCGGTAGAGTCCTTCCTACACCGCCAATGGGTCCCTCCCTTGGCCCCCCTCCTACTTCTCCCAGTACGGGACCTCCAATCCTGGGTGGTAGCACATTACCTGCTGCTCCTTCACCTATAGCAGCACCGCCATCCACAGTTCCTCCTTCTGCACCCTCAACACACACCCATGCCCACACTCACGCTCACTCGCATACGCACCTTCACCTGCACCCTGGGCGGCAGCAGCAGCAACAACAACAACAACAACAACAGCAACAGCAGGACATGGTGGCGGCTGCTGTTTCGGCAGGTATGGTTACTATTGGGAAGGTTTCGGCCATTGACATTTTTCTCTCGTTTTATAGCACTGGTGAATGATATTTTAATTGAACCAAGCCGAAAACCAGAACGAACTGCATTAATTTGCTGAACTGCATACCAAATATTAATGTTTGATGGAACCACAAACTGAGCTGTACTTTTTTAAAAGTGGTTTGGGTTGGTTTGAGAAATTTAAAATGTGTCATGTTTCTCGATCGCTTTAGTGTTGAAGTCAGCTACTGGAAAATCTAAGAATTAAAAAGACAGAAAAAACTTAAATAGTAGTTGGCTCTTGAGAAATTTTTCTGTTAAAATCTTTGTTGAATTCATTTTAAAATGTTTCAGAATCAACAGGAAAGTGCTTTCTGAAATACTGGGAAACAAAAAATATAATATGCATTCAACAAGAAATCTGTAAACTATCAACAGCCGCTTTATCTGTTCCTGTTACTTAGGTTACAGCTGGAAGATTTGTTTTTAAATATGTAATTTGCATTGTCTACATTGAGAACAATATGAAAGATGATGTGTTGGAAGTTGATTGTGAAATGTTCAAGAATATCACAAAGTGGCATTGTTATTATTGAAAGTATGGTTGGTTTCCAATTGAAGAAATTGCAGTTATTAGTAAAGTTACATTTAGTAAATTTCAGATAAATTTACTTGTTTCTTAATGCAAATTACTCACTGTATTTCTTTCTAATAACTTATTTTGTAGTTTTTGCATATAATCTTTATTGTAATAATTTAACAATAGTTTCTTGTTATTTAATTTTTGTAACTGCTGGAAAAGTTGAATTCTATTAGTTTGGGATGAGTTACATACAGTGTTATTAACTGGAGGGACATGCACATCTTTTCTTGGGTCATTATGCCCTAGCTGTTGACATGGCCCTCTTATGAAATATGCTCTCTTCTTCAGGTTAATTTTAGAGAGATTTCTATATACAGTAAAACCTCGTTATAACGAAATTGAAGGGTCCCAGTTTTTGGCACTTTGTTGTAAGGAGGTTCTTTGTATGGAGGTTTTTTTCAGATTCATCATATATGCATATTAGCATATTACTTTTGGTTATAACAGAGTTGGCCAAGCACTGAAGTGGGACCGGATGCGAATATCAATGGGGGCCTGATGATATTAATATTTATAGTAATAACGAATGATTTATGGAGTCCCAGTTTAACATTATAACTTTTAAGGAGTGTTTCTTCATAGGAAATCAGTTTTTAAGTGTTTGCAAAATTGCAAAATTTATACTCGATACTTGAATAATTGAGAACTTCTGAGGCCCCATTATTCGGGGGCCCGGATGCCTCGCATCTGCCACATTCCCCCTTTGGCCGGCCCTGGGTTATAATTTATGTCAACACTAACATTTTAGTTAAATAATGTTTCCAAAGAATTCACTTTATGATAAAAACAATATACAGGCAGACCTCGTCTTTTGCGGCTTTATCTTTCGCGTGTTTTGATCTTTCGTGGTTCTGCATTTGTGACCAGTTTTGTCTTTCGAGGTCTCATGTTTTGCTCTTTCGCAGAAAAAATCACAGAAAAGACTACCCGAAATTTTCTATACGTTGAATGAATCACGTTTTCCTCACATTTTCTCTCATAGTCAGGTCTGAAAAATATTGTTGCATTATTCTAATATGTAAAAATATTTGCATAAGTGCATTAATGTAATATATATGCGTAATTAAATATTTTTAGGATGCAATCCTCCCACACTTTTGTGCCCCTTCACATGTGAAAAGTTGCAAAATATAAGCTGGTATCACCGTTCAGGAGCTTTCTTTCTTTTTGATGACAGGGAAGTCCCGAGGGGAAAGACAGTCCTCGAAATTATTCAGGAACATAACCCCCGAGAAAGACGAGGTCTGTCGATTCAGGTAATTAGCTCCTGCAAGTTAGGCACCCGACGTTCATTTTTCTCGATTTTACCACGGAACAAATAAGATTTTATTTTTTGTTACTTTTTTGTGTTCTTTTATCTTGTTTATGTCTCTCTTTCATTGACGTTCATTTTTTCCGTCTCTTTCTCTATTTTTCTGTGGTCACCAACACTGGACAAATCGAGCTATGATCCGATCTTGTTGGGATGGGAATCGAACACTGTATTTCCCATTGTCTTAATTACTTCTCTTTTATGATTTTGTCTTTCGCAGTGTTTTCAGGAATGTAGCCCCCACGAAAGACGAGGTCTTCCTCTATTATTTTTTCATTCCTTTAACATTGATCAATTTTCATAGTAAAAACAATCTATATGATGTGACAATTTATGATGTAGGGCACATCTGGACTATTAAGCTATGTCATTATTATTGATCAAAACTTGGATTAGTTTATACTAAATTTACTTTTTCAGTATTCAAAATATTTAAATGGCAAATTTTGCTATTTTTAACACTATGTAGATTAGAGAATATAGTATATCAATAAATAGCCAAATGAAAGTAAATGAAAATATAGCACAAAAAATGTTAATGAAAAAATATTTTTGTCCTTTATTTAAATAAAAGTTATGTATTCAGTTGGTCTTCAATGTTTACCACAAAGAGCTACTAACTAGAAATTATCTAAAGAAAATTTATTTATAACAAAGAATTATATTTTATTATGTGTTTTTAATAAATTTTCATAATTATACATACAGGCAGACCTCGTATTTTGTGGGGGTTACATTCCAGAAACATCGTGAAAGGGAGTTAAGGCAATGGAAAATACAGGGTTTGGTTCCCATCCCAGCCGAACAGATCATTTGTCCTCTGTATTGGTGACCGCAGAAAAATAGAGAAAGAGACTGAAAAATGAATTTCAGTGAAAGAGAGACTTAAACAAGATAAAAGAACACGAAAAAAGTATCAGAAAATAAAATCTTATTTAAGCTCCGTCCACATGTGTGAGGTGTGTGATGCACACAGCTGGTCAAACAATGGGGGCGGCTGATTTATCGTCAGACATTATTTTTAACAGTAATGTGGACTGTATTATAATATGCCGTATATTCTTACATATTTATTGGCTGCGGAAATTTATCATCCCATAAGTGTATTTTTAAAAATTTTTCTAAAGAAAGTCTAAAAATGGTGGCAAATGAGAGACATACATGAGTGGCCGTGATGCACAGCGTGCCCCTGTAGGATCGAGAAAAATGAATGGTGGTTGCCTAACTAGCAGGAGATAATTTCCAAATATGGCAGACTTCATCTTACGGTCCTGAAAAACTCTGCGAAACTCCACCAATAATAAATGATGCGTAAAATGCAAAACTTAAGCATTTGAACGACGTCAAATCTGAGCAAATACCCCAGTGATCCTGAATAGGAAGGATCTAGAGTTGAGGGTTGAGTTTTTCTGCTCGGGACTTCCCTGTCGTCCAAAAGAAAGCTCCTGAATGGTGGTACCAGCTTATATTTTACAACTTTTCACATTTGAAGGGGCACAAAAGTGTGGGAGGATTGCATACCAAAAATATAAGTATATACCGTATTCACCTGAATCTAAGACGACTTTTTTTCCAAATTGTCAGCTGTAAATATCAAGAGTCGTCTTACATTCGAATACGAAGTATATTTAAGCATTTAATCAATGGTTTTTACAACAAATGGTACGTTAGAGTAAACAATTCACAACAGCAAATTCAAGTATGTACATAAAGAAGTGAAATAAACAAATAGTAATAACAATAACAAAGACATGATGGGTATAATAATTATTTCGACTAATAATCAACGTCGACGATCATAACACAGACGACGTACTTTCATCTTGCACGTAATGGCAACCGCAAGGTCAAAACAAATGAGAGCGGAAATCATTGGGATTCACCTTTCAAACGACGCACCGCGATTCACTAAGTGTGACAGTAATTTTGAGTTGTGCATTCTTGATTTAAATGCACAACCCTTAAGTTAAAATGACAGATCATGTTGAAGTACGTGGCACGAGTGCAAAGGGAAAGTTAACAAAAGGAATTAGACGGAGCTATGATACAAATTTTAAGCTGATCGTGATAAATTACGCCGGAAAAACTAATAACTGTGATGCGAGTAGAAAGTTCGGTGTATCTGAGGCAAATGTGCGTCGATGGAAACTTTCAAAACAGGAACTAGAAAAAGCCAAAGCCACAAGGAAGTCGTTCAGTGGTCCAGAATTAGGCCGATTTCATGGCATAGAAGAAGAAGTAGTCAAGTTTGTGCGCACCATGAGGAAGAACGGTATGCCTGTTTCGACTGAAAGTATTATACTTAAAGCTCATGAAATTGCTAGAGGACTTAATATATCATTGCAAGAATTCAAGGCCAGCAGAAGCTGGTGTGTGAGAATGATGCGACGAAATAATTTTTCTTTACGGCGACGAACTTCGCTGTGTCGGAAATTGCCAGAAGACTATGTTGAAAAACTTCTCGCTTACCAGAAATACGTAATTGGACTTAGAAAAACCAATAATTACCTTTTGAGCCAAATAGGAATTGCCGATGAAACTCCGGTTTTCTTCGACATGCCATCTAATTATACTGTGAAAGAAAAAGGTGCGAAGTCCGTCCTAATTAAAACTACAGGCAACGAAAAAATGCGAGTCACGGTAATGTTGGCGGTTTTAGCAGATGGGACTAAATTACCACCATATGTGATTGTAAAGCGGAAAACAATGCCTAAGAAACATTTGCCAAGTGGAATAATAGGTGTCAAGAAAAGGGGTGGATGACTAAAGAACTAATGAGAGATTGGTTACATGTGGTGTGGTATAGACGGCTAGGAGCTTTACTGAAATAAAGAGCAATGCTTTCACTGGATGCATTCAAGGACACTTATCTCCTGAAATTAAAAACATAGTGAGTGCGATGAATACTGATCTTATTGTAATACCTGGAGGAATGACATCGCAAATTCAAGTTTTAGATGTTGCTGTCAATAAGTGTTTTAAAAATAATTTAAAGGTTTTGTATTCTGAGTGGTTACAAAGTGGAACTCACACTTTAACACCAAAAGGAAATCTTAAGAAACCTGAAGTTGCAATGCTCTGCCAATGGATCAAGGCATCGTGGCAACAAATAATGAAAGGATTTAAGAAATGCTGCTTATCTAATGCCATGGATGGGAGTGAGAATGATGTTTTGTGGGAGAGTGATGATGAAGTTAAGAGTGATAAAGATAGTGAGCGTGAGGAAAATAGTGAAGGTTGCATAGACATTGATGATGACTAATACAATAAAATGATTTTATGCAGCAATTGGATTGAAATGTTTCTTTGTTGTCCTGAAATGAGTATATTCTGTCAATGTATTTACTTTATTTTTAATGTTATCTTAAAATGAATGCTACCATTTAATTTGTTTGAAAACCAATGGTTCTATTTGTGATGTGATCTTATGATTTTAAAATGTTAAAAGACAATGACATTCAAGAAAAGTATAAGAGAAAATAAATATTTCACAAGATTTATAATTTTTGTAGTAATGAAGGTCAATTTGAGCTTTTTTCTGTTTTGGAATCATCAAAATGGGGGGTCGTCTTAGATTCAGGGTCGTCTTGGATTCGGGTGAATACGGTATATAAGACGTATCCAATTTTTTTATTACGCATATATATAACATTAATGCTCTTACGTAAATAGTTTTACATATTAGATTAGAATAACGCAATTATTTTTTCAGACCTGACTATGAGGGAAAACGCGAGGAAAATGCAATTCAATTCACATATAAAAAATTTCACGTAGCATTTTCTGATTTTTCTCAGCGAAAAAGCAAAACATGAGACTGTGAAAGACAAAACTGGTCACAGATGAAGAACCACAAATGATCGAAATACCCGAAAGATAAAGCCACGAAAGACAAGGTCTACTGTCTACCTTATCACTCAAAATTACAACAAATACTATGCTTCGAACCATTCAGTTGAGATTGTAATAACAGAGTTAACATCTGCATTGATTTCTGCTTTACAACGGTGCATACAATATTTTTTTTTTAATTTTGCTATATGGAGGTTTGTTTTTAGTGGAACGGTTGTGATTTTTATTTCATAATTGGGAGGTTTCGTAATTATTGGAGGTTCATAATATAGAGGTTTTCTATATAGTTTTATTAGTGAATTTTTCGGGACCTGTGATTATTTTTATTATATGGAGTTCTTCGTTCTAAGGGAGTTCGTAAGGTAGAGGTTTTACTGTACTTTGCCTTTGGTACTGTCCCACTATTGGAGCGTTGGCATACCAATTTAAAATGTTCATTCATGTCATTTGCTAGCTTTAACCTTTTCGTAACTCAGATAATGGCCCATGTCCCACTGATAGGACAAACAGAAATTATATGCTCATATCAACAGATCACGAAATTGCCCCATGTTGCATTTGTATTAACATTGAGTGCTACAGTAAAATGTAATACAATGAAAGAACCACGTTTATATTTAAATGTGTATATTAGCATGGAATGCTTTCTAAGTCAAAAGGATTTTCCTCATAATAGGGAAATATGCATGAAAATAATATATTAAATTTCAAATCAATGTGTTGATAAAATGTTTTGCAAGAATGTTTTCACTAAGTCAGTAAGAAACATTTAATTTAGTGTGTCATAGTGATGTTTTCATGCTTGTGAGCTATTAACTAAAGGAGGTTAAGGTTCTCTAATTTTTCATCTTCCATGTTGTGCAGTGAATTTGGTTTAACTGTATGGATTTCGACTTAAATAACTGTTGTGTATGAAAGTCTCAAGAATGATATTGCCCTGTATATTTTATATAAGCGTATATAAAATTATATTCATTTCTAGCTCCTGAAATGGCTTTTATAAGTAGTTGTAGTTAACATGTAGATTTTTATACAGTAAAGATTTTTATTTTAATTGAAATTTTGTGTGATAAATCCAAATATTATGATCCAAACATGATATAATGTAGTTATAAACAATATGGTAAGTAGTATTGAAATTCATGTCATACCACAAGGCTTAAGTCTTCCCATAGATGTTTATGAATAGACATTTGTTGCAGATTTTATTTTCAATTGTATGTTGAAAAAGTTGTGCCTGGTGAACATTTTTATAGCTGAAAAATATTTCACTCTTATAAAAAGTTGAAAACGGTCATATTTTATCCAAAATAATGTTGAGTAATAGTTATAAATAGTAAGGTACTTCAGTGATTGATTATGTTTGAAAAAGTTTTGGTGAGATACGTTTTATTAACTACTTGAGTGGGTACTTTTTTTTTTCAAAGAGCGTGTCCCGTTTGGGTATTTAATTCTGGGAAATAGATTTTCTTCAAATAATTCAATTTCCCCCTCAGATTCACTGTCACTTACATCAGTGTTTATATAAACGTCCTCCAAAGATTCACTTTTATCCATAATATCGCAGATATCCTTCTCAATATTCTGAGAATATTTCTTCACATATGTTTTGCATATGAGTCATTTACTGCAATGGAGAGGAGGATTTTATTGCTCCAGTTGCCTAGAAATATCCTATACAGTTAGAGGAAAGCGGTCCTACTGGTTAAAATTCACAAGGAGATGCAAAAAAGGCATTAGTGGTCACACCCCCGCTTTCAGTACAGCAGGGGCAAGTATAGGCATCCTCGCATTACGCAGGGTTTTCGTACGAAGCGTATTTTTTCTCGGCAAAAGGAAGAAAACGCCATCTATGGGTGCTAACTTGTACTAGAAGGACACAGCTAGATACTGGAGAAGCTTCATGATGGACTATTTCGGCATACCCATAGCGGATGGCCTGCAGAATGGCACGACGGATATATACGGCATATGCACACGGATTACGACAGGCCATGACGAATATTTAGGGCGTACCCACACAAGTGGTTAATAAATAAAATGGAAACTTCCTATTTTTTTCCTGAAAATACTGCAGGAATTAGAAAATTAAGTTTAATTTCAACTTAAATTCACCTTCTTGAGTCAACTTCATTGATTACGAAAGTTTGCTAGAAATTTACACAGAACAATAACTGAAGCTCTGAAAGTTTTGAGAAATACTGAAAAAAATTCTTTTTGTTTGCATTATTAAGAAATTATGGATTTTTTGTGCTAAGCATTTATTCAGATGTCTCATTTCTTTTCTAACAAAAGCTGCTAGCGGCTATCCCAGACCAAGCCTGCTTCCCCCACCTAGAGATCCAGCAGCAGCTGCAATGGGCCTACACCACCCTACAGATATCTTGGGACGCCCATATGCTGACCAACTGGCACATCAGGTATTTGTTAAACAAATTTAAAATGGGACCTTTAATTTTCCTATAGGAGGTGTCAATGTACTATTTATTTGGTTTTGGTTAAATTTGGTTCTTATTTCTTACCAAGAAAATGATGTTGCTTGCTTCACTAAAACTTTCTCACAGCTGCTATGTTTTTATAATACTTAAAGTTCGAGATTTACGTAATTACATTTTGCATTTGATTGCTAATGATAATTAATTGTTTATAGTGTAAAATATCTAGCAGGTATTAAGCATTCATTTTGCACTTTTCAGAATTTTATTTCTCATTTTTCCTTAGCTTTTATATCAAGAAAGTGACTTATGTTCATAGTATTGTTTATTGTTCAATGTTATAGTGGTTTATAAGATTTGTAATTTTTCATTATGAAAAAGGTGGGTTTTTAAAGAATCAGACATTCCAAGTGAAAAGATGTTTTATTAACACTTGTTTAAACTTAATGGCTGAATATACAGTGTGCCCTCGATTAATGTCGTTAATTCTTCTTGAAATTCTTGACGTTGAACAAAACAATGTTAAACGATCAACAATTCCCATAAGAGCCCATGTTGTACAATACAATCGGTTCCAAAATATCTGACTCAATACCTCCCAAAAAACAAAAAGTATACAAATGTTAAGATAGAGTAAATAAAAAAATAAAACATTTACAGACAGTCCTCATCTTTTGCAAGGGTTACGTTCTTGAAAACACTGTGAAAGATGAAATTGCGAAAGAGAAGTACTGTATCTGCCTGAATAGAAGCCGACCCCCAATTTAAGCCGACCTCCCAAAAATTTCCACCATTTTTTGGCAAAAATGTAAATTTCGTAGATTTTATGCTGATGTATGCCGGGCATTCATGCACAGCTTAGAATACATTATTCGAGATCGAAGAAAAGCGGGAAATGGTTTAGTTGTTGACATACTGTATTTAATCGATTGTAAGCCAACACCGATTGTAAGCCGTCCCCCACTTTTCACAAGGCCACACAAGAAAAAAAATTTGATTTTAACCCTCTCGCGACCGGACCACCTGAGAATGCCCATAAATTTTTATACTCCCGATCGTGGGACCGCCCGGAAAATTCCCTTTGAAATTTACCTCTGAAAACATTGACTGATGGCTTCTCTCTCGGAAATGACGTAGTATACCATATAAACATGAGATTTAGATCATATTTGGCAGATTTTTCTTGACTTTGTATATGAAGAATTTTTTGTTATATTCGATCGAAATTCACTATTTTTTTGGACCCTAATATATCTCGCAGTATTTCTTCTACTTCGGAGATTTTTCAAAATATATATTTTTGGAGATTAATGTATAATTGTTTTATTTAATGTTTCACATTTGGTGGCCATCTTGAATTTCTCCGGACTTTTAATGCCAGCAGGTGCCCCACACCTCAGGACGTGAGAGGGTTAAAGTATTAACTAAAATTACGGTGACATAAAATACATTTTATTCACTTATTCATAACAACTTCTACGAAAAAAGTAATTTGACCTCGCAGGATCTTAATATAATAATACCCCGGGAATAAGTTATGTAAATAATACATGGTGCATCAAAGTCTTAAAGAACACAGCGATAGCGCTCGTATGCATAAGGAGCTAACACAGTGTTTCATTTTACTCATGAATCGAAGCATTTGCCCTCCCCTGCGCTCCCTCCTCCACCTATCATGTTTCAGTGTTAGCTCCTTAAGCATACGAGTGCTATCGCTGCGTTCTTTTACGACTTTGACGTGCCATGTATTATTTACATAATTTATTTCTTCGTAGGTGTTCAGTCAATTTGATTCTTTTTTTTGCATATATTTAAAGATCTCGCATTATAATGTAACTACGGACATAAATTCATTGACTACTTTTTTCCCCCCCCGATTCTAAGCCGAGTGGTGATTTCTGAGATGGTAAAAAGGTAAAAAAAGGTCGGCTTACAATTGATTAAATATGGTATTACTTCAATTAATAATTTTGCGTTGTTGAATAATGTTCCACATTCATTGACAATAATTTCATTCATCTTCATTTTCATAAAAGGTCAAATATAGTAATAGCGATCTCACCAAGATAATTTTTCATCCAAGTCTATTTCCAATGAAATTAGCATTTACATTGCCTTAAGAAATTACATTTTTATAATTATACACGTTCTATGTAAAGTTTTACTGTTCATTATCAGCTGAGTTTTGCATTTCAAGCCGTTGCTCATACCTTCAGAGCAGATGTCTGTTTACTTACCGAAATTCAAACAGGAGCATCCAAAGCCGTCAACGCATTTTGTGTAATCATCTGCGTAGTCAAAGTATGCAAATAATGTGATCACTCAAATAATGTGAAAAACCCAGCCTTAAACGGTAACAAAGCATAGGTAGTGCTAAATTCAATATTCTAGCCTTTATTATTTATTCATTAATATTCATCGTAAGTGAAATATTTACTTTACGAAAAATATAGTACTATCATTTGAACGAGATGGCAATGAGAGACGTGCTGCCATCTATGGGTGACTACGAGATTTAACCATAACCCAAATTTTCCTCGGACTCGCATTTAAGCCGAGGGGTGATTTTTTTCATGATAGATTTTGACAAAAAATATCAGCTTGTATTCGGGCAGATACGGTAATTAAGGCATTGGAAAATACAGGGTATGGTTCCCATCCCAGCAAGAACGGATCATTTGTTCTCTGTATTGGTGACCACAGAAAAATAGAGAAAGAGACGGAAAAATGAACGTTAATGAAGGAGAGAGACAAAATAAAAGAACACAAGAAAAGTATGAGAAAATAAAATCTTATTTAAGTTCTGTAGTAGAATCAAGAAAGATGAACGGTAGTTGCCTAAGGCCCCTTACACACTTGGTTCTCCTGAGCCGCTACCGTGAGCTGAAGCGTGTGACGGGGAAGGAAAGACTAGGAAAGGCAATGGAACAGAGCTGGTACCCTTCACACTAGAGCCACGTAGCTCTTCCAAATTCTTTAATTTTGTCTGAATCCTTCAGAATTGGCAACCCTAAAAAACTGCAGCTGTTTCACCTCGTTCATGGCACCTACCAATATTAAGTTTTTGCTTCAAAGTAATTGTCTTGCACGGTTTTTTTGCTGCTGACATACTGCCATTACTACCACTTCTCTTTGGACCTGTTTCAACAAAATATCACCATGCAATAAAAATGCATCAATCCAGAACACTTTTCCCATTCAAATAAGGTGGTTAGCCGCAACTTGTGCAACAAATGTGCAGTTATTTTCCTGCATCATTTCAGCACTGAGTCAGGGCAACGTTAACTCAAATCATCAACAATGTTAATTTAAATATGGGTATTAATTTTTGAATGACGTTAACGTGAATCAATGTTAATTGAGGCGACATTAAACCGAGGACACACTGTACATTGCTTCCGAGAGAAATCACATTCCTTTAACATTATTTTTTTTATTGTGGCGTTAATTTGTGAGTTAAATGTAAGCCTTTATAATACTGCCATCACATTGCTCTAACGTTGCAAAATCCTCTTGTCTGGCCATAGATTGTCTTATTCCTCAACTGTGCTGCCGTAAACGTTCCAAAAGTTGAAGGTTGACTTTTTGTCGTAAAAGAACAAATTCTTGAAAAACTTCTCAAAAGCATCTATTTGAATCAATTGAAGACATTCAGAGCAATGTGACAGCAGTACTGAAAGGACTTTCATTACTCCTGTAAGAATCAGTCTGGTTATTTATTGTAAGACCTTGTATTTGTTTATTTGTTTTTGTGCATTTTGTCTCTTTTGGCTATATTATTCTTCGTACTCCATAGTACAGTGAAACCTCAATTTTGCGCTCTTGGATTTTACATTTTTCCAGGTTTTACACACTTTTCATCTGGCCCAGGCCAAATGTTCATAAGAACAATGTAAAATTTTAACTTATTTTATGTTTCCTCAAATTTACATTTTCCTTGAATTTACACATTATTTTTCGAGTCCTGACAATGGAAATTCATTCGATTTTACATATACTGTTTTCTATTTTGGAAAATGTAAAGAATCACTGGCGGTGTCCTTGTATTCAAGGTTAAACTAGGCTATATTCAACAATTATAGTTGTAACTTTGTCAAACTCAGTCATGTTTAAATAAATAAACTATAGTTTATGTTAGAGATGATGTCTCTAACAGGACGAAATCGCTCATGCTTTTAAAATACATACAACAAAAGTTACAAAGTTTATTTGATTTATTTAAATATGTTAAAGTAGGCATATCTTTGCATATGAAAGTTTTGCAACCTCATGTGGCAATCCATTTATCGGCTAATCAAAGACACGAACACATTTGCATGCTCACCGTTACGCTTGGGTAGCTGCAGTCATTTGTTTTAGTAGGAAGTTGATATCAGCACAAAGCTAGGCGTTGTATATAAACGCGGTAATCCATTTATGTATCTGTCAGTTGCAGTCATTTTAGTAAGAAGTTGGTGACATGTACGCGACACTTGGCGTTGTTGATAAATGTGGGAATCCCTTAATTAATTTTTTTGGCCAGAAATATGGATAATAAAACAAAACAAAAAATATTTATGATAAGTGATAAAATTAGTATTTTAGCTCAAGTTGATGCGCATGTTGGAACACGTATCAAACTGACTGTTTGGTTAAAAATATAAAATGGTATGTAGGCAGGGGTGTGCTGCAGCTGGCTCTTCCAAGCCGTTTGTTAAAATTTTTGATGCTCGGTGAGCCGGTTGTTAAGCATTCCACATTATCCGGAGGTTAGCAATGAATAATAATGGGTCGCCAAATGTTTAAGTGCGCTTTCTCGATTGTATTACGCCGTAATTTATTATCTGAAAGATGCCAAACAATTGTACATGGAATATGCTTATTCAAAGCCCCCACCCTTGATATATTAGGCTTTAATGATATTTAACACATTTGCAACATTGGTGATTTTCACGGTTATAACTCGGAGACGTCATTGTGCACTTTGCATAATCATCAAGAAAATGCATAAATTTAGTTCTGGAGATATTTGAGGGATACTGCAACTGTAATTCCATCTTTCTTTCTTATATTTGTGATTTACCACCATTGGTGCATGATTTCCAGAATTAACTCTTTGATTACTATCAGAAATATTGTCCTAAAACCAGTGCTCGGAATGAGCCGGAACGCACCAAAACAACTTTCCAGCTCATCACACGTGCCGATGATACTGTTCTGTTTCATCAGACACTAGAAATATTGTCCCTTGTCTGTTTCGTAAAAATTTCCATTCCACTACCAATTCAAGCATTCCGTTTTGTAACATTTTCCATTTTGAGCACTGCCTAAAACACATAAGTAGAAGCCCAAATTGATAGTTATATAAAAATTTACAAAAAATGTTATAATATGAACATGACTCGGGTAATTGATGAGAAGAAGGGGTAAATATTTTCTGGATCAAAAGGATTAAAAAAATTGATTTCAGATGCTGTGCAATACATATGGTTCTCACTGCACAACTTGATGACCAGCATAAATAAAGAATTATGAAAACTTTTCGAAAAATTGCCATGTTTTTTACTCGATATTTCTTTTTGTAAAAATAATATAAGGATATATGTGAATGCAAAAGTGTTGCTAGTAAGCATATGGAGTATAAACCTTGCAAACCAGCAAATATTCGGAGTTAGAGTAGAATGAGGTTTATTATGTTATGTTGTGCCGACCATTTTTTGCACTTGTTCAGGTCAGGCTATGTGACCCAGGCCTAAGGGATAATTGCCCCTTTTGGGTTGGGTCCCGGCACGTCCCTTAGACCTAGAGGATATTTGCCCCATGTGGCTCATTTATGTTTATTGCAGTGTACAGCTTCGAAGCTTTTTCTCCTTTCTCCCAGTTTAGTTTTCTCTGGGATTCTGAATGCGATACACTAAACAAAAAACTGTTCTGTATCATTTCTGTGTGCATATATTTATTCGTTCATAAGCCATATACCCATGGATTCCGGAAGCGAAGTTTCATTTTCCGATTCCTCGGATTCAAACGATTCATACAAAACCTTTGATTCAGAAGAGGATAGTGAGTCAGTGTATTTAGAGGATGAACCTCGTGAACATATTGGTGGAGTTGCTAGTCGAGGATCGGAATTGTGGGGACCATTTTCTAATATTGAGCGTCGCTTTCTCTATAGTAGTAGCAGTGGTGTGCAGTGCGATTTGGATTTTTCAGATCCCTTATCTTTATACAGACAGTTTGTGAATAATGAAGTATTAGACCTAATGGTCTACGTTTATTGAAAAGGATGCGCATTTTAGAATGGCTTGGGATTCATCCTACTTCTTTTTCCATTTGGGTTGAGGCATGTGTTGGGCGTCTCAGGACAATTAGGGTCGGCTGGTGCCTTCATCTCCTCCCACTACTTGCAAAATCCTGCCCTGGGTATAAGAATCGAAATGCAGCTTCTTTTGTTTATTGCTATAGTATACTGCTGGTTCCCATACACTTCTTTTTGAAAGTGAGGAGAATTGTAGGTCCTTGCTTTCCAGTAATATTCTTGCATATGCTCAGGTCATATTGTGTGACATTTATTCCTTCTTGTTATTCAATGTTTTTGGTAATTTGTCTGTACTCTTGGATATTTCTTGCAAAATCACGAAATCAAGAGAGGATAATGAAGATTGAGGGTTGCCTCTTTTCTGGTGAAGATAAATGGGACAAAAGCAAAGAGGGTTTGCACATTTAGCAAAGAGCGCAACAGACCAGTAACAATGTTAATGTAATGCTTCAAGGAAAAACATAACTAAATAAATTCGTATGCATTATTAAGAACTAATGGAAACAACTGCTTCTAATTATATTTTATGACTAGTGACATCCCATGTTCCACCAGTGGTACACGCATGCAAAAATGTATTTCTTGTGGCTGTCTGCGTAAAACAAAAGACTTTCAGCTTTCCGTTTAGGTTAGGGAAGGATATAAAAGGGAAAGGTGGCGTGTACCACTGGTGGTACAAGATGGCGTCGAGAAAAGACGTGTATACCACTGGTTGTACATGACGTCACGAACGTGTTAAACATTTGAGATAAAAATTTAATTATTATTTGCAATATTATCTTGTTTTTTATTGAAATCCCTTCTAATTCCTGCAAAGATTAGATAACGTGATCTCAGGGCTGCATAAAAAAGGTCGTGAATTCTATGCTGGATGGAATACTTAACTGCCAGGAGCGGTGATAATAGTGAGCCGATTGCTATATATTTGGCGGCACACCCCTGTATGTAGATTAGTTTATTTGCATTTACATTGTTATTGTGTTCAAACGTATATTTTAGATGGCTTGCCTAAGTTATGATATAAAGCAGCGGTTCCCAAACTTTTTTTTTCGCCTACCGCCAAAAACATGACAAAATTTCCTCGTACCACATAGTACTAGTAAGTATGAATGTAGTGAATGTGGCACCAAACTCACGTACCACTGTTGATCTGTCCCTGCTTCCTCCTATTCGAAGCAGGTATTCTGCTGCTTTTCACTCTGCTCGCGTACTGCTGGCAAAAGCTTCACGTACCACTAGTGGTACGCGTACCATAGTTTGAGAACCGCTGATATAAAGCAACCCATGTTTTTCTTTATGTTATATCATTTTCATTTCCCCGATTATACACTTTCCTCGATTTTACATTTATTTTAGGTAGTCCCTTCAATAGTTTAAAATCAAGGTTTCACTGTATATGTTACTGAAGACTTCCAGGTAATTCTGTCATATTTTACTATTATAAATAATGATGATATGAATATTTACTTGCATTCAAAGGTATTGATTAGCAATTTTCTGTTTACCAGAATGTTTTAAGCCAAATTGCACTGTATTTTTCCTTTATTTGTATTCTTTATTTAGTTCACTGCTTTTTTTAGATCACTTTGTAAAAACTTGGGTTATGGGTTATATACTGTGGTGACTGATAAGTGGGTAAATGTGTTTATGGGTGGTCACCTGAGGACAAGTGGGTATGATTGTGAGCCTGAGTGAGTGAAAGAATATGTAAAATATTTAATAATTTTTGGTTTATGTATTTCTCACCGTTGTTTTAAAGCCTCTAATGTAAATATTTAGTGTGATTTTGCATATTTCCAGCTTTCAGCCCAGGCGGCTGCTCATGAACAGCTTCAAAGGCAGATGATGATGGAAAGAGAGAGGTTTCCTCCACATCCCTCAGCACCACCTCTACACCCTTCACTCCTTGCACAGCATGAAGAATACCTCAGGTTGGTATTAACAGATTTTTTTTAAATTTCAAAGACTGTAAAGAAAAAATTAATTTTCACATTTTCTGTTATATTGATGCCAGCATGTGATCTCTTTATTCCCATCTCTTTTTAATAGTTATTTGAGCTGGGTATTACTGTGATGCTTTGACTAAAAATAATGCAATGCAACATAAAATCTAGTTGAAACAAAGGAACTGCACTGTATTTATAAAATTATAACATTTTCTTAGATAATTACATATGGGGAAAGATTTGTCTCCTGATAAAATCTTTGTAAAGCAAACACAAAAAGTTGACATGAAGGTTTTTCTTTGGCAATTACCACTGTAGTTATTTTCGTTAATGTGTTTTATTTTAAAATTAATTTATTATTCTTTATTGGTTAATTACAGGCAGCAACAAAGGGAGCGTGAGATGAAGGTGCGAGCACTCGAAGAAGCTGCCAGAGGTTCTAGGCCATAAATTGGTGATGAATTGTTTACGAGCAGCTTCCTTCTAGCGAGATGCTAAACTGTGCCTCTCATTCTCCCCTCCCATAAAGCCCTCAACAGGACTCGAGAGCGTGTGAGATTTAATGAACCCCACTCAAGGATTAGTGGTTGCTGGTTTTAATTTACATATATAAATAAATATATAAATATATCTATTTGGATAGTTACACTACTATTGTCCACTGCCCTTGTAGGTCTCAGGGAAGAAGCTATGAGAGGATTAGTGTGTCTGTGTGTGTGTGTAAACATGCCAGTACAGGAAGAAATGGGAAGCTAAGAGGGGTAATTATAAAAGTACTTGCCTACTCAATGGATGAAGTGAATATTTCATTTATGATGTCCACGGAGATGTCGTCATCACCTACTTCTCTTGATTTACTGGCTGTGCCTAAAGTGTAAGATACCTTTAGGGTAATCCATAATTATTTTTGGAAGTGGGCAATAATAATCATATGATGGACTGCCTGTTTTAAACATTGGCCATCAGTGATTTGTTGCTGATGCTTTATCTGTTTCAGAATTGGCCTTTTATAGAACATGGCTAGCTTTTAATTTTTGATTAGGGATTTGTGAGAAAGATTATATTTTGTACATAGCGTACCATCAACACTCGTTCATGTCAGAGATGTGGATGATTATCTTTTCATTGAATTATAGTTCATTTCTTAAGGGTGCTACATTTTCTGTAATATCAATGTGGCCATTTTGTATGGCTCTTAGCTTTGATCTTTCTTTGTGATACTGATGAAGTATTAGCTTTTTCTTATTTAACATTTATTGAAGTTAATCTCTCGGAAAATCGTGGATGATTTCTAACACATAGAACTATTACTAATTATTTGAAGAAACCACTTATCCAACTTTGGTGCGGTGATTTCCAATATATTTTGATAGAATACTTGAATGTGTGGACTATTTGCTCTGTACCTTTACTTTGAAAGTTAATGGTTTGACCTTTTTCCTGGAATCTGTATGGAGTGGTAATATGAACTTTATCTGCTGTAGCCTTAGCTGAGTCAAGTGCTACATGTTATAAATAGGCTCAGAATTTGTCATGTTTTATCTGACATTGATACTTCAAAGTATGGGTAATTATTTATATGAAATAGTTGATACTTGTATAAGAGTAATAAACGTACTCTCTTTCTAACCCCATTTGAGAAATAGTTGGCAAAAACTGATTCATTTTGAATGATCTATTCCATAGACCCTTCCATTCACAATAAACAAAGGATTTCCTAATCAAGAATTATCGCTGTATTTTGTACATTTTTCTATATATGTGATATAGTCTGGATATTGAGTAGCTTACTCAAAACATGTTGCTTATTTGGTGAGTTTTATACCCAGCTTAATGTTCTAATTCGAAGGAGTCAGTATCTCCTTTTTTTGCTAACTTTGGATTTGATTATAATAATATGTGTTGCAATCAGTAATGAGATGTATATGTACTACACAATCACAATTGGATATAGTTTTAATGAGGTATTGTTTGCATTGCATTCACAAGTTATGTATAATTGAAGACGCCAAATTTTAATTATGAAGAATCTGTGAAGTATAATTCATGAATATTATTGTTGCAGATACATATTGGGCTTACTTCATACAGCAGTGTTGTATGTTGTCTTCTTTCTTGATGCCTTTAACTTGTAAAATATAAACAAACCCTAATACCTTTTCATAGTAACTGATTATATTTCCTGTACTTTTTTATTTGTGTGTTTGAAGTAGCCGAGAATAAATAACTGCTTATCTCTATACATCTACGTAAGATTTAAAATATAGACAGTGTTAATCATTGTGTGAAGGCTTTCTTGATTATGTATTCATTTTGTGACTTAAATATGCAGTAGAGGAGTTAAATCGAGATCTCTTCTTTCTCATGAATCATGTTTTCACAGGGATGTCTGATATCAGGAAGGAAGCATAATTAAGTGACTGAAGGGGAGAGAGTATAGGGGGTGTTTGGGGGCCAATAAGAACAGCTGTTGTGGTGGAAATGCTCTTTTGTAGCTTTAATTCACCTGGTGTTGCCCCTGCAGAAAATGTAAGAGCGCACCAAACTTGTAGTGAAGTGGTCTCACCACAGCTGAGCAGCCATTAAGGCTTTTGTGCATTAAGTTTTTTTTACTGTCATATCAACAATATAGTGTCTGCACTTGCCGGGTTGCATGTGCATGCTTCTAGTTTTGAGGATTTTTGCATACGAATGATATTAGCTGCCCCATATAGACCCTCTATTTTTATTTAAATAAAAATTTCTTAACTGAAGAAGATATTTATTTTATCCTATAAAATTGCTAACCCTTACTTGAAAAGATTTGATAGCATAAAAGAAAAAAACCTTTGGAAAATTTTCTTTGTTATTGGTGAATGTAAAGTTTACATTGCTTGTATGAGAGTATACTATAATGCATAAATTATGTCAGTTTTATATTGTGGAATAGTTACCAAAAACATCATCATGAAGTTGTAAGACTATTTCATTATATGATAGAACTCTCAAAATTAATTTACCTGAAGAACTTGTGGAATGAGAGGAATCAATGGAAATGTTTAGCTGTTAATCATAATCCTTGTTTAGCCTCACTTTATGCTTAAGTTCCTTCCTTAAATGGATTTAATAAGGCATCTTGACATTAAAAGAAAAAATTTTTTACATATTCATGAAGAAATAAACGATAGCAACCAAGTGGGTTATTAACATCCGTGAAATGCTTCTTTTGATAATGTTGGTTATGTAATTACTTAAGATATTAATTTAAAATTTATATGATGGTCAAATCTTTGAAAATAAATGCAAAGTGATCTATTTATATTATAGGCAATTTCTTTTTATACCTATTTAATATTTGCAGGTCGTTTATCAGTACATATACCATGTTACATTTGCGGCATATGAATTTCTCTCTCTGCAGTTTAACCTGCAGTGGTATACATAATTTTATTCCTTGTTATAAGAACACAAATTTTGAATGGGTTTCTCCTGTTATTTTTATCTATGTTTCCTACTGGATTGTTCACGAGAATTTCAGCCAAATATACCTCGGAGAGCAGCTTAAGAAATGTGAATAAAATATGGATTTTAATGAATTCATCTGAGGATAGTGTCTGCATCTAAAAATTGCCATTTCTGAGCTATATGCAGGTAAGCTGTAGAATCAAATGGGCAAGCTGACAACCAACAACCTGCTTTCATGGTAAAGCAAACGATAAAACTTAATGACAGTTTAAACCATGTTTTACTACTAGCATTGCCATTGCTAATCTCATTTAAAATCACTGATTTCCACGAGGATTTCTTTTACTGCTCCATCAAGGGGCTCCTGGCCTTGATTTAGTGTGCATTGGGATGACTGCCCCAGACAGCTTGGGCACTATGGCAAAGAAAGCCGTATTTTTTTTAAATACAGCTCAAAAATAGCAAGTAATGTAACAAAGGAGGTGTGTGGGACATGGAAGTATTTTAATGATAAATTTTGATCGTGAATTATCCAAACAATATTTCTAAAACAACAAAATGGTTTTAAATGAAGAAAAGTTTGCCTGCAATGGAGACAGATGAGTATATGCAGTCAGAAAGGAAGAAACATTGGCAATCGTTTTTGATGTGTTAAAGCATTTGTGGAACAAATGATAGGCTTTATGACATGAAAATGGTAACTTTCTCGTATTAATTAATATGATGGCTAAATTTAATCCTATGATGTCAGTGTATATCTGACATCAAAAATAAAAAATCATGATCATTATCTTGGATCTTGTATTCAAATTAAGCTAAACTTGATGGTACACAAGGTGAATAAAATAATTTTTAAAAAGGTTAAGACTGCTAAATACTTTGTTATTGTTGACTTCAACCCTGCTCTGAGTCGCCAAGATCAGATGTCAGAATGTTAAAGGTAATGGAGAATTTTATTGACTATTCTCATGATTCAAGATAAAAATGGGCAAGGATTATCAAGTTCTTGTAAAGTGTTGGATGGAATTCTGTGTTAGTGATTGTAATGGTCGGGAATATATCATAGTCATTTTACCTTTCAGTAGATATTTGGCACACACCACCCAATATGTACTACCCAAGGCTTTTCTCTTCATCATCTTATACCCATTCACTTTTTTTAATGCAGCCAATACACCTTTCCTCTTCTTACCTCTTTTCTAGCATTCTCCCTTCTGCAGACTTACCTTTCAGAATTTGATCCACTCATATCTTGTCTTTCCCTTATTGCTCTAATTGTGCTTCTCTCTTCCCATACTTAAATTAAACCTTAATTTGTTTTTCTCTCATCCCAAGTGATTTTCTCCAGCCTACACCATGCCTACATCTCAAATGCCTCTAATCTGCTCACATAAACTTTTCTCATTGACCATGTCTCGCACCCATATAGTGCTGCACTCCATATCAAAGTTTTCACTTCTCTTTTTAATGACTTTATCCTTACTGTTTGTGAAGTACACTTGTCGTCTCATACCTCCTTTGCTCTTGTTATTTTTGTCCTGGTATATTTTGTACTTCTCCATCTTGTGTGAGAATGCTACCTAAATAAATCAACCTGTTCCAGTCTTTCCCCATCCACTGTAACATTGACTGATGATTCCCTGCTCTTGGTAAATCTCACGACCTTATTTTTTTCTATTAATTTTAATCCTTAATGCCTTTGCCTTTTAAGGAGCTAACTAGCATCTACAGGCCTTTTTAAGAATTACTCACTAATGCTTTATCATCTGCAAATCTGATTTAACTTGGCTACCACAAACTTTTACCTGTTTGCTGGCCTTAAGTAGATGGGTGGTTATGAGTATCTGTCAACAGATATTAATGTCATGGGTTTGAATCCCATTTAGGGCATGGATGTGTTTGTCATGCTGGTGTTATATGAAGCAGCAGCAGAGATGTTAGTGCAATATTATATAGATTACATTTTCCCATGCATCTCATTTCTCTCACATAAATATTAAACAACCAGAGAGAATGAGCAACTCTCTCTCATGACTTTCTAGCAATACCCATTCTGTTTTTTCATATGTTACCCTTACCTGCACATTTTGGTTCATAGACTTTTTTTATTAATCACTTATCTGGCCAGTGTACATACTTGTATTTTCCTCAACATCTTCATTAACTTAGGCTATACAACTTTATCAAAGGCCTGTTCAAAATCTACACAGATACATCTTACAAGAGGACTACACCTTCAGGTAGCCGATTTTGTTCTTCTTTTGCGAGCCTTTAGTATTCGATGTATAATAGATATTGTGCAAGTAATACAACCCGCCTCTCAAGCGGTTTGGAGAAAAAAGGCTATTTCAAAGTCAAACATTTTAAGAATTGTTCCTGTGACCTTCCACAATCAAGCCTGGTAGCAGAGTTGGTAAGATATAGGGAGTGCACCGGGGTTTGAATCTCCGTTGGTGACAATTTTTTCCCCCGTTTTACATATTAGTTGTTACTATTATTATTTTAATGTTAATTAACTACAAGGTACATTATTTTAAATTTTTTCATCTAATAATCATAACTTTTAGTGTTGTTTCATTAAAATTGACATCTACTGACTTGGTTTTAGAAAACAGCTCCTGCGAACCACAGTGACAATGAGTAAAATTTCCCTCCCCACCCAGGTGGTCAAGAGGCTGACTTTGGTCCTTCAATGTATTGGCGATCAGCAAAAATTAATAAAAAAACCTGAATCATTTAATGACATGATATTAGTTCTCTTCTTCTCACCTCCACATACAACAATGTATTGCACCGACCCTGTGCTTATGCATACAAATACCGTATATACTCGTGTATATGCTGACTCCATGTATAGTACGACCCCTGATTTTTTGGTGAACAAACCTGATTTTTTCATATATCTCGTTTATAGTACGACCCCAGCTTTCCACCATGGTCGATATATTTCGTTTCGATGGCTCGATGGTTACGAGCGAGATATATCGAAAAACCTTGATTTTCCACACAACCATAGAATAGACCGTAAATGTCTTAAATATTATTTCTTGCGAGTACACTAAAATTCGGATAAGTTAAGCATCTTACTCCTAAAACACTTAATAAAA
Source organism: Uropetala carovei (assembly GCA_036926305.1). Classification (NCBI taxonomy): domain Eukaryota; kingdom Metazoa; phylum Arthropoda; class Insecta; order Odonata; family Petaluridae; genus Uropetala; species Uropetala carovei. Next base: position 1,796,412 of record JAXCHB010000100.1, read on the forward strand.
AATGATATGAATCATGATTGCACAAGATGAAATAAAATCGTTTCAATTCTAGTACGTCTGGATTACGTTCCGAGTACGTAATGGTTCCACTCGCTTATCTATTTAATAGGTAGTGGTAACGGATAAATGAAATTACTTTGTAATATTCCAGTCTTTATTGTTTCTTCAATCACACACCGACCGGTTTCCACTACAAAATCATTCTAATGGTGTTACTAACCGACGTAACACCTTTAGAATGACTTTGTAGTGGAAACCGATCAGTGTGTGATTGAAGAAACAATAAAGACTGTTGAATATTACAAAGTAATTTCTTTTTTCCAAGATGTCGAAATTCCATGAAGTTATGCCGTCTACGATACTTTTAGTCCAACTCGTTCCAATCCATCCCTTGTAAAAAGACAAAACAAAGATGTACATACATAAAATTCAAGAAAGGTAGTGCTCGTAAATCGTCACTTATATCAAGTATTTGTGAATTTGAAGCTGTATATATGAAAAAGATTCTACTCTTCACGAAGCAACATAACAACGATAAAGGACCTCACTGTTAAGGTTAGCCCACCATTAGAATGCGTGCGGGTGGCATAACTTCACCGAAAATGCCCATGAAGATACATGAATTTTAAATCCTCAAATGCATTACTCGTGTATAGTACGATCCCCAATATTTGAAATAAAAATTTGGTTGTAAAAACTCGTACTATACATGAGTATATACGGTAATTGTTACTAACTTCCATTGTTGCTGTATTAAGATGTTTTAACTTAGGTAAATATATTGCAATATTGTAGAAACGGTGATGGGACCTGAAGATTAAGTCGTTATATCCGAGTTGTCTTAACCAAGGTCATTATAACCAAGTTCTACTGTATATTGGCAAGACTTTCTCATATCCATACGCATTTAGTCCAGTTAGGCATAAAACCTGCAAGAGGCAGAAACCTGCAAATCCTGTAATCTAGAAGTTGTACTGCATAATGATACCATTTTTCATAGGAATGACCCTCTGTAAGGCAGAACCGGTGAGACACGGACGGAAAGCATTTTTTCTTGTAATTTTTGTGTTAATCAGTACAATTTGAACCTGTGAAAGGCAGAAAGGAAAATCTTTCTTAAAGACAAGTTTTCAGAACTTCTGGTTGGGGTCTCAGGTTGTTTACCATTTTCCACACTTCTTTTGTTTTAAAGGCCCTTTGTCCCATCTGGTAAGCTTGGGAAAACCAGGGATAATGGGTTTCAGCAGGAGGAAGCGAAGTGTAACTGACTGCCCCTCTAAATCATGTCCTTTCTTATCTACTGCCATCTGAAAAAACAAAATCTTTGGTGCTTTTGTATCTCCATAAAACTGCCCATAGAAAAATGTAGAAATGAGGCAGGGGGGAGAAGACTCGTACACATTTAATCTCTTCTGAGAAGTTAAGGTCCTTACACACAGGGTGTTGCTGTGGCATGGGAATCAGTCATAATGCTTTCCAATCAGCAGGGATTTCCACTTCTGTTATTATCGGCACAAAAGGATTAGTTTGCAGTTTATTGTCCCTGATTTCCATGGTGCAGTGAAATCCCAGGCATGGGGACCCCTGGGAAAAACCAAAATGCTAGTGGCAATGCATCTTTGGTGAGAAAAACTGGAGTCAGAGAAATTTATGTAGAGTGAACTCAGTCTCTGGTTGAAGCCCACAGTGTTTGCATTGGTGTTTTTGATAAATCCCTGTGTTTATTATGATTTTCCAGGATTTTTTTTGAAACCCAAAGCGAGTATTTTGGTTTCCAAGAGCTCCCTCATGCCTTTAGAAGTGTCTCCGGACTATGATACATATGTGCCCTCGGATGTGTAAGTAGATCTTGAGAGCTATACAGTGAGATAGAGTAAGGGTCTCCCGTGCACAAATCGTCACAGAATAAACATTAGCGGAGATCTGTATACATAAAGATGCCTAAGAAAGCCCCTTCAAAGAAATGTACGACCTAATACCTTGAGCCGACCATGACAAAAACAGTTCACATTTGAAAGTGTAGAAGGGCAAGGAGGCTACCCTCACTTTGTGTTCAAACATTAAATTGAAGTTATGACATTCTTACAGTACATTTCATGCCGAGTCCGATTATACATTTAAAATTTTCAGAAAAATCGGCTGAAAGCAGCGCCAGCTAAGCGTGGAATTCGTAAAGCAAAAGAAGTGATGAGACTGAAAATTTTCTGGTTATCTTCTCGGATTATTAGCATGATGACTTCAAATGTAAGAACTTGTCGGTTTTCTGAAGGCTGGATTTGAGGGAGTGTACTGTAGTATGAAATGCTATTTTGGTGTTAAGGCTTTTCCTTCTCTTGAGACCCACGAAAACATCCATATTCTACTTAAAATCTATTAATAATACAAATGTGTTAATTTCTTTTTACCTGCCTAACAATAAGAAGGAAAACCTGCTAAAGCCGGAAAAATATGCCGGTCCCCTGAGGTTCCACCTCGCAGGTTTTACTGTATATTACAAGGAAACTGGATCCTATATACTAGTTTAATCAGAAATTCTGCTTATATATTATTATGATACAAAGCATTCTAACTAGACCAATTTCAATCAGAATCCATGCAGCCATTTTTTGGTAATTGATGAGAACAAACAACACTTGAACGTTGCATGATAGTTCATTACAACGTTTCTATAACAGGTGACAACATACATAGATGAGGTTTCTTCAGATTCTATTGAACCTTATAACCTCTGGTACCATCCACAAATGAAATTGCTCACCTTTTTTATTCATTTAACTTTCAGAGCATTTATTTTATAAAGTAAACTTTTTCTATGCTAAGATGCTAATCTAGAAGTATTGTAAACTTCTGCATTCTCTGGTTAATATAAGAAACTGAAGTGCTAAGCAGTAAATGGTGGAATTCCACACTAAACACCATGAATCAAATGATATTAACTTTAGAAGTAGATGGTTGGTGTAGATAACCATCACCCCTGAAATAGTTAACTTTATTTTGTAATTGAAGGAGATTGTTCAGCCCTATATTTAGGTTCATAGATTACAAAAAATTCTTAAGTCATTTTCTCTGTAACACATTGTTATTATTAATTTATTTCAATAGTTAAAGAATGTATGTAACAAACTACACAGAAGATATCATTCATCCACCAAGAAATGTGAATCCATTACAGAAATAAGCATTATTTTTGACATATATACAACAAACAACCATTGACAGGATTAATGGTCATTTTCAATGCCTTATGAAAAGTTATCTTTGAAAATTGTAATTCTCCAAATCTAACACATCGTAATGAATTGGAATGAAAACATTTTAAGAAAATAAATATTTTCACAAAACAAACTATTTATTACAAATAGTAATTAAAAAAGCATTTCACAAATTCAATAGCATTTAAGCATTCACAAAAGGAACAAAGAAATGAATTATTTAAACATTATCTATAAGAATATAGCTAGTCAAAAGATTAATCACAACTACATAAATTATAATAAAGATTCCATTACTATTTCCAAACCTTTAATAACCATTAAACATATGTGGCAATTAAAGCTATTCTGTCTTAGATTGGTGGGCTTCAAAGGAATATATGGTTAAATATAGAAAAATAACTCTGCTATAGTATATATCTTTCTCTTGATGCATCCAATACTTCCATTTAATAGACAAAGGAAAGCAAGAAAGGATGAATTTTTTTACAGATAGCCCAGAAATTTATAAAAATTAAATAATCCATTTTCTGGTTCTTACAATGTCCAAGACATTAGTTAAACACCAGTTTAATATTAAGGCCTCATGTTTATAAATGCTCTTTATGCAGTCTGCTACTTGTATATTAAAAGAGGTATTATGTAATACCAAACTCTTTAATAAATTGGGATTAAAGTCCGCTGACTAGAGCCCTAAATACTTACAGAGATTGAAATTTGTAATTATAACATTAACATTCATAAAAAAATAGGTGACTGCCAGTTATAGAAGTAGAATCAATTTGTTGCCCTTGTTATGCTTGATTCCAAGCAATCCTCGCCAAAACAGTCCTATAAAATCCAAAAAAAAGTTTATCTTACGTTATACATTAAAACTTATAGTATATATATTAGGAAAATTTTTATGCACTTTGAAGGCTATATTGCTCCACATGTATACTGCAGACTTTTATATTTTAAATTTTATTTACTTTCTACTTCAATTATTTTAATACTAGGAGCAATATAATTAAAAAATAGTCATTTTATAGTTACTGGTGGTATTTTTTACACAATGCTCGAGCAATGGCGTCACAACAGGCAGCACAGGAATTTTAATGCAATGAAGCCTGCATATGTTTGCATTTGTGCATGCAAAGCCGGCTTGGAAGAACGCGGGCCTCTTAGGATTTTTTAATAGTAAATTTTAATAAATAATATAACTTTTTCTCTCATTATAAGAGCGTTAAATATTTTTTCAATTTAAAAAAATGTAATTAACATGTACAATAAATAGTTTCTAGAGAACACAGGGCTCAATGCAATTGCACCGTTGACACCACATGTGTGTGAGTATATTTTACAGACAAAGTGTATAATCCAGGCATTCTATACAATGCCTGGCAGTTTTTAGGAGTATGAATTACTTTCCTAAATTAATTATCCTAAATCAATATTGGCATTCTATAGAATACCTAGGAATTATATAATTCCTAGGTATTCTATAAAATGCCAATATTGATTTAGGATAAGTGCTCACAGGATGAGAAAAAAATATTGAAACAAATATGTTGTTTAGTAAGACATAATTTTTATTAAATATGAGTAACCAAGGTTTATGAAGTGATACAACTGCATAAAAGTATAAGTGATACTTAGAAGAGAAAACAAGGCATTCCTATTTACAAAAGTCAATGGAATATCTATTGCAAAAATTAATTTAGTACTGATACGGTGTACTGCAAAAAAATGGGCTAAACTGATTTTTAATCAACATATAATATAATGTGCGATAAAAATGTCATATCTATCATCTAACCATGAAAATGCTAAAACATTTCAAAATGATATTTTTATCATACAAGATAGAACTAGAGCTGAGTGGAATACCGAACTGACAATGGGCACTCTTCTGTTGGACTATTAATAATTATTTAGATATAATACTAAAACATATTATTTATGATGGATTTTCATATAAACCAATAAAAATATGATAGTTGTTTGTCCATACATTCAGCAAGGTAAATAGGTACATTTTTAACAGTTCAAACTAACAAATTATTTATATAATCTTTACTATGAGTTTCAAAGGCTAACAAAAAATAAACATGTTCATTCAACAGAACAAACATACCATATACTATTTCAAGGGTTTGGCATTATTATCACATTTTTAAATTTAAAAAAAGAATACAGGCGACTCCCAAGATTCGACCGTTCGAGATTCGACCAACTCGAGAATTCGACTGGTTGAATAGACCCAGCCAATCGATCGGTCAAATTAGAAACTAGTTTATGGGAAGTAATTTTCGGCCCATCCGACCATGAGAGGTTTAGTTTCAGTCTAGACATAATTATTTCTGCTCTAATTGTTTGAATTTGTGCTGATTCGACAGTTTGAGATTCAACCACGTTTTCAGGAACCCCCCCTGAATCCCCCTGTCGAATCTCGGGAGTTGCCTGTACTTCAACTCACTCAAATTAATTATGCCAAAACATAGTTTTCCTGTTTAGATGTATAAAAAAAGTCCAATTTGATATACATGATTTTCAACAGGAATTCTGAAAGCAATTATGATACTGGCATCATATGATAACAATTTTTATCCTTACCCAAGGTTCTATGTGGCTGGCGTGGTTGTTACGCTGCTTTCATCAGAACCTGATGGCCATACCATTACTGGAAAATATTTAAACAGATGAATGATGCTCATTTAAATAATTTAATAATTTCATTTACTTAGTTTAAGCAATATAATGTTTCATAAAACAAGATGGTTTCTTACCAATTATAACAATTAAAATAACTGCGCCAATCACCCCCATGATAATCATCATCTAAAAAAGAATATCATTACACTATTAGGAAGACTTGAATTTAGACCAGTCACTCTATAGAAATTGTGAACCATAAAACAATCAAGCAGATATTTCTATTATCTTACCTTCAAATTTTTCCACCAATACTTTCTTTTCAATTTTCCAGCATGCTGTTCAAATTGAGAGGCTCCATGCTGTAAGGCGTCTGGAACATAAATTCTGGCAATTGAAAACCATCTTTACAAGAAAAAAATACTTCAACAGTAGCAACAAAAGCTATGATTAACTTAAGCTTCAAACATAGTTTGACACAAAAACTTATCATGCAAATTTCATCAGGAGCAAAAATATGTTAATTTCCTTATAAGTTTTTCAATACAAAAAGTAACATCTATATTTAATAAATTTTATGTAGCAATTGTAATTATAAATAATATATAGTTTCAGCTGTTGTGGTATTATTTATTTATTAAACAAGTAAAAATGATATTTTTAAAAAGTGCAACCAAAACAAGCCAAAGTGCCATAAAAAGGTGAAATGATTCAAAGATAGAAACATGCATTGTGTTGTGTGACTATACTTGTTTTCTACTCTTATGAAGCTTGACCTTGAAAATCCTAGTTGTACGCTTACTGCTGCAGTCAATGAAAGCTCAAGAGACTGTTGATGGAGAGAGGAGAAAGTCAGTCTGTCTCTCGCCATCGTGCTGTTCGCATCGCTCCGAGCTCGACTGTGTTGCCAGATCTACCACGTTTACGCCTTAGCGTTTGCATGCCACTTTCTTCAAGAGCGGATATCTGGCAAGAGTGTACTACTTTCCCGCGCCTCTCAAAAACTTCAAATGGTGGTGGAAGGGGAAAACGCTCTGATTGGCTATTTGCTGCGCCAAGGTCAAGCTTCATAAGAGTAGAAAATGGGTATAGAATGCCTTGATATAAATAACTATCTACAAACACTGTATTTAAGTAATAAATAACTATAAAATGCAAAATTTAATTTGATTAAAATAGTAGTCAAACAAAGAAAAATTACTTGTAGATACCAAACAAACTACTTTACTTTTTACTTATTTTTTTGTATAGACAGTTAACACCGAAAACTTTTATCTTAATAGACATACAAAATTTATGAGAATATTAAGAATTAACAATTAAAGATATAATGAATTATGTAGATAGATCCTAAATAAATTGTCTGAAATTAATTAATGCCACTAACCATATAGCCAGCTACTAAAATTGTAGGGTCTCGCGCAAAGCATAAAAATGTTGTAATCCTAAAATTTTAATAAATAAAGCATCCTCTTCTTTCTATGACAGTGTGCAGTACTTTTCCTGATATAGTTAACAGTCTCAGTAACTTGGTGGAATTTCTTCATATTATCAAAATAAAAAAGATTTACTTGGTAATTCCACAAAAATTTTTGTGAAATCAACAAGTAAATATTTTTAATTTAGGTAATACTTTTCCTGATATTTTAATGTATGTACATTATAAGTACAGTAAATACTTTTTAGACCACGTGGCCCAGTGTAGTTGAGCTGTTGGCACTGTTAACAAGCCAGCCATGCATATAGGTATAAATCATTTCTCACCAGTGACTTGCTTACATAACTACGTCTACACTTCCATATTATAAAAAGAAAACACCAACGTTTGCCCATTTTCTGTGTAAATAGTTTCCAATGCATATACAAAAAAATGGAATGACGGTTTAGCTATTGCCTTGAATTAAACCTAGTGATGCTCTAATTACAGCCTGCAGGCCACATCTGGCCTGCAAGAATTTTCATCTGGCCAAAGATGAATTTAACAATTAAAGAACATAATATAATGTGAAATGAAAATAAATCTATGAAAACAAAATAGTTTGTCTTTTTGTCTTTACTTAGATAAATATATTTAAAAAACAATCTATGCAATCAAAATTAATTTGTATGAAAATACAAATTTTTGAAAACTTTTACAATTTCCTCAACATTTATGAAAACGCAATCAGTTTCAGCAAGACATCGTCACCCTCTAGCAGCTATGGGGAAAAATTAATTTATCTTTATAAGAACTACTAACTTGATGATGCCAGAGGTGAAATTAGCAATAATTCACTTCCTTAATATTTGTAACTATAATACGATATATATATGATACATAATGAACGTAAAGAATTGGTGCAACATAATTTGGGAGAAATTTAAGTGGTAATATTTTCGTTTAAATCTCAGACTTGCACACCATGAAATACAGTAAATGCCACTCATCTACATGGCAATGACTTCTACTTTAGGGTAAATAAACAGGGAAGAAGTCCATATAAACTCCATTAGTGGTGCAATAAAAATAAACCCATAAATATTATACCTGTGCTAGGTCATGCTTTGCAGCATACACTCACTAATAGAATTAAAATTTGAAATATATTTTCCGTAAATTATAATTATACCACTGGTTTTTGTAGCCACCACCACTGCAGAAAACTGGAATCAGTGATTTAAGCTTACTTGCCATAACAACAAAAAATGCATTAATGCATCCTAAAAGTTCAGTGCAACCAGAAGAAAAAATGACTCCTAAAGATTTAAAAGTAAAAAAGTTTTTTTTTTACTGTGAAGAGCCAACACTTTCAAAGATTCACTAAATACAGTGATAAATTTTGCTAAAATCTCCAAGTGCAGCACTATGTTTTATTTTAAAGAATTACTGAAGCTACTACAAAAACCAAATGAAAAATACTATATTATTTATACCAATTAAATGATGCAAGAAAATATATGAAATTACTACCAAGGCAAAAAATTACCTGCTCGACCATCCAACTCAGAGAGCTTAACGTCTCGATCCAGCACCTTTTCTACGTTAGTTCTCATTATATCCACTACCTGTTGTAACACCACATGCATAAAAATAACATTTTAGTTAGTTATGATGGGAGTATGAGAACATTTGTACATGACCCTTGAAATATGCGTTCCATAGTTTATGAAATACATGTTTTGCAGGAAAGGCCCTTTATGTCCTGGTTTATAATGGTGAAAGCTCACAGCATATTCAGAAAACATGTTAGTACCCTCCTTTGTTGATGAGGAAAAAAATTATAGGTTAATTAAACAATATTCTCCTCACCTGCTCTGTCATCTAATTCAGATAACTTTTGATCGCGCTCTAGAACTTTTTCCACATTCACTCGCATGATGCCAACAACCTTACGGGAAGATATGAGCAGCACAAATGGGAAAGAGAAGAAAAGAATAGTTCATTCAAAGGTCAACTTGTATACTATAATAGGAAAGTTATTTTTTTTGTAAATCGTCCTGTAATACAAGCAATGGAATCAAAAATATAAACCACAAGTAATAGTTCTAATATATTTCCAAAACATTTACTTTGATTGATAATTTAAATAATTTAAGTTCCAAAGTTAATTTTATGCCAAAATACTTTTTGTGAGATTAATAGTTTGACCTCTTAGGGAATTACTATGACAAAGAAAATATGAATACATCATCTATGACAGTGTCTTTCAAAGTACAGATCATGACCCAGTATTGTGTTGAAAGGCTCATAAGGATTATATAAGCACTCAATGCACAATCAGTCGAAATATATAAAGTGATGAATAAAATGTTCTCATTATGTAACTGGTTCTATTGTATCATCTACTGCTTTTCTTACGAGTTTCTGAATATAATTAGAAGACCTTTCTTTTCACTGTACTTTCTTTCACTGGATCATAAGACCTAAAGCTTGAAAAACACCTATCTATAACATACACCTTGTAGTTTTTATGACTCCATGGAAAATGAATGAAGAAATTTATAATTTAAAAACTTGGTCATGTTAAACATTTTGCAAATAAAGTGACAAAACTTTCATTAGCATAGATAAAAATACAATCAAATGCAGAATGAGCTCAATAATTTTGATTGTGTTTTATAGTAGCACCAAAACAAAATCTTTTAAAATGCAATTTTTGCGATCACTTTTAAATGTTTCAGATTATATTCTGAATTCAACATTTACTGCATGCATATCACAACACAAAATAATAAACAATTATATATTTATATATGATAATATAACATTTTAATGGTTCTCATAATTTCTCTCGGTAAAACTGAGAGCTCTTCACTAGTAACGATAAAAATACATTAGAGAATGTTTTGACGTGACGGTGAATCAGCATTGATTCTCTCATGTGGTATGCTGGAGATGCATACAAGTCTACGGATTGATTGTTTATAGCGAGGGTCTCCATACAGCAGTGATGCATAACTTTTTCAATTTAAGGGCCACAGTACCTTTTTTAACCAAGTCAGCAAGTTGTATTGCAAAAACTACAATTACAGCAACCTAAGGGAGTTGGGAGATGCCTTATAATTTTCTTTTACAAAGAACAATGACATGTAGTCACAACATAATCCCCTCTGTATAATGTTTTCTTTTTTACCACAGTTTGGTTACCATTCAGCATTAGCTGAGCCCCTACTGAACAAGATGGCACATACTGGACATTACCGTGAAATAAAATATTACAATAGAATTTATCTGATAATAAGTGAATGTTATTGTCATGAAAAGTCAAGGTTTGAAGATAGTGAAACAGATAGATGAAGTTGTGAAAGAAAATAGCTGCAATGGAAGAGATAATGAAACATTGTCATGAAAAAACTAAATTAATGCTATGCAATTGTACTTATGATAGACAAAACTTGGCAAAAGATTAACTAAGGCTTAGACATGCAGCTAAAATGTGAAATGTAACTGCAACAGAGACAAACTGATGTTGATTCGTACCAGAAAAATTCTAACACTTGGCGCATGTGAAAAATGAGTCGATTGTTACAACTCTTGATGAGGTTAGGGCATATTTTGCTCTTTATCTTCTAGTGTGCCAGGTGTAAAAAAACCTCTGTGCAATGCTCCTGCGACAGACTTTCTTATTCTTTTAGTATCCATTTTGTTGGTCATTTGTTAGTCCATACAACAGGTTACCCTGGAGAAAGCAAATATTTTGACATATGCATGCAATAGCAACAGAATCTGAACATCGCTTGGCAGAGCCTCTGACTTTGATTTGCACAGGTGCCAGAAGTAATATGCATGCAACAGCTTGTGATTTGACCAATGGTTGGGGGCAGGGTGAATTTAGTTACATATCAGCAAAATGCCATCTCACGACAAGGCACCATATTACAAATTCCGTGGTGGGTTGCATGTGACCCGTGAGTTGTGAATCATTGCCATAGACAATATCAGAGATATTGAGGATTAATAGCATAACATATCAAAAACTTAACACTATTTTCAATATAGAGACCACATCCTATACATTCCACAAGCATTAGAGGCATACGTTGAATCAACAGTATTGGTCCTTCGTATCTTTAAAAAAAAAACTGCTGAGAATAGTTGACTTGGAACATAGTTTTAATGATACTTTCTTAAAATATACATAAAGAAAAATTATGACTATATAAAAATAAAATAAACTCATGAGGCTCCCTATATACACTATGCTGGGTAGAATGATATCTGCCATCATTACTTTCCCTCTTGCTCAGTAGGATTTCTATGACAAAGGGTACTTTTCAAGTTATTTTACTTATGTCAGCTGAAAACCACATTTTACTTAATCAGGAATTGCAAATACTGGTATATAAAGGTTATATTACTCAGATATAAGAAACATGAACGTCAATGACATGAAAGATTCAATAGCTAGCATAACAAAACAAAATTTAAAAAGTGGTATATCAGCAGAAAATTTTGGTATCCGTTAAATGTACAATCTGTTTACATATCTCAGGGCTAATTATTTCTCAAATAATGTTATAAGCAACATATTTCTTTTTTAAAATTTGCAATTATAGTTTAAGTTTTACTGTTAAAAATTCCCAGTTCAATAAATTTCTGCCACTCTAGAAAGTTTTTGGCAATTCTAATATCTTTTTGAGAGTATGTCAGTAATTTGTTCTTTGTGAAAATCTGAAAATCAATATGATCCCTTTTAGGTGAATAGCTCATAATTTCACTATTTTTTCTATCGTGTTTCGGTAGGAAAGTATCATTTCCAAAACACTTTCTAGCTCTCACAGATGGTTTATTCTAGTTTGAATTAATTCAAGTCAATTTATAAAACATTATGACCTTATACGAAATACTTATTTTTAATTTATAGCATAGTTTTAATTATTACAGTTCTTCAGAGATTTATTAGTGAGACTCAAGTTACACAAAGTAATTTAAATTACATTTATTTTTCGACTGCATGTAATTAACTTCTGTTTCTCTATCAATTTCATTTATATTAAATTTTTGGATGCGTAAAAGTGATTAATATAAAGCTAATGACAGTCGTCATGCACCAAATACTGTACATATACTGTTTCATTAACTTATTTTAAAAAATATTGTCTCACATGAGTCCTTATGTCTCAAAATGCATACCTCATTCACTTGTGCCTGTGTTTGCTGTAGACGCTTTTGAGCAGACGAATGTTGAGGATTTCTAGAAACACCCCCTGAAGTGCCATCCTCTGCAGCTCCAAAACCACCGGTTGCACTATCCATTGACCTAAAAGAATAAATCACAAAAAACTAAGTTACTACTACAACTACTGCATTAAGTAACATTTTCCAAATTATCCTCCTTTAAAAAAACAGGTAAATGATATAACTACATCTTTGGTATAATACATATTCCATAATGATACTAGCATGCTAAGGCATTTATAGGCTTTCAATTTGCGATAGTAGAGAGCATTCAACAATAATGAGAGTAATTACACCACATCGGTGGTAAATATTAAAATATAATTAACAGCAAGCGTTAAGTTTCATATTTCACAAATACCGGTATGTCATAAGTCCTTTACATTAATAATAATACAACTGTGTATTTATGTAAGTGCCAGCCTATAACTATGGACTCACATTTTCGGTTTAACAAGTCTTTTCACGAACAAGAATTTGTGCTATTAATTACTGATACAGTGACATGTACTAGACAGCTGTGATGTCATACATCCGGTTACTATTTTGATCAAAACGAAGTATATCATTGTAATAGGGTTATATATAACTAAAATTTCTTGTAACAAAATGATAAATTATTTTTAATTTTATAAATTAACATGTATATTTCAGATATATTTTACCGTTTTTTATGCATTTATGAATATAGTGCTGAATTTAATTACTGGTTAGCACATAAAATTCAAATGTTTGGCTATGGACAATTCTAAAGTTTATTAAGGTATTATCCAAAATTAATAACTATATCGTACACAGTTGAAGAAGCACATTTACGTAACTATATTTGATATTTATTATGAGGAGACAATGTGGGATTAATGGAGGCCTAGATGCAGCGAAGCGATGAATAATGACGAACTCCCGCAAGAAGTGAGTAGGTACGTATAACGGATCATAAAAAATATATTTTTAAGTTTACAGGGATACCCATTAATGTATAAAATAGAATATTTAAAAAAATATAATTATGTATCGCTATACAAAATAATTAAATGTAGAACTTTCACGGATGTACTAGGCTATATTGACACGTTATATATCGATGGGAAGTATCTACCAGTCCCAACTGATGTCCTCAATGAGATACATCGAAGAAACCCCCTACCCTCTCAAATGGTGAGAATGCCTATGTTATAAATTGATGGAATGGATGATCCGAAGATCATTATCCGACAGGCATTAGCAGTATTGATGGGAAATTGGAAAAAGGTGAAAAAATCTGCAATGACCGGGAACCGAACTAGCATAGGTAGCCCGGTCGCAACCTTAGAATATAATCCCGTTCTGGAACAGGAGAATTTGTATGCTACGGTAGTTCAGTGATAGAATATCCGCCGGGCAAGTGGAAGACCTGGATTCAATTCCCGGACATAGCAGATTTTTACAGCTATTTCCACATTTCCCATCATTACAGCTTAAGGATCTTCGGATCCATAAATTTACGTTATGTATCCTCAAAATTCGTACACAATGACGAATAGTTTGGAAACTGACTTAAATTCATCATAAATATTGTGTGGCATTTCGTCGGAAAATATTAGTTTTCAGAATTATTTATGGGGGTTGTATATTTCCATGGTAGATTTGAAATTGACTAGTTGCCTTTCCATTAATAAATAAAAATATTAGAAAAGCAGGTCTACATTTTAGTTACAAAGGATACGTCATTAGCGCTGCTACACCGATACAATCTACTAAAGTGTGAATCATCACAAATGACTGATGATTCTAGTAGAATAGTCTAATGATGAGTCATCTCTGATGATGTCCATTTGTTGCCTGAAATGCGCACCAGTTTTTCTCAAACCTTTAATGTATATCGGAGAGATGTAATAAATATAAAATATTTCCTCCTGTGTCAATCATCGCACATTTCCTTATTTACTATAGTCGTCTTCCTTGAATAATGTTCGCACACCAAATTCATAGTTGTGTACACACATACGCGAAAGTATCAGATCGTATTTCTTTACCGAGTTTCAGTTAACGTACGGATATTATATTTGCACCGATTGGACTTTTTTCGAGGATTGGTAGCTGAAACGTCGCCTTGGTGTCGTCCGTGGGAGTGTAGTATCGATTTCGTGGAAAAAAGCATCAGTCACTAATTTAAGACGACTTGCAACATGTTCTGCAAGGTAGCCGTACCTCTGTTTTCGTAGAGAATAGTTGCCATAAAATGTGTGACCATTACGGTACTCGCTGACGACGTGGACTACGTATTAATCATCATTAGCTACGTTGAAAAGGATGAAGGATTCGCGAAAGATTATCCCGAATTTTGGTTAGCCGTCTTGGCTCAATGACTGATTGATTAATTTCGTTAACATTAATTGAGAAACGTTTGCCATTTATTTGAAGAGATGATATTTAAACTACTGTTTATTTTGCAGTTAGGCATATATGAATGAAGACGACTGAAAATCGCGTCGTGTCCCAGTTTTTCACCCCACGAACAAGTGGTGCCAGATTTTCTTCCTCAAAATCTGATTATGGCACACCTGAATGTCACGGCGATACTTTGATAACCCATGGGCGCTAGCTGAATCGAGCAAAGTAAAACCGGAAAATTAACTGGAAACGAGTTTTGGTGTAAAGAACACAAACATAAATCGAAGCACCGGTGAGAAATCAATGCAAGCGTATTCGCCGAACCGTGGTATAAGAAATCCTAACATTTCGATAATTTAGCTCAAAAATGTCTGAATGAAAAAAGCAAACTTCCGTCATTTAAAACTAGATAGATTAAGAAACTGTGCATATCAACAACAATGATGTCTCCTTTATCAGATAAGCCTTTTATGGTGTACTAGCTGGAGTGCCCGTTGAATTTCAACGGATTTACTGAATATAAAACTTCGACCGTGTAACATGTAAGCATCTCAAGAATAAGATAGTACACATAACCGTCGAATAAAGCAAAAATGAAAAAACCGCTCCGCATTTTTGTATTTATATGAATGAAGGAAGAAAATCTTGCATTGTGAAAAATCGAAAATAACGTATAAACTCCTTCCCCCTCCCACCCTCTCCTTCCCTTCTCCCCCTCCCTCCCGCTCGCTCCCTCTCCCGCCCTCCCTCCCCCTCGCTCCCTCCCCCTCACTCACCCCCCCTCCCTCCCTCGCTCTCTTAAATGTAAGAAGGGACTATATAGTTTCGATATAAATGCATTGAACTCTCAATTTCGGCGACAATGGGAGTTGTCATGGTAGCTTATAATTGGTATTGTAATAAAACTGATAAAATCACGTATTTTATTGATTTTAACCGCATTTCTACGCGAATTCGGAATCTGTCTTCAATAAAAATAAACTTTGCTCTTTCCCGCAAAGAAGTATCCAAGTCTCAAGTTCGTACCGTGATTTTAAGTAATTTCAAAGTGCCAATTCAAAGTAGTTTACACTCATCCCTGTATTTCAGTTGCAGGACGCGGCAAAATACGTGACGTTCGATAATTAAATCGTTCGCCATTTCGAATCAAAGTGACGGACAGAAACAAAACCTTGACCATTCACTAAGTTAGGATGTAAGGAAGAATCGTACCAAATTTGGTTATTCTAGCTTTTATCGTTTGGGAGTTCCATGAACAAACCAACAACAAACACACCCTTCAAAATATATTATAGGAGATGAGTGGAAACTCTTGGAATCATAGCTGTAACTACTCAAGATGATATCATTTGTGTAGAAAGAAATATACCAAAACAATACACTTTTAGAAAATCATAGCCCAAAGCGACGTACGTTTATAATGGAATACAGAAAAAGTTTGTCAGTGGGCATGGATTAGAGCCAACTCAGAGCGAACAACGTCGTTTTCGCACTTTCAATATCTGAGGGCAATAATACTGAACGAGAAGTTACTTTTAAACTACAGTCGAGCTTCTATAATTCGAACTTCAATAACTGGAATTTTCCATAACTCGAAGTGAATTCATTTTACAGGACAAAACATTTTTCGTGTTATTTTTCTTCCATAACTCGCATTTTTATAGGTCGAATATTTTTTGTTTCCCTTGAGGTTCGACTCATAGAAATTCCACTGTATTTACTTCGGTTAAAATGAATAAAAATAACAACCCAACCAACTCAACATAGTCATTCTAAATTCATTCTGCCCAGTAACGTCCATGTTCTTGATGGTATATTATGAGAAACTAACGTAATATAGAGAGGAAGACCCGAAAATGATATACAGCTTCACTCCTTAATTCCCCTCCGACTCAAGAAATGTGACAGTTTTGAACTTCCTTGAAAGCGCGTTATGGTGATGTTAGTGATAAAGAATGTGTGTTGTTTTGAACAAACACGGTGTAGAATAGGAGTCGGAAACCTGGCACTTGGGTCGCATACATCTCACGAAGCTATATAGGATGACACAGAAATTTTACATGTACTTTAACTAAAATTATGTTCATAAAACCTTTTTACGTTTAAATTTTAACGTTAAAAAATCGTTTTGATCGTATTTTCTCTTATGCGATTGCACAAAATCTACAGAAGAATAACTAATCAACCCCACCGCAGTGTTCACAATTTGTAAGGCCAAAGAATTCGCAGCTACTGATGTGGCCCGCCATATAAAAGGGTTTAGACGATAACCAAGGTAGAAATTCACATCTAGTTGTAGTTGGTGGTTAACTAACAATTAACCCGAATCTGTGTGTGTTTATGCCTGTGTTTATAGTATAGACAAATATTTCTTCATAAATATTCTTGCTTGTCTCCTTTCTAGCTCTTTTATGATTTTTGGGCGGACATCAAAATATCTTACACTAGCTGAAGTACCCGGCGTTCTCTGGGTAAATCCAATGCATCATATATGGTAAATTAAGACACTTTAACCTTAATGTTTCCAGTAACTCACATATCTTGAGCATCCTAAAATCATCTATGAATATTTTCCCTTTTTTTAACATAATTTATTTTAGTTTATGGATTTTATAATTTTTGTGGACTCTCAATACCTGTAAAGTACGTTTCCCCTAGAATTTTACTCGTTTCGATGTCTCTACACGCACCTCAGGGAATCTTCGTTTACGCGAGTGCTTCCGTGTTTCGTCCGTTTTTCTCATTTTTAATTCCCCTCAGAAGCGCATATTATCATTTCAGTAGTCTCCATTTCATTCTTTAGAATACCGTTGGAAAGTTCAGATACTATTGCTAACAGCGGTTGCTACGAAGAAAATAAACCATGTTTTCCTCTTCCTAGCTCTTTCACGGTCCGTGAAGCACGAATTAGAGATTGTAGTCGGAGAAAGTACACCATTTTCCACTAAAAAGCCAGCGAGAGCATATAATTGCACCTTATAGTTTCGGGGAGAGAGATTCGAGAAAGAATCAAAAACATGTCTACGTCGGTCAACACGAGAATTATTTTGGCTAGAATAATAGTTTTTATATTATCTTTGAGGTACTAATTCAAAAATTTATTCAGAGATAAAAATTCGAGGGTGTTTCAAGTCTACTTCACGCGCAAATCTCGCAAACTAAGAAAAAATTGCAGCTGGACTCGAACCGTGATGCTTTAGAGAAAAAGAATGGCTCGTTAACAAAACGTTCCCAAATTTTGGCGTATTCGATCGATTTTGAACCCGTAGCTCGTGTTAAGAGTGACAAGGACAGGGAAACTAGTCAAGTTAATTATAGCGTTTTTTTCTAAACTCATCCGAGCAAACCACAAACCACTAGGGCATCGACAAGGTTTGATAGCAAGGCCGACGGAAATATGGTCGACTTGACAGCCGTGGACCATGATCAAATGATTCGAAATCTAAAATATAGTACATACAAAAAAATAGCCGAAAATCTAGAAATTTTGCCTAAAAAATTATCAAGTATAAACGTGTGGTCAACATTTTCTGATTTATCAGCTTTTAAAAACCGAATCGTCAAACTTACGTATGACAAAAACTTTGATGATTTTTGGATAAAGTTTTGGTTTATGTAGCAGATCCGGGGCCATGTTTCGGAGGGATAGCTGAAAGAACAGAGTCGCAGTACGCGTTGTAATTCGAAAAGGCAATGTCGATTTCAAATTTCCCTCCTAAAAAGCTTAAGGCAAGTCGAAGCGCTTATGTTGGTACTTCTCACTCTCCCTTCAGTTTCCTTTCTTCCCCACCCTCTACCTCGCTCGTTTCCTAACTCCGTTGATATGTATCGTAGAATTTCGTTTAAAAACGCCAATAATCAGCAATTTCACCGAAATTCAATGATGCAACTCTCAATCATCATATTTGTAAAACGTATTGCAATGTTGCAATGATAGATCGGTAATTTCATCACCCGCTGTGAGGGTAAACTACACCGAGCTAGGGTCCGGGACTCAGGTCCGAGTGAGGGTCGCTAATCCTCACTAATGAGAGCCGAACTTGAGGAGCAGGTAGTCTTCCGAAACATGGCCCCGGATCTGATACAGAAACCGAAATTTTTTATACCATTAAAACTACCGCGATCGATTGATTAAACCAAAGCTGCTTGCCTTATTCGAGGTACAAATAATGCATCACGCGCTCGTGAAACAACGAAATTGGTAGGCGCTAATGTAATCGGAGCGAAAGCCACCAGGAAAAAGGGGGAAAGAAATGTGAAAAGTGCAGATCCAAAAACTTTCAGAGTAGCTTCAAAATACTAAACCAAAGAATTCCGATCTTACATGAATTCCGAGAAAGTCAGTCACTCTTTTAAGTAGCGGAACTAATTCCCGTGGACGGAATTAACAATTAAAGCCTCGTTCCTCGAAGAGAATCTATTAATTAATTATAATTTCGAAAAATTTATCGCGATTGATAGCGGCCACATTATTAAATTCTTTATGTCCGTCTAAAATAAAAGAGCGAATTATAAACATCCGAAGGAAGTGTGGTAAAATTAATGATGAAAATTTGAAAGAGGAAGACGGAAGCCGTACTCGCAGTTATTATAATATAATTTTCCGGACTAATGAGCTCTTTATCTTGAAGTGACATTTATAAAATGGTTAGATGAGGGAGTAGTGCCTTTAACGCGGAAGGAAATTCGCGCTACACCAGCGCGCCAAAAAGGAGTGAAACCCGGGAAGTTATGAACCGTTATCATAAACTTTTAACTTTCGTAAAGTTTTGAAACATGTTATTGTCAAATCAATCAGCACTACATGTCGATGACATGGTCAAGACGGCAGATAACGGAAAGAAAAGTACTTGCACTAATGTTGGAATTTTAGAAAAGTCTCGTTTCACATTTGAAAAAATCGCAAAAGTTGAAAGCTTATACCATCGACGATTGAATCCTAGTTTAGATCGCCTCTCATCTCTCTCTCTCTGGTTGAATCTATTTTTATAGCGAGTAGTTCCTGACGGTGATCGAAGTGATTTCCGGCGTTTCATTGGGAAGCAAACAAGCTCCGTTTTGTTTCTTGATATACGATATACCATTTTGAAGAAAAAATTACAACAAATATATATTCCGTTCATCTTTTTCCGCTTACAGTTCGAAACCACACATGTTATACGTTTATTTACACAGTTTGTGGAAATCTTGCCATTTTAATGGGATGTTGCCTTGCCTATCAATTCCATTGTTAGACCTCGATTTCATATTGTTAATTCAATCCTTATGGGTGTAAGCGTGCTTTGAATGCGATCTCCCTCATCTGACCACCCTATTCTCCGCCGCCTTATTGGTGCATCCTTCTTATAGCTAGGGTTTCTACTTTTTCCAAATACGGCAACCTTCCTGCTTAACCTGGCTATTTATTTCAATTAATTGAATGATGAAATCAATCCCCTTTATATAATTTGCTTGGTTATACGTAGTGTGTCAAGTGTAATGCTCAGAGCACCACCGTGGTGGTGCACCGGCGGCATAAGACCCAGGGGCATAATGTTAACTACCATTCGACTTTCAGGATTTACTTAGCCTTGCCCATTTTAAATTTTTATCTGTTCACTGTCTGCATTGAAGTCATTGGTTCGATTCTAGGGTCGTTATTTTCTCCATTTGATTAACACGTGGATGACTGTAGCACATCAATCATTTACATATTAAAATTACACAACTTTTGTATGTCCATTGCTATTTTTACTTTCATAAACATTCAGTTATGTGGATTTTATGTTTATAGTTTGCCTTTTTAATGCATATAAATGTTGGTTTCTTTAATTGCAATTTTATTTTAACGTAATACTCAGTTCGCGCATACCCGTCATTTGACGGGTAATTACGCTAGTTGTAAATAAGTATAATCGATCAATCCCACTCCAGTTAGGATGACGTAGTAACTTGCCTGTTTATTTCACTTAATTAAATAAAGGCAGTGCAAATAAGTATAATCAATCAATTCCAGCCCCCATTAGGATTACGTAGTTTCGCGAAGTTTCTTTTCACCAAACCAGAGTATTTCATAGAATTGTTGTTAGTTATAATCTCTCATGTCTTCTTGAAGTCATCCACTAAATTTCCCTTTTCGTCATGCCCAAGAATATCCAGTTTCTTTTTTCTACTTACCGCCGTTTCTCACAAATGCCACAGCGCAATAATTTTATTTTTGCAGAATATTCCTAATTTTCAAAACGCTGCAATAGTCTGCTGTCGCGAATAGAACTTCAAGTCGCGTCAATGTTGTGTGAACTCTTGTGAGATATAGTTAAACACGAAACTACGTACGACACATAATTTGGAATCAAAAGTTGGATCGGAAAATGAAACAGGACGGGAAGGATTGTAATGAGTAAGAAGATATCTTAAGGTGGATAGACAATCGAAAGCTCCAATCAGCTGGGGAAATTTGAAAGACAAAGCCCTCAAGACAAACCGATGATGTCATATCTTATCATATATCCTATCATATACTATCTTATCATAAAGAAATTATCATTTTAAGCACATTTTAAGGAGGATCAATCTATTTCTTTTGTATTTATTCAGGTAGTATGTACGAATGTTATTCGCTACGTATTTTCCACGCCTGTATTAATGTTAATCAACCCTTTCAGTCGCGAATTTTATTGGGGAAATAATTTTTTTGAAACTTCATCTTAATATTTCTGAAGTCTTTAATATATCAGCTATTCCTTTACCGACAATTTAGGCCATAGGGCATACACTTTCCAATATCTTTTCCAGCCACTATTTTTACTTTCTGTAAAATAAAACGCTTACTTTGTGTATCAGTCGGGCTGCGATATGAGTGTATCATATTAATCATTTACATTTTAAAATTACTTAGAATCATCATCGTAGGAGATCGGGACTTGAAACAAAAAAATCGGTAAAACATACATTGTACAAACTTTCTCATATATAGGTACTATTGCGTCGTTTAGTTATCTTTTGAAAATCGTATGAGCCTGTTTTTAGAAAATCCAATTTTTATTAAAGTTGCCCAAGAATAAACTAGCCTTGTATTCATTCACTGAGAAAAATGAAATACGTAGTATTATTTTAAATGTATACTCAAGTAACTGTACGAAATTTGACCAAAACAGCGCCAACACCATATAGCGGAGAATTCTGTAAACATTCAAAATATACGTAATTTACGGCAACAAGGACAATGGTATTCTTTTACGATACGAAATAATAATTTTGCCTCATAATGCTATTCATAATAAGTTAAATATCTATATCCCAAATATGGAGAAAGTCACGTGTTGGCCACATCAGATTTTATTTATGTGTTTTCAGTAAAGTTTAGTTCGATGGAATTCATCGTCGTGTCGGCCTTGTATGCGATATTAAGTGTATTTAAATATTACAACAATTATTACAATAAAGAAAGAAAAGTTACCATAGCTCTTAAAAAATTAGTAAACAATATTGTTCTGTAAAACTGACCGCACGACGACATTCCGAGTTCTTGGGGTCCCGGGCCCAAAGACGGAATTTCCCGGAAGGGATAAAAATGAGAGTAGCGGGGAGAAGTGCTAAGAGATGAAAGAAAATAAATGGGTAGAGCTGGGAAAACCCAAATCGAGATCTGAGAAAAGAAAATGGGAAAGGAAGAAAACGCCGCCCGTTGGTATCGGTTGCCGGCGTGCTTTGCACCCGCGTATTGCAATAGAAAAACCTTATGACCGATCCTAATACCGAGGCCCTCAGAGGCCAGGGCACCAGTGATTTTACCTCGGTGTCCCCACCCTATCGGTAGCCCTGGAGATTTTCGTCTTTCCTTCTTACGTTTCGAAGATGGGTCTCCAGTAGGCCTCACAGCAAGCGTTCGTTTTACTTTCTCCTACGCAAAAGATTATATGGAACTCCATCCATCCATAGTTTTCAACCCTAAGGTTGGTTTGAAATGACTAGGGAATAAACACATATGATGTGGCAGTTTCCCGCTGCCTTCCACATCAGACACACACACATGATTGATGAAATATGAAATTATGAAGACGACACAAACATCCATGCCCTTGGCGGGATTCGAACCCGCGACCTTAGTGATGGTAGGCCAATACCACCAGGGCCGGCCCTACATGGAACTCATATAGCAATAAAAGTGTCGGAAAATCACATCCAACCGAATTCAGAAATACCATTTAACAATTCGGAGTATGCACGGTTATTGCACTCTAAACATCTGCTGCCACAATTTGACAGATTTTTCGCTCTGTAGCAAGTAGAAAACTGTTTTATAAAGCACTGGACCTAAGATTCGTAGCGATATAAAAGATTTTAAAATTTTCTTTAACTTTCCACCAAAGTTTCGCGGACCGGCAAATAATCGGTCACGGACCGGTACTGGTCCGCGGACCGGCGGTTGAGAAACACTGATCTAGGGACCTCAAAACGTGTATTTCCGTTGAAATCTCGAAGTCGTTTTTTTCGTGATCACAATACTTTCCCATTACTACGTATGGAGAAAGTAAAAAGAAGCCCTAATAGAATTCTCCAACAGCCATAAAAAGTTATGCAGAAACTACGCGGATTTCGACAACTGGGATTGAATAATGATGTACAACAACTTGATGATAGCATTATGATAAGACTAGCAGGAGTGCCCGTTGAATTTCAACGGATTTAGTGAATTTAAAACGTCGACCGTGTAACGTAAGCATCGCAAGAATAAGATAGTACACAGTTATACCCGTCGAATAAAGCAAAAATGAAGAAAACCGCTCCGCATTTTCCTATTTAGATGAATGAAGGTAGAAAATCATAGGAAAATAACGTATAAAATCCCTCCCCCTCCCTTCCATCCTCTCCTTCCCTTCTCCCCCTCCCATCTCTCCTCTCCCTCCCTCCCCCTCCATCTCCCACCCTCCCCTCCCTCTCTCCACCCCTTCCCTCTAATTCCCTCTCTCCATCTCCCCTCTCCGTTACCATCCATCTCTCTCCCTCCCTATCTCGTATTAAAAGCATTCAAAGCGAACAAACTTACAAACATTCTCCTTTATATGTTAGATTAGAAGATAATTCAATTAAAAACATCAAATATTTCAATGAAATAAACAACAATTTTTACGTAAGATATGGAATGTTAGTAAATTTCTATACTTCAATAATGCCATAAATGCAAAAATTATGTTTTACAGAAATAACTGATGAAAAATTTATATTTTTAAACCTATTTCAATTCGTTGCTGAGATATACTCAAAAAACCAAAATTTGAACCTGCCATTACATTAAGACCTTTCGACCCAGTGGACTGATTTTGTCCATTTTCAGGTAGAAAATGTATATCATCAAAACATTGATATTGGTTTAGGATTCATCAAAATCGGTCCAATGGTTGCTGTGATATCCTCAAGAAACTGAAATTTTGACCGACCGATCCGTGACCTCCGGGGTCACGACCTCGTCGGCCGATTTGAATTATATTCGGCGCTGCAACTCCCGTGATCAACTTGAAGCTGCTGTCAATATTCCAAGCTCCTGACCTTATTCTCTGATGAGTTATGGCTGCCACAGACAGACATCCTCTTTTATTTATTAAATACCTACTCACAGGGTAAAGCAAATGCCTAATTTTTCATACAGTCGTCCAATTGCCAAATAGAGCTTCTCGGTCTGGGGTCCTTTCGGCGAGGGCTTATTCATGGATTTGGAAAGGGTCCAGCTGTTATAGATATCAATCACTATTGTGCCGTTGGTTTGAGAAACTAATATGGAGCCTATGAAGCGTGAAAAAAAGTCTTCGAAGGATATAGTTGTCCTGAATTTATTTAGGTTGTGCAAGGCGTAGTTGTAGTCGTAAGTGAACTCGTAGGTCAATCGCCGTGTAAAAGAGAAAACATTTTGCACTTGTAGCTACAATGCAAGGTCGTTTTATCCTCTTTGCGGGCCCTATGCCACAGTAATAATGTGGGCTCATTAATATGTTGTAAATAAATGCAATAATAGATAAAAGTCCATTTATTTTTCTCACTTTATTTAACGTACTCTTAAAAAAATACAACAGTAAATGAAATAATTTTTTAAAGTTCAACGGTAAAATATGAGTTATACATATAAACAATAATCAAAGAAAGACGAAAAATTAGGAAAATTATTGTTACAAATCATAGAAATTATAATCAAAGTTAGATCGGAACTTCTGTAGATTTCTCTGCCGCGAAATTTTCTGATGTATCATTACAGCTTAAGTTTGAAATTCTTCGCTTTCAATGCGCCTAGGCGCATCCCTATCCTATATACGACACGATAATTATACCAGGACATAATACATCGTAAACAAAATTCGAAACAGTCATTCCTAATACTGAAAGACCATATTTTATTTTTGTCAAAGAGAGAATTAGCGTTAACATTCCCTTGGAATCTGAAAACACGGCAATTTTTCACGCTTATAAATTATAAAATTGTGATTGGTTCCCTTTAGCTTTCGATGTAATTCCGCTGGTTAATGTTTTTGTTCATGCTACGTTGGTAGAATTTTAAAAATATAAATTAAACAATAATTGTGTACTTATTTCAGAATCGGATCGTATAACAACTATATATTATTTTAACCATATAGAGTTTAGTTTTATATGCTGTTTTAAAATGGATTTTGTTGAAAATTAGTTCGAGTCAATGATTTATAAATAGGTACTCAGTTCTTCCACAACGAACGAAAAAATATTTCATATTTGTTTCATAATTTCAATATTATTGAAATACTTTAGTCTATAACATTTATTAAACTTTTTATTTCTATTTTATTAACATCAGATGTGTGAATGTCTTAAAAAACATAGCGTCTGCACTCAAAATTATGACTTTTACGTAAATAGAGAATAAAATTTCAAGAAAGAGAGAGAGTGAACTAAAAAAATAAATTATGTAAATAGAGTAAGTACATTTACCACTTTTAAACTGTTTTGGTGTGTATTAAATTACGTAAACCTCGCTAACGCTCAACAAGGCTTCCAAAATGGAATTGAACGGATTATGCAAAATGTCACCTTTCTGAGAAATGTAATAGCTAGGAAAAAAACTGTTAATTGATTCACAGAAGTATTTCTCGAAATTGAATTTAGAAGAAGCTTTTAGCATATGAAATATGCACAATTAAGCCTCTCATATGATGTTTCAAAAGTACTTGCCGTCAGTCACTGACTTTAATAAAATACTAAGCAATTTTACTAATACCCGTCCCTTCACCGTAATTTATGTGAATGGCAATTTGTTTTTTATCGCAGCATTATTATTGAGTAAATAAATGAAACTAGTAAAATGCGACCAAATAAACTTTTCATTGATTACATAATATTCTTTTCGGCCATCAAGCATGAATTACATGCAAATACATGACAATATCGTATAAAAGACCTTAACAACTAACAAAATTATTACGACTTCACCAGTCAATATGTAGTCACACAATTTTATAGTATATCTGAAATGTGGTTTTACGGTTGTACATAATGGCCTACTATTATTTAGGTTTCGTCCAGCAATCGCGGCCTCTCGAGTAAAAGCGTACTATCTGTGATAGTGATAGTCTTTCATAAAAATATCGTAAAAAGCATTTTTTTAAATAAAAAAATAAATGCACGCGGATAATCCGATAATGTGAAATCATAAGCCTAATTCTTAAAAGAAAACTTACTTTAAAACATATGCTGTAAACGCACATGGGATAAAAATGTACAATAGTAGCATAAGTCATCACGATAAAAGTTAATAGAAGCATAAAAATAAAGAATTTATGTAGCTGAAAATGTTCCATTCAAAGGTACCCGTACTTGGCCAAAGTTGGCATGAACGTCACACAGAATTTAGGAGGGATATGAAAACATTCCTTCAATTTCTATGACACCTAACTTTTTACTACATATTTTAATAAATAGATCATTTTACGGTCAACGTAGATATACCTCTTTCGTTAAAGATATGTAAAAAGTAAATAAAAGATTACCAATCTACAGGTTTTATCATTTGAAATAAAATGAAGCTAGCAATTTAAAAAATACACTTCAAGTAAATATTTTTCTCATTTATCAATGTATGCTAAACTTTTATTATTCTATTATTAGTTACGCGTAGAAAATAACAATATAAAATAATATAACTATAGGAAGTATATATTTACCACAAATTGATAACCTGCATCAATCTATCTTATTGCATCAACCATAAAAAATATAGTAATAAGTTAATTTCCTTGACAATTGATCCAAATAAATACCCTTAAGTAAAGTAAAAATATAATCAAAAGAGCTAAAGACCAGTTTATTCACGTAATTTATATAAAATGGGAAGAAATAATTGTTATTGTGTGAAAAATATACAAAGAATTTATCGCAATTACTCGATGAGGCAAAAACCACCAACAGCTATATAATTTTCATTTTAAAATTTTAATCAATTACACTTTATAAAATTACGATAAAATTGAAATCGATACAACTCAAAGTTAAGAAGGAAATAATAGACCAATAAACAATATATTTCTACAACGTATAAACGTTAAAAATACCTGAGTTGATTTCCATCTTCGCTCTTCCACAATAGTAAACAATTTAACAGAAAATATAAGTTGTTCCCGTGATTTTGTGGATAAACACAAAGAAGACCCTCTTAGCCGTCTTTCGCGAATGGTATCGACAAATCCCGCGGACTCCTTTCTTGAACGGCGACGTCATGTATGACGTAACCTCAAATGTCCGCAGCGCTTTGGCCTACTTCGAGGCGAAAATTCGATCCAGCAATATCGAACACAAAGTCAATTTATATACATCTCATCGAAATTCATGTCCTTTAAATTTCGTTTAATTATCAGAACGAATGTCTGCGATTTTAATTAGCTTATACGACAATATATGAAGGAGCATATTATTTGCAATGTTTACCATCCAAATTAGATGTTATTACAATAAATGTTGCTGTTTTTTAGTTAAAAAATATTTTATCCTGAATAGCATTGTTAGAGATGCTGAATATGAATATAATTCGAGAAGAAACACACCTTTTCCGAATGATAAGCATTTCGATTGTCGTAATACGATTTCTCGATACTTATATCGATACGTATCCATTACGGTGGTTTATCAATACTCAAAGCCGTATCGTCTTAGTCTCCAATCAGTGAATACGTATTTAACGAAAAATGTAAGTGGCTCTATTTTATCGTCTGTAGTGGTGTAAATTACTTATAAGCTTTTAATTGTTTGCCTTTATAGCATCACAAACTAATTTTTGTGTTTTATGGTATTGTTAGCTTTGACGTAAAAATGGTAGTGACAATGGCTAAAACATGGAATGAATAATTTAGCATTTATATTTTTGAGTACATCATTTATCGCTTTGCGGTGGAGTCTCTGGCGGAAGATAATTAGTGAATACGCGAAATATTTTTACTTAGTATTTGGCTTTCTATAATAATTGGCTGTTTAAAACAATTTGCGTATGTCGTTCATAATTAGATTTAATTATTTTGTAGAAGTTTCTATGTTTCTTTGGCATGATGTTGAAATTATTATAGGAATACTTTTTGGAGATGCCATAAAAACCTTTTATTGCCTTATATATTTTATCAATGCGTTTTTTAGTTTAAATGTATTTTGTAGTTCGCGTATGTATTGTAGCTGTTTATTCATTTGTACTAAGAATTTGTTTCATGCAGCTGTTGAATAATTGTTTAATTACGTAGTTGTTTTATTTTAATAGTTTAACAGAAAAAATTGTATCAGAAACTCTTATTTTGCTAATTCTGTGATAATTTCTAAAATAATGTACGCCCTTTTAGCATCCTATATTTATTAAACTATGTTAGGCCATTTTTTTAGGCAGGAATCATTGTGCTGACAATTCTTGACCCCACCCCATTGTCTGTACTAAGTTATTTTATAGATAACTTAATAATCAAGTTAACTGCGTTTTATTTTTTCGTATCCAGTCCTTACAATGCACGTAGGTTTTATAATGTCAATGGAGTTTTTATCTCGAAAATTCATTCCGTAATTATTTTTCTTCATCGAGCCTAGACATAATTAATTGTCATATTGCAAGAACAATGTTCTTAATCGTCTTTACCGGCGTCCCAAGTTTTGCTACCTCGTTAGATTCACTTTATCTAATAGTTTCCTCAGTGAAAAGTGTAAAATATGAAGAATGTAAACCATAGCCCACGCCGTTAATGGAATTTCGTTTATGTTTTTAAATAGCTACTTGCAAGTTTCTTTAAGAGCAGTTAAACTATAACGGCGATTAACAACATTCAGATAAAAATGTAACTGCGAATATAAAGCTGTAATATATGACATTTAAGTAGATCATTTCGCCGTGGTGCTTTTATCTGCAAGTATTGGCAAGGTAGTTTCACTAATTATAACTATTTAGTTTTCGAAATCCTCCTATTTCCATTAAATTGATGAATTTTTCACATTTTACATCATCTTTCATTATGACAAATTTGAACGCCTAATCAGGCAAATATAATTTAAGAGAATTGTATTTTCTTAACTTTTGGATATCACAAATTTTTTCATACCTATATTGCTAATTTTACTGTCGTTTTGGGTAATATCCGTAGGCAATCACTTCTATTTCTTTTGCATTTCCTTTGATAATGAAGTACCGCTATCATTTACTGAATGTAGGTGTCATTTTATTGAACTTGAATTATTTTTTGCAAGTTTTCTTGGGTTAAGGCAGTAAGCATTCCATTTGAATAGACTTTATTTGAAAATTTCCTTGATGTTACTACTGGATATAAATTTGTTCACATTTTCATTTCGTTAGTTCTATAAAAAAATTCAGCCAGAAAAGGGATTTAAAATTTTAGAAAATAATGCTTTGTGAGTTATTGGAATAGGTCTGGAGCTGAAGGAGCGCCGGCACCAGCGGGTGGAGCTGCAGGTGAAGGTGGCGATGCAATCGTCGGAGGTCCGAGGACACCGCAGCAAATTGCGGCACAAAAGAGACTTCAGCAAACCCAGGCACAGGTTGATGAGGTCAGTTGATACTTTCTTTGGTTATTTCTATTCGCTAATTAAATAAGTATTGTGTTTTAGTTGTAATAGTTAAGCCTTATGTTTAGGAGTTTCATGAGAGTAGTTTAATTCCATAGTAATAACAACACCATATTTTTCTAAAGAAAATAAATGAACAGTTGTAATCTATCATTGTCATTTGCTTATGT
Source organism: Uropetala carovei (assembly GCA_036926305.1). Taxonomy (NCBI): domain Eukaryota; kingdom Metazoa; phylum Arthropoda; class Insecta; order Odonata; family Petaluridae; genus Uropetala; species Uropetala carovei. The sequence continues at coordinate 1,826,504 of JAXCHB010000100.1, forward strand.
TTGAAGGTTCAACATTTTCTGTCCATTAAGCATGTTGTCTTTATCAAACTATTCCCATTAATATGTAAAGGAGTGCTAACAAAACTATAAGAAAATATCAAATTGTATGACAGCCTCAAGAAAACAATCAGCAATATAGATTGCTTTCTTACGAGCATGTCATGCTGCATTCTTTTTTATATAGTTTTTAACAAAATTCTCGTTTATAAATTATTTTTAACTGAATTCTTACTCAACTGATATCCAACTTATAAGATGAATTATTCAATTTCAATTAGTAAGGTACTTGTGTTATTAACATTTCTTAACGCACATGATTAATTAACTTTTACATGCAGTCTTTTATATCCATATTTGGTGAAGTGGTTAGAAGAAATAGGGGTGCTAATGATAACCTTTGCAAATTTTTTCACGCTGCTTTGATGTAAGGTTGTGGATATTATGAAAACTAATGTTGAAAAGGTGCTGGAACGTGATCAGAAGCTGTCTGAGTTGGATGACCGAGCAGGTATTTAAAGAATTGGAAAACTCACGTATTTTCTTTGTTGAGTATTATTCTGGATTCTCTCTATGATTTTATTAACTCTTTGAGTTAAATAGAATTGACCTTAGAAGCTTATGCTTCTTGGAACAGTAGAAAATAATACTCTTTGTTTGAATGAATTGTTAAAATTGACTGCCGATTCCTCACTTTTAAATGTTAGGTAATTAATAAAATTATGGTGAGCCATAATGTGTTGGATGATGCGGAAATGGTGGCTTACAAAATATTAGTCTTCAACTAACATTTAAAAATTTTATCGAGCTCACAAATGTCCTCCATATCTTTTTTAAGATGCATTGCAACAAGGTGCTTCACAGTTTGAGCAGCAGGCTGGCAAGCTGAAGAGGAAATTCTGGTTGCAAAATCTGAAGGTACAGAAGTGCATTGTTTAATTTTTGTGTAGTTTTATCCTTGTTTAAAACAGGCTAATTCCTGTTACATTAACAATGAATTGTTATTCAGTAATGATAAGTACAAGTTGGAAAGAAAGGTATTTTAAGTTTATATGTGTGATAGCATTGACCTTGTTATAAAATCAAATAAAGGAGAGAAAAACTCTTGTCATGATTTGGATTCAGTTTTCAATTAAGAACAGTATTTCCTCTCTATTACATTTGCACTATTAATCAATATTAATTTTCCTTTATTTTAAATTCTAAAATGGATCTTTGTCCAAGGAGTTTCAATTTTTACTTAAAGAGTTGATCGTTCAGTAAATATAATAGCTTTTGAAGTTGGCATCTAAAGTAAATTTTTTTGTTTTCTGCGTGTTGGAATACTACTATTTTTTGGTGTGATGAAATTTTATTATGAAATACCTCTGCATTTCTCACTTTATACTGAAAGTAACTTACACTAACAGTTTTTGTTAGATATACAGTGGAATAGAAAACTACAAAAATAGTAATGCGGTACAATCTCTTTATATTTTTGAAATACTCTGGTGTTTTCTTCTTTGATTTGTAAGAAAATGGACTTTAGATGATGATGGAAAAAAACAAAGATTACACTTACAGGTTTACGGGGAAAGTCTCCGACTGTTTTTAATTAGTCTGTCTGGATGGTAACTGGCGAATTTCTACAGAACTAATGAATTAACTGTTTATTCAAGGTGATCTGCATTGTGTTCTAAGATGGCCATTAATTCCAACCACCCCGATAAAATAAATAAAAAAAAAATTTTCTCTTATTTAACTTCCTCCATTTGAATAACATGGAAATGAATGTAGTGTACTTTTTTATTTGCACTTTAAAATTACTTAAAATCAATATACGGTAAACTCCCAGTTATTTGGCACTCATGCAACCGGAATTCTCAAGCAACTGGCATCTCCTGCCTTTCGATTTTTTATTACATCTAGTTGAGAATGTTACCAATAAAATTGGTGTTTTTGGCAATTTTTTGTTTATATCTAATTTGGAATGTTACCGCTAAAATTTGCGTTTTCAGCAGTCACAATACACAATTGTGGATGCTCCTTGAACTTGGTGTTTGTGTTAAATAAAATACTTTGCACACCCTTTTTAAATGCCTCCTAAAACTCCAATATGTGCTAAAGGTAACAAAAGGAAACGGGTTGTGCTAACCTTAACCCAGAAACTTGATATAATAAAACGTTTAGAGAGAAGTGGGAACCGCAATGTTTTAATGAGAGTGTTCAGTCTTGGTTCTTCCATTATTTATGACATTAAGACACAGAAATCACAGTTAATGAAATTCATTACGTCTTCTGAGACAACTAGAAGAGTGGAATATCGGCACAATCTTGAAACTTGAGCAGTTGGATGTTGGTATTTATGAATGGTTTTCTATAAAGTGTTCCGAGGGAGCCCCTATTTCTCGACTAATGTTGATTGAAAAAGGCCAAAGATTTTTATGAAAAAATGAAGATTAGTGAACCATGCACATTTTCAGATGGATGGCTAACACGTTTTAAGATCAGGCATCTAGATGTTTCGGGTGATAAAAAATCGGCTGACCAAGAAGCTGCCGATAGATTTTGTGACTTTTTTCAAACATTAGTTAAGGAATATATAACTATCCAACGTTTAATTGCATTATTTTAATATTTACCAACTGCACTGTATGTAATGGTGTCATGGTTGTATGTCACTATTCGCTTCTCTTTTGTTTAATATCAGTTTGCCTCAAGAATTTCTGCTAATACATTGTGTTGGGTGTGGATAATTTCTCTCCTTTTCTCAGACAAGGAAACAATCTTTTTGTCATAAAATCCTAAAGGTTGGACGAAGTTAACCCTTAACTCGCATTGTTATTAGAACGAGAAGTTAATGGTGATAGGCTTACGAGAAATTCCATAGGATGTAATGTAGTTACTAAATATTAAAGTGTTGCAATTAAACGTAGAATACTTGTATATTTGAGTTTCATTATGTCCTTGAATGTCAAGGAATTATTTAAGAATAATTGTGAATAGAATACCTAGTCTACAGGTTAGCAGTTCCAAGGTGAAAGTACAATTCTGCATCTGCTCCTTATTTTGGTATCTAAATGCTTTATTGAGGCATATCCAATAAAACTCTCAAGCAACCGGAATATTCACTTAACTGGAAAACCCAATTTCCCAGGCATTCCGGATAACTGGGAGTTTACTGTACAAAGCCAGGACTTAACCCTTTCCACTCGGATTTTTTTCCTTGACACTATTGCTCTCCTATTTAACTTAGGATATACTGATAAGCCAACTTAATTATGGTTATGGGACTCCGGAGGGGTAAGAAAATGCAGTCACAAGCAGGCCACAGAAAAATATTTAGAAATCCCATGCCTGTCACTCCTCAAAACATTTATCAAGTTGCACTCGACTCGCAAATTGCTGTCGAGTCAGACTCGACATGAGAGTGCAAAAGGTTAAACCCAGGTTCAGAGAGAAGAATGAAGTCATTTTTGTACCGTCAAAGTTCAAATATGTGCTGAATCCATCCAAAATTATGCTTTTAACAATAAAATTATGAAGATATTTTAAGCAAAAAATGTTGTTGCCGTCGTAACCTGGTTGTTACCAATTATGACCTCTACTCACAGCAAGAAGGGGGTGGGGGCAAAAGGTTATTGTTAGCTGTGCCCAGTAACAGCACATTATTGTGAGAGTGGGAGAAGAGCAAAGGCAAGCGGGTAAATGGAGAAGTAGGGAATTCAACAATATGGAGAGATATGAGATTGAATAAATACTTGTATATTTACTCTGGGATACGTTATTCGCATGCTATTAGGGGTGACCCAATCAAGGCTCGTATACAATTACACTCAATGAGGCTTATCACATCAGAGTGCAATAACACTCTGCAACTCATGGGATGTTGGGGATTCGTAAGGGACATGCTTTCTCTCTGTATTGCTTCAAATACAAGTTTATGTTTACTGTTCATATATTTTTCATACTGACCCAACCAAGTTTTAAAAAAATCGCACTAGATCCCGTCCCATATAATAACCCGCCCACTGAGAAAAAATCTTTTTCACTGTGTGTTTAAAGACTCCATTCAACATGGTAGACTAAGGTGCATGTCTAAAAATGCTTCCTGTTTAAGCGGTTAAAGAGATTGTTTTCCAGTCATCTCTTACAGTATTTTATTGCTTTCTTTGCATTAATGTAGTTGTTCATTAATTTGTTATATGTGGTTCTTTAATGGAACAAATGTTTTTTTATTGAGTTAATTGATCAGTTCTCCAAGCATGCATCTATGGCATATAACTGGTAAGTTTTTAAAATGCCTTATGTTAATGCTTTACTATTTCTTTTTTGCAGATGATGATTATCATGGGTGTTATTGGCCTAGTAATATTGGCCATTATTGTGGGTGAGTAAATTTCTTCCATGTTCAAAATAAGGCATTTAAAATTAAACTATACATTTTTATGGGTTATTGAAATGTATTATCATATCAAGAACAGTGTGATTATTTTCTGCTCCCTCTAAATAAGTTCACCTAGGATTCATTTTTGTAAGGTCATGTTATTGGACAGGCTGCTCTCGACATAAATTCCCTCAAATTCTCGCCTGCACTGTTGATTACCTATATTAAATTATATTCTACAAAGTGACATCCTTTCCAAGTGCATGCATATATATTGTTTATAAAAAGATGATCCATTGGTGTATCATCTCACCCCATCAAAACAATGCCTTCAAGTAAAGACAAGTCTTTTGCAAATATTTGTTAACTTTTTATGATAAAATTTTAAATGTAAAATGTAACAAGAGAAGTCTTTTCAAAATGAGTTTCAAAGTCGATTTCTAATCATCAAGTAATAGGAGCATGCTGCAACAATGTACTTTTCTATCGGTGGAGTTATGGCCATGACATTCTCTACAGGAGTAGTGGTCTATATCAGGGGTCTCAAATATGTGGCCCTCATATAGTCCACCAGTTCAAAAAGTGCAGCCTTCTCACTACTTAGATTCTACTATAAATGGGAACAAGAGAAATTGTGGGCAAGACAGTAAAGGAATAGCAAAGACATACAAAGCAATATAAAAATGTTTAACTAGGAATTGTATGATAATTTGATTTTAATTAAAATATATTCAATTTTATTTTAATAAAAATAGGCTCTGTATTATCTTATCTATTTGAAAATTATCAATTAGGTCCACACATAATTTGAGTTTAAGACCCCTGGTTTCAAAAACACAAATCTGGCTAAATAGGTAAAACAAATGCATGCTTTTGGTGAGTATTGACCTGAATACCTACCTTGGTTATGCTCCTGGTTGGGTGTATAGGAGAGGTTGAGAGAATGGAGAATGAGGAAAGGGTAGCAGTTTTGGGTTAGTTAGAGAGAGGTCATGAACCAAAAATTATAAGCAACAACAAAGATAAAACTTGCATAGTTAGAGGGAAGGGATGGTCAGGGCCACCATGTGAATTGGTTCAGAAATCTATGGAAGGTAGTGTATGGATATTGGGCCCAAGAATTTGGCTAATTTCAATGGTTTCTCAAATTTAAGAATAAGATGACCACTAATTTAAAGTTTTTATTCAGAGGAGAAGGATATTTAATTTTTCACTTGAAGATATGAGAAATTATAGTCTGGAGAGCATTAGATACGAGTCTAAGGTAACTACTCACTTGAGTGTATAAGGTTGTCATATAGTCACCTATTGGTGGGTTGGTTTGCCCATTGGGGGAGGGCAAACCAACCAACTGGTGTGTCACTGGAAGATGAATATGTTAAAATTTACGTACATTACTAATGGACAAAATGTTGAGGTTATTTGTCATTTATCAAATCACAAATAGCATTTTACAGTTTCAATAAAATATAATCTTATAGAACAATATAGTAGTTGAATGCAGGAATTAGAAGACAGTTAAACTTAAGAAGTTACTTTTTCTAGACACCATTATTTTTCTAAATATGGCTGAACATCCTGCAATTTTGCATAATGTTTGTGAGGTTGGAGGAATCCTTTTTGGTAATGAACTTATGTTGCTGTATGCTATAACTACCAATGTATTCCATAAAATTTTTCGACCTCTGGTACATGTTAAACGTATGAATGAATGGTTTCTTTTCTAATAATTGATTTTTACTATCATGAAGAAAGGTTTAGTATTTAAGCTTTTTTTCTATGATTAGAGTTTTTGTTTTGGCCAACATTTAAGGGTTAACTGTGATGCATTATTCTTTGAGAAGGTTCTATAATTGTTTGGTGTGAGATGCATTGCAGGTTGACTTTGCTTGTGAGTGTGCTTTTCTATGTTGGCTATGTCTTGGATTATCCCTTTTTGAAAGTTACGTTATGTCAAGACGACCTTACCTTCTATGACGTTTCTTTGGTGTTGCTTAATGTTGCTAATACTATCTTTCTTGATGTTGCATTCATCATTGTAAAACATGCTAGTGTCATGAAAAACTGAATTCATATACAAATTATTGATTAATACTGAGGCATATGTTTCTCCTGTATTTTCCTATATTGAACTCTCATTATATAATAATTATTTTGTAATTATTAAATACATAATATAACTCTTAAAATATAGAATTAATGAACTGCTATGAGGGTAATTATGCCTTCAATGATTCCTTAAGTATTCTCATTCGTCAAACTACTAATATTACCATTAACTATATCTACTATGAATATATTTAATATTATTATGAACTTTAAATTAATAATTAATGTATAATCATTTAATATCATTACAAGTTCTTGCTTAAAATGGTTTCCTTTAATAATATATTAATACTTGATAATTTTTTTCACCTTGCTATTACAGTTTAACCTTTTAATGATTAATTTTTATATTGGCCCTGTGATATTTAAAACTATGAAATCCCTAGTCACAGTGGAAATAGTCAATTTTTTAAACATAATGTTTGTTTTTGTTGATTTGATGCTCCGTAGGACATGTAATAATTTTATACAGCTGCTGTGCTTTCAAAGTGTCACCTGATTGTAAGATAATAATTTAGATTTAGTTTGGAGTATTTATTAATAATGTTCTTATAATAAGCAAATGTTAGGCAACAATTTTTCCTAGCCCCTTTTTAAAACTACTGGTGGAAATGGTGTTACCATGCAAGGTCTTCTAGGTATGAAGTTCAATTGTTATTACAGTGATATTTACAATTCTTAAATTCCCTTACATTTTGTGAAGTGCTAGATATGAGTTTTAAGTAATTGCTGTTGCCGTAAATTTTACTTTTGGTACTTAGGAAGTAAACGGCTTGAAGTACTGTTCAATGTTTAGCTGCTAGAGGGCACTTCTTATGTGCACTTTTTTGCCTCCCAAGAACTTCCTATTTTGGCCATTACATGGCACTGTGTGCAGTAGTTGCTCTGACCGTGTATTTTTGTCATAAAAAATAAATGAGAAATCGAAGCATCATAGTACTAGGCATACATAAAGTTTTGTTACTTTTAAGTTATTTGCTTCTTTTCCTGTGTATAATGCGCACATCCATTTTTCGTAAATTTGAACTTTTTTCTATAGATAACGTGCGTGTTGTCTACCAGAAATTACGGTAATTCTTCTAACAAAGCTTGCAGACCTATTTAGCTTGCAAACCAGGTTCCATTTGAAGCACTCGTAATAACTTTCATGCAAAATATAATTGTTGGGGTGCTACTGTTGCACGTCGGGATTGTGGAGCTCTCTGGACTGGGAAAAATTCCATTCTGCCAGGAATGAGAAGGCAACAAATATCCCAGCCAGAGTGATTAATGCACACAGTGCCACGTAATGGCCAAAATAGGAAGTTCTTTGGAGGCACAACGACTTGCATAAGAAGTGCCATCTAGCGTCTAAACATTGAACTCAGTACTGTGAGCCATTACTCCCAAAGTACCGGACTTTAACTTAAACATAAAATTTCTGTTATTTAACATTTGCATTTAAGGATTGCTGCAGAATTGATCACATAAAGCCATTTGCCATTATATTTACCATATATACTCATGTATAACGTGCACCCGTCAGAGCAGGGGTGGGTGGTTTATAGGGAGGGGAGGGTTGGTGGTGGGGTGAGTTTTGTTGTGGCCAGGTCACCCTGAAGAAGTATTCAGCAAACGAGAAGAAACATTTGCATTTAACGCAAAAATTTATGTGGGATAACCCGAAAAACATATATAACCTCTTCATACGGTAAGTTGGCCAAACTGATGCCGCGTAGTAAACTTCAGTGCCACTGCTGCCAATCCTTTTAATTCAGACAAAAAGGATCTATAAAGTAGAAAGAGTTTTGATTTATAGTGGATTTTGGTTCTCTCTTTCCTATCTCATCTAAAACTGTTTAATAGAAGGAATAATGCAGAAATTTAACAAACAAATCTGGAAATGCAGCAGTTAAGATTAAGTTCATACACGTTATTCTACCGTTTTTAAATTACCTACTTCCATTGTTATTTGTACAGGTGTCCCTCACTATTTGTCCTCCCGATTTTCATCTTTTTGCTTATTCATCCATGACCAATTATAACCAAATCCCCATTCATTCATCCATTCCTTCACATATTCATCCATCGAAATAGCTGGGACCTATGAAGAGGGAGACTCAGATGATTACTCATCAAACGATGAGACACTAAGGCACTAAGGATTTGTCGTTCTCAGCAGTATAAACTTATAACCTTACAATTGACAAATGAAAACATCACATAGGATGCCTGTCTTTCCCTTGTGACTATGGCTAACAGCAAATTAAAGCACACCACTGAGATGATTTCATCATCCCGTTGAGTTTAAGGAGGAGTTTTGGGTGATCTGTTTTAGTATTCGTTCAACCACTGACTCCAGCGGTATCAGCTATTCCGCCTCACTCCATATTGTTGTTAGTTCTTCTTTAGTTTCCGTTTTGGTGCCATTTTATATTGTTAAGTGCGAATTTGAACTCTGTGTTTGTGGTTAAATCAATCAATTACGTGGCAGCTGCATTTGTAGTTGCGTTTACATCGTGCCTTCGCGGCCACGTAAAATGCTGCCATGGGCTGGATGTGGCCCGCAGGCCATAGGTTCCTATAGATCAGGAGTGCCCAAACTTTTTCATTTCATGGGCTACATTCATCCTGATAATTGTCTTGCGGGCTACTTATTTTTTCAATATATAAAAAGGGATCTTAAGAATGAATTAAACTACAGATTTACCGCAAAATGCATTTATTATAGATTAAACATCAAACAACATTATACAACATTAATTTAATTAAATTTAATTGCGATTTGCACGATTATGGGCACGTTTACACTGCATATCTTCAGCTAGTGAATGGTGATTGGGTATGTAACTAGAAACAGAGAGAAGTAAACAGTCTTCGAGATGTTCATTAGTGAGAGCATTTCTGGTTTTTGATTTAATTAAGTTCATATTAAAAAATAGAACTCCTTACTCAGGCATATAAGCTTAATGTCTTGATGGATGCGTGGGCGACACAGACACTCCTAAAGGGCGGCTTGTCGCCGATGGGAGACGTAATGGGCACCCCTGCTATAGATTGTGTTTATAGTACCAATCACTTCATAAAATAAGGTATTATCAATATTTTGGTCTGCTTTTTGGGTTTTCAGGAATTAATTATACATTTATAACATTGTGTCTAAGGGAAAATAGCCCTCGATATTCATCTTTTCTCTTGTCGTCCAGTTCCTGCAGAACCAATTAAGGACGAATATTGAGGGATACCTGTACATACTAGAATCATTAACTAAATAAAATTATTTAAATTTGCTTATTCTATGTTTTTTGTTTTCAATGCGTGTTTGCGGGTAATCTACCTGGTGATTTTGCAAAGACTACAGCAATCAGCTGATGAGCTAGTGAAATGCGGAATATTTGGAGAGGATGGAATTATAACTGTAGAAGTAATAAGGTGTTCTATACAGATAATTAATATATGTATAACCTAGATTATCGATAATTATTGTGGCTTTCCCCTTAATTCACCCAAAAAGAGGGACTCTGGTGTGAGATAGGTTCACTTTAATTTCTGTTTTTAAGTGCCCAAACGTTTTACCCATGTATAATGTGCACACCTACTTTATAACTTGAAAATTTGATCTTCAAACTGCGCGTTATACATGAGTATATACAGTAGTCCTTATAGAATATGTTTTCAATTATTTTTTTGACTAAAGTAATTTATTATTTGTTTAAACATGACAATTTTGATTCTGACAGACTTAATAGACACAGAAATCTTAATCTTACGTATGTAGGTAAGATGAAATGACCTCATGGAAGATCCATAAATGAGTACAAGCTAATCATAAAATGAAATTTGAATGGACTGGATTTATAATTCAATAGATCCTTTTGGTGGGTTGTTCTTAAACAAATTTAGGTTTTATTTTAGCTGATTGTGTTTTGAAACTGTTGATAAACTCCTTATTCAATATTAAGCCTCATAAATTCATCTGCTGCGTCTTAATTAATAGGTAGATTGTTGAACCAATCATTAGAATCAAATTACTTCTCTTCAATTTTTGCATTATTATTTTCAAGTTTCTCTCTTAAGTGAACAGTTCTATCATCTTTAATGTTTTATGGTTATTTGGGGCTCACTCATATGATATCATATTCATAGATAATCATGGCCAGCAATTACTTGATTGGTAATTTTTGTGATCTGGTAAGCGCAGTAAACATCACATCATCAATATGTGTTGGCTGATTTGTGTGCTGTTAGTGGAGTGTTTAATTTTCATATTATATAAAGATCTTGTATTAATTGTTTTTATTTTTATTTACAGTATTTGATACTTAGCAATTGTCAATTTTATTTTCCAACATTATTTGTTCTAATGATGTTCTATGAAGTTATCTTCTGGGCTAAGAAAAAGAAAATGTTCTTTTTCAAATGCTGTACTCTTTCCTGAATGTTTGTCATATTTTTGCAATGGCTTTGAACATCATTAAAAGCTGAATAATCTTATGCAGTGAAATTTGAATCATTTGGACTTCCTAAAATGAGGAAAGTAGGATTATGTATCAGTCTCACTGGTACTAAATCAAAATGATTAGGATTTTAAAAATTTAATGATATCTTTGGCTTGTGTCGACTAACTGGGACCACATTGAAAACTGACCACAACGCTGACCCCTCAGCCATCATTAACTCGAGTTAGAGGCCCATACCTCCAGGCCCATCCTCAAATCCGAGCTCAGGTGTCTTTACCCTGTCAGCAGGGGGGCACTAGCCGACCACGTCTTTTGCAATAAAATTTAAACTATTTCATGTTGTTAACTTAGTGTGATTGTGACTCAAGCAACATATTCGGGTGAATGCGCTAATCAAGAGTATCTTTTTAACGGAATTCTATGATAAATAATAACATATTTACTGTCACATCTAATCTTGACGCTAAGGAATACCAACCTCTTAAGAGTTTTTGGACGGGATTGTAATGAAAGCAGACATTCGTGAGACGGTGCGGAGGGTGTAACGCTTGGTTGCTATATGGTTTATATCTAAAGATTGTATACCAATTCTTTCTAATTATAATTCCAAAAAGAATGAAAGTCTGCACTTTGTAAATCCGAGTTTTACGTGTTACCTTATGGGAAATGAAAATGCCTTCCTTGGAGTCGAACTCAAGACTTCTTTCGAGATTTTTTTTGCCATCACCTTAAAATATGTATATCGAGCATACCTGCTACATTTAGAGTTTCTATATCTTTTTTTATCTAGTTAATCGCATTTTTATATGATCACCAACCAACAAAAAATTGTCTATTATTATAAGTGACTAGCGTAATTTCCCGTGAAATATGACGAGTAGGCGTGAATTGAGTGTTACGTTAAAATAAAATAAAAATTAATGACACCAACTTTTATGTACACTAAAATGCAAAAAGCCTATGAAATCCACATAATCGAATGTTCCAGAGAGTAATAATAGTCATGGACATATAAAACACGATTTTATCACAACAAATTGAATAAATGCATAAAAAATCACGAAAAATATTAGTTAAACCTAATTTTTGGCTTTTTTCGAATGAGATTTGAATTTCTACGATATGGAAATTCATTTCCATACTTTTCTCGGCATAACTGTGAAAATACCGCATCGATATCTCATTTTTTAAATATTTGAAAATGCTAAAGAAAAAAGGCCTCGCTTCGTGTCAGCTCTGCCCATATTATTCAAATGGAGAAAAGATATGCTCCTGAAGTCAAACCCAGGACTACTATGTACACGACAAGCAGTTTCAAATTGAAAAGTTGAATAGTCAAGCGATTCCTAAAAGTTTGATAAAAAAATGTTGTAAAGCGTTTTAGTTATGAGCGGTTTTCCTTTTCATCCATCTAACACCATATAGCAACCAAGCGTTACACCCTCCGCACCATCTCGCGAATGTATGCTTTCATTATAATCCTGTCCGAAAACTCTTAAGAGGTTGGTATTCCTTGGCGTCAAGATTGGATGTGAGGGTAAATATGTTATTATTTATTGTAGAATTCCATTGAAAAGATGCTCTTGATTGGCGCATTCACCCGAATATGCTGCTTGAGTCACAATCACACTAAGTTAACAACATGAAATAGTTTAAATTTTATTGCAAAAGACGTGGTCGGCTAGTGCCCCCCTGCTGAGAGGGTAAAGACACCTGAGCTCAGATTTGAGGATGGGCCTCGAACCCGAGTTAATGACGGTCTAGGGTTCAGCATCACGGTCAGTTTTCAATGTGGTCCCAGTTAGTCGACACAAGCCATATCTTTTTCTTTTAACTTCTAATATGGTATGCTCTTTTGGTACTGTAGCTTATCCGCTACTAAGAAGTTTGGTTTTGTATTTCACTGCATATGGAGCTATCTTTATTTGTCATATTTTTAATGTTGAAGCATTAGCTGTGTTTGCAGAATTAAGTTTGGGTATTCGCTTGTGTGAGATATACTTTTAACTCTTTTCATGTCTTTCTCTTTTAGTCAACTTCATGTAACTGTCTGCCAGTTGTTTCGAAAAAAAAGAAAGGTTAGCAGGTATTTCCAACTGAGTGTCTTGTGTACATTTCTTTTGTCTATCCTTCATCATTCCCCTTCTCCTATGTAAATGTTGCATCAAATCTTTGTTGTGTATTTGCTTTGCCTCATTGGATAAATTCCTCTTCAAATCTCTGAATACTGAACATGTCCTTCAGTTAATTTTTCTGTGATACATTTATTTGTTCATCTATATAATTTACTTTTAATTTAACCAGAATATTTCTTTCCTAAAAACCAGTATTTGCTGACTGAGAAAATACATTTATACATACAGTGAAAAATATCACTTTTAAATCTTAAATATTGTGCAAAGGAATACATGAAAGATACCATTCACACTAATTTTGCCCTTTGACTTTCACTTTGGATTCATAAGGAATGATTTGTTGTTTCCTTATTCATATGCTCATGAAATAATTTCATTATAATTTTTTAACAATTTTTCCAATTTTGCTAAGGGGCTAGGAATTTCAGCAAGATACAAGAAAAAACAATTACAATATGCCTATTTTTATTTTTTAAATGACAAACGTTGAATACAAAAGGATTCTCAATCATTCTACCAGTAATTTATATGGGGTAAATATTTTTTGAGTTAAGTAAGAAGATAAACACTGTACTTACTGCATTTGTTTAGATTTGAAGTACATTATCATCATGTAAAGGAATTTTGATCATTTCTTAAAAATAACATATTTTCTGCTATCTTACAAGTATTTTAATCCATACAAATTCACCAACAACTGTCTTTCATGTCATTTGCAAATAGGATTGTACTAATCACATTTTCATAACTCATCAGCATATAGATGTTGCATCATGATTTATTTTAATTACACATTTCATTTTATAATTGGAAACTTGTTTTATGTGCAATCCATACCAATCTTTTGTCCTATCTCTTTTTGGTCCCTCTGTCTCTTCTTTAGAAAGTAAGCAGCGAAGATGGTCCCTGGCAAAGTGGCACCTACCTACTTTTCACTTTTCAATTTCCTCCTTAAGGAATCTCTTAATTCTCTACTGTTGTTGAAGGTGATATTCCAAGGGGGATTATTACTTATCAATCTTTGTTTGTTTAATTTTTCTATCTGTCTCTCTGTCATAGGAACAGATTTTTTCTCTTCGCCATTTCTCCAATATGAAGAATACTAATTTTGTTATGATAGTTTTGTCCAATTTTTTTAAATTACGAAAGGTATGTTTGAAATATTTACTTTTCAAGGTTTTCCATAGTATCATTCAGGATCTCACAAGTTTATATTGATTAAGCAATTAAAAGCAGTTGTTAAAATTTACCATTCACTGCAAAGAATTTTTGTAGAAATAGTAAATTGAATTCATCAATTTCATGAATGCATTTTCCATGCTTTCATTTCCTGTTAGTATCACGTCAAATTGTAAAACTTGCATTTTCTTGGTTCCAAGCTCATCATTTACAAAGAATAGACTTACTCAATAAGGTCCATAGGAATTGATTTTGGGATCTGAAATTAAATTGAGATCAAGAAAAGATAGTTTCAGTAAATTCATTAAATAAATTGGACAGGATCTTTTTGCAATTCTTATCTTTTTAATCTTTTATTTTTTACCAATCATTGATTAAACTTTTAAAAGTATATTTCTATTCTTATCCTTCTTACTCTTTTTACCCTATCTTGCCTTTTTGCTCTTGCCACTCGGCCAGCCATTCTGCTGGGACTACCTTCCCTAGTTTTTACGTTTTGATTAATTGGTATCTGCTTGATGCTGAAAATGCTTATATTTTATCTGTGGAAGCAAGTTTTATGTTTAATCACTCGTTTAAAATCGTCGAAAATTTTAATGCTTATTTCTGTCAAAATGATGAAATGTTGGAAGGTGGTTCTATTTTTTCTGATTATTTGAGTACTACTGGCTGTAGAAATTTTACTTCTTTAGTAATTTATTATGGTTCATATTAGCTAGCCAAATTTTATTGACTTCTGCATGTGTGCTTTTTGCAATTGAAATAAACATTTTTAGTGTATCATCAAGAGTGTAAGTGCATGTTACCAAGGAACATGATTTGCTTGAAAAGTTCTGTACTTCTATAGGTTTTTAGTATGTGGGAATCTTGGCCATCAGCAAAATTGTCAATTATATTTTCCGTGATTTCAATACTCAAAAGGATTTGTTATAAATTATCAAATCATAAGAGCATTTGGTTAACATTTTACAGTATTTGAGGTACAGTACAGTACTATATTATAAAAATACCCAGCGATGGTTATCATTAACATTTTTTAACTTTTAATAAAATGCTGATGATTTTAACTAGTAGAAGGTAGGATATTTCACATGACTAGTGATTTAATGCTTCTGAACCCAGAAGAGTAGTGTATTATGGTAGAATAGTTGTGTGATTGATGATTGGATAGTCAATTAATTTATCAGGTGGGAGGAAAGGAAAGCAGGGTGCTGTCACTAACATTGGGTGGTTTCTTCTCCTCCACCCCTTGTCTTTTCTCTCTGCATCTCTTCACAGCTTGGGCAGCAAGCTAATTGAAAGGAAGTGAATATCGGAAAAAAAGGATTAAGAGAGAAAGAGAAAAAAGGAAAAGTATATATAAACATATACTTAATGCTTGTATATAATGCAAAGAAAAAAACGAAACTCCAACCCCCTTGGTCATCTCGTCTTCGCCGGCACGGAGTCATCCTGCCTCCTCCCTTCTCCCCGCTCTCCTTCACATCAGTTCTCACTTCCTGCACCATTTGTTTTTTTTTTTGGACACCATTGAAGTCTCTCGTCAGCCAGCCAACCATACAAACTCATTTTCATCTCTATAGAATTATACTATATATATATATATAAATATTAGCTGCATGAAGGGGAGGATATAACCATGTTAACGTGAGCTAATCCTTGCTGCACTTGTGTTCAGGCAGGATGAGACATTGTTTCCTTTTATAAGTTATTCATAATGCACATGTTTTGAGATTTGTTTAAATTTATAGTTTTATTTTGCGAGTATGAAAAGAATTTCGTCCCATTTTATTTAGTGGAGTTGTTATTATAATTATAAGTTTTCTGGTAATAGTGTATCAGTAATATTAATCTTCAAATATACAGTATTAAGGAAAGTAAGATATGAAAATTGTTGTTAATGATATATTTGTTTATTTTACTTGCTTTGATGTTGTCCCAAAAATCATAGTTGTCTATTGGAACTATTAACAATATTTTGTTAAAAGTTTTAATTGTATTGGTTTGCTTATTCAGTAATAATCCCTTGTCTCAAAATGCCTGAATATTCAATAAGGATGCTTTGTACTAAGCTGGTAATATCGACAGTGAAATATTTTAAAGAATTTTGCTTTGTGTACTCATTATTTTTCTCTTGCCTTTCATTAATAAATTATAATTTGGAGTCATGTTGACTTTTGTAATGTTTTAAGCCCTGAAATTGTTTGGGCCATATTGTGCAGTGGGATTGATCGTGCCTTGACTATGACTTGGGGAGAAAACAAGTTGGCCTATATTTAGTTTTAGTAATATTTAATGTCAGTTAACATTGATGCTTTTTTAAGGTTGAATTAAGCATTTAGGAAGTATATCAGTAACATTGGAAATTTTTAAGTCAGATGCTATTAAAATATTTTTTGGTATAAATGTAATTTTTTGGATCAATTATGGTTTTCATTTATCAGTTTTTCAGAACTTGTTAATCACAAGTGCGTGAAAATTATTTCTGGAATTAGTCAAGTTTAAAACCTATTTGGTCGGCTTGAATTAATATTTGGATTTGGTCTGAAAGCACTTGAAGTGTATATGATAATAAGGAAGATGCTGCTTAATTATCTGCATACAAATATCATGATTAGATTTACTACCTATGTATTATTGTGCTGAGAGAAATAAAATATGGAAGTGGAGTAGGCTTGTAAAGCATGCTTATATTCAAGAATGTGCTATGGAAGATTATAACATTGTTGGAATAGTATATTTTGGAGCAATGTACTCACTGTTGATATATGCTAACCTTCAAGAGTCTTATGCTTCCAACTACAATTTGTTGTGACTCAACTAAAATATCTTTCATATAAGTGGAAAATCAGTACATCAACCCATTACCTGAACCTTTTTCACAAAACATTTCTCATTGTCATTCCCTGTTGTATAATATGCATATACTCTATCCTAACATTTAATCAAAATTTTTTGTTTGATGAATATTTGGAAGTATGATATAATAATATTTTTATTTATTGAATTATTATATTTTTCTATAGCTTCTTAATTTTCATGGAATCGCATTTATTTATCTTAAGGATCATTACTTTTTGTATACTATATGTAAAAATTCATTTGATAGAGAAATAGGGTGGTGAAGTTAATTCTTAGTGCATTGGATACCTTCTATCCTCTTGGGCATGGGTGACAAGAGATAATGACAAATGATAATCCTTACAAAATTTATTTTTCAAATTAAAATTTTTTAGCCATCTTGATACTCTAATTTTGAAATTAAACTGATTTATTTCCCCTTCAAAATAATAATACAATATTCATAGTGAACAACTAAAATTTTCAAGTCCTTGCAGTTACTTTGTGGCAAAAATAACAAAGTGGAAACTTAAATATTTGGATGAATATTAGCAGAATGTAAATTTAGTACTTAAACATCATATATAGTTCGTTTAGTTTATTTTCTTAAATAGGTCATTGTATAATTTGGTATGGGCAGTTCTCACAGAATGATCCCTTCCTATACTCTTTTTCCATCCATTTCCCCCTTTTTAGCGATTCTAATCATTTTTTGTAGTCATTCTATAATATGTTCCATATAGTTATTTTAATTTTTTTTAATTCATTGAAAGTAAGCTGTAGCTTGCTTCTTGCTTGGTAATGTAACTCATGTTTTGGTCATGGTTCAATTTTTAAATCTCATCGAACCTGGAATCTTTAGTTTTTCCTTCTATAATGGTTTTGCTTTTCTGTGCTGCATTGCATGTTGTAAATGTATTATTAGAAATGGTGCCTGGGAAGAGATTGAAATCAGCTTTCACATTTGATCTCAAATAAGTATGAAAAGTACTTACTTTAATTGAGTGTGTGCATGGTTTGGTATTTATTGGTGTCTATTGATGTGCATGCTAAACGTTGCCTAGGTCAAAACTATTGCAAATTGCCTGCATTGCTTGACTTTTTCCTATTCTACGTATGTAGTATTGGAAGATAGCAACAGACAAACACTTCAAATTCATTTGTACAAGTTAATCTCTCTTTACAGATGTTTCTCTTCGCAGAGTTAAAAGAAATTGGGTAGGGAAGGAAAATGTTTCATTCATGGAAATTGATGTTTGTGCTCATGATTTGTAAAAAAATGATCTCTGCGGGCATGATCATATGAAATCGTCCAAGTAAATTTTTGTGGTTCTCATTTTGCCATTAGTGACTTGTTACTCGAGTATCTGTTTATTAGAAGCGAGTATTAGCACATTGGTATTATTTCTGTAATCTTAATTGATGGCATTGCTTAACTTGGATCTTTCCTGTTCAGAATTAGTTAGAGAAAATTTACACTGTCATAGCAAAATTAGTATTATGGCTCTTAGTTTAGGAGCTACTAAGTTTTATAAGACATTGAAGATCCAGTAAGTTCATTCAGTAATTACATGTAATACACCACCAAATGAAACTGTTTGGTTCTCTCTTCTTCAGCAGAGCTTGTAGTAGCTGCACTGTCTCAAGGCTATTTGTGGAGTAAATCCTGGAGCCTCTCTTTCTTCTTTCCTTTTCAGACTATACGTGCTGTTGTGCTATAATTGTTCTGTGTTTGAGAGTGTGTGTGCCCTTTGTTTGTACTGTTTTTGGTATATAGTACATTTGTTTCGGTGTTAAAAAGCACGGAACAAGCAATTGTTTTTGTATGTAAGAATCATTATTACTTTGAATCCATATCCAGGTGGAGATTTCCTTGTTCAACTACACTCTTTGGAAAGGATTCAAGTATTAAACTGTGGATATTGGAGTGATGTTGCTTTTAGACATTAAAAACTATTTAAAGTGATAATTGGGAACTCACTACACTTGCTTCTTTCTTATAAAATGTGTCGGTGTTGATTGCTATGGCTTTTTATTTTATTTGAAAACTGAACATATTATTGATTCTAAAACCTGATATTTTAACTTTTTATTTAATACCATTACATTTAAGAGTAAATATTATATAGATGTTAGCATCCAGTGTTGTACATGTAATACTTGTGCCTTATTCAAATGTATCTTTTCTGGGCACCATATTATTTCCAGTTTTTGTAGTCTTTGTGTAGGTTACTTTTAAGTGTTGCTCATTATGACCTGTGGGAACCTTACTGCAAATTAATTTTATCTTTGTATTATGATTGGTGTTATGTGTTTATAGAGTTCTTATTTTTGCATAAAATTACTGGCTGATTAAATGTGCATGCTCAAGCTCCATATGGATTACACAGGTCATAAATGTTGGTATTTTTAAGCTAAAGTGATAGTAAATGTTTAAGGGAGCAGCCTTATCACCGGGTTTTTATATTTTGCCCTTATTTTATTTTTTTGTTTTTTTTAAAAATGTAGATATAAAGGCTTCTTTTCATGGTCCATATCATTCAGTTTCATGATCCAAAAAAAATTCTCATATCAAGTTTTTCAAAAATATTTTTCATTTAAAACTGAATGGTTGTTTGTTCTTTGTTATTATTACATCTTTTTTTGTAGAATAAGAAACTATAGAAAGTTAAGTTCTAATGCTTTCCTTGAAGTAATATAGGTAAGTAATGATGGCTCGAATTAATTCCCATTTTTAGGTTATGGTGGATTTAATTTTAGATGAAAGCGTCGGTGGACTAATGAAATGTTGGATCATGTGAAGGTGCCTTTATTGAGTTATTGGGCATTGGGAGCAGATGAAGCTAAATGGATGTCATTATATTTTTATTAAAATTTTTTTTTTACATTTTCAACGTCCTTCTGTGAATTCTGTATTACTTTTTATATTTTTTTATTGAAGTACATTGTGTAGGCATAGGTATTTGTTTTGAAGTATATGTTAGCTGGTGCGGCACTGTTTTTAATTTTTCCTTTGTGTCTCCTTCAGTTAAATTCATGCCAGACACACCCCCAGCCGCGGCGGCTGCCCCTGCCCCTGCCCTTGCCCCTGCCCTTGTCCCGGCCCCTGGTAACGCCCCTGCCCCAGCAGCAAAGTAGGCCCCCTCACTCTAACAGAGAGGAAAGAGAGCAGCACCCCCTCCCCTGCCGACTGGAAGGCACTGAAGGAGGAGATGGGGGTGGCTGTGAGAGAAAGGATACGCAGCTCTTTGTTCTTCTGGAAGAGAGGGAGAGGGGGGTCGGAACCCTTTGTTCATTTTGTACTGGCCTCCTGAGCACGTCAACATCTTTTTGACCAAGTGTATGGTTTGTTACCAGTTTTTTATTTCAAATGTTGTTTGGTTTCATTGTTTGCTTTGATCTAAAATATTTGCAAATTAGATAACCTTTTTGTGTGAAGGGTGTACAATTCTTTTTAAATTAGTGACAATAATGATTGGAAATCCCTATATATTGTATAATACAAATTTATGCTTGTTGGTCAAGCAATTCATTCATTTTTAAATGTTAAAAAAAACTACCTTCTATCTAAAGTAACAATTTTTTATGGTTGTAATAGTAGGTAACTAACAACAATATGGCAGCAACATTCTGTATGGTCGTAGAGCATTATTCATCATTAATTCAAGGTTTTATCGTGGTTCACCCATGCTTAAAAAAAGACCTTTAAGCATTACATCGAAAATTGAAATTTGGAGTGGTGATTAAACCTTAGAATTTTTTTCCTTGTTAGAACCTCTGCATTTCACCAATTTTTTTCTCACTCTAGGTACAACAGGTATATTTCTTAAGCTATTCAACTTATTTACAAGGTATATCACACCTTGCACAGTGATTATTTATTAGGAAGGCAGTATGGTTTTTGTATTTGAGTGGAATTTTAACTGTGTGCAAAAAAATCCAATTTGTGTGAGAATTCAATGCCAAATTGATAATGGCATCAAGATTTATTCAATATCGTCCTCCTCCTTAAAGCAGGGCATTTCTACATGGAACCAAAAGTATTCACTTTATTCTGCTTGACATAAAAATTTAATGAACTATGCAGGTCTCTTTGAAAGTAAATTTGTGGTGTGAAACGTGTTGTGCTCGTCTTTGAAAGTTAGCTTTCCTTCTGGGACTGAAATTTCATTCAGGTCACTGCTACTTTGTGGAAATAATGGAGCACAGAAAATAGGAGGAGTAATGGAAGACAAAATGCAAATGCCTGTATTATTATTATTCATTCCTCATAATCATTAGAATTCTCCAAGTTTAATGTTACATGTATTTGTTTCAATTCTAGTCAGGATCCTAAAATGATCTGCAAAAACGAACAGAATTGTGTAACATTAAAGTAATCTAAAGAGAAACAAACGTGTAAATTGTAAACAATTTCATGCTGGTATTATACATATATACATATTTAAACAATGTATGATTGTGTAAAATAGAGTGGGTGTAGATACAATGAAGTGGGTTTTCCACTTGGCACTGATTGCTTATTTGCTCTGTATGGAAGAGTTTTTTCGTTGGCCTGTTATATTTTTGTGTGGCAAATTTAAATCCATTATTTTTTACCACCTGTTAAAATATGAGATGTTTTGGAAGCATATGTTTGTGCCCTGGTAATTTAAAAATGTTGAAAAATTCACCCTCCATATTGTTTATCAACTTTTGATGGCTTTTTCTTGAATGTATTGTAATATCTTTCTTGCAGTTAATGTTTCAGCTTAAAATTTATCAAACCATTAGAGGCAGTACAGCATTATATAAACATTATATTGATGCACTGCCTTAGATATTTTAACCACTCTGTATGAGGTTTTCCCCATGAGATAACTGCTAGATTTAAAAGCAATTTCCTCTGTTGCTGTGTATAGTTTGAATTTATGGTGTGCAATGTTATGAAGTGATGAAAAAATTATAGGTAAAATAAAATTGTAAATTCATTGGTGAAATATAGTGTTACTTGTGTAATCAGTTAATATCACCTGTATTTTTCTTTCTTTTCTTAGATATCCTTCAATAAATTGAAATTTTAAATTTTAGTGAGTGTTTTAAGGAAGCAGGGAAAATAATTGGTTCCAAGCATTGATAGATATAATACTATGCAATTCAACAGATATGTATATATTTCAGTAGAATGAAAGTATGACTTCACTGTAACAGTCACTTTTAAGAATTGAATCTTTGAAATTTCCAAGGACAAGTCTTAGTATTCTGTTTTGAGCAAGCAAATGCGTTTATCTGTAAAATATATTGGATGATACTTCATTATCAGCTTTCTTTCTAAGAGGAAATTCCAGGATACTATTTTTGAAAGAAAGAGCATGTAATTTTAAACTTGTCATAGAAAGAAAATCTCATTTTCATTATGAATTATTAATATCTTAAAAATTGAAAAAAAGGTCAATGGATATCTATTGCAGCTGCTGTTATTTGTCTTTAATGTATTTGCTCTACCTTGATTACTATGAAAATATTGCTGTACAACAAAACTGGTAACATTTGATTCAACTTGGTGAAATTGATTCATTCCAGTAAAAGGAAAGAAAAAAGCTGTAATAATTACTCTTGTAAAAGTAATCCTTATATGAACTAGGTTTTGTTGCACTGCCACTTGATGTTCAGTGCAATGAAACCTAGGTTGCAATATAATTATTTTTAAAAGGTGAATTATTTTTTTAAAGATCTTTCCTTTTCCATTACTGCATGAGATTCCCGTGCACAAGGCATCCCTTGTACATACAAAGCCTCTTCCAATCAATGATACAAATCCTCAGACCTTTCAATCTGTACTACATCACTTGTGTTAAGTTTTTCTACTGTTCCCATGCCACCAGCTGTTTGGTAACCATTTGTGGCAATATAGAATTGTAGTTCAAAAGAGTCAGTTTTTATATCCTGAACACTGCAAGAATCTGTTGGACTTCGCATGACTAAAAGTTCAGTTACTCATCTATGTTGTATAGAATACCAAAATTTGAAAGTTCAAATTTTACATAAAATTACAAAAGCAATGGAAGAAAATAGGTACTCTTGGGTTATCCCGGACCCCTTTTGAAAAATAATTTTTTGAAATAACTCTTTCCCTTAGAAAACATTAAAACAAACTAAGAAAATGAGGACTGTAAAAAAAATTGTATTTACAAGTAAATGAGGATGTTGGTGAGCCTTCAGCTCGCTTTCTTTTTAGATTATACTGCCTTTTATATTGGTTGTAGCCGTCTCTGGGTGCTATCGAGCCCTTTACCTCTCTGGAACGAAGCTATCCCTCACCATTGGCTGGTGATCTGTAGGGTAAATGTCGCTACAGGCAGATGAGTCGGGTTTGCAAGCTTTCATTTTGCGTGAAAGGGTTATCTCAAAAAATAATTTGAAAAGGGGTCTGGGATAACTGAAGAGAACCAACATATTTTCACATAAAAAAGCAGTATGTTATTCCAAAAATGTTGACTCAATCATCAAACAAAATTGGAGCTGTCCTGCAATGGTAAAGAAAATGGATGGATTCCAAGGAAAATCTAACGAAGCATTTGGATGAATCTTTGGAAGGTATTGATAAAATTATACAATTTCATATTAATAGAAATTAACTAATGAAGTGCATAAAAGATTGTACAGCGAGTTGGGTTTTATTCCAAAAATCTAGTTGGTATACTAAAATGTGCTCTTTATATTGATAAATAGGTAACTTGGGGGAAATTTTGAAATGTATGAACTGCCCTCAGCTTTTTGTGATGGAATTTTTATAATGGTTATGAAACTATATATCATTAAAAATATCAA
Organism: Uropetala carovei; assembly: GCA_036926305.1. Lineage (NCBI taxonomy): Eukaryota > Metazoa > Arthropoda > Insecta > Odonata > Petaluridae > Uropetala > Uropetala carovei. The sequence goes on from JAXCHB010000100.1 coordinate 1,850,380, forward strand.
GGCACAAATAATATTACCATCGCCAACAAGTCTAGTGAATCTCTGATATGTTGTGGGGTGACTAATATTTACAATAAAGCAACTTCGCTTATGTAATGCAGAAACTAAGATTGACATCAAAACTTTTTGTAGGCATGTAAGGGTAATGTAAAAATTCAAGGCACTCCATTTTTGAAACAAAGTTTTTACATATATATGTACGGTTATCAAATATTGAACTCATCCATTCGTTGGTGCTACACCATAATTTATTAGAGGGAAAAATTATTCTAGTTACCTATCAACATTTAAATCGTTCATTTATTTGATAAAAAAGTTTTTCATGTCACCCTTAAAAATCAGCTTGCGCCACCCAGTTTGGGAACCACTGGTCTGGATGATGACAAATGGGTGTTTAATGATGGCGAATTAAAAAAAAGACTAGTATCGTTTAAGTTCTCAATATAGAAGGATTAATGTCCGCAGTTAAAAGGTTGAATTTCGTAACACTGGCAAAATCATTATTTTTGTGTAAAATTGTGAAACAATATTAAGCATAAGGTCCTATAATATGTAACTGGATCTGAAATTTTTACTTCAGAATTACTGTAATGTTAATGAAGTTCGGTTACCTTCAAAACTTGAAACACCTTAAATTTTTATTTTTGCCATCTTATTCAACAATCGATGATGGAACATTACAACCGTCTCATTAAGAGCTTCGGTCATTTTAGTATTTTAGCAATCAAGATGTGGAATTTTCATTAATAATAATGTTATTATTATTAATTAATTAATCATGTTGTCTGTATAGTTTCTTTTAAATAGCCGTTCTCTTTTATGACATTTTTTTTACTTTCAAGAATCACATTTTCGCCAATTTTTATTTAAATCAAAAATTTGTCTCAATTCTTTCTACGTTAATTTTATTTCATCGGATGTGTATAGTACATAAGCGATAAATTTGTAATTTCTAACAGCTCTCAAAAATAGTTTAAGATGCATTTATTTTCCGAGGATTTGGATGACTCGCAGTCTTTTCCTTCAAGAAAAACTGAAAACGTTTTTTTTGTCTTGCGAGATTTGGTACCTCTAGCATTACCCGTAAATTTTTACTTACATATCGATCGAAGATTTTAATCGCACAAAATTCCAATGCGAATTTTAAATTTAGATTAAAGCAAATATATACATAAATAATTACGGTTATTTCTCTCAAGAAGAAACTTTAAGGTGATTTTGCGCACATATTTTTCATAACACTTTTTGTCTTCGCACATCACTCTGCTTTTGTTATCCATCTCAGCTCTTTCCAATAGAATAAGTCATCATTTTTCAGTTGACTGTGTGAGTGGTACTGACCCTTTGTAATCTGGCTAGATAGTGTTTAACGCATGACTCAGACACTCCTGCTTAGCAGGCAAAGTCTCTTTTACTGTGTCATCTGTCAAGGATCTTGATGAGAAGATTCTTGTCGTTTTAAAAATTTAACTGGGTTGTAGTTGACCGTAAAACATTAACTCACTGAATTATATGAAGATTCGTAAACATGGCTTGGAATAAATTTCAATTGAGTTTGGCAGCTGTAATGATAGTCACTGGCTCTCTCAATACCCTGTCGACGAAGTAAGCGTCATATTTGCTTATATAATTTGAAATCACGTTAATGTCATAATTTTTTAATTAATGAATGCATTTTGTTTTTAGATGGGCGGACAGAATGACCTCCCTAAATACTGCACACAAGAACGAACCTTTCGTTCATCCATTTTTACAGGCCTGTGGAATGTTCATGGGGGAAATCCTTTGTTTATTTGCTTTTAAACTAATATATTTGTATACTACTTGCAAACAGGTAGTTTATAATGGAAGAGCAATGCTTATACCAGTTTTTGCTGTGTAAATTACAAATTTCTTTGAGTTAAAACCTGCTAAGGCGCTGATCGGTCATATTTCAGGATGGATCTCGAAATGACACGCAAATTCTAAGGGGAAATCAGGATTTCAACCCCTTAGTATTTCTACCTGCTGCCATGTGTGATATGCTTGCTACGTCAATAATGTACATTGGCTTGAACCTTACTTATGCGTCTTCGTTCCAGATGTTAAGAGGTGAGAAAAGGGCACTTTCATAGATGAACTGAACTGATTAAAAGATTGTTAATATGTTTAACATTACGTTGCGTTTGGGGTTATAGAAAGTGCTGGGTTTTGACGTTGCATAATCAAGATAAAAATTCTGCTTGCAAGTCGTTCAGTTTATTTATTTTGCGCGGTTTTTTGAGGATGAAGTAGAGAATAACTGAAAATTTAGAATGGTTGCGAATAACTTCCATGTTCAAATCTAACTTTGTAACTATATGGTGCATCATAGATATATAATATCTATTTTTATCGATCTGGCATTCATTGTCATTTCATCTTAAGTTACAACTTGAAATTTTTAAAGGTAATATTTCATTTTTTCTTGTAAATAGGTACATATTTTATCATATTGAACATAAATCTGCCCCAAATAATTGTTTGTCATGTTAGTCAATGATATTTTTATTGAGGAAACTTTTCTTTCAAAAATTGTTGGTTACATAGTCATTCTCGCAAAGTAATAGAATGTTCCCAGAATTCTTGCATTATTTATTTGTGTGGAATGATGAGGCTGCTCCTCATTTCTAGGTTTGTGAAATTTAATATAGAGAGGAATAATTCTGGACAGGGATCAAAGAATAAGCATAAAAGTTTTGTGTTGAATGCAAAGCATCCATTCCTCAGAAAATGTTAACAGAATTTATGAAGGCTGTTTGATGGTAGAAGTTATCTTAAAAAAGAATAGTTTAAAATATTTTTTAATTCAGCTATTTACTTACCCTCTTGTATAATGCACAATAACAGTAGAAAATTTGTTTAATGGATAATAATTGTCCATCACAGATAGTCAGTTAGGCAGGTGACATAGCATTGTGTAAAGATATATTGGAGGATATTAGGAACAACAGAATTTTATTGTGGCAAGTTTCCATGTATATTGGTATATCTTGAAATGAAATTTTATTGCAGTAGTACATGTGGTGTAATTGTCTCGGGTTGTCTTTACTCTCATTCTTTGAAATTTTCTTTACTTTGTTCCATCCTTAGTGTAAATTTGGATTGAGTAGTGTTTAAATGTATTTCAAACATAGTTGCCAAAGAACAGCAATATAAACTATTTTCTGAAGCATATTGTTGAATATGCTTACCATAATCAGCATTTTCTTTGCATTAAAAGATAAATTTTACCAGTTGACATTGCATTTATAGTTTATCCTGTATAATTTAAATTTATCTGTATATTGTTTTTACCATCAGATTTTACACAAGTTTTTTTATGATATTATTTTCAGGCTCTGTGATAGTCTTCACTGGCCTCCTTTCTGTGGCTTTTCTTGGGAAAATTTTGTCTTGGCGTGAATGGGGAGGCATCTACCTTGTAATTGTCGGTCTGGCTGTGGTGGGTGTTTCAGATTTTCTTCAGGGATCAGGTAGCAACACTATCAACACAAATTTTGTTATATCAGGTGAGATGATTTAACTATGTCAAGTTGGAAAATTTACATTTGCCTTAGTCATTTATGGCAACATCTTGTAGAATAAGGTTATTGATGTGAGGTACAGATGAATTAAAATAACTTGAATGCCAGGTTATAAAAGTTTTAATTTATGGAACCTCAACTTAATGTATTTGAATAAGGATATGAAAAAAAATATCAAGTTATAGAACATTTTAAGAGATTCGTAAGAAGTTATTGATGTTATCAGTATTTCACAATATGTTGAGCACAAGAAAAATACATCAGTCAGTTTGTAATTCATTTATGTGTAACTTTTGGCAATAAAGAATCAGCAAATGAACTACAAATTGAAGGATAAAGCATTTTTAATTAAGTAAGGCAGTAACTAGTATATTTTGTTGTAATTTTTTATTTGATATTTCTTTAATGTTTGTTGAATTTTTCAGGAGATGAGTTGATTATTTTGGCTCAAATTATAAGTGCTACGCAAATGGTGTATGAAGAAAAGTTCATTTCAAAGTACAATGTCCATCCATTACAGGCAGTTGGATGGGAAGGTAAAAAATCATGTTTGCATTAAGATAATAATAAAAAATCTTCTCGGTCTTTCCTTAAATCAATATAAATTGTGGGAAGTCATAAAAAAATACTTTCATGGATTAAATTTTCTTTATGTAGGTGTGTTTGGCTTCGTGGTGTTGTCACTTCTTCAAATCCCTTTTTACTATTTATATGTTGGTGAACCATTCAGTGGAAATCCAAGAGGTGTATTGGAGGATGTCCTTGACGGATTTGTACAACTCTCTAATAATCCTCTCCTCGTATGTGCTTTTGTAGGTAAGAATATAAACAAAACCTAGAAAGTCACAGGATTTGTAGCTGCATGATTTAATGTAATAATTGAAATTGGTTCATTATAACATTTTCTATAAGGTAGGGTAGGATTTTTAAAAATATTTCTTATGTAAGGTTATATCCGTTTTGTTTCTTTCATATGTAATTATGAAATATCTGCATTATTTTTTCTGTTTAGGTACAATTATAAGTATAGCATTCTTCAACTTTGCTGGCATAAGTGTGACGAAGGAAATGTCTGCGACAACTCGAATGGTCCTGGACAGTGTTCGTACTCTAGTCATCTGGATAGTAGGTTTGGCTCTCAGTTGGCAGAAATTTCATTGGTTACAGGTAAGGCTTCCAGATTTTAGTGGTTTGAATTTATAAAAGATTGATTCACTCGGTTTATTTATCTACATACTGTAAATCATTTTCTAATGTGGTCTTTCCTGGTGTGGATATAATTTTACATAACCAAATAAATTTTATCTTACAAAATTTAATTATGCATGTTCCTTAATTGTTTAAATGCCACATTTTAGGTAGGTTTTGTGATGAATGAAAGCTCACAGCCTATATGAACATAATTTTACCCTTAAGGTATTAAACATACCCAATGTAAATTTGACCAAAGAAGTCCTCCATTGTAAATAAAATGACAGAATGACTTAGTAAAAGTTCCACTTTCTTATATGAGAAATAACTGGTTTCAACTAGTAACTAGACGTCACAAGCAACATGTATATGTGCTGTAGTTCAGCCTGATGTGGCTTTTTCTAAGATCTCAATCCTTAAATTGTCCCAGGACTACCGTATAACAGTTTCGCTTAGATAAAATATGACAATTGGCAATGTATGCCAAGAAAGACTTATTGAGCTCCCCTAATGGCTCAAATCAAAATTGAAATTCAATGTTTTTCCAATCTCCATAGAATGTTGAATAAACCAGATAAGCATTTCAGCTTCTTGGTATCCACAAAACAACTGAAATGGTTTTCCCAGCCTTTTTATGGCTATTGGAATAACATTTTTTCAGCCAGTGAATGCCCAATGTTAGTCTTTATTTTGTTATTATCATTTATTCACATGAGTATACTATATGTACTTTGGTGTACTTAGGTGAAATGTTTAAAATAATGAGCCCTACCATCAACTTTCAGATGTACAGTTGACTGTTGTAAAGTTTTCCTGCTGTAGCTTCATACAAAACAAAGATGATCTCTTCAATGTAATATGTCTTCTACTCAAATTAGTCCTTCTGAAGCTGTATTAAAATTGAAATATTAGAAAATTAACTGTATAAGTTTGCTGATTTTGAATTTTAAAAAAGTAGTCACTGGGAGCTTCTGAAATTGTAGAAATTAGTAGGGGTCATATATGAGGTTACTACAGAAACTTATGTTGTTGTTTTCCAATTATTTTGGCTAAATGGAACAAGATGTTTTCTGGGTAATTGGACATTTTCTTTAAAATGATGTAGGTACTGCATGTTTTGAGCAGATGATGCTCAAAACATGCATTTGCCGCATATTTATAAGGTGAGGGCAATAAAAGACTTTTTAAAGCCAATCCCGTATTGCTCTAATTTGTTGGCCTGCAATAATTTTGTATCATATGGATTGATATTTCATTGTTCATTTATTTATGACAGGTGTTAGGTTTTGTGTTTCTTATCATTGGGATGTGCTTGTACAATGGCGTGAGGTTTTTGCCACCTACTGTGGCTCTCCTTCGGCATGCTCGCCTACTCCGTCGCAGCTCATCTGTGGAGGTTTTGTCTCGATCTGCTGATGAAGAAGAAGCTGAGCGTAGGCTTCATCAAGGAATCCCTCCTCCTACTATGTCAATAAATTCTCCTCCGAGGGACGAATTGAATTTCTCAACTGCGTGATATTTTCCCCTCTTTTCGTCCATATTTCCACTCTATGAGATTCTCCGACGAAACTGAATGTAAATATTTTACACTGTGAACAAATGCAATTTTTATATATATTTTCTGTAAAATCTGTGAGTGCAAGAGGTGTTCTTGATATTTAAGATACTGGTAGAATCTGTGTAGTGGACTTTTGTTTTAATTTCAAATGATTAACACAAACTGGACATCTCTTGTGTGTTTGTTCATGGTTTAAGCATACTTGAACTCCCACATGAGGAAATGGTCGGTTATTTGATCTTTATATATTATCTCATTTATGCCTGTCAGGGGGGAAATATGCCTCCTGTATTGCTATGTGATATTAAAGTGTTTACCATATAGTTGGTTATGAATCAAAGTTTATATTTTCTTAAAAGATAGTAGTATTTAATTCTGTATGGTGTGCATATGTGATTTTATATTAATTCTCAAATGTTATTCAAAGCTCTCAAACAATGGCAGTAGACAATCTCAAACATCTTCAATTATTTTTGATACTGATGAAACAAATGTTGCAATGGGTCCTAAATATCAATATTCATTATCAAGATTAAGTTTATTATTGCATAAATAATATATTATTTTAGTGTCGGTGTTTTTATATAGATATTTGTTTTATTTTCAAGTAGTAATCAAGTTGAATAAATTATTTTAGTTAATGTGTACTTAATTTTAATTTTATGGCTGCTTTTGTTTACATTAAATTTTTTTTCAATTCAGACAAATATTTAATTACATGTGCCATTATGTGGTGGTATGACTGTATTCTGCAGGAATTTTCTTTAACCTCGGATCCAAAGTCAAGTTGCTACAAATTATTGTTGGTTGACCATTTGGATTACAAAGATACCAGCAATACTATGATTGCAACACTAATGTCAGTTTCATTAGTTTTCAGTCTTTTTGTTGAAAGTGTGAGTCATCTCTTTGGAATTGGTTCTGTTGCACAGCATTTTTTAGACTGTTATATCCAAACATTTGTTTCTTTATTGTTAACTCTTCAAGTGGTTTCTGGTATTGAAGTTGTCACTAATGCACATCATCCTACAGCTCTTTCTGTTATCATGTTATTGGTAATTTCCAAATAGAATTATTTTTTTATTATTTGACCCCCACAATGAAAACTTTGTGGTTTCTTCAGTGTTTATGTTGTAGCTATAATTTTAGTTTAAATGGTTCAAAATATACTTGAGATCAGTTGTTGTCATTCCTGCTATTTTTCATGAAATTAAAAATGAAGTTGTAAGCAGATGTTGTTCACAGTTGACTCTTATCTTTACCCCACTTAATTAAAGTTAGCATTCCTGCTTCTTCTTGGTGTGTTTAAAATTCGGGGGTAGTATCTCCTTGAGCAACATATTTTCATCTGCCCTTAAAAGTTATTTACTTCTCTATTCTGTATGCATAAAAGTTAAATTACTTATAAGTGAATGATAACTACTTTTAAGGTGTATTACGTAGGTTAATTGTGTGGATGTGTGTGATTAATGGATTTAGTTGACTTCTTTAATGCTACTTATGACATTCGCAAGAAAGATAAAATTGCAAGCATACTTCTGTGAAGAGCGTTAACTGCCCTAAAGTTACGGAATGTACATTGAACACAAACAATGTTAGCTTGTTTTAATGCCCAAAAATTGTTAAAAAATGTATAAATAATAGTTTATATTATGACCAAAGTATACTTGTCATTACATCTTGTCAACGAATAGTAAATGGAAACTCAAAACAAAATATCTTTTCTTTGTTGGAGATGTTCATCCTGGTATTAAGGTAATTTGTTATATTCAGTATTTAGCATAATTTCCATTTATTTACAGTCCTAGATGTTCTATGAAAATATAATGCAAGAAAAAGTATCTTGACCAAACATGCTGTTTAAAAGAACGTAAAATTTTTGTCCTTAAAAGGAACCATATTGTAATTTAACTAAAAACATTGCTGTAAGGGATTTTTCAAAGAAAAAAGTCCTAATATTCTACAGCACATGTGAAGGCTTTCATATTATAGTTTTCTGCAAAATTTGTTGTAATATAATGCTGTGACTTGGATATTTATCTTAATCTAGTAGATTTACATGCCAATACTGTGTCGATAGCAAGGTAATGGCAATTTCTTAAGGAAATTCATTGAATAATTTTTTAAAAATTTTGAGCTAGGAGACAATATGCCTTGGCAAATGGTCAAGGTAAGTTAAATATGGTTATCATTAGGAAATCATTCCAGTATTTAATGAAGAACCATTATTTAACTGTACTAATATCAGTCAACTTCCAAAATCTGCTGCAGCCGCTAGTATGTAAATGTATGAATTATTGACATTTTTTATGCTTTGTGGGAATTTACTATTTGGGCTTTAGTTTTGGTAATCTTGACATGTTACAGTTGGTATTATCATTATAACAGTTTTAAGCTTGGAAGTTATGTTTAAACTATTTAAAGTGATGAAAAATGCAGCAATAGTGTGGTGCAATGTGCCATTAGGACCTTTCTACCATATGAACTCCCATCTTTTATCTGTATCAATTTTGCACGTTTGCAATTTGTAAGCAGTAGTATACTAATATATCGGGTTCACATGCTGAAATATGCTTCCATGCATTTTATTTTATGTCCCATCATCTTCTGTCAGAGACAAATTTACTTGACTATTTAAGTGGAGGCATTTTCTAGTCCTAAAGCTATGTAGGGATACATTTAACTTTTCTGTGCAATGAGTTTTGTTTTAAGAACTGATATTGGAGTCCATTTTGAAATCAAAGGAAAGTAGCTGTTAATACAAATATTTTGAGTGTTTCAGGTAAATAACAGCAAAATTTCATATTAGCAATAATCGCATTTCTAGAGTCAAACATTTCAAAACCTATCTGTAAAACATTCAAATGGTATCGGATTCATTTTTCTATATCCCATTATCGGTGTTTTAGATTGGTTAGTATGAATGTTTAATTTAATCAGAAGTGAAGGTGAAATATCTGGAGTAGTGAATTATTTAAACAAACGTGCGATAAATTTTTCACAGCATTTGAATTTTTATAATGATAATTAACGAATTCTTTATCATTCATTACATTTAATTTGATGTTTGAAAATAATACTTTAGATCTTTAAATAGGTAAATAAAGCATTCGTGAAACAGAAATCGCCGGTTTTAGTCTAAATATTTATGCTTTTCATCATGGTGACTCAGGATTTTAACATCTATTATGGGTTAAATTCTGTACTTAATAAAATTAATGGAAATGAATTTTTATTGTTGCGGTGTGTTTTTAAATTTCAATTGAGTAGGTTATTAATTTCATGAAAATAGGAAAGCTATCCATAATGTAGATTATAGTAAAGAGATTCTGTTTACTCGTAAATTTCCCTAAAAAGAAGAGCATATTTTAAAACGTATTATATTAATAATACTTTCAAAGCGTTATTGGTATTTTATATCTATATATGGAGAGAAATTAATTATTGACCAGAGTACCTACGTATTTAAAAAGCTTTATGTTGACGTAAGAGCATTAACATTTATGCTCTTATTACGCTATGTTCCTGTTTCAATCTAAAATTAATTTATTGCGACATTCAGAAACGTAAATATTTTAGTTAAGAACCGTAAAACATTGCATTAAATTGCCTCTAAAAACTCAGTTTGCAAAACAAACACCAGCAACTTAAACTTTCAGCACTCTCCTTATATTTGAAGTATTGTTTCATATTTATTCTACCATGTGTTATTTTTTTGTAAATTAAACGATCATGGTATTATTTACAGTCTCCAACCGAGGTAAATTTGGTTTGGAATTAACAAAATCATACCGATAACAAAGGGAATTTGCATTTCAGTCTTTCAGTTTAGGAGTGATTATTTTAAATCGAATTAACTTCATGGATAAGCGAATTACTGCCAAAAAAACGAATAATATAGGTACTTATTAAATATAGTTTTATTATAAAAATGAATGAAAAGAAAACAGCTTCTTAAAAAAGTAAATTGCCGCCGCAATGACAAAAATATTTGTATTTATGAAAGTGGCTGTATGATGTGAATTGGCTATAGTTTTTCAAAGTTTTTTCTTGTAAGGGTTTAGGAAATTATTATAAATACGCAGTTAATATAAAAAGCTACAAATTCTTTTTGAGAAATACTTAATTTGACTACCACCGTCAGTCAATGGAACCAACAGGTGGCAGGGCGCTCTCAGTCGTGGTCGCAGTATGTATTAACTATTCGTAGCGGAAAGTGTGAGCATTGTTTGAGTGCGTGAGTGACCGGTTTTTCTTACTGATTTATTACAGTGTAAAAGACAAATACAATCAAGATGCCAGTAAGAGGGAGATTACCTGTACAGGAGAAGATGGGATACGAGCATACTTTGGTGAATATAAATAATCATTTTGCTATTCTTTGTTAGACACAAGAAAATACTCTATCACATCGGTAGCTGCAACTATTGTGTTAGCCATTCATCTTTGTATTGACACATTTTTATAGTAAATCGATTCGCCCAGTATGCAGTTTAGAGTTTTAAAGTTGAATAATTATAGCATTGTATTTTTTGATGAAATAAGATTGTTAGATATAACGTTTTGATTAACAATATTGGCAGTTACATCGAACTTATTAGAAATAAGGTATAGCGCCAAAATTATCATGATTGAATTCGAACCTATGATATCAATTTCAGGAAGAACAGTTCACTTCCAAGATGTTATTGGTCCATTCATTTTTAAGTACGTCTATTATTGAATTACAGTAGTTGAAATGCATAAGTTAAGATATTGTAACATTTTTTAAATAAATCAAAGGCTAATTAAGAGAAATTCCGAAAGAGGTCGCTATTCCCATGGATTAACTTTATGAAAATATTAGGCGGAATTCAGAAGTCTTTTTCAACAAATATTATTTATTCATATAGTATTTTATGTACTTGTAAACTGTTAAATTAGAGAAGTATTGAGGTTAATATCGCTATTTCGTGCCGTTTATTATTTAAAATTACTAGCTAATTCCACTTGTTAATTTACACCGCGACAAAAATATAGTAATTTAAAAAGTTGCAGTTTGGGATGAAAAATAATATTTCGTTCAATGGAACATTCTATTTTCTCTTACATTTCGTTACTATGATTTGGTAATGCAAAGGTAAAATTTGTATTAGGTGCAATGTAAAGCCTTTTACAGCACTATTTCAGGTAACACCAGATTTATAATAGACTGAAAGAGGTGCGTATTAAATGCACGGGTAAGTGTAGAGGCGCCTGTCTTTGATTTCAGCCCTGCTGAAGAGAAAGCAATGCTTACGGAGTCGAGTTTCCTAATCCTTGCTGCGGAGAGAGAAGTCGTTCCAAAGTTTCGCGCTATTTTTGAAAATAACCTCCCAGCGTTCTTTTCGTAAACAACTGACTTCGACTTTCATTTTTTATAGCACAAAAGCTAGTACTTTTTGTAATTTGTTATGTCAATCATCACGGTAACATAAATAATTCTGTCGATGTCCGAGTACATATAAAGACATACTGTTTTGGTCAAAATAAACGGGATTAACACAATTAATATAATAATATTGTATGTTAATACAACAATCTGGTACTAATGTATTAACGGGGGACCCCAAAAAAAACAAAGAAAATGAGAACTTGTAAAAAAAATTATTTACAAGCAACCGAGGATATTGGCGAACCTTCGGCTCGCTTTCTTTCTAGGTTATAATGCCTTTTATATCAGGTGAAGCTGTCTCCGCGGGCTATCGCGCCCTTCGCCTCCCTGGAACGAAACTATCCCTCACCATTGGCCGGTGATCTGGTAGGTAAATGTCGCCACAGGCAGATCAGTCATGGGTTAGCAAGCTTTCGTTTTCCGTGAAAGGGTTATCTCAAAAAATTATTTTTCAAAAGGGATCCGGGAAAAGAAGAGAACCCATTTTTCTTTTAATTTTAACATTTTAACTTGGGTCCCCCGTTAATACATAAGTACCTACAATCTTAGTAATACTAGCAATCATATGAATTGTCCTTTCCTCTTTGATTTTTTTGTAATTAAGATTCGACCGGAGAAAGATATGAAATTGACGTTTCCTTTATCACAGTACCTACAGTTTTTTATGAGGACAAATGGTTCTAAATTCAGATCAATTGGAGAAATTCATTCGTTCTACTTTATTGAATTTCATTCTCGTTTGTTATACCGGAGACTCCAGTGTTAGTCTTTTTATCTTGAAGATAACATAAATTGACAAGAAAAATACAAACTTTTGAAGTGGAAGTCATCTTAAGTGCTTATTTTTGTCCATGGACGTATAATATTGCGTAATCCATTTTCTAAAGCGCAACAGTCTTATTTTGATGAGATAGATCCGTAAAAAATAATTTATGGTTATCCTTATCCTATTCACAGTAAAATTTCCATTTCTATTGATAACATGTCCAAGATAGAGTAAGCAGTTGTAACACTACATTTTTAAACCGTTAATACAATTAACTTATAGCCTGTCATTTCTCTGCGGCTAATCAGGTACTATGTTAAAGCATTTTGTTTGGTCGTAATAGAAGTGTAATAATAATATTTAGCTAAATAATTTAACCATAATGTTATTATTATTTACATATATATAAAGAGTAGCCAAGCAAGGCTCTGAAACTTACGATTTTTAGTAACAGGAGCTGTCGTGTAAAATTTCACTGTGTCGACTGGGTTTCTTTCAACATCTTGCAGCCACATTGTTTATATAACATATCCATATATGTAACGTAACTATTACACAAACACATTTGTTTTTATACTCATGAATTAGGTCAGGCGAACTACCAGGGCCAAAGATATCTTTTTTACGAGAAGAATAGCTTTCTAATTTAATTAAAAATGCATAATTTGCTTCAAATCAATCAATTTTTTAAAGATTATTAACATTTCCAGGGGGAGTTCCCCCTGCCTACCTTGATCCCTTCCTGCGGACGCCCATAAGTTTACGATATATATGTTGATCGTTATAACAACGAAGTTTTTAACAACTATGAAATTTTTAGTCCCTTGAAGTTTACAATAAGGAGATAATACTGTACACAAACGATCCATATAGGCAAATTAACTGAACGTATAAATGTATAGAATATTTTCTTTTTGGAATCGAAGATGTATCTGCATCGAAATTTAACCTTTTAGTTCTGCAGATCGGTCTCTAATATTCATTAACGCATTGAATCTATTTTAGTGATTCTTAATATTCCCAGGGAGAACGATTTTCTGCATCGTTTTTTATCACAGTTAACGTAACGTACATATTTTATGTTCATGTTTCTTCCTTCCGAAACATATCAGCTAGTCCCACGCACCTATATTTTACTAGAAGTGGCAGTATCGCATTCAGCTTTCTTTTAGCGACACCCAGTGAAAAACCATGAATGACGTAGGGCAGGGGTCTCAAACTCACATCGGTGTGCGGGCCGCATCACGGCTCTCTGCCGATCCGCGGTCCGCATACCTTACTTTCCCAGTCTTCACACCTTTTCGTATTCTTTGTATTATATTCACTCTCCCTTTCCGCAAGAGAGGAATCGCTCTATTACGCGTCTTACACTCAAGTCATTACAAAAATGCTAGATTTGGCGTCGAGGGTTAAGTCCTTCTGATACGCAAGAAACTCGCTGACGGTGGGATAAACATTCTTCAGTAACTCAACCGTGCAGGCTGATACACTTCTTAGGTTATTTAGAAATATTTGCGTGAAATATTTTATAGGAAATAGATTTGAGTTTGGGTCGCGTAGTATAAAGTAAATTGCTTCGCGGGCCGCTCAAATCCATCGCTCGGGCCTCATGCGGGCCGCGAGTTTGAGACACCTGACGTAGGGCATCGTTTTCATCCACTTCTTTTACAAATGCAGTTTCCCCGCGTAGAACTTTTACCAACTACTTTATGCAACCATTTTCTGTGGGTGAATTCCAATGAGGATGATTGCTTTGTAGATCAAATGGGCATAAGCTGGTTTATATTCAGTAGTATTCTTGCTATGGAAGTTGACATTCAACAACATTTAGACAATTTTTATGTAATTTGTTCTTTGATCCACCGTCTCTCGATTTTTCCTCCAACTCTTTAGAAAGTTTCGGTCTCTTGAAAACTGATTGTCTAATATAAACGCATTCGTTCGGTTTCTATTCGTCAATCTTTAGTTTTCCTACTCTCAGCAAAGTTTCTGAATTTTTAGCTGTTTTTCTCGTGTTTCTCATCGATTCCGACCATTCCTTCGTTTTTACGTTGACGATTGAGAAGACGTTTTGGAACTGGATAAAATCTGATGTGTCGAATGTTTCACGTTATTTATAATAATAAAATATAACAATTTCTTGGAGTCATAAACACCATGAGAAAAACCATCAACGAGCGATTGTTAGTCGTTTTGCTGTTTATCGCAGTCGTGTCCTAAGCGTATCATAACATAATGTGATGTACTATTAGCGAAGCAATTGACGTGTTTTGAAAGTGAAATAGATAGAAAGCTGTTGATATTTTTAATATTTGGTATAATATTTCGACGTTATGTTTAATCGCTAATCCTAGAGTCATTAATTCAATTTTGTTCAATGTATGATTGATTTTTCTAACGTATTTGCTTAAAACGTTTGTAGTGGACATTTTACATCTTATGTAGTTTAGGACGAGATTATATGTCCCCGGAAACACAAGCCGATAATTATAACAGGCTATTTATTGCCGATTAGAGCATTTAACCGAGGTTACATGTGAGCAGTGTAGGAAAATTGGGGCTCTGGGCTAATAATTTTTAAAGTTATAAAAATATAAACAAAATGTAATATTGATATATATTTTATTACAACAAAAGAATTACAAAACATAATGAAAAGAGCCGGTACATTATATTAATACTAGTGTAATGCCCGTTGAAATATCAACGGAAGAATTATAGATAGACAGATAGATTATTATTATTTTCATTTAAAATAATTAATATCACCCTTTTACATATGAAATATTTCGTCATATACAGCATTTCTAGTGAGTATTCTGTTGTTGACAGGCTATCTTTCGTTAAACTTAAAATAGTTGCCTCTCTTTCCCTCCCCCTCCCTCCCTCTTACACCCTCTCTCTCCCTCCCTCTCTCTCCCTCCCTCTCGCTCTCCCCTCTACCTCTCTCTCGTATTAAAAGCAATCAAAGCACGTTTATACCCATAAGGATTGAATTAACAATATGATATACAGGTCTAACAATGGAATTGGTAGGCAAGGCAACATCCCGTTAAAATGGCAAGATTTCCTCAAACTGTGTGAATTAAACGTTTACATTGAGAAGTTTCGAACCGTAGGCGGAAAAAGATGAACAGAATAAGAAACTTTATGTTTTCTTCGAAATGGTTTATATCGGAAGATTGTAGGTCAATTACTTCTAATTTTAATCCAAAATATAATGAAATTCTGCACGTCGAAATGTTCCTTTTTACGTGTTACCCAATGGGAAATGGAAATTATCCCCTGGAGTCGAACCCGAGTCTTTGAACTCGAGTTCGATACATTAAAACGTTTTATTGTTATATCATAATGCTATCCTGAAAATTTCATCAAATTCGGTTGTCTTTTGCGAGATATTAAACTTCAAAAAGCATTACATGACAAAGGGACAAAGTGATACTGTCTTTTATATTTGTTTTATGATTTAATTACAAACTAACAATTAACATTTGTACTTATTTATCTCTCTAAATTATAAAATCGTAATGGTCATCATGATGCGTAACGCTCTAATTTTGTGAATAACTCGATTAGAAATAAACATAGAAGCCTGAAATTTCTCAGGATTTCAGTGTCGATTAATCTTTACAGCAGTGTTTCCCTACCTTTATAGAGTCGCGGCACCCTTACGTGACTTTTCAGAATTTGGCGGCACCCCCCTATCCACCGTCAGTAATAATCTTGGTGAAGTTGAACCCCTAACCCCAATCTCTATATCTCCTTTCATTTCGAAGAGCCTTTGTGACGAAATGAAGGTCGACTTAACTCTGGTGTGCATTTTTGAAAGCCGACGACGCAAAATGAGGCTAAAAATGGGAAAACAGAATATTTTTTGCGGCACCCTTCAGAACACTTCACGGCATCCCAGGGTGCCGCGGCACCCAGGTTGGGAAACACTGCTTTACGGTATGACTAAAAAAATTTCGAAAAAGGTCACGGGTTCGACTCCAGAGGATGAATGTCATTTCCCATAAGATAACGCGTAAAAATCACCTTTTTGGTTTGAAGGCTTTCATTCTTTTACTCTTTAAAATATCTTAAAATTAAGTTATCGACATGAAATTTGCGCTAAAACACGCCAAAATGAATGAGGATTCTTATTCTTACCGTCGAATACTCAATCTCATTCGAATTCGCTCATATTTTGAATTTATACTCGAGTTTTGGTAAATTTTTAAACCTTTCAATAATAAGTTTCCATGGTTACCGGTATTGTTGTCCCCGGTAATTTCTGTGCATATGCACTTAAATAAAGGCGTAAAGATCGAAAATAAGATTAGAACTTGCTCTAAATGACCGAAGATATGAATTTAATGCAAATAGTTCGAACGCAGTATTCATGTTATTTATATTTTTCATTTATATTACTAAAATCCTATTTCTGGTAGTCTCTCTCTCTCTCTTTAACGCTCTATACCTCATCCATTTTTAATCTACGGGAATTTCAGCCCTCTAATTGTAAGTTTATTTTTTATCGAGTTATTCAACTAATTTTCTTAATTTGTTATTAAAAACCAAACATACATCCCTTATAAAATATATTCATTAAACTCATATTCAAAACATATTCCCGTTAAACTTATCTAAATCCAATAGGTACATGGTAGGAACGAAGAAACAGCGAGCAAAGGGAGGGTTGGCGAGCGCCAGCGATCAGGGGGCTTTCCCCCTAGTACATATATTTAAAAAATCACTGGATTCTACATTTTAATTAATCTCCTGCATTTTACAGTGGCATAGTCTCTAATTACGTTATCATATGTTAGCGATTTTGTTATGTCTCATTCAGTTGATAATGATGTTAAATAATTTAATATTTCTATTTTGTCATGGTGGTTCTATATTTATATTTTATGTAAATCATTCATTCATCATTCAAAGGAAACGGACAACGGACCGTCAAAAGAAAATTCTAGCGCACCAGTATTTAAAAAAATAAAGCGAATCACAAAAAAGTTTTTCTTTAATGAGCGAGGCTTTGAGACTTTCAGGGCCCTAAGTAGCGGAGTCTAAAGAATTGTCGAGACCGAAGAATTATGGGGCCCTAAGCATTGCGGGGCCCTGGGCTGAAGCCCATATAGCCCACGCCTGTTCCCGGCCCTGCATGTGAGAGTAGGTGAACGCTCTTTCGCACACCTCATCAGGGTTTAAACAGAAATTTTATAAATTTTGAAGGATCGAAAATTTCATACTAAATTTTGCCCTTGATAGTAGTAGTCAGTGAAAACTGTTAACCAAAATGGAATCACCTGGACACGCAGCTTACGAGCTCGAAATACGAACTCCTTAGATATTTTAGAACCGTGCGTTAATCGCAGCCATAGGCAGTGTTTATCGTTGCACTTAGAGCAGGAAGGGAGAAGTCGGAGCTCCTCATACACTGTCGGGATAGACGCTTTATGTCAGTCTTAAAGCCTCACTCTGCCTTCCTCTCTCCCCCCCCCCCCTTTCTCTCTCTCTCCCTCTCTCCTTCGTTCATTTTCCCTCCTCTTCCCCTCCACTCCACACCCCTCCCCAAACCTTCGCCACATCACCACTCCTTCGAGAGCGCTCAGGTAAACAACATATCGTCATTTATTACGACACCTGCGAAGGGACTCGGGACAATGTCACCGCTCAGTTATACCTTATGGAGCTTGGCAACCGTTTCATATTCATCGTCATTCACGGCGGAGGAGCAGTCTCTTTGACCCGCGTCACGTTTTGTGAAAGCAACGGCGGGCGTAATTTTGCGACTTACTTAACTATTTCGCGTGATTCTATCGAGAATTATCGAGGTAGTTTAGACTGTCGGAAACAGGTTTCAGAATAAGCGCTCGAGTATTAAAAATTGAATAATTAACCTGATATGTAAAATTTCTCGCGAAATGTTCATTATTGAACGATTTAAAAAAATCTATCCTTTCTATCATTGTTTTTTTTTGTATTTCCCCCATCTTGTTGATCTCGTCGATCTTGTGCGCAAGGTATTTTTGTATGTATAGAAAAGAACGTTAATTTTAAAAAGGATTTTATGTCTTGATACCTTATTGTCGATATAGGGAATCCTTCTTAATGCTCATTTGAGCGGGATTTCACTTATTTGGTACATTCCGAACTATGAAGTCTATATGGCGGAGGTCCTTATATAAAACCGTGGAAATTGTCCAATAAAATTTGGGTTTCAGCTATGAATAAACAAGGGTGTAGATTTAAAGATAAATACAATAAGGAATGGCAACAACACAACAAAAGGACTACGATGTTTCCTTTCACCCCGTCGCTAAGTTTTTTTTAGACTCTTAAACCAGCGATCTCAATCTCAAATTGCAGGAAGATCAAATAATAATAGGAATAATAGACTGCGGGCCACATGTTCATTTGAATTATATGTGCGAAGAGCCGCATGTCACGGTAATGACCTTTCGTTGAGATTTATAAGCGGTATATTGTATTATTTTTAATTAAAAAAAAATATACGACTCCTGACTACGTAATATTTATATCTGCCTTGTGTCTCTTTCGAACTTCGTGGTTATCTGGTCCACGATTTCTCTTAAAATACGATTCGTAGTATTAAAATAATGAGAGGGCCTCACTTTTTCGACTGGCGGCCCTTATGTGGATCGGGGGCCACTTCTTGGGACTTCTGCGCCAAATGTTTCTGCGTCTCAACCGCCTGCAGATTTTTCCGACGAAGGCACGTTAAAAGTAGCCGAAGCGTTTAGGAGATTTAAAACGAATCACACGGTTTTACGGAAAATAATGAGTTTTCTTCCTTTCCCAAAATGACAGACTTCTACGCTCAATTACAAAAATTGACGTTTCAAATGTAGAATAACTCCTTAACCGTAAAAAAAAAGCAAATGTTTGCTTTTTACATTTGGAACATCCATCTCGCCGTAGTCTCCTCCACCGTTTTAATTGCAAAGATTGAATAGTTCATATTTTTCGTCCCGAGAGAGTTGTGTGCAACTTTCCATTTCGATTACCGTTTCATTATCTCGACAAGAAAAAGATAAAGAAACTAGATGGTTTTTTTCGAAAGGTTTTTTTTCCAAGAATACTTTCTTCAAAGGCACGCGATGAATTTCTTCGGAACTGATGCGCTTTTTGAAAAGAAATCCATCTCGATTACATTCGATGGATCGGTTGCATATTTACGAAAATTCCACCTTCCCGTGCTCCCTTCATCTCACCGCCATTATAGTCATCGGATCAACGGATGCACGCAAAGGCGGCTTTCTTTTTCAGCCTCGTTTAGAAGTATTTTTGCAGGCATGCTGTTGAACCCGAATTTTCGATTGGTAACAGAAAAGGCTATTATTTCCCTTTGGCATCCTATAAGTTGGCTCGAATTACCTTCGAATACGAATTAAACAACTCGAATATTATTCCTATAAGTTGGTTCGAATTACACATAACTCGAATATTATTCATTTTCTTCTTAAGGTTCGAGTTGTAGAGGTTTGAAAACCTCTAATTACACAACTCGAATATTATTTCTACAAGTTGGTTGGAATTATTTCCCCTATAAGTTGGCTCGAATTACCTTCGAATACGAATTAAACAACTAGAATATTATTCCTGTAAGTTGATTCGAGTTACACATGACTCGAATATTATTCATTTTCTTCTTAAGTTTCGAGTTGTAGAGGTTTGAAAACCTCTAATTACACAGTTCGAATATTATTTCTACAAGTTGGTTGGAATTATTCTCGAATACGAATTACGCGTTAACTCGAATATTATTCGTTTTCTTCATAAAGTTCTAGTTGTAGAGGCTTTGTAACCGTTTTTCGATGTCCGGCAATGCCCCGTGAGTTGTCGGTAATGCACCTAAGTGCGTTGTTTGTTTGAACGGGTGGACAAAGCCCGCTGTTTTTTTTTCCGGCCGCGTATCCCGCTTTAGACGGACGGACGAGCGCGGTGCGGGAAGTTTTCAAGGCTGCAACTCGGGCTCTAGTTGGAGAAAGAGAGAGAGAGAGAGGGAAGAATGGAATTCGACGTTCTGCGAGGAACGATCACCGGCTAAAACTTTCTGCATTATAAGACGCGACTAGCATTCGACATTAGTAATTCTCTTGCATTCTGTCCTAGAAATTGCGGCGATTGACGCAATAATGAGAGCTCTCGTATTTCTTGGGATCTTATGGAATAGATAACTCAAAGGGACACTTTCTCGTTGCATCACTATCGCATTTAAGGAGAGATCCTTTATTTTCGACTTGTATGCCTCGATATACCATTCACCACAAAAACTATACGGATTTAAATTTATAAGAATTTAACCTTTAACTTGGTAATGTATCCCATAATATACAGGGGTAATTTTTATTTTTAGTATGTGAATTGCTCCGTTGCTTATAACAACTTGGCAATGTATCCTCTAAGTCAGGCGTCTCAAACTCGCGGCCCGCGCGATGCATTTGTGCGGCCCGCGAAGCAATTTACTTTATACTACGCGACCCGAACTCAAATCTATTTCTTACAAAATATTTCACCCAAATATTTCTAAATAATCTAAGAAGTGTATTAAATCATTCCAATTTATATCAGCCTGCACGGTAGAGTTACCGAAGAATGTTTATCCTACTGCCAGCGAGTTTCTTGCGTATTAGAAGGACGCCAAATCTAGCATTTTTGTAATGGCTGCGTGTAAGACGCGTAATAGAGCTATTCCTCTCTTGTGGAAAGGGAGAGTGAATATAATACAAAGAATACGAAAAGGTGTGAAGACTGAGAAAGTAATGAATGCGGCCCGCGGATCGTCAGAGAGCCGTCATGCGGCCCGCACACCAATGCGAGTTTGAGGCCCCTGCTCTAAGTCCTCTAGGATACAATTGAAACAAGTTAGGAAAGTGTACAACGTATCACAAATGGGCGCGTTTCGTGCAATGGAGAATCAGAAAGAAATTATATACCTGTACGTAAGGAAAATAGCGTTTTAAAGTTCTTTTCTTCATCATAAATAATCCATTTTTCTTCCTATTTAAAAATATTGCATGCACACGTAAGGAGCTTAAACGTTTGTTTGTGAGATTGTTTATGTTAGCAACAATGAAGAAGTAACCATGCAAGAAAATTTCTAAGTTCAACTCGAATTAAGACATTTTTGTTTGATTTTCTCGATAACGGCTACTCCTACGATAAAAATATATAGAGAAGGAAATACTATTCTTTACTAGTTCTACAACTTTTATTTGAAAAATATTTTGATATGAGCAATACTTTACGAGATATGGAGAAAATTTAATTTTTTGTCCCCAGTAAAGTGGTACCCCTGATTGGCGTACGTGATTCATTTTTGCGTTTTTCTTCTTATATTTGATTGTGTCCTTAATATCAAATTTCATGAAAATCCGTTCTGTAGAAGCCGAGAACGAACATGCGGACGGACGGACAGACGGACGATAATTATAGGCGCTCACGCTGGAAGCGAAACGCGCCTAAAAAAAGCTGAAATAAAAAAAATTAATTTTTCTCCATGTTCGAGAAGCTAATTGGTATAAATTTTTTTTTCAACTTTAAATCTGAGATAAGGGTTAAGGGAATGTGATTTCCCCCTCTAGAACATCGGTTCACGAGAAGAGGAATTTCGCAAGTTGTTTATATTTAATCGTTTCCTTTATTGACTACTTATCCCTACCCAAAAGAATTTTGCAAAGCATTGTTTTACGCAGTATAGTCTCAACTTTAATTAGTTCAGTACGTATGTGATTAACTCCCGTCCCAAGCAACAGTAGGGCATGCGCTTAATATCTTTCTCGGTAAGAAATTTTAAACTTGAATGTTTGGTTTCGTAGAACTCCTGGAAAATGAAATAAAAAACGAGTTCGAATAAGTTACCAGATGATAATTATTTGTACTCTAAAGTTCGCGAGATTAAATCTTTTATAAGAGTAAAACATTTGCTAGATCGCCGCCGAAATTCATGTGTATTATTAATTCGGAACAATTTATAAAGTAGTGCTACTCCAATGAGATCTAAAATAATTTCGCCATATACAAAGTTAGGATCACTATTACCAGAATATGAAATCGTAAATGCGTCTGGACCTGGCCGTTTCAGAGACTCAGGGAGGCCCTGGTCATTTCCAGATTTTGAGGTCCCTGTTCACAATAAAAATTTAAAATAAGCCCCATTTAAAAATTTATTTTTATCACCAAATGAAAATTAATTCTGATCCGAACAAGGAGGGTCTGACTAAACACATCTTGTTCCATTTATTGAGTTATCATACCTGCCAAAAAATAAACAAGTCTCTGAACTTGGCCCCCCTTGTGCTCGAGGCCCGGTCCAACTGGCCCTCTCCCCCCCTCTTATTGGCCCTGGTTGTGACATTGAATTGTCATCTTCATTACATTTTCGAGCGAATTTTAAATGTCGATCATTCAACGCATTTACAAATAGCGAAGCACAAAAGTTTTAAATTGATGAAGATGTCTCTTCTCCTACGAGAAAGAAGTCGTTTCGAGTACATATGTGTCATCAGAATCAACCCCGTATGTTGTGTTTTCAGAGGATTATTTTCCGACAAGGCGTGACGAGTCCGGTTCATACGGGTCGAATTCCTTGGGAACTCCCCTGACTCAGGCGTTAGGATTTTTTTTTTGATAATTAATTCTAAAAGAATTAATCACGTCTGAAAATGTGTAGATCATCAGGTTAGATTTATAATAAAAGATTTTTAAAAAATTAAATTTTTCAATAGCATATTTATCGGAGAATTCTCATTGGCAGCGTATGTATAAAACCTGAAAATCTTATCTTGGCGTGCAGCAGGTTTCTAGTGAGACCCTTGGCACGAAGGATGTACATACTTCGAAGAGTTGTTTACCTTAATCACTCATGGAATAGTTTTCTATCATAAAGTCCTCACATAATTCATTAAGGATGCCAATTATTTTGAAGTCTGTGTTGGGTCAAATGTTAGCGGAAAAAGCTGACGAATTTATTTATTTTAGTGTTTTGCCCTAACTCCTCTCTGTCTCTAATTTTGGCCCTTTAATTTGCCACCATATCTCATGTAGTATGAACTTATTAAGTTCCAAATTAAAAGTTTTATTTCCTTTAAACTAATTGTAAGAGAAATTTCACCGGTTGTGTGGCTTTGTGAAAGCGAAGTTGTTTAGTAAATAATCGCAGTCACCGAAAGGATACCACTTCTCACGCTGAAGAAATTCCCAAACGCGTTCAACATGACGAAGCTGCAACCAGTTCGTGCACTCGCTTCCTAGTTTCAATTTTCTCGTCGTTAATTATACATGTATATCATCGCCTGCTCCGAGAAAAATATGATTATTAATCGACTCTAACGTTTTTTTGAGATGATCTAGTTTTTCGTTTAATTTGGTTTTAAGTTATGCTGCCCCACTAAGATAATTGGTGAGTCACGTTTACTAGAGCTGAAATATTATATAAACAAACCCTATCTTTGCGTGATGAAGTAATATCATAGTAATTTAAAACTTATACATAGTGCAGTTAAACTGTCGCTGAAACATAGAACCTTTGTAACCCCTACTCTATTTCTTGCATTGCAATTTGTCGTGAAATTTTGCGAGTCTGTCTTCCAAACCTAATCACTCTTTGATCTATTGGGAAGGAGAAGTTTAGAAGGTTGCCCAAATATACAGGGGGTCATTTATTAACCCAAATTTCTTAGGCCACCGAATTTTTTACACTTGTATGCTTGTTTTTGCATGTGTTTACGCGGAGTTCAATAACATGTCTGAAGTAAATATTACTCTCTTACTTCGTAAATATTACAACTTACATTGGAATATTGTGTTTTAGGTATTTTCAAAGATTAATCATTTCTGAAAATTTATATATCCACTCGTTTCCAAAAGTTATTTTTTAAATATAACAAAAAATTCTAATAATAATAATTGTTATCTCGTCGGCAACGCAGCATAGAATATATATAAATGGTAATAAGTCAAGAACTCGGCGGCGTCCAAGCGCTATTGGTTCAGGTTCATTGACCTTTTCTTCAACTAAGCAGTGCCAATTGTCTACTAAATAACTTAATTTCCCGTTGCCTTTTAGCATTTATATCACAAAATTGCGAAATGTGTCCTAAACAGGATGTTTTTCAGTCTTATGGTTATGCTTGTCGAAAGGTCTCTTCGCCACATTTCCTGTCAAATCCGGAAACTTACACCGATCACATTGTTTGTTACCTCAATAATGGGTTGTTTTTATTATTTTTCGAACTTAACGATGATTAAGTCCGTACGAACACATAAAAATGTATTACCTGATATGATAACCTAGTGATTATGTTATTCGACCGTCAAATACTCCTTTATTATGGAAAACAACCCCCGTTTCACCGGAGCGCAATTAGGGAAGTAAATTGAGAGTAATAAAATTATCGACCGATATTACTGAAATCCTTTTTATGTAAGATTTTTAGTTCAATAATGCGATTCTTTGAAGGCAAAGTTGCTCTGAGCAGAAACCGACATAGTTTCCTGAGAGGAAGGTCTAGCGGGACTCATCTCTTAATTCGACAGATGGTTATCGAGCTTTTAGAATCTATTTTCGGTGAATTACCATTGAAGACGGCTGCTTTGTATCCGAAATGCGCATCTGGTTTTTTTATAACCTTGTTGTGACTATTGGAGATACCCGAGACGAGTATTTTTATGCGCTTGCTTTTGAATCAGTTAGCGTTACTCGCCCACGATATTTTAGAAAAACCAAACCGTGTCCCACGCGAAAATATTACAAAAATTAACAGCATGATCAATTAACGAGGAAATCATAAACTGGAAGCCTCCTTCCTCCAAGATAGAACCAAGAGAAATTATTTCTTGACGGAATTTTATCAAGTGTCGTCAAAGTGGCTTCAGGAGTGCCGCAGAGGAGTGTGATTGAGCCGCTGTTATTCTTAATATACGTAAAGGATTTGGCGTATAATTTAAATAAGAGGTTCAGATTCTTCGTGGACGATACCCTTTTGTATAGAGAAATAGATTCTGGAAAAGGACAGGTGATACTGCTAGGGGACTGTCACGCAATTGCGAAGTGGTGTAAGGACTGACAAATTGACTTGAATTCAGACAAACGTGCCGCTATAAATTTTATCCGTTGCCTTCACGAAGTTTTAAACTTAAAATATATCAGTAACTATAATATACTTACGAGTTACACTCAGCAGCTACATACCCAGTCGGGAGCATGACTAAAACGTTATTACACCCGCAAACAGGGTTCAAGGGCTTTTATTCAGAACCATGCGAGGGTGTCCCTCGAGTGCGAAGATAATCACATGTTTTTCGCTAGTCCGTCATATCGTTAAATGCTGCTGGGTAGTCTGGGGCCCCTTCGACGAAGGCCTGAATTGAGAAAACGAAATGATCCTGCGTAGATTGGCAGGATTTGAAAAGGGAGAATATAGATAGGATGCGAGCGTATCGGAACTTTTGAGAGACATGAAGTGGCAGTCAATGCAGAAGACTATACAAGCGGAAAGTATTGGAAGTGTTAAATAGCCCAGAATTAACTGAGGGCGTGCGCGGCACATTTGTACCAACCGGTGCTCGTGAGCGTATGGCTAGATCAGAGCGTACGAGAAAATACGTCGAAGTAGTCGATAGAAACGAGAGATACTACATATCATTTTTCCCGGACGCGATAAGTCTAGACAATAGAGGCTTTATTAGAGTGCATGTTTGAAGTAATGGCATCCCCTGCCAGTCACTATTGATGGTTCGCAGGGCAGTAATTCAAATGTTAAAGGCACGAATGACGAATTCCTAATAGTGTAAAATAGTTCTGCAACTTTTATTTGAAAAATATTTTGATATGAGCAATACTTTACGAGATATGTGGAAAATTTAATTTTTTGTCGCCAGTAAAGTGGTACCCCTGATTGGCGTACGTGATTCATTTTTTCGATTTTCTTCTTATATTTGATTGTAAGTCCTTAATATCAAATTTCATGAAAATCCGTTGTGTAGAAGCCGAGAACGAACATGCGGACGGACGGACAGACCGACGATAATAGGCGCTCACGCTGGAAGCGAAACGCGCCTAAAAATAGCAAACAAATTTTGAAAACGGTCTGCGACATTAACTCCGTTGACTATTGATTTGAACTAGCATCCCCCCCCTGAGAGTAAAGCTCGATACATCGATATTCTTGTCGTGAACAAATTTCTGTTTGGTCTGAGCATTTGAAAGTAGGAAGCGTCTACTCTTAGTCTTTATTGAGCATATTTTTTTCTTCAGCTGCTTATGTATTATTCTCACCTTATACAGCTGCTTTGAAGGGTGAAGTTTTTCACAGGTTTCGTGTTATTTTAAAAATACATGCAGGTATTCCTTTCCTTTCAACATCTTATGGTACTTTGCTAGCAAACTTAAAAGAAGGTTGAGTTTTCCACTCCCTATCTTAATAAAAATTTTTGCGCTTCATTCTCGTTTTCCTGCCTTTAGAAATATCAGAAAATTTTGCGAGAACATGAGATCAAAGTGGTGCTACATGACGTGTGGGTTGACACAGAGAGACACCTCTACGATGCTAATGGCTTATGAATTTTACAGAAAATTTTTTTAGCGATACATAACCTAAAATTGCTCTTTTTGCTCGTTAAATGTTGACATTGCTCATGTAATTCACACATTACTCTTCATTGTTTTAGCGGCTTGGATCTTCAGCGCGAATGAAGAAAGTCCTATTCGCGTTTAAAACGTTCGTAATCCGTGTTGACGTTCGTCCGTCCTGGGACGTGACCCACGCACGCGCTCCTCGCCAAAGGACCATTCGCATACGCTCTGCGTATGCGTCATCTTTCACGATTAGGGCCGAGCGTTTATATTTTTTGTTCCACGTTTCCTCCTCCGTTCGACGCGGGTGGCTTATCCTTTTTTCCATTCGGATCTCTCCATTTCCGGCCGAAGCGGTATTCGCGATTTCGAGATGTTATAACTCCGCAGGTGGACGTTCAGTGCGATCGTATGGAACTGGGATGTCCAATACTTTCTCCACAAGACACGTGGCGAATTGACGCGCTTCATCAATCACATTTTTCTTCTAATTACTAAACAATATTCATATTTTACTTTTCGTTATGACGTATGGAAAGTGAACAGTTTGAATGTAGTGCTAGCCATAGTTGAAGGTCTGAGTGGAAAATATTTCTTTTATGTCAGCATTTTAAAATCCTTTAGTTACTGTTGTTTATCATCTGCAGTATCAGTCTTGGCTGTTGTCGGTTTAGCAAAGGGTATCTTACTTGTTTAAATTTATCAGCCCATTTTATTTTCTTTACTAGTATATAAGCCCGTCAATATGACGGGAAGGAATATATTATTTAACATAAAATCTCGTACATTATTCTTATAAACAATTTATTCATATCTTTCAAATATAAAAAAATATTCAAAATTCTAGCTGCAAATAACTTCGAATTATATCAGCGCATATATTTCATTAGCTCGCGTTTCTTCCATGCCTTAGAAACGGCGCTGCAGTCGAGTATCACTGACATAAGTGATGTCCCGAACCCTGATTGGCCCTCCCATTCAACCAATGAAAACGCCGACTGAGCATTACACCATCACGCATAACCAACCAAATTATAAAGAGGTGTTGATTATATTATATTTGACCAAATTGCTAATGTCATGTATTTCTATCATATGGTAAATAAGGTGACCCCATCGTTCGGTGAACGATGAAATAGTATTGGATAGGAGGGATCCAGATGCGTTGATAAAAACCAAAGTGGAGGAAGTGAAATAGGTGGAAGAGTGAGAGGAAGGAAAGAGATCCTTGCGTGAGAATGGCTTTGGAGTTTTCGAGAAAACAAGGCGAGTGTCGCTCTGCAGTCGCCAAAGAACGCGAGGGGTTTGCCATAGAGAGGGAGAGAGACAGGGACTGTGGCGGGAGAGGAGAAAGGAAAGGGATAATAAACGGATATGAAACAACCCTTCGACTTCTCTTGTTTCAAACAGTTTAACACCCAGTAGGGTGCAATCTGTCGATCAACTCATGAAATTCGCGTTTCTAGGCGTGAAATTCCGTTACTCCGTTTGAGTTTATTTTCGGTTCGACGCGGTATTTAGCGAGTACTGCGCGAAAGTACGTGCATCGCGTATGGAGGTCTCGCGCGTTTTATCTCCTCTACCATTTTGGGGAGGGACGTGCGAAATTGTGAGATCATTTATGCCTCCCTCCACTTCTCCCCTGCCGAGTAAGACCTCTCTCCGCTGGAACCACCACCCTCGCATGCAACAAGTACTAAAAGGCATACGTATCTCCCGGGGATACGCGATAACTTTCGTCTCAATAACGGAGTAATGGGTGGAAATTGCGGACATGGGGTAAACATTTAATTTTTTTTTAACGAATCGGTCGATCGCTATTCGGTACACCGGACGATCCGAGCCGTTTTTCCCGTGCGATATTCGTCTATTCGTCTCTGAGACATGTCGGAGTGGACTGATCTCGGTCCTAGGCGGTTCCGTACCATTTAAGAGTGCATTTTTCCTTCGGGATTGTATCATCCCTCATCAGATGATTCGACGAGCGTATTCCTGGAAATCGTCATACGTTGACTAATACCCTGAAAAGCAGCCGTCGACTTATCCGATTGCTTTTCTTTTTACGCGTCACCCCACGTCCCAAAGCACGCCCTCGTTAAGACGTATCGAAACTCGGGGTAATTTCGCGGAAGTCGTTGGTGTTATTTTACGTGCTCGAAAATGATGTTCTTCGCGTAGTGGTGATGATATCGTTTCCTGAGTCGGTGACTCAAAAGGTCCAAAGGTTTGACCATTTCCGCTGCAAATGTTAGCTCTTCTGTAATTATATGTTGTATAATATATGTCTTTGAAATTATATGTTGTCATTGTTCATATATTATTCGTCGGATGAATTCTTTTCGGTAGTAAGAAAAATACGTTCGAATCGAGAAATTTATAATCGCATTATCTTCATACTTCGTCTGGAGAATATATTTTCTTGGGTTTGTTGTATGTTTAGTGCTTAACTCTTCCTATTAGGCAATGTAGTGTACCTGAAATGATAATTCCGACAATTAGATGGCCAAATTTCCAGGATGCTTAGAAGGAACATATTTCAGTGACGTACATAGGTCAACCTAAGATAGATTTAATAGATATCAGATAGGTGGTGTGATCAGCGAGTGTGTTCCGGGGCGGTTTAAACAAAAATCACGAATATAAATCATGATTTTTCTAAAAGCGAGACAACATTGAGGAAAAGGAGAGACTCTCTTTCCAATTTTGGGACGGTTGGTCGCCATAATCTACATGTTTTCAGCAGTAGAATGGCTGCAGAAAGATTTTAGTTAAACGTCGGAAACATGAAAACTTTCTTATTTCTGAGGGCACTCAACTTTCATACTGGGAAGGAAAAGTGGCCCATGTTACATGACCTCCTGCGTTGAAACCTAAAATACGATATGACGATATGTTATGTTCATAGAATTTTTTAAACCCTAAAGGCTAATTTTATTTTGATGCTGCAACCAAAACAAAAAGTATATATATATATACATATACTCGTCAGTTGATACTGGTCTTCACCAAATATCGTTCACATCGATCGCCGTCGTCATTTACTATTTGCGTTGGAACTTTTCACACTTAATCTGTTTATTTCTTTCCCCTCTCGCAATAAGCTCCAGACTCTGTTAACATTAACACACTCGCGGTTCTAGACTCGAGGCTCTAGGGCCTATGTGGTCGTCCAGATTGCGTGGCCCTAAATCTTCTTCTGTATGTATGCGTTTGTATCCTAGTAGAGATGCGTATGGAATTGCTAGATCTTTTTGTACTCCAGTTTCACCGCAACCTTATTGGTTGTGTCCCGAGATTTAATGTTTAATTCGCAGTTTCTCAACGGATATTTTAATATCGACGTTCCGGAAAATAATTACCTTCACTCTTGACGCCAGGGGTCGTACAAAAAAAGTGCCGAACACCCTTATCGCATCTTTCTCGCTCACCCTTTAGAGAGAGCGTGCGTAGCTCCTGGGATACTACTCGTAGCGGGGTTACGAAAACCACTGTTGTGGTCTATTTTTAAGTTTGCCCTATTTCCTTCGATTCATTCACTCCTCTCCAGCTCACGTCCTTTCCTTAAGCATATCCTATACATACTATCCTTTTACACGTTTGTTTTCTCTTCTTCGACTTGTCATTCCCTACATTTATCCCTTCCGATTGCCATTCTATCTACTCTTCTCCGTCGTTTAACCCTTTGACGCTGCTTTGCTCCGTTTCATTTCGTCTGCCAATTCCGCCATGAAATCACTCTTTTCATTTCCGTATGTTTTTTCCGTTATAAGACGCTTCGAAAAAGGATTATCGGGCTCGCCTCGTGGCTGGAATCCGATTGATAAATTAGGCAGCTCCGATAGATCAGTGGTTCTTAACCTTTTTTGGCTGCGACCCAAATTCTGGTGGCGGCGACCCATTTCCTCCAATAGCTCACTTGTAATAAGTAATAAAATAAATAGGAATTTAATAAATAAATGAAAATAAGATCTCAGGTTATTAGCATTGAACGGGTTGTTAGGAGGAATGATATATATATGGATATAGAAAGCAATGGAAGATCTTTGACGGTCCACTCAAAATGGCTTGGCGACCCAATTTTGGGTCGCGACCCAGGGGTTAAGAACCACTGCGATAGATAGTCAGAAAAAGGTTGAAAAAAAAACATGCTCATTCGGTATACAAAACAGCCGCAATCAGTCATGACTTATTTACATTAGATTCTAAAGGGAACTTTTCTTGTATTTCTCTCTTTTTATTTCATCGCCACCGACGATAACTGCTTTGTAGGCGAAATGCTGATTTAATTTTTCCATACCTTTTATTACCATTGGAGCTTTATATTTAAACGCTAACCACCTTGATGTGGCGTGTGATTGTTTTATGTAAAATGTTATTGTATTTATTATATTATATTTTGAGATCCAAGAGCCTAAGGTAATACGAGGAAATTATTTTTCTAGTATGGCGACCGAAATGTTTCAACTCTCAGGCCGTGAGTCAAGATCTTAACAATGGCCATTGACGATAGCATAGATATCTTTGTCGTAACACATTGTGATTGGGGAAGCTGCCTGTTTTAATCCGTTGATTATTTATCGGATGTTTTTTTAAACTGTCTGCGTTGGGCCATTTATTTTCTTCCCATTCTTCTATTCATCAACTTTCTTTTCCGCATGCCAATTACATTCTGTCCATTATTCTGCTCTTCCTCCTCTCACACTCCTCTGCCACTTGCATATGTCTCTTTAGCCTTTTTCTCGTAACCCATGCTAAATTTCTTCACACTTTAATTTTAGTAATTTTATTCTCTATTCAAATTAAATTACGTGTCAAGAAGTTCGAAGAAATTGAATGCACGATTATTGTCTGCGAAAAGAGATAATTCATGACCCGAAAGCATGAATCGCAGGATAATTTATCGATTTCTGAATGAAACCGCAGAATTCGTTACCTACGTTTTTCATTAATAAACATGCTTCATACGATTGCTCTTGAGGAGGGATTCCCAACATGGTTCTCACGAGCACCGCTGTGCTGACAACTTTATATTTTTTTTACTTAAATTCGCGATCGCAAGAACCGTGAATTTAATTTATTAATTTGTTTTATTTCTTTATGTGTATATATATATATATATATTGAAACGCATTAGGAATAACTTCGAAGCTTTTTTTGCTAATGACAATCCTTAATTTTTAAAATAATACGGTAGTGCTCGCTTGATATTCCATAAAAATAACTCGCTGCACGTCACATTGAGAAGATTTTATTACTCAAATAACTCGGTGTTCATTACATTGAAAAGACTTGGAACCTCAGCTATAGAGATTTAAATTATGAAGCTAATAAAAGATAATAGTAATTCACGAAATTATTGCAATATGCTTTGGAGAACATCGCGCCATGAACAATATTATTTGGAAACATGAAGATTATAGCAGCATCTTCAGAGCTAACACGAATAATTTCTATCGACATGTCACGAAACGCCCTAATATTCCAAGCCAGCGACGTTTAGGATTTTTAAGAGCTCTTTTTTTTTTAAGATGAACCGGCAAAATGACGTCAGATACATGAACACCGATTTGACCGTAAAACACTCTTGGGAGACGTCGCGTTGACGCGGAAGCAAGTAGTAGTCGCTTTTTACTCGGTTTGTCTCCTTTGTGTTCCGTCGTAAATTAGGTTTTTCGCGCTAATTTACTCCTCGTTCAAAGCCAGCACGGTAAATGTTATTTCCCCATTAATCCTGACGTCTCGAGGCACCATCGTTTTGCGAAATATCCCGTTCATTCGCACCTCTAATTACGCACGGTCCAATAGTACGCGGCCTTATTGCTCTGTGACTCGGAAGGAAAAGAAAATCTCCTACGGAGGCGTTGCACGCGCCTTCCGGAAGGCAAAGAAAACCGCGATTTACGGCGGCGAGGTGCACGCGCAACTTCCGCGACCTTTTCGTTCCAGTTTGAAACATTACCTCTAAAACGTTCGGGAGATTTTTTTCCACGTCGATGTTCGTGACGGATCATAATTTTCTCAGGATGAGCGAGTCGTTTCCGTCTTGTTTGCATTCGCTCGCAATCGAAAATGCATGCAACTATAGAGGAAGGTCAGCATTCTGCATTCTTCCCTTCTTTGCACCTCCACGCTCAAACCTCTTTCCCCCTTCCTCTTCTCCCGTTGCCTTGATTACATTTTGTCCTCGCTTTCCATTGCTTCTTCCTGCCTCTCGATTATTCCCAAAGCTCGATTTTTCTCCCGTTTCTGCCGTTTTTGGCATTCCTCAAAACGGAATTCTAAATTTGGCTCGTTCAGAAAAAGGGGTGCCATAGGAAAAATATTTTCCTTGTTATTCCAAAGAAACTTTCGTCTTGAATGAAAGAATCCCATTACAAGTCAATATTTTCAGGCAAGAAATAATGTTAAGAGTCTCAGCTCGTCACGCTTTATAAGAATTGATTTTCTACGAAATATTAAAATTTCAAGATAATTCTACGCAACTTTCGTCAAACCGTTGGTGATGCTTCACCAGTAGATAATGACAATTGCATTTATTTGAACCTACGCTCGGTGAAACCAGTAGTGATTCACTACTGGTTTACATGGAACCGAAATGCACATCTATTTTTCTGACCTTTTCATGAACATTGGTGAGACATATTATGTCAACTTTATTTCAGTGATAACGCGATCTGGATAATTCTCTATTTATTTAAGGCATTATCAAAGAAAATCAAGTTTTGTGTGAAGTTGTCTGGCATTACCTTTTCCACTCTTTGAAAATAGCAGTGATCAATTATCTACATTGCATCTGCCCTACTTTTTAAGTTTAATTTTTTTAGTTGTTCGCCTTCTACGTTTGCCTCTGTTCCTTACGTTTGAACAGTTTTAATCGAACGAGTTTCAGGTTTAATAAAAAGGCAATAGATTGGCGTGAAAAATAAAATATCTCGGTTCCATGGTCAAAGCAAGTTTTCCGTCTGCGCGTCAATAGCTACTTTAACTCTTGGTTGAGAAGTGTTTTTTTTGGTGAAAATTCCTTTTCTGTTTTTTGTTTACTCCTGAAATACGTAGGATTTTGCTGAAAATTATTCTCGGAGATGGTTTAGAATCGGACGTTTTCATTTTGGGGGAGTTTCCTTTCTTTATAGAGAGGGTTGATTCGTGTTATCCGTTTCATTCGCACCATTTTTTCTCCCTCGCAACCGCCTCGTTGGTTGTCCAGCCGTCGCATTCCGCTCCTCCCACGGTCCCTACTGATTGTCGAGGCAGTTGTCTCTTCAGCGGACCAGCGTCGTTATGTCGCGACGGCCCGCATCCCTCCTCCGCCGACAAAGTCGATTGCGATTTCCTTTGTGATCAGCCATTTATTGGCGATGGGGAATGTTTTGGATTCGCAGGTAGTACACAAACGCTACGGCGATTTTCTCGTTGCTAATGGTTACGCCAGTCATTTTTAATGTTTTGAGCGGTGAATATTGCAAGGACGGTAAAAGGTTTTTCTCCTTCTCTCCCCTTTAAAAATTTATATTTAGGTTCATGCTCCAAAGCGAAGTAAGCTTCCTTTCTTTACATTCCAAATGATAGATTTATGATGTTACATCGCAGTTGGGAATAGGGGCGATTAAAAACAATATAATATATGGAGTTGCATTTCGAGGGTTTCATGAAAAACACACTTCTAGTGCTAAAGTGTTTGTCCAGCTTGACCATCGAACCATTCGATTCGACCAAATGCAGAGGAGTTTTGTTTTTTCGATTTCTATGGCTTCTTCGATTTAGCGAGGCTAGTATCGATTTTTCGGCTAGGTGACACACGTGCTTCCTCAAAGTCTTTCGCCAATCCTCTCTAGCATTTTTTTAATCGTCCGCTTTCTTTCATCTCTCGGGTGTTTCGTGCTCCTTTACCGTCGTGGCACTACTATAAAAATAGTTTCTCGTTGCGCCCACTAGCATGTTACGTCGCATGTATACTTTAAACCAAGGGGGTCACCAAACTTGTTAATATAAGAGTCACACGAAGCTTTATATGCCAGGGTGCGGGCCGCGAGAAACCTTTCAAATGGGGTGTGTGTAAATTTCAAAGAACTCGCTTTAAGTATTTTTTTGGCTGTATAATGTCATAAGCCTATATTAGAAGCATATTGCATCTAGGTCAGTGGTTCCCAAACCTTTTGTGGCGCAGCATCCTGTCAAAGATAAACAGAATTTCGCTGCACCCTCGCCTTGGAAAAAAGTGTTATATTTATGCATTCGGGTATCACAACGCTTGGACGTATGCGTTTGTTGGTATAAATTGCTTATGGTATCATAAGTAATTTATAAGGGGAAATATTACCGCTCTAATGACCTATCAAAATCGTTGATTTATATACTCTAGCAAGGTTTTTCGCGGCATCCATAAGAATCAACTACGCCACTCAGTTTGGGAAACACTGACTTACGTACTCAAAAAATACCGTTCAGATTTCAGAAATGATATCTAAAGCACCTACGTACTCAAAAAATATCGTCCAGATTTCATAAATGATATCTAATAGCATCTCATGCTCTCAAATATACGAATATGCACAATTGAAAGTTGAGGTGTTGCCCTCCGTCCATAGTTTGGGGACCGGAAGGAATGGTACATACCTTCGACTGATGGTCCTATATGATTAAAAATACTCTCCACTCTCTCAGCCAGGATGATAGGAAATTGTCCTTTTAACGTCTCTTACGAACATGTTCGCTGTGAATGAGCGTTTCTCCCTTTGGCCCTGAAAATCATGTTGCATGAACGAGCTTTGTTCGTCATTGAGCGCACTAGACCACTAAGTTACGATTTTAACCTAATTAGGGGTGGCTCCTGAATCGCATGAGGTTCTTCAGACCTCAATATGCATCTCCTTGAATCCTGAAACGGTGACTAGCTTCATATAGGATCGTAGAGTTATTTTGTACCAAAAAATTAAGCGTGTCGAAAGAGGCTCCTCCAAATAAAAATTTCCAGGGGGCTATTGATAAGTCATAATCATACTGAGTAATATATTTTTCGTCTGCCAGGTTAGAGGCAGGGGACTATACTCAAATTACCTGTCTGTCTCATGATTTTTCTCGGCATAGCGAAGTCTGGATGAAAAAATTCGATTTCGCACGATGAAACTGGATCGCCCACTTGCATCGAAATTATTTTACTTTTCTTTTTTGTGAACTACTTGGCTAAAAAAATTTCATATAGTCGATCCTCAGCTATATCTTGCAAAATGTCATGTCCCTTTCCCTCCTAGTAGAATAAAATGAAATGAACCATAAGGAGATAAGAGAAATATCTAATTTCGGATCGAAATTAGATTGAAAACACGTGTGAATAAAAGTGTGAGAACGTCCGCAGAATCTCCAGGTACCTTAAAATACAATACTTAGTTGGCTTATAGATAGATCCAGTAGTCTACTTCCCAGTCTAATAGTCGAAGAATTTTTGGCATGCTGTACCTAACAGAAATTATCCCCTGTTATCTTCTGACTCACGGTTGATTTTACCATTATAATAGAGATATTTTTGAGAAATCTTTCCTCGTCTCTTAGAGAGTTGGTGGGATAAAAAAAAACTTCCCTAAGATGGTAAAAGGAGCTTGATTATCTTCAAAATATCGTTGGACACCGATTTATAGACCAGAAGTAGTTTTGCAAAGAAATTTTAAATCCTCGCCGTAAACGTTTGGGCTCTGAGGCTATAGGGATTTTTTCTACCCGTTAGCTGCCATAAACTATTAAAGAGGTAAGGCAGTGCATCTGCAGAAAGAATAACAATGGAGCTCTTGTGCTGCCTGCCCTCCTTTCCCTTTTTTCTTTATCACCCTGTACTCCCATTCAGGTTTCTTTTCCCAAGGCCTCCCTCTCTCTCTCTCACTCTCAATCCTTACGCCTCCACTTTTAACTTCTGTTTTCTCTCTTCGAGAAAAGTATTTTTGGGACTTCAACGCCTGAACTATATTATTGCAAGATAAAGTAACCAAACCAGCTATTGCATGCATTTCAATTGACCGATACGGGATTTAGGATAGAGTAGTGTGAGGTAATGTATCATTTAT
This sequence comes from Uropetala carovei, assembly GCA_036926305.1. Classification (NCBI taxonomy): domain Eukaryota; kingdom Metazoa; phylum Arthropoda; class Insecta; order Odonata; family Petaluridae; genus Uropetala; species Uropetala carovei. Next base: position 1,887,492 of record JAXCHB010000100.1, read on the forward strand.
AAGTTTTTTTAAATTTCTTAAGAGGAGACTTGAAAAAATATTAGATACGAACGTCATGGTAACTCACGGTCCCCAAATGTGACATCTTCGTGGTAGATAATAGTGCAAAGTGGGTATTAATGATAACTACCCTTCAAAATGAAAAATCATTTTCATTTAGGAATAGATGTACAAAATCTGGACTTGTGACCATAATTTATCATTGTAATAGATGGATGGGCGTGCGCCATAAGAAATGTTAACTTACATAACATTACTGCGAATTATTATTTTTACACATAAAATGATAATATTATATTAAATGTAATGACATTATTTAATTAGAGAAACATTCAAGTGTTGCCTCTCTGGACAATTAGTTCGTTCGCTAAAGGGTAACGCAAAAGGATTACTATAATGAAAAGTGTATATTTTTTGTGAGATAAGCATGATTTTAAACTTCCAGCTTTTTAAAAAAATTAGTGAGCTAACTCATCAAGCTTCATTGCCAATAAAACGAGTCGATATAAAAGAGGTTGTACCAAATAACGTCCACTATTTTGACAGTGAGAATTCTATTGACAAAGTAGGTAGCGCCAATGGTCGTAGAAAGATTGGAAAAACCGGATGCGCATTTCGGCTGTTATATTTCAGAATCTACAATCGATAAATTACCACTGATGACGGCTGCTTTGTGGGAAACTTTTTATAGGTATTAGAGCAACCCAGTTTATGAATAGGATTATGATCATAAGACCAGCTCGTTAATTCCGTGTTGAATAAGAATTCCTCTCGCGTAAACCTCCGCCTTAGTTTGGACTATTGCCGATGTTTTTATTTCCATTTACGGCGTTTTTATCAATCGTAATGAAGACGAACCGTGGACGACAGCTCAAACCAAAACAGAGACTCGCGGGAAGAATTCTTAACGTCGAAAAATAACCGGGAAAGCTTCAATCAAGAAACCTAGCTTTATATTTTATTGCTGTTTGACCATTTTGTGCATAAATTAATGTTTATTTAAAACCAAGTTGTTAAAATTGTGGCTGGGATTATTCGAAATGGGCCGAAAAGAGGCAGTAGCACATGGGAAAAAAGCTCCTTTTGGAGGAAAATAACAAAGAAGCCATAGAAAATTGGGGCGAGGTGAAGGTAATCATAATCATGAATTCCGAAAGGTTTGATAGTGCTTCTAATATGATCGGATACGGAACTGTCTAGTAGTTTACTCATGAGTTACACACTCAAATTGCCTAAGCATTTTTATCGAAACTGAAAAGTACCCGAATGAAAATAGTTTAGATTTTAATTAAGAACAAATTATCATACCATTCCTAATAATCAGACGTTGATATAATGTTTGGTATCTCTTTGTCGTTCCATCGTTGTCTCGTTTACGCTCTCTATCATCCAAGTTCATAAACCATCAGCCTTTATGCGGCCTGCCGGCCTCGTGTTTGAGACCCTTGCGTTAATTCATCTTCAGCTTCATACACACAATGGCTCCGTTAGAGTTGGGCGACGTACACATATCAATCTCACGGGAGAGCCTTTGCAGCCAAAGTACCAAAACGTTCGTCCTCCACGTTTCCGCCCCTCACCTTCCCCATTCCACCCCTCCGCCCAGCCGAAACCATAACTCACTCCCTCGAAGTAGACGCGGATGACGTCACCGTCGTTCATGCACCACCTCCGAAGTCTTCCATCCGTTTCCTCCCTTCGATCCGATCCCCATCAATTTCTCTTCCTCACTTCTTTTCTCTCGCCTCCTTTTTCTTTTCGACGTCCTTGGGATCATCCTGTTTGCCTGAGTGGAGATAAAAAGGGGCGTGGCCAGACTATGAGAGCGGTGTATCTCAAAGTGCTCGACGGCTTCCTGAAGGCGGTTAATGTCTTTCATTAATTATATTGCACGTTACACCATGTTTTAATATACATTTGTATTGTTCGCCCAGTTATTTATCTGTTCGGTTGAGTTCGTCCGTAAGCTATGGAACTCATGTCAGCGTAATGTTTTTCCTTAGGCGCAAATGGAATTCTGAAGTGATTTTTGGCAGCATTTTTTCCTGTAATCAGTGGAGTTCGGCCCTAGGGCCACATGGCCCATTTCTGCACTCATCGTGGGCCACACGCGGTCTAAAATACTACCTGAGAATATTTTAAGGAAACTATAAGCTTAATTTGAAGATCAATATTACCTGATTTGTTTTACGCTTATTTATCTACTGCTTTCTTAGAGCGAAAAATACGTAACGTGGTCTTTTTATAATTCTCTATTCTAATTTAACGCTACATCGCTTTCTTTAATTGTTAAACTTACTACGGGCCGGATTAAAGCAAGCGAAAGGTAGGATGTGGCCCGCGGGCTGCAGTTTGGGCACTAATAGCTTAAACGAACGTAAAAAATTACCCTGGACGGTAGATATGTCTGTTTACATACTATGCATAATAACAATGTCACCCAAGTGGACGAATATAATCGATAAATGCAGAATCATCTGCGTCACAAAGGTGTGACGGGCATACTCGAACGGCTGTTTATGCTTGGCTTGAAGACAGATCAATCTTAATAAATGCTTTTATATCGATTGTTCGATGAATTGCGTAAATGCAGTTGAAGACAGAAAGGGAAATCGTTAAGACGCTATTCGTAGAAACTGCTCATCCCATGGAGGGAGAATACCCGTCGGAAGAAGGCATACATTTTGTTTCTATTAATATTATTATTATCATCATAAAACGTACAAAATTAAAACAAAAGAGCAATGCAAACATTACTTAGCATAACTTTAAAAGATCTGTATCTCCGATTTGATGTATTTTCTAGGTTTCTTGTGCAACAGTCATTACGTATACCGTATGCAAAAGAAATGTCTGTTCGAATAACATTATAATAATATCCAAAAACCAATGTGACGCAATTTCGCAAACGTACTACGTAAAATTTTTATATACTTAAAGTTTTATCTATGGTTATATTTGGATATTTATTCAACCAGAGGATTTAGAGCTGTTTGTAACACTTCCGTTAAAAGGTGGTTGCCAAGGACGCGGTCTCCATCTTCCAGCGACGCTATGCCATGCGATAAGCTGGTTATTAGCGCTTGTGTAGATAAATATGCTGTGATGTACATCATCCATTGGCTTTAATCGGGTAATTTGAGAGTTGCAGTCGGCTGGGAACAGGTTGTTTAGTTACAGATTTTGTTAAGGAGATGCGACGATTTAGACCCTGAAAAAAAAACGAATAACTTGCATCGTCCGTCCAATTTAATACGCAATGGATTAAGTGATTGAGCATTATTCCTGAAAAACATTTGAGCATCGTCATCTCTGTCATCCGGTTTAGAGATGTGAAAAGGCACCGCAACTTATCTGTCGTCACTTTTTAAAATTATTTTTCTATTTTAAACACATGTGGTCCCTTTTATTCAGCGCGGCGGAATATAGGACCGTGTCTCGGTATATATATTTCGACCCCCCTTTGTTCGTTATCGAAGAATAGAAAAAATATCAGACGGTTAATGATCGTTCGCCAAGGCATTCACTCATGCGAACATTCCAGCTTAACGCGGGTAAAACTTATAGAGCGAAATGCGGTCTTTGGTTCTTTCTCGATTTTTTTTTCATGATTTACAGCGAAAGCAACGTCACAGCCGTGAGATAAGGCTTCCACTTCCTCCTCCGCCGCCGCAGTGCCTCCGCGTCATCCCAACAGTCTTTCCCTCTCTATAGAATTAAATTTCGAAGTAACGCGCGATACAAATAAATAAGGCAAAAAAATCACCAAACGATTATGGTGTTGTGCGTTGGTTAAGGTAATAAGAGTTAAATGGTGAAAGTTAACTTATATGCGTGAGACAGTAGAGATTTTGCATAGTACTGATTACAAATGGAAAGATTGAGAATGAGAAAAATTCTGAACTTGAACTTGGTTATGGTAGCCTTAATTATATGGTCGTGTAGAATGTGTATGTATGTACATGTGTATGTTTGTTTATTTGCATGCATGTGTGTGTGTGTTTTGTATGCATCTGCGCGTGTGTTTTTACATATATGAAATTTAGAGTACAGCGAATATTGTAAGTTTATTAATTAATTCTGGACATGTGGCAGGAGTTTCACTACATTTAATTCAATTTAAATCCCTCCAAGGTAGGTACATACATGATTTACTGATGAAGAGGGCCGCTTTACAGTTCACTCAAAATAAATAACGCGAAATTATAATGATACGCAAGTAATCATATTATCCAGTCAGTTGTTTTTCGCTTGCGGTCACCGTGGTTAACCGCTAGAACGAGCGTGGGGAAATTTGGTGTCCTAAATTGTTTCCCGCTTCGACTTATAGGATTTACCTCCCAACGTTGCGTACCTGCGTGATAATATTCGACTCGCTTTACAAGGAAATTTGCAATATAGGATTTAGTAGGGATAATAGAATAGATTCAAGTTCTCTTTTCTTCTCTCACTCACTTCACCGATTTTTCACCCTTCCGTCACTTCCCCTGGTCCTGAGCTTCTTCGCTCTCCCTCCTATTCTCTCCCAGTCTCTCTCTCTCTCCCACAACCGCCTTTTCCCCGTCCTCCACCCTCAACTTCCGCCTTACCTCAATCTTTCTTCCATTTTATCCTCCACAGCAAGTTCCCTCCGCTTTGTCGTGTTGTTTTATCGCGTACTCCTGGTCCGTTTTCTCTTCATCTCCTTTTCTCTTCCCAGAATATCTCCTTCTATCATTATGTCTTCCTCTCATCTTGTACTTCTCTCTCTCCCTCATTCTTTTTCCCTTTCTTCCCATCCTCTCTCTATCTCTTTTCCTCTTTCTCGCCCCATTCCTACTCTCCTCCCATTTCTCTCTGTCATTCCTCTCTTTATCCTTCATTTCTCCCCTTTACCTCCCATTTCTCCCTCTCTCTCTCTCTCCTTCGTCTCTTTCCCTTCCTCTTCCTTTTTCCTCCTTCCCCTTACCTCTTCTATCTCTCCTACTCATTTCTCTCCTCTCTCTCTATCTAACTCTCCTCTCTCTCTATCTCTCTCTTTCTCCTTTAAATGTAAGAAGGGACTATGTAGTCTCAATTTCGCCCTAAATAAAGTTGTTTGGCTGTCTGTCTGTCTGTCTTTTCCCCGTCTCACTACCCCTTTCTTTTTCTTCTACCCTATCTTTCTCTCTCTCCCCCTCCTTTCCATTCTTTTCCCCTCGTTTCGCAATCTCTCTCCTTCCCTTTCTCCTTTTCCCCCTCCGTACTGTCCCATTCTCTCTCTTTTGCTACATCCCTCCGTCTCGCTCCGCCCATGCCTCCTCTCGTTCTGCCTTTCCGCGGCGAGAAGTTTTCGTTGCGTTTCTTTTTTGCTCCTTTCCGCCTCCACGGACCCAAGATTTTGAGGAGTAAAAAAATTTCCTTCCTGAGACCAGGTCCTAAAATTCGTAATAATTCCCTTCGATTCGCCATAGAAAGTTAGGGAGAGTTTTTTTTTAAAACAGATGGTTGAGTAGCGTGCCAACAAGTCTACCGATGCTAGATCACGAGTTACCGCTAAGTAAATGGATTCTCTTTCCTCTCGGGAAAGATTCGATGGAATTGATGCATCGTCACATGGAAGAGATTGCGTCGAGATGACTCCGTCTAGCCGGTAAATGCATCCGCCGCCTTTCGAGCGCGTGGGTGCTGCTGCACGCCTGAACTTTTTGTAATTCGATCAGAATTTCTATTACCTCGTAATCTTGAAGGCGTGCGCATGGAGGAGGGCATAAGAAAGATTTCGATTGTATTCCCGTTTGAAAACGCGAGTGACGGTAATATTGAAGCCTTCACGGTCACGTATAATGAAAATCACTCGAAGAGTCACCTTGGGTTCCTTAGGTGGCAAGGAAGTAAGTAATGTCCTTTATGTGGATGGTGTGTCCCTTCTTAAATCAGCTTGAGGATGAAATTTATTGAAAATTGCATACTATACGACGTCAAGTTGGGGAGAAATTCGTACAGGAAGAATCTGTTCGTCAATGCTTAGCAGTTAAGAACGTGAACGTGTGCGCAACAATTTAATTTTAATTAATTACTAATATTTTAGTTTGCGTATAGTACAGAAAAATCTACATCCTGGGACTGAAAAATTACCGCAAGAGGTCGATTAAACTTTGGAACAATAGGAAGATTATTTTGTGAATAAGCCAGGATAGGATTAATAAGAAAAAAGGTACCAACATGCACCACCAATTGCAAGCAAGAGCAGAATTCGATTAAGCATTTAAATTTTTTATAGGTAGATTTTAAGGGTTTAATGCGGAGAAGATGAAGAGTATTTAAAATTTCAGAATCAAAGGATTGATTTACGAATGTTCTAAAAAAAATATGAAATTTTTTTCGCGCTGTTGGATATAGTGGATCGAGCAAAAATTCTCGAACGAGTTCGAGATTTCCTTTTCGCAAGCGTTGGCTAGCAACGGGGAAAAAAGGGAGTCATCGTAACGGAATGTCTTTGACCGCCACGCTCAACTCGCATGGGCGTGTTTGCATTTTTAGCCTTAAGCCCATAAGCCTGCAACATAGCATTCATTAAATTTTACGGAAAACATTTCATCTCGTATGCAAACAACCGATAAATAAACAGCAGAGTAGTTTCCTATAATTTGGGCGGTAATTGGTAGAATGATTGAGTTACCTTTATCTCAGGTCTTTCTGAGGAAACGGTGTTCGCATAATTAATAGCAGAATAAATATTTAATTTTTTCCTGTTATACAGAAATGGAGGAAATGTTACAGCATTACATATTATCTTGATCTACAGAGGTTACTGAAATTACTATCAAATTACTTGGATCCTCATTTATTTGAATTTGTAGATATAATCTATAGTTATTATTTGTAAAATAAACCATATCAAAGATTTTATTAACTTATTAACTATTAGATAAAAATTATGTAACCCGAGAAAGGAATATAAGACTGAACTTAAATTTTTAAGAATGTTTCTCCAATAACTATAACCTATTTATGTCCACTGAAAAAAATTGTTTTATCAATAGAAACATCAATTTAACGAACCAGAATACTTGCGTATTATTCACGTTAGACATTTAGGTAAAATTATTATCAGATAAATTTATTTCCAAATTACTGCATTTTATGAGCTGGGATAAATATACCTACGTAGAAAAGTCTGTCAAAGTCTAATTTAAAAAATTATGAAATAAGAACTAAGAATGTTATAAAGGAAATAATGAGCGAAACCTTGGATGATAAATTATGGGAACTAAATTATGTCAGATAAAGTCGAAAAAACAAATGTCTTCTTCACTTTAGGCTATTAGATTTAACATTATATTTATTAAAAATATTAAAATAATTGTTAATAATAACATAATAATAGTTCCGCTTTGGAACACACAGAACATAAAGTAATCTAGCTAGGACCACAATAAAAATGTAGTCTTTGTATGGTAATCAAGCCTTTGGAGAATCGTACCAGGAAAAATTTGGACCTCCTCAGGGAGCGATCGTTTAATCGCCAATGATATGTTAGGCAACGTTATGCAATGCCCTTGTTTATTCATATTCATATTGCGTTCAGTGCCATGATATAAAATCTTCGCTGAGAGGCAATCGCGGCGCGGAAGAGCTAGAACGTGCATCGTGACTTTCACAAGACATTTATTGGAATACAGGCTTAAGGGAAGAAGATGCAAGGGAATTCTTGGGTTCAACCCAAGGTCTAAAGGACAACCCACCAGGTTTCCTCACCTACACGTCAAGTTACGTGACGTCATCGTACGCCTCCGCTGCTTCGCTCGTATAACCATTGACCTTCTTACACGTAAACGCCGTGTATCCCCGCTTGTAATTATAATAATGGCACGAATTTTACGTCTAACTGACCAGACGTAAGGCGGAATTAACGCCTTTTACCTTAATTTAAATAATTTTACATTGCATTGCCTAGGTTTAGCATAATATTAAGCCTTTTTTCCTTTAAATGGAAATAGTCAATCATTCAACCAATAGCAGTCTTATGATCATTTCGGATGATTCCTAGGTTGGAGAGGTATTATTTCTAGTCTGAGGAATTATATTTTTCAGATTATCGGCAAATTTTAGTTATTATTTCCGAAATAGACGCTTTCATACAGAAGTTGACATGCAGAACGTGTAGACCTTCCAAAATCCGCTAATTACTTCAGCTCCTTTAAGAATAAAACATGATAATATAAGCTTTAAATAACCCTTAACTTAATATTCGTCATTAAGCGTTTATATTATTTTAATGACACCCAGCAAAGATATATTTTAAAAGCCTATATTTTATTCTAAATTTAGAATAATCTTTTATCTATGCATTAAAAATTAATGCGCATATGTAAGAAGAAAGGAGACGCTGACGATAACACATCGCGTTTTAATTGATTTCAGAATCTTCGAAACTCATAAGTTGCGTTTTGATTTTCATACATTCAAAATGGATATGACCAGGGTGTGAAAATGGTGCGCCTGAATTCAAATTAATTTTCTCCTTTTTACCAGCCAATCCATAATGTTGTTGAACTGAATATATTATTTATCGGATATAAATTTTCGCTAATAAAAGTTTTTTCAATAGCTATTAATGAAACTTGCTAAGACATCCTTTACAAGGAATTATGCCGTAAGTCTAATTGATTTACATAATATCTAAATTTATGTACATATTAGTTCATATTTGTTAACATTTATCACGTCTATCGCTTAAAATCGCGGTCCTTACGGCGCATTTCTTGCTAAAATGCGTTTGTTTCACGGCTCTTTTGAAGAGATACAAAACAGGTAAAGCACATAACGACACTTCAGCACTCTGTAGGAACAGTTTATATTTTTTCCAAACGCCATCAGACGTACCAACACTTCCACTATTATAACCGAACTGGACCTGAATTTACGCTAGTCGTCCGACGTTTAGCTTGGCAGTGCGTTTTTCACTCCATTTTTTTCCTGCTTCACAAACAGATCTTGTGTAAGCCTTCCAACTGCGTTTTAAAGCGAGCAGGGGGCTAATATGTTTGTTCTTCTTGACCTTAGAGCACACAGCGTATACCAACAAGTATAGGCCTGGAAATGAATACATAAGCAGATTTTCCCAGCGAACTAAATTAATCTCCGGCTATGAGGACTTCGAGATAATGAATCGCTGAAAAGTAGACTGTGGTTTCCGAATGGAATTTGCAGACAAATTCGTTTTTTGTTTACTTTTTTAGGGCATTGTTTGTTGACTTGCAAGTTCGTTGAGTTGTTTCTTAAATGAACTCTTGTTTATTTAAATACTTTAACAAAATCGTGAGTTTAGGCATTTGTATTTCTAAGTAATTGTATATGGCTTATGATCAGATATGACAAAGAAAGACGATGAAAATATGGGATTAGTCGATAAGAGCCAAAATAACAAAGCCTGAATTGCGTTCGCTTTTCTTCTTAAAATCTTTTTACACTTTGATGAACAATGATAGGATTGAAGTTTTATGCTTCATAATTTAAAAAATATTCGGATTAAATCTCTGTTGTCGTTTGATTTGTACATTATTAAAACTCATAATTCACTCCAGTTTTTTCTCACTGCTTCGATATATTATCTGGAAACATTGCTAGTTAACTTTAATATTAATTTCGCCTTGGATGTATGTGTATGCGCATGCACACATACAGTCAGTGCAAAATCACAAACACCATCATGCGACTGATTATACGTTGCATGTATTCTTTAAAAAAAATAAGGAAAAGTGAATTTTTAAATCGATTAGAAATGAATACTCTACGTGCATATATCTTCGGCGACATGAATATAAAGTCTTTTAATGTGTTTTAAATGAACTATGTAAGTTTGATAGTTATTAATATCGGAATAAGAACTAATTTAATGATGTTAGAAAATTAGTTAGTTCCTTTTTAAAGCTGTGAAACTCATATTAAAAACGAGGATTAGATACCCTTTAATATGAATGTAAAGATTAACCTGGGTAGTAACAGATATATTCTTGAAACTCAAAGGATTTGGCGGTATTTTAGTCTATTCAGAGGAATCTGTCCCATAATCGACATCCCACGGATAGATGTACTTAATTTTGTATAAGTAATCAGTTTGTGTACCTCCGTCATAAGAGTATCTTTTTAGAGATAATTTTCTTAATATAATTAAAGTAGTATGTCAGGTCAAGGTTCAACTTATAATAAGTGGCGATGGGTTACAATAAATTTATTTAAATGGATTAAATTATTTAAATTTTTATGAAGGTTGATTTGATAGTAAAATTGATATATTATTAATTTGATTTTGGCTCTAAAATATGCACACATCGCCCGTCGCTCTCATTATTAAAATGAGATAGTAAGTCGTAACATAGTAGGTGTACCGGAAGATGTATCTAGTAAGCAATCAAATTAGAGCTTGATAGAAAGCTTTTCATTTACACTGAAAAATTATTTACTGTGCAATTCATATATTCATATGTGAAGTATTTAGGTTAAATTAGTTCTTATTACCACCTAGTCATACGACTAAATTATAACGATGATTTTAAATAAATAAGTAAATACATAAATTATAGCCACGCGCAGATTTATTTCGCCAGCTACTGGTAACGACGATTGGGCGGAAATACATTTATCATGATTTAAGCTAAGGGGGTGCGAGGCCCCAAGCGGTAGTAGTTTGCGATCCTTACAACGCGATACAGGTCTCCCTCGCTTTAAACGGGAGATGCGTTACTCGGTAATGGCGTCCATAACGAAATCGTTTAAAGCGAACCGTTTTTAACATGGTACTAATGGAGATACGTTCCGGATTGTGGTATACACTAAACTTTCTCGGCAGCTGACATAGCAAACCCAATAACTAGTCAATATAAATTTAATATGCATTCAATATAATCAGGTCTGTTTTCCCGTGCAACGAAAGATGATGTAGGGTGAGGTCAGGAGCGGATCCAAGGGGGGGGGGGGGGGCGATCGCCCCCTCCTTGGAGAACCCCATTTCACTCCACTGGGCGCTTTCTTAAATTCATTCCGCGCAAAAATCCTCAATTATACGCCGCAGATTAGTTCTGCATAGCAAGGGAAAGAAGGATTCTGATAGGGGTATGGATTTTCAAGATATAGGGCGATCGCCCCCCCCCCCCCCCCCCCCCCACTTGAGAAGTTTCTGGATCCGCCCCTGGGTGAGGTGAATTATTACTTTGAGTCGGGTATCGGATTGACTGGATCATATTGCGACGGAAGACTCGCCTCGAGCGAGAAAATGAGCTCCGATGCGTCCATTTTCTGGAAATACTTCGTTAAGGCGATCTGTTTTACTGCACGTGCCGTGATAGACGCCAATTCCGTTTTAAACTTATTACTTTCCTCAGTGTTTGGATAGATATCTACTGCAGCTTGGGCGAGTTTGTCAACTAATATAAAGAATTCAGCCATCTTGGTTGTCGGCTGCTGTGGTTCAACGACAACTTCTTCTTCCGCCACTTGTTTTTCTGACTTTCTTCTTAAATCCAACATTTTCTCCATCTTCTAGATTGAAGGATCTCTCACTCTGGATATAATTTTTGCTGATAGAAAAGTTGAATGTGCGGCATATTCGTTAATCTTAGCTGCATTCCTACGGATAAATCGCACACTTGACTCGCTTAAGTTAAATATGCGGCCAACCATAGTCGGGCCATATCCTTTCTCAAGTCCTCGAAGCACGTCCAACTTGGTTTCGAGTGTTGTATTTTCTTTTGCTTCATCATGGGAGACACTTGATTAAATAAATCAGTTGTAGAACAAATGTGAAGTTAGAGAAGGAGAAAAATTCTGAACTTGACCGGGAATTAAACCCGGGTCCTATACATTCACGCCGAAAGTCACCTCTCCATCCTTCTCATCATGTTAGTTGTAGGACGTTTATGGACTGCCACAAAAAAAAAAATATATAATCTGTAGGAGCAAGGGTCAGAAAACATTCAATGGAGAACAGGCTGTGCTTAATTTCTGGGAGAACGCAAGGGAATGGCGTTCCCTCACTTATTTGGGAGGAAGATTCTAAAATGTTATGAATAAACAATGTTTAAGTTGCAAGAAATTAAAGGCTGATGAGTGTCTGTACATTTCAACCTCCCTCTTGCGGGACCACATCTGACTTGCATAAGATTGTTTTTTTTTTACACTTTTCAAGTTACTTTATATTTATGAAAGACCATAGATCTCATTATGTATTCAGTTTTGTTCTGGGTGGTTAGGTTAGGTAAGGTTAGGAGTTCCCTTTCTTATTTGGCTACAAATGAAGCACTGCGAACAGCTCTGTAAGGAAGCTCATCGCGGCGTACTCTGAGGGAGCGCTTCTTGTCTTCATAGGCATCAAATTAATTTATAACAAATGTTGTGTGCGCAGCGTTAATTTTGAAATGAAACACTCGTTTTGTCCTTGCCATATCGTTTAACTCCGAAGTGCATCTCTCTTCTTATTATCGTCGAAGAAACGTTACTTCGTAAATAACGTATACGTGCTCAGCGTCAATTATAAAATGAGGCACTTTATTTGCCTTGGACAAACCGTTTAACTCTGAAGTGTACCGTTTATATCGATTTTTTCGTTTTAAAAAGCAATTCGTTTAATTTCGAAATCGTTTAAATCGAACTCATTCGAAGCGAGGGGGACCTGCATTTAAAAATATGCGCTTATATTTTATACAGGAATACAGGCTATTAAACCCGTAATAATTTATTTGCATATACATATTTAACAATACGGTAAGTGGGCTTCTGAGGTCGACTTCAATCGCAGCTCAAAGTCTTCGAAAAACAAATAATTACTTTTTCCAATGATACCCGTCTGTTGAAACTGGTTTTCGCCCATTATCGTGTACATTAATCGTCGTCATCATTTAGAATGTATGACCGATTATTTGTGTCGGGACTTTTCACACTTAATGTGGACATTTCTTTCCTCTCTCTCTCAATAAGCTTTAGTAGCTTTAGGAGACGAATTCCCGGCGCTACGTCCACCGCTGTTTAAACGATTCAATGGAAAATTAGCGACCTTTGATACTCAAGTGCTTATTATTGAATGATGAAAGCAGTTAAAAGTTTATTACATAAATATAAAATAATGTACTCCCGTTCATATGTTTCATCTGTAATTTCACCTCGAATGTCTGCTTTATTCAAGCTGATAAAATCCAAATTTTGAAAAGAATAACTCCTATTTTCTTGACTTTTTCGTCCCGTGGCGCTGGATAAAGAGGAACTTGTTCCGAATGTTGCATTTATACGCAGGAATATATTACGGCTTACTTCTATAAATTTTACCACATTTTTAGCAAAATTGGAATATTATGGCTGCTTCGTATACCTTAGTTTGTGCATCTTGAACCCATAACGGGAAAATCTTGAACAATATTGTCTCTTTAAGACTACTACGAGACAAATAATACCGCCTTGATTTTTTAAATTGGCTTACGCCCGTGTGTAACTGATGTCTAATCACCGTCAGAAAGCAAATTTCGCGTTTATTTTGTGTGATTCTACCAATTACGGGCACGGATAAAGTGCCTCGCGTACGAGTTTCAGTCGCATTAAGGAATTCCCCTACTTCCGATAATATCAGACGTCGACATAGAACGATCCAGACATATTGACATATCGTAATCTCAGGAAAGTTGAATAGATACGTTTCCTAGAATCCTGCGATATTAGTGCATTCGTTTTGATATATACGCGGTACGTAACATTCTGCCTTTTATCTTAAAGTCTCAATTCCGAAGGCGAGATTGCAAAACAAAATTGGAAATTTGATGTTTATTGAAGGATTTAATAACGTTAAACTACAAAATAAGGAATTACTGTTGCCTTAGTCGTAAATCCAACAAGTTGAGAGGATAAACTACTCTGAAAGACAGTTTTAAATTCAGGGAAATAATCTATAAAAGCGGTTCCTAAGTTGTGGTAAGAAACAGGTATCAAAACTGTTGGAGTAACCTTAGTTTTTCGTTATTTTGTGTAAATAAATTTATTTTATTTGGTGGCCAAACTGCGGCTCGCGAGCCGTATGCAGCTCTTTTAAGTTAGTATTCGACTCTTTTCAATTTCCTTTTAGAGGCGTGACAACATTTTTCACTGCAGAAAACAACGACGTACTTCGGATACAGGTCATGTTTCACTGTTCGTAAATTTATGATCACAGAATGTCTGTCATTTGGCTGTCGAATTTTTGAAGATTATCGTATGCAGCTCCGTGTGTAATTAATTTTGTCCACACAAGCTATACTATTACGAAGAAAAACATTTTGATACGCGGACAGACTAACCTTAAGGGGCAAATATTTGATCCCGCTACATTAGATGACTTTTCTTTGTTGCCACTGAAATACTCATCATTAATTTATTAAAGAGCTAAATAATGAAGGGAACTTATAAATGAGTGTATTATTTTACCGAAACTTTAAAAGAGAAACTGTAAACGTTGTGAGATACACCACGATTCAATCCGAATCTTTTATGGAAAATTCTACAGTTATAACGTTCATGTATATCTCGGATCTGAAAGACCTCCGAAAATGTTTATTGAATGTTATTTGACTTTTTAAGTATTACAGTTATAGGGAAAATCCCGTAAATGTGATAATATATATTGATTATAATAGAAATGTGACACTATATAAAAAATATTATTAGAATTATTCTGTTTTTCCAAAAGTTCTGCTCCCTGAATAAACAACCACTTCAGTGCATTCCACCACGGTCGGGTTAAAAACATCGAATTGGAATGATAGTGATAAAGAATCAACTTTTTAGAAACTCGTTTTACAAATTAACGCCGTCATTATGAATGCCAGTGATAATTACGCGGGGCTGTCTCCGTTATTTTTGGTAGTAGCAGTGTAACAGCTAATACTCTCTATTTTCGACATCGTAAGCGTACAACGTGCCAGGCTGTCGGCTAGACCGGTGTTTCTCGGCATTTCATTCTATCTAACAATGAAAATACTTTTTTACTTTTTAACTCATAAAACTCAACTAAAAATATACCGAGCTCATTGAATATTTAGTCGCTCACTTATAAACAAACATTCTATCGTTTTGCTATTGCAAACTTTGTTAAAACGCTAATAATTATAATCCTGGAACGACTATTGGGCTGTGTTTCTTTGATGTTTCACCGAGTTTGACAATCCTGCTTTTTACACTTTCCTATTTATGTATTCCGATAAATACCCCACTGACAAAAATCTTTTCCTCGGAATGATTGTTGCCTTGTAGAAGGTTACTAGTCATTTGAGGAGTGTTATTTTGTCGGACCCTTGCACTCAATAAATCTATCTTTAACCCCTTTTCCTAAAGAATATGTAAAATAGTCGTTCATTCCTCTTTTACCTCCCTTGCTCTCCAGTCTGCGGACTGTTTCTCGCCACTTCCCCCGGGAAGGTATGTCCCTCTGTTTGGAATTCTATGTACTAGCTGTCGAAAAGCAGAATCGATCTGGTTCCACCCGAATGGACGAAAATGAAAAAAAAATCGTTTCTTTAAGAAGTACAGAGGAAACAGGATAAATAATTTCCTTACTGAAGATTGTGACTTAGATGTTTCAAAGTGTTATCGATTTTTTAAAAAAATATACGATAAAGTTAGGTGCATCGTCGATAAGTTAGGATATTCATACATAAGGCCTTCGTAGAATTCAGATAATAGCTGACATAAAAACAAATGATAGGTTGCTCGAAAAGTCATTTTGAATAAACTATTGGTGAGTTATCGTTGACAATGACAGCGTTTTGATATACGTAAATGTGCACGTGGGTCACTCAACCGTCAAATGGGTATAGGAGTTGCTCATGCGATTTACTGGTAGTATATATCCAGGTTACGAGCGAACAACATAACTTAGAAATTCCAGGGTTATCTCGAACTGGACTGCAATATATTTTATCTGAATTCTTGCCGGCAAACTTTAAATCCAGTTTTATTTAAAATCGGACCAAAAAATATACCAACTCCACCGAAAAAATCTTCACTTCCACGAATTAGGTTTTGCCATATCAAAATATTAACAATATTGCATATTTTTCGTTAAATTTTCTTTATTTATTTGGTATAATATTTAATTTATTAGATGTAGTACTACGTTTAACTTTTTACATACATACTGAAGGCAAGAAAATATTGCGCGCGGGTTTGTATTATGTCAAAGAAGGATATTAATCGGTTACAATTTCCCCGAGGTCTAATTTGTTTTCGTTTCCGCTCACTGAATACGCGTCTGTCTACCCTAAGCGTTATTCATATCCTGGTTTTGATGAAGTAGTTGCCAGCAAGCGAGGCTTTTTGAATCGCAAGGTAATGCAGTAATAGTGCACCTTCCCGTGACATCGTAAATTAACCATTGGGTAATTTAATTAGGTGAAAGGTCAAAGATATACCATTGTTGCGTGCATGGTTGCTAGCAATGATGAACGAACTCCTTAATTTATCCTTTCTGCCTACGCAGGTTTCTTGGTCTAGGGTTCTAATGGCTGAATATACAGTTCTACGAAACAGATTTATTAATCATTGTGAGAGACTCGTACTAACAGATACTTCAGACCTTATGGCGAAGCAATGGAAGATTCCATCTTTCGTAGTAAATGGTCATAAGAGTTCTACTACGTAGTTTGATATGGAACTATTTTAATTTGCGCAGTATAGCTCCAATTTTGTTGGAAAGAGCAGTTGTTGGCGAAAGAGAAACGATGGCTTGGCGTGGTGGAGGCATTCATCAATCTCGTGATATACGAATCATGGAATTAAACATGGAAGACCAATCTCGTTACCTACTCGGATACAAGGGCTGGAAGGTACGATAAACCTATAGTACTTTTTTACGTTCCAAAAACATAACAGAACGTTTATAAGACAAGAGTTTTCAACCAGTGGTTCGTGAACATGACGTAGGTGGTCTTCGTTAACACTAAGATAATAACGTTGAATGCTAGAAGGGATTGTGTTGGTATGGGAAAGTGCCCGTGGTCCAAAAGGCCCGGAAAATAATTGGTAATAGGTAAACCTCATCTTTACAAATGTAATGAATAGAGGCCAGTGGTTATTTTCTATTCTGGTGGGTGGTCCGTGAAGGCGAAAAGGTTGACCACTGTGATTAATCCTGTTTTCGTAATGAAGGATTTATCCGAATAAAAGTGGAATTAAGAAAACAGTTAATAAATTTTCAAGTAAAAAGTTTCGTATTCCTGAAATCGTAAGCATTCCAACTTTCAAAGATGTGACGTTTTGTATTTTTTTACAGCCAGCATGCACTGGATATTATTTTGCTCAGAACGGGCTTTCCCACTGGGTTTCGGTTCAGACGTTATGCAATACCGCTTTTTGCTAAGAAAAAAATCCATTGGATTCTAAAGGCTACCCGATGTGTTTGGAGATTTTTCACGTTTTTTAACAAATTTACTTTTCGGTTTTCCTCATAATATTTTAAACATCCAGTAAAAAATAATTCAACATGCATTTCAGTAGATATGAAAAATTGGTTTCGATATAACTGCTAAAAACTTAACACCCCAATTAGCGATTGGCAATAGTTTTCCTTGAGCGCCGAAAGTGAAAAAGTTCCTATTCGAATACAAGCTTAAGAATTTTGAAAGGAAACAACGATGAAGTCAATATGAAAGAAAATTTGCATTTTTCCTGTAACCCCTTGCTTCCGACTTTCCTTTGCTTAGAAACAGGATCATTGAGGACACGTGCACTTCAGATGAAAGATTATAGTGAAAAAGATTTCGATTGGGGAAAGACTTTGATGGAAGCGAGTTGATCATATTGATGAAGCTTATGTTTATCGAGTTGTTTTTTCTTTTCCGTTTAAAGGGAGACAAAATACAGATGTCTTTCATTGGAGTAGCAATATCTACTAGCAATATCAATAGCCGCTTTGAAGTATCATACTAAGCAGCCAATTCATTTGACAAGTGAACTACTTATATAAAGACATTATTTACCAAATTTTGATATAGATGCTAGTGTTCGCGTCATGTAGGCTGACTTTGTGCTTTCATTTTAACCGGTAGTTACAAGAAAATATTTATTGAAATTTGCAGTATTGTAAGCAGTATTATCCCATCGGTGATACCGTACTGCATTGCTTCGCTAAGTAATTTGTCACAAATTACTTAGCGTTCTGCTGTAAATTTGGAATTATAGGCGAGGAAATAATATAATTGCGTTATATTATTATCTAGCTAAGACCAAAGAAAAGAAATATCTTAAAAAGAACGATACTAAGGTTGAAATGTTACATAATGTTAGTTACCTGAAACAGAAAAAAGTTACTTCGTAATTGGATAATTAGAAATTTTTATCGTTATATTATTTCGTAATCTGACAGTAATACTTAAATGTAGTTTTTAGCCGTAATTTGATCCACCTCTGCGTGAAAGGGGATTATATTCTCCCAATTTTATTGACTACTGAGTCATAAATATGTTGTGAGCAATCTCATAGAATTTCGTTGGATAGAGATAATCCCAAAGTGTGCCTCGAAATTATAAAGGTTAAGAATTAATGCCGCAATCAGTATAATATTTCCACTATCAGAACAAGTAAAGAACAATATATGAAGCATTCTTAACACGAAACTTTAGAAAAAGTGTACATAAATTCTTGGAATACGAGAGTGTAACAGCCATTTATAAAATTTTAGATATTTCTAAACAGTTTTAGATAAATTTTTATAACAGCAATATAGAAATCCTATTGGGATGACCGATTTTAAAATTTTCCACAACTGTAAAGAGGAAGGTTGAATAATTTGTAGTAAAACGCTAATATTTTCGAGTTATACTCTCTTCGAAGTATTAACAGACATTGTTTTAGATATTCCCCAAATTTCAGATTAGAATTGATCGAATACAGGTGACTCCCGCTTAAAGCGGGGGAGGCGTTCCTGACAACTCCGCGTTAAGCGAAAATCCGCGATCGCCTGGGGTACTATAATCTTTAAACGCGTAAAGGGAAATAATTTTACAAATTGTATTTTTGTGCCCACATTCTATGGAAACACGTATTATCGCCGGATTTTATAGCCATTTATAAGAGAAAAAAGTAAAATTACATGGTAAACAAGATGATAAAAAGCTTAATGTATACTAAAAACACAATCTAATAATATTTCTTGGGACACTTATGGGGATCTATGGGCCTCTGTATTAAAATAAAGAGTCCAGGGTCGACTGCTTGGCTTTTTTTGCTTATAACGCAAATTTTGTCAGTGACATTGCGTCGCAGCCCTTCTTCATGGCACTCACTCGTGTGAAGTCATTCTCGTGCTCTTCCAACAAAGCCATGCACTGATTGTGTAGTGAAAGTGCCTCTTCAATTACTTTGATAGTCACGGGGGTAGACATTTCCACGGAAACCACATGACAGTCCAGCTACTGTAGCTCATCGCTGGTAAGGGATTTGCCATGGGAGGTTAGCAACTCTCTAGTTGTCCTCACAATATTTTTTTACAGCTGGACAGAAATAAGTTCTGAACCACCCTGGGAGTAAGTCACCCAGGCCCTGCGGTTGCTACGCCACACAATGGGTAGATCAGTCTTTCTGTACAAAAGCATAGCACAAGTTCCCGGAACCGTTGCCGCCCAGGAGGAGAATTAGCCGATCCATAACGGCTTTGAATCTAGAGGCATTTTTCTCTTCTCTAGAAATAAACGTACGGGATGGCATTTTCTGCCAGAAAATTCCCGTTTCATCCGCATTGGAAATTAAATTTGCTGGAAAATACCCCCTTTCCACAATTTCACGGAATTCTCTGGGATAATTTCCTTCCGCCTTTATGACCGCACTAGCCGATTCACCAATTATTCTAAGGTTGTGCAAATTAGATCGACTTCTGAAACGACCACACCACCCTTTACTAGCTTTTAAAATATCCTCAGACAATCCACCACCATCTGGGCTGCGATCGCACTGTGCCTAAGAGATTAGACTGCAATCGCACTATGCATACGATATTTTTATATATAAAACTTTTGTTTTTTATTTTTTTGATAATTTGAAAAAACGCGTCATAACGAATTCGCGTTTGCCTGGAGCGCGTTAAGCGGGGTTCACCTGTATTAAAATGCATTTTATTCCTTATACCATGTAATTTCATTATTCCGTATTCGTACATTTAAGCATCATGTGGTTATTTTATTACAGAGAAAACTTTCACAATCACACTTATTGCTAGTGGTTGGATGCAAAGGGTACACATGAAATCTCTTTTCGAGGTGCTGGATATGACAGAACACGTTATTGGACTCTACAACTTTGTACAGAGACGAAAAAGATTATAGGCGTATTTATAAAAGAAGAGATTTTAAAAAAATACTTAGCATTCCGCCATTCCATCATATTTTTGGACGTGAATTCTATTCCAAAGGAGATGAATTCCAACGCTCTTTCACCGATCGCCTTCGCGTTGGCATCGCGCTCTGCCACCGCCGGAGTCGCAAGGATGGGGATTATCCTCTTCTCATCCTCCCATTTCTTACCTTTTGTTTCTACCGACTTTACTGCCAAGACTTCTCTGAAAAAAAATAAAGAACGTTCGAATCCCGCATAGCGAAGGGGCGGGAGCGTTCTACGTGCCAAGGCGTGGGACGCTAGCGTTTGCTTTTTTTTTTCAATTCCCTCGCAAAGAACGCATTATTACGATCCCGAGCGTACGCGTCCTGGTTTGTCCCACTTCTGCGAGAGGTGCGTTCCTCTGAACTAGTAGCCATTTCGCAACGGCGTCCATTATGCTGGAGAGCCCTTCTCCAGATCTCTCTCCCTTTCTACACTCCTCTCTCTCTCCATTCCTCCCTCTCCATCCCTGCCTCTTTCTCTCTATTCCTCTCCCTCTCCAGTCCTCTCTCTCCATTCCTCTCACTCCCTATTCCTCTCTCTCTCTCTCCATTCCTCTCACTCTCTATTCCTCTCTCTCAATTCCTCTTTCTCCATTCCTCTCACTCTCTATTCCTCTCTCTCTATTCCCCTATCTCTCTATTCCTCTCTCTCTCAATTTCTCTCTCTCTCTCTCTATTCCTCTCTCTCCCCCATTCCTCTCCAATCCTGTCTCTCCACTCCTCTCTCCACTTCTCTCTCCATTCCTCTCTCTCTCTATTCCTCTCTCTCTCTATTCCTCTCTCTCTCTATTCCTCTCTCTCCATTCCTCTCTCTCCATTCCTCTCTCTCTCTATTCCTCTCTCTCTCTATTCCTCTCTCTCCATTCCTCTCTCTCTCCATTCCTCTCTCTCCAGTCCTCTCTCACTCTCTCCATTCCTCTCCCTCTCTACATTCTTCTCCCTCTCTCCATTCCTTTCCCTCTCTCCATCCCTCTCTCTATTCTTCTCTCTCCATTCCTCTCACTCCCTATTCCTCTCTCTCTCAATTCCTCTCTCTCTCTCTATTCCTCTCTCTATTCCTCTCTCTATTCATCTCTCTATTCCTCTCTCTCCCCCATTCCTCTCCAATCCTGTCTCTCCACTCCTCTTCTCTCCACTTCTCTCTCTATTCCTCTCTCTCCATTCCTCTCTCTCTCCATTCCTCTCTCTCTATTCCTCTCTCTCCATTCCTCTCTCTCTATTGCTCTCTCTCCATTCCTCTCTCTCCATTCCTCTCTCTCCATTCCTCTCTCTCCATTCCTCTCTCTCCATTCCTCTCTTTCCATTCCTCTCTCTCTCCATTCCTCTCTCTCTCTCTTCAGTCCTCTCTCACTCTCTCCATTCCTCTCCCTCTCTCCATTCCTTTCCCTCTCTCCATCCCTCTCTCTCTCTATTCTTCTCTCTCCATTCCTCTCTGTCTCCATTTCTCTCTCTCTCTCCATTTCTCTCTCTCTCCATTCCTCTCTCTGTCCATTCCTCTCTCTCCATTCCTCTCTCTCTCCATTCTTCTCTTTCTCCATTCACCCCCCCCTCCTCTCTTTCCACTCCCTCTCTCTTTCTCTCTTTTTTTAACGTTCATTACGTGAATCTCCTAAGCGTATTTCGGTGGTTCCACAGAGGACAGCCTCGTCCTCCGTCTCTTTTCCTTTTGCATTGAGTAGCTTGCAGGAAAAAACTCGTTTTTTCCGAATTTCGATAGGGAATTGAAATTCGCAAAAAGAATCTGCCATCCCGGACGAATTTGAGTGGACAGTGCTGGAATGGGATGATAACGACCAATCCAGTTCAACAACTTTCTCCCGAATTTTTTATGTATTCCTCGAACCGAATAAAACATTGAAACGACGTTTATGATCCTGATTCGGAGATATTTTCCCTAATCTATATCGAATTAGACCGATATCATCCTGATAAACGTACCAGCACATGAAATCGATAGTTCTAAAACTTTTCAAATCTGTTATCGTTTTAACCATAATGTTATAAATTCCCCAGAATTTGCCGTCACTAAAATTTCGATATTTTTTCCCCCAAACGATGTTTGTCTAAGGGAACGTGACATTAGTCTTTCCATATCCAGCGGACCATACAAGGATGACGCTTTTTTTTATATCGTTTTCTTTTTTCGCTCGTAACAGGTAATACTCGACGGATTTACGAAGCATCGAATGTGTGCTTTGCTCGATTGGCATGCATCCATATTTATCCGCAAAGTCTTCACGTTCTTGGAATGACATCTCTCTCTTAGAACAGGGGATTGCGGGTTTGAATCTCACCACTGCGAAAGACGTCACTGCTAATGAACTTACGTAAATTGTCTTCCGTCGACATTCAATGTTCGATAGTCATAAAACATAAAAATTGAGTTTAACATATGCGTGTTAAACGTACGGAACGAACCAACGGTCGGTAAATTGTCACTCTGTAGGTTCAGAGACAAAGGCGCGAGTTTGCGGAATTGCATAATTGCGAGAAAAACGGCAAAAAAAGACGCTTGTAAAATCTCGCGCAGGAAAAGTCAATCCTTCATTGAAACGCGGTTTGCTCAACTGTTTTTCTCAAAAGAGAATTAGTGAGCTCGTCCCGTGGCTAAAATCAAATCGACGAACTACCTATGCCTCTCCAATAGTGATAAAAAAAAAGGCTGAGAAAACCATATGAGGATTTTGGCTACAAAGCAGCCGTCATCAGTAACGATCCACAGAAGAAATACCGCGGCAGAGAATTTACTTTTAAGTATCTACTCTCGGTTTGTCACCACTGACGAGTACTTTTAGGCTCCGCTATCGGCGAATCGCCGCTGATGACTACTAGTCTGTAGCCGAAATGCGCACGTTTCTCCCAGCCTTTTAATGCCGACTGGAGAGATAGTTTGTCAGTTCAACATTTTTGCGGCCTCAAGAGTTACCAACGCGATTTATTATTTCGGCCGTCGATAAGCAGTGAATAAAGGATTCGCTTATCCGAGATGAATACGCTCTCCCTCCCTCGAGAAGAGAGTTCGGTCGGTCTACGTATCTGGGTTCCCTACGTCTTATTAAATCCTTTTATAAATGGAAGATGTGGAGAATTTCCATGTTTTACCTCCGGCCTTCCTCTCTAAACAACGGAAGTCGTCTCTCTCTGTCTCCTGTCTCCGGCTGAGATTTCCTCTCCCCCCCCCTCCCCCCCCCCTCTATTTCTCGGATCGCGTTGCATAATGATCGCCTTGGATCGAGGCTCCTCCGTGAATGCCATTCGTTCTTCGGACTTAGCCGTCTCGTGAAATTAATAGCCGTTCGGAGGAGCGCGTGTCGGTCGTTGTATCGCGTCGCCAGGAAACTGTTGACATTTATGCGAGGAGCAGCATTAAGCTCGTGAGAGAGCGGCTTGATTAGAGCCGCGGACTTTCTCTTTTCTTTCGTCTCACACCACGCGCGTTGGGATCGTGATGACGCGGTTATGGGTGCGATAAATCGTGGAACACCGCATCGTTTTCGTTCATTTTACGCGAATAAAACCTTTCGAAATAATCCGGTATGGAGCGGACGTTTTTAATGTGAGTGGTTTATAGACGGGGAATATTTGGTTAAGCGCTGTTGATGTCGTGGGAAATGTTAAGACATTGATATATTGACGATTTTTTATAAACATTTGACAGGAGTTTGGGATAAATAAATAAGGGTGATACCTTAGTTATATAAAGCTTTAGTGAAAAATGTGCATATTTAAAATTGAAACAAGGACGTAGTGGAGGCCCCAGCATGGAGGTGACCCGTTTTGGCTAAGCCCCTGAATAGATACGAACCGTTCTTGGCTGTAATTCACCGGTAATTGATTCTTGTAAGAAATACGGTTCTTAGAAAAACGTTAGGAGAATTACGCGAAACGGCGGTTATTTTGTAATTGAAATATGCATGTAGTTTTCACGGCAGTTATTACGCTACATAAGTTACAAGTACCAGTTTTTTGATAAGGTCCATAAACTGATTTCGCTAAATCAAGTTTTATTTGCGTGCTTTTATGATCGATTTTTTTTACAGAACTGGATACATACATTGTGATATTACTGAATGGATGCATTCATGTTCTATTTGTACGCACACGTACGTAATCTATTTCCGATGAGTGAAATCGTGAAATTTTCTCAAACCTTGGAAGATTGCAGCTTGTTTATATAGGTCGAGTACCACTGATCTGGAGCGTGGAAACTTGCGGGAGTACGCTACTTAAGGTTTACCGTACTAATTGCAATTACGAGGAAAGGGAGAAGAGCTGCGAGTTGTGGCTTTAGCGCCGAGAAATTTAATTATAACCTTTCTGCTGCTCTTAACTGTAACAGTTTTCCTTTTGTCGACTTTTTCCGTCCCATCGCCACTTCGACTTTCTCAGTTTCCATATAATCTTATCTCGCTGCTCTTCGCGTCGGATTTATCTGTTTTTTTCCGTCGCCGTCTCGATATCATTGAGTTTTTCTTTTCCTGGTGAATTCCACACTTTCGCGAACGATTGGCCACCCCTCTTTATCACCCAACTTACCGTATAATGTAGAAGTGGGAAATAACCTTTAATTTCCGAAATATCTTAGCTTTTTGAAAACGTTATTATTTTTTTGTCTTTTCAGAAAGAAAAATCCAGTTTCTGGGCGAAAAACGTGGTTCAGCTTCGCTCTTGCTAAACCACTCGAAGTTCATCTCGCAAAATGCTACTTGGTCTTTTTATTTCTGAGTAGAGTTTTTAACGTAAGGCCGTGACGTGCATTTTTTACCGCGACAATCTTATAAAAAATTTAATTGGCAATTTCTTTGTTTTCTGCCTCCTTCGTTTTCTGTGGCGATGAGCTAATGCGTAGAATAGTGCTTTCCCTCGGAGTTAAATGTTTTGAACTTGAGCAGGAATTTTTAACCAGGTTTTTTTCGGAGGAGTTTTGGAAATTATTCTCAAAAGTTCCGGTTTGACGCCACATTTTCTTTTTTACACGACGGGTACGTTGATTTTCTGTACCAAATGTTTCATATCCGCGCTTAATGCTGTCAAAACTTGAGCCAGTCACGAAATTTGGTCTGTGATTTCCTCGTTATCTCTGTTTTCATTCTTTACGTACGAACGGCATTTGGAATATAGATATTTGATTTTGCAATGTACCATCATCTCTTTGAGTTTTATCGTATACCTTAGCGTTGCCATCAATTTTTATCACCCAGAAGTCAATTGGAGGGTTGGGTATGGCTCCATAGCGGTCCTACAAATATTATACTTTGCCTAAAATTTTTGCCTTTAATAATTTACTTGTCACCACGTTTCCACGGAGTTCTTATTTTCCATCTGTAAATGTCTTACAGCCGGATAGAATAAATTGAACGGTAGCATTGTTACAAAAGAGGAAAAA
The DNA here is from genome assembly GCA_036926305.1 of Uropetala carovei. NCBI lineage: Eukaryota > Metazoa > Arthropoda > Insecta > Odonata > Petaluridae > Uropetala > Uropetala carovei. The sequence goes on from JAXCHB010000100.1 coordinate 1,913,226, forward strand.
AGTGCATATGAAATCAGGCAAGGATGACGAAAGCCAAAGCTGTAATTAGCGGAAAGAAACTTTTGTTAACGAGTAGAACAAATGAGGATATATAAGGAAGAATATGGTGAAATACCATGTGTGGATTATCGCATTGTATGAGGCGGAAACATGGACGCATGGGGAAGATGATATAAGCTCGGAGGGGAGCTTCGAAACTGTGGCGCGAGGAAGAATGTAAAAAAATGACATGATTAAAGATGTGGCCGAAGAAAACTTTTCAACGGGAAAAATGGAAGGATAAGAATTCAGTTAAGGGACAACTTGAAGAGGAAAGAGTGTTATAAAAAATGGAAGTTGCGAAAGACATGACAATGTGAATAACCCAGATAAACCTGTAATCACGGACCTGCCTGCTGACAGTTTACTAATTGCGATGGATTCCAGACGAATCCGCTTTCGGTCGTAAGTTACTACCTTAGTTCGGTGCTCTCGTTTCTTAAGAAGATTCCGATCTTCAAAAAAACAGTGGAAGATCATTTTATGCCTGACTTTTCTTATTTGAATTTCCTTTATTAACTGTATATTTTTTTAATCTTTTGAAAATTTATTTCAATCTCCATTAACTCACGAGATATTTGTTCTTTTTAGGCGCGTTTCGCTTCCAGCGTGAACTCCAATTGTCGTCTGTCTGTTTGTCCGTCCGTCCGCGTATTCGTTCTCGACTTCTACCGAACGGATTTTCATGAAATTTGATATTAAGGCCTTCAATCGAAGATAATAATAAAATCGGAAAAATGAATCACGTAAGCCAATCAGGGGTACCACTTTATTGATGACAAAAAATGAACTTTCCCTCATATCTCCTAAAGTATTGCTCATATCAAAATATTTTTCGAGTAAAACTTGTAGAACTAGTAAATTAGAGTATTTCTCTTGCTATACATTTTCATCGTAGGAGTAGCCGTTATCAAGAAAATCAAAGAAGAATGTCTTAATTTGAGTTTAACTTAGAAAATTTCTTGCATGGTTACTTCTTCATTGTTGCTAACATAAACAATCTCACAAAAAAACGTTTAATTTCCTTACGTGTGCATGGAATATTTTTAAATAGGAAGAAAATGGATTATTTATGATGAAGAAAAGAACTTTAAAACGCTGTTTCCCTAACGTACAGGTACATATCATTTCTTTCTAATACTCCATTGCACGAAACGCGCCCATTTGTGTTACGCTTTACACTTTCCTAACTTGTATTTTATATCCACAAGCTGCGTAGTCCTGGTTTTTAAATGTTTTCTTCTTGGTCGTGTTTTTATTTTCTTCCCCTTTCATTGATATTCCCATCCATCTTCGCAAACTATAATTTCATATGGCAGTAAAAAATTCTGCATCTCCCTTAAAATTGGGCAAAACAAGTGGAATGAACTCAGGCATTAGTTAGTGAATCGGCTTATATACGCTGATATGTTTTATATAATATATTTTGAGTCATTTTTGTTTATTTTTTTTTTTACAAATTTCAGATTTTAAAACCAGGCTTACGCTTACTCATTTAAAGTTCTCGTAATTTGAAACTTCTGCGGCTTTACAGTTTCCCTTTTCCTTATGATTCGATCACTCTATTTTTCTTTTTTACTCATTAGTATTTTCCTTATTCTTATCTGATTGCGCATATCTTCCTTCATTTTACTTCCTTCTCTCCCACTCAAAACCTGTTTATTTCATGCGAGCTCTAATTCTAACTTGCTTTATAAAAGTTCCATCCAATGGTATAAATTCCTTACCACTTTTTGTTGCTACAAATTTCCGACACTTCTAAAATTACTGTAATTTAATGAAAGTGAAGGAAAAACGGAAGTTTTTTTATTGAAACCATTGCTGTTACGGAAAACGAATTAAATAGGTGAAAGTGAAAGAAAATTGTTAAGAAAAACTTGATATTTTTTAGTCTTGCCCTATCCGGGAGAGCTGTTAGCTTGCTGTTAATTATTGAATTGGTTGCAGACATCTGTTTTCTATAACGATTTATTACAGCACCAAATCTCAATATTCCTTCTTTTTTCACGATTGTCCATTCCGCTCTATGAATGCATTGATATCCGTGCCGTTTCTTATTATTTTTCTCACTTCAAAAATATCATGTCCGCCCTCAACCATATCTCTTAATCTGCGAGTCACTGCTTTTTTTCTCCTGCTATAATTCGAGGTTTGCTTTGACGCAGTTGGTTTATGTAACGATAGTCGAACCCATATTCATTCTATACGGATTAAGTTGATATTCTGTGGAGTATGTTTTACCAAAGCTTGGTTATTGTGGGCTTTGAGAATAATTTAGTCGTTGAATCTTTTTTCATTAATGAATTCCAAAATGGAAATCATAACGTTGGCGAAGCCTTCGTCGGCGATCGATTGAATAAAAACGTTACTGCGAATGAAGAAACACTGAAAAAAATGAACAAGCTTTCGGGTGAAATTGATGCTAATGAGCTCATCTTTCTGTCAATATACATACTATTGTATAAAGTTAATATTTAAGATACATTATACAAGGTTGCGAGCTATGCCAACAAGGGTGCTAATATAGGCGAATGCGTGTTTGTATGCGTCTGATTGTATAGATGAAAATTTATAGATGATTGCTACGTGAATGGAGTTAACCACACGAAAAAATTAAGCTATCAGGAGACAAGTGACGGATAACACGTGAGACGCAAATGAAATTGCCTGATTTACATAAAGTAAAGATAAAATATTTAGTGTGGTCAACTTGAATTGGTACACCATATTGCTCCAACGACCTTAAAGAGATACGTACACGGCGTTATTTGATTCCGAATTAGGTAGTTCCATGGCTATTGGAGCTACATATTTTGTGATTTGGATTCCAGCCATAACGCGTGCTCGACAATTGTTTTTTGAATGTGCTGAAGCTCGGATGAAGCTGCAACAGAAATAGGAAGGAAGCTTCGGGAGAATCAGACGAACCAACGATGAAACAATTAAGTACCAAGCGACGTAAATTATTACACGAGCACGCGGTTCATAAAGTGTCCACAATTGTATGAGTAGATTCGTGGTGTTCGTGGTGGTGTGTCTCATACCAAAGGCGATCTCTGCCTCGCACGCGGAAGTTCTCAGGTTCGAATTCATTCGAGGAGAAGCCAATTCTCGAAGCGCCGTTAATTGCTCGCTTTCTATACGGACGGCAGCGCTTGTTTAAAAATCGCGTTGCCAAACGGGACCTGCTTGAACGCAGGGAGGAGAGTAAGGCCGTGTCTGGGTCCGCCTCAGGAGGCGATTTTTTTTTGTTTTTTGGATGGGAGGGGGCGAGAGAACGGTACCTCTTCAAGCCTGATTTCGTTTCACGCTCCAAGTTGTATTTAATGAAAGATTTTTTAAAAAGTTTGTTAGATATATTTCAAAGCTTGCAGTCTTTTTTTAGGGAATCGTTGACAGGGAGTTCGCATCGGAATGTTAATAAGAAACTAGCGAAAAATATATGAACATTAGCGAATTAAATGCGTTTCGGAAATTTGTTTAATGGTTCAGGATGTGAATTCGAGAGGTCAGACTGAATAAAAAAAGTACTTTTCGATGAAATTAATGGATGATTTAATTCATGTACTCTGGTGACATTTGTGACGGATTTTATCATCTTGAAGAAAGGCAAAGTGGTGCATAAAATTAATTTTGAGGTGACCCTAGATTGGTAGACGGCAATTTTTTTCCGGCAGGTGTCATTCTTGATCAATATTCAAAATTTGTGAAATTCCGCGCGTGTCATCATTACATTAATTTTGTCCCTAACGATTGCGTCGTATTTTTTGTAAGACATCTGTATACGTTGCAGTAAATTTGCATTACTGAACACAAATAAGAAGAAAAATACCATTTTAAATAGTATATATTTTTGTGATTTTTCAATGAATTCGAATGCCACGTAAAATTTCTTCGCGTGCCACCTCGAGCAATGGGTTGCCGACGCCTGATCTAGATGCTTCTTTTGAGAGTGATAAATTAGGTTGTTTTTTTGTTTGGAATGGCACAAATGGTAGCGTAGAATCATAAATATTTTCCAGAATTCGTTTAGCGGAAAAAAATCACATATAGAACCAAACGAAAGCGGATTAGGTCATCTTCAATTCGACTAGCGATAAGTTATCGCTTCTTTTGTCGCGACTAGATCTATGAATTTAAATCGATCCTTTAAAAGTGTTTAAAAACGCTATACCTCGAGCTTTCACAATGGCTAATGTCTGACTAGAAAAAATAAAAATAAATATAAACCAAAAATTAATTCCATTTATGTTCTCAGAGTTAAAATATTGGAAAAACTACATTAACTTTTATGATGCACTTAGGATGGAATTTTATTTCCGTTGAAATGTTTTCCAAACAGGTCAGCAGTACCGATAGCCCCGGTATTTGACGGATGCAAATGCATATTGCATGGTTTTAGGGCTTGTTTGCTGTATGTGTGATTCCTCATTAATCTTTTTCTTTGGCATGGAGATTTTCTGGACTCGGCCCAAGATAGTTTTTTTCCGAGCCGGTGTCCCTAATGCAAAGTATCAAAATATAGGTCATTTACTATAATGGGCATTACAAAAAGGAAAGAAAAGTTTTTTTTTTAAAGGTGCAACCGCATATGCGCAATGATTGTCGAGTTTTAAAGGTCGACGCGTGGAAAATGGCGATCACGGTTTCCATACTTGTTCGCGTGTTGGAAAAACGTGTCGTTTTACGAGATCTACGAATTGCTCCTATTGAATGCGACCCCGGTTAGCCATTAAATCTATGTACTCTGTGATCGTAATTGAATCCGTTATTTTTTTAAGTGGCTTCATCCGTTCTCAATTCTATTCAAACAGTTGTACAGTCTATCGGACTTATTCCATCAAGCTTATCAGTTAGGTCCGTGTCATAAATTTCTTCGCTAATCTCGATGCTCTGATTCTCTCTATCTTGGATGTGAAATTACTCACAGTCAGATCTTCCCAAATGAGAGAGTCGTAGTGTGCTTTTCTTCTATATAACTTTTATTCCACGTTTTACCATGATATTTCCCATACACGATGTAAGAAAACTATGTTCATGATATCCATTACAGCTTCCAAAATTATCACTTTTATTGGAATATTCTGAAAATTTATTAGGACCCGAAAGCGAAGAAAAATGCAGAATAGTTTTTCCGGTAAATGCGAATTTAGGGTTATTGCAAAAAAATTACCGCTGAAAATTGCATCTTGTATTAGAAAATCTGCGGCATGAGAAGAAAGCAGTGAAAATTCCTTGAGTTCGCATTCATAGAAAGGAGGAATCTGCATAGAAAACCTTCATTCATCCTGAGAAATATTTAGTAATTGAATATACCCGGATAAAACCCTAGCGAGTTTTTAATTATGGTAGAAAAATGACGACAAATCAAAAATAAATACGTATAATATGTTTAATTACGAGTTTCCCAAACGATTTCAATAATGGCGCACTCCGCTTCGAAACGGGCGACTTTATAGAAATATAAAAAGGAATGAGTATTTTGGTCTCTTATCAGCGCCTCTTGTAACAACCTGATTGCAGTAATCAGGTTGTATCTATCAATCTCGTGTGTCGTAACAATCGGTTGCAAATAATGGAAAGCCGGACAAAAATCAGCAGTTTAAAAACACTCGATTGAAAGACAATCATGAAGATGATGGTGCATGAACAATGATAGTGTCTTGAACTATTGAAATTATACATTGTGGAAAGCATTGATTTTAAAAGAATCTGGACTCAATTTTACCCGGAATTGAAGGTTAAAGATTAATCGTACTATTGAAAATAAAAGAAATAAATATTCAGCAGGTGGATAGAATACGTGGGTGGCTAGAATCCTGTTTTATTAAAGGTTGTTCTCTCCTTATAAACGATTCGTAGGTTCGGACTTGACTGATACATGTGAGTTAACGAAAATATATATTTTATCTAAAATATATTTTATCTAAAACATATTTTACTAGTAAAAGTGGAACAAGACTATAGGATATATGAAAAAACCTAAGATCGGTCATGGGCTTTGGGATTCTCGAAGATAAATTACGATATTTTAAACTGAACCGATACATTACGAAACGGAGATGGAAACCATTGCTGGTCATAGGTCACCACTGACTGCCACAATTTCGCACTTTCCCTCTTTTCTGATCACTTAGTTATGATGCATGCGCTCAAATAAAATTCTTAGTACGGACTACTCCGGGCTCTGGGTGAATGCGTAGGAACTCTTATCTCACAGAAATAAATATTATGGCGGACTCGTACTTAAGGTAAATAGTAGTATGTAGTGGAGTCGGTGATGTAAGAATGGAATCGAAATTCTTTTTTACCGCGTTAAGTAATAGATAGGTAGACGCAATACAGTTATGAATTTAAAAAGATTAAATCTGCAAAAGAACATTCGCGTCGGCAAAATTGCGTCGTCACGCGTTGGTTGAAATGACGCATAAAAACGCAGGGTTCATTTCGCGCCTGTTATTTCCACAACGATTCGCGGCTAAAATGCATTCGCGGAAATTTCACATTAGTCAGACGCGCTGCCATCGAAGCCTACTGAAGCCGGTGATTTGTAAGATATTATGCAATACTCGTTTAAAACGAGCTGTTTTATTTTAATTTAATTTTTTGCATTTTCATTCATTACTCAAAGCTCAGATTATTCTCAGTCTCAGATTCGTTCGACCTTCAATATATCCGATTGATTGCAATTTATATCTCAAGGAAGTCAAACAAATCAATACTTGAAGTAATAGTTGTATGTACACACAAGCATCAAAATGTGCGAATTATTTATGCGAAATAGGTTGTAGTCCGCAAACTAATCTATCGTAGATATTTCGTTTTGAAATAGGCTCTTCTTCAACTGTTGCTTCGATTGTTTCAAAATATCTGGTATGTCGTCAGATTTATTCCGGCTTGTAGACGGTATATTGGTTTCAGAAAGAGAAAAAATTCAATTGGTGATTCAAGGAAATTTGGAACTATGTACTCGTATTTCGGCTAAAATTGCGTAACCGACAGGGTTAAAGTTTAAAGAACCTAATAAATCGTAAGCTTTATCATTCCCCCAAATTTTACTATCTAACGTATTGACTCGCGTGATTCCCCCTTTTAAAACACGTTCTAATTCTTAACCCGAGAGGATGAAGTCGTGCAGGTAATTTTTGAAAAATAGCAGAGCCGTAACTTAAGCCGGTACAGATTTACGAACGAGGAGGGGGAAAAAAATGAAAATTTGTAATTTTTGATCTGATGTGGAAGAATCCATTTTCAATATTTATTCCCTCGCGAGTACGGCTCATGCAAACGTCTCTTTTCTCCTCCCGCTTCCTTCTTCTCCCTCCCCTCTCCTCATCTCCCCTCCCTCAACCATCTGCAAGCATGCTTCGCCCTCATCCTCTCCCCCTTAATTCCTTTTCCTCCGCGCGACCTCCTCCTCGTTCACTCATCCATTCCTTTTTCTGCCCCCTCCTCCACCATCACGATGATATAATTTGTTTCGACAATAACTCGCTTTTATTCGTTCGCTTATCAGTATTTCAGCGACAGCGCTGACTCCGGTTGCGTACGGGTTAGTAAGAGCAAAGAAAACGAATGTCTTACTTCCATCTGCATGTAAAGGATTCAAATCCTTTTATTTTGGAGGACTGCGCTACATACATACACGTAAATGTGCGTGCATGTGTGTATATACGCGAATAAATACTATCCTGTGGCAGAATAGGATGCATCTCTTTTAGAGAAATTAGACGGATTTCATCGCGTGTCCTTCTAATTTTATTTCGTGTAGATCAACGCAATGACGAAAATATGGGGTTAGGTTTTTCTCCTGATTTCAACGAAGAAAAAAATCCACATTCTGAAATAGGTGAATTAGTCTTCCACGATAACCCGGTGTTAGAATATCATTCCGGCAAGTGAAAGACCCAGGTTCGATTCAGGATAATCGTAGAATTTATCTCCTGATTTAAAATTTCTCCCATACTCCAACTTATGCCTATCGTACAAGAATCTGCGATAAATTCTTTCTACCACGAGAGGTTATACTTTTCATCTGCAATTTATTAGGTGGCATTCGGAATTCTGAGATAGTTTACATCGAGCTCTTGGAGAAATTGAACTTCTAAAGAGTATTTGCACCATTATTTTGATGAATTACTCTCGCACGATGGGAGCGCGCCGCATAATCTCAGTTCTTTGTTTTTTTTAAATATAAGAATCCTCGACCTATATATGTTATCTAACTATTAGCTTCTCGTCATATTCCTGTCACACAAATAATGAAATGACTTTTTTTTAATCTTTGAGGTGACACCAATTTAACATCCTCAAACCGCATCTTGGGAAGAAATCTTTCACGGGTAAACAATTCCTCTCATGGATGCGAGGTTTTCGTTCAAATCCAATATTTGACGAGCGTAAGGTGTTCCGTGGGGGTTTTTATTTGAATTGGTTGTAGAGTGGATACCTTCGCCGTAGTTAGTCGAGGTGCTCTAATTCATTTAGAGAGAGAGAGAGAGGCGAATTCTGCGCTTCGATTTGCTACCGATATTGTCCTCTTCCGTCCGTTCGCCATCGAAAGCTAACGTTTGAATCACGGTCCTGTTTTGTTTGCTGGTTAGCTTCATTGGTTAGACTCGTATCACTTATCAGCCATTAAATTTATTCCTCCTTTGCTCCTTGCTGGTGTTCTTGCCTCTTTCCTTCTTTCTGCATATCGTCTTTCCTTCTCTACTTCCCTCTCGGATCTATAGTCTCTGTTCTTCCTTTTTATAACTTCTCACCATTTATTCCCACTTTCTAAAGATTATCGCTCGAGTGTGTATGTTAAGTTAATGTGTAAAGCCTATTTTTTTTCTTACGTTTCTATTTACTTCCCATCTCTTAAATTGTTTTCTCTCTCTATCTCTTCCCTCTCTCTTTTTTTATCTTCTCACTTTCTACATTTCATTTCTCCACTGTCATTTCTTTTTGTTCTCCAACTTCACAAATCAAATGACGGCGGCGTATTACAAACAATTTAGTAATTTAGTTGTTGGATCTTTTTTCATTAATGAATTCCAAAATGGAAATCATAACGTTGGCGAAGCATTCGTCGGCGATCGATTGAATAATAACGTTACTGCGAATGAATAAACACTAAAAAAATGAACAAGCTGTCGGATGACATTAAAGTTAATGAGCTCATCTTTCTGTCAATATACATACTATTGTATAAAGTTAATACTTAAGTTACATAATACAAGGTTGCGAGATATGCCAACAAGGGTGCTAATATAGGCGAATGCGTGTTTGTATGCGTCTGATTGTTTAGATGAAAATTTATAGATGATTGCTACGTGAATGGAGTTAACTTCACGAAAAAATTAAGCTATCAGGACGCAAGTGAGGGATAACACATGAGACGCAAATGAAATTGCCTGATTTACATAAAGTAAAGATAAAATATTTAGTGTGGTCAACTTGAATTGGTACACCATATTGCTCCAACGACCTTAAAGAGATACGTATACGGCGTTATTTGATTCCGAATTAGGTAGTTCCATGGCTATTGGAGCTACATATTTTGTCATTTGGATTCCAGCCATAACGCGTGCTCGGCAATTGTTTTCTGAATGTGCTGAAGCTCGGATGAAGCTGCAACAGAAATAGGAAGGAAGCTTCGGGAGAATCAGACGAACCAACGATGAAACAATTAAGTACCAAACGACGTAAATTACTCCGCTGTCATTTCTTTTTGTTCTCCAAATTCACAAATCAAACGACGGCAGCGTATTACAAACAAAATTTGTCCTTTCGCGATTCATTTATGTTTGCTCTCTACTTGGAAGCATTATTCTCAAGAAACATGATTTTCCTTATGCTCTATCATAATTTGAGTAAAAGATACACGTACGATTACAGATATATCTTGCTGTTCGTGGGGGCTACGATTCTGTAGAACCCCGTGAAAGGTGAAATCGCGAAAGGCAAATAATTAAATTAATCGAAAAAAATGGGGCTATGGATCATAGAGCAATTTGTTTCACTTTATTAACCACACTAAGACAGAAGCAAATAGATCAAGAAATTAAAATATAGAAAGAAAAGATAAGGTGTACCTGGGTATATTGCCATGAAATCATATTAAGGGATTATAGTTCGGCCTATGTATTATCCATATATACGAGGTAAATAACTTTCTGGGGAAAGCCTTTGAAGTACGTGTTTTCCCAGGAAATACAGAATAGTTGGCAACTGACAGTGTCGCCGTCGCACGGTGAAAGTATCACTTTGCCTTGTCTTTGTGATTTTTAACCTCGAAAGATGGAAACACGATGTTGTGAACGGGAAATACTCGATCGGCAAGGTATACTTGTGTCTTTTTCCCAGTTTTATATATATATATATATATATTTTGCATCAAGTAACAGTGAATATATGGCAAATAAATGGAGTATGAGGGATGAAAAACAGAAGAAATCAATAGAAACTGAAAAACCAAGAAATAAAATGTTCATATGCCATATAAAAATCTGGCCATTTACAGTCCAGATGCTCGAAGGGATCATAAAGTCTTTTATCCCCAACACCGCAAACTGGTAATTATTTCAATGTACAAAAATAGAGGACAGCATCATGCATGCATTACGAATGGTTGGAATCTTTCGGTTGAGAAAAAGAAAATAATTCTGAAATTTAGATTTGAGTATAGAGAGAGGCCAATGTCCGTACGATAAACTTGCCCGAGGGTTTAATAAAGGCGGTTTCTTTATTTCTCTCCACCATGCCCCTCTATTCCTTCTCTTCTTTGCTTTCTCTTTCCTTCATTTCCCTAATCCTTAATTCAATTTTCTCTTTCTCTTTCTCTCGTCCTCTCTCCTTTCTATTACTTCCAGCTCCATCGCTCTCTTTCTTTCCTTGCATTTTATTTCCAACTCTTATCTTTCTCTTTTCTTCTACTTCTCTCTTGCTTTCCTTTCATTCATTTTCTCTCTCCCATCCCATCGCTCTCCCCTTCCTCTTCCTCTTTCTCATTAGCGAAACGTTCCCCATATTTTAAGATCCAATTCGCGAGTCGAAATGAAAGAAAGAAACTCGTTTTGAGGTCAAGAGTTCTCTGTTCACCTAGCGGATGTTTTTCGCGTAATTTACTGGCCTTCGAGCGCTCGAAATAATCAGTTTAGCTAGAGACTTTTTGAGTCCTTCAGGTACAGAGCGAGGTTTGATGCAATCTAGTTATTCAAGGTCTCTGTAAGGGGAATCCCTCGTATTAAGGTGATGGATTGAGAATTATCTTCGTTTGTCGAGATCATCACAGATCGATATGTGTTTGTTTTTCTTTGTGACTAACAATAAGTGTTCACTATAAGAAATGATAAAAAAACACAGGTCAAAGACATTAGAATGTTTTCAATAGAAACCCAATATACAACATATCGTATTTAACTGAATTTAACAAGAGATTCTCTTTTCTGTTTTAAATGTTGGAACGTAATGGGTTGTCTTAAATGTGCATAGACACAGCTTCTTTAGAAGTGGAAGAATTTTTGAATGATATTTCAAATTTTCGTGTAACAGTGACGATAGAAATTGATAAACCTTATTTATAAAAAATGTAATTTCCAGCATTTTTATATCGAAAGCAAGGCATACATGCCTAAATTACAGCATATTTGTCTAACTTGATTGAAAAACTTAAAGATCCAACCTTAACTGTTCTTTTAGTCCATTTTGTAAACAAAACTTACGATACATTTATCCAGGATTACATTTGTAGGAATCATCTTACGGAATTCCTAGTATCAAATAATTTTATCGCAAATAAAATAAGAACAGTGGTAAGAAGCGGTTTTGTGTCATCACATATGCTAGGATTGTCAGATTTGATTTATTAAAATGTAGAGCCTAGCTTTTGTGTATCCGATGTGACACCAAAAACCTAATATTTGTGAGATTTAAGCTATTCTTTTACAGCTAACAAAATTGGAAGAATCTATAATAAGAATGGAACACGACACACGTTAAATATATTGTATGTTAAATAAGTTCTGCATAGAACTTTACGGGAAAACGGGCCAGGGAAAGGAAATATGGGACATTCCTGTGTACGCAGGACTTCTAGTAACCTAAGTTGGAAAATGACGATAACTGGATAGTGTGAGTGGACTTTATTACAGTTTTCTCTTTACCACTAGCCTACTTAGTGTCTCTCCAGTCGTCGAGATATTTCCAAGATTAAACGAGGGGAAAAATTATCGGGATTAATAATAAAGCTTGAGAAACTAACATGTTTCACAAAGCTTATAATATTCCTGAACAAGTTAGGAAAGTGTACAACGTATCACAATTGGGCGCGTTTCGTGCAATGGAGTATTAGAAAGCAATTATATACCTGTACGTAAGGGAAATAACGTTATAAAGTTCTTTTATTCATAATAAATAATCCATTTTCTTCATATAAACAATATTCCATGCACACGTAAGGAAATTAAACGTTTGTTTGTGAGATTGTTTATGTTAGCAACAATGAAGAAGTAACCATGCAAGAAATTTTCTAAATTAAACTCAAATTAAGACATTCTTCTTTGATTTTCTTGATAATGCATGAGTTCATTCCACTTGTTTTGCCCAATTTTAAGGAAGATGCAGAATTTTTTACTGCCATATGAAATTATAGTTTGCGAAGATGGATGGGAATATCAATGAAAGGGGAAGAAAATAAAAACACGACCAAGAAGAAAACATTTAAAAACCAGGACTACGCAGCTTGTGGATATAAAATACAAGTTAGGAAAGTGTAAAGCGTAACACAAATGGGCGCGTTTCGTTCAATGGAATATTAGAAAGAAATGATGTACCTGTACGTTAGGGAAACAGCGTTTTAAAGTTCTTTTCTTCATCATAAATAATCCATTTTCTTCCTATTTAAAAATAATCCATGCACACGTAAGTAAATTAAACGTTTTTTTGTGAGATTGTTTATGTTAGCAACAATGAAGAAGTAACCATGCAAGAAATTTTCTAAGTTAAACTCAAATTAAGACATTCTTCTTTGATTTTCTTGATAACGGCTACTGCTACGATGAAAATGTATAGCAAGAGAAATACTCTAATTTACTAGTTCTACAAGTTTTACTCGAAAAATATTTTAATGTGAGCAATACTTTAGGAGATATGACGAAAATTTAATTTTTTGTCGCCAGTAAAGTGGTGCCCCTGATTGGATACGTGATTCATTTTTGCGTTTTTCTTATTATATTTGATTGAAAGTCCTTAATATCAAATTTCATGAAAATCCGTTCAGTAGAAGCCGAGAACGAACATGCGGACGGACGGACAGACGGACGGACCGACGATAATGTAAGCGAAACGCGCCTGAAAACGAATATGAGAAATCCCCTTCCAATATTTTAATAAGGAAAAAGTAATTAGTTTCGTAAGGTCACGCAGATTAAGGTGCTTAGATGAAGATGGAAAGGGATTCGAAGATGGACCAAAATATCCCAACGAGCGATCTAAGAGGAGAAAACGACTAGAACGAAAGCTGACAAAAAGACGTGCGTACAGATGTTTGTTTGAAAGGATGAGTGAATAGAGGAAACGAGGGACAGCTAGACTGATGAAAGCAGCTAGTGTTGACGGTCACGGACAATCAGGATTTCCACTGATGGCGATAATGACAGAATACAGTGCCGAATAATGAGGTGGATACAGGGCCGGATTAAGCGGTACGCAAAACACGCAAGTGCGTGGGGCCCAGAGGACAAGAGGGCCCACTGCGGGCCGAACGTGTCTCGTATCGCCCTTTCCAAGTGTTGCCGCACAGATAACAAACCTTACAATAATTGTTATTTGTTACAAATGTACGACTTGGGTGGGGCCTTAAATGTGTTGTGCTTGGTGCCCATGGGTCTCTTATTCGTGGATAGAATTATCAAATTACGGTCCTGACTCCCAAACCATAACTTTTCCTGTTCATCGAGCTGTTTTTTTCTGTTTTCTTCAAATTGTTGAAATACTGCAAAGCATCGGCTTCTTCTACATCTATACTATATAGACGCTTCTTACACATGATATATAATCATATAGGAGGATACAAAATTATGAGGCACTTCCAGATGTGCTAGAAACTTGAAATTTGGTAGGATTATAGGTTTTTGGTCACAGCCGAAGAAAAAAATCAAAAACTGTGGAAATTCCAATTTTGAGGGGCTATTTTGGCCCCTTTTCTCCCCATTTTTGCCCCATAAGATAACATGTAAATCGGTGTAGAGGTTTTTATATTTGCATTTTAAAATTACTTCCCGTCAAGATACGAACTCGAGACTTAAACTATCGGATAGGATATAAATTGTAGTTTCTTATTTTTGAAGACAGAATTCAAATCCGAGTAGAATTAGCGTAAATTTATAGTTTTTATCGGAAAAAAGTGGTAATTTTTCTGGGTCTAACAGTAGGCTTCCTAGACAACAGGCTTAATCCTTTCATATGGGTAAGCTTTTAATGGGAATCAGAGGCTTATATTTTAATGCCATTAATGTTAAACTACGACTAATGAAGGAAATCCGATACTGATATAATCCCCATTTTTGGGGCTGTTGCTCAACACGAGAACAAAAACGGTGAGGCAGCTCCATATGACCTAGAGACTTTTAGCACGATTATAGAAATTTTGCTGCAACCGATGATAAAATAAAAAATAGCAAAAATTCAAATTTTTAGGTGCGGTTTTGCCCCATTTCTACCCAATACGAGTGTGAACATTATAAGGCACTTCTTAATGAGATACAAACTAGAAATTTGGCAGAATTATGGGTTTTTTTACAACAGAAGGAAAAATATCTGATATAGTAAAAATTCAAAATCTTAGGGGCTGTTTTTCCCCATATGAGTAATAAAATTATAAGGCACTTCTAAATGAGCTATAGAGCTGAATTTTGGCACGGTTACTTGATTTTGGACACATTCGATTGGGAAAAATTCGAAATTGTAAAAATGCTGAAATTTAAAAATGCTTTCAGGTGGGCCGGATAACGGTTTTCAACGGAGCTTATTAGCAATTTTTTTTAACAATTAATCGTCACCATAAAGGTTTGATAGGCATGATTTTTATTTAAAAGAATATAAAATATCCATTATTAAACATAGGTCGATTTTTATATCGAATATACGCTTTTCGGAGCCAGTTCGGAAAAATGCACTCGATGAAAGAAAATGAAAATGATGCAAATCGGAAAAATAGCGATCGTTCCGACAGAATCCGCAGAACACTTTAGGGAAAATTTTTCAAAAATGACAACGGCATCCGGTGTTCCCAGGCGGTCACCCATCCAAGTACTATTCGGGCCCTATGATGACTTAACTTTTGTGATCGGACGAGAACCGGTGTTTTCATCGTGGTATGGCCGTTGGCGAAGTAGATATCCCTGAGAATTTTTACTTACTTGTTTACAGGGCCGGATTGGGCAGTATGCAAAACACGCGAGGACAAGGGGGCCCAAAGTGGGCTGACCCAATCCCGTCTTGCCTAAACCCTTGCCGCTCAGATCACAAACCTTGCAATACTCAGTGGCGCACACACGGAGGGGGGAAAGATCCACCGCGTCCGGACCTTCTCCCCTTGGAAAATTGTGATTTTTCTAAACATCGTTATTTTAAATCTGGGTTCATGGGCGCCGTCAGAGAGGAATAGGAGACGGTTTGCCCCCTTTGTTTTTAACTTAAATGTAATGAATAATGCAATACGCGAAATTTATATAAGTGGCATACAACTTTTGTGCATGTCAAATATTTCGCCCCCCCTCTCCCCGTCCCTGAGAGCCCTGAGAGAATCCTGTGTGCGCTACTGGCAATAATGTTACTTTTAGAAAATTTTACGTTTTCGGTGAGGCCCTAAACGTGCTGTGCGTGGGGCCCATCGCTTTTTTAATCCGGCCCTGGGTAGATGGTTTTGAGATATCTTTGAAAGTATTTTTCAGAGCGTGATCCAAATTAAGGATGGATAAACTTCTTTTGCATTGCTTTAGCAGTTGCGAGTGTTTAGGCTTAGGGCCGCATTAAAGTTCATATCAGAAGTTACTTGAGAGACTTTACTACGTATCGGTACCAAATGGAAATTCTTCCGTTGTTAACGTAATACAGGATTTTGCAATTTTGAAATGAGTTTAGCGCAAAAGTTATGACATCTAAGTACGAATTCCAGTTACTATAACGTTTCCGCTTATTAGAGAGCAGAGATAACTACTAAAAATTAGGCTCACTCCATATTTTGTACTTATCTTTGAGTATAGTATTTGGCTCTAGGAGGTAACCTAATTACACAACGCGCTCTGTGTAGAGGACCGATGTTTATAGAAGTAATTGAGACATCCAATAATTATCCCCTGTGCCTTTCTCCTTGGTATAGAACAATCCATTTCGCAACAAAAAGCAGCGAAACAAATGCGTTTCAGTCTAAACATAGCTGTCTTAATGGACTTTCGATTCAAATGATAAAATTAAATTTATAAAATCGTTGAATGATTACAGAGTGAGTTTGTACTGCGGATGAAATGCGCATTTGTATTACTGGATCGATTTGCGAGTACAACCTTGATTATTTATTGTATACCATACATAACGTAAGTTCCATAATTCAATTTGTGAACTTCGGAGATAAGAGGATTGTGCCGCTAATGGCGTAATAATTTTTTCTAACAAAACAACGAAGGCGTTATCCTTGCAGGGCGTCCTTTAATCTCAACTGTCGCGTTGCCAGAATTGTGTTGCCTTAACAGAAAAAAACAACGACAGACGACAGTCTTTTTTGTGCCCTCTTCCATGTGGTCAACATTGAATACCAAGAACTTTTATTTACGTGCCGCGTTATTTGCCGAGTCAATATTGCCTAACAGTTCCGCCTCGATTCTGAAAATATCTCTACGTCCAAGAAAAAGAGAATTTTTTTCCTCTCGCCATTGCGAAAAATCTTTTCAAAGATAAGATTAAGATTCTGTTTTTAATCTGGTCGATTTCTTCTTAAATTTCTCACGTATCGTCTTCCGTTTATTTTTCGGTGGATCTTAACCTAATTGAAATATGCAGTACCTATAGTTACGTTTCAAAGCAGGTGGTTGCTGTAAAGCATGAAATTCGCAAATGGAGGGAAACCATATGTCCATTTTGACTGCAAAGTAGCCGCCATCGGTGGCTATATTAGCATTCAATATCGGTGAATCACTACTGCTGACGGTTGCTTTGAAACGCGCATTTTGTTATTCTCAATCTTTTTATGGCAATTGGAGAGACACATTGTGTTCGCAGTTAAATTTCGTGAAAATGATCGTAATGGAGATCGTCATCTCCTCTATTTTCTATTCTTTCTTGACTATCGTCAGCTTAAGGCACACAGCGCGATGTAAACGGTTGAAATTCTTTAATCCCAATTAAAACGCATAGGTATGCGTATCTGGCGCTAAATAAATGTCCGAAATTAAATCAACACTTATACAACTGCGGCTTACTCATAATTCAAGCGAAGGAGGCTATCCGTTAAAAATTATTTCTCGTTTACGAACCTTCCGTAGCAAAAAAAGGAGGCTTTTTTATGGGTTGCAGTGAAATTGAAAAGGTGAATTAACGGGGTTGGGTCAGAGTACGTATAAAATGAATAGGTAAGCCCAAAATACGTTTGAATGAGCTCTCAAATTATAATTCAGAAAATGAAATATTATTATAATGGAATTTCTTTCAACAAATACAACTTCGTAGTTTAATTTGAGTCTAAGTAATGTATATAGGTAGTGAAGTAGCAGGGAAATTCTGCTCTCGGGGAAAGATCGAAAACTTTCATAAACATGAGGCTGACAATTTCACTTGTGTGCCAGAAATATTAGGTATATGTTCCATATAAAGCACGCAGTAAAAATACAGTGGCAATGTTTTTCTAAATATTTATAAAAATGTGGACTCGCTTGTTGTCGCACATTTGCTATGGTGGCATGGAAGGTCGTCTCGCTCCCTCCTCCCTTGCTACAACACTGTCTATAGGAGTTATATCATTTAAGATAAAATAAACAAATAAAGGCAAACCTCTTTCTTCTTCCAAATATCGTGGACGAGAAAAGCCCTGAGAAAATCACGAATTGTCTTTAATTCTTTCTCTGCTTTCGCCACTCAACACATTTAGGGAAATGAATCATCCACGAGATGAACTTATGCACTTTATCAGTTATGCCTATTATTGTAATTCAGAAATTGAATACAAAGTTATAGATTCCTTGAAATTTTTCTATAGCGAACCAAATGGAGCTTATTATTGATCATACTTTCAATTTCTGTAGAAACATTTCGAATTTTTTTTTAATACTGCATTTATTTCGTAAATTTGGGCGAACTTGGTAACCTCATTGGAACAGTTATGGTGAGAATAGGATTCCTGTCGAACACCGAGGTTATTATTAATTATTATTAATTAATTATTATTATTATTAATTGCGGAGCACGTGATGAGATGCGGTGTGCCATTTCTACCTGTCCGATTTTTTTATAGTCATCGGCCTGAGGGACGTTGAAGAAAAAAAACGCGATAACCCATCATGTCTTTTGAGTCGAGTTGCCTTTATTTCCTCGCATTCGAGTCTTTTGACGCCTTGAGGTCTGTCGACGATTCCATCGCCCTTTGGAACGGAGGAGTCACGGGTCATCTGGTCGCCGTCCTCGTTCCGAAAGGGGGGAGGTGGGGGACACTCGATTTTCCCATCCTCCAATGTCGACGATATTTTGGTTGCGAATTCGGGTTTGAGCTTTCCTTCAGATAGGAATATGATAAACAGATTAGTCACCCTGCGATCAGGAGGGATAGTGTACAAAAACTTTCTCTATCCCTGCGTGGTCCCTAGATTTTGAAGCGGGAGCGGAGGGAGGAGGAAGCAATGGAGTAATTACGCTTTCTGTGGGAGATGATCTATATTTATTAAAATGTTTTCTCAGTTCATGTTTTTATATTATTAGAATTCTAGAAACTTAATTAATAAACTTTTTCCACGTAGTCCTCTTGGCGATTGAGATTCTTCTCATAACGTGAAATCCATTTACTTATACTAGTAGCATAGAAATCGGGGATTTGCGCACTGAGCCAAAAGCGAACTTCACGTTGAACCTCAACATCAAAATGAAATCTGCGACCAACAAGATGTTTTTTTAAGAGGTCCAAACAATTGGAGATAATATAGGGGAGGGTGTCTAAGAACTTTGCCAACCCCTTACATATATTCTTACTTTCCGATCAATATACACTGTATACTTATTATAATCGGACGTTATTATTTGAAATAAATGTCTCTCGGTAAATATATCGATTTTCTCATTACCCCCACCCCTTAAGCTATGTACTTAGATCCGCCTCTGGAGGGGAGATGAGGGGAGTGGATGGAGAGGCAGAGGACCTGCCGTCGTTTTTCGCGGAGACGATTCTCTTATCGCTTTATCGTTAATTTCCTCGATATCCTCATTGCTCCAATGCCGTTATGACAAATAGTTGATACCACTCAGGGTCCGGAGATTATGGAGAGATTTGACTCTAATCTGCTTCGAGTGCTAAAGCTGCCGCAAATGATACAGTCGCTTGCGTCGACTCGAACTTTATTGCGCCTATCTGTTTCCATTATCTACGTTGCGTGTTTACGCGCTCGGTTTTCTTTTGGGCGTATTTAGAGATAAGGGTTTGGTTAAATCTTAAAGCGCCTCTCGGTAATCGTCCCGTGACCGAAGAGCATACAGAGAGGACAAATACGAGTATTTATTTATTAATTTAGAGTAGTATTGAGACCGTAGATATATTTTTTAAAATCTAACTCGATGAGAAGAAGGCAAACAACCACGCCCGCGGCAGGACCAGGACCTACGAATCTTTCTATTCAGCCAATTCACAAATAATGAGCTGAGTCATCGTTATCAGTTGTATTTTTGCTAATTCTAACGGCTGATGAGGAATTAGCGCTTATAAGCAAGTTTTCGTGGAAATGTATTTCTTAAATTCATAGTTACCTAGTACTTTTTGTTTTCTTGCTTTCTCCCGATTAAACTTCGTTTAAACCGAGTTTTCGCCATTTTACGACTGTATGATTGAAAAAAAGTAAGTGATATATTCACTAAAACACACGTGGCACTTTAGCCATGGTAAAGATTTTAGTTTAATAGCTATTAAAATAAGACGATATCGGTTTAATCATTTGATATGTATTTTTAGCGGTAGATGTTGGGTCTGCTTTGAAATTAAGCTCGTTGCAAAACCATTCTCAGACTGTGAATCACAGTATTTGCGTCTAATATCGAGAAGAGGGTAGTAATAAAAGCTTTTCTTATTTTGATTGCATTATTATTATATCATCAAGTAATTAATCAAGTGAGCATTCTGATCCTGGTATTTTCGTATTACACTACATATCTTCGGTGGTTGTATATTATTGTTTTCAAAAACAAATATGATCTTGAGGGAGGCAGAATTTCCTTGTTAGTAGTTTTAATTTTGACTCTTCCGTTCTGGACACCTTGTTTGAATTAGGTTAAAATATACATTTTTAATTTTTATTCACATCTAGTCATTATTAATGTGAAAAACATTGACTGTTTTGGCTGAGTGTTTTTTACTTTACGTCAACAGTTTTAACGTCAAAATTAGTATTTTATATGCTATTGAATAAATTAAAACATTCTCTGTAAACAGGAAAAATTATATATGATTTTGCCGTGCATTTAAAACTCGATACATACGTATATTTATTACGAATTCGTTAGAATTGTGAATTCCAGTGTGAAACTCGACTTCTAGGGATGCTTCCGCCGAGGTGTAACGTTATCTTACGCATATCATTCCCAGACCGTTCGCCACGTAATCGAATCGCATATTGCGGTCGTTAATATTCTTTTCGCGTTTATCGGTAATTTCTCACATTTCGATTTATTTATTGTGGTTAATTCGATATCTTGTTACGACGCTCTCTATGGTTGTGCCTTCATCGCCATTTGCAATAGTTCCGATGGCAGTTAGGTAATTATGAATTAAACGACGCCTTCCGTGATCGTCTTCAATTAATAACTAGTCTTTTGGTATCATGGCTTCCTTTTTTTCCTATTTTTCCGGCAATTTCGCTTCAGTATGCAAGATAGACATAAGTATATAGTTCGCCTTCTTTATCCATACCGTTGATTTATCATTATTTTCTCTGCTTTTATACTTCATCATTTTTACTATAGCCACGCTCACATTTTCAAGCTTTCCAAGTGTTTCAAGTAATTTTTCCTAGGCGTCCATATTTTCTCACCATATGCGTCAATATGGCATTCGTAACATTTCATCAATTTCTTCCTCGACTCTTAATTTAGTTTACTTGGCAACGGAAATTTATTTCTAAAGAATGGAAATTCACTTTCGTTATTCCTGTCCTGATTTCATTTTCTCCCCTTTTTATCTCTTGTTAGGAGGTTTTCGGTGCAGGGTAGTGGCGCGTTACTATCGTTCTCCGTTCCTTAGAAAGAAATTCCTGTTATCAAGTAAAATAAATGGATATCTGAGGAAGGAATCGGTGAAATGTTACGAATTGTATATGGCCTCATATGAGGTGGAATGATGGATGTTTAGGAAAAATTAAATGAAATACTTGGAAACCGTGGAAATGTTCTTGGGAAGCGTAGAAATGTGAGCTTTATATCTGGGAAGAGGGGCGCCGGCGTATAAAAGATTAACGCATTTTTTAAATGGCCACGGATTTCGTAATTTAAAAAGTTCTTTTTATTAAGATAATGTGTAAAAAAAATACTTTGACCAACTGAAGTTTTGTAAGTTATACTAAGCGTCAGAATGAAGAGAATGGATGCGGACTCTAATGGTTATAATTAGAAAATTTAATGCAAACCACGAGCTCTTAACATTTTGAAATGGATTAATTGTTCCTAACATTATAATTTTATTTGAAAATATTCGTATATGACACATGATCATGACGAAAATTGTGGTTATTAAGTTTTCTGGTAGAATTATTAAATGGTAGTTTAAATGAGTATCTGTGCTGAATAATGTCGTCCCTTTCACGGCTGGCCGTTGGCCAAAATTTCGGCTGAAGTCCCACTCGCGGGATCCTCGGTCGCTGACTGGAAGTTTTAACGAAGGAAATAATTTTCGTCGAACGAAGCCATAAATTAATTTCACATCTTAAATTACCTTATCGTCACACGGAGTTATATTTTAGTGACCTAGCGCAAATATCGTTCATGATCAACGTTCGTGGAAATATCCGCTTTTTTCCTCAATTTCGCTTTTTATAGAGTCACTTTTCGTCGCCTTTGACTACTTTTCGCGTTAACTTTGCAAAGAGATAGTCGTATGGTAATAAAACTTAATACACAGCCGACATCATGTGAGTGCGGCGTCGCTTTTATTATCGCTTTATATTAAGCTCCGGAATTATATTTCTAAGTAGCTCTGGTTTGGTAGTCTTAACGCGAAAAGAAAGGGAAGAGAGCGTTAGAGGACACACACCATACGAACGGAGGACATAAGTGCAGTTACGATTATCCGAACTAATCGGGATCAAAAGCGTTTAGGATAATCGGAAGTCCTGATAATTGGACATTAAAAAAATCGAATACCACAGTAAGTGAACCACATGCTGTTTATTTTGGAAACTAATTTTAAAATGTTGTTAATATATTAACAAAAATACTATATATATATATAAAATATAAAGTAAAAGGCAATAAAAGTTGTACTTATCCTGTTAATTATCCAGCGACGGGTGAAGATAGAAAGCTCCGCGTCCTACAAAGAAGCAAAAGATTAAATATGGTTTAACATTCGCGTTGAGCATTTCCAAAAAATCTTATTCGAGGTGTCTAAAATAGATAGTTCTAATTTGTTGTTCTCCGAAAATGTATTTCAACTAAAAGTTATTATCTGAATTTGTTTGCACATCCAAATAGTTGCATTTTGTATGGTTGGAGATTTGCTCTAACTTACATAAAACTACCATAGATGTTCCGTATGAATATATGACATAAAATAATACTAAGTAATCTCTCTGAATCTGTTTTAAGGGAACTGAAAATCGGAACAAAATTGTCATTTTCTAAAAAATATATAATAATACATTATGAGAAGATCTTTCCTTCGAGTTGAGATTATCGTTATTTGTTTGTCGTAAAAAGTGAAATTCCTCCGCGTCCGATGAGTTGGGCGATCATGTCCTAAGCGACAAGCAGGAATTAAAATGGAGGTCGACATAAGGACCAACGAAAGAGAGATACCTCAAAAACAATTTTTTTGCTATAAGTTACGACACCTATTTGAAGAAAATCCGTTACCACACAAATAAAAAGGAAAACCATCCTTTGCTCATAAAAACCGAGAAAGTTCAATTTTTTGCACTACATGGTAGCTATTAACTTTTTATGAAAGCTTTGGTAAGTTTTTCATAAATAATTGCCCAACTGACAGTTTTTTCTCGTTTACCTTACGCTATGCGGTTTTTGTACTCATATCGGTAGAAACACTTTAAGAATACCGCATAAGCGCATGGATAGAGTTCATAGATCAAATTTTACAATACATTCCTAGTCTCCATGATATCGCAATCAAGCAAAGATCCTCTCAAGATTTGATGTTATAACCTATTTATCTACTCTGTGTATCAACAATAGAACAAAGTGATCCCTCTCAATTTCTCAATTCATCAAAGCAGTATCATCACAGATATTATCTTGTTATTTTCGTCTTTCTAAAACTTTGAAGTTTTTGATTATTCCCAAGATAAAGAACCAATCAGATATATGTATCCGATGCATGTTGATGCTATATATGATCGTATATAGATATTGAAAGCAGTTGTACGTGAATTCTTAAATTTTTAAAAGGTTTCATTTAAGAATTTAAAGGCTCAATCCAACTCCTATAATTATATTAATGTATGAGTTTTACAAAAAAGCAATTTTTTCGATTGAAAATAATATTAAATGCAAAATTACAATAATTGCGAGATCGGTTTATGGCGCATGCACACATAATGTTCCTACCCATAAAATTCATATTATTATTATTAAAAGTTGTCTCATCATTTGTGGCGGCTTCAAAGTTGAGTTAGTTAGCTTAAATATATTTTTATCCAGTTAATATCTTAAGAAACTTCTGACGCCATGACATTTTTGAATACATTATATGCAGGTATCATCTACAAAGCACGCTTCGTCACTGGTAATTAATTAGTCGTGATAGAACCAATCATCGTTAATCTACCATTAATAGTGATTTATTTTTAGTTGAAATTGTCTTCCTATTTCACTTTTTAAGCAATAGATGCTGCATTTATGATAATAATACTTGCCTTACGTATAGTATGTTTGATTTGGTTCCTAGGTAGTTCTCACATTTTTCTTTCGACAGGTACATGCTAGACTCGAATTCTTCCAATGTCAGTAACGTTTTCAATAAATCTTATTTTATTCAATACGCTAGATATAAATTGGTTCGATTGGACTAATATTGAATGTGGAAAGTTTTTTCATAGATTTTTTGAGACATTTATGTCGATTGTTTATTTCCCGCAGTTTCAAATCAACTCCACATTTTTAACATTATTACGAGGTGTGTTTTCTGAATGGACATTTTATGTAAAATTAGATATATTTAAACATAAATATGGCACAACAAATTTACCCTCATCTTTCTTTTGGAATGAATTTTTTTTATTACATGTTGTTTTTAATATCAATAATCTCCCATCATATTTCAGGTGAGTACATGGAACCGTAGGAGATGGAAACGGACGGAGAAAATTCATCTCCGGTTAAAAGAGAACTGCCCCGCGACATGGCGTATGTTCTCGATGTGAGACGGAAAAAGATACACATCTTCTTTAATACCGAGGTAGGAGGAGCGACTGGCTTACACGACAGAGGATCCTGGTCTTTACCTTGCCGTGGGAAAGCATTCCTCTGTCATTTATTAGTGCAGTTCCGAAAAACTCGGTCACGTTTAGTCTTCCAGGAGCTTGTGAAAACTCGGTTGATAGTTAATTTTACGTGCAATATTACTTTCTGGTGAGATTTGACAAGTTTATAGTTTATAAATATTCAAATGATAAGAAACAACAGCAATTCCTCTCTATTCGCGGGGGAGAGGTTATCGAGAAACCCGCGAATGGCGAAAACGCGAATACTGAAACCAAGGGCTTATAGTAGAGGGGAAAAACGAATTACCGTAGTTACACAAGAATAAATTATTTGAAATGCGTGGTAGCTCTTTAAAAAATTCAAAAAATATATCACGTTCAGAAAAAAGTGTATCGATCTTCTTGAAGATTAACATAGTGGACAAGCTAACGCTTCAATGAATGATATTTTTTCATCCGCTAAAGGGTGTTTCGCTGAGTGTTTACATAACATGCAAACCTTATTCTCTCGCTTTTCTAATAAAAAAACACCGAGTACATTAAAGTGTCGTTCGACATAGGTAGGGGAATCAAAAACTCGAGTGACTGGCGATTTTTCGGCTGAGTCACCCAAAGCTTCAACAGGAAGTAAAATTTCCTTAAGAAACTCATCGTTTTTCGTTGTGCTCATATGAAGTAGAAAGCTGGTATGTCCTCTAGATTTTGTAATAAAGCAAAGCGTAGACAATTTATTTCTTTCATCACCAGTTAGAGAAAGAATACGATTCTGCGTGCGATCGGCGAATACCTGGCTGTTTAAGTGCAGTGCTACCCGCGAACAACGAGAGTTTGATGAACTTGTTGGTTTTTGCTATCCAGTTATAGTGGAACTCAGTTATCACAAAAACCTGGGAAAGAAGCTAAGACGAATACGATAGTCAAGATGGGTAATTTATCATAGTCTGGTCATATGTTGTTAATTGCATAATTAGTAGTTTGTTTGTAGATAATAGCCGAGCGTATTTGCCAATTATTTTCTTTGTTCGGTTTGCTGTTGTTTTTCATATTATGTAAACGAGCTTCCGACAGAATCGTTGAAAGTCAAAAGTTTTTATCGATGATAATGTGTTTTACGCCATTCGGTACCACATCCTCGAGCGCCATACTTTGTGAGAGCGCTTTTTTTAAAGGCACCGTCGATAGTGCGAAAACGTATCGTTTTCTCTCAGCTCAAAGTGGAATTTACGTCTCGGAAATCGAGATGTACGTCATTTGTGGGTAATTAAATGCTAAAGAGCGCTTGTGGTTTTTTCTGGAATCCCCGTAAATCACGCGGTTTCCTGTTTGTATTTTTCCAAATTGAATCGTAAATTGGTATTTCCAGCGAACCCTTTTTGGCAAGCTCGAAGGTAATCGTTTTCTTCGAGTGATGTCATTCCCATCAGAAGGTCGCTTCCTTTATTCGTTGTCGGGGAAGAACTATGAAATGTCCTTTCCGCCGGTAAAAAGTTAGGAAAAAACGAGTAATTTTTTGTAACGAGTGAGTACATGATATCTTAAATACACAAGGACTTTTTATTACGTAATTTTTGTACATTTTTCAAATTTTTTTAGCGAATTTTCTTTAAAAAAGGTCCCAAAAGAGTGGAGGATATAAATTCATTTTTTCTTCATCTTTAAGGCGAAGTGCGTACATTGATTTGTATCTGAAGGTTACTTGAGATTTTTTAATGCATAAATATTCGTCATAACATTTTTTTCTGAACCTTCTAAATGATTATTCCCGTGGGCAGTACACGGCTAAGTGCACTTCACCTACATAGCAGCCACTCTCAGTGGTATTGCACTGATTGTCTATTCTTAGAAGAATCTCATTAGAATCTATAAATTTCCCCTTGGTAGGAATACGCATAATTTTTTACTGAAACGTTTTATGGTCATAGTAGCCATTTATCGATGTGAACCAGGTAATGAGAAGGACAATTTGTTTTTGAATTCACTAGACGAGGAAAAACGACATAGGCCAATGAACGCTAAAACCTTGCTCATCAATTCTCTGACATTGGCCGGGGTCGTTGCAATTTGGAAGTTGGACGAAGGCCGCGTCCTCCTCTGCTTCAGAATTTGAGGTAAACAGCGAAGAAAAAAGGATTCAGAGGGTTGTCGGACCAGCTCTGTTTTAGCCGAAAAACGGGAAATTACATCAGCAGGTGACATTATTTCCTCCCCGAAACAATTGGCTACGTCCAAACAGGAACGCGCGTCTTCAGATGTTTTGTTGTCTTGGAGCTAAAGTCAATTGGAGCCGCGCCTCTTCCTTGTTTCTTTTCCCTTCGCGAGAGTTAGCAAGAGTTGAACCTTAATGTCTTCTCGTGTTGTTACACTAACAATAAGCCCTTTGTTTAAATAGAGTACCTACTCTAAATGCTTTTCAAGGTCCAGTTAGTTGTCACCTTATCGGCATTCTTTGTAAGCTCTGAAAAAACAACTGCCCTCTCTTATTTGGTGTCCCACGGTATTACGTATAGGTATACTACTTGATAGTGAAGCAGGAATTTGCGAGAAATTGAATGTGCTCGGAATGAATATTATTTCTCGAATTTTCGATGCCTCGAAGAATAAGTCAACTTTAGTGTATGTTCCTTGACGATAAGTCGAAGTTTTGTGTCTGCATAATTTATATAACCTAAATTGTGTTCGCTTTCACTAGAATTAAGAGTTACAGAGGTTCTGCTTCAGACATTCATAATGTATTTATTTTACGTTTTGAACTAAATCCTGCAGTATTTATAGAACTACAGTTGTTAGGTCAGATTCATTTTTAATTAGCATCTTTAAATAGTAGCAACATACTGAAGCATTAAGATCAGGGGAACCACTTGTCAGCTCAAACTGGTGTAACTTAAATCTCGTTAATACTATGCGATTATCTTAGCTGCATAAGGGGTTTATGTAAACAGTAACATTTTCAGAACGCGTTAATTTCCAAGAACATCGGAAACAAATGCCTTGCCGGAAGTTGTGTAATTTATTTCCGGTTTAACAGAATTAAATGCCTTGGTTGGTTATATCACTGTGTAACGTTTGTAGAGTTCAATCAGTTGAATTAGAGGGTCAATGAAATGTTTAAAAATGAAATATTGATGGACGTATTTGCATCACTTGTTAAAAATTATTTTTGTAAAATCGTTTGGTGCCATCGTTTTTAACATAATGTACTAAATGGTGAGGGCATTTCTCGCGAAAACATCTTATTACCCCTCATTTCTTTACAGTGATTAGATTTCGAAAGCACCTGTCTAACAAAAACAACGAGATCGTAACGAACAAGATACGAGGTTATCATTGAAAGGAACGTATATGCCTAAAAATTATACTTTTGAAGGTTTTCTTAATTTTGGTTTTTTTATTTAGCGTTTGCTTTTCCCGGATTCATAAAAAAAGTCATTTCGTACGAGGCGAGAAGCATTGGGCGGTTTTACTCCTACGTATAACCTCTTAATTACCTTCCTTCTTTTGCTCCCGTTCTTTACACTTAATGCCAAAATTTTCTCTTCCCTTCCTCCCTCTTTCCTTCCTCTCCTTTCTCTTCTTTCCTCACTTCTCCATCTTCGTATCTCAGTCGCTATTTTCATCGTCCCCTCTCTTCCTTTCTCCCCTTTTCTTCCATCTTTCTCTCTTCTCCCCCCCCCCCCCCCCTCTCCCACCACTCCCTTCCGCTTCTCTCCATTTACGCCACTCACTTTTTCTGTCATTCCTCTCTCTCTAACTCCTTCTCCTCGAAGCTCCCTCTATTCTATATATATACACACACTCGTGGACGCTGTTGTTGTCTGAGAGACCTGGGCAAGGGAAACGCGTGATGAAGAGAGAGGGGGGGGCGGCGAGTGAGGTTGGGAGGAAAGAGGAGGAGAGGACTAGGCTAAAGACATACGTAGAGGCGAAGGGAAGGCGAGGTAGAGAAAGGGAGAGAATAAGTCGATAATGCGTTGTTAACCGCTCTACAAGAGAAGCAAGTCGTTCGTGATTTGGGGGGTGAAGTTGGGGGGAGAGGAAGGAAGAGGCGTGGATATTGGTGGTCTCTAATCTAAAGGAGTAGTATGATGATAAAAAAAGAAACAAGGAAAGAACTGATGTATCAGACATTAACGGCGAGTTTTTTTAAAATGAAAAATATAGGTATGCGGTATAATACAACGAAAAATGTAGTTATTCTTTAATATTGAAACTGATGACTTATGAGAACTAAATAAACTTTTGTGAATTATACTCAAATCGGCAGGGTTTATGAATGTCGCTAGACGAAACTATACTCAAAATTTGGTTGCTCTAACGCAGTGGTTCTTAACCTTTTTTTGGCTGCGACCCAAATTCTGGTCGCGGCGACCCATTTCCTCCAATATCTCAATTGTAGTAAGTAATAAAATTAATAGGGATTTAATAAATAAATGAAAATAAGCTCTCAGGACATTAGCATTGATCGGGTTGTTAGGAGGAATGATATATATGGATATATAGAAAGCAATGGAAAATCTTTGACGGTCCACTCAAAATGGTTTGGCGACCCAAATTTGGGCCGCGACCCAGGGGTTAAGAACCACTGCTCTAACGTGAACCGTGTAGAAGTACAGCTCACCGAACAGGGACGGACTGACGGACGAAACGTTTACATTAGCGGATTTTTTTTTAAATCCGCTAAAAAGGGGTAAGGAAGTGTTGGAGTTAAGGAGGGCATTGGTGGGATATTGCGCGTAGGTTGACGGTGATTTCTGGGGAGGGAGTGAAAAAGAAAAGGGAGAAATTAAAAGAATTGGGACAACAGGCACTCATCCCATAATAATTTTCACTGAAGCTCTTCTTTAGTGGTTCGAAGATAAGATTAGGAATCCAAGGGGAAGACGTCATTGACAGTGTTCAGTTGTGGACTGATTCACAGGTCTCTTAAATGAAATTTTCTCAAAGCCCCAGAAGGCATTTCTCCGTGACATCGCCTCGGTAATTAGCGAACAATGTATCTTGTTATGGCATCCCTGCTCAGAGATTGAATAATGGCTTGTATCGCCAGAGTTTACGGAGGTAGCGATTAGGAGAACGAAGGTAAATTCTAAACCAGGATCGTATTTAGTTGCAGTTGATTGAAATTATATCCTGTTTTACCGGACAAGCATATGACTCCAATTTCCGAGACCATGGGGTAAAAACCGGAAGAGAATGGGGAATGTGAACAATATCTTTTTAAATGCCGACGCTCATTTTAAATTAATTCATAAGCTCAGCGGTCCCCGAACATTATGCATCTGCGTTCCAGGTAAATGTACAATTTTATGACAATTTCAAAATATTAAAAATAATTTATTTAATTAAATTTACTTTTAAATATATTCATTCATGAAATTTAGAAATAAAACAAAAAAATTCTAAGTGAACTCCGTGTAAACCTTTCGCAATCCCTCAGAAGGTCTCGGCCTCCCACTGCCTTAGCTAAAAACATTACAGTAATTGTGCAATAAACATTTAATAATACCTTTAGTATTTGTAGATTAACGAGCCAATGTCGCGTACTTAACCTTATGTACACCCAGCTGCAGTTATTGTAATAATAATGTTGAATACACTATAATGCAAGTTGGGAGAGTATAATTGCTCGTACGTTGCTTCTAAGAAGATGAACGTGGTTGTTTCAGAGCCAATAAATCATGACATAATAAAGCAAGTTTATTGAAGTAAAACGACGAGGTTGGGGGAGGGTGTGGTAATGGAGGAAGGAGAGATTTTATATGTGGATCGAACGACTGAATCATTTATTTAGACCAATAATTAATTGCTGACGCTATAATAAATGAATTTGATCGAGTAGGCACAAAGAATATTGTAAA
The DNA here is from genome assembly GCA_036926305.1 of Uropetala carovei. Classification (NCBI taxonomy): domain Eukaryota; kingdom Metazoa; phylum Arthropoda; class Insecta; order Odonata; family Petaluridae; genus Uropetala; species Uropetala carovei. Next base: position 1,944,004 of record JAXCHB010000100.1, read on the forward strand.
GGTATTTATTAAATTTATCTACATGACAATAAATTTAGAAGCATATAAAAAATGATGAAAGATAAATTGTCAATGAATAATCTACTCTTAACGTTATAGTTGCATTTTTATACGAAAACCAAAGAAAAGCGAGCTAGAGATCATTTGAGAAAAACAAAAACTCAAGAAACATTGAACATGATGAAAGAAAAAAATGTAGCTTAATATACGAATATTAAGTATTATTTCAATGAATTAAAATCCCATTTATGTCGAGAAGCTTTACTTTTACTACTTTACTATATCAATATTCCGTCAATTATCACCTATACTCAGTCAGAAGAACCTCTTCATCTATCAATCAATTGCATTCCTATCTGTACTTGTCCTAAAATTCCACGAGAATTCGCCCTAAATCCAATCCAATCAAAGATCGTGTTCCATTTATTCCGCGATTTATAAAAAATATATTCCAATGACCTTGTTCCAGTTCTTTTGCGTAAACAGGATTTTTAATGATTTTTCTGGGAAGAGAGAGAGAGAGAACGACGAGAGACAGGATTGGAACCGCTCTGACGGGAGAAGAGAAAGGAAGAGTAGGAGTATCCGGGTTGCGGTGGGGAGAGGGGGGGGGAAGAGGGGCTGTAGGGAGAGGGGGACGGAGGCGGTTTTTAGAGACCGCAAGAGTGTGTTCTGAGACGGAGCGAGGAGAAGACGGAGGAAGAGATATAATAGGATATACCCTTGCTTGTTGTTTTTGCCCCTCAACCGAGTTACCGTGCTGAAACTTTTGAGTGACGGATGGCTGTACAAGACAGGCGCGTTTACAACGCCCCGCCATCGAGGAGGGGCGTATGTTATCGTACGCGAGAATAACAGTGGCAACGAAGCAATGAAGATGTGCGAAAGAGTAGGGAAAGTTGAGTAAACAATGGTTTAGGATCTTCGCTTACAAACTTTTGCGAGGTCTCGTAATTTTTTGCGTATCTTCAGAGTGGATTGTTTTTTTTCTTCGATACCTGAGGGCCGCGGGCGAGAAATGGTCGTATTGTAGTTTCTGATTATTTTTTTTGTTTCTTAGGGTAAACTCCTTTTCGTATAGTGTTTCTATTTAAAGAACCACGCTTCCTCCCTCGCTAGGGTCTCGTTTTTAATTAGTTGCACTAAAAGCGTCGCCGCAGGATAAACTCGAATGAATATCCATCAAAGGGTACTAAAAATGAAGCGGTGAATTGATGTTATAGCCATGAAACGTTTTGCGTTTGTGAATTTTTTTAAAGGCTTAATGAATTCTGTTTATTTTTCACCTACGAGTAAAAAACTGTGATGTTTTTGACTCCGGTTTTTGCTGTTAAAAATTTCTGGGTATACTAATTTTAATGAAGAAGTAATGCATTGAAATTGCTGTTTCATTCATTCGGCATATTTTTTATACTAATTGTGTTAAAAAATTTGCCACAATCCGCATGTTTCATGTAACGCAGCGTCATCCATCCTTTTCGGCTGTGTCCCAACTCCTCGTTGGTTACTATTGTGCCTAAAATACAGCTGAAAAATAATTGAAAGAAACTATAAGGTTAAGTTTTGGTCAATCTATCCTAATTAGTACTAAATGTATATAATACATAGACGAAATATATTGTTTTTATAATTTTATATTTTGATTTTACGTTAAGCTGTGCCCTTTAACTGTTAGTTTAACTCATGGAGGGTTGTATTAAAGCACCCAGCAGCCGGATGTGGCCTACGGGCCATATCCGGTCTGCAGGTCATAGTTCGGAGACTACTGAACTAATCCGAAAATATATTACTATGAAACCATTGGCACATAAAAGTAAATTAAATAGAAAGCAAACATAAACTCTTATTTATTCAGTTAAAATCGCAGAATAAAAAAACCTTTATGCCCACTGCATTTAACCGCAAGGAATACTACAGCGTACTGTTATACGTACATCAACTCATGATTTCTTCTGAAAATTTTCCATGTAAAAATTAAAATTACGAGCAAGTTTAAGGAGTATAAACCAATCGAAGGAAATATATGCCCATTTCATTTTCACAGTTGTTTTCGATAGAAGTAAACAGCCAACCATCGATTTTATTTAGATTTTTTTATTAGAATTCAAAGTGTTTGAATCTCCAATTTGGCGTTCTAAATTGTAGAATCAATGAACAATTTTTTATTCACACATTTCAAGCCCATAGGAAGTTCTTGTAACATTTGTTCGAATTAGCCACAAGACGAAGTCAGTAATTCATATTTGATTTTCAATGGGAAGTTGGATATCGAACGTTTTTGTTTCTTCGGTTCTTCAGCCCCACGTGCAAACGATCGACGAGGATAACACAAAACCAATCTCACTCTTGCCATACATTTTTCTTTTCTCGAGTTCGATTTCCTCAAGGAGGGTGAATGAACCAAAAAAAAAAGTTAATCGATGCGGTTGCGAGGAGATTTACGAAACGGAGCCGATCAAGATATAAGAAATGAGTTCTCGAAGCGAGCATCGTTTTTCGTAGACGGGCGAGATTGGAGCTGGAAAGTTTTCCTTCCATCCATTACGAGAGGAGGGTTAGAGGAAAATCAGTTTGGATTCAGTGGATGAGAATGCAAGGGGATTGAATAGAGTTGTTTAGGTGATTCTTGATCGTTCTTCTTATGGCCGTAGACGCTGATGTCAGCGAATGGGTGTGTAAGGAAGACGTGTGGAAATGAGGGATGGTTTTTTTTCCTTTAACGGTCCCCGCCGTCTCCGGATGAGGAAAAGCGCCACGGAATTCCGAAATCCAGCCGGACGGCCCGCTATAGGTTGGGTTCCCGGAAAGAAAGAGGCGAAAGCAACTTCCAAGCGGATATTTTCGCTTTTGCCGTTCCTAGATATTAAAACCTGTAGTAGCTTATATGACAGTTTTAGGGAACACCTAAAGCTATGTAGAATATTATTTTACCTGCGTTTTAATTAATAGCGGCGCTTTATAATTAAAATAAATTTAATATTTCACTATCAAATAAATATATATTTAGGCGAAAATATATTTTTGTAATAATTTTCGAGAATCATGTGGCGTTTTTTCGCAATGACAAATACTATCTTCTCCATACGCTAGTTACAGCACTTATAATCTTGTATTGGAACACGGTCGAAAATGAGTATATTAATCCTATTTATAGCGTGGTAAAAGAGAAAAGAAATGTTATAAATAGTAGCCATTGTATTATTTTAAGTCCTTTTTAACCGATGGCCCTAATACCCCATGTGGGGTGCGGAAGCCAACCATTAGGTCGATATTTTTATACTGGATAGATTTTTTTATTTATATTATGCCGAAGAGATGCTGTTGTAACGTTTCGTTATTTATTTTTATTTTAGTTACTCTTTTAATAACCCTCGACCATGTAAACAAATGAATAAATGAGTGTTAATAGGTAGGATATGATCCTTTCAGAATGTGGTGCAGGAAAGTAGATTTCTTTGAATCAGCATAAGATTGACTAGCACAGCCTTAACTAAAGGAACTCCTGTTTTTAATCTGTGAAAAATGTAGTTATTCTACGCCTAGATTTGAATTCAGCAAACTGTTTAAAAAAAATAACGATAAAAAAAAGACACTTGCCCAAGCTTTTCAATGTAACGAGCACCATGTTATTTTATAGAACATCCAGCGAGCACTTCTATACTGTTGCAGTAATAGGAATGATCGTGAATAAAATCAAACCAACGTCAAAGTTATTGACAGTGTCCTTTCTTATGTTTTGAAAGAAAATAAGCGGAGAAATTAAGTTGCCGATGCTAGGAAAATCCGATTTTAAGCGTAGAAGAAGTTCCCTGTAAGACTGCCCAAGAGCACGGCGGTGCTGGCTGCGAATCCATGGCCGAGCCGATCGGATTAAAGAGAAGCCGACGCGGGCCTTTGGGCCACTCGACGGAGTAGTAGTAATCTTAATCTTAGCGAGACCGATACCCTCTACGGCCTCTGTTTCCTTTCTGCTCCGCTGATTTTTCACGCGTATTTCGTCTAGTTTCTCGTGGTGGAGATGGTAAAAACAGTTAGTTATATGATGCCAAACGTTCGCTCGGTTTGCTCCGCTTGATTTAGCGATTTACCTCACTTTGATGGTATACTTGATGGATATTTTGATAGCATGAATGAATGAATGAGTGAGGCACACAATACTCGCCATCTTTTATCCTCTGTTGTCTTTGTATTCACTCTCTCTCTCTTTCTCCCTCTCTAATTCTTTATGTATCTCTATCTCTCTCTACTACCATGTCCCTTACATATAAAACCTGCGTATTATTTCCCCTTATTTATTTAGAGGTACGAAAAGTTAGCTATCTTTTATCCTCTCTTGTCTTTGTATTCACTCTCTCTCTCTCTTTCTCTCTCTCTATTCTTTCTGTTTCTCTATCTCTCTCTACTTCCACGTCCCTTACATACAAAACCTGCGTATTATTTCCCCTTGTTTATTTAGAAGTACGAAAAGTTGGCAGCGTCCAAGTTTTGTCTGAAGCCTAGTTTATAATTGTAGCATCTCCTAGCGATAGCTACGCACTCGCACATTGTCCGGTGTATTTAAGTAAGTCGGAAGACGTGGGAGACGTATATTTCGGCGCTGTAAATGTAAGGGTAGGTATTTATAGCGGCGAGGGAATAAAAGTGGCAGGGGACTGAACCTTGAGGAGAGGATGTTTTAATTGTTTGGGGATTTAATTGATGCTCCAGGATTGGAAGACGTATGTGGTCGAGATTCCTTTCGTTCTAATTGTAGTTTTTAAATGTTATGTTTACTTTACGCGTAAACTTGGCGAAGTATTTTTTTTAGTGTCAAACGTTTGTCCGAATAATTACTGGTATTTTAATTACATTTATGAACAACGTTTAGGTGCATAAATGGTCAATTTTCCTGTGTTATTTTTGATTTGTTATCCTGATAATATAGAAATGCAAAATTTTAACATATAGCATAAAATTATGGCAACAATAATAATATTTTCGAGTTTAAATCCGTAAAAACTTAAAATGATAATTAGATGGCGACATGAGCTGCATGGAGAGCTCTACCGTAATATTACGTTACAATTTATAAATGCTTTCGCGAGTCCTTCCGTAAATATTCGTTTCCATTACATTAGAAATTAAACTGTTATTTATTTCTTCATCACAAGTATGTTTAGTAGATCTAGCCTATTGAAATAAAATATTATTTTATGCAAGCTTGTTACACATTCCTAACCTATTTTCGATTCGTTTCGATTTCATTTCTTGCTTTAAGCCACATATAAGTTTTGTGGTCAGAATATATATATTGTAAGTGCATGACAATTCAAAGTAAAATAATGAGTGCTGGGAAAAAATTGGGTGAGATCAAACGGTTTCATGATGGGATGAACACGGAATGGAGATACTTGGGTCGGCAGGTGTGATCTATTCCTCTTGAAGTTTGGGACACGAGGGAATGTATTTTTAAGCTCCACCGGGGGTTTTTCACTAGTGGGATTCAGTAGGACATCACAAGGATTGTGTAGTTGGGTGCGTACTCAGTTTTTATTAGGATCTTGTGGTATGAAATATACATTATATACACACAGTTGAGGTTGAATGGGTTCTCCATTCGGGCTGGGTCAGGGGAACCTTCAGTGTCTTCGAATCCGAGAGGGTAATTTAGTACAGACAGATTTTACTTTTATGGAATGAAACATCTCAAACCCAGCTCCATAGTAAACTAGAAGTTGCTGATTTTTTTCGTTATATCTGCTGTATCCTACTGTCAATCACATAGTTTAACTTCGGACAATTCTCTGAGTTGCCAAAGGTGGCATAAAATAAGTTGAGTTTGTTTTTGTACTCTTTGATTAGTCTTTTTATATAGAATGACTGTTTTTAAGTATTAATATAAAATTAATGTCACCTGTTTGGTGTCCGTTAATTTTAGATGCAATATTTTCCAATAAAATTTTTCGGGAGGAAGGTCAGGTAAAGTCGGTTTCAATTGGCTTTCGTGCATTTTTTATTGTATACTGTATCTGTTGAAGTTTCTTTGCTGGTGTGCATAGAGGCTTTAAATCACTTTAAATCCTCTAATATCTTGCGAGCGATGACGTCATGTATAAATATTTATCGTGTTGCATAGTGGCTTTTAGTCTTAAGGCAACATCTCTCTTGCATGTTTGTACTTTCTCCTTTGATGGTAAGACCTTTCGGAACTGTAAGCAACAGTTTTGCATTTTTCTGGAAGCGTCATCGTTCGCTACCATTAGGTGACTTCGCAAGGAAAGTTCGACTCGTTAAATTATATGTTACTTTCATGTAGTAAATTTGAAATGAATTTTTATAGAGATATCCAGCCTATATTGTGAAATTTTTTTCAATCCGAATAAATTATAGGCGATTTTCGGCGTATTTTTATAAAATAAAAACGCTGCCACTGTTCCGAAATTTAATTACCGAAAGTCATCGCTCTCGCGTCATTGACGAAGTGCCACACGTATGCTACCATTTAGGTGGCCATCTGGAGGAACACATGTTTGTTTAGGGATAAATAGCCGTGACAATCCATCTGTTTCTTTTTAACGTTAGTCTCTCTTTATGGCTTATAAATTGCGTCCTTTGATCTTTGTGGTGGTGCTCTTTCAAACCTTTGAATTTTTAGCAATTTTGATACGGTATATCGATCAGTCTCTGGGAGGGAAAACTCAGCGTCCTAGGTCTATCAATTATTTTTAGCGTGTCATTCTATCATGTACATTCCCTCCACTCAATGAGTAATGATATTGGAAAATAAACGATCGTTGAAGGATAAGTGACTACGACTGCTGACAGGTCAAAATGAGCACATGGTATACACAACCGTTTTATAGTTTTACTAGCAGAAGTGCCTGTTGAATTTCAACGGATTTAGTGAATATAAAACTTCGACCGTGTAACAAGTAAACATCGCAAGAATAAGATAGTATACAGTTTTAACAGTCGAATAAACCAAAAATTAAGAAAACCGCTCCGCATTTACCTATTTAGGTGAATGAAGAAGAAAATCTTGCACTCTGAAATATCGAAAATTACGTGTAAATTTATGGGAAAATAATTATTGAATTAAGTACCCCCTCCCCCCAAATTTTTTAATCGCCATACAGCCTATGTTGTCCGCGGGGTAAAATTGTTTACCTCTGCGAAGTTCCGTGACGGTATCTTCAAAGGTTTGAAAACCACAATTTGTGGACAATCTACGTCTAATTATTTAAGTTACTTACGTAGTTTTAAAAAACATTTTGATTTGGAGAACTCTACGCCACACGAAAATATCATTAAAAACAGTTTATTAGTAATATTTCATTTAAAATCAACAAATAATTGGTTGCCATGTAAACAACGCAAAATCGCACTCAGAAATTGAAAAACGATATTACGTTAAAAATTTTCCCATATAAATGCATTGGACTCTCAACTTCGGCGACAACAGGAGCTGTCATGGTAACTTATAATTGGCATTGTCATGAAACTGATAAAATCACGCATTTTTCTGATTCTAAACGCATTTTTACGCTAATTTGACCAAGATTCGGATTCTGTCTTCAACAGAAATAACCTTTGTTCTTTCCTTCGTAGAACCATCTAAGTCTCAAGTTCGTACCATGTTTCTTAGTAATTTTTAAAATTCAAATGAAAAACAGGCTGCACTCATCCCTATGTTATTCAAATAGAGAAAATGAAAAAAATAAAATATTTTTAAAAATTAGAAGGTACAGATTCGACAGTAATCGAATGAAAAGTAAAAAAATATTCAGATTTTGGCTCACGATAGCTAATCATAGCAAGTTAATAGCGCCAATAATACTTTCTATGCACCGAAACTGTCGAGTCCTACTTGTTCCTCATTTTCTGCCCTGCCAGCCCTCCGAACACTGCCTTCCTCTCTCCTTACACTTCCTCCTCATCCCTCCTACTCTCTCAAGTGTGGTGTCTCCTTTTGGATAACATTACCCTTCCGTCCTCCCTAATCTCCTCCGTCACCTCTACCCTCCTACTCCTATCTCTCACCTCTTCTACCCTTCACGAGGACAATAGACGCTCCCTAAGCTGCGTATCAGAACTTCGAGCCAAGCATTCCGTCCCCTCTGGTAACACATCCCCCCCCCTCTTATCTCCCATTCTTTCTCTTTTAGTCTTTGCTTCCTTTGTCCCATTCCTTGGCCGTCAACGTGGGCGTCAATTATTATTATACCGAGAGCAAAAGGCAGAGGAGAGAGAAAAAAACATCGCAAAATTTCCTCTTCGCCAGTTAATTTCAATTTATTTGAAGGTCGCCAAGGTAATGACGCTTTCTCTTTATTTTAAAGAACTTGTAGCGGTGGTATGTTTTTGAGTATGCGCTCGCATTCAAATCAAGATGAGCAGGCTTAAGATTAAAGACACTAAGAGAATTGGATTGTCAATCATGTTTATATTTCGATTTCAGGTTTTATGAAGCTGGCTGGTTACAGGACTTGCGTGATATTTATTGTTTTTCTTTAGTGATACAGTAAAATCTTACGGTAAAAACAAGGTTAAAACAAAACTTTCTCTTGAAATGACATATTGTCATGCCCGGGCAATTTCCTCTTTCAATCGTAACTGGTAACGCGTTACTCTTTATATACGTTTAATTTTTTATACCAATCCCATGAAATAAGAATTATTAATTTATAAAAACGAAGAAGCTTATTAAAATGTAATGATCTTTGGAGATAAATTTGAGCGAAATTCGTTATAAGGAATCCTCATTACTAGTAAATGATTAACGTATCGTAATAAAGCGATTTACCGCGTAAGATTTTCAACTCCGGAGAAAAAATTATCCTGAATTTCATAGTGTCACGGCCATAAAGATGTCGGTTTCAACGTCACAGGATTCACCCACCCATTTCTGGCTCGTTTATGTAACCGAGAGGAGGTTTATTGCGGTTACTCGGTGTTTTGAGACGGGCGTATTGTCCTCTCTCTCTTTCTTATGCTCGCGTCTCTCGTATGTACAAGTGCCTTTAGCCTTCTCCGACGCCGTCATTCATTCTCTACCGAAGGGGAAAAAAGTTTCGAGTCACGTGTGCGAGACCGCAGCAACGTCGCTATAGCTCCGGTGTCTAGGAGGAGTCGGAGCAAGAGTTGAAGGAGTTGGGGGAGGAGGTAAAGCGTTACTTCGGACACGTTCGCGCGGCAATGGCTCGAGTCCCACGTCGGTCAGCAAGAGAATGAGCATGCATTACCCGCGAATGAGAGGGTCTTATCGCCCTGAATGGCATTCCTTAGCGCCCACGAGGGAGGCCATCCGTTGCCCTTCCTCCCTCCTTTCCCCTCCCTTCCTTTCTCTCCGTTTCTCCGAACGAGCCATTCTTCTCCGTATCTCAACCGACCAATAAAACGCGGATCTGCTTACCGTCCTCCTCCTCCTCCCACGCAGTCAGTGCGGGTGGGACGGAGAGGGAAAGTATTAGGCAAGTGGTGGCTGAGAAGGGTGTGGGTTGAGGGGATTGTGGAGGAGGTAGAGGGGGTGGATTAATAGGTTGGGAGGAATAGCGCGTGGCAGAATCGCCTCTCCTATAGTCTCCTAATAGCATCGGTGCCGACGATGAATGCCCGTACGGACGGAAGTTACGGTTCCTAAAATGGATGAGGCGCGATGGAGGCGAGAAAGTTGGTGGAAGTCGGATGAGAGCAAGGGCGGTGCGTGCGACGCATACGGGGCGGCCGGTTTATCGTCAGACACGTACAGTATTTTTAACAGTAATGTGGATGGCATTATGGTATGCCATATAGATTCATATTTATTGGCTGCGGAAATTTATCAAATCATAAGGCGTTTTTTTATTTTTGTAAAGAAGGCATAAAAAGGGCGGCAAATGAGAGACTTGCACGCGTGCGGCCAATGAGATAGGTACTTGCATACGGGCGGCCGTGAGACCCCCTGGATGAGTGATCGAGGGAATCTTAAAAAACAAGCAATTAAAAAGTACTCAGGTATCTCCAATAGCCGCAACAAGTTTACGAAAAACCAATTGGTGTGGCTATTGGATATATGTACCTGAATTAAATACGTCTTGAAGTGCTCGACATTGATTTTTTTCGACCATAAGACGAGTTCAATATTCCTCTGTTAAAATGAGGGAATCTTATTTTGTTTTTTGTAACATTTTTTTAGTTTTTCAATCCCATAAATGAAGTATCTTACCTCATGGCTCCAAAACTACTAATAAATCCAACATCCACAAAGTGGTTGGGAAAACCGTGAGAAAATTTGCCTGCAAAGCAGTCGTCGTCTGTGGTGATTATCGATGGTTGGTTTCCAATCCGTCAATTTGCTATTAATTTTTTCCTGTAAACGAAACACTCCTTTTGGAGGATACATAATAACAATTCATTCATCGATAGGATGACCACGACTATTTTCATGAAGGTAATGCATTAAAAAAGTACTTCTCGAATCTCATTAGAGCTGGATAATTGCCTCATGTCCTCGTTGGATCACTTTCCTCAGCTCTCGAACCAGTCACTATGGAGAATTTTTTTTACGGCAACGTCAGCCAGGATAATCCCATTGGCCGAATAAAAAATCCTCTTCCATTAGCACACGACGGAACACTCGGGGCCTTTCTCTCCGCGAAAGAACTATAATTCGTGCCGAAACCTTCTTAACAACCTTAGAGAAACAAATTACCCTGATAAAGCGACCGCAACTCGGCAGAAATAGCCTACCGTGCTAATTTTCGTCAACGAAAGCGTTGTCCAGGATTATGTTCGGTTCATAAATGGGATCCTTTTGCGTAAGCCTCTTTTGATGTTGCGGCATTATTCAATGGATCGTTTTTCTCGGGTCAGTCGATCCGCAGTGTCGTTAAGGCTGCAGTTGTTGAGGTTAATCCGATACGACTTGGGAGACGGGAGAGGGTGCGAGTGTGGGGTGAGCGGAAAGCGTGGGCGTGATGGAGGATAAAGGAGCGCGAGGGAGAAAAAGGAGCATGCGAGTGTCGGCTTCTAAAGCCACGCTGAGGAAATTAAGCGCAAAAAATGAAGGGGTTTCAAATTTAGATTGTAGTACACACACCTTAAGAGAGCGCAGCGTTGCCACGTGAATCGTGAACGTGATGGTGACAGAGAAAATAAACCACGGGACGAGATTCGTTCGTGTACCAAGGAATAAGAGTTAATTGGCGGGCGAAATTATTAATTGGTAATTAGAGGAAAACTCCGAGTGTGTTGGCTCTAAGAGAGTAGGATCATAGAAGTTATTGGTCGAAACAGCCAAAAATACCGGTAGAAATGTTATGAATGGTGCAGAGTTGCGATAATAAACTGGAAGAGCATTAGTAAAAGGTTTAAATGATCAAATGATTTATAATATGTACGGAAAAGCAATAAACTGAGATAAACATATTATTGGAAAAGTTTTGTAATCATGATTTAATACCAAGTTTGCAGTTTTTATGAGAATTTAAGGGTAATTACACCTGATATAATATACACCGTATTTACTTTACGTAATTGCCCTACTTTTCCGCACGATTTTTATGTTGCAAATATGCGGTTTTTCCCCATCTTACGAAAGTGGTCATATCAGAAAAACAATATTATCTCCTATTTCCTACTCATAGCTCAGGTGGGGCAATTACGCGAGTAAATACGGCGTTTGTATATGTATGCATAAGTAGTCAGCAAAGTTAATATTAATATTATTTAATAAAAGTATTTAGACGGTACTTAGTGGAATGAAATGGAAGACAAGAGAGGTTTTAATATTGTCGTTGGTTAGAAATAAATTAGATTTTGGAACAATATCGAGAAAAGGGAATGGAATGATATGGGCTTGTTCTGTAAGTCTAAAGCATAGCCCGTAAAAGAAGCTGTGGGGGTAAGGGTGGACGACCTTACGAAAGAGGAAAAAGCGTCTGGAAAAATATGGAGAGAAACGTGTGTTGAGAAACGGAAAGGAGAAGAGCTTGCGACAAGAAAATGTGGGAAGAAAACCAGCATATCCCAGGGTCCTATGTGCCAAAAATAAACGGAATATAAAGAATATATCCGCCTGCCGAACTCAGCATAAGTTTAGGCTGAATATCATCTCCTTTAACGTATTGAGAAGTTTCGGCCGAGACCGCGCCATGAACCGAAATATTGAGAAAAAAAACGTTCAATTTAGCAAAGACTAGGAGGGAAAAGAGGGGGAAAAAACGGAAAACGAGAACATAAAAATCATTTCTCGGGCCTGACAAAATTTATATCGCTCGGTAAACTGAAATACACAAACCCATAAATATAATCCGCGTGAAGTTAATGCAAAAGTTTTTTTTCTTTTGGAGCACCTCTCTAAGGGAAAAAATCGCATACATAAATATTCCGCCGTAAACAAATAAACGTCGGGGGATATAAAGATATGCGTACGAAAAAAAAATGAAATGTGGCGAGGCACAAGGAAATGTGGAGGCATATGGAGAGCGAGAGAGAAAGAGGGAGGAGAGAGAGAGAGGGAGACAGAAGAAGGAGGGAGAAGCGTTTTGGCGGAGGCCACTAGAGAAAAGGAGCTGAGGGGTGGGGGATATTTTTGCGCGAGAGTGAAGGTGATGGCGAGGGAATGGGGAGATGGAATTAGGCGTCGAACAACCACGGCCCATCCCCCTAGCCCTCCTTCCCATCCCCCTCTCCCTCCTCCACCGCCCCCTATCCCTCCTCCCCAACCTCCCTATCCCTCCTTTCCCCCTCCCTCATCATCTCATCTTATTCTCCTCGCAGAAACTATAGAGTAGTTCCCGCAACTATGGTGCCGATGTCGGGGTGTGCGATCTTGGATTAACCGATCAGTGAACGATCCCCTTATAGGAACGCCTCCACGTCTCGGCGTGATCGGGATTCGGACGCTGTTTTCCTTCCATTTTTTTTTCATTTTTATTTTTCTTTGTACCTGGCGCCGCCCGAGTGCTGCGTCTCCCTCCCCCGATGGATGGACGCATTCCTGTCGAGGAGAGCGGTAATAGTATGACGTCACGCTTTTGTTTGTCGCGTCCCATTGGTACCGAGTCACCATCGTGACGCGGGTTCGACACCCGTAGCCTTCGTCTTCTTCGTCACCCTCTCGAGGGGACTCCCCCCCACCCCCACACCCCTTAACGTGTTTGGCAGTCGGATCGGCACGTGCGAATGTGCTGGGATGGAGGAGGTTAAACTATCCGCTTACTGTCGTTCGGTCGTGCCTGTAGAGTGCTACTTAAACCGTGACAGAGGGTCCGTCCGAATTATACAGAATCGGTTTCTCTCAAACCTCTCATAAACCTATGAAAGTTCGTCCGTAGTGTTCGTGTCTGCTTCGTAGATGGTTTACATATTTTTTTTGACGCACGCGTAAAGGAGAGGAATCGATGGAAGGATGTGGATTCCGTTGGGGATAAAGTTATCGCGAGTCTGTGACGAGTGAAAGGAAGGACAAGAAGATCTTCATGTCTCTTTCTATTCTTATTCTTCTGTAAGGTACTCTTAAACCGAGAGGGAGTGTGTTACAACGTGGGAATTTCATCGGAGCTAATAATTTTACGAGGCGGCTAAGAGGAAAAGGTCACGTAAGAGAGATGGCATCGAGCACTTCACTGGTACGCTTGAGAAAAATTAAAGTTAAAAAAAAAAAACGATTCCCCTCTGTCTGTCTTGCTGTCTCTCACATATTAGCGAACCAATCCGATCTTGTCTTCCTCAATCCTGGAAACCTTTTTTATCTGTCATGTTTAACTTTATGTCAGTTTATTTTGCACGCTTGCTACATTCATAAGTGTGACTTCGTTGTTTTTGATACCTGTGTTGAGAAACTAATTGTTGATGACTAATGTTCTCGTGCGATCTTTTTATCTCATTTCAAACGCCTGCTGTTTCTTATTTTCGCTATTTGTTGTTGAGTTTTGTGTCCATGGATATATTTAAAAAAAATTAATACATAAAATAACGCGTTTGGTTGGAATTTGTATCATTTCTACGAAACTTAATTTTTCTCTTGAGTTTGTAGTGCAATACATATTTTGGTATTTTTCATCAGACTGTGTAAGCGAAAATACGTTTGTGATAAACTTGTTTTTCGTTTAATGTGAAATACTTTATTATGTATTTGTTTTATTATTATGACTTAAAACAGGAGAAAAATAAAATCTTTGTTTAGGCGATTCACGTGCTGTCAAGCGTTTAATTTAGCTTTCTTTCTGAAGAGTGATCGATACCAGGGCCATTGTTAAATTACCATAGAGGTATATTTCTTTGTCACAAAAATGTTCATATGGTATACTCACAATCAGTCGTTTTAAATGAACAGGATTTACTTAGTGTACCATTAATATTTTGTAATATTCATTTATTCAAATTTTTTCAATCCTGAGATTGGTTTGAAATGACTAGGGAAGAAACACATATGATGTGGTGGTTTCCCGTTGCCTTCCACATCAGACACACACACACATGATAGATGAAATATGAAATTGTGAAAACGACACAAACATACATACCCTTTGTCGGGATTCGAACCCGCGACCTTAGTGATGGTAGGTCAACGCGCTAGCCCTTCCACCACCGGGGCCGGCATTTTGTAATATAATATCACCAAACTTTGCTCTCAAACTCAAAGACGAAAACTCAATCTATCCAGAAGATTATGACATTACAGTTCGCCCATCCGGTCACGAAACCAGGTAAAAAAATTTCCCCCCAAAAAAAATAGAATTTCGGTGATTACGAGCGCGAGATTCACCGCGGAGGCATGTCGCGCTAAATGAGAAAAATATCTAAAAATACCGCCGCCTCCTCCATCTTAGTGCGAATCTTCTTCCCCCCATTGTAAATTTCCTCTCCTATTTTTGTTCCGTCCGGGTTTCCCTGCCGTCTTTACTCCATTCCCTACGGGAGTGGGGGGATAAAAAAAAAACAAAGTGGATCCGTCAGCCTCCGATGTCTCGGTCCACTATTTCGCGCACGTGTTTCGGTAACGCAGTCGTCCTCGCTAAAGAGGGGAATAGCAGTAGTGGTAGGTAGTAGTTCCGCCCACTCCGTATAACACCACCCATCCCACCATCCCTCCTACAGCTGTCAATCTCGTCCAATGCCAATCTCATCCCGGTCTCCCCCGTTCTCTTCCCTCGTCTACTGCCAGTCCTTTCCCGGGGTGATGCTGGGCAAGGGCCAGGGGGTGGCGGTGGAGGCTTCTTGAATAGACCGAGGCGACACGGGTCACGTGCACCCGAATAGTTTCTTCGTCTAGCGTAGAAGAGAGGTTTGCGTTGCGCGTACGACCTCGCGCGACGCGCCGATAACGCGTGAGGGAGTGGGGTAGGAGGGGATTGGCACACGTAATAAGAGGGGGTGTTATAAATTGGTCTATCACCTGATTGGAAACGATCGAGCGGTTTAGTATAGGTGACACTAGTACGGTGGATGTTTATTTAATTTGTTTTTTTTTATCGTTCCGTGAAAGACAACTCGCGTGTTTTTTTTAGATGAGCTCATTAAAAATGATGACGGCGAGCGCAGATGTCCATTCTAAAAATGTATTATCGAGTTCACCTCATGGCTGGAATCCAGAAGGAAAACTAGGAAAAAAAATTATATATGTCTTTAAAAAAAAGGTTTGATAGAATTACGCGCGAATTAAGTTAAGCATCCCTCCTCGGTGGTAATTTTGATTTTTATGAAAGAACTGAAAGTACGATCGGCGATTTTCTGCTGAGGGGGTCTGCTTTGGAGCCTGAATACGTATCTGGTTTTATCAAAGGTTTTATTGGAGTTTTATGAATTTTCAAAAGCCCAAAGTGCGAGGCAGACATTAGATTTACCCCAGTGGCTCCCCCTTGGGGAGGCGTGAGAGAGTTCAAGGGGGGGTCTCGATGCCATTGGAAAAAAATCGGTTTTTAATGTCAAATTCAGCTGAAACAGTTTAAACGTATTTTTCAACATTCCCAATATGTACCAGATACATGGGTAAAATAATTACGAGTTAGTCGATCATGAATAATGATGTCAATACGATTGCAAAGGGTTAAATTTTTTTCAATTGAAAACATGGTGGGGCATGACAGCTGAAAACCAAAATGTCAAAAATTTTTGGAACCACTGATTTAGCCCATTCGCCAAAACCAATGCTGGAAAAACTAAGTTAACGGAGATGACTCGTTATCGTGTGATATTTTTATGACATAAGGTGACAAGGGATTTTTCCGGCACTCATTGACATGTGAAAGGGTCGTGTGCCAACGAAAGTTTTTCTTCCTACATGTTTTTCTAATTAAATGTTCCTTTTGGCTGGCAAATCGAAGTCTTGGCCTCTAGCTCTATTGTTCTAGGCCGTAATTAGGTATTGACGTAGATACGCTGATTCAATTTGAGGAACGTGCACCTGATGCTGATTGCGTAACTGCGGTAGCTGCGAAACGTCGAACCAATTAATCCTTGTTTTTTATTGAGATCTGTTCTTCTTTCTCTTTTATTTAAGAATTTATTTTAAAAGAGCATAATCTAAATGAAAAAACATTAAATTCGTTTATATTACTTAAGGATTCAAATTTTTGTAGCTCAATGGAAGAAATATTATTGTTTATAAGTACTGGAAATATCAGAAAGTTAAATAATTAACTTGACGATTTCCTCTTTTTTTTTACTACGAACGAAGTCCTAATCCTTAGAGAAATGACCGAAATTGCTTATATATAGGGACGCAGAGATAGGCTTCATTTGGGTAAGTCTTATCTGAACTGGACACGAATCTTATGCCTAAGTCCATGTTAAATTTTTTCTGTGTAATGTAGGAAATGTACGCTTTTAGAAGATGCTATTTCCTTCCGCCCCTCCGCATCTTTCCTCTCATAAGCCCTTTGGCTGATTTTTATAAGATTTTGTACGGAAGATCTACCTTAAAAGCACTCGATTCTCTCGGCAACAAATTCCGAGTTCGTTCACTGCTAACCTATTTAAAGACGACAATTTAAATTATCCTGCATTGTTTCCTGTATTAATCAAATTGGGAAAATAAACGCTCTCGGGATCAATTCTGTTTATTTCTGAGAAGACTTGAAAGGTGTGAGACCCACACTGACAAAATTTAGAAAGTTTCCTGCAAGAACCATACTCCTGATAGAAGCAGGTTTTTTTTTAGAAATTCTACATTTACGTTAGGCGGAGGAAAACCTGGTTTACATGTAGGCTTTTCGCTCGTTTTCTGCAAATTTTAAACCAAAAAAAGGACACGATAATCCTGCTTCACGATAAGGCAACATACTTTATTTATCATGGGCGCAATGATTATTGTAAGTTATCTCGTATTCATGACGCTTTCAATGGTTTTCCAGTCGTATTTCAGGCTCGTAAACATCAGCCGTAAGGCAGATAACCGGCATACAGAGCGATTCGTATGTTTTGATGATGGGGGATCGCATTTCGAAAGTCAGTAAGACCGCGTTGTTTGGTCGATAGTGATTTTTGTTTACAAAGAGGTCTTATAAAGGCGTTCTATTTGTTCCTCTTACTTTCTGCTTTCTAGTATGGATCATATAGTAGTATTATGAGGTAACATAAGAGTCGGATTTTTTCAAAGTTGATGTATTATCAGAATTGTTAAATACTGAGCCATATTGTTCGGAAACTCCCTTGAGCATGGTTGTCTGCACTAGTCTTCGCAAAAGAACGTTTAGTGATGTTAAGGAGAAAATTGAAAAAAAATAACAAAGAAAATTAAGATGGATAGAAAGATTAAAATAAAATATTACTATCTCAGTACTGTTCCAGTGTGGCTATCTTATAAATTCAACGCTTCATTTCTACAAATCGACCGGAAAGCTATCGTTGAAAAAATTACCTTCTCGGAGAGAATTTATATTCCAAATTTCCTTTTATAATTCGCTGGCTAACAGTTAATTATTGAAATAGTCGGTTTCCCTTTAAATATCTCGGATTTTTCATTCATCTTCCGAGAAAATCAACACTTCGATACATTTTCAAATATTAGTTTTAAAGGGCATAATGATTTGACGCTTGCTTCGTAATCTTTTGTTGGTACATACTTCGTCTTGCCATAATGTATAGCCTAAGTGGAAACTAACTATGGAGCAATTCATTAATTCATGGTTTTCAATCCTAAGATTGGTTTGAACTGACTAGGGAATAAACACATATGATGTGGTGGTTTCCCGTTGCCTTCCACACCAGACAAACACACCCAGAAGGGAGGAGGGAAACGCGGTGCCGACATTAGCCTACTCTTAACGAAGAGCACAAAGGGGACCAACTGCTTAACGTCCCTTCGGAAGGACTGTGCACACTGATTTGCATGCTCTTCTCTTAACCACGCAAATAGGGAGCCGGGCAACCTCGGATTCGCGAGATTCGAACCGGGTATGCTTAGACGTAGCAAGCATAGCGTAGTGCGCTCACCACTCCGCCACAGAGCAATAGGAAACTGAAAATGTCGTGCTGTCAATTTTGATGCTCCAGTGGTTAAATACCGCCAAAATGTAATTCTGTTAACGATATATTAAAATTCCTCTTGAATGCGAAAGAAATAGAACGGCTGATCAGAATTATCCGTTGAAATTATTAGCTGATTGAGATACATAGGTTTTTTGTCTATATAGGTGGATGAGTCTGGAGCCACACAAAAATTTGATTGACAAGCTAGTAAGTGATATCATGCAATGAGAATGTCATTGAAAATTCCCGATGAAGTTTCAGCGCATTGAAACTTGGACTGAATGAAACACCAAATTAAATCCAGTCTCTCGTTATCTTGCATTATTCAAATTAAAAATTCGGCGAATTGTTTTCTTAGTCATTGTTTTTTTTTTTAACTATCTCGGCTTGGTGAATGATTATTATGAGTCAATAGAACGGAATTGCCGCTTTACTCACCGGCCATTTTTTTTCTCGCGGCCTCTTTTAATTAGAGTCATTTAAAAGACGCATCCTATAAAATTAAACCGAATTTCAAAACGTTAACTTTTTAAAAGCGCATTAAAAATTTGATTCCTTGTCATCTTGAATTAAAAAAGGATAAGGCATTGAATGCCTATAAGACCCGTCGAATCCTATTACAATTATGGATGTTTTTTTGTATTCCTCCATATTGCTCGCTATTATAACGCTTTTTAAAAATGCGCTGAACTACAAATTTAGAGACAAGCCATTCGCAAAAACCAACACTCTCGATTAATTTAAAAATCATGTATGGAGCTTCACCAGGAAAAAAAATTGTTGAAGATACCAGGTGGGAATTTTAGCCATAAATTAGACATCCTCCGTGATAATTAATTAATCGATGACTGTAAGACTACTGGAATCAATTTGATAATCAGTTGCTCTCGTTTACCATCAAATTCAAGTAATGAGCGTTTATAATGAGCGCATCACAGAAATGCTACGATAACTGATTTAATGTCGATATTAATCCTTTCAAAGATTTTTAAAAACTCGTTCAATTTCAAACTTTTACATCCTTAAATTACGTAAGATAAAATTTTATTCTTCAGCGCCATATTTTAGCGAGCACTGTGAGAAAATAGTTTATTTCTCTCTTCGAATTATTTTTATTCTGAGCAGAATTTCACCTGATCGAGAGTTTATCTGCAATGTAAATGCGCGTTTATGTATGAAGACAAGAGAAAGAATTTTCATGAGAGTGTTTCCATGTTGATACGATAGGCATCTCTAGTAGGCATAAATAGGCAATGAAAACCTTTTATTACCTTTTTATGGCTATTCGTTATAACCGTTGTGCCAATTTGACTTTTCCCTTAAGACGACCATGGTAATTCTCTATCAAATAAAATATACCTTTTCGGCTAATGTCGACCTTATCACGCTCTATCACGCTAATATTGTCCCCCTTAATGAAACAATAAAATGTAAAAGAAAGGCGATTAAAATACAAATGATACTTGTTAAATAATATATCTATTTCACATTTCCGTTTCTTTTACCAACTTGACTTCGAAATAAGAATCGTGTATTTGACGCGGAGTTTAAGGAACGATACAAGCCAGGTTTCTTAGGGTAATGTTGACATAATTCGAATATTAGGGGTGGCGGATATAAATATATAAATATTGTCCATGTTTTCTCGAGACGGGGATTTCTAGATAATTTCAGAGGGGCAGGAAATCATTCGCAGTCTTCATTTCTGAGCGTTCTGCAATCTCGGTCGCGTTCACACGATGCTGGATTGAATAGCTCGTGCTGGAATTTTTTTCGACGTCGCAAATCATTCAGTCACATTTATTTCGTAATTAACGTTTCAGTAAATACGTCAAGTATTTATTTGTAACTAGAGTGTATTTGAAAGATTAATTTTTTGCGTTCTTCATGCGGTAGAAAGTATGGGAAAGCTTTCTTGTTTATGTAAAATGTTTGTTTTTCTCTAATTGAAAAATAAATATTGACCGAGGCTCCGGATAAGAATGCAATATGGAGTGTTTTTTTGCAATTGACTGCAAGATACATTAGTGTGCGTGTAAATATTCGTATGATACTTATTAAAGTTTTATCGTTGCTTTATAACAGTCGGACAACGAGCCACAAGTTGCAGCTCAGTGCATACGCTAAACGCTATTCATAAAAATGCACATCTTGAACAATTAAAATGCACTATGTAGAAATTGGCAGAGGCGTATGGCGTGGGTGTAATCGTAACGCTCAAGAAATTATGTAGTTTTTTGGTACTTTCTTGTTAACGGGAATACCTCCAGGACCCTTCGCAGGACCTGGTACTTACGTATTATCCCCATGCCATACTTACGTACAACATTAACAGAAACAAACCCAATCACCGGACAAGAAACTGATTGGCCTGTCTTGACATTTACAAACCCAATCTCCGGACAACGTGGAGGGTTTCTTTGGTTCCGGGCGAGGCGAAGGGCGCGGTAGCGCCCGGAGACGACTACCCATAACAACAAAGCGAGCCGAAGGCTCGTCAATATATCCTTTCAATGTTATATCCTCTTGACTGTTGTGCCGCAAATTGGGAGGATATATCGACGAGCCTTCGGCTCGCTTTGTTGTAATGGGTAGTCGTCTCCGGGCGCTACCGCGCCCTTCGCCTCGCCCGGAACCAAAGAAACCCTCCACGTTGTCCGGAGATTGGGTTTGTAAATGTCGAGACCGGCCAATCAGTTTCTGTTAATGTTGTTTTAAAAATAAAATATGGTAAATCCAACAATACGTCAAAATATCCTTTCAATGTTATATCCTATCAAACAATCATAACAATACGTTTTTTATAAAGGTATTCCCGTTACAGTAAAGTACCAGTTTTTTAATTAAATTCTGATTTTGAATATTGTGGTTTTTGCTCTAATTTATTTCTCATATAAAAATCTCCTCAAGAAAAATCTGATAGATGAGAATAAACAAAATATTAGTCTTGCTTTGAAATGAAGCATTTTTTTCTCTTTTACAGATCGCGAAGAATACCTAATTTATTTTGAAATTTTTATGCGCAACTTTTTTTCATTTCACTTCTTTATTAAACGGTTTCTATTATGTCTGGTATTTATCTCGCCACTCAGTCGTTTAACTTTTTAAGTTGATTTTATTTGTATCAGATATTTTTGTTTCAATGCAGGCAGTCAGTGATTGTTTGGACTTTTCTATTAAAGCAATTTTACCAATTCCGCTTGTTTAACTGTCTTTGCATTGTTTGGCACTAAGAATGGACAGATTCTTCAACACAACTGCATCTTTAATCATAAGCGTAAACTATTTTATCATTACTAGTATTAAACTATTTTGCAGTCGAAAATTTTATCTTCATTTTATGGGTGGTACACGGTTCATTGTGTTTCATGTCAACGTGCTTTTTATTGTTTGGCAGAGTTTATAAATTAACTACGCACGTCTCTTAAAGTCTATTTAAAAAAAAATAAGGATCGTATTCGCATTAATGACTGAATTTGCGATTTTGATAATTTCCTTAGTTTTATTAATACAGAGGTAGTTTTTAAAAACGTGATAAAACAGGATCAATTCTTCATAGAGATCTTATAGGCACTTAATTTTCACCAGACGTTTTCCGCATTCTCATTCGTCCGCTAGTAAACTTTTACGCGGTCGACATACTTATTCTCTTCAAAAGTTCCTTGTTAGATCAAGGACGCTGACCGGGGTACGAATAAAGGCGCGATCGGTCCAAATTTAAGAAAGAGATCGCGTTTGTTTATCGAACGAACTCTCTTTGGAGCAGCGGGTGATCGAGAGGGAAGGGAAAAAAACAACCCGGTCTTTATGCAGCGAGTTTAATTTTAGAACCGAGAAGCGCAACTTTTCCGAGGCAATATGGGCATGCGGCCAATGTTTCGATTACTCCTCGGATAAAATCGGGGTCTTTAAAGTCAAAATATTGACGGAGGTTCCTTAACCCAAATGTTTTTCGCGTATGCTCCAAGACTTCTTAGTTTTCTGTGAAAGGATCGTCCCGTGGTCATATGCAAAAGGTTTATCCCGACCTCTACGTACAGAGAGAGAGAGAGAGAGAGAGAGAGACCTTCGTTCCCATTAGTCATGAAGATTTGGGGAGGATATCTCTTCCGAACAATCTTTTTCCTTTAAAATCTCACAAGGCCGTTTGGTCAGTTCCTAGCATTTCGTTCATTCCGAAGTTTAAGTCATTCCGGGGACGAGGTCGGCTAGGGGAAGACCGGTCCACATCTTAAGGCTTACGTTTTGCCTGGTTGAACTCGAGACGCGATGAATAGCCGCGGTACGTGTGTGACATTTTCCTCCTTGCCATTCGATCGGACTTCGACGCGCTATTTCCTCCCTCCTTTTTCCTCAATCTTCCACATTTTATATCAGCAGGTGCGGTCCCCGTCTCCCATACCCTTAGCCTCGCTTCTTGACCCTAGTGCGAAAAGTTCTCCTCTCGGATTCCTTGTTTCGTTTCCAAAACTATTCCAAAAGGTCGGCAGACGGAATCCCTCTCTCGTCCCGGGTCAAATGTGCTGCGAGACGAGAATATTTTCTCATCACCCCAACTCCTCATAGTGTGGAGAGACTTTTCAATCCATTTTAGTCGATGGGATCAAATGTTAAAATTTTCGTAAATACCTTTAATCGGAATATCTTTTTCGGTGAATTAAATTAAATTAGATTAAAATGAAACGAAAACACCAAACATGAATTGTTCAATTCCATTATACATTAAGGGGACACAAGGTAAAATATTGCTAATTCTTAATAGGTTATTCGTAAATTTTCTAAAAGACATGAAAAATTTTGAAAATTTATATGCAGTAAATGGTTAGGCGTAGCGCGCCCTTTCATTTTGTCGATATAGATTTCAAATGCACTAGGAACTCGATAACCGTCGATTGGTTCCTGGAATCCTCGACAATTAACGAAACGACGATTGTGGAAACCGATTTTCCCATAGGAACAATGTCATAGGTCAATAATTCGTTCAAAAAGACTTTACACGCATCATATAAAACTGCATTCTTAGGCCTCAGTTTGCTTGAAATTCTAGTTTTATATGAAGGGATGTCTCATTTCTGGATATTTTAGCAGCATTTTCGCTAACATTTGCTATTTTGGACCATTTTTTTTACTTGAAGTTTAGTAAACTATAAAATATTTGAGAAATATGTTAACTTTTGACAAATGACTTGATAGTTGTACTGAAGCAATCTGCGAAGGAATGTTATGCTGTTTGATTATTATATTTGAAGGCAAAATTCTAAATACTATTAGTTTAACCGTTTCAATTTACACGAAATTTTTTCACTCTAACATAATCGACTAAATGTTCTCCGAGAACAGCCGCAGCGCACCGTTTCGATAGATCAGGGGTAGGGCCGCGCCAAGAGTGTTTGGCGCCCGGGTGCATAGTAATTATCCGGCGCCCCCCTCCCCTCCCCCAAAGTGATTACTAGTCAATCCTAAAAAAAGACCGCCATAAATGTTAACGAAGATATCTGTTCATATTATGGACGGCCTCTAATTTAAAAATAATGTGTCGATAATGTTTACAGTAAAACTTTGCTACGTTTGTTTAATATTAGCTTTCAATTGCCAATC
Source organism: Uropetala carovei (assembly GCA_036926305.1). Classification (NCBI taxonomy): domain Eukaryota; kingdom Metazoa; phylum Arthropoda; class Insecta; order Odonata; family Petaluridae; genus Uropetala; species Uropetala carovei. Next base: position 1,968,034 of record JAXCHB010000100.1, read on the forward strand.
GAGCGAATTTCTCAACTTTATTTCCTCTTAAAAGCATTTCGAAGAAGGGACAACCTTTTCAATGAACGACGACAAATACGATTCAATGAAATAAGTCATAAAATATCATGTTATTTTAATTTCGAATTCCAATAATATATAGATACTTGGTGGGAAGGCACCCCCGACTAGTTTGCGCCGGGTGCCGTGCACCCCTTGCACCCCAGGTTGGCGCGGCCCTGATGAGTGGTGCCCAACCTGCGGTCCACGCGCAGGATGCGGCCCACCGCCAGTGTTTCATAGTTTTCTAAACTTTTTTCATTTATTTTAATTAACTACCAAATGTTATTTTCCGTGTAGAAAAATCTTTTAAGATATATAACGTTAAATTGCGACCGCTTTAGTAAATATTTCTCAGTTCAAGTTCTTTATAATGCTGTTTTTTATTTTTTCTCAAAGATATTTCTAAGATTGAATTCCATCATGATTTTTAATATTGAAATTTTAACCCTAAAAAGCTTATTCTAACTTGATTTCCACGCATATGGTGCCTAAGAATCTCTAGGTAACTTCGATTAAACTGTAATCCATTGGTCATTTCCAATGCGTCCCACCGAAGGATTCACTACCACCAATGCGGCTCCCACCATGCAGAAAAGGCTGCCTACCACTGCAATAGCAATCTTTCTCTCTCTCACGGTGTCAGTCACAGTGCAATCGTCATCTTATTCGTTTGTCTGCTTCATTAAAAAATGGCGACGGAAAATTTTTATTGTTTTTGTACCACTTGGCGGCGAACGACCGTTGATCGAAACAACGATTTTCGATGACGACGGTCATCGAGGCCCTACTGTATTTCAATTCTTCTAGTGTCAACACCTATATCCTCAATATAACCGTTTTCCCGAAGGAAATTAGGACAAAAGTTAATTAAATGGAAGTAAGGAAAATTTGAAGCACTAACTTGCAAATTTTAAGATCTGTTAACCAATCACAATGTTGCTCAGGCGCAGATACACGCATATTCGTTTCTCATTAACGATTCCCTAAGTGTTCTTATTATAGCTATCATTAGGAACTCGTGAACTCTCGCAAATGATAATGGTGGAGCTATTTCGAGGCTTTTTAAACTGAATATGTGTTTAATGCTCTTTGAGGATTTCCTTGAGCCCATAAAGTCGAGTGTGGGCTAATTTTTTTTTATGATTGTTCAAAAATAAGTTTGGTCGTTAAGAGATTCGTTCGCTGAAGCTTCCTAGGAGTCCGTATAGTGCTTGTAACAGAGATGAGTCCACTGTAATTTTTGAGCTATTATTGTTTGTTAATTTCCTGAGAGATAAGGTGCTTACCGTATGATGGACCATTACAGATGAACCCAGATAAAATTTATATTTTTAGCGATGAATTTATTTGTTGTCCTGTTTATTTATTTATTTTCCGTGATATTTAATTTTTGAATAAGTTGTTTGGATATGTGGAAAATTGGCCTCTTCCACAGTACTCATCAGAAGCGATGAATTTATTTGTTGTGTTTATTTATATTCCGTGATATTTTAAGTTTTTGAATAAGTCGTTTGAATGTGTGGAAAATTATCCTCTTCCATAGTACTCATCAGAAGCTATTTCAGGCTTGCATTTAAATTGTTTTCACGGCTCTTCGGAGCGCCGCTGAGTTTTATTATTGCCGCTATTTGCAAGTGCAATTTAATTGTCCGACTTGCTTACTCGAGACGCACTTATTTGAAATCAAATATGTGCACTTAAGATCTCTAAAAAAAAACTTCGTGTGTATTTTAGAATCACAAATGCGCACCTTCTCTTTTGAAACCGATTATTTCTGCATGACTTTAGGATTTGAAATATTCCTTAGACAGTATTTATATGGCTTTCTTGCTTCAAATTATTTTGATTTTTGGAAATGAGTTCCTCTAAAAGTAAAGCAAAATTGTACGAAGGATATTTTTGTGAATAATTTACGTAATCATTTTCATCATATTATTCTTACTATTATCTATTTTTTTTAAGTTTAAAAGTTGTAAATGGTATTATATTTAAGTGTTCCGTCTAGAATTAATTTACGAATTATTAGTTTTACACTTTCCCATAATTGAAGCATGTAGAGAAAGTGTTGTGATACTGGTAATAATATAGTAATACAACAGGTGAGTCGGAATAGATTTAGAAAATAATTCGTGAACAAGAAAACTAAGAAAAACTCAAGTTGAGCGATTTTAATTAACAAAGTACTTACTTAAGGGAAGTTGATATCGTGTATTCAATAATATCGTAATCTCTTTTTCTAAAGGCGAATTCGTAAGACCATAAACAATTCGTGAATGCGTGCTTTGCGTTTTATCTCACGTGCGAATTAGTCAGCAGGCGCGGGGAGAAGGGAAGGACTGCGTGGAAATTCGGGGGTTATATAGCGCGGATGCAGAAGTGGGATGATCTCTCGTTGCGAAATCATCATCGGCTCTCCGTGTTCCTATTGGTGGCGGGAAATGTTTGCGTAGAGGCTTCCGTCGGCGCTGCTTTAACGCGGCGCTGTCATCGGCTCCTTTGACTGTGGCGCGAGATTAAGGAGGGGGATTTATTCCTAGCGTTTTTCTGGGCGACCCTTTTATTCCTCCCGACTCATATAAAATGGCCTAAATCCTATTCTGACGCGGCGGAGACAACAATAGTAAGTTGGCTATAAATTTAACACGTAGGTACTCTCTGAAAATTTATAATCGCAAACCGTGCGTTGAGTAGTTAACGCTTACAGATGCGCTATAATTGGCCTGTGAAAATGTAGGTCGGGATCTCAAACAAAAACGATCGTTTTTGCTTACTTTTTGATAAAAAAGGTAACATCCGTTTTTTCGTGGCTGTTGGTGAGAAGTATTTTCGAACCAGTTTGAACGGCAATTGTCCTGAATCCAGAGAAGCGTTTGAAAATTATTACCCTAACAAACATCAATACCAAAAGAAGTTTTGTAGTTATTTTGTGAATTAGGCCACATAATGCGAACAACTTTGAAGTTAATGTTGTTCTAAGTCAATGACGATCAATCGTTTTGGCTTGCGGGTCGCGAGTGCAATCTTCATGTTCCCAGTGGGCTGAAAGTAAATAAAAAATGGAAAAATCCAGAACCTATGATAACATTAAAATATTTAAAAAAGGATTTAAAACTTTCCCGGCGAATATTATTAGTGAATTGTTCTCGGGTTTCACACCGGGTGATGTCTTGAATAAAATTCGACGGTTCGGCGTATGTCACATCCGCCATCTTCAGGAACAACGTCGAATTTTATTCAAGACATCACCCTGTGTGAAACCCGAGAAGAATTCACTAATTAAAATATTTATAGTTATTATGTTTTAAATATTGCTTCTAACATTCCTGGAATATGGACCAAGATTCGTGAAATTACTTACAGTCTTATGAAAAAGGCAGATAAGATAGTATAAAAATTCTCTTGGACATTAATCAAACCCTCAAGGGTTACTAATGGATGGTGTAAATGGTCTTCTGTCTCTTTACCGGAGGAAAGAAGTAAGTTACGCGAATATATTCCGTTTTTGTGACTCGAATGATACGGAAATAATGGAATGAGTGATATGTGCCGACTAAAAATACTTCTTATGCATAGAAGTCCTGTCTCGAATGTAATTCATCAATGTTAGCTTCTAGGGTGGTCAGTAATTCTCGAAGCTCGCAAGTCACCATAGTTAGGCAGATGACAAACATCTAGCTCCTCCAATTAACGAAAAATTCAAAAATCATCCAACTTACCTGAAGGCTCAAAAGAACGAGCGAATTGCCACTGAGGATGGCTACTTTGTAGCTGAAATTTGCGCATTGTTTATTTAACCCTTTCATACTGACAATAGTTACCTGAGTTATCTATAAATGTCCTGTGTACGTTTCCGAAATTGTATTTCCGAACTCACTTGATGTATCGTCAAGGTAACTCCATTACACACAAAACGTTTGCGAAAACCGAAGGAGAATACCCTCTCAGCAGGAGGTATGATTTCAGGTCAAAGAAGACTGCCTCAATTTTATTTAAGAATAATCGATCATCCCCGTCATTTTTGACGGGCACTTATACTAGTTTCTTAATAATAGAGGACGCTGCATTCATTCAGTGAAGACTGTGTTGGAAATATACCGAGTCTTGCTAGCAAAGATTTCTTAATACGTAATACGATTCGTCGATAATTCTTACCGGAGGGATTCGAAAGCTGCAAATATACCGAGTCTTGCTATCAAATATTTCTTAATAATGCGATTCGTCGATAATTCTTACCAGAGGGATTCGAAAGCTGCTGCTTTGCTGCAACATTTTAGGCTAGAACCGTGGAGCAGTGGTTTTTCAAGTTTCGTCTCACAGTTGCCGAAATATATGGCCTTTTAACTCACTCTCTTAAAGCGCCGCAGATATGAATTATGAGATGAGTATTCCGATACGACACTCGGGAGCTCCGGACGAGAGGTTCTCCCCCAAATAACTCGGTCCTACCACAATGTTCCCTGCGTAGAGTGTCCTCTTCCGCAGCACGTGTATGACCTTGGAGAGTCTGCAATCTCCTCCTTCCACTCTCTGCGACCCCACCCACCCTATTTCTCCTCCCTCATTCACACATATCTCTCTCTCTCTCTTTCGATGTTTCTTTGAATTTTTTTCCAGCGCCTCATTCCGTACTTATACATCGCTTTTGAGTCTTCTCCATTTTCTCTTTAGTTCTCCTCACAATTCTCCATCATTCTCTCCATCTCTCTCTCTCTCTCTCTTCCTCCGTTTTCCTCCCACTCCCTGGCAACTTCACTCTTTCTCCCTCTCCCACCCACTTTCTCTTCCCACATTTTCACTCCCCTTCTTGTCTACTCTCTAACTCGTTTCCTCCTTTTATCCCCATCTCTCTCTCCCTCTCTCTCCTTCTCTCTCTCCCTCCCTCTCTCCTTCCCTCTCTCTCCCTCCCTCTCTCCTTCCCTCTCTCTCTCCTCCTCTCTCCCCCTCTCTCTCCTTCTCTCTCCCTCCCTCTCCCTCTCTCCCTCCCTCCCTCCCTCCCTCCCTCCCTCCCTCCCTCTCTCTCTCTCTCTCTCTCCCTCTCTCCCTCTCTCTCTCCCTCTCTCTCTCCCTCTCTCTCTCCCTCTCTCTCTGTCTCTCTCTCCCTCCCTCTCTCCCTCCCTCTCTCTCTGTCTCTCTCTCCCTCCCTCCCTCTCCCTCCCTCCCTCTCCCTCCCTCCCTCTCTCTCCCTCCCTCTCTCCCTCCCTCTCTCTCCCTCCCTCTCTCTCCCTCCCTCTCTCTCCCTCCCTCTCTCTCCCTCCCTCTCTCTCTCTCCCCCTCTCTCTCCCCTTCTTTCTCCCCCTCTCTCTCTCCCTCCCTATCTTCCTCTATCTTCTCCCTATCTTGCTCCCTCTCTTCCTCCCTCTCTTCCTCCCTCTCTATCCCTCTTTCTCCCTCCCTCACTCATTCCTTCTCACTCCCTCCCTCTCACTCCCTCTCTCTCACTCCATCTATCACACCCTCTCCCACTCCCTCTTTCTCACTCTCTCTCTCCTTTTCAATCCTTTCCACGTCACTCGTTTCCTCCACATCATTCTAAGCACCATTTCACCTCCCCTTTCCTCCTTTTCTCGTCTCTCTCTCTCTCTTTACCTACCTCACATAATTTTTTTTACTGCGGTAAGTTATTCATAATTTTTGCTCACAAATATCCTTCTCTTTTATTTCCATCTATGTTTGATGAAATCCGTAAAACTTTTGCTTTAAAAATTTGTATTTTATACGTGATAGGAGCTAGAAAGAAAAGAATTTTTAGTGTCTATCACGTACCCACAAAAATGAATATCCATGTAGTATCTGCCTATCAACTCCGATCATTTTTTTCGTCATACCACGTACCCACAAAAATGAATATCCATGTAGTATCTGCCTATCAACTCCGATCATTTTTTTCGTCATACTTTCTCATTTCTGTCGTAATTCCCTAGTCTCTCTTACACTCTCGCCCTCCATTTTGCCCCTTCTTATACATATATCCTTCCCTCTTTCTCTTATCCCCTATTTCTCCCTCTCTTTCTCTTCCTCCTTTTCCCTCTCTCTCCCTTCCTCTTTCCCTCTCTCTCACTTCCTCTTATCATCTTTTCCTCTTCCTCTCTTCCTCTTCCTCTCCCTCTCTCTCCCTCTCTTCCTCTCTCTCCCTCCTCTATCCCTCAACCCGCCCAACTCCCATTTCCTCGTACCCCTTCCTCCCTTACGTCCTCCGTCTCTCACTCTATAAGAGGGGTTATCTGTTTACCTTTGGCCGTCGAAATGGGGATTCTGTCATCGCTTCCAGAACTACTGAAAGGCCTCTTCTCCTTTGCCCTGCCGTTTCGCCCACTCTCCCCCTGCCGCCCTTTCAACTTCTCTCTTTCTCTCCCTATCTCTCCTCCTCCGTTTCCTCCCCAACCAGAGGTCCACCTCTTCCGCGACCGGTCATTTCGGGACATGGCGTTTTGGTGCACGCACCATTAGCTACGTGTGTGTGTCTCTCTCTGTATTCCTCAACGCACCCTCAGGGGGTCACAAGAACCCTTTGTTCACTACCTTTTCTTCCGTGATCGGACTTAACTGCTTCCGCTCGACCCTTTCCCTGTCTGCGTGCGCCTGTAAGGCGTATGGTCGCACGGCGCGGCCGTGCCATCGCGGCTTCGAGAACTTCTGTTCCTCGAAGGAATCTTGCTCGAGATAATAACCAAGGGGAGACTTTCTTCCGTGTTGTGCGAGTCGGGCTCGCGCGGACCGTCTAGTGGGAGAGACGGGATCAACGTTCGGAAGATTACATCCCGGAGGCGGAGAAGAAGACCACGCGAGATTTCATCTCCGGCGAAGGGAGAGATGAGGGAGTTCATCCGAGGAAAAATCGGGCAGTGAGACAGATTCGCGTGTGGCGGAGATTTCGCGGGACAGCGACTGGAACCGCTTAATTCGCTAAACATCTCTCAAACTCAACACTCACGAATTTCCTTTGTGAAGGATAACTTATCCTTTCTCTAAAGTGTGTTCCTTTCTTAAGGAATATTGCGCGAAAGTCATTCGTTAGATTTCGTAAGGGAAAATGGCAAGGGCATTTCTTCGTAACTGACCATAATGGGCTGCAAAATGATCTTTAAAGAGAAAGAATAGTTCGGACAACTTTCATCAGTTTTTTTTAAATCTCTTTATTGGTATCATTCCGTCTTCCATCCTTCGCAATCGGAGATAATCACGTCACGTCTCCCTCTCTCTCTCTCCATTCCTCTCTCGGATCGCAATCGCTGCACCTGGCGGTCTCCCCCTCCCCCCCCCTCCTACTCTCCCCTTCGCTCTCATCGTATGCCAAGCATCCCTTTTGATATCGCGGCGGAAGTCTCTGCGCCTTCCTAGCGGCTCTCCTCCCACTATCTATTCCTCTTCCGTCCTTTATCTCATATTCTCAACTTCCTTTCTTTCTATCTCTTTATCTCCCTTCTTCCTCTTTTTTCTCTCCTTCCCCCTTTTTCTCCTCCATCTCTCTCCATTTCTCTACTCCCATTCTCTTCTCTTTCACTCCCTCTTTCTCCCTCCACTTCTCTCCATTCCCTCTCATTCCCCACTCTCCCTCCCATCTATATCCCTTTCACTCCCTTCCCCTCCCTCTTTCCCCGTCTCTGCCCCCCACTTTCTCTCACTTCACCTCTCCCGTTATCTCCCTCCCTTTGTCTTGACTTCATCTTTCTCTCTCCATTCCTCTCTTTCTCTCCCTACCTCCATCTCCCTCCATCCCATTCTCCTCCCTTATATTCTCCCCCTCTCCATTCCCCCCCTCTCTTTCACAGCCTCCCTCTCCCTCAACCTCCCTCTCTCTCTAAATAAAGTCGTTTGTCTGTCTGTCTGTCTCTCAACCTCCCTCTCTCTCAACTTCCCTCCCTCTCCATCCTCTTCCTCCCCAAATCCTCTTCCTCCCCCATCCTTTTCTTCCCCCCATCCTCTTCCTCCCGCTTTCTCCTCTCTCCCTATCTTCTCCCTATCTTCCCCTTCCCTCCCCCTCTCATCCCACCCGTCTCAACCTCCCTCCTTCTCAACCTCCCTTTCTCTCAACCTTCCTCTTTCTCAACCTCAATCTCCCTCTCTTCCCCTCCCTCCTCTCTTCTTTTCTTTCCCTCCAACTCCTCTTTCCACTCTGCCTCCCTCTATTTCCCTCCTCCCTCTCCATTGCATGCCTTTCCTCCCGCTACGTTTTATCCCTCTACTCCCCCCCCCCTCTCTCATCTGTCTTACTCTCTCACATCTCTTCTCTGTCCTGCTATCCACCACCCTCTCTCTCTCCTCTCTTTTCTCCGAGGCACCGCAAAAAAGAATCTCCCTCCTCTCCCCAACTTCTTCTCCTCCGTGTTTTCTTTTCCCTTTTATGTGCTCTGCGTGTCGCGAGTCTGGAATAGTCCTTGTCGCGAAGTGTGGCCGCACTTTTGACTTGCGCAAGTCTCAAAACCCCCTCTTTTCGCGGGTAAATCCGTCGCTCGATAGGGTGGGTCAGGAGGCTTTTCGGACGAGGGAGGCGTGGGTGAGAGGGGGATAGGGGGTTTGGGAACGAGGGTTTTCAAGGGGCGGGGAATAGGAGCGAAGGCGGAGGAAGTACGTCGGAGGAAGAGGGTGGTTGCGCCACCTCTTTTCTGTTTTTCTCCGTCTCCGTCCGCCCTCTTGCCCTCTTCCCTTCCTGTCTTGGACGGGAATACTCTGGACGGCGTCCCGCTCTTTGGTCCTCGTGATTCTCCCAAGGACCGAGTTCCCGGGAACCAGGGACCCGAATGAGCGTCTCGTGAGATTCCGTTGTTTGCGGCCCGCGTGATCCGTGTCCGAGAATTTGTTTCGTCGGAAGTACTATTTTAAAGCGGGTTGATTCGTTTTTTTTTTATTTTGTCGCGGGCGCGTGATCGAATCGCGTCGCGTCGAGCGATGGGTCGCCTTAATTGGCCGCGTTGCATGCGATGCGAACCTCGGCGAGGACGGTTTTTTTCCGGGATCTATTACGATCCTAGTCTGTGAAAAGACGTTTTCTATTCTCACTTTCTCTCGGTTCGTTAAAAAAATTAATTGTTTTAATTGACGGGACGATAAGATATCGCGACCTCTGTTTTATCTTCGCGATAAGGAGTGTCGTAGTGTGCTTTATCTCTGATTTTGCTGTATTTTTTCTCTGCGCGAGCACTTTTAATTACGCCTCGCTGCTTCGAATTAATTTTGCATACTAGATTTTTGTCCCAAATCGAAGGAATTGTATCCGTTCTTCCTCCGGTTATTCTTGTAGCATTAATATAATATTATAGCATAGCCGAGGAAAACTTGTTATTTCCTAATAAAAGTGTTCGATGTCTCTCCGGCATATTTGTGAAATCTCGTAGATTCTTCTTTTTTTTTTAGCTTTTCAGTTTCTTTTGTGAGGGTTTACGTCGTTCGTGGATAGCTCCAGCGTCTCCCTCACCGCGCGCGTCTGTATCTCTTTTCTTCAATTATTTCCAAAGTTAAAAAGCCCTCAGAGGCTCGTTTTAACTCTTCTGAAAAGGCCACAGGTCGCGAACATGAGGAGAAGACGATGGAAAGCAGGGTCGCTCCCCGCACCCGGTTGGCGGGTGTTCCACTGATTGCCTTTGGAAAGGGAGAGAGAGCGAGTTCATCATTTTGCATTCGTCATCCGACTAAAATTGAAGTTATTTCATTACAAAAAAGCTCCCCATTTCGGCTAATAATAATAATAATCAACGGTAGATCTGAAAAAAAAATCTCGATTAGGGGCACGAATTGGAAAAAAATAATTTACGCTGTAATGGTTCGTAGATATTTAGCTACCTTAAATATGATTTTGTTTTGACGATCGATTTTTTTTAACCGTCGTAATTTATTCTTTTTTTTACTAGTAGGCGGACTTACGGAAATTATACTCACCCGGTTGTTTTTGGGAGCTTAAATAAAATTCGCCCGTTTTTTTACCCTCGATTAAAAGCTTTTGAAAAAACAGTTACCGATGATATTGTCCTTGCCATTGATTCACGAGATGTATAGCTCACTTGTATAAAGATTGTATATATTCATTTTGAATTTGCACAAATGTATATAGCGAAATGATGACTCTATTTTAGCGTTTGATTCATTAGCGGTAAACTTTAAAGAGAATTTTCACTCGCTTAATAATTAGCACACATACTCTGCAAATTGGTATATTTATGTTCGATTCTCGCCTTTGCAAACTATTAATGTATGTCTTTTGACATCTAATCATCATCCGGAATCTATGGATTTTTTGCTATGACAAAATAGAAGCCCAAAAAATACCAATAGATAAAACAAATAGATAATTTCATCTAATCGTGAATTCTTGAAAGAAATTGACTTCTAACTCGAAGATTAACGTCATTGAAGCCCAATTAGCGATAGGAAGTTTCTTCGACCACTTCGAGATCTGTTTCACAAGTCGTACTTGCTTCGAAACAAGACAAAAAAGTTCAGAGCATTTTAGACTTGAAGAAATAAAAGGAGCTCAAGAACTTCCGAATTCAAAATCGCAATAATTAAGTGGCGCGTTGTCTAATCGACCTCGCCGTCACCAAACAAGAGGAGAGAAAAATCTCGTCTTAAGAAATGATCGAAGAAATTTGAAGGGATTTTTTTAGAAGACTTTTGATCGATTTCCGAAGTTTTCCCGGTTGAAGTCTTGTATATTTCGTCTGCAATGCTGGACTGGTACTACCAAAGAGACGAGGAGGCCGTGGGATTGGGGGAAGCGGTGGTGGAAGAGGAGGTTGAGGAGTGGGAGTGGGAGGAGGAGCTGGACGTGAGTATATATATATATTACTCTTTGATGGAGGGATTAAAAAAAAAACACCTCTTTCCCGATTGGTATTTACTTAAATTTAATAATCCGAGTTATCTCGTGACGGCCGTGGAAGACTCGTCTTGGCGACTCGCCAAAGCGGATTTGATACTGTAACAATATCCGGTAGACTCATATATCGAAATATCTTCAGTATGACGAGTTATCTCGTCGTACCCCATGAAGGTGTCAAGACACGACGATTTTTTAAACATTTTACCCAAGTCTCACTGCCAGATGTGATGGAATCGTTTTGACGGATCGTAATTTTTTTGCGTGGAGTTGTAATTTTTGTAGTTCCTCCATCTTATATTTCGCCCTTGCGACCTGATTTTTGTTTTACTTATTTCGGTTATATGAAATTGATCGATCCCAGATTTAAGGGAGCAACAGTTGCACTGGAGATTCGAGCGACTGGCTCTCCGAACAAATAAATTATTGAAGTTTACGCAGAAGGTTTACCGAGCGTCTCAAGTGTCTATTGCGCCGAATCACAATTCTAGTATCCAACCATAGATACGAAAGGGACATTACCGTCACGACTGTTGTTGATGAGATAGGGGTAATGACGTAAGGAATCTAAACACATGATGTTTACCTCGTTTAAAATCAAACAATTTAAGCGTCACAGCATTTTTTAAATCAGGGGTATCGAATTATCGGTGATGGTGAGGGCACGAGGTGATTTTATGAATGGAGTTAAAGAGTGGATTATCTGAATATTTCCTGTTCTCATCTAACAGTTCGCTACGTAGGTTCTGAGGCTTGAATTTAGTTGAATGATTATCGCGCCCTGTATGAAATTGGTGTGCAATATGTAGATGTTATTCTTTTTATTAAGGAAACTCACATTCATGTACTATGATACGCTGCCTTAATTTCCTTAATTCATCCTATTCTATCCTTCCTATTGTACCTTTTAGCTCTCCTCAACTAAAACTAATCTCAAATCCATTTGTAAATAGTAGTCCTATCGGGTCAATAATCTCTTGTTCTCTTGTTCGAAATGCACGCACCCTAACATGAGGTAAGCCTCTTACCTAAAATCAAAAGGAAAACACTGATTTAATAGTTGTTTTTCTAAGGCAAACACATCTAATGTAAGTTTACTTAAAATCCGAGGAAAATTTGTTATGTGAAATCCCTAGGCTCTTTAATGGAAACTTTTTTTTTAATATCATTTATGCTTGCCTCTCGGTGTGTTTTGTGCATTTTTCGCGTAAATGGAAATTAACTGCGGATTACTTAAGAGATGGATACTATATATTTATATCTAACAGTTCAGAATTTATGTTTTTTACTGAACGGAAAATTCATAGTTGGTTATTTGGAGTTGGCCACTGTATATTTATGTTTGCTGGTAGAGATTCGATAAAATATGAAACCCACACTTGTTTGTAAGGATAGATGGTGGATGCCATAAGCGAAACTATTTAAGTTGAAATAATCTCAAGGATGTCGTTAACAAGAACAAACGTCATTGCCCTAGGCTGAATTTTATTCCACGATATTAGTATTGAAAGCCCGTTTCCTACAGGATCGACAATGAACATTTATTATGCGAGGCGTAGTCGCATCTCTTACGCAAGACTTTTGAAGGCCTTTCGGACATTTTCCCTACTTACCTTCAGACTACGTTACGTTCGCTTAAAATTCACGAAAGGGAGTTCAGTACTGTAAATGTTTCCTTTTCGCCGAGACGTCCCGAATAAAAAAACACCCGGAGTTTTTCTTACTTTACGATTCTCCCGGAGATAATCCATTCTCTTCTTTTCGAGCAGAGGTAAAGGCAGAGAGAACGTGAAATGGGCAAACACTCGGCGTCGTGCGCGTGTGTCGCAAGTTTCCCGTCAGGCCATCGAATTGCGACACAGGGCGTGTGTGCGCTTCAAAATTTCGTCGGGCAGATTCGAGTACCGGTCGATGGCAGGGATCCACTCAAAACACAGAGATGTATAGGAAAAAAACGATCCTTCGCCTCAAAGCTAAGAGGCGACACATTTTCACCGAGCAATGTTTTAATTTGCTTTATCTATTATTTTACATGCATCAATTTAGCGTTTGAGTCAAGGTTTGCTTCGTCTACGATGTTTTCAATGTTTTATTGCGAGTTTGAAGTATCCGAGTTTTAATGGAGGCCTTCACGTTTACTTTAGCCGTCAAAAAGGTCGTCGAAGTCCTCACCCTCCATCGACGTGCCATGTATTCCCTTACTCAACTCGAACTCTTTCATCCACGTAAACGAAATTTGTCAATGTAAGATACACCGAATGCGAAATTACTTTGCGAACGATGTAAAAAGTGTTGCTGTTTTTTAACGGATTCTTCAAAACACCTCGCAGCGTGAGATTCGAGTTTACGCCACTTGGGACGACAGAAAAAAATATTCCGGAAGACGACCTTTCAAAATCTTTCGTAGCATTTAAATGTTTGTTTTAGCGTCTCGACGACAACGGCAATTCGTTCAGCTATTTTCGAACACGTCATTCATTCCTTACCATTTCGACAAATGGAAGAACTCTTATCTCTTTGAAACTTTTTAACAGATAAGGAACCCGTCCTCCATTTATTCTGGCGTTTATACAAACTTCGCACTAATTTTGTTTTAATTATTTGGCGTACTATATTTTTCCGTTGAACGGCATCATTCTGCATGGTCTCCTAGTATTCCCTCAAAACGTGAATATAAGTACTCATCGTTTCGTTAGTTTGAATTGTATAATGCAGTATTGGGCAACATTTTCTGCATGGTGGGCCGCATTAGTGGCAGTGAATCCTTCGGTGAGCCGCATTGGAAATTGTCAATTGATTACAGTTAAGTCGTAAGTTACCTAGAGATTCTTCGGCACCATATGCGTGGAATTCAAGTTAGAATTAGCGTTTTAGGGTTAACATTTCAATACTGAAAATCATGATGGAAAACAGAAATATCGCTAAAAACAATAATATTTCCTAGTTAATTAAAAGAAATGAATTTGTTTTTGAAACTATGAAACACTGGCGGTGGGCCGCATAAAATTGTTTTGTGGGCACTGGGCACCCCTGGTATAATCTATAGATTGGATTCCCGTAGAATGAAGGAATATCATATTGCATTATATAACGTATGACTTCATTTTGAATCCATGACTGTGTGATTGGATTTGTGTCGTTTTATACATACAGTATGGCAGGAAATTTTCTTTTTAAAAAATTCGAAGAACAATGGCGTCAATATTCTCGAGAATTGTGGTCCTGTATAATTAGTACATTATATAGCGTAGAAATAAAGTATATATCCATATTATTCATATATATATATATATATATATATATATATATATATACACTACGGAAGAGGAAAGGTAAATGAATATTTAGGGCAACTAGGTGTTGAAGGAAACCCTGTGAGCACTTACCGGAAGGAGAGCCGCTGGGATGTTGGAGAGAGACATTTGCAAAAGTTATTGAAGCTTTCGGGATGATCCCTTCGTCAGCACGTCTCTCTTGTGCTGACGAAGGGATCATCCCGAAAGCTCCAATAACTTCTACAAATGGGTCTCTCCAACACCCCAGCGGCTCTCCTTCCGGTAAGTGCTCACAGGGTTTCCTTCAACACCTAGTTGCCCTAAATATATATATGGAAAATTTTTCAGTTTTCAAAATTCCAATTCTTTTAAATGTAAAATTGCCATATTTCTGCTGTATGTCTGATTTATATCTTTTCGCATTGGTCGTTTCTCAACGGATTCCGTGATGTCATCTGGTGGCAGCCTCGCTGTATTCATGTTATCAGGCTCTTTGGCAGTGACAGCTAATTATTTATTTATGAAGGCCGCTGCATGTTCTTATTTTTGCTAGTGCGATTCTTCATTCCGTTGTTGTGTAACTTTGATCTTTAACATTGATAATCCACGTCAAAAGCTTTCGATCGTCACTTGGATTACATTTTCTGTTTCGTATCACGTTCATTTTGCAAACGATAACAGTTCTTTCCATGCGGTTGAATAATGAATTTATGCTTTGTTCAGCGTTCAATCAGCGCATACAGCAGATATATGGCCTTGAGATAGGAAGCGCCGTGTTTGCCTGCTTGGTTAGATTTCATTCATTTAAAATCCACACTAAATGTAGCGGAATTTTTAGTTAAAATAATGGTGGCAGAAAGTCTCTAACATATAATTGTTCATCACGAAAATTTCCTTTCAGTGTTTTTCTCTGTATTTATGATAATTTGTTTGGTACGGATTACCTTATAAACTCGTTTTATTCTGGAAATTCCTTCGAGTATTCGGTTATATAACTACAAGCTGTGTCATGCACATAAATTACTGTATCCCTGCATTACGCTTTGAGCTTCATATTTTACGATTCGAAAGATATTATTTCATCAAATTAAAACACCTGCCATAGATGAATCACCACTGGGTACGACTTCTTTGTAAACGAAATGCGTTTCTGGCTTTCATTTTTCATAAATTATCGAATCAAAAATGTCTATGGTATTTGAGGACGAGAAATTTTCACGAAGAAAAACACTAATAAACTTTAGCTAACTCGAATCGAATCGGTTTTTTTCCATTCGTAGCCGATTTTTTTTATCAGGAATTTTTGGTTATCGTTCAATTTAAAGATAGGCGGTTGATATTATTCTTCGTTTCTTATTCATTTCCTCTCTCTTTATCTGAAATACTGTACGAGCACGTCCCTTTACCTTGAGGATCTTATCGTGCGTACTTTGCCTTTTATTTAACCACTTTATAATAATAATATTACCGCTTGATTTTTGCATGAACTTCTCCGCTCTTTTTCCTCCTCGCTATGTTAAGCTCTCCGGGCGAAATTGTTTGTTCACACTGTTTTCTTGCCCTATATCGTACGCATTTTCCGCTTCTCTGAGCTTTAAACCGCTTGCTTTCTCCGATCACGTCGGTAGAAAAATCCTCCTCCATGCACTTTCCTCTCTCTCGCAATACTTAATTTCGCGTTGTCACCGTTTGCGACTACGCGAGACTTCTTTCGTTCAATCTCAGTCGTATTTCTCTATTATCAGGATTTATCGTGGCATAATTTTTAAAAGAAGTTAATGAATTATATGTAATTAATGTATTAATTAATCGCTCCGTTTAGCTAAATGGGAATGATTTCACAACCGAGGTCACACGATACTGCTATTTTTCATCTCGGACGGATTCTTCTTTCTGCAAAGAGAGAGAGAGAGAAATTGACTACGTTCATCCCTCCCTTTGCAATTTGCATGTATTTACGAAAATGACCGTGTGAAACGTTTAAGTATATAGCAGACAGATATTCTTTTAAGCGAAAACTGAACATAAAAATGATTTTCAGATAAGAATAAGAAATATATTTTCGTTGAACCATGACATTCATTCTTCGAATTTTCAGTTTATTGCCTTCTCTTTTTATCAAACTGTTCATCTCCCTTTCGTGGGTTGGTTTTAATGGCAAAGTAAAGCGCTACAGCTCAGTAATTATAAAATCATTTGTGTGGAGACTCGTTTAATAAATTCTTAGATCTTACATTTTCGGAATTATGTATTCTCTATTCTGATTTTACCTTGGATCTCCATAATGTTATGGGTTTTTCAGTGAAATTTTAAGTTTTAATTTTAACAAAATCTTCCGAAATGAAGCATATGGCTCTTCAGACGATTCCGAAGTGTGTTTTCCTTATTTCATTTCTTATAAAAGAAATTTTCGGCGTAGTAGTGTTTCCTTATTTATCACACCATGAATATAACCCGTATATCTGTGGCCTCGCTCTTAATGGGACAGAATTTATATAGCTTTCTTTGCAGGGAAAAGCCGCGCCTCGTATTTTTAGCCGATATCACCTCTTTTGAATCCGTTTTACGGGATAATTCACTTTGGCCACATCGCCAAGTGTTTTTTATTCTCTAAATATACCTACCTTTCGTGAGATTTATTCTACCCCTTTATATATATTCCCTTCTCAATGTTATACATAGAGCTGGATTCATAATAATATAAATAATATTAGTAGCGATGTTTTCTTTGCGTTTGCAGATCTTCGACCGTACATACTATTAAACTACGCAGACTCCATTGGCTTCAAAAATTAATTTCCCGCGATCATCTGAACCGACTCATACATACACAACGCCAACGTTGACTCGTGAATTATCTGACGTTATTTTGCTTCGGTGGCGATTTATAATTGCCTCAGCGTCGCCACCGTTCGCAGTTGATTCACATCCGCTTTACGTTTCACTCCTTCGAATAATCAGCGGGATTGAAAATTAATTAGGGGTTAATGCTGTGTCCCGTTAAAATCCGCTGACTTCTATCTGGTGATTAGGATCATTGTTTGTACCCTAGGAGAAGATTCGACGACGCTAGGTTGCCCATTCAGAGTTTTAAACGTTTGGTTGCCGCTTCTTAGCGTCGATTTGCTGAGTCTTCGGTTCATATTGTTGAAGATGCTCTCTCTCTCCCTCTCCCCCTCTCTCCCTCTCCCCCTAGGTTTCCTAGATTTTTACCACAAATACTCCGTATTTTTTTTTTTTTGTAGTTTCCGAATTTGTAATTGGATACCTTTTTTTGTTTTCTTTTGTTTATTTTCAGGTTTTTCTGCGAATGTGTTTGTATGTGTATATATATAATCATTATAATTTTTTATTCTCCTTTGCAATTATTAATATAGGGTTAAATGTAAGAAGGGACTATATAGTTTCAATTTCGCCCTCAATAAAGTCGTTTGTCTGTCTCTCTATCTCTATCGCAAAACAACAGTTCTCAGCTTGCATGTCAGCGACCTCACATATAGCGTCATTTTTTATCGTACCATATTCCGGGAAATTTTACAGCGAAGTGAAAGAAAAGCTTCCTGTCGTGCGCAAGGGTAGAAGGTAATCAGGTTTTCCGTATGTCCAACAAATACGTCTCACTTATTAATACTTCGTAACCGTGGGCGCGATTCTAGTTCGCATCGCCATTCCTTCATCCGTCAGAGGTGCTCTTGTTAGCCATTAATTCTATTTTTCCGTTCCCCATCACGCATTATGTGACCTCAACAGCGGATCACTTCGTCGACTTTTGCGCGTAATCGGTTAATATTTATTTTTCCATCCTATCCATGCGCCAACACGCCCTAGACCACCGGCATTAAAAATTGTTAATATTTCATATTTAACATTTTTTAAACAAGTGGGGATACCAAGTCAAATCACGAAAAGCTTTGCTCAATGCAGTACCTACTTTGATGACAGGGATGCTTAAGTTATTGGAGATGACCCGAAGTTTATTTATTTTAATAATTTCTTATGTAGCTTACAAGTATTTTTACTTTAGAGATGACGAATTTCTAGCATCGGTGAATTAATGGAAACGCACGTGATATGAATTATAATGGAACAGAAAGGAAGTGCGGAGGAGATGGATAGATGCGGAATTGGAAGGAAAGTGATTTTTGCATTTCATGTCTCTCGGCGGCTGTGGCCAAGATGGAGTAACGTAAAAATCTGTTCGTTTACATCATGTAATTTGCAATTATTTTTTTATAATCCTTAATGTTGTGATATTAGTGGCAATAATCATGTCGTGGGATCGAATCCAGCCTGGAGCATAACCTCTTCTTGATCTTATTGTTTTTGTAGCAAGGATAAAATTAAAACGTCCAACGTACTGTATTTAAGGCATTAGTAAATGTTTAAAAATAAATTGTAATAAAAAACGACTGACGTCTCATACAAGAGTACGAATTTCCTTCTTCGACATCGAAAGAAATATAAATTTAGATTTTTAAAGATTTATTTTTGGAATTAGTTTCATGTTTGAAATAAAAAAACGAATATGTATTTCTGTTATCTCCTTATCAGTTTCTTGCGTGATGGATAGATAAAAAAGACGATCATAACGAGTGGCCATTAGTTATTTTGAGCCGGAGTCAAAGATAAACGAAATCTTAGGTAAAGTTTTTTTAAGCAATCCGTTATCAAGGAAAAAATGAGAAAAGACAATGAAAATTACGAAACCAACAAATTCCGATATTCCCTCCGTAAAGTACTTTAACGCAAATAGGAGTACATTAATTTTGACTGAATCGTTTTACAGGTTAAAAGTTATCGACTGTGTGTTCGAACTTGAAATCGCTGATTAAAAATAGAAAGTTTATAAATCATAAGCTTTGATTAAGAACATCTTAGTACACCAGTGATGAATTTTGTTGCCGAAATAAATGATTTTTTTTATAATGGTAACTTAATTACGAATACTTTAGTAATTCTTTTACCGATTTTTAAGTCATAGGCTTTCCAATACTTTTTCTATCCTCTCCTGTGTCTACAATGTGCGCTAGAAGTTATTAATATAAAGTAATAGAATGTTCATAAAATGGTCATGTTGCCTGAACGGGTTAAAATGTTGTTTTTATGTTATGTTTATCGTTTTCGCTGACGGAGGAATAAAATAAATTGCACATACCAGAGGTTTCAAGCCTTCACACATTCTCGAACTATAATAGAGAAGAAACATGGAGCATCATCAATCATACAACTGCTGCTGAAGTCTATAATCGGTTTCAAGTTATTAACCTTTTTTTGAACCGTAATCGCTTCTAGCTTGTATCTTCCTTTCACATTCTCTGACACGCAACACCTTCAGCAAATCCGCGGACTGCAGGTCAGGAACCTCTGGTGTAGTAGGTTGGTCACCCTGTTGTTCCGCTGAACGTCACGTGTGTCTTCTGCTTGTTATAAACGTAAACAGTGTGGCAGGAGGGTAATTACGGGTGTACATAACAATTGCTCTAATTATATTTGAACAAACGTTCATTGCCGGATAAGATCGTCCTATAACGGTACACTCGCTATGGTATTAGGAAATAACCGAGACATATTTTTCCTGATTATTTGACTTCAATTTTGAAATATGATGTAAATAAATGATAATATATTTAACTTATTTTACGTATTTCTTTAGCGTTACCGTGCTAGTGAAATTTTTAAAAGTTGTGATATATTCAAAAGCGTTAAGTGAACGAAGTCGTGCGCCTTATACGAGTAATTGACGGAACTTGTTCAGTACAATGTAGTAATATTTATTTATTTTATTACTCAAGTATTTATTTTGTGGTTTATTACCTCTAGAGCAGGGGTCGACAAACTACGGCCCGCAGGCCTCATGCTGACCCCGAGAGCATTTTATGCCCGCGAAGCCATGATGAAAAAGTGATCGGTATAATTTAACACAGTCGATTCCATATTTTTACAGTGAAATTATGGTGGAGTTTTAACTCTAGTAAACTAATTAGACTTGATTTTCACTAATATGAGATCAGAAAATCATCTCTAGGTAACTTCTGATTTAAACGCCCATCCGGTCCACCGAATCTCTCGTGATTTCTAATGCGGCCCTCCGAAGCATTCACAACAACGAATGTGGTTCGCCTTATGGAAAAGGTTTCCGAACCCTGCTCTGGAGGAATAGATCAAGCTCTTGTATTTTATTTGCTTACATTATTAAATAATAATAATATTTTATTTAATACATATAGGAAAGCCGCAATTACATGTATTTTAATAAAGACAAACAACATCCATGCCCGAAGCGGGATTCGAACCCGCGACCTTTGGGTTAGAAGGCAGTCTAATCCGGCCGGCAGCAGAAGGGATGACAGAATCTCTTAACTTTTGTTAGTTTCCGTTACTTATTCGATTTGGTCGCTGTTTGTAATTATATTCTCCGTTAAAAGACGAATTTTATCGGGTTTTTAAAACTTTAGACATGCAAAGGCTCGAGTGGTTTCAACGCCAATACCATATTCTCTTCAGTTCTTTGAACTTTTGGCCATCACACATGGAGTGCTTATCTCACGCAAACAAACGTTTTTAATTCGTACTATCAGTTTACACGGGGGACTGCGGACGAGTGTCTCTCGAAGACCTAAATTCGTCTGCGTATGATAAAAAGAATTTTACGTGTGTAGAGCGAGTTGTTATGTCTGTTCATCGCTTATCGTCATCAGCATCGCTCGCTCATCAATTTCCCCCAGGTCCAGCGTTCGTCGGCCCAAGTACCAGCGGGATCCAGTTACTTCAGGTTATCGGAGCACCAGCGGACTGTATGATGTGCGGCAGAGAAGTCACAAACACAGCGGCGATTGGAGCGAGGGAGGGAGAACAAACAGGGTGTCGACAGATGGGAAGGAGTGAGAGAGAAGTGGAAGTTGGAACATCGATGTATAGAAACGGCGAAATTTAAGGGAAATATTCTCAACTAAATGGAGTGTAACTTTGTGGGAATCTTTATTAACAAAAAACGTCAAACGTTATAAATTTCCCCTGAAATTTTCAACGGAAACTTATCAAGTTTAATATTTTTTTCGTCAAAATGAGTGTAGGGTAAAGTGACTAACTCTACAGCAAGTTAAGATATTTCCAAGTACGTACCGATCATAAGGAGGGACGGATTACTGTGGCGTATTAATTGATGGATCAGCCTTACATAGAGAGATGTAATAGATGTCAGATAGTTCGGTGTGAGCAGTGAAATCATGATTGTTCAAAAAGTGGGAAAGAAGTTGGGACATGAGTGAAATGACGGAAATTTAACTTATATGCTTATGACAAGTTGGGACATTTAAAAAAGCGGGACGAGTGATGAAAAGAAGATACTGTCCTTCAAGATGTGGAACGATTAATCACGTTAATTTAGGAGGAAGTAATTAGTTGAATGTGTTTCTAAGAAAATTAATTCATATATTTTCTGAAATGTGGACGAAGTTGCTCTTGTTAACCTAACTTTCACCTTAAATCGTCGCCAAATAAAAGCTAATTATAATTGTTAATTAGGCAGGAAAACATTTAATTCTTATATCTTATGATTGATGCCAAAGAGAACTCGAGATATTAGATTGTATGTAAAATATGGCAATAACACTAGAAATTTTATTTCTAGAAAATGCATGTGGATAAATTACTTGTTTGGGGAAAAGTTGCTACAAGATAACAAAATCTCGGAAAATGTAGGTACGAGGAAAACCAGCTATAGACTGAAACGCAAACGTTGTAACTGAGATTCGACAGTTTAGTAAGCGTTTTCAACAAGTTTTCCGTAATCTTAGGTACTTCAACGGTAAGAAAAAGACGTTTTTCAAAGTGTATACCACTTAACAGAGCAATTCTTGAAAACGAAAAACATCCATTTTTACAAAACTAACTTTAAAAGAGTTTTGTGAGAAATATTTGGGATATTGGCGTTGATGCTGCAAGCGTTGAGACAATTACCCGGAACAAAGTTCCGACGGAATTGTTAAGAGGGTGAGGATTGAGAATGGTCAGAGTGGGTATGGAGGTCGGAGATACGGGGGAGAGGGTTGAGGGAGGGCGTAGGAAGAGGGAGGAGGAAATGTTCTTTCCCCGAGGGGAATTCATTGATAAGGCACTCCACGGAGCTTTTAAGGGATAAGTGGTCGAAGCTACTGGGACCATTGCGCGATCATTGGTTTTCCCCTCGTTACCATTTTTCATATCTAATATACGTACACACCAAAATGAGCTCGACATAAATACGCGCGAGTCGCATAATAACTTATTTTTATCTAATTGTTTGCCTTACAGAACAAAAAATAAAATTTGCTGCGAAAGATATTTCAAATTTTATTATGACGGAGAGCGGTATAACGGTAATTATTTGCTTTGATCGGTATAATTATTTCTCTAACCTTCTCCCCCGTCTCCACCTCACAAGTTTCAAACACGTGGCTGCAAAGGACCCACCAGTTAAAAGAATGTTGCCCTTCGGTTACTTTTATTATATGTATCGAAAGTGGATTAACGGCGTGGATGAGGCGATCGGTGAGTGACACAGGGACATGAGACCAATCAAAACTTGTAATATTCATGAATCATACGATATGTCGTCTTTTATTAAAATGCTAGTGTAAATACCCAACAAATATGACGGGTGGGCATAAATGAATTATTAAATTTAAAATATTAAACATGCAGACCTTTTTGTAGTAAGCGTTACTTCTAAATAACAACGTAAATAAATAAATCCATGACTCATTGCCAATATGCATTATATATTATAAAATGATCAAATATATCGTTAAAATTATGCTTTGATGATTTGGAACTTTGAATAAGTTAAATATTTTTCCCCATAGTTTTATTTGGTAAACTTGACGCAACACAAACACTCGGTAGAAAATAAAGTCAACTACTTATTTGTCGCTATGTAAACATAAAAAGACTAAATCAAGCACAGCAATTGGAAAACGAAATTGCGTTAATTATTTTAAATATAAATTAAATTTCTTACAAAATAATAAATGATAGCGTAAAAGCTTGAATATATGTTTTTAATTCCGATACAAATACATCAGCGTCTTTCAGTACAACTTAATCTGAACCCGTAATTCTGTCCCATATCTAAATTCAATTTGTTTTACATAGTCCCGCGGAGATAGCAACAATACGGTGGCTCTTAGCAACGATCCTGGGCAGAATGACAAACATAGCTCATTATTTATATAAAAAATATTTCCTTATTAGTTATTCTTTAAATTTTTAATTATATATATATATATATATATATATATATATATATATATATATTTTGGGCAACTAGGTGTTGAAGGAAACCCAGTGAACACTTACCGGAAGTAGAGCCGCTGGGGTGTTGGAGAGACACATTTGTAGAGGTTAGAGCTTTCGGGATGATCCCTTCGTCAGCACAAGAGAGACACAACTCATTATATATATATATATATATATATATATATATATATATATATATATATATGAGGCCCTTAGAATAGCAATGGCGTATGCTCCAAAATCAATTTTTGAGAAAAACGGTTTTAAAGGTTTTAAATCTTGTTACTCTCATCCTCGCAAACTACGGAACGTATTTAAGTGTTTTATGTCTCAAATATAGAGAATTTCATTACGTTTAAGATGTTATGCATGAAAATACATAATTATACTTGACTTGAATAAGTGTTTGATGAGACTCTACAAGCTGTTTGTTTGATAAGGCAGGCATTCCGCGCTCACCCTCTCGGGACACGGGCTTATACGCCATTGCTATTCTCACCACAGCTCACATTTTCGCGGTGGAACATAAAGTCGAAAATTGTATTTATTTTAATGGAAATTTCTCCCACTTTCAAGACGTATTAACCTTCGATATTCACAGTGGCGAGAGATGACAGTTTAAAGAATATTCTGCAACGGAAAACGGAAAATCGACAGGTTGGCGAATACGCCATTGCTATTCTAAGGGCCTCATATGGTTCATCGTTATGGCATGTAAATCGCCATATATTTCGAGATTTTCCATTTGGCCCTCAGAGGCAATTTTTAGCTTAAGATCACCTCCACTCGACTCCATTTGGAGTACATATAATAACAGACAGACGTAAGAAGAAGAATATTTGATGCATCCGTGGATCCAGCTATGGACGGAGAGCGTTAGAAGCGAATAAGATGTTTAAAAATAGCCCGCGACTCAACTGCTCTTATGGGATTTGATGCTGGATGTGGATTGGAAGCAGAAGGTCTCTTGCTCAAGCGGTGAAACTGATGAACGCCTTCAAAGGGTTCGCGATAAAAATACAAACAGTCGGAAACCGCATCGTGACCTTTTTTTAGCCGTTAGGGTGAGGATTCAATTGGCGTAAGAAATAAGGAAGGACATCCCTGTGCAAAATTAAATCTCGAGAATTGTAATTGTGGAAACAGCTGGCATTATTTTATAGGTCTATGAATCCAACGAAAACTTCACGGTGGAACATTTATATACGTCACAGCATACATGGATGAGAAGTTTTTTACGTGATGGTAAACGAAGCTAGGTACGATGGTATTTTATAAGGTATTTAATTTGCGTTTTTATTGTATATACGCGGAATTGGCGAATTATTTCCTTTTCAAGAGTTGCGCACTACGGTATGAAAACCACAAGCTGCAGTCACTAAACGCCCTTATCCATTTATGATAAGAGTGAGTCTTAAAAATATGGAAGAAAATGACATCTCAGAGTATCTTGTGCCAGTTCCGTCGTGTTCTCATGCAAATGGTCGATTATCCTTTCAGCACACGCCTCATTCTGAAGGAGACGAGAAAGCGAATAATATACATTACCCTAGATACGTGAAAAATGGTGTTTTCCCGAAAGTCGATTACCATCGGTTGGATATTTATTTTTACGTTCTGATGTTATTTTTGGCAGAAAGCGACAGTAAAGTAAAAATGATGTATCTCGACCATTCGGAAAACGAATTAGACATCGTATTCGATTCGATTATTCTTTAGCCTCATTTTCTATGTCAGGTTCATTTATACTTCCCTTCGAGAAATAAAGATAACCAAGATTTACGTTAACACATGGAAGAAGATTATATTTTAAGGAGAGAAGGAGAATAGTTATGTAATTGACCGTTCATATAATATATATATTCAGGTATATGCGCTCAGACGTAAAATTATGTACTTTACATTCTATCTTTAAGTATTATATATCATTTACACTAGAATTTACCAAGCGTGTATTTCAGCAATTAGGAAAATCAGTTTTTCAAATTATTTTCCGTTACAAATCGTATGGCACAATATCTTACTCTCGGTAATTCTACACAGTCATCACTTTACCTTGCGAAATTATTTACTGTAAAAATTGTTTCATAAATCGATTTATTTACGGCACATCGATAGGCAATATATAAGCTGAATGTACGTGTATCGCATAAATTTAATACCAATTTTACCGGCAGCAACTGCACAATTTCCTATACGAATAGATAAATGCGTAAAGTAATGTCGATTTTGTTAAAAACCGTTTATTAAAAGCTATGAAATTGTTAGAAGAAGAATTTACGAACAAAATGATGACATTCGATTTGGCCAAAGAAAATTTTTGTTCATTTCCAAGTAAAAACAGTGAATCCAACATTACGTAACAATTGTAGATTTGAAAATGAGTGAAACCACTTAAAGAATCGGAAACATTAAAAATATGACAGAATAAATAAATAAGCTCCATCCAGGGGCGGATTTATACGTATGCGCAGTGCGCGCAAAAGTAGGGCCCCGTGCTGCTGAGGGTCCCCCGAATTACAAATTATCAAAAAAATAGGGCCTCAAAAAAGACTGCGCGCAGGGCCCCACTATCCATAAATCCGCCCCTGGCTCCATCATCAACAAAAGATGTTCGGGCAAACAACAGAGGCTTATTTCTTTATTAGATTCCATCACCGACGAATCACAACTGTAGTCGAGCTACGCATCTGGTTTCCCGAAATTTTTATAACTATTGAAGCTATCGATAAATTCGATCGGATTCCAATAATAAGGCGAACCACATAATTATCTTTTGAATAATATTCCTGAGGAAAGTACGGATACCGTATAAAAAGCGAAATTCTCGAGCAGGAGCGAGATGTTAACAGAACTATTGTTGAGCTAGTGAAGTAGAAAGGGTGAAGGGTAGTGGGGAAACGTAATGCGATGGAAAACAAGAGATATCAGTATTTGAGAAAAATAAAGGTGATAAGCGATACATTGGAGCTAGGCGAAAGCGGAGGAATTTCCGAGATGTTGTCGTAAATTCAATTTGATGGATTAGTAATCGATCGTTCTGTCTGTGGAGTTTGAGAAATAGCTAAGTTTAAACCGAGTCTTACATTTCTTTGATTTATAAGCATCGATATCTGTCATCGCCTATAGGTGTATATATATATACTACGGAAGAGGAAAGGTAAGGATATTTAGGGCAACTAGGTGTTGAAGGAAACCCAGTGGACACTTACCGGAAGTAGAGCCGCTGGGGTGTTGGAGAGAGACATTTGTAGAGGTTAGAACTTTCGGGATGATCCCTTCGTCAGCACAAGATATATATATATATATATATAAATTTTGAGCTCATCTAATCCTTAGACTTTTATCACGTAATATTCGTGGATTTACCGCTATCCTTCTGTGTATGGATATAAAATTAGTAGGCTCACTCATTAACTTCTCATCAGAACTTCTTTGTCTATGGCTGCACTTATTTTTTCCGGTTGCTTTCTTGGTGATTTCTTAATTCTTAAATTATCCTTTACTACAATTTCTCTTTCGAATTTCAAATTCAAGAATTAGAATTAGAATTGTTTATTGATCCAACAAAAACATCCACACAACAACAGAATACAAACTCCGTTTGCAGATCGGTATCTCGTCAAAGTACAAATAAAAACTAAAAAAAATACAAAAACACACCCAATATTAATTACATATTCATACATAAATTTACATTTCATATACATTACATTAGATATATGCACATTTCAACACTTATATATTAACATTTTCATCCTCTATGAACTCATTTACAGAATAGTAACATTTATTTACCCGAAAATTTTAAAGACTTTCATGAAAATATTACTGTTGTGAGACAATTTGTCTCTCATTTCTATGGAAAATTTATTATATAATTTTATCCCCATATATCTTGGACAATTTTCAAATAACTTTTACTTGTGCTTTGGATATTGAAACATATTTTTGCCTCTTGTTTCATATTGGTGATCTGGTTGTAAATTTTTGAAAATTTCTAAATTTGCATTAACGTACCATAGCAGTTCATATATGTAAATGGAAGGAAAAGTGAGTATGCCATTTTTTTTAAAAAAGTGGCTTACATGACTCTCTTTTTCCCAAATTATTCATAATGCGGATCATTTTATTCTGAATTTTGAATACCATTTCCCATCCAGGTGCATTTCCCCAAAGAATGATACCATATTTTAATATAGCATAAAAATTACCATAGTACACTGTTAGCCTTGTTGACATACTGGTGACTGGTGCAATACATGACATACTAAAGCATGCCTTATTCAATTTTATTGAAACACTATTTATTTGTTCTTTCCATTTTCATCCACATTCACCCCTAATAATTTTGTGGACTGCTCCATCTTGATGCCTACATTTTTGGATAGTAAATCTAGTTCATTTCTTTTATTTTTGATCGATTTAAAATTGATTAAGGTAGTTTTTCCATGTTTAGTTTCATTCCATTAGCAGTAAACCATTCTTTTAATTGACCAATTGTTTGTGTTAGGTTTAGATCAAGCCTCTCTATACTGTTTTCTTTTATCAGTGTCGTAGTATCATCTGCATATAAGATAACGTCGGATTGTACATTATAGGGAAGATCATTTACATATAAAATATATAATAATGGCCCAAGAACAGATCCCTTAGGTATTCCTATTGTTACATTCCAAATAATGTAGTCTCTGATGTAATTATTTGCCGCAACTCAGGATAATTTTTAAGCGCGCGAAATTTTTGTCTTTGCTTCGGATCTCTTTAAACGAAACATTAAAACAGAATTTTTCATTTTAATAAGTTTTATTTAAGCTCTTTTGGTTTATCAGTATTTGATTAAATTTCACGCATTTAATTAAATCCTGTTAATATAACTTTCTTACAAGTAATAATCAACTCCCTATTCCTCAGCTGATTCCGTGGGTTCCCTTATCGCATTCTCCATATGTCTCCGTTCATACGGAATCGAAGGGAAAATGAAATGAGTAGGTGGTCTTATCTCCTAACTGCATGACCAAAACTTCGCATATTCTCAGCGTGCCTCCTGCGTGCACATTCGAAAATATTTTCGGACAAATTATTCGTCCAATTCGTGCGCCCATGGACTTCCCAGCATCTGGTGAGATCTCGATTCCATTATTGTATTATTTTAAGAAACCGATCATACGGGAACACACATGGAAGTTTCAACTAATTTGTTTGGTTGTTGGCATATCATTTACGACGATAAAGTTGCCTTTTTATTTCATTTTATTATTTGGTTTTCATCCTTCGTTTCGTAAAAAGTATTGACGCGTATATCAACCTAAATTTCAGTTTCTCTATTTTTGGTGTTCATGCTACTACTATGGCTTCTTTACGCGGCATCTCAAATACGTAAGTGCACTTGATTTTCCTGACTGCATCAGTTCGCTTATTTGTAATTTAATGGTCATATTTCCTCGCATTATTTACGTCTTTCATATAACCAATGGCCAGAAAAATAAAAAAATTCTTTATCCGATGTTGATAGTATTACAAATATGAAATATAATTGAATGATTCCTCATCCAGCACTTAGACGGGAATTAAGTGGACTTTATGCGAATTAATCGTCACATTCAACAACTTCGCTTTTTAAAAATGAATTATTTCATTTGTACTCGATTACTTTTTTGACTACGACCATTTAAAATATTTCTACCATTCCGTTTTTTAACTTTGCAGTCTTTTGAATGGATTTATCGTACGATTTCTCCTTTCTCTAATTATCTTCGTTATCGATCTCCTCGTAGCAGGAGGTGCGTGGCGTATTGGTTGGGGCGTTGGCATGCTACGCTGAGCATACCCGGTGCGAACCGGGTACGAGTCACAGGAAAGCGAGACTTTTTCTGAGTTTTTTCGAAACCCCGATTTGCGTGGTTAAGAGAACACGCAAATCAGCGTTCCGTCCTTCCGAAGGGATGCAAAGCCGTTGGTCCCCTTGGTGCTTCTCGATAAGAGTAGGTTAATTTAAACTGAGAAGCTTACTAGCGCTGGTCGTCGTTTGAAGTTACATTGTCCCAATTCAATTCCTCGTAGCAACACGCATCTGGTTCTTTTGGCGGTAAAAGATTTCTGCGAGAGTTCGTACGTCTAGTTTGTACCCATTAAGACCTAACATAAATACAATTATTGTTTAACCGCGAATTTGAAATCTACGAAGATCAAAATATCCTTAAGATTAGCGAGGCGTATCGACCCAAACAGGTAGGGAGTCCACCTAGATAGCATACGCCGCAGCGGTTTCCAAAGCCGCGCCCCCCTTCAACTAAGAAAATTGTCATTGCGTCCCTTTATATGTCATATATGTATACGGCAAATGACGTGCCCACCGTCTCCCCCCTCCCCCCTCCAGGGGGGGCGCGCTCCACAGTTAGGAAACCACTGGTATACGGTAACTGTAGAGTTCATTTCTAGAACATTCCATCACTCGATTTATAAATTAAACTTTGGAATTCGATAAATCACCGATATTCATTCGATAAAGACGTGGGTCTTGTTCTTTGACGCGAACTTCCCTTCCAACGTTTACCCTCCACCTCCCACCTCCATTCTTCCTCATCTCCCCTTCTTTACCTTTCGCTCCCAACTTATCACACCATATCACACATTCCATCCTCAACTCCTCATTTCATCTAACCCCGGCAAAAAAAAAACAATTCGCGTTTCTTCTTCCTAGATGAGTCGCAGTTACGAACACCTTTTTTTTCCAAAGACATTTTAACGTGCCAAGGACTTTTTTATAGAAAATTTCAAGTGTCGTTGTCCCCGACCAAGAGGTTTCCAGAATTTGCGCGAGGCGCTGTCAACCCTTTTCCTTCGAGGCTTCTCTCAAAAGTGTTTTGAGTTCCGTTGTCTTCATCCTTTTCTTCCGCCTTGGAGAAGTTCACTCCCCATCGCCTGGTGTCGCTACTGTTTGTTCTCCCGATCTTGCTGCTATCTGTAGCGATCGCCACGAAGTTTCTTCCAACTATCGCGGTGAAGAACAGCTGTTTTAGTGTTGACGTTTAAGTAGCGCGTGATTTAAACCAACGTTTCCATTTAAAATGAACACATTGCAGAACATTTTAAATAAATGGGCATAATGTAATTGTTGATCCGTTAATCCGATCGAATATCCAAAAATTAATTACATAGTTAAATAACTCTTTATGCTTTTTAAGAATGCTAAAATTCTGTTTATAAAAAATGTTGTTTTTTTATTTTTCTCATTGTTTAAGATGTATTTAAATTGATTCTTTCTGTCAAAATTTGATGTGTTAGTAGAAGCAGAAGTTAAATCACCGAAGTAATTCCATTAATCATTAGCGAATAAATCCTTAAATGGTGATCCTCGATCGGTCACACGTTTAATAATTTAACTCATTGTCACACGAAACTCTCGCATACTCGCCTTATGCGACCAATGATCCCGTCAAACTCATTAAAAAAGATAAAAAATTTCGAGATATTTGTCCGAGAGAATGTTTTCCACGTGTTGTCGAGGTATATAATTTAATATGGAGAGTTTAAAATCCGCGCAATAGAATCAAATTAAGATTAAGGATGAAATATTTGGTTCTTCCCCACTTAAACCAAGTACTAATCGGACTAATCCAGTTTTTGATACGTTTCGTTCGAAAGTTTTCGGGCTCGCCGTCTGCTCGTGCAGACTTCGTCGAAGGCGCCTCGGAGTGGCCTCGTTCGCTTTCCCCGCTCGTTTTTCTACATCGCTCGCTAATTTATCATCCGTTTCGGTATAGAACTACAAATTCACAATCGCGATGGTTTTTTGGTCGTTCAAAAAAAACAATATAGCGTGCTTTTCTCTCACGCGGCGCCGTGGTCGTGCATCAAAGAGAAAAAGGCCGCGATTTGTCTTACCAAAGTACGGTCGCTGTCGCAATTTCGCCACACAAACACTCGAGTGCAGACAGATTCCCATCGAGACTATAGAGTATTGCGCGTTGCGTAAATGCCCGTAGTAAGTTTCTTTTTTTACGAGAGCGGTCAATTCCGTCGGGCACGTCCAGACGGTACAACTCTGCTGACCGAAATGTCGGGCGATGCAATAAATTATTTTAAATTGTTTTTTTTTATATATAGAATGCCGCTTTCGCCGTCTCTGACCTAGGAAATCGGTAAAGTAATCGGTAGAATTTACGGTGCTTAAATTTGCGTGGGATAATAGTGGGAACGATGTGAAGCTGATCTGTTTACTAGTAACATAATTTTAAAGCCAAGCGTAGGTATTGAAAAAAGAATAGTGGCAAATTTGGATAAATAATGATGCAAATTTCATTTTTAGGTGATGAGTTTATTTTTGTAAATGAATATGTTCGAAATTTCTATACAGTGCTATCATGCCTCTCTTAATGACTACACGCCATTTGGCTAGTCATAATTTCCCGTTTTAATACACGGCACATCCGTTTTTTATGACCCGATATGCTTATATTTAATTTTGAGAAAATTACATTCGCCTGGGTGATAATTATTAGATAGGTCATGTTTAGGGTTGCCAACCTCCGGCTTTCGGACCGGAGATCTCCGGGTCATCGCCATATCTCCGGTCTCCGGGTGAGTAGCACAAATCTCCGGTTCAATTTCGATTGCAGCGGAAAGCCATTTTTATGAATTTTTTTGCGTTTTTTAAATAAATGATTCGAATTAAGATAGTCTGCACTTTAATTTCCGTTGTATTTTGTTTTATACAAAAAACTTAAATTGACTATGCTCTTACAATTTCCTTAATTAGCGATATTTTAAAAAATAAACAACGATTTTTAATCACATGTCCTAAAATCATGAGTGAATTTCATAATATTGAATATATTTATCATTACATTTAATTCCTCTTGAGTTTCTTCTAAAGTATCCAGGTTTCAAGCAAACTCCGGTTCATGAATATCTTAAAGTAGGCAACCCGTAACAACTTCTCCGGTTGGTGAAGATCTAAAAGTTGGCAACCCTAGTCATGTTGCAGATGAAAATGATTTTATCCTGGGGCATCTGTTGACGAAAACGACGTCCGATGATGACATTCATCACCTGTTACAAATTTTATTTCCATAACTGCTCTAGTACTCGTCCTGTTACTAACGCCAGTCTGGCATCCATTTGTATGCAATCCAGTCTCTATAAATCGAAACATTTTCCGCGTCACTATTCCTATCTCATGTGAGTACATTTTAAATGGCGAAATTACCAGTACGTACTAGAGTTTTTCCTACTTTTTTTGAGCAACAGAGTGTCGACCGTATTTTCATTCGCCTAGAAACTAAGATATCATATGTTTAAACAAATTCACGCTTGTTATACGCCATTTTGGTAGAGTAAATCGCCATATCCAATTGCGAAAATGTATAAATCTTGAACGAATTTTTTTTTGTTAATTTCTTAACCACGTGTGCTTAACTGTTGTTTGTGTATATGAAGTTACTATAAATTCTAGCAGTCTTTAACCGACTTTCATATCTCAGAAAAAGCGTGTTTCTTTTCAAACTCGTTCTCCTTTGCTCATATTTCATCAATGCTTTCGTCGTGACGAGCATATCGACGCCCTTAATCGTTTTTCGCGCATGGCGCGGTTAATTGCGGCTGTTTCTGCGTTCGGCATTTTTCCAACTTCATGGCAATTAATAAAGATGTCGAACAACGTTTTATCGATGAAAGACCAGTAATAGGGATAAATACAGGCTTAAGGTAAATATATGTACACAGAGGCGGATTTAGGCCTTCCGGGGCCCGTGGCGCTAAAAAATTCGGGGCCCTCAATATTATGGTACTCATATAACCTACACACATACAACCTTTTGCTACAAACCCTCACATTCATTTTTGTTTTTTCTATGGAAATACAGATTTTCTCTTTAAGAAGGAAGGAGAATCACTAACAAATAAGAAGGAATGTCTATAAAGAGTTGACAACATTTATAGAAAAACATATTTTGCAAAATTTATTACATTACTTTAATAGAAATACTACATACAAATGAAAAAAACCGTGAAAAATGCACTTCATTTCATGTAGAAAATAACATTTTTCCAAAAGAAGTAATAAATTACTTAAAATGTTATCCAAAATTGTCATTGCGCAACTGATAAAAATAAAGCACATAATTATAACAGGTATAATTATTATATGAAAGGTACTAGCAACTCATAAATTTCTTTTCCTAGATTTATCTTTTGCAAAAATATCTACATATTATTACGCTCGGATCTATATTATTTAAAAAATCATTCTCAATGCAAAGTAAAGCTAAACAATTCAGACGAGTGTCACTCATTGTGTTACTCTAATAATTTTTCACACGCTTTAGGGCCGAAAATGATCTTTCCCCCGAAGCATTTGAAATTGGCATTGCTAATAAAATTCTTACAATAATTTCTACATTAAGAAAATTTGTTTTCATAATGGAAACCAATGTATTCATTCCAGTAATACTCTATGATTTGTCTTCTTCTTTCGCAAATAATAAAAAGTGATGTAATTCAACTTAAAAATGTATGGAATCAGTGTCACCCTTGTAATAGTCGCTAGAACCGAAAAATACTACAGATCTTTTTTCCCAGACACAATAAGACAGACCAACAGAGGCATTCGTTCATTTGGTGCTGTGACACCCCTTGCCAAACGCTTCTGGTGGCTTGCAGGATATTCATGTAAATGTAATATTAGAACTGAAATTACACAGACAAACTTTGGTGGGTCCCCTACTTTACGGGGCTCCTTGCTTCACGGAGCCCTTGGATTCATGGGGCTCCTGGCGCGCGCCATGTGCGCCCCCCCCCCCCCTAAATCCGCCGCTGTATGTATATGGGATTGGTTATGTTTATGCATAAAGATAAACTTATATACGCGTCCTATAGTCAGAGCTGCCCAACAGGACATCGAGGTTCGTCGCATTTGTGGCGAATGGATCATCATATATTACCAAATGTATGAAATATTTATAATAAAAATACGTAGCCTTTTAAATGGGTTTTCGGTTATATTTTTTATTATTAACTATTATTTCTTATATATTATTTACACAAAAAAGCGGAAGTATTAGCATCAGCGTACTGAAAAAATAGACCATAATATACAAGATTATTACAAATTTAGACTTTCGGTGTGACACTTAGCATCACATTTCTTTCACTGGACTCTTGAATGTTAACAGAAACTTTCCAGTATCAAAATCACGCCCAAAGAAGCCGTCATCATTGGTACATACAATGTCCCTAGACGGGTCCGTGATTATTCTTGGTTAAACCAGGTTCTCCACATACATGTATGCATGCAGCGCGAAAATAACTCATAAAAAGTAAACGAAATATCGCTTTATACTAATTACGCGATAGTAAGGTTAAAACGCGGTAAAGACAGCTGAAAAATATATTAATTAAAAAATAAAAGTTTTAATTTGTTATGTGAGATTCACTTTCTATCTTCTGAGCTAACATTACGCGGATGCCTAAAATTTGCCGTATGTTCTTTTATAGTCCTATAATTTATACACAAATCTTTTCGAGAATGCAGTAAGCACTGCGAAAACACACAGTTCCAACTTGCGTCACATTGAATACAAATTTTCCTACGCACGTTAGGCTGATAAAGCATTTTCCGTACTTAGGAAGCGATAATTTATCTAATTTTTCAAGCGTGGCCCTCCTGGTTTATGCAGCACTTGGAAGAGCCACCTTTGGAGAAAAGATAAGACCACTGTTTTAGAATAAGGCGCTCTTTCCGCCACCCAGCGTGAAAGACTAGAACTTGCATCTGGTTTCTCGATGGGCGCTTACCTATTTTTGCAGTTCCTTTGGTCATTCGTTGCGAAAGCCGGTCCGTGATCCTATAGTTTGAGCTATGTTTTCCCTGGTTTAATGGAAGAATTTCCACAGATGCTTGCGCAATTAGGTGGGCGCGGGGTTGACTGCGTGAGGAGTGTCCGTCAGGTTGTTGAACCGAAGACGGATCCTTATTTTTTTTACAGAGATTCGGAATGTAACAAATGTTTCTAAAATCTCTCTTTTCAAATTGTATCCTCTTTAGACCGAGGTTTATGCTTTTGAGAATTGGAAGTGGACATCACTCGATAATTTTCGCTTCGAATTCAATCTGCCGCCTATTTCGAATTGCTTGCTCGTCTCGTCGAGAGATGGCATGAGTCTCGATTGCTCCATAATTGTCATTATTTATGCGGCGTCACTTGAACTGTCATCGTTCGCAGGGGCTATTTCTGCTGCTTGATCCATTATTTCTTCCATCTCCAGGAGATTAATCGGCAAATTGAGTACTTATTCTGACAGCAGTGCTGCATTATCGTTTTTTTCCAACGCCATGAAACTCAGAATTATTATTGGGGCCAAATTTTTATTTGTCGCATTAAAAAAACGTAATTAAAATTGCCCGTGATAACTGGAAAATTATGTGTCTAAATTTGGGTCCATCCAGCATGTCAGAGCTGAAAGAAAAGAGGAAAGATGTGGCAAGAAAATTTGAGTAAATTTGACATTAAAAATTCATTAAATCAGACGTTTGCGATTTTTCAGAGCTATGGCTAAGGTGATTTGAAGTTATTTTTCAATGCGGTTTATTATGAGTTCCGTTTCAAAATAAAAAGTTGTTTTAATAATGTATCATAGCAAACCTACATAATCTAGGTTTAAGCTAAGCAAAAATAAAAGTTTAGTTATATTTATATTTTAAATATTTTATGACGATTATTCCGTATATATACGTGAAAGTTCTAACTAAGAATTTCGTGCGTTCAATGCGGTTTGGAATATTTTTGTGAAATTTCTTTGCAGAAACACCCCTTGCATAGAAACGGGTACTTTTTACTGAATAGCAATTAATGACGGACTTACTTAACTTAAAGACGCGCGTATATGACACACTTTTTCCAAAAATTTTGACCAAAAAATGGGGTGCGTCCTATACACGGTTACGTAATACTTCTTGTTCACCTGCGGTGTCTTCGGTGAGAAATGAAAATCAAACGAGAGCAAATAACTTTTTATTGATTACTTAGGTATATACATTGGAAAGTTTTATTTAAATAGAACTTTTTTAAATCGCAAAGAAATTCCTGGCCATTAGCTAAGTCATTCTCGACTGGTGGAAATCGTCATTTGTTTCGGAAGACTCTGTTATCGCGGTCGTCGTGTTTCCGTCACCATCCTGCCATAATGTGTCATCTTCACTGTCACCTAGCCTATTGCTAATTCCAGTGTTTCTCAAACTTCCTGGAGCCTCGGACATCCTACAAGTCTCATAATTTTTGCGGACCCGCTCCCCAAGAATAGTTCATATTGGTGTTTGGTAGGGCAAAGTGTTGATCGGCCCTACAGCCGTTCGGATCAAGTCCCTTTACAAATGGTCCGTTGAGATAAATAGTGACTCTCCAGCATATTTTGTATACATTATACCGTTCATTCACTTTGAAATGTTAATCGGAGCTGTGCGAGGGATGAACGAGTTACAGATAAAAATAAACATAATGGTATGCTCAAATCGCAGACCTGGTGAGACAACTATAGCTACTATTTATATCGAAATAAAAGACAAAAATCGAAAGAATTTCGTGATATCAATTCAACCGATTTATAAAAATCTCTCAGTTGCGACCTATTTTAAATATATAACTTTTCATTGGTATTATTTTAAAAAATATTAAATATCCTTCGCATTTCATTCTGGCCTTACTCCTTACATTCTCATTTCGTTCCTTAATTAACGATTTATATCTCCACCAACAATATATTTGATTGAAATAACAGTATGCACAACAGTGCGCATATGTGGATCTACTGACAGAAAATGTGTTCTAAAAAGCTAAAGCATCTCCGATGCCTGCAATATCTCGGAATATTATGAGGGGTCTCCAACCAGTCATCGCGATCGACCGGTCGATCTTTGGCCCTTCCATAGTCGATCACTGAATCTTGTCACAGCGCTATAACTTTATCTTGAATCAAGTGAGAATGTTGAGCCTATATAGATTTTGAACTTAGATTTGGAACTTTTTTATCGAGCTATGCAGGTGATTTTATAATTGTTCAAAAATTAAGAGCAAGTTGGTTACACTAATAAAATAATACAGATATCTCTCGATATCAGTTTTCGCAGCGATTGATATTTATCGACCCTGAGTATGTGTTAAGTGTAACTCGATACGTGGTGTTCCAGTCGCGAGGTATTGCAAAAGGCAAAAGTTTTAGGCTAACTGCGACTTTATGTGTAACTTAATTAACTAAGTCAAGCTTATCAAGATTAACTAGTTCAGGTTATATTTTCGTTGATATTTTCCTTCTGTATGTTTATTTAATAGCATTTTCTTCAACTTCCAATAGCTTACGACTTAGTAATACATTCAGTTATCCTGGCGGATAAAATTTTAATCAATTTTATTTAAACTAAACTAGATCATGGGTGCTGAAAGGTTGGAGACCTATGATCTATGACATATTTTGACATACGGCCTTAAATATGATACGATTGCACGTGGTCCCTGTGGTTGGTTCGTTTTGTCACCACTGCGCTTCGGAGAGCCTCCGTCGTCCAACGCTGTGATAGAATGGAGGAATGAAGGGACAGAGGAGGAGTTAGTGAGGGGGGTAAAGAGAATGTCTTCTAACGTATTCGTCATCGGGATGCTTGCGTGGAATGCTGGGATAGGATGCGAAGGATTTGTTGGTTAGAAGAGACCGGTGGATTGATAAATTGTTCTGTAGTTGTCGTGGCGGAGAATCTTGTGGCCTATTGCTCTGATAGACGCACGTAGACGGCTGCATCCATTCTTTCTGTAGCACAAACAGGCTTTATTTTTAGCTTGATGATTTTAGAGGTCTCTCTTTGAATATTTTCGTGAGAATTATTTTGCTTTTAACGGTTAAAAATATTTATATTTAAACAAATTTGACTTTTTTCTTCGATTTAAAATATGAATCCATTCTGTGCTGAGTTTACAATAAGATAACTGGATTTTCTCTCAGTATCTGCATTTTAGAAACGTACCACGGGTAGAAAATTTTATTGAGAGGTTAACATCGTTTTGTAAAGTAGTCGTGATTTGTGGGATAATGCAACCAACAAAAATTTAGACGCGAGTAAATAAGAAATGCCTAAATGCATGGGTGTGAGTATACTCAGACGCCGAAATTAATAGCCGTATATACATAAACACAAAAATTCACCCATTTATAGTTTTTTATCTGGTAACGGCAGCTTACCTTTGAAACCTCGACGTACAGATTTTTTAAAACGAATTTACTGAATTGAATGGTAAATATTCAAATTACACACACACACATGCACACATACACGCGCGCGAACACTCACAATTAGTATTATTTCACTTCAAAAATGATAGATTCCCACGAGTTCCATTTTATATTTGCATTTAAAAGATGCTAACTCGTCAGAATAATATAATACGTGTTATTATATTATGATAAATGATGTCTCTATGATAAATGTACCTCGCCCACGATTTTCTAATTATGTTGCCATCAAAAACTTATTTGATAATTAAATTATCGTTTGCATAAATTATTGAATTAGCAGTGTGATGAAACAAAATTGTACAAATATGAACAATAAACGTATTGATCAAAACATGTCTCAATTCTCTCCAATTTACATTATTTTTTTAAATACATCTTTAATTTCTTCCTCCTTAGATCATAGGGAGAAAAAACTCTCGCAACCCAGAGTTGTTGATATAGACGTTGACCTCCAAAAGTAGCTTCACCATTTATAACGAATAGATTCTGATGAATTGATTGAGTTCGAACTAGATGCTGTTGACATCTTCCAAATAGTCACATTCGTGTCCATAGAGATTTAACCCAATTTATTTTATGACGGAATTTTCGTTGCGCATAAAAAAATTTACGTGGCCCATTTAAAAAATGTATATCGCTCGTGTCTCGATAGATGTCGGGAAATGGCTGTAATATTTGCTGTAGTCATGGCAAATATAAAATTATCATCGTCAAAACCTGAGAAAATTTTCTTTTTTTGATTAAAGTTAAATAATTTTTCAGATCGTGCCCCTTGGACAACTTAACGCAACGCAAAAATATGGTTGATAATAAAATCAACAACTAAACTGTACAGAAATTGAGAAACGGAATTACGGGGAATATTTTCAATATATACGATATACTTTGTGTTACATAAGTAATAAAATAATAAATTCTAATACAACAGTTAGAAAATATTTTTCCATTGCAAATGGAGCAATTATTTGTTTCGCCGCAACTTAAACTACGCTAATAACTATACTGCTGACGTGCGTCTGAACAACACACAAATACACACATTCATAAACAATACGAGTAATTGTAATATGCACAACTGAAGAAACAGCATTCTTCACCATATATTAGTTATATAAGTAAACATAAAAATAAAATAGGATTAAGTGAACTGTATAATAAAGATTGGGGATAAAAGAAACGGAGTTTCTGATTACCTGACTGCGTATTGAAGTTAGTTGAATCAAAATAGCACTGAATTCCAACCTGTGAATACAGAACTCCTTCTACCAGATTTTACTAGATTAAACGGTTCTGGAATTACAAGCGAACATAGACTATTTTGTTAGTATAACTGGATATATAATGTGTTTATATATCTTTAAAAACGAATGTTTTTTAATTCAAAATATATACGCAGGCTAAAATTCGAAAGGCAAACGACTCTTCATAATAGGTCCCTGAGAACAATATCATGCAGTTAAGCTCCATCTGGCTTATTCATTTCTGGAATAATACGTCACATCTATCTGGCGAGGACAGCGTTTCCCGAAATTTTTTTGCCGAGAAAACATATAGCCCCAAGGTCTGGATGACTGAAGATCTCATGAATTGAGGGAGACTCGTCGAATATTTCGGTAAAGCTACAGAACTGTCATTTGGATTATCCTTGCTCTTATCCTGAGATCCTGTAATCTAAAACGGTAATTCATATGCAGATTTCGTCTACGTGGCAGCCGTCCTCAGTGGTGATAAACCTTTAGAATCTACGAATCGTCGTTGACGATGGCTGCTATGCAGAATGGGGGGGGGGGGGGGGGGCAGTTGGCCCATTCCCTGGATTGTCTGGCGAATATATAAAAAATATTTTATTCATTACAATAAAATAAAGAAAATAAACGGACAAAATATGAATGTATAGTATTGAATTTCAACGGTTCATAAAACAGACGCGGGTAAGGGTGCAGTCTTATTATACCGCATGACTAGGGAATGCAATACCGGTCCAACAAATCAATACCGGTATTTCGGTATTGATGTTCGTCATTGCCGGTATACCGGCATTAAAAAATAAAGAAAATCATGAATAGTTCAGGTAAAACAAACAAAATTAATTCAAAATATACTTCATATCAATTATTATTTATTGTAATTGTATATAATGTAGGGTGAGACACAAACTAAATAAACTCGATGAATCTAAAGTAAAAAATATAACAAAATATAATAGAAGAAATACCATTCAGTCAAACATAAACATTAGTTCTAAGAAAAAAATTTAAAAAAATTACAATTCAGTCTCTTAAACCGCGGATATATTTACCTATTTGTAATCGACGAAGTGGCCATATTCAATACCGAAATTGAATGGAACGGTATTTCGGTATTGGAAAATTGGGCAGTGTACCGGTATTGCATTCCCTACCCATGACTCAAGGTCATGGTTTTCCAATCGCGGTTTACAGGCAGCTTTTCAAAGGGGTACGCAAAAAATCAAAGATTATATTATTTCTTCATCTTTCATGCTTGGAATCGTAATCTTAGTTACGAATAACCTTATTCTACATCGTAGGGACGTGTTTACAGGCAAAGGGTAGCTGTGACAGAAATACATGTATGTGTGTGTGTGTATCTAGTATCATGGCAAATAAGTTATTGAGATATCTGTAGGTCCTTGTTACGTATAATTAATTATATTTAAAATAGAAATACATCACACCACGTACTATTATTTACATTTATAAATATCATTGATGTTTTTTAATGCTAAGTTTTTTCTTATCCTTATTATTTCAAATTTTCTTTAAGGTACGCGACTATTTTTAAATGGCTCAAAGGGGTATGTCATCAATTTAATGTTGAAGATCGCTGTTCAAGCCGACCCTGGGGTTTACCCTGTTGACACCTATGTTTTCCAAGTATCCGACATGCGTGCCTAGTTTTTTCCCTCAACTATGCCATGGCTCTTTGGAATCTCTTGATTATACATTGGATTTAAACCATAAGTTGAGATCGATAATTCATTTTTGCGACTGGAGTGGAGAGATGAAGCGTGGCGACGAATTAGCCGGTCGTAACCCGTTTCAATTCTGTCCACAGTTTCCACAGAAATTCGCTGACGCGGTTTTCGGCGAGCCGGAGGTCATCAGAAGAATCGAATCGCTGGTGGGGAGAGATATGGGAAGGGAGGAAATGGTATACTGGGAGGGGAATGGGCGTGTGTGGGGAAGATGAGAGCAGGAGGGGTAGAATTGGGAAGGCAAGGATGGGGAGAGGGGGAGTAAGTGAAAACAAGTTAGGATATTGTACAACGTATCACTAATGGGCGCGTTTCGTGCAATGGAGTATTAGAAAGAAATTATATACCTGTACGTGAGGGAAATAGCGTTTTAAAGTTCTGATATTCTTCAAAAATAATCCATTTTCTTCCTATTTAATAATATTGCATGCACGCGTAAGGAAATTAAACGTTTGTTTGTGAGATTGTTTATGATAGCAACAATGAAGAGGGAACCATGCAAGAAATTTTATAAGTTAAGACATTCTCATTTGATTTTCTCGATAATGGCTACTCCTACGATAAAAATGTGTAGGAAAGAAAATACTCTTCTTTATATGTTCTACAACTTTTATTTGAAAATATTTTGATGTGAGCAATATTTTACGAGATATGACGAAAATTTAATTTTTGTCACCAGTAAAGTGGTACCCCTGATTGGCGTACGTGATTCATTTTTGCGATTTTCGTATTACATTTGATTGTAAGTCCTTAATATCAAATCTCATGAAAATCCGTTCTGTAGAAGCCGAGAACGAACATACGGACGGACAGTCGGACAGACGGACGGACAGGCCGACGATAATAGGCGCTCACGCTGGAAGCGAAACGCGTCTAAAAATGAGTGGTTTAAAGGGAGATGGGATAGGAGATAGATAAATAAATAGATAATCGTCTTTATTCGGGCGAAATTGAGAACATAAGGTCCACTCCAACATTTAACCCTTCTTAAATGATACATTACATTAAAATACATAACATTGCATAAAACAATTAAAATGACAAAATACAAATGAAAAATATCCTAGGAAAGATTTATATTTGTGGGGGAAATCTAGGTAAGAACAGGCTTGATCTTCCTTAGAGGAAGGAGAGGAAGCAGTGGTCGAGTAAATGGAGATAGTAGAGATGTGGAGAAGATGGGAGTGAAGGGAGGAAGAGAGCGTAAGGGTGGAGAAAATGGATCAGGAGGAAGAAACTGAGAAATAAAGAAAGAGAGGACGGGAATGGGAGAAAAATGGCAGAGTGAGCGGGAAGGAGAGGGTGATAGGAGGAAGGAGAATTGGGCTTAAGAAGAAAAGTTTGGGGTCACTGTACACGTCTCCACGTGTTAAGGGTTTCTTTACTGGGCCACAGCCGCAGCGTGAGTGACCCCGAAGAGCGATGAGATCTCTCCCCGAGGGGTAATTGCAAGAAAGAGAGGGGGAGCGCGTAATTGCGTGGCCGGGGGAATCACGTGACCCCTTCGTGCACCCAATCAAGGGATCCTGAAGGGGCGTGGCGGACAGTGACGTCCAGATGCGTTCGCCTCCGACTCTCCACCCTCTCTCTCTCTCTCTCGCCTTCTTTCAACGTCTTCTAGGGAGAGCTTCTTATTCCCTTGCTGTGAATGAGAAGTTTTTTATACTTTTTCTTGCGATGTAACTGACGGCTACGCTCGAAGTTTTCAATATACTAATATATATTCTTGGGCGGATGACGACGACAGAGACATGCAAAAACTCCAAATCGAAAAATTCACTCATATATGATTTTTTAAATTTCACTTTTGCCATTAATGGCAAACAACAATTTTTTATATTGATTTATTTAGCCTGTTTCATTATTTATGGATGTTTCGCAGTACAGTTCGTATTCGTGATCCATTTATGTTTAAAATTTCGTTAGTTACTTCCTCGCATGTAACTGCTTATTACTTTTCTCTCTCATGGGCTGTAAATTAATTTTATTATATTTTAAAAACATTACATTGCATCGATAGTTTTGGTATTTCCTCCCTGATTACAATGCCCTTTCCTCGTTTCCTTATATACAGTTGAGGGAAACGCGAACAAGGAGACTGGTGTAAATATGAAACAAAAAACAACACAAGTGTATCATCATCCTAACGATGCTTTCGTTTGGTAAGGCATAAATGATGTTAAAATATTCGTCCATTACCATAAATGCATATGCCTACCGCGTCATTTGGATAAGGAAGAGATTTAATTTTAGAAAAGCGGCCGCAGACTCAACGGGGGCGCTAGTACTTAAGATTAGACAACGGAAAGAACTTCCTGGTGAATTACCAAGTAATACGTAAGCGTAGACGAAAGATAGAGATGAAAAAACGAAGTCAAGTAGCTTTAAAGGCTGAATTTGAGTAAAAATTTCCTGAATTGCCGGCGCATATATCTTTAAAATTTCATAAGTTCACTTTTTTGACCTTTGACCAATCTTTCGCGATGCTATTAATATATGGTACCTAACTTAAAATGTTAAGCCGGTCTAGGTTGACGAAAATTACGATATCAGTAACATTCGTACTTTTTTTAGACATCATTATAAGAACAAGTTTTCTTTGGGTTTTATTGA
The DNA here is from genome assembly GCA_036926305.1 of Uropetala carovei. NCBI lineage: Eukaryota > Metazoa > Arthropoda > Insecta > Odonata > Petaluridae > Uropetala > Uropetala carovei. The sequence goes on from JAXCHB010000100.1 coordinate 2,012,327, forward strand.
AGAAGGCTCACCGCGAAATGAATATAGATGGTGGGATCAAAGGTACAGAAGATGAATCGAAGAGCAAGGTCGATAATGATGCATTCACTGGAAAACAGGGTGAGAAGGGAGACGCAAGGCTAAAGGAGAGATGAGATGATTGTCTGAGGACAACGTGCAATGGAGTAGATCGTTTGAGGTGCGAAACTAGACGCTTGGAAGGAAAAAGGAATCTGGAGAAGAACACGACAGCTCTGTCTTACTTTACTTTGCGTCTGTATTCATAGATATAGACGTACGTTGATGAAGCAAATACAAAATACACATAAAAATTAATTGCGGAAAATTAAATGTCTCTAGTAATATAACTATTCGAAAAAGCAAAATATTTTTCTGTTAGAAATTGATTTGGCTCATTTGACACCGTTCTAGCAGAATATTTTTAAGACGATTGTATGCACACGAGCGTAAAAATATTCAGATATAGCTTAGTTTGACTCTAAATTTCCTTTACTTGAACTTTCCTGTTTCTCCGTTTCTTCTCTTCAATTTCCATGAGAATTGTTTTCCTGTTTGTTTTTATCCAACAATCTACCTATTTAAATATTTCGAAACTCTAACAGAATGTACGCTTGGATGTACATCTTTCTGGGCTCTAATATGATTTTTGATCGTTTCGAGCAATAATGTACGGTCTATTCGCTTTAAATAACAGTTCCTTTGATACTTGTTATATTGATATGCTACCGAACTAAGGTATTCTTGGGCGAGCACATTACCTTAACACCGTTTGCAAACTAAGAGAACATTTTAAAAATAAGATTTAAAAAAATTGATTGCACTTCTTGATGGTAGGTACATACTATAAATGTTATGAATTATGTTTGGCGAATAAACATCGTTTACTAAATATTTTGCGCAGTTTTTACAAATGAACCGATTTTTTTAATACTGAAAGAAAATGGTCCACTGACCGTGAACATATGGTTTCCATTGCGGTTTAACCTCCTAAGCTGCTTGAGACATTCTTCTGCAATGCGTGTGATCGGGTATCAGGCGCAGATTGGTGTACGTCACTCTTTAACCGAAGAGTATCATTGTATTAATCTCTCCAACGAGATGCTCCTTTCGCGAGCCGCTTAAAGGAACAAAATACAGGATCGTTTCGTCCATATTCACTCGTCTTGTAGTGAAATGCAGTTCGTATACTTTCAACATAATGAAAAAATTGCCTTTGGCTAATGCTATTCAATTTCTTTACTCCGTTTCTATGTATTATCCCTCACATTTGATAGGTGTTGATTATTTCATTGGTGACCGTTTCTCGTAGTAAATGAGTGATTTTTTAAAATATAAACAACAATTCCATCTAAATATCTAATTATTTATGCAAGTTTTATGTTTTCCCCGTCAATCGATTATGGCACGTCTTTGTCAGTCTATGAAATTGTTGAATTTATTATACAAATAATAGGGATCTACTACTGTACGACTAGAAATTCGAGTCAAATCATCCTCAATTATGCGAATCAGGTCGATTCTTGAATCGAATCAGGTTATCAATATTATTTATACTGAAATAAGGATTACATTTTATAGAAATTAAATTTTTTATACGCATGCATTCTTCAACACACGATATATAAGAATGAAAAATTACATGATCCAGAGGACAAACAATATACCCATGAACATAAAGAAGATGTTGTAATTTTTCCTGAACTTAGAAAGTGGATTATCCAATAATCTTACGACCAAATCTCATAATCTGATTTATATATTTACGTAGAAGTGTGAAGATTATTTGATTTCGGATTTCGCATAAAACCAGAATGAGCAGGAAATGAGCAGAGTTGACTTATTCGAAACAATCTTCTATAAAGCGAAACATCAGTCTTCATTAGAAATAGATTCGTATTTCGAATATTCACGGGACCTTTTTATGAACATTTTCTGATAATCAAAGATCTTAGTATCATGACGTGACATAATCTCACATCGAAAGAAAAACTCGAATAATCCTTGAAAACATGAACCAAAAGCATCAGAACAAAAACAAAATTAATTCTTAAATCATCCACTTGGTACATCCTTCCATCTCTCCATTTTTGGAGTATTTCGGCGGGATTGTATGGAATAGGACCCATTCGATTGGTTTCCTGCACCCGTCTCACCATGCTTATTGCCCCTTTATTAAACGTTCATTTCGAAAATCTCAGCAAAATAGGTGAGAATTTTTAGGATTCACTATCCGATAACTTTCCATCTAAAAGCCTGTCATCTCGGTATTGTCCTTTCACTCCCACTTTACTCCTCTTTTCACTGATGTGCCGATTTCCTTCAATTGTGTAATCCTGTTTTTCTCATTGCTCATATTTTTCCCGTCCTTTCGCTGGCAACTGTGAGTTCTTGAGCCATGCGCGAGTGAACGTAAATAAGTTTTGAAAATCACTGTCGAACAACGATTGTGTTTTTAAAAGAATAGTTCCTTCGATCTATGTATAAGTTTGGGCCTGAGTTAAGAACTGCACTTGACATTCATTATGCACTGTTTTTAGCCCATTCATTTTTAAACAGGTAAACAACCTGTTGCTTTATCACTATTGTAAAACCTTGAATAGTGAGTAAAGGTTGTATACAAGAAGAACCTTTAGGTTGGGTGAATATGTTATTCGTTTTTGCCGTATATGACAATATAATCTATACCTTTTAAAAGGTAGATATTTCATTATTGCTTTAATCTTAGATATTTTATTATTGCTTTAATCTTGGTTTACCTCTTGTCAGGAGGCGTGCAGATGCTTTCTCGAACGATTCCCCGATTCTAATATATTTTCTCGTGGTTTTAAAATAATAAGAAATGATCGTTCAATATCTTTAATAATTTCCTTTTTGAACAAACTCCATGCGAACTTCCCGCGACGCCTGCGCAGTTATTTATACGCGTATGTATTTATGCATGGATGCCTTTATGCAAATCGAAATGAACGTAGTTAGGGATGCATACGTATAAGGATACATAATTAAATTTCCGCGGGAGTATTCGTCTAATAATGAAATTATTAGGAAAAAATCAACATAAATTCGTTTGAGATGAAATTTTTTATAGCTTGTCTTTTGATGTCAGCGGCGTATACATATAACTCAAGTGTTCCGCATGAATGGGATATATTTGAGTTAACGAAGGAAGGGTTTTGCAAAAGAAAACCTCGCGATCACCGGTCTAGAGCCGAAGTCGCCCATTCGTCTGCTCAGCTGCTACAGCCAATTAAACTCTCGGAGAGGAAACATTAGTCATATCTCTTGCTGAAGGCTTTTGACTTTAAAACAATTTTTTCTTACTCCTTTCTCGAATGCAAAACAATGCAAAAATAGCATAAGGCCGGGCTCATATCTCAATAGAATACAACTTTCTATCTAGGATGACGGCACTTTCGTCGTATTTTAGTATTCGTGTCACTTTGCCAAGAGTATTAACTACTGTGGGATTTTAACGTCTTTAACCTCCTTAAAGCAAGAGCCACGATACTTTAAAGAGCTTCATTGTAGGGCTGACACGAGACATTTTACCGCACTAATTAGCAGTCTTTTTTGAAATCCAATTTACGTTTAATGATGACGTTACAAAAAATTACTGTTTTAGGCGAGATTTAATGAAATTAATTTGTTTCCTCCAGCTCTTCTGAGAAAAGAGTTCAATGAATTCAGAGAGTAACTTCGAAACGGAAAGTCGAAAAAAGCATTCGCAATTATTGAATATATATTTGCAAAACGGAGATAGAACCATTAAATGGGTGCTTCAGGTGCAATAGAAACTCCTGTCTTTTGATAGTTGCAATGAGAATAATTAACTGGTTTTCAATATACCATGACTTTATATTATTCGAAAACAGTTTTGGAGGCACTCAAAAGGTCTGAAATTGGTCGTAGAAAAGTATAAAAATATAGGAGTTTCCAATATTTATGAATTACATTAATAAAAAAAGTTATAATTTTACAACCGAGCAAACTTACCGGCGAAAGCAAAATTAAAATACTTGTACCAGTGAATGATAGCAGGACTGTTGTATTACTCAAGAGAGATTGTCGGACGAAAAAGATTAGCCCTTAGCTGAATAATTTATGATCTCATTCCCAAAATCCCACGTTACATGGAGAACTTAAATGAGTGACGCCATCAATTTCTGATCCCGAACCCTTTATAATCGGATAACCGACCGTGAGAAACGAAGATATTCTCGTGTTGCACGTGACATTGAAGGGATATTCTTCCTTTGGACTGACGATTCTTCCATCGCAGCCCATCGTGAAGGCTTCCGCCGGATGTATAAGCGATCGGTGTGGTTACGAAATCGCTTCGTCCGCGGTGACCGGTGTCCCGCAAGTGGTATCGTTGGGTGGTGCCTCTTTGCTCTTTACGTTTATTTTTCCCTTGGTTGGATGCACTGCATTCTCATCGTTAACTCTTTCTCCCTCTCACTCTTAATTGGCGTGATACGCGTAAAAAAATTGAAGAGCGCGTGTCATTTGAGGACGAGGAAGGAGAACTTGCGGTCAGGATGGGTTGAAAACGAATAAGATGAGAACGGGAACAAGGAAGACATCGTTAAGAAATGAGAGAATGGGGAAGGGTTAGCAAAAGGATTAAGTAAGAGAGGCTGGCAACAAAAGAGACAAATATGCGAGCGTGGAAGGGATGGGAAAAGTATAGAGTAGGGATCCGCAATCTTCTTCCAGTATATGGAATAGTCTAACTTGAGCTTTGATGGCGGGGCGATTGGGGGGAGGGGGGGCGACGTTACCAAATCACTCGCAAGAGTGTTCGTGAACGATGTGGCAACGTTGCTGTTCGATGATTGGGTGGAGACTTTTATGAGGCTTTCAGAGTTCAAGTTAAACTAATTCGATTATAATGAGCATTGCGATGTCGACCACAGGAAAGCAAAATAGATATTTGCATCAATTATATATTCATAAGCGACAAAACTGTTAGCCATATGTTGGTGAGTTCAACGTCTCTTAGTTCCCTTATACTATTTGGCACTCACGGCGGCCACCGAATACGCCGAAATTTCGCAGGTTTGTTATTTATTTAGATCTGAAGGGCAAAGAGGCATTAATTTTTCTCCGAAGTATCAGGGTTCCAGTCCAGGTGCAATTTTTCCTTCGTTTATGGGATTTGCGTGTGGAACAGTGTTGGAAAATTCTCAAATTTTCGTCTCTGAATAAATTCTTTAATTGCTACCTCACAGATCATATAAGACCCACGAAGATGAAAAGGTTTTTTTTTATCGAGCTCACCAAAAAATATTCGTGTCAACCGATGGAGAAAATTAAATAATTGCATACTTGGCACTTTCTTGAATTTCTATCTCCCAAACAATAAGTTGTGCTTATGTGCTTTTCCAGAATTTTTTGTGGCAAATCCTTTATGCCTCCGAAAAAATTTTATAATCAGTGCTTCACAGACCATGTAAGAGTTTGTCATACATGAAGTGTATTAGATTTACCCGGGCAACGCCGGGTACTTCAGATAATATTTAATAAAAATAACCTTTGCGCTCGTAACAGTATCATAAAAAACTGTTCTCTTATTCACCGTGGCGTGAGTACTCGCGAGCATTATACTTTGATAAATTAATGAAATGAAATTAGGAGAGCCCGGTCGTGCTCGCGAGCCGCAGATTGCAGACTTCTGATATAGAAAGAAAAACTAGGATATAGTTAAATATGGCGAATGAGGAGAAATTTTAAGTAAAGACAAGTTAAAAAAGAACTGCAAAAGCAGATTCCAAAGCAGCTTTCTTTTAGAATTTTCACGTAAATTTTCGGAATCATCAGCCTCCACTCCCTCCAAAACTTAAAACCCAAAATAAATCAGAAGTTATTAGAAACATACTCCACCGCTGTTAAACAGTTGAAATATGATCTTTATACTTTTGTAAAATAAATTGAACGCATTTATGCCTGGTTTTGTTGTAGTAGCAACGTAAACGAAAAGTAACTATCGTATTAGGTGGCGTTGCATTTCTATAGGCCCAGATAATCGATCAACAGGAAATTAAATGCCTCCAAAGATCAGAAAATCCGAATTACTAACAGACCCGCATAATGGAGAGAAGAGGTAAGCATATGAGTGAGAGGCCGGTGTTTCATAAGTGAACTATCCAACCTTTATTGCAATTAATACCCGGAAACGCCTTTAAAGGCAATTAGTTCCTCTTCGTACCATGCTCACCGCGAGCTAACTTCTTGTGCAATATTCTCTCAGGAAACTTTTTTATGACTTTATTTTCGTCTGCTTCAATTGCAGTCTCAGCAAGAATCAGACGCAGCTGCTATCATTCCACTTATTTGCGTGTGAGGCCATAACCTGGCACTATAATTTTCCTGGATAATGATACTGGTTGACACGTAATATGCTAGTCCATGCTTTCCATGTTTATCAGTGTGACTTTTGTATTCATTTATCGGTTTCGAATGTTTACTAGAAAATGATACAAATGAGTTCAGAAATTAACCCTTTCGGTCATAATTTTAAGGCTAATTTTAAAAAATTGTGGGAATTGGTAAGTGCAAGGTGTAGTTATCGGTTTCGCCACTAAGAAATGCGTCATTAAATTTTTGCAAGTGGGTGAAACAAGCCTCAAAGATTTAAATTCATCACAAAACTATAAATTAAATAAATTTTATGCGGACAATTGTGGACAATTGTGACCACCGGGGGCAAGAGGGCTAAACAAAAATAAAGGCTGAATCATCAATTTTGAAAGAATTTTTCCTTATTTCCTTTTTAGCTTAACCTCTTAACTGTTGGAATGCGATCTGTGAGACACCACCTGAAGTATAGTGTCAAATTACCCCACTACTTTATTTTTCCTCTAGTTTACTCTTTGCAAAGAAATAAAATGAATAGTAAGATTTATTCTTTTAATTATCTCTTAATTCTCATGGCAGATTATTAAATGTGGAAAATCCAATTGTAGATATAGCCGGTGAGTATAAATAATGACAATAAAAAACAGTAGCGGTCTCAGTTACAATTATGGTCATAATTTCACCTCGCTGGTTAAAGCTAAAGCCTTGGGAATTATGTTTCAATAGTCTTCAAGAGTTTTCTCATTCCTCTATAACTACCTGTTGCCTTTATTTGACGTCGATTCAAATCATCACCCCGCTCTTTACGAAATAAATACCATTATATCTCATCAAAAGGCGTCAATGAGACTCGGAAACAATCATTCTAGAGCGACGTCCTATCAGCTCTTAGGTTTACCACCTATCGTCGCAGTCTTTATAAATTGCTCCTATAAAAACTTGCGACTTTTTTGCCGTTAAAACTCTCCCAGTCGGTCTGCGAAAGCCTTCCAGCCTCTCCGGCGAGCATTTCGAGTGGAATACGAGAGGAGATTATGATCTAGGAGAGGTGGGAGGGAGGGAGAGAGACGGATGGAGGGAGGGAAAGAGTCGGCGGAGGGAGTGGGAGGGAGAGAGAGTTGGAATGAGATGAAAAAAGCTGGGAGATGGGTGGTGGGTGGGGAGAACGAGTGGGAGGGATATGGGTGATCTTGGAGGGAAAAAGAATAAAATGCCATGAAATAGGAATGAGGGATGAGAAAGGGTAGGAATCAGGAGAGGGAACGGTAATACAACAGGAGAAAGGAGAAGAGGAGAGAATAGGGGTGTTGTGGGAGGAAGAATAGAATGGGAGGAAAAAGTCGAGGGTGAAGGTTATGAAGGTAGGGAAGGGAGAGGAAGGGAGAAAAAATGGAATAGATTGGAATGGGAGCGAAGGGGGGGGAGGAAAAATGGGGAAGTGATAGGAGTAGAATAGGGTAGGAGATGAGTGGTAGGGGAAGATGAAGAATAGGAGTAAGGGAGGATAAAGGAAAGAGTCGAAGGAGGGAATAGGGAGATAGTATGAGGTACAGCGGCGAGATTCAGTGGGAGAGAAGAGTATGGACGGTTGAATGCGGTCGAGGGGAGGTGAGGCGGCGAGGGGGATGAATGGGAAGAGCAGGCGGAGGACGGCGGGGGCCCCAATTTGTGAATCGGTTTGAGTGCTGTGAGAAAGAAGAGAGGCCTGTGGAGGAGGAGAGAAGGGGGAGGAGGAGGTGGTGGTGTTGGAGGGGGTTGGCAGAGGGGGGGGGGGGGGGGGGGAACAAAAAAAGCCTCTCGCGGGTAGCTCCGCTGTCCGGCCATTGTTGCGACGGATATCGCGGCAGCGTTGCACCCGAGAGTGACTCTCGTTCCCGCCCTCATCCTCCAGCCAACGAGAGGAGGAAGGGTATATACAGAGAGAGAGGGAGAGAAAAAAGAGACGTACGCAGACCGCTCCTACGAACAAAAAAATATTAAATCCTCTCATCCGCTTCGCTGTACAGCTGCCGCAGTTAACGTCTCCATCGAGAGTGCGGCGATACGTAACGTCGATCATCATTGGATTCCTCTTTGTTTTTTTTAGTTAAAAAGTTTTTGGGCGAAGTTTTGCGCCGGTGAACCTCGTAAAAAAAAAGGTAGGGGAAAAGCGGCATCGGAAGGAACTTCGAGGCCGCGGTCCAGTTCGGCAGTGTCCAGTCAACTCGAGTGCCTTTTGGATCGTCCGGATGTGTGACCCTTGGCTCGTTTGGGCGGTGATTGAGTAACGAGGCGTCGGGGAGGAAGGGGGAGGGCGTGGGGAGTGGGGAGGGAGGGAGGGAAGGACGGGGTGCTCTCTCACACTCTCAGTGCGGGCACATCGCCATTGGTGAAGTGGTGAATGACGTCCCCCCTCCCATCCTCCTCTCACACCCACCCCACCCCGTGGTGCGAAATTTCGCCGAGTGCGTCTGTGAACCAGGGAGCGGTGGCGGTTCCCTCAGAAAGTGGACGGGATATTCGGGCGTCGATTGCGGGAGGTGTTATATTGGACCATAAAAGGAGAGATTTTTTCCTTTGATTGGTGGGGGTGGGGAGGAGTGACGCAGGGTGGGAATCGGAGGGTGGTATGGGACGAAGCTAAGAAGGGGAGGGGTCGGAAAGTGACTTTTGTGGGACCTTTTTTTTTCCGAGGGCCGCATCTCTCCGTTGACCGGATATATGGTTTGTGCTTCGTAAGGGCGGGTCGAGGATCCGTTTGGCTCTTCGGATGGGTACAAAGTTGTGATCTGAAGATATTTTTTCACCGTCGTTTTCAATTTTGGCTGAAACGGAAAGGACCATTTCGAAAGGAAGAGCCTTTCTAGAGAATAAAACGAACACTTGTGTGTGTGTGTCGGACCGAGTCGTCCTGATAGTGATTCCACCATGGCGAAAGAAGTGGTCGACTTTTCATTTTGACGGTGTGGTGTCACGAGTAAATTAGTACCGCGGGACTAAAAGAAATCTCGTGTTTGGCATTAATTGAGACCGCGTTCCCTAAAAAAAAGCCTTCTTGAGGTCGACGACTCGTCCAATCCCGACGTCGAATTTACAGGATTATTACGCCGGCTCACGTAATTTCGCAATCCTTCTCTGTGGGAAGTGCTTCCCGCATTTACCACCAGACAGTGCCGAGGATATTTTTTCACGACGGTGAAGCTTTCGGAGATCCCAAGTTCCGTAAGGGACTTTACCGGAAGGGATCGTTCGGACGGCGTGTCGGAAAGCGACGCGGAAGAAGTAACGAACTGGGGAGGAGTATATCGCCTTTCCCCGGAGGGTGAGAGAGGAATTCATAAAGAGAGGATTGAGCAGCTGAGGTCGCCGTCGTAGGAGGAGGAGGAGTTTTGCCGAGATGGCTTCCATTAACCCACAGGACGACCACTGGATGCGCGATGACTACGGCGAAGAGTTTGAGGACGGGGAATGGGACGACTTCGACCGCCTCGTGGCCGAGTACCGGCTGCGGCGCCTTGCCGAGGCCGGGAGGGACGGGAGCGGTGGGGGTGAGAGTGGGAGGGGAGGGTACAGGCGAGGGGGACAATCCAGCTCCGACTACGTCTTCTATCCGGCACCGGCCCCGACGGCCGCCCCCGCCGACGATGATGACTTCGACTATGTGCAGACGGTGGTGGGTGTTTGGATCCGATCCCTGATCGGCCGTCCGATTCCCTTCTTTGATTTTTTTGCCTCTTTTTCCCCCTCCGGGATTACGTCTTCCTCCTCCGTCCACTTCTTCGTTCTGTCCCCTTTCACTCGGTATGCCAAATCTCTCGATCCCCTTCTTTTCGTATTCCGTCAACTCTTCCACGTTTAGTCGCCTATATTACATTTCGCTTCGTCTCCTACCCCTTATTTTTTTTTGCACGAAGTGGTTTATGAACGAATTATGAAAGAAAAAGATTGAATTCTTACCCCCAATTCGAAAGAGAAATATCGAGCTCAACTAGATAGGAAGCAGCCGTCGTCAGTGGTGCCTTACCGACGGTGGATTCTAAGGATTTTTAAAATATGCTATCGATAAAGCGCCGCTGATGACGGCTGCTTTGTATCCGAAATGCGCATCTGGTTTTCCAAGTCTTTTTTATTGACTATCAAAAGGCATATTTTGTCGATTTTATATCCTTTGTATTTATGCAATCGTTTCGTACAATCTTTGTTCGAATGGGTGTACCAAAATCTTTGTGGTATTTTTAAACTGGAAGTAATTTTTTTGCGGTTAGAATGTTGTTTCAATTTATTTTTCCCTTAGCATTCGGGGCTGTCATAGCACCAGAAGGTTCTCTTGAGTTTTCGTAAAATTATGTAGCAATAAATAATTCTTTTTGTGGAATCATATAACTAAAAGCATTAGCAAACGTTGAGTGTAATGTTCCTTGAAGCTTAATATCTCGCTAACGACTGTACCGAATTTGATGAAATTTTCAGGATAGCATTATGATATAATAAAAAACGTTTTAATGTATCGATAATATATAAAAGCCTTATTCTGTCCGTTTGTCCTTTTGTCGCTCCTCTGTCGCTCTCTGAAAAACAGAAATATACCTGGCAAGAGAGGACTAAGGCCAGCTTTATGAAGCACAATAGATACTCGCGGCGAGGGTTTCGAACCTTCGCTCGGATCGAAGGCAACCCTCTCAGCAGGAGGTGTGATATCAGGTCAAAGAAGACTGCCTCAATTTTATTTCAGAATAATCGATCATCCCCGTCATTTTGACGGGCACTTATACTAGTATATAGATATTTTAAGGCTTGAGTAGAAGTCACCTTCGTAATGTCGTCAGATTTAGCTATTTGCGAAATGATTTTTTTGAACTACGCTTTAAGATGTCGAAAGCATTAAATTATCCTAGTATTTCTTTTCGCTTCATCACACTATATCATTTACTTTCATTATTCATCATTAGCTACAAGAAATGATCGCGTCTTGTATATGGATTCAGATTCAGTCTATTACTGAAGGTATTTACCAAAGGAGTATTTGTTTACGTATTCAAGTAATACTTCCTTATTTTTAGCTATAGGGATCGCCATTATCGATGGAATTTGTTTTTTAGGAATAATTTTCAGGAAAGCGTGAGTATTTGTTGTTTTACTTGCGAAACGCCGCTCATCTTGGAAATTTCTCCATAATTTTATCTTTCGTCATGCTGAAGGTCAAGCTCACTTATTAGCCATTAAATTGTTTTCGATTTATTTTGCACTCGTTTCCCATAAAATAGACACAAAAAATGTCTTAATCCTCTCTCACTTATATTTTTACTTTCTCATATACGAAGTACGAGTATATTGAGAAAGTATTGTAATCGCGAAAAAATTCGACTTCGAGATTTTGACGGAAATATACGTTTTAGGTATAGCTGACAATGAGTCAGAAAAATCTAGGCAACTTTAACAATAATTTGATTTTCTCTAAAACGGCTTCAACGATTTTGATCAAATTTCGTGCCGTTAATTGAGTATACGTCTGCAATAATACTACATACATCATATTTCTCAAAAAATGAATATAAGGCTAGTTTATTCTTGATCCTAGATTTTTTGATTCGTTGCCAAGTAGATGTATTTAGCATATGAAGTAACCTAAAATATTCATTTTCTTAAAAAATGAATGTACCTTAGGCAGCTCCCTAATTACATATTTTAGCACCCCGGGAAAACTACTACATATGTGCCCTCTCCCCATTCAAGAAATTATTTTCTCTAGTGTATTATTTACTGTTTGGATTTTTTGCTCCCCTTAGTTACGCCCGGGGCAGATGCCCCTCTCTAGTTTCGGCACTGACCTTAGGTGTAATGTTTGCTATTTAACTGCCCAATGGATGGGATTGGAGATCGTTGACGTCCTTCGGAAAGTTTTCAATTTAATTTTCAGAAAAAATACCGATTCCGATGCAATAAATGCATGAAATTGTCATATCACTATTGTTTATAGCAGGAGTGGCCAAACTTACTACCCTCGGAGCCACAAACGATAATCTTCGAAAGTTCGAGAGCCGCATGACACAGTCTTTGCTTATAAATTTACAAACAGTACATAACATGTATCCGAAGCAATTCAGATATACTGATGCCCCTTAGGCATCCAAAAAAACGTCTCAGGTCGCACTACGTCACTACTACGTTGAGTGGATATTTAAGAGAGCCGCAAACTAAGTTAAAAGAGCCGCATGTGGCTCGCGAGCCGCGGTTTGTCCAACCCTGGTTTTTAGTTTTATTCTTCATGTAATTATTTTAAAATGTACGCAACAACTAATAGAAATTTTTGGTAATTCTACACACCTGCTTTATGGTGAGAAAGTTAAAATGACGAAATTTGAAAGAATAGTTTCAAATATTAGCAATATTTAAAAAATGAATCCATGTCCGTTGATATTCCGCCGTCTTTTCCGAAAGAAGTTACACATCTCTTCGTTCATTCTCTCTTACTGAATGTATCTGCCCTTCTCTTCTCGCCCACGTATCCAATGACTCCAGCATCTTCATTTCCTCTTTCCGCTATGTCCATAAAGAAGCACGCTCCATGTAAAATAAGTTTTTGCATCAGATTCTACGACGTCGACATGATTTTGATGTCAACTTTTCAGTACGCGAAGTAAATATGCGTTTATAGAATATTTCGTTGTGTTATTCTTTTACTTTTTATTATGCCGTTTGTTTTTTCCCCAGATTCATTATTGTTTTCTAGGGAATATTCCAGTCCGTTGACAATAAAATGGCAATTTTTGAAAAAGAGTATGTTCTTCAGTCTTCTCCTCGAAGCGTGCATTTAAAGCTGTTAAAGAATGGCGTGAAGTAATTAATACGACGTAGTGCCTAATTCCTAACCAAAAATCCTAGTTTTTGCGAGATCTTTTTCATCAATGCCTCTTGTCTCACGAAATTCTGTCACCTCTCACTTCTAATTGAAGCGGCCAATTAAAAAGTATTTCCACATCGAGTCCTAATATTCTTATCTCATTAGGATTTCTCCTTGGTGTCAATTTTTGTTCATAATTTTCAGCCGTTAATGACATGTTATCATGTCTATTTTTGTCCTCGACTCGGTGAAAATCTCTTGTAAAAATAATGTCGTAGAAATAAATTAAAGCGGCATTTTATTCGAATGTTGCGATTTCCTTGTACATGATGAAAGACTCCATGTTTCGAAATATTTATTGTTGGAGTGGCAGTTTTCTTATTTATCGAAATTTGTTTAGATTTATCGAAGTGATAATTACTTGTCATTATCTAAAAATGTGCTAGTTTTTCGTTTGCGGCCCGAGTAGTTTTGCATTTACACGTAAAACCCATTGGCAAAAATTATTAAATTTTTATTTTTTCTTGATTCTTTTTGGCGGATAAATAAAAACAAATCGAGGAAGCAGTTTCAACTTATAATGCGACTCATCGCGTAAAAAAATAAACGCTACCAAATCTTGAATAAAACTGGCGCAGTTAAAAGTGCTATCGATTTCTCTGTTCGTAGGACTGTTTGTTAAAATTTTCGAATGAGAAATTCACCCGCTTATGAGGACGGGAACCGAGAGATTCTCCGGGATCCCCCTGGGGGCGGGTTAGGCCGGTTCCTCGAAGCTCCCGTTGCCTCTTTGACTATGGAGCGAAATTTTCGTATTCTTTTTTTTCGAACGGAGCTAGTTGGAGGAATGAAGATTGACATTTCATAAGTCTTTTTACGGAGTCTTATATTTCAGGAGGCATTTAGGGAAATCCGATATCCATAACCTATATGCAACGTTTTGTTTTCTTCGTTGTACTGAGCCGGATTTTTTTTACTTGATTCACTGCACACACTGAGTATTTTTCGTAAAATAAATTGAAAGAAAAAGTAAAATATGGTTATTTACTTAATCAGGGGCCAATAATACTCATAAAAGATCTTAAATTGCTCAAGATGCATTTTTTTCAAAATAAAAACTTTTGAGAGAATTATCATTAATGTAATTGTAGTACGCTCTTACTCAAGCATATTACTTCGTCCATTTTTAGGATGATTAGCCTTAGAGAAGTATCATAAAACAAGTTCTCGTTTTTCCGTTTTATCCTTTAACTAACAAGGTGAAATTATGAAAATGTTATAACTGAGGCGCGGCCTAACCGATAGCTGTTGTTTTTATTATTTATTCAATAGCTGTATAGACTATAGGATTTTCCGAGTTTAAGAATATCATGATCACTTCTCTTTTTTACCCTGAATTTTTCTTAACGACTTTCCAATCATTCATAAATTTTGAACAGATTAATTTAAAAAGCCTAAACTTTTCAGCATACTCCTGGCAATTGATTAATAAACTTGTGCAACTTGGTAGGTTCCAAATTGAGTTTTATTTTTAATTGGACGTATGCATTTGTTGGGAGGAGGGGAGAAGAGGGGCCCTTGGTAATATTTTTCCGCTGGTCCTTCCGCTCAAAATTACTCCACCTTTCCAGACCTGTAGATTTTTGTCGCTTTAATTAATTGGGGATGCAGTTTTGACAATATCGGCCATTACTCCGCATCAACGAAGTGTTTTATTTGAATTTTATTAGAGGATTAAAACAAAATTTTAATTCGAATCTATGGAATTTCTCTCTATTAAAAAAAAGTTCGGGTGGCCCCCGGCATTAATTGCCAATAAATAATGACGGCTCGTTTATCCAGTTAGTTATTATGGAATTAAAAAGTTTTTTCTCGTTTCTCGTTCAACATGAGCGGTAATAACTGTGCTTACGTTGGTGAGAGAGCCGGCGTGTCAAATGAACCTTTAAGTATAAGGTCATACTTTGACCGGCGAGTCCAAAAATGCCTCGAGTTTCATGCTGTATGGTATTGTCCTTCTGCGCACTTGGTCCCATCAATTGCAAGGAGTGAGTTGATAAACAACCAAAGCAATTAGAAAGAACCGATTAAAATCACAGCACAGGATTTTATTGACAACACGAATCAATGTTGCAGCTCTAGAAGTCATGGATACTCGAATTTTCTCGGCATTTGGTGTTTTTTTACCAGGATTTCGTGAGGAGACCAAAATCAAAGGTTGGAGAGATGTTTTCTTAGCTTTTCTATCTCCCCATGCCTTTATTGTGCTTTACGATTCTCCTATTCTAAATTTACTTCTCTTAATGCTCCATACTCTCTCTGTTGCGTTTCGATATTATCCTCTTGAATTGGTAAGTGTTCGTAAAACGTATTTACATTGTTTAATATGACAAATACAAATATATGCATTGTACTAGGGGGCAAGCCCCCTGCTCGCTGGCGCTCGCCAACCCCCCCCCCCCCCCCCCCCCCCTTCCCCTTTGCTCGCTGTTTCTTCGTTCCTACCATGTAGCTGTTGGATTTAGATTAGTTTAACGGGAATATGTTTGGATATGATTTAAATGAATATATTATATAAGGGATGTATGTTTGCTTTTTAATAACAAATTAAGAAAATTAGTTGAATAACTCGATAAAAATAAACTTAGGGGGCTGAAATTCCCGGAGATTAAAAATGGCTGAGGTATAGAGCGTTAAAGAGAGAGAGACAACCAGAAATAGGATTTTAGTAATATAGATAAAAAATATAAATAACATGAATACTGCGTTCGATTTATTTGCATTAAATTCATATCTTCGGTCATTTCGAGCAAGTTTTAATCTTATTTTCGATCTTTAATCCTTTATTTAAGTGCATATGCACGGAAATTACCGAGGACAACAATACCGGTAACCATGGAAAGATGTACGGAAGTGAAATTTTTAGGTTTTGAAAAAAAACACCTATTAACGTAAATCACGCAATTTAAATTTACTTTTCAGCGAACTCTATTAAAGCACTCCATAAAGGCCCTCCACAGACTTTGTCTATACTCTCGTGAATCAGGATTATCAATTTTTTATATAAAGCTCGAAGTCTGTCTCTTAATTCATTTTTTTATTGTTATTACGTGGAGGTTACAATTTGGCCATTAGGGCAGGTGCCTATGTTAAGATTTTCATTAAAAATCAAACCTGATATGAGAGTATTTCGGCTAGAGGGCGGATGGCACGTTGTCATTCAAGGGGAAATGCGGAAACAGGTGAAAAATAATCGGCTATGACCGGAAATCGAACCTGGGTCTTCCACTTGCTGGGCGGATACTATACCACTGAACTACCGTAGCAGACAAATTTTCCTGTTTCAGAACATTTCTTGCACTTTTCTTTGATTTAATCTTTCATATAAACCATTCATGACTTATTGTTTTATACTACTAAACTTTCAAATTCACTCATAATTCTGTTTATCTGCCTCTCTTAATGGCTGATTTTTCTTTTTTTTATCACACCAATACTGAATATCATATTGCTATTCCATTGAAGCCTTCATTTAGATGCGCAATGAAAATATCCCAAATCCAGATTTAATTGATTAATTTTAAGCACGTTATTTAATGGACTTTGTAATCGTTTTAGTTTACAATGCTTCTATTTCAGTTTAACATTTTATTTATACAAGCGTGCCTATGAGATAAGGCTTTGCCATCATAGAACAATTAAATGTCTGTTAGGAAAAATCTTAAAATATAGGTGTTAAGGAGAGATATATCCTCAAAAAAATTTTTGACCCTCTGTGAATTCATCGAACTTGTTGAAATGACAATATGTCAACATCACACCATGATGCGGACCAGAGCCTGTCGTGTACTTCTATGTAGTAAGTCTCAAACTTAATAAATTTAATTTACAGTAAAATATAAAAAATAAAAATAAATTGCATTACATCATCAATTGATCAAATTTGATACACATTTAATAGTAAACAAATACCAGCTTATTTTTACAGTTTATCATTTTACAGGTGCTATATTGTACCTTTTTATACAGCTAATTGAAGCAAATAGAATTCCTGTTGCATAAAAAAGTATATATACATTAAACCCATAAACATTTCTTTTAATGATATAACTAATAAATTTATAATTAATTATTTGTTTATGATGTCATGTTTTAAATTGACTACTTTACGTATGTATCTGTTTTACTTGCAGATGTATGGCCGCTACACGAAGGATCTCGGAGAGTTTGCCAAGGAGGAGGCAAGAAGAGCAAGAGCGGTGGCCAAGGCAAGACGAAAAGAAGACTCATTGAGGAACAAGGAGCTTGGTGTAGGATTACGAAGAGAAAATAAATGTGTAGCAAAGGTAAACAGAGAATTCATTCAGTTTATGGCACTTTCATATCAACGTTTACCTTCATTTCCTTTTTGTGTTTGATTTGGTAACATTTTGACTGATTTAAATCAGTGCTCAAGTTGGACTTTACAATTATAGTATATATCTTAAAGTTAAAAATATTGAAATAAACTGCTATCATATTAATTTGTATTGAATTTTGTAGTTCAAAGGAATATTGAACAAAGATCCATTTTTATATTGAACATTTCTTCCTCCAACCAATTTATTTGACATATCAGTTAAAGTTTGGTTCATATAAACACTGATTTCTACAAATTTTTAATGTAGCTATGCAAGTAGGCATTTCCCTAAATCAGCCCAATTAGATCCTTAGAAAATATTTTATATAAAAATAATAAAAATACCAGTCTATAAAATATTTTATTCTAATTTTGGAAACAAAGTTTTTAAAAATATCTTTCTCTGCTACACTGTACTTATGAATGAACTTTTTCTGAATAAATATATTATTTAATATATATACAGGCAACTCCCGAGATTCAACCGTTCGAGATTCAACCAACTCAAGAATTCGACCAGTTGAATCAACCCAGACGATCGATCGGTCGAATTAGAAACTAGTTTACGTGAAGTAATTTTTGGCCCGCCTGACCATGAGAGGTTTAGTTTCAGTCTAGACATTGTTATTTCTGCTCTAATTGTTTGAATTTGTGCTGATTCGACATTCAATGGTTCGAGATTTGACCACATTTTCAGGAACGCATCCCTGTCGAATCTCGGGAGTCGCCTGTGTACACACACACACACACACACACACACACACACACATATATGCATTTTGCCAAAATTTTCATGGTGATATGTAAATCCAACAGTGTTGGTTCAACCAGGGGTGAGCTGCTGCATCTGCTAACAATGGGCATGCTATAAGTTAACAGAAAAGGGATGAATTTAAAAAAAATAAAGAAACTAGCATGGAAAAACCATGTTTTACTTTTTCTATTTATAGTTACAAGTATTTGAATTAAAATTTGAGTTTTTAGAGCAAAAATTAACCATCAGATGAAGTTTAACAATGGTGAATGGGCTAAACTTTAACAATGGGCTCATCAGAGCCCAACTGAGCCTGCTCCAACTCACCCCTGACAATGAGTTCAACTTCTTAGTGGCTTTCAAGATATGTCACCAATGACATTATATTTCATTCATAATTTTAGAAATTGATCTTTTTACCAATCAATATTTATTAGTATGTTCATCTCATAGGTTGCATCAGTAATTGCCTTTTTATGGAAGCACACATTTGCCCGTTTGGGTGAGGACTGGGTATTCCTTGCCCTTCTAGGAGTAATTATGGCATTCTTATCATTTGTGATGGACCACGGAATCTCCCTCTGCAATAAAGGTTATTATTCTAAAACCAAAAATAACATATTATTACTGTTAATCAGGAAATGTCAAGTAGAATAATTAATTAAAATTATCACAGTAATAAAAACATTGTTTTTCTAGAGATTTTCATGTATGATGTCACTTTAAATGTTTTAAAAAGATATTACAGAAACATTTCATCACTTGGAAATAAGTTTCTGGAAATAATGAGATTCAAATATTTATATTTCCAAAATTATGGAAATTTGATTTTGTTAATGGAAAATTTATTATGGTTTTTAAAAAATAATTTTGGAAAAGAGCCATTTGCAATGACTAGTTCACGTAGAAACATTGCAATAGGCATTATAGATAAATTCAGGATAATAAATTACGTTATCCATAAATATTTTAATTTCACTTATTGGTTTTAAACCAATATGTAATATTTAAGGTTTGAACTTTAAACTTAAGGGATATGTTCTGAAAGTATTTTTTGCTATGGATTGCCCAGAAAATATTAACTTTTCATTTCATGATGATAAATTTTGGATCCATCCATTGTTTCTGCCGAGGACAGCTCGAATATGGCTCTACAAAGACCTGGCTGTGCATCCTTTAGTCCAATATGTTGCCTGGGTTTCACTACCGCTGTTTCTCATCCTCTTTTCTGCTGGCTTTGTGCACATCATAGCTCCACAGTCCATTGGTGTGTGAATGGTGATGTTTGTATTTTGTATTTCCCTCATTTAAATTAACAAATTCATCTCACATGAAACTAATGCCGTCATTATGTATTGTGAAAACTTAGCGTTAAAAGAATCATTCTTTTGACATAAAAAGTAATAATAAATTTGAATGCTATCCATGTTACGCTATTTTATAAAATATATAATGGCATTCATTCATGTAAGACATCTAAGACACATGGATTCATCTTTGCCTTCGTTGTGTCTTTAAAATATAATATTTTGATAAGAAATTTTTCTTACCCTTTTTCAATAATTTATTCCTCTTGTTAGAATATGTTTGCCTTTGTGATGTCATAATTATACCTTTACAAAGCTAAATAAGATATTATTATAATAATTGTTCTTAAAATTTAATATTTATATGCATTGATATTTGTTAACTCATCATTCCGGGTCTTACTGAACACACAAAATCAATTCGCGGAAATGAATTTGTGACAGCTCATTCAAAATTTATTGCTCTGTATTCTGTAGAGTTACATGAAAATCTTCATTTACTGTATTTACTTGTGTACCCCGGGCACCTTTTTTCTCAAAATGTCAATAAGAAAAGGGACTCCATGTCATACATGAAGATTTCTGACTAGGTTATATAAATTGTGTTTTGATAGTAACTTTACTATAATAGTTTAATGGTGGTTTTTATCAACAGAACAGAAGTTTTATTAAAAAGAAATTCATACTCTTGTCAGCTAGTTAGTTTAGGTCTGATATTTATCAAATGCAAGTTGCATTTATGATCGTTGGCAAGACAGTCATGTAAGATGCACATCTATCAATCAGTCACAGGATCTATATGCTGTTTTGACCATGTCTTAATTGTTACAGACAATACGCAGAAATCCTCATGTATGCACCTGAATAAGATTTGCTTTTCATGTAGTCTATACAACAAGTCACATATGGGAAATATCTGGCAGTCATGTCAAAAATATGTTTACCTGTCAATTATCATATGGGCTGAAACCAGGTTGCACTTTACTGTTACGTCTAGGGTCTGACTAATTGTGACACAGTTAAAATGTTTAATTTTTCATAGCAAACTCCCGTTAATATGAACAGCTTCAATATTGAAGTAGAAAAAATTGTGCTTAAATTTCGCAGTAACCAACATTGTGTTTTTTGTATGTGTTGTTTGTCTTAGTATTTATATGCACACACACAAAATATTAGCACAACATTTTCAAAATATTTGCACGATATATATTATTTGAGAATAAATTATCAGTATAGATTTTTAAAATAGCATTGTTCACTGTTACCATTTAACCAACACTTGACATTTCTTCCATGGCATGAATTTTTGGACATGATGCTGGAAAAAAAACAGGATCTGGTATACCTGAAATGAAAACAATACTTCGTGGAGTGGCTCTGAAAGAGTACCTCACATTCCGAACCTTAATTGCCAAGATCATTGGTCTCACAGCCACCCTTGGAAGTGGAATGCCGCTGGGCAAAGAGGTGCAGTATTTTTATCCACATATAAGTGCTCAAAATAGCACTGTTTAATTCAACAATCATTATTCTTTAAGGTTTTATATTCAGTTCCTCCATTAATCACAATTTTTAAATCCAGTTGTCATTGTTAGTAGTTTTCTTTTTCTTTTTTTAATCTGTGAGTCTTAATAATTGCAAAATTTCAATTACTTCACCAATAAAATTTTCAATATTTATTTTCAATATGTATTTTAAATCTTACATTTGAAATATTAATTCAGTAACTTGTCCTTGTGATAATTTGTCGACATTTTTATCACCTTTATATGAAATAGGTAATTGTTGTAATTTACTTATAACTTGATTATTGCTAATTGATTTTGATTTGCATAATTTTTTCCTTCCTGTCACTGTTGCAGCTAACAAATTTGCTTAAGTAATGACTCATAACTGCTTATAGACTTCTCTAAAGTAGTGTGTGTAATAGATTAAAATTAAATTAAATGTTTTTGTAGAATCCAATGGTATTAATGTTACAAATAAATGCTGTAAAGTCATTAGCAGACACCAATTACAATGTGTCGATATAATTTATTTTATTTATTTATTTGACCTGCAAAATACTTTTATTTTTGTTGTTTAGGGTCCATTTGTGCACATAGCTAGCATAGTGGCAACCCTGCTTTCCAAGTTGGTTACATCATTTCAAGGAATATACGAGAATGAGTCAAGAAATAGTGAAATGCTTGCTGCAGCTTGCGCTGTTGGTGTGGCAAGTTGTTTTGGAGCTCCAATAGGAGGTATTTTGGAAAAGCATCCAGTACTTACTTTTTGTATAATTTAAAAATAGGACTGATGTAAAATGAAGTATGTATTCTGGCAGCAAGATTATCATTAGAACTTTAATAACCATTATCCCAGAATTTTTTTTATTTGAAGGTCAGTGGCAGAGTTTGCAATTAGTGTGGGTGGATGTGTTTCAGTAAAAAAACATACTCTATTCTTTTGGTTAAGTGCTCATGGAATTTCATAATGTAATTTTTAAAGGATTAATATAATTTTTTAAAAATATTGTCTCTCGTATCATATGCTGGGATATAATGGATATAATATTAAATGTGTGATCAATGCTTGCTAAAAATGGTAATTTGAATATGTCTGTTATTTTAGGTGTACTCTTCAGCATTGAAGTTACAACAGTGTATTTTGCAGTAAGAAATTATTGGAGAGGCTTCTTTGCTGCTGTTTGTGGTGCTACTGTCTTTCGCCTTCTTGCTGTCTGGTTTCAAAAGGAAGGTGAGACATCTAATCTAGTCCTTGGTGCAGCTCTGCCCAACCTTTATAATCAGCAGGCAACTTGACCTTAAAAATTTCTAGTCGCGGGCAACATACATTGTATTTGCTCATTTCAACATACAAATATAATTAAAAATTAAATGTATCTAAATATAATAATATTCAGAACAACAAAAGTTATTTTTGAAATCTTTGTGAATTCTGAAATTAAATTTTATCCCCTAACTTGGTGTATGATGAAACATTTCATCAAAGATATTCTTATACTGCAATTCAAATTTCTGTTGACCAGAATCAAACTGCAATTTAATTTAATAATTTTCATGCTATATAAGTCAGATTTACTTAAATGCATTGAAACAAAATAGGAATTCAGTTTAAGAGAGGCGGTTTTAGAAGGGGTATTTCACTAAAGTTAGAAAATATCTGTTACTTCCTGAGACTTGAACCACCTTGGGAGCAACATCAAGGTCTCTTGCAGACAACATATTACCCACCAGATATGGGTTGGACAGGCCTACCTTAGTGTATTTAGATTATTTTAACATTATTGGTAAATTCCGATAAAAGTAATTTTAGAGATAAATGTAACACAAATTGGACCACTTTTGGTAGTAAATTAGAAGTATACTATTCAAAATATTTCATGAAGAGGGTTAGTCATTAGTTCTTTTAAAATTAATTTTAGCTTACGGAAATTTTTTTTACAAGTATGCATTGTTATTTGTTTTAATTTGCACAATAATATTTTATATTAATTTCGTTGTTCATGTGTCTGCAAATAATAACTATGGAAAGAAACAAACAATAACATAAAAATCAACTTTTCAATGTGCAGGCTTTCATTCTTTTTTAGATGAAAATTAGAAAGAATTAACCGATGATCTTCAGATCTGAACTATTTTGAAGAAAAAATTATAAAGTTTCTTATTCTGTTTGTCTTTTCCCCCCTACAGTTTGAAATCCCTCAATTTAAACGTTTAATTCACATAGTTTGGGGAAATCTTGCCATTTTAATGGGATGATGCCTTGCCTACCAATTACACTGTTAGACCTCGAAATCCAATTGTTATTTCAATCCTTACAGGTGTAAGCATGCTCTGAATGATTTTAATACAAGAGAGAGAGGGAGGAGAGGGAGGAGAGAGGGGGGAGGGAGGGAGATAGGTAGACTGAGGGAAAGGGAAGGAGAGGGAGGGGAGGGATGGAAAGGGAGGAAAGAGGAGGAATGGAATGATGGGAAGGAAGGGTGAGAGAGGGAGGGAGGGGGGAAGAGAGAGGGAGGGAGAGAGACAACTATTTTAAGTTGAACTAAAGATTGCCCATCATATTGACGGCTTTTATACTAGTTTAATATTGTTTTATAAAAAAATGAGTAGCCAGAATCAACTGTATTATATAAGATAACTATGAGTAATCTTTAGTTCATCTTTGCTTTGAGAAAAGCTATATGGTATTCTATGTAAAATCCCATATAGTATGCAATATGTAAATGCCCATTTTGTTTATTTTGTTTAGCAACTGTGACTGCAGTATTTGGGACAAATTTCACAATGGACTTCCCTTTTGACCCCCAGGAACTTGTTGTGTTTTCTCTCATTGGGTGAGTAGAGTGGCTGGGCCAATATAAATAAAACTTAAGAATTTTAATACATATTTATGTAATTCAGGGAGAGTGATCAATAATGAATGTAATCATAAGTTTCCCATATTTCATTGAATATAAGTTGACTTTTATAGATACAAAAATATTTAAAAAATTAAAGTCAACTTCAACACCAAATAAAAACTTTTAGGGGCCAGTGACTGCTGCCTAGTCTCATTAATCATTTGGTCTTGGACTATTTCATTATGATGGATTCACTTTCCAGTGTCCTAACAGCTTCTCACTAGCACTAAATTCCCTTGTTGCAGTTTAGCTAGTTGATGATTTAGCAAATTCTGCAACTTTCAGCTTGAAACTAGCTTCATATTTCATTCTTTTGTCAGTGAAGTCATGAGGAGGGTATTAGGTGTCATTTTGAATAAACGTTGCTGCAAATCACAATAGATATCAAAGAATGATAATGCATGATGCCATACATGCTACATGAACATAGGGGAACTTCTGGAGTATTTCCAGATAAGAACTTCCCATGTATTTTGCTATTATTCAATCAGCTGCTCCTTATTGAGATGCCTATTTTAATGTTTTATTGAAAACTTTTGATCATATTGGACAGGGCCGTATTATCAAATAGGCACAGTAGGCACTGTGCCTAGGGTCTACAAAAAGCCTAGGGCCAACGAAAAAAATTTTGACCATGTTTTTTTTTTGTTTGATGAAACTTGTAACAAACATCTATTCTTTATTAAATATATATATTTAGCAAGGACAGGCACAGTGTATACACAAAGAACCAGAGTCATGTCAGTGTCAATTGTTTTTTTTTCATAAAGATCCCGTGAAAACTGACTTGTTAAAATAGATGCATAATATAAATCAAACAGAAGTGTCTAGTGCCTACAAGGACCTTAATCCGGCCCTAATATGGGACCTTTATTTTGGCTATACCTTAATGAGATGTTTACTTCTGTTTTTTTTTTAACTTTAATCATATGGGACATTGATTTTGTCTGAAGAAAGTATTCATGAAAAGTCATTCATTAAACAAAAAGATGGGTTGACTTATATGGCAAGTACATGCCTAAATATGCATTTCCATGCAGAAAGTGAAGCTGGAGTATATAGTATTTGTACATAGATGTAGATGTCACACTGAAATTATGAGTTGTTATGAAAACATTTTAATGGTCTTTCAGATAAAAATGAACGCTCTAATTTTGATCATATAAATAATTCATCTATTTTGAGATGTAGTACATTTATTTTAATTTTAAATCCACAGTGTTTGAAGTGAAGGTTTCATGGAAACATTATATTTATATATTTCCAGTGTCCAGTGATTTGTTTTGCTCTGTGCATTCTGTTAAAGGAATGAATAGCTGTCAAAGTAAATCTAAATATGATGTGTTATTCTGATATTTTCTTCTGTCAACCAAAATGATGTCCCATTTCATGGTACAAAGGGCTGTTTGTGGACTGGGAGGAGCATTCTATGTGTGGGTGCATCGCCAGTATGTTCTCTTCATGAGACGAAGCAAGAGGATGAACAGTTTCTTGCAGAAAAAGTGAGTGGGGGCCAATGGCAAGGTAAAGTTACTTATAGCAATGGGGTCGGGGTTTCTGCAGCCATCAAATCATCAGCACTGAATCATATAGATTTAACTTTAATTGGATTTCATTTTCTCTTATAGTACAACCATAATTAGCTACATGCTTAACATTCATCATTAGTGAAGTTTGTGAATACATTATTTGTAATGGACTTAATGCCAACTGCTTGTTTG
Organism: Uropetala carovei; assembly: GCA_036926305.1. NCBI lineage: Eukaryota > Metazoa > Arthropoda > Insecta > Odonata > Petaluridae > Uropetala > Uropetala carovei. The sequence goes on from JAXCHB010000100.1 coordinate 2,038,093, forward strand.
TGATGCAGAATAAAATTTGTGTTAATTTTTAGAATTTACATTGAGTACATTTGTTTTAACATTCTTACAACAGCTGAGTAATGATAATCTAATTTTTGTAAAGTCCTTCCATCTAGTCAATCTATTCTAAACGTATACCTAATAGTTGCTCTTTCAGTAAATGCATTATGAAAATGACCAAGATAACAATTCTCATTTAAACATTATCTGTGACATTATCCTGTGTGCACATGTTGGGAATTTTACCATTTATTTGAAATCTTGAAAATTTTATTTGTTTTAAAACTTTAAAACATGACAACTTTAAGAAAGCTTATTTTTATTTTTCTCTATTATTTATTACAATTTCCATGTTCTATTAGTACATTCCTCATGAATTCTCACAAAGATAGGATTTTTTAAAATCATAGTAATCTTTTTGAGATGGGGTAATAGTGAACAATGGTGATTGGCTAAAATTTAGAATTAAACTTTTCTTACCTAAACCACATTTCATATTTTTCTTTGACTTTTTACCTATAACTTGATTTTTCTTTATATTTCATGTGATTGTTAAAATTAATATTTATGTTATGTTTAACTCTCTGCTGTTCAGATTTAAATTTCTATAGCCTTAGCTAAGGAGTCATAGTTGTTAAATGTCCTTTTAATCTTTAAATGCCGAAAGGGACGCCGGTGTTCCGGCAAATTTCTGGGTAAGCCTGCCAAAAGGGACACCGGTGTCCCGCTTAGCTCTGAGGCCACTCACAGATGTCATTTTTGTCATAGAATCAAAATTGTTGGAGGAGAAGAAAGACGAGGCATCCTTCTTTTCCATCTGCTCTCCCAAGGCCGAAGGTCTTGCGTATTGGGGAGGGAAGAGTAAACAAACAATTGAGAGTGTCTCACTAAAATGTACGTCTCTGCCAAGGTGAGACACTCTCTCGCAACACAAAGAGATGCAATAAACTGAACCCTTCCCTTTGTTATTCTTCCTTTTCCGCATTTGTGTTTTACTACATTACAACCCAAAGAGATGCAATAAACTGAACCCCAGGACTAAGCCCTACCCCAAAGGTTCCTTCCCTTTGTTATTTTCTTCTTCCTTTTCCACATATATGCATATATGTTTTACTACGTTTACGTTCATTCATTTGCAGACCATGAAGTAGAGCGGATGTAGACTTGTGCGTTCAAAATATCTCTAGCTGTTCGTCTGTTTATTTTTTAGTGATCCCTTTATTTTTATATAACTAGTTGAGATAGGATATCTAACAGCTACACCATCGGTCGCCGCACTTGGAAATAGACAAAGAAATTATTTTTTCATTTAGTCGATCTAACTATCCTAAATAGTTGGATGCTCCTTCCCTCGTGCGGCGGTGCATTTTCACATTGGCAATTCAGACTTTCCCTTGTGCGGCAAATGGTTGAAGAGGGCGCTAGGGCTCTCCTTTCCCAGACACACTCAAGGGGGTGACCTAGTGCTAGTGGAATGCAAAGAAAGCGCTTAGAGGTCAAGGACAATAAGCATTGGCCCATTTCGGGGACCCTTTTCCGTTGCCATGTGTGTTCCTCAAAGAGCAAAAACTCAAGGATGAAATATAGGTGCAAGGCGTGTGACGTGGGACTATGTGTTGAGCCCTGCTTTGAGGAATACCACACTAGTTCGACTCTATAAGGAAATGTAAATACTGGGATTGTGTCAGCTGCAGACTGAGCAGAAACCACATTGCCAAAAAGTGATTAATGCAGTATTTTTGCACTTTATTTTGATTTATATCAACAATAAGTTATTTCGGCATCGTAATTTAGTCTATTAGGGTTATTTCGCCCTGTTTATTTATACAAATAGGCAGAATGATGTAATTCTCTGATAGTTTGACCACAAAATGCTTTTTATTTGAACATTTTATCACCAATAGTACACGAGATATGCGATTTTTGCAAAAGACGCACACAAAATATTTAAATGTCCAAAATTAAATCCGGCAGCGGGACCCTGCCAGAGGGTATTTAAATCCGGCGGATAAAGGTTAAATTTAAATTGCCAATGATTAAAAATAGCATCCCTTTCATCTTGAAAACAAAAAATTTAATAGTAACTTTTAAAAAATTTAATCTAACTTTTAATAAATACTATTGACAGCAGAACGAGTTTTGGTTTAGGATGTTCTGAAAATGGCAGTATATTTCTCAGATTTATTTTCTCATAAAACTTACACTGTTAACTAGTATAAATAAATTTAATTGAACATTTTTCCTATCTAATTTGGAAAAACCAAGTTCAAATTTGATTAACACATTAAACTTATTACTGCTAAAATATTGCTATACATTAATTTTTTATTTAACTTTCAAATTAATATGTTTGGTCCTTTAATTCTTTAGTGTATGTTTTTTGCCATCAATGCAAGAAATAATTCCTTCTAATATAAGTGATGAGATGCATTTCTGTCTTGCACCTATGGTCAAGGAATAGAGAAGCACAGTGATGGATTCTCATTTGCATTTTTGAGTTTTCTCTGATTCTCACATTTGGATTTATTTCTTTTGCAGCCGCTTCCTTTATCCTGGAATTGTATCTCTGGTGGTTGCCTCAGTCACATTCCCTCCTGGCCTGGGACAATTCATGGCTGCAGATCTGCACACCCACGATCAGGTCAGACAGATCTCCATTTGTTGATAGAAACACTTTTAATTGTCTCCTTAAAAAAATATTGGTAAAAAATTTAATATGATCATCCTCTATATTGTTTCATATGCTCCTGAATAACCAGCAACTCATGTTAGTTAAAACTCTTTCATAAAAATTCCTCTGCTCTTTTTGGCTATCAGTATTATTGAATTGCAAAATGGACGTATTTATATAAAAGTTTATTTCTATATAATTTTTTATCATGGTAAGAAAGGCTATAATCCATATTAAACAAACCTAATTGCTTTGTATTACATAACTATTGAAGAAAAAGGCCTATGTGATTAATTTGGACTGCATGCATGCCAAGTCAAATGTTAGCAGCACAAATGTCCTTTTATTGTACATATTATAGAACTAATAATTTCATGTTTTGTAGTAGAGATGGTTTTTGGCTGAATATTATAGTGAACATTCAGCCAAAGCCAAATAACACTGTCATAGCATTCATTTTTAAATTACCAAAATAAAACAAAATTTATCAGCTAACCTTTTTATTTATTTATTATTACAGTTTTAGCTGCCAGTATCAATAGTCAAATTTCAAAATTTTATTTTATGGTGCAAAAGCAGTCATTTCTATGCATTGTCTTCCACTAAGTTGCTTCTGCAATCACTATATTGAACACCTGCAATGCTAAAAATTCACTCACTTTTGACAGAGGTTGGGAGAGGGGCAAGATATTTCTGTGCAAGCTTTGCCCTGTGGGATTCTGCTGTTTTCTCATTGCCGTCACCATGTTTGTTCCATGGTTTAATAGTTTGTATTGCTTTAATTTACAGTAATTTTTTAATTAGGCAATTGGTGAATAACAGAATACCTATGAAAAGAAAAAAAACAGGGTTTCCTCCAAAGTCTCCAGGTTTCAGATCAAAATCTCTAGGTCATGAAGGTCTTAAAGTTGGCAGCCGTAGTCTTTAACCAAAGTTTTTAAGGTTTAAATTTGCACAAGCACTTTATAAACTCCCTTTATATTGTTAAATAATAATAAATATTCCATATTCTTCCCTTCATTAAAAAATGTAAAAATATAGAAATAATTTGGTATTTGGAAAACATTTGGTTATTCGGCCTTAAACACACAGAGTCTGAAGCAGAAGTCAAACAGTAGATTAGCCAAACTTCAGTGCATCTCTAGTTTGTAGAAAAAATATTAATAATATTCAAAGTTCAAATTATTGGAAGTAATTCACATTAAGATTGTTATATTTTATATCACATCTCCTACTTTATTTTTATGAAATTAAATTATTGTACACTTTTTTGGTTAACTTTTTCTACGGATAAAAAAATGGGTACTGTAATATAGTTTTATGACAAATTTTTACGAACAATTGGTATTTACCTTGTTTTGGCAGGCAATTAACTCAATAAGTAGCTTAAAGTGATTTCTGTGATTTGTAATTATGATTATGATTAACCAATCATGCATTTCAATAACTATTTGTGAAATATTCATTAAGTTATGACATATTTTCAATCAGTTACGGAAACACAAGGAATAGTCAAATTTTTTTCAATAAATTCAACTATTGAAAATTAGATCATAAGATGGTTAAATTTCAAAATTTCTTCTGGAGAAGAATATTTTATTTACTTCAATTCATTACAGGTGGTAGGATTGTTCACAAACTTCACGTGGACCAAAGAAGACTTAACTGTTGAAGAGGCTGATGTTGTTCGTCATTGGACTACAATGTACACAAATGTGTTTGTCAGCCTGGCAGCATTTTTAGCTTTTACTGTGAGTTAATTTATGAATGAGAGCATTTGATACCAAATAATTATGTGATAATTAGCTACTATAGCTAGGTAATCCTGCTTTAAATAAGAAAAATGCATCTTGTCTATTTGTCACGTGAACCATTCAAACTTAGATGAAACTTCTTATTAATTCAGTTTTTTTTTACTTTCACAGTTTATTTTCTCTATTGTCGGCTCAACAATCCCAGTGCCATCAGGGAGTTTCATACCTGTTTTCAAAATTGGGGCTGCATTCGGGCGAATCATAGGAGAGGCCATGCATGTTTGGTTTCCTTTTGGAGTGCGATATGGAGGAATAAACACACCAATTATTCCAGGTGATTTGAATATATTTGTTCTAGTAAAAATTTACTGATTTTCCATGGAATTTAATCTGAAAATTTATAGAAAATAATATTTACTGTGAAACTCTAGTTTTACATTATTCGGTTCACATTTTCTTTTAGTTCTGTTGATTTTCTTATCATCTTGGTACCTGGGTTAAACTTAAGTAACATTGCTTTTCTTAGCTGCTAATTTTAAGTGAAGTATTATTCTCATTTTAACAATTGACATTATCTAATGTTGCAATAGGTTGTATTTTATGGTTTTCAGAAACTCTAGTCTGAATTTTTTTAAGAATTTCCCCTCTATATAGGGGAAGAGATATTAAACTAGCAGGGTAAAGTTATGTAAGTTGTAGTTTTTCTTGCCACCATTACCCTATAATTTACCTAATTGGAATCCATTTCACTAACCCTTTAGTGAAAGCATTTCTTAGCATTTCAGTTGCCATTATTAAGTTTTATAATATGGGATCTTCCTCTCTGCTTCTATTTCAGCTTTTAGTTTTGGATAATCTGGGTAAGGCTTAATTTAAAGGACAAATTCACTCTCAATATGTTATAATCTATTTTTTATGCCAAATTTTCCATTTGGAATTTTATAAACTTATTTTGTATTTTAATGTTAAAAAATTCAAAATTAAAATTTTAGGAATGGTAGACTAAAATTACAGGCAACTCTCTTTCAAAAAACGTTCTTTCAATGTAGGATTTTGTTAATGAAATCCTCTTCACCAAACATACTGTTCACTTTAACAAAAAATAACAGATATCCAACTCAAGTCATAGAAATTCATATGTGTACATACAGGGCCGGTGTGATGGGGTATGCTACGCATAGGGGCCCCCGGAAGAGGGGGGCCCAGATTTTGCTTGTATGTACCATAATTCATCGTCATCAATAGCTGGCACAGTATATTTATAAATATTGATACAGATGTGCTGAGTTAGGGGTCAGATGCCAATACGAAAATCGCTATCCGATGACCACAAAATAAATTCTCTGGTGTGAAGTAAGGTAGAATGTATGTGGCATAATATGTTTAAATTATAGTGTACCGATTTTAGCTAAAGTGCCACGTATCACCGCTACCTCATTATCCCAGGTCACGTAATGGCCATTGTTGGAACAATGCAGAAAAAGAAGAGGGGCCCCTGAAATCGTGCTTGCATAGGGCCCCCCAAAGATATCATGCCGGCCCTGTTTACAAAGGTCAGAGATACTCAAAGGCCCTCTTGCACACCCACAGAGCATGGGTTCTCCTTTGTGAAAATCATGGTCTTTCAACAAATATTGCTTTAACAGATCTTTTCCAGTAATGCATATCATTTGTTGAAAGAGAATTACCTGTGGTTATTATTTGTAATATGAATCAGTTTTGGATTTCATTATGTATTTTAATTTCCTGATGTGAGCTGTTTTTAATGTTATATTTTAAAAGGTGGTTATGCAACAGTTGGTGCAGCTGCATTCTCAGGGGCTGTCACGCACACAATTTCTGTGTCTGTCATAGTGTTCGAGATGACAGGCCAGATCACTCACATTATCCCAATAATGGTAAGCTCCAGTTGTCATTTTATTATGTCATTGTTTTTTTAGGGCTATAATATTCTGGACTGAAAAAATGATGCCTTTACTAGAGATTTTTTCCAGTAACTTTGGAATATACTAAGAAATGTTTAAAATAATGGTACATACATAATATCACAATCGGGTTTCATGTTTCATTATCTTGTTTCTTTATTTGATTATTTGCAGAAACAATACTCTTTTTCTATATGGCATTATGAGTTAAAACGTTGCTCTTCTTAAATTTCTCAAAAGTAAATTATTCTTTATAAATAGTATTGGACAATTATTATGTCTCATTTTCATATCTCGATGCATGATCATTTTTCTGAATGATTGAATAAATATAAAAGAATACTGAAAAATCCCTCCATATTTTCAACTGGAATTAAGCAAGCCAGAAAAATTGTTTGCTAGCTCTTTGAAATAATCAATATTCAAATTATAATATCTTATTCCTTGATTTATTTTGTCATGCCCTAGTATTTAATGAATTTTAATTGTGGCTGTTTTTAGAGGTTTATTACAATTATTGTTGTCAATAAAAATTTCAACATCTTTCAGATAGCGGTTCTTATATCAAATGCAATAGCCTCCCTGCTACAACCTTCCTTATACGACAGTATCATCCTCATCAAGAAGTTACCATACTTGCCTGATCTCTTACCATCAAGCTCAGGTTAGTGCTGTCTCCATTAGAACACAACTCAAATGTGTTTAGTAATAATATGTTAATAATGTATTTTTCATTTATGATACCCATTTTTACTTTCCCCATACTTAGTATAGGGAAAGTATTGTGATCACAAAAAAAATCAACTTTGAAATTTCAGCAGAAATACACGTTTTGAGGTCCCTAGAACACACTATTTTCGGAATGATGTGTGTGTGTGTGTGTGTGGATGGATGATGTCTGTATGTGATTGTGGGCGCTCTCACTCAAAAAGTACTTGTCATATTAATACCATATTTCATATACAACACTTTAGCATGAGCACAAAGAACTGATTAGTTTTTGGACAATAATGGTTAAATGTAAGTCAAGGTTTATTCGAAACCTGATTCGGTTTTTGCGATATTTCTCCATTAAAACATCATTATTGTATATACAATTCTATACAAAGGTTATAGAGAATGTAATTTCCTACAACTTTCATTTGAAACAATTTTCCATAGCAGTTATTGTTTAGGAATTATTTATGAATAATCAGTGTTTTTGGTTTCCATCAAATATCTCCTTAAAGATGTCGTTATTGGTAATCTTTGTGAGGACCAAAGTTGTAGAGAATAATATTTCTTCCAAGTTTTGTTTGAAACAAATTTTCGTAGAACCCTCCATTTCAGAGATATTCAACTTTTTCATAATATCTAGTATACAGCGCCACCACCGTGTAGCGGTGAATTATGTAAACATATTCAAAATATACCTAATTTACGGCAATAAGGACGACTGTATTCTTTTACAATATGAAATAATAATTTTGCCTCATAATGCTATTCATAATAATTTAAATATCTATACCCCAAATATGGAGAAAGTTGTGTTGGCCACATCAGATTTTTTCATTAAAAAATAAGCCTAAGATGGTGTGCTTTAAACATGGTGAAAGTCACATTTTTTTGTAGACCCTCAATAAACGTATTTACATACATAATTGCAATTATGACATATTTGATAAATGTTGAATTTCAGTGGCATTTTATTTTTTATTTCAAAAGCAGGAATGAAAATAGTCTTCTGTCTTCATTAAATTTCTGCCTTCGTGCAGATGATAGTTGGAAGAAAAGATAATTAAGATAAATTTTTAGGTTCTAAACCTTTCATTATAATATGAAAATAAGGAAATTTTAGGGAAGTTGCAAATTTTCGCTTCATTTTCTATTAAGAACATATAAATAAGTGCAAAAGACATCACCATGAGTAGTTCTTAAATTTGATGTTTCAAATCTCCACAATGCCTGAGTCTTTATGGGTTTCTATTTTATACTTGGTTTGATATTTGTCTATACAAATTGTAGTTCAACTTTAATATTACTCTTCTTCAACTTTCAGGAATGTATAATATATATGTGGAAGACTTTATGGTCAGAGATGTAAAGTGCATATGGCATGGAATGAGCTACCATGATCTCAAGGAAGTCCTTAAAGAGAATAGAAATCTTCGTAGTTTTCCTCTTGTAGAAACTCCACGTAAGTTTAAAACTGAAATTCATCATATTTTAATTCTTCTATGTAGCCATAAAATATCTTACCTTATATCATAAGCATGATAAAAAGACAATTAAAAACATCATTGATGTGACTCTCTATTCATTAATTACTACCAGTTAAAATCGTAAATATAAAGTTAACTTTGAGTTTATGTATTTATGCTGATTGCCACATATTAATATATGTTGTTTCTCACTTTTATAAGATCTTTTATAGGTGTTCATCCAATATTTATTTATTTATATATATATTTTGGGGTAAACCATTTTTTGTTATCTCATATCTTTTGAACAAATGATTGGATCATAAAGAATGTTACATTGATTGGAAGCTTATGGCTTTTTAGCCCATAATAAATTTCGTATCTCATCTAGAAGTTAAACTGTGAATGTTCATACTTTCCAAAAGTTTATTTGGTTGCGGTGGCTCCGCTGGTGTGTCTGAGGGCGTTTCAGTTGCAAGAAATTGAACTACTATGTACATAGTCACAGCATTCTTTGCCCCTATGTTAGAAATGATAGCGGGAAATATGGATTTCAATGTGAGTTGTCATTTTGACCAATATATGGTGAGAGAAGTTATAACGCTTAATTGTACAAAAATTTTAGCTTATTTCTATTATGTCATTTTATACCTCTATAATGTTCACTGTTTGTTTAAAAATTTGAACTTTTTCATAAAAAATTAACAACTCGTAATTAGTAGATGGTACCTTTGGGAAAGTATTTTTATTTCTCACGCTTCGGTAGATAGCTTCTGGGTAGGAAGGTATAAAAAGTATTTACGTGTTTAGAGGAGAGCACGCAAATCCACGCTTCATCCTTCTGAAGGGACGTAAAGCCATTGGTCCTCCTTGGTGCTTGGTGCTAATAGCAGTACCGGGTTTCTCGTCTTATTTGCTTTGTGATTTAGACTGATGAGCCTACTAGCACTAGAGTCATATGAAGTCACAAAGTTCCAAAAATCACGAATTTTGACATCAATCATTGTAAGAAAGCGATTGAGGTAAATTATTTATGTTAATTATTTTTCATTGAATGTTATTCATTTTCGCTCTTAAAAGATGAAAACAAGTAAGAATTTTAAAAAATTCAAAAATAACATCTTTTGCTTAAAAGGATAAAACGAAAACTTTCAGACTATTTTTTCAATTATAAAAGATTTTGGTGTCATGCTCTTTTCATTACCATTGCTTTACATATCATTGACGTAATAATCTCAATCCATAAGCTGGAATAAATGGAGTCTGAATATAAAGTTAATTGCAAACACATTTATATTTTCCCATATACGAAGTGTATTGAGAAAGTATTGTAATCGCGAAAAAAATTGGTCAAGATTTTGATGGAAATATACGTTTTAGGTGTACCGAAGAAGTGGTTTTCGCAATTCTGTCTGTTTCTCTGTCCATCTGTTCATCTGTTCGCAGTTCTAGAGCCTAAACCAGAGGTTCTCAACGTGATGCCCTGGTGTCCGCCTTCCTCTGCACACATGAAGATGTTCATAATCCCTTATCCCATGATGCAAGTCTTGAAAATATTGTTACTAATATTTTTGTTTGTGATGCCGTAACAAAAGAGAGTAATAACTCATTTGCTTCATGAAAATAATCGTTACTACCACAACAGTGGCCAGACATATTGTCACCTGTGATGAAATATGACCCGTTTCTTTCCATCCTAATTCCTCAACTCGAGCTTCTCTCCTACCTCTGGTAGAAAAAATATATTAAAATCAGTTTGTTTTCTTTTCACAGAATGTAATTGTTTCAAGCATTATTCAAAGATATTAGTTGTTAAATATATTAAATTATATAGTTCACTGCATAATTTCTCGTGATTTATAATATTTTTTAAAATGCTTGTGCCTGCCTCCATATCCCAGAATTTGTTAAGTGCCCAATGGAGGTCAAAGGTTGAGAACCACTGGCCTAAACAGTAGAGCGAAAATGAATGAAATCTCATACTTAGGCATTTTATCATACAGAATAGAAGCTATGAAGAAATGGTTGAAATTTCAGAATAATTAATGGCCGTTTATTCTAGGCAATTTTAACAACAATTTGATTTTCTCAAAAACTGCTACAATGAATTTTGATCAAATTTCGTACAGTTACTTGAGTTTACATCTGCAATAATACTACATAGTTCAAATTTCACAAAAAATGAATGAAAAGTAAAGTTAATTCTTGGAAAACTTTAATAACAATTGGATTTTCTAAAAAACGGCTCATACAAATTTTATCAAATTTCGAATAGTTATTTAAGTTGATGTTTATAATGATTGTACATAGTTCATGTTTTCAAAGGATAACTAAACAATGCATTAGTATATGAGAAAATTTGTACAATGTATATTATACCGATTTTTTTTACTGAAGCTCTACCTTGAAAACTTCCAATCAAAGCGAAATTATTATGTAAATGATATGTAAAGCAACAGTAATGAAAAGAATATGACACCAAAATCTTTTATAATGAACAAATAGTTGGAAATATTTCTTGTTTTATCATTTTTATGTCGCCTATTTTGTAAATCAAAAGATTTTATTTTTTAATTTTTTTAAAATTCTTACTTGTTATGCTGTTACCTTGCTTTAATGAGTTAAGTAGCTTAATCAGATAAGTAAATATGTATGTTAGCTCTTAATTTTGATGATGTTGCATGGCAAGATGATCATTGGGTATCGAGTCATACAATGGTAGTAGTGAATCTTCAATAAAAATTTTTATTAGTTTGGTTCAAATTTTAACATTCTGTGTAACTAATGTTAATTTACCTTTTTATGGGATGATTTCAAGAAAATTGTTTTAAACATTTGTTTTGTAAACAATTTCTCTACCACATGTTAAACATAAATTTGATTACTAAATAAAACAATAGGTTTCAAATAAATCTTATTATTATATTACAGAGTCTATGATCCTCTTGGGATCAATACAACGACTGGAACTAATTAAGCTAATAGACAAGCATATTGGAAGGGAAAGGAGACTGCAAGTAGCTGCTAAGTGGCAGAAAGAAGCACAGGAGAGGTAAGTACATTGAATATGATTAACCTGAGCATTAAATCAAATAAAACTTATGATAATTAGTAACAGCTAAAATAAGACTTCGGTCAACCATGGGACATAGCTAAGATGTGTGGTTTGAGTTATGAATTGTTTTATTATAACTTGTTTATTTTTCCAAGTGAAATTGCAAGAGCACATCTTATAATACCAGAACAAAAAAATATTAACTGCAACTACCATATATCTTCGAGTATAAGTCAAGAAATTTGTTGCTTTTTTAGGCCGATCAAACCCTACCTTCTACTTATATTCGAGTCACTAACTAGATGTACATTTTTCTGAATCAGTAATTAAACATGACTGGCAAAAAACAACATTTGACTGACTTTGAAGTGCATTAGAATGAAAAATTCACGCTAACTAGTGGAAAATGCAAAGACTAATGATAAGACAATACAGCATCACCGTACTTACGTGGTTTCAGAGGGAAACTTAAAATTTATATTTTATCTTTAAAAAACTTACCCAAATGAGTGAATTGAAGAGAAGAATCGATTCAGTACTCAAGCATTGGTTTTTTAAATTTTGATCCTGAATTCAAATTGTTAAACACTGTTGCATTTCTTCAGCAACGGCATTTCGTTTTTACCTTATAATCACAGACTGAACAGAGCCTGCATTGCGAATATGATCACCAATTTTTCCTTTGTCTTTTAAAATGGTTGCAATTGTTGAACGATTGAGATCATAAACACGACCAATCGAAGCAAGCGACTCACCTTTTTCTGATCTATTATTATGTCCATTTTAGTTTCCATCGAAATCACTCGACATTTTTTACAACTCTTAGCACTTTCAGAAACACTACGTTTATGATTGTTTTCCATATTTCAAGGGCAATAAAAAACAATACATATATAAACACACGTCCGTACTGTTTCAAATACAAATGGCAAATGACAAGTGTTGACAAGTTTACGTGTTCTTACTGTGACCGATGTTTGTAAGTGCGGGAGGATGTGTCTGTAAATGAAGTGGGAGGCGCAATTCATCGGTATATGGAATGTTCGTAAATACGAATTGTTTGCTTCTTGAATGTTCATAAGTAGAGGTTAACCTGTATGTATATATATATTAATTTTTTTGTAAATTTCAAAATTATCTTGTTTTGATTTTCTTTTTTTCGACTTATACTCGAGACTTGGATTTTAGATTCTGTTTTAGGCTAAAAAGTACACTTCGACTTATACTCGAAGATAAACAGTAAATCTATTACTCTGGAATAAACATGATGTCCTCCCTCATCTTCTGTTATGGCTTAGTACTGTGTATTACTTCAAATCACATATTTTTTAATGTAAAATTATGTCAGAAACTATAGCTATGGATACCTTTATAAATGAATAGGGCAATGGAAGAGATGGAAAGACGTCTGCAGGAAGAGGAAGAGGAAAGGAGGCAGCTGTCTCAACTGAACAATGCTAGAAATAACCAACGTCGCCCATCTCGCTTTGAGGTCATACCAGCACCAGATATTCTCAAACTCAGGCAAGCATCAGCTGCTTCTGCAGGAGACCTCATGTTCCTCCACCCATCCTCTGCAGCCAACACGGTTGCAGCATCTCACATAACTATTCATGGAGGAGAAGTAAGTAGCACATTCCAACCAAGCATGACAGCAGATTTAATTTTAACATGCTATTATTTTAAATTTAATTTTAAAAGTTTAATTATTATAAGTAATCATCACTGAAATAATGGAATTTGAATTTCAAAAAATATTTATTTTGGCTATTGTTATAATTTTTTAATGTTACATTACACAATTCACTTTATTTTTAAATGAAATATATGGTTAAATTAACATTTGAGTAATTATTAAATTTATCACTAAAACCTGGATTTTATAATAACAAACATTTAGCGCAATAATCTTTTGTTATTTCAAATAAACATGAAATTTGGTGAAATTATCCTTTTAGCCACAATTCAACCCTGTATTTGGTGGTATGCCCAAAAAGTCAATCCTCAAGAAGACCAACTCATTTAACCTCAGGCAATTCAGTCCTTTGGTCAGCCCAACTGCTACCCCTTATACAACAGTTACAGGAGCAGAAAGCAGGCAAGTTCTGACAAACAAAATTTGATCGATTAGTAATCCATGACTTTAAGAAGTCATTGCACTTTTGGTAAATAATCTGTATTTTAATTAGGAAACCCTTTTATGTTAATTTAAAACAGGATACGACTTGCCTTTGAAGCAATTTTTCGCAAGTCTGCAACACTGCAAGATGTCAATCCTGACCCAGAATCAGGAGGGGAGGTCAACATGCAACACCCACCAACACCCATGACTCCTGGGACCCTTAAAAAAGTGCAACTGGTGAGTTTGACTAAAAATCTACCAAATCGTTTTAGCTACATAATTTTGGCCTTCACTTCTTATAATAAAGATTTTCACTTTGTGATATATGAAGTTTGCCGAGAGAGTATTGTGACAGAAAAAAATTAAATGTATGATTTTGATGAACATAAATATTTTGGATATCTCTTTAGTCTGAAAAAAATGTTTTAGTTATTTTCTGTCAACAGTCCATAGACTAGTCCATCATCTTTACACAACTCTATGGGCTAAATGGTTAAATAGATTCTGATGAAATTTTATATTTACCATTTATTTATTTTCGCATAAGCCACACATTTTTCCAAATTTTATGTCTCCAGAATGATATATATCAGACTAAAGTATAGGGTAATTTATTCTTATTAACTTTTGCAAAATGCTAATCTACTAAAAACTAGCTATGTACTAAGATTTTTATCCTAATTCATCAATTTATAGAGTTAAATATCATATACAGCAATGCCCAAACAATGTTCCTGAAAAATTAATTTAGCTTACAATGGCATTATGTTGTTGCATTAAACTACTTCAGTAGCAGCATTGTTACCTCAAGTCAAATTTCACATGTACTTTATAAAATAACCAGAGAAATTAGTGTGGAGTAGAAGCATAAGGATGTGAGAAAGTCTGTAAAATGCAAGTTACACTAATTATTTCACTTGTGATTATTTATGGCTGGTGTTGTGATTTGGTGGACTGTATTCACTTTTAGCCTCGAGAGCGTGTCATAGACATGTCTCCTGAGGACCAGAAGGCATGGGAGGAGGCTGAAATGGCTCTCCCCGTAGGATTTGATCGTTGCCATATTGATCCTGCACCATTCCAACTGGTCGAGAGGACATCCTTACTCAAGGTCCACTCCTTGTTCAGCATGGTTGGAGTAAACCATGCATATGTGACGGCCATAGGAAGGCTTGTAGGTGTAGTGGCCCTGAAAGAGGTTTGTTTCATGCTACATTTTGTTTACATTCTATCCTTTCAGAGAATAGCAAAGTGTTTTTATTTTCCATTCTTGAAAATTATGTGAATGCAGAGTTTCGTTAAACCACGTAGTTTAAGATGCAGAAAGAATATGTATTTTGATTGATTTTCATATGGCATTCTCACACAATTCTTCTGAATTTTTGGTACTGTGGTATTAACATGGCCACACTACCTAGTTCTATGTTTCCCCGCTAGATGGCACTACTTATGCATGCTGGTCTGCCTACTGAGAACTTCCTATTTTGACCATTACATGACACTGTGTGCATTACTCTATGTCTGCAATGTTTCTATGTTCTCATTCCCGGCGGAATGGGATTTCCATGAGTCCAGAGATCACCACAACCCAACCATTGCTTTGAAACCCTTATGTGCGACAATAACGCTGTCACAATAACGTCAGGCATTAAAGTGAATACGGGTTCCTTAAATGGAACCTATCCCTCAGTCCTGGTTTGCAAGCTAAATTGGCTTGAAAGATTTTTTATAATAAATACGTTCTGCAAAAATGTTATAATGGTTGAGTAAAATGGAATCTATCCCTCAGTCTGGGTTTGCAAGCTAAATTGGCTCCATTTGCAGTGAAACAGACAGGCGAGATATTTTGCACCTTAGTCACCAATTTTTCTTTGCAAATAACAAAAGAGTAATGAAAAATGCAGTGTCACATGCACTCGGGGAAATCTCATTCCGCCTGGAATGAGGACATAGAAACATCACAGACATACTGAGTGATGAGCACATTGCCACGTAATGGTCAAAATAGGAAGTTCTTAGTAGGCAGACCGGCGTGCAAATATTTCATACATATTATGAAACGATGTTCATTTTTTCATGTTTTCTGTGTATAATTTTCAAAATAAGAACTCAGCTCCCTTTTAACATTTTGAGGAATCTCTAAAAACTTTATCAAAGGTAATCATTCATACAAAAAATATAAAAAGCATTACTCTTTGCAAATTTCCACTCTCACTCATTATAAATTTATGAACATTTGGTTTTAATAATCCCATGAAATTTTTTTACAACTCTTTGCAAAAACTAATTAAGCCAAAAATATTTTATTTTATATTTAGCTCAGGAAGGCAATAGAAGATTCGAATTCTGGCATCTTGCCGCAGTCAGCCCAAGCAGGTAAGGATGTGACTACTGGGATGGTTTCCAGCACCTCTGCTCAGGACAGTGTTCCCCTTGATCCAATCCCAGCTGGTGCAGCCTCTGCAGGGCCTGGCACGACAGACACTCTGACTTCAATGGACAGTGCCCTAAGCAGTGCTGGAAGCTCAACTGACGATGAAGACAGTGTGGCTAGTGCTTCGAGTTTTTCGAATGGCCCTAACGTGCCTACAATAACGTTGGAGAGGAGGCGAAGCACAAAAGACATGATTGGTGATGATAATGATAGAGAAATTAACTCTAGGCTGTGAGTAGAATTTTCAAATTGAGGCAAATTTTAGTTGACGTTTAAAAGTAGCTCATGGAGGAAGGTAACGGCTCAGCGAGCATCCTTTACCTCTTTCTAGTCCCATCCTTGGTTGGCATCAGGATGCAGTATGACCCAAAGTTGATTGGGCTGGTCCCGAATAATTTTTAGGTCAAGATCCGAGACTTGCCAATGAGGACATGTTGTGGTGCTCCTAACTTTCCACTTCTGAGTTATTTTGAACAAGGGAATCCCAGTATTATGTTTAGAGTTTGATAAGTATGAGATCCATATTATCCATTATATCATTTTATGTTTTTTTTTTGCTGGTTACTTGGTTATTCTGCAACCAAGCATTTTGAGGTTTAAGAGATACAGAGAGTTATGCTCATACCCTTCTAGATGTGTCAATTCTCTCATTCATTAGAAAGGGGGTCTTAGTCATATCTTTCATTTCCATCTTCTATTATCGAAGAATTTTTAATTCATTTTCTTATAGAATAATTATTTTTGTGATGGTTACTGTCTTGACTCCTATAGTTACTCATTAACACTTAAGCATGTTTCTTTGCAGATGTCGGTAAATTATTTTCAAGGATTGTGTGATATTACAGGCACACTCATGCTGGTGCCTACTACTACATGTCAAGTTTTAGTTTGAGTCAGTTAGTAAGGAGCTGCAAAGTAAAAATGATTATTGTGCGCATTTGAGGAAATGAATGAATGTTTATTTTGAAACTGGTAAGTTCTAAAAGCTTTTATCTGAATCTTCATCATTTTTTTTTCAATTTAGTGCTTTTTTTAATCTTAAAGAACTCTCTTTGCACTGGGCATCCATATTATTTTTACTTTTAGTTCAAGCTGGCAGGTTAAATCAGTAAATCACTTTGTGTTGTATTTAGATTGTAAATACTATGTAGGTCAAACTGCAGCCGGCTGGTTTAAAACAATTCCCTTTATTAGTCACGAATAGGATGATTTTCATTTCTATGACTGAATGGCCTTGTGAATGAAAGTTTTTTTTTGGATAGATTACATATCCACTTCTAGTCAACTCTTACAGTAGCTGTACTGTGTTTTAAAAAAATTTCTTTCCAGAGCTCAGGATAATACTCGGAAGAGTTGATTATCTCTTTATTGACCCCTTTTCCCCTGATGAGAGATCGGTATGAGCTTCACATTTTTGCTGAATTAATCTACAAGTATCCGTACATTTTAATGGAGTAGGGAAGTGTTTGAGCAACATCTGCTTGGGTAATATGGAGGCTTGATTTAAACGAATAGGATTTCTTTTCATCGTTTCAGAGAGCATTACATATATTCTTGCGCTGGTCATCTCGTATGCTGTTTGCATGCATCGAGAATGGAACATATTCCTATAAATCGCCTTCCAAATGGGCAGAATTAATTTGTGCCTTCGAAAAGGTGACAGTGATATTTTTTGTGAGACTCAAATGATTGTGCCTTTTTTATTTTTGTTAATAGGTTAGGCCCTAACCCATGTGGTTAACCACATGGGTTAGGGCTTAAGCCTGATCAAAGAGGATATTGTGATAAAATATAAATGTTTCAATTTACGAGGAAGTATAATGAAGAAGGAATGAGGAGAGACTGTGGATGTCGGTTTAAAATTCATCCCAGTTAATAAATTGCAATGAAATGTCTAAATGCACTTCATTGCCTTATGATGATCAACTTTAAAAGGGCTATTTTATGGATTTAAAAAGTAGTAGGCATACAAAAAATCAAATCAATGCGTACCATTTCCTTAGTAATAAGCAAAATGTTAGCAGGGAATATTTTTCAAATGTTGTTTTTGTTAATAGGAACAAATCAACGATTTTTGATAATGTTGTAATGAGGTAATTAGTTGGGTAGATTTTCCCTATTTTTGACATTCCACCTTCATTTGCTTTAATTTGGTAAATGAATTGGTTTCGAGAAGCAATAATTTTACTTTTTATGCTGCGTGCTGAAATCGTATTTTGAAGAACTGAAATTTTCATCCATTAGTGCCATTGAACTCTATAATAAAATAAAATGTAATATTTTATCTTACCAAATGATAATTCATGAATTGATAGAAGCTATTGTGCCTTTGTTTTGATTGTATGTAACACAATTTAGAATCAACCAATACTGGTTGCTTTCATTTTGACTTGTTCATTTTTACATTGTTTTTCAAATGGCAAAGTTTAAGTTTTAGATCAAATGAATATTTGAAAGTCATAATACTCAACAAAGCAATTCGAAATTGACATCAGCCACTGATTTGCATCACTAATTTTTGCAGAAGTCTTTGTGATCTGTACTTTAGTATTCAGTTATCATTATCAGTTATCACCGTCATATTTTTGGATAATTGGAAGAAGTCATTGAATAATTCATTCTAGAGAAAGAAGTTCAGCTCATTAGTTATTTTCTCAAACCACAAATTATTTCATAATTTTTTCATAACTTCATTTTCACATCATTTGAGTTAGTATAACATCAGTTAGTCTTTTACTTCATTTTACTCTTTGATAGAGGTTTATCAAACCAGGTGTAAAGTAACTTTTTTGTGATTTCAATATTTTAATGATATGTTTTCTGTATGATTTGATTGTAAGCCATGCTGAGTATGTGTGTGATAGATTATTTACTTGTAATTTATTTTTTTGGCCCCAAATCATTATTGCATATCAAATTTTGATATGTAATTGTAGTTGTTGCAAAGAATTGAGTCATTGTTTTAACATTGGTGATATTTTTGTTTATGCTTTGTAAATACCTCAAATCTGTGAGAAGCACTTTTCAAATATCACAGCAATGTGTTTTAATTATATGTTTCATGATTAATTTCATAATTGAAATGTGATAACTTTATTCCAGTGTCAAATAGACTGCAGCATCTTCAGTAGGTTTTTGAAATAAAGTTGATATAACCGACGTTATCTTTGTATTTTATCAGTGTTAGCGGTGAAAATTTTGGATTATCAATGGTTAACAGGTAAGTTTTGGTGGCACAACAGGTGCATTAATAAATTAAACTTAATTGTTCCTCTACCCTTATTTGTGAAAAAATAAATTAGAAAATGATAGACATTAGTTGAAACATTATTCAAATCATCCTATTCATATTGCAGAACTTTACCTTGTTTTAAGCTGTAATTTTTCAAAAATGTTTTCGACATTTCAGAATAATTAAAGCATACGAAGCAGTGATCTAATTTACATAACAGGGATGCCTGTAACGCTGTAAAAAAATAACTCCCCATGCTTCATCATGAGCAATTAATTTCAAGTTAATGATCTTCTTCCTTATCGGAGGCGATTCCGAGGAGGAAGGTGAACAGGGCGATCACCCCAATCCTCTCCAGGCAAGTCATCTCTTCTCTGAGACAAGTTTATGTAACTATATATTTTGTAAAGTTATACGACACGGAAAGTATCTAACACCTCTAAGGTGTTTAATTTTCAGTTTTTCATTGCTAGAAAAATGATGATTTTATAGAACAAGATGATTTTCGTTACTAGTTTGAAATAATCGTCAACCCGAGATCAAAAAAGGCGGTTTCCCCGTTTCTTGTCTAAAATCCGAAACTCGTGGAACTTTCTCCCTAATTTAGACAAAAGTGCTTCGCGTTGCCCTGGTGACGAATAATTTAGAAAACGTCAAAGTAAATTACTCCGTCGAAATCCGAACGAGCGAACCACTAGGAGAGATCGAGACGAAATTTTTTTCAACTCCTCACGAGTCACACGCGAGCACGTCACCGAAAACAAAAGAAAAGTGCATCCCGCGAAGATCGCTCTCCGACATCGCGCATTCCGCACCGTCGCTCTTTGCGGAATGCGGATGCGAGAAGTCTGCGGACGACGACTAGCTAGCTAAAGGGGGGTAGGAAGAGGAGGATCGATGGCCGCATCGGTCTGGTCCACTCTTTTATCTGCCAATGGGAGCCGTCCCTAACCGCCCCCACCCTCTCTCTCCGGAGGGTCAGTGGCCAGCAGCAGAAGCAGCACCGGACAGCAGCCGAAGGGAGCGTGCGAAAGACGAAGACGGATGATTCGAAGAGGGAGGCTGAAGAGGAGGCGGAGTAGAGAGAGAGGTTGGCGGAATGATCGGAGGCCCTGGGGCAACCTTCAAACAGGTTATCCCCCGGCCACTCCTCGTCATGACGTCACCTGTCCTGTGACGGCCGCAGACGATCGTGGGCCGCGATCCACTCATCTTTTTTACCCCCAACGCACACACACGCGCGCTCTACCTCCCCTGGCACACCACGCCCCAACACGTGATTCCATCCCTTTTTCTCTCCCCTCCCAAGAAGTCTGCACACGATTCCCTCCCACGATGCACCAAGTGGAGAGCGGGCACCTTGCACCGAAATAGAAAAAAGAAGTGCCACTCCGGAGCGCACTTCCTCCAACTAGGTGCCCTCGACCTGCCCTGCAACAACTCGAAAATACTGCCTTTCCCAAACCACTATTCGCCAACACGCTTTCCCCTTTTTTACCCGACCCACGCTTTTTCCGAACGCACCTCTCCTTAACCCACTCTCTTCCTACGCACTCGGCAGCAATACATCTTTGAGATCTCCCCTCTTTTGGCGACCTGTTCGCCCTTCGTCGCACCAAATGGCGAATTTCTGAGAGGTGCAATCACCTGCGTTTTCGACTCCGGTCAATCCGTCTCTGCGTAACCGGGCGAAAATGTTTTAAGGGGAAACCGCAATTTTATTTTCTTTAACATTTGTATTGTTCGACTTCGTTGCGTGGCGGTATTATCTCGGTAATTCCTGTTGAATGTGGTCCTAAAATATATGTTCTCGTTAATTTTCAGATCACTTTTATGTAATAGTATTACTTACAATTTGTTTGAATTTGTAAAATTATTTAATAACTTTGAACAGAATTATAACCAAGCTACGCAAAAATTGCTTATATAAATCATATAAATGACGGATAACTACAACTCGAATGCTGTTACGGTCATGTTCCGTTTTTGCTTCCTCAGAATCTGGTCACCCTATTATAATATGAATCCTTTCGCATATATTTTTTAAAATTAATATAATCGATTTCATCAAATGTTTTATATCCTAAATATCATTCGTGTCCGATAGAATTTAGATGCTCCCAAAATTTGTGGAGATCAAATCGCTGTATATTCGCAACATATTTCAGTTGCTTTACATCTTATTCTTCGTATGATGAAAAATGTATGCGGCAACTTTCTCCTTACCCTTACTCTCCGTAGTAAATTGAACATGTGATTAATGTTAGAATAGACATTGTTTGCCGTTCAAAGGAAACTTATAGTTTCTCTTATGGAGGGAATTAACCTGACAGTCTCTCAAAAAGCCATAAAATGTTTGGTAAAACCAGATGTTCATTTCAGTTACGAAGCAGCCGTCGTCGTTAAAATCTACAATCGGTGAAGCACCACTGATGATGGCTGCTCGCTAGCCGAGATGTGCATATAACTTTCTCGACCTTTTCATGGCTACCGGATAAACATATTATCAGCTGATTATTATAGAAAAACAAAGGAAAAGATGAAAATAGAGAAAATCGTATTTTCTACGCATGTAATACTATAGCCACAATTCGCATCTTGTAGTAGGTTGCGGTTAAGTCATAAACGCTCGATTAAAATAAATAATCATAAAATGGTCGAGTGGATAAAGGGCATGTTTCACGAAAAAAGAAGTAATTTTCCGATCTTTGACTATTATAAGAATATACTCAACTATTTTATGGCTACTGGAATCAGTGCCGTAACTAGAGTATGGCGAAGGTGGCATTTGCCATAGGCACCGCTTGCAAAAGGCGCCAAACGTTCCCGAAAATAGCGCCAAAATTTCATTTTCCCACAAATAAGTGTTATTTTAACACTCAAAAGTTCCTTTGTTTATAATAAAAACGCTATCATTCTTTATGAAAATGAAGAAAAAATTATATCCTACATAACCGAGGCGTTCTCTAAAATTTTGCCATAGTCGCCATATCGCCTAGGTACGCCTCTGACTGGAATTAATCACCTGTTGAACGTGGTAGCAGTTCATCCCAACGCCTTCTGGCTCAAGCATTTGCTTCCGAAATGAATCTCTAGCTGCACCCAGATTCCCACTCAGCTATTCCCAAAATATAATAACTTCCGTGACACTTTTTAATCTCACCGCAAACGAGCTTCGCTACCCAATCGCGTAACCTATTTCGTACGTCTCCACTTTGCCCCCTCCAATCCATTTTCTCCTACGCACTCTCCGGATTCCCCGCTCTCACCCTACGCTGCTCCCGTAACACACTTTTGTCCAACACGCTGTCCTTCAACACACTTCCGTCACTCACACAACGGACGGTTTTCCTAACATCCCTTCTCAGTATTATCCGTTTAAAAAATAATAACTATCGAAAATTTGAGACAGATATTTTTATTTAGTTCTCTTATTTGCAACTTCCTGCTTATCGTGATTTTTAAGGCGCCGTTTTTATACGGAGCGATATATAATAATTATATATATTTGAATATTTTTGAAATATTTAAGTAAGAATAATTTAGGAATTGATAAGGTCGAACTATATCGATACATATTAATGATTTCCTCGACGGAATGGTTGTCAGTTACCGTGGTTGCGACTCGGATAATGCCTCTGAAGTTTTCCACGGGACGGTCAAACGTGATAACAGAGTTGGTCTGAGTTTGGTTATGGTGAAATGCCGCTAGCTGCTATTTACTTATAGAAGATTGTGGGGAGCAAATATATAACTGCGCATTGCTTAACGTAAAGAATCTACTACGAACGATCGCCTTAAGTGAATTGTTTGATGGAAGTGGATGTAAACAAATACTTCGTATTTCTAATTTACAAATTTTCATATTTGTTTTGAATATCTCTAGGACTTTGCTCCATTCAAGATTAGAAAGAACACTACAACTTAGCCCATAATGTTACGTCAATTTCCCAAGGTATTCACTGGAAAAGATTTTCCTTCACTGATTTTATTGCTGTTATCGAGAATAGTATGAATGAGGCCTTCTAAGAATGGTACGTTCAAGGAAGCCCTCTCAACACGGAAATGGAAAGTGTTAATCTTAAATATTGTACATGCAGGCATATTCTGGATTATATGAATTTCTGCCAAGCAGGATATTTTAGCAGTGAAAGGCAGAGGCAGATTAAATCTCCATGTTCTGAAACTGGAGGATTTAGTCTGCCACTATCGGTTGTACATCCATCGGGTAAGTGGAGGGTCCGGGTTCGATGCCCGGTTGAGGTAGTGCTTTTCAGAAATTCTCACGGAAATATGTTGATTGATGCCTGTAACTGATAAGTTAATTTTTAGAAGGTGAAAGAATTTGTGAACATTCTCTGTTCAGGACTCGTGCCGGGAATGGGTTTAGTACGAGCGAGTTCATTTCTGAGCAGAGCTAGGAAAGATCCGGTTCCGGAACAAAGAGCGGAACCAAAATTATTTCTGGACCCGGAACCTGAACGGACAAATTATACCGAAACCCGAATCGGAGCAATGTTGTCAACATTTTGGTTCGGGAATGGTTCCCTTAAAAATTAATAAATTATTAAATTATTAATATTTTTACGTTTTAAATTTCAAACAGACTTTTTAATTTCTAAAATTGTATTTTTTATACAAAATTGAAAACGTGTACTTTTTCTGATTATTCTTCTTCCTTATTAAGTTGAATCTAGTGCTTGTAGTTTGGTATCCAATCTATTGTGCAATTGATCAAAGATGTTTTTTTTAATTCAAAAAAAGCTTTATGAATTTGAAGAATATAAATCCGTCTTGGTGCCATCGACAAGATAAAACTATATATTTAATCATCTGCCAAATAAAATTTTCACTTACAATATTTGTAAATTAAATTAAAAAGAACCGAAAAGGTCACACAAATAGTAAACAATATGTTGATATTTTATTTAGACCTGCAATATGATATTATCTTTTAGGTAGGGTGACGACATTTTAACTTTATTAAAAGTCAGTTTTAAACGTGGTCCCAGCTATGTACATGTACCATGAGCCTGAATAATTTTGATACAATTTCAATAATCTTTTCATTGAAAAAAACAATATATAAAGAAATTGTTAGCTATTGCTACGATTAACAAAATATCGATGTACAATTAAATCAGCCTTGGCAGCGCACGCATCGCTTTCAACAATTACAAAATTTTCCTAAATCTTTAACCGAATCTGAAATGAGAATCCTTACTCTGTTGAACGAATAGTTAACATGTAGCGAGCTGTTTTTGGTTCTCCAAAAATTGACGACACAGTTAATCTTTTGGTAGATTTCTAGCTGCAATTCCTTACACTACGCTGAAATATCTTTTTAAATCATTTTGGAGATACTGATTGCCTTCCCGATTGCTTGTTTCTCTGTAAATGACGGTGTCGTCCGCGAAAAACCTAATTTTGCTTCTAACTATTGAGCTGATATCGTTTATATAAATTAGAAATTATCACTTAGCCAAGTACTTAACATAAATTCAGACGAAAAATCAAAATAGTTCTTAAACAATCGGCATTATGAAAGAAATGTTTTTAAAGAACTTATAGGAAATTGCATAGTCTACAAGTATAACAGTAACAAATATTTGCATAAATGAAGTTCTAAAGGATGTATTTGGAAAATACTGAAAAATGACAAAGAGCGCCTACAAAATTCTGTCACACACAGGCATCATCGAGAAAACAGTCAAACAACTAAGGGGACCTCAAAACGTGTATTTCCGTTGAAATCTCGAATTCGATTTTTTCACGAATACAATACTTTCTCTTATACCTACTACCTATGGAGAAAGTAAAAAGGAAATTTTCTTTAAAAAGATGACCTTTAGTCACACTACATTTAATAAACTATCGTCATTCTTTGATGCAATTGAAAGAAGTTGTAATTCGTGTAAAATGTTATCAATAAAAAACTTTTTTTTAGAACGAGGAACGGTTTCGGAAGCGAACCGTTCCATCTTTTGATCACTCGGAACCGAACCCGGAACGGAACGAGTTGGAAAATTTAGGTTCGGAACCGGAACTTCCCAGCTCTGTTTCTGAGAGTATACCTCGTCGCAGTCAATTCGTCGCACATCAATTCGTCGCGCGGCAAACTCGTGGCGCGTCAATTCGTCGCGGGACAAACTCGTCCGGCGCCAATGCATTGCATTGCGAGAATATAATATTTTAAGGATAACAACAAAGGAATCTTAAACGGTTGAATGCTAGTATAAAATTTGGAAGATGCGGGTTATCTCGCCACAAAATGATTGCATATCATTTATGAGCTCGATAATTAATTTATTGAACACGAATTATTAGTTAATTAATAAGAACAAATTTTTCAGTTAAGAACTCGGTTGAAGTAAATGTTTTGTGGTTGAAATACGCAGAAATAATCAATGATTTAGATTTTAATTATCGAGTCTCTTGATAGGGAATCTGATAGGTGTGTTTTGGATGTGTTTGTATTTTTATCTAACAAATAATCTACTTGAATAGTGTTTAAAATTTGCCTCCCTTCAGTTAATACGGTCAATCTCATATCTGATTCTCACGTATGTTTAAATGAAGAATATATTTGGAAACTTAATTTAGAAAACGGATCTTTTCCTTCCGCACATGAAACGAGATTGCCAATTTTCTTAAATGTTGGAAATTCGATCCACCCGTTTTAATTATGTTTTCAACTGGACTACTTCTCTGCGACGCGATATAGAAAACCTATCATCTTCGCTATGCTTCAGTACTCGCGCAGCAAGTTGATGCTTTAGGTCGAAAAAAAAGTTAATAGGAGTTTTGCTTTCCTTTCTGTCGTTTCTTCAAATTTATTAAGATTGTTTTCTTTGACTGGGACGAGGGCGCATCTCATCGCCTTTCTCTTCAGATCCTTATCTTTCTCTTTCTTCTTCATTCGTCTGAATTTTGCTGCTTCCATTTCTTTTCTCTCTCATCCCCTTTCCTTTTCGTTTTCCCCTTAATACCATTTCTACTGAGGAATTTTCTGCTATTTCAAGGGTATTTTTTCGATGCCATTTTTATGGCCGGAAGTTGGTAGAATATCGATCTGTGCTTCAATTCACGTACCTTCTTTTTCTTACTTTAACGCATATAAATTCCAGTTTCGTCCTTCTTTGTCAGTCTCTTCACTCTAAGCTATGATTTCATAACAACCTGTACTCAACGAAGGCATGCAATAATGGTTGGGATAAAATTGCGGAGTTGTGTCCTCTAGCGAGAGCAAGATTTTAGGGATAGATATAAATTAAGTAGGATGAAACTATAATGCGAAATTTTATAGGGAAAACAAGAAAAGGAAGTTAGTGACACGACTCAAAAAATGTGTAGTTCATTTCAAACACAAAGATCTTGAAATAAAACAAATCGCAGTCATATGAGAGGATAGAAAATAATTTAAATCGTCAAGAGCAGTAAGGACAATACGAAATGTTGCAATTTATAAAAATAAACCGAAATCCCTAAACTTCGACTTCCGTTTTTATAATGACATTCTTAATTCTTAAATTTAAAAAAACGTTTCAGTAGTTCCCTTAAACTTCAAATGGAAAAACGTCAATTTAATAAGCCTCACAATGATCATAAACACCTTTAAAATCTTCGATAGCGTTAAATTGGCATAAAAATGTATAATTTTATAGTACAAATTGAAAAATGAACCTATAAAGTTCTTTATATTTAATCATCATATATGGCTCAGAGAATTATTTCCTGTAAGTTGAAGGTCTATTCCTCCTAGGCAATTATGTACGTTACCATTGAGGACGTCACTGTTTTCTCAGAGATATCCCAAATTAAGTATAGGTGAATAAGTTGTTAAGTGAGCATTTATTCTCGTATCAGAGACTACCTACTTGAACTGTCTGTTTGTAGAAGAAAACATGTTAGGAAAGGTGCAAAGAGAAAGTAAAGTAATTGCTATTTTGAACGGTTAAGAAGAAGGAATGATCACGAGAAGATGTAGAGAAGGGTTTTTGGATGGAGAAGATAAACCAAGAAGCTACCGTGATGTAGAATAATTTATTTATCGCATTTCCTCCCTAAACTTTCGCTTATCTAACTTTACGTCTCTCCCACTTTACACCCTCTTTCGGCTTTCCTCTCATAAACAACGGTCCAAACGTTCCGCTTACCTATTCTCGTCTTCTCTCCCTGCTTCTCCTCCACGTTCTCCTGCCCGAGGATTACGTTTTACGAGGATCTAGATGGCGTTATTTCCATCGCTGGAATGAACGCCGATGCAACCACTCCCAATGTGGCCGTGTCCCATCCACTTCGTCGCTCAAATGGAATACTAACGCCTTTGCGACCGATTCTATTGGTTAACATACGCTTTGAAGACCGCTCTTACCTTGTTCCTTTGCCTGTCGACATCACTTGCGCGGTAGCAACTGTTCCTCCTAGGTTATATCAAAGAGTGCATAAACGTTGCGAGTTTTTTTTCCTTCTTTAACTCGAGACCACGCGTTCGAATAAATAAAATGAGAATTACGTTTGTAGAGAGCGAAAACTTTAAATAATCAACGTCGAAGTTGAATGAAATAACTCCACTGAATAATTTTCTCGTCATCTAACCCACATACGAGGATTTCTTAAAATCGATCCAAATTAAAAGCAAGAGATTATGAAATGCGCTCCTTAATTCAATATTTAAAAAAATGGGAATGCTACACTCACCCAATGTGGATGAATTATTGTAGGGATGAGTGCGTCGGTTCTTGGCGAATAATATCTTCTACTAAGCAAGTATCCTTATCGTCATTTCTATAGCCTAAGGAATACATTAAAAAGTATTTAGAATTGTAATTTCCAAATGCAAGCCCGGCAGTATATTTTCAGAGATAACTAACAAAATCCACAAATTAAGCAGGGATGTCTCTAATAAAAATTAAACAATGACGGAAAGTGCGTATCATAGATTAAAAAGGTAGATGCAGATGTTAGAAGTAAGGAAACTCTTCAACGACCGGTAATCTAACCCGAGTCTTCCACTTGTGGGGTGGATATTCTACCACTGAACTACCGTGGCATTTCTTAGGCTGGCGGCGGGTTAACTTTGCTAGTATCTACTGTCCTCAACAGATGGCCTGTACCATCGAAAACCCAATACACTCTCAAAGTTAAGATTCCTTTTTTTTAAAAACGTGATGCAAAGTGCATATCAAAGATCCCTATGCAAATAGGTAAATGCTGGAATGTGGGAATAGCTTGAAATCCGAAGAATATCCTTCCGGAAAGCGGAAGATCCAGGTCCGATTCCCGGTCACGACATAAATTTGCTCCAAATTCCAATGAAATAAAAAACAGCTCTGAAAGCCATCTCTTTCATTCGATCTAACTTTAATTTAAATTTCTTTTTTATTTTCATACAACCTTTATATTTCATGGTTTTTTTCTTAATGAAATAGTTAGCGGTACTTAATGAAGGTTTTTTTTTAACGCGAATTGTCCAAACCATTAAATCCTTGACTGATATCACGCTTTCCTCTTTTACGCGGAATAGTTTTTGTGCCGTACTCATAAGGAAGGAGATATCTGCAATAAAATTATCTCGACGGAAGGATGTAATTTCTCCAAAAAATAATAAAAACCAGGACGTTAAAAAAATTTACCGCCTGCCCGTTTTTTATGGCTAAAATTGAGAATACTGAAACGCGTTCATACTAACTCCGTCGGAAATATCCGCTGCTTCCAGGAAATAGACTTTTTTGGCTGGACCTGACTCATTCGCGCAGGCAATAAACTTTTAATCGGCGCTCGATTCCGTCTACTTTGATTATAAATCCGCTCATGTTGTAGCGTCGGGCATTGATTTGCTAAATACTTTAGTGATTCAAGATATGAAAATGCAAGAAATACGACATTTAATTCCATAACTTGCTTGTTTCGATAAACTAGACTCACAGCGCATATTAATGTTATTTCGAGGGCGTCCTAGCTGGATTCAATGATCTATAGGACCGTGACCGCCAAACTTTTTACTTGGTGCGTGTTCAATATGGGAAACAACTGCTACGGTGACTTCAACTTTATCGACAAGAGCGGCTATGACAGTTATATTCCTACCTTACCTAAACTTTACGAAACACATTCTCTGATAAAATCTTACAATATTCTTCATAAGGGTCCCGTAACTCAACAGCGCTTTTAAGAGCGGTTTGTCCACAGGTTATAAATTATGTTTCACTTAAATTCTTCGTTGAATTTACCCAACACTCCACGAACGAGGCACGATTTATTTGGATAAATTCCAACCTGCTATATAATCGGCATAGACAACTAAAACCAAATTTGTAAGCGTAGGATTTGAGCCAGCTGCGTTTAATTGTGAAAATAGCGCAAGTTTAGAATACTGGAAATACGTATAAATAATCGACATAATACTGCACTTCTTTCCCGAATGCGTTAAAACGAGCGGATAGAGATTTTAAATGTGTGGTGTCGGTATGGTGTGATGGCACCCCCTGCTGTACGCTTTCGGCAGTTTGCAGCAGTGCCGTAACTAGGGTATGGCGAAGGTGGCATTTTCCAGAAGCGCCGCTTGCAAAAGGCTCCAAACGTCCCCGAAAATAGTGCCAAAAGTTCGTTTTCCCATAAATAAGTATTATTTTAATACTCAAACGTTAACTTATGTTTCAAAATCAAGAAAAAACTCCTTAACCGCACAAAGCGAATATTTAAGAGACAATACACACAGTAAAAGTTAAAAAGTGGGCAAAGGAAGAAATAAAACAAATTAAAAATTTTTTTTTACAGAATACACTTTTATGTGAATTAAAATGCACTCAAAAGCAAAAAATAATTTTTTTTCTAGATAAATATTGTTATCGAAAAATTTGTATGCTTCGTAAAATTGGATGGCTTATTGTGGGAAATGATACTGGTATAATAGAAGAAATTATTTGGTTGATAAAAAAAGCCACCCACTTTTATGAAGCATACAAATTTTTCAATAACAATATTTATCGAGAAAAAAATTATTTTTTGCTTTTGAGTGCATTTTAATTCACATAAAAGTGTGTTCCCTAAAAAATTTTTTAAATTTGTTTTATTTTATACTTTTTAGTCTTTTTATTAAAATTATCTAATACATATATAGCCAAAATTCGATTTGTTTTGAAAATCTTCAATTTAGAAAGAAGTGAGTTGGCAACCCTAAATGTTGGTGACAAAAAGATCCAAGTGAAAATCAATAAAAGTGTATAAAAATAAAGAAAAAAGAGGTTACACTTAACAGGTTTACAGCACGCCGGTGACTTGTTGTCAATCGCTCATACACTCAGTCACTCACACAAGAACTAATCCTAAGGTGGAAAGGATAAAAGGTTTACGAGGCGTTAACCTGCGTCAGTGATTCTTACTCACACCGTTGTTGGTAGGTTTGTGATACTGTTCTATCGCGACAGAGACCTACTCAGCAACCGCACACGCTCGCACAAATAGGGAAAAAGGATAAGGGATAAGAAAGGAAATAATACCAGGTTTACGGGAAGTTACTCCGCGGCAGGGACCTGTTATCTCACACGATGCCTGCAGGTTTATACGTGTCTTTCGACAGCGACAGGGACCTGCCAGACAGAACACACACTCACTCAAGTGGAACACTAAACACGTATTTCGAGAGCAATGCTCTCATCATCAGTAGTTGATGTGCAATAAAAACGCTATTATTCTTTATTGAAATGCAGAAAAAATAACAAAGGTGTTTACTAAAATTTTGTCATAGGCGCCATATCGCATATGTACGTGTCTGGTTTACAGGATAATAACGTAAAAGTAAATATAGACCGGTTGTATATCACCACGTTTGTACTTTTTCGCTCTTTCAACTCAAGTTTAAAAAATTGTTCATTCGTTTCAGTTCCGTCGATTAGCGTGAACAAATGTCGATCGACTTTGTGTCTAACTGCTAGTGCCCAAAAGCGAAAGCACCCATCCCTCGCTTTCCACGGCATATGCGTTTCTGAAAATGACCGTGTAAAGCGAAACCTTGCAAAGCGGGATAGGTTTCCCCATGGGAATGCATTCCAAGCTCAGAACTAGTTTATAATTTCAGATATTTATTGAAAATTCGAACATTAATCCTTGAAAGACGAAAGATGAATAATAACATCTTTTTAAAAAGAAATTATTTTTTTAATTTGGAAATTTAACATCTTCATGACGTCTGCCTCACACGGATTGCGAAGTAAAGTGCACCGTTTGAGCGACGTCCTACGTTCACCTTGCAATAGTTTAATCACATTGTATTTGGCACTGCTTCCTTCATCCTTTCTCATAACCTCTTGAGTATAACTGAAACATTTTATACCTTTCAGTGTTTAAAAAACAGCGAAATCGGTATCCGGGCAATCCGAAGTACATAGTTCTATAAAATAAATTCTTGATGAACCGAAAACGTGAAAAACGAAACCGAGTGGTGGGAGTAAAATTTGCAAGGCAAGTTGAAAAAAGTAACTATCTCTAGCGTGGTGTCGAGGGAGGTGTTTGGAAATGACAAATACGATGTCTTATCCCAGGGGTGCACAACTCAAAAGTTGAAGCGGGCCGAAGTCGACCTTGATTGGACCTAAGCGGGCCACACTTTGAAAATGTTGTCCATAATAAAAACTTAACTACGCTATTGTCGATTTATTAATTGCCAAAATAAATTTTACGTGCACTTTTTATGTGACAAAAATGAAGTGGCAAACAAATATAACACAAATTTTAATTGTATTTTTGATATAAAAGGAATTAACCAGCTGAGTTACTCCCAGCTTCAATCGGGTCAAACAAAAGGTGTCGGCGGGCCACATTTGGCCCGCGGGCCGTATGTTGTGCACCCCTGTCTTATTCCATAACATCACACCAAGTCTTCTAGGTGTAGAAATGAATGAAGGAGTGTCGTTCGTCGGAATAGTTCATTTTTTTTATTCGTGCCTATCACACCCGTTTACCCGCGAATCTCTCGTTTGAGCGACTCGTGATTCGTATTTTCACAATATTTTTGTCGGAATACACGCCTTGAAATCTAATATTTGATTCAACTCCACGTTCTTGAGAACGAATCGCACGGTTATTTAGAATCATATCGTTATATTCCTACGCGATTCCAAGAGACGAATTTACGATATTTTTGCATCGTTATCCTGCAAGACGTTCGTTTATGTAGGAGTGGCTGCCGTTTCAAAGTTCCCACACTCAAATGAAAATCTTTGTTACATAGAACTACTAAGAGTCACTCTTTGATATTTGTAAAATCTGAACAAATTTAACTTTATCTATAAATTGCACAACGACGAGAGATTGAGTTCTTTCAAACGTTTGAAATTTATGCGATGACGTGCTTAGATGTTTAAGCCTAGATTCCAATCCTTAGCAATTAGGCGAAGGATTCCAGTGCGGCATTTCGTGTAAGTACCCAACGTAAGAGCAAAGAACACGAGTCACTCTCCACGTTGTAGTTAAAAGGTCAATATCCCCAGCTGAGCCAGACAAGCAGCGACTCCTTCTACTTCCTACAATACAACCTTTCGCTCACGCTGCATTACTCTCCTCCTCTCCCGCTCACCCTCTTATCGCAAAAAAATATTCTTTTTTTCACTTCTCCGGCTTTCCGCTTTTTTTCCCCGAAAATCGCCGCTTTCGTCCCGGCCGGCCGCGCGTAAATCACCGAAGGAGCGGGTTTAGAAGGACGCGAAATCAAAAACCCTTCCCCTTCTTTTTTTCTCTCTCTCTCTCCTACGACTCCCTCTTCGTTCGTCCTCGCGTATTTATTTAACGCCCGCGAAATGTTTATCGTATCGCCACGGTGAAGTCATCGTCCTTCCCAGTGAGATCTTCCACGGGTTTCCTTTTATAGCGCAAATGCGTAGGAATATGCAAATCGACGCTTTTGATTTTATAGATGTCCTACCGCTACCAACTTCGCCGCGGTAGTTTTAATTTTTTTTTCGGAGATTTCTTTCTAAAAATTCTATGGCGCGTGTCGGTTTGTCTGTCCGTCCGTCTGTGTGGGAAATAACTCTGAAATCCTCCAACCTGGATGTGCCAAAATTTCAGGATAATATTTCGGGCTAGATGAGGGATATACGTGATAACATTCTTTGGTGGATCTAGTATTGGTTGCTGGTAAGTAATATAAAAAAAAGCGCCTTAGGTAATTTGCTCTTCAACCCTACCCTTCGCTTGTTAGAGACCTTTTTTTTCCGTCGTGACTCAAATGCCAAGGAACCGCGGCGGAAAAACGCCACCGTCTAACATCTTTCCTCGGGGCGTCCTCTCTCGTACTCACTCTTTTCAACTCCCTCCTTTCCGCTCCCTCTCCCCCACCTCACCCTCTCTCTCTCTCTCTTCATCTTTTTCTCTATATATCTCCCCCCCCCCTCCGGTCGGGAGCACGAACTGTGCACGGCACGGCGATTCCCGCATTTCACGGCCGCGTAGCATTGTGGGTCGGATGATGGCACGGAGGAGCGAGGGAGGGAAAGGGGGAGGCGAGAGAGAGAGAGAGAGTAGACGGAGGGAGAGAGAAAGAGAGAGTGGGGAGGACGGAGGGGAAGTAAGGAGAAAGAGAGACGGGAAGAACGGAGCGGTCCAGCGAGTCAGACCTTCGCGAGCGACCACGCAGGCGCGAGACGTCGGGAGAGCGAATAAGAGAGAAGGGAGATACATATATCGTTATAAGGGAGAGAGAGAGAGAGGGAAATATATATACCTATAGAGAGAGAGAGACAGAGCGTGTTGTTATATTCGTGTGTGTGAGAAAGTGGCGGTGCGTGTGCTTTTAGTGTGACACGGGAGGAATCAAGAAAGGGGTCTTTTTATTTTCCGAAACGGTTGTATTTCGTTCTCTGCTTTCCCTTGTTCCCCGTGAAACCGTGAAGAAGAGGGGTGTGTTTGTTCCGTGTGCGTCTTCGAGAGTTGTGTTGTTGTTATTGTTGCTGTTTTTATTACCACGTCGCGTCGTTAGAGGCCCATCTACGGGAGAGAGAAGGAGGAAGGTATAAAGGACCCGGCGCCATCGAGAGAGAGGGAGGCGGGGGACCCCTTTTCGTGGGTCGCATTCGACCCTCGCCGCAGTCGGCGGCCTCGCGACTCGACCGCTGCGTCCGACAAGTAAGTAAGTCCTCGGGAAGTCCGAGAGCGGTTAGCCGCTCTCGGGTATCTCCGCCTTAGCCGCTTGTTTCGAGACTAACAACCCGATCTCTCGATATATTATTATCTTTTAACCTCTTTCCCCCTACGACGGGAGGGAAATACTACCGTAAAATGCGTTTATAAATGCATCTCCAGATGTTTTTTTTTTTTAACACTTCACTCTTCGAACGACGTCGTTCTTCACGGATAGGTTGCGAAACAAGGAAAAAAACAATAATAAAAAACGGCGGACGAATCCGATTTCTCGCTCGTTTCTGGTGTTGGGAACGGGATGACAAGTCGACTCATTCGAAGTTATATTCTAGGTGTCGTGTGTGTTTTGAAACCGGAGTTGGCTTTCTCCCCGTTCCTTTCGGGGCCGCACAACCTGCGCAGCAGCGGAGGATCATCTGGCGTGGGCAACCCGCTCCTTGCAGAGGAGGAAATATGAGAAGCGAGAGGCGGACTGTAGGAGGAGGAGGAGGAGGACTGCGGGTCGGGGGAGGGGGTGGGGGGGAGGGTGGGAGGAGAGGAATAAGATGGAAAGAGTTGGAGGAGGAGAAGGGAGACGTGGAATGTCGCCTCTGAAGCTGCATTCCGCTTTTCCTCCTCCCGCAAATTGTCATTACCGCGAGTGAAAGAGAGAGAAAGAGAGACAGAGAGAAGAAAGAGTGGAGATAGGGATGAGGAGGAGAGAGGGGGGGAGTGGGCGGGAAAGAAAGATGGAAAGGTTGGGGAAGATGAGGGAGGGAGGTAAGAAGATGGAGATGGGTGGGGAATCCTCCACCTGTGTGAGAAGTCACCGCTCCCAATTGGAATTCATCGGGTATAATTGCGCATTTACGTTTCCGGAAGGGAAAAGTCGGAGAGCACCTGTGGCCTGATATAGGGGGTGAGAGGGAGGTGGAGGGAGGGGGAGAGAAAGAAAGAAATGGGGACGGGGGAGGAGAGTTACGAGGGGGATGGAGAGAGAGAGAGAGAGAAGTTTGTACGTTTTAAGGGGGGAGGAGTTGGAGAGCTACGAGGAGGGATTATTTTAGAGGGAGTAGTGGAGGGATTGGGGAGAAGTGAACGTGGGAGGGGGGGAGGGGACGCTGGTGCAGTGGGCGAGAATAGGTGGGGGGGAGAGGAGGAGGGGAGAAGTGCAAGAGTAGGAAGTGTAAGTAAAGTTTTGCCCCGCCTTGTACTACGAAATGAGAAGTACATACGTATATAACTGCGACGAATTTTGAGGGAGTGAATAAAATAGCTCGGTTCGTTTTTTTTTTAAATTTGTGGAAACTTGAAAAAAAATTTGCGTCTTTCGTTGGGAATATTCGAGCAAAAACGGTTGAATCTTTGTAATTTATCTGCAATGTCCTCAAGTTGCCCATGGCGATCTGCGGATCCCTGATGACGTGGTGTACATTTACCAGATATTGCGAACATTCGATTTTATACTATATTGTATTGGCGAACAGATCGCCATATAACCGCCTGTTAAAATAAAAATTTAGAACCTAATATCTACACTTCGAACGTATATATTATTATAATTTTCGACGGTGCAAAGAACAAATTTTTTACCGTTTTATTTCCTTTACGATGACAAAAATGTTCTACTATTGGGATCCATTTTCTCTTCAATATATACGTTATTTAAATGCATGCATTGAAATTTCCGTCATCATATGTCATCAGAATGCTTTCACTTTAGTGGAGAAAAATCTGACCTGTCTTGCAGCAATGTATTTTTATTCCGTATTATATTTAAACTTATTATTTATTCGTAAATTCTCGTACTGCTAGCTCTACTATGTTTTTACCTGAACGATTTAGATTCATTGGGTCGATACTTGAATGCTTGTGGTATTTGTTTACATTCTGTTTTTCTTGACAAGGTGTACGTGAGTTCTTACTTTGTATCTGAAATGTGATAATTTCTTCTTCGTTTTGATCTCATCTTTAAGTACAGACTCTAAATAGACTTAACTGGCGATAAGTCAATATGCTGATCCCGGAAAATATTACATTTTTAATGTAGTGTTGTGAGTTTTTTAAATTAACTTATAGGGTTTTATTCATTGAAATGCATTAAAACACATTAAAATCGAGTTATCATAAAACTTGATAGTTTATTAATTTCACAACATTAAACTATTAATTTAAAAAAACAAGTTAAACGCGATTCATGTTAAATTCAGGCGTTCGCACTAAGTTGCTATTTTACGTAACGGCTTCGCCTAATGAAGACCGTAAGAGCTTTCGTCGTACGACTGCTACTAATTCCTGTCGTTTGCGCGGAGTACGTCTCGACTGAGACAATTTGTCCTGAAAAAGGCAAATGTTAATTACCGTCTTTGTAACGATTTAAATGGACGTGGGAACATTTATTTTAGCGGAGAGGTGATCGTTAAAACGCGACTGATTCTTGAAGTGCTGGGAGCATATATGTAGTATAAAGCGAAAGGTCTTTGAATAGAATGCCTAAGCTGCATTTATTTCTCTTTTGTCTCTCTTCGTTGTGATGCCTCTTCCTTCCTCTCACAACTTCCGTAACTGCCGAGAAAATTCCCTAGGCAATGAGCCGTATCTCTATCGTGCAGAATTTGTTTTTATATTTCTTCGAATTAATACGAAAGAGAAGAGTCAAAAGAGCGATTTCACCCATTGAATCTTATATGTTAATAATTATTTTATGCAAAAGACGCCATTCTATACTTGGGAGATTTTTACCGTTATTTTAACCGACATTTTAGATTTGATTTGTTCAAAATAAGTATGTTCATATGTACGTATTGTGTTAGATTTTTTTCTGAGAATAGTTTCGTTATATACGTATCAATATTCCGCTGATAAACTGTTAAGTTTGAATGCTATGGCATTAAATTCGCCGTAATTACATTCGGTTGAAATTTGTTTGCTATAAGATAAGCACTTATCATAATAAAAAAATATTATCAAATTTTTATGTTGTGAGAGTGATGTTAACGAGACGAATTATTTGATTGGAAGCCAAAGATTTCTCATTTCAGTTGAAAAAACTGTACTAAGAACATGCTGAAAACAATGTATGGTTCTATCACGAAATTTATCCCCAAAAGAGAAACGGGCATGTTTCCTCCATATATGTGAAGTATTTGAGTGATAAAAAGAAAATTATTTAAACCATAGTATTTTTACGATTTTAGAAATTGGACTTCTTATTTTAAAACTAGCTTAATTGTCCGTCAGAGATGGCGGATATGCGTGATTTATGCGTTAAGTTTTAAATAACTTTAAATAAAACGAAGCCAAGTTTCATATGCACTAAAGGTGAACTATATAAAATTTACGTAATTGCATGTTCCAGAGAGTAAAAATAGTTTTGGGCCCAAAAAAGTTGTGTGGGAAAAATATTACTGAAGATTTGTTCCATAAACGTTAATCTAAACATTTTTTATAGGCTCTAAACTATTTTAACTTCATGGAACAACCAATTATGTGAATTTTAGATTTATTTTTACTTTTTGGTGCAAATAAAACATGATTTTATAAAAATAAATGTGTATAATTTTTTTGTTAGAGATTACAAACTTACCTACTCAATATTAACTGAAAATGTCTTAAAGACCTTCAAAAATTCCTAAATTTTTATCTCAATATCTGACTTCATTATCACGATGTCAATGGGTAATTGGATCTTTCTTTATTTTCGTCACCGTCTCATTATTTATCGTGACGAACGTATTGTTTAAATATCGAAACAGCATCGAAATTTCTTGATAATGTGGGCAGATACGATGTGAATTTATAATCCTAGTCAATCACGCGCAGTTACTCGAAACTGCCAACAATGTGAATCACTTTGACCTCGAAAGATTTTCACGTAAAAATACGTCAAATTTTCGCGTTAAAAAATAATTTATGGACCGAATACACGTGTATTGCTAAATATTTGCAAGGAAATTTTCGTTCTTTCAGGTGTTCTTTGTTTCAAGTCCCAAATTCGGACGATGATTCTAAGTAATATATGCAAATGACTAATATACTGCATTCAAACCCGCGTTAATCAAATGGTGAAAGTGAACGTTCCCGGAATCGAACCATTGATATTATTATGATAAACTATGCCCAAGTTCAAAAATTTTCCTATCAAACGATAACTAAATGATACAAGAGATAGATTCCAGTATATCTTGAATATACCGACGAAATCTTACCAGCTCTTCTCGATTTATTCCACTCAAGGTCCCGCCAAACTATTATCAGACAAGGGAGCGTTCCAGACAAATACACAAACAGATCTAGACTTATCATAACATATAAGCGCGTGGAATACCATCCTTATCAAAAGAAATATTCATAATGTTAAAAAAATCCAGAAATGTTACGTCCTGCAGGTCACTTATAGAGCCATTGCCAGCGAAAACGTTTAATGAATGGCAGTGGAATATCTGTATAACGTTGACCTCAGCTTATGTCATATTGTTTGTGCTAAGAAAAGTCAAACTTAAACGACAGATAAGGATTTTTCCTTTGTAAATCTATTGATCAGTTTGAGCGTATCTCTTTGAGAACAAAATGATGCCCAAGCACAATGATTAGTTTTATTTCACCATTAAAAATTTTGTTATTCTCAATTCAGTGATACACCTTCACACACCGATTACGGTTAGGTGTACTTAATTTTGGCTAGAGGGCATCTTTCAATAAAATTCGTATAAAATAATTTCATATTTTAAGATATATTAAATCTTTATTACACCGAAAAAAATGTAGGCGAAGAGATAGTAAATAATCTACATACACACAAACATACATACACACATATATATATCATCATCATCATCATCAGCCTTTTTCAGTCCACTGACGGACGAAGGCCTCCCCCAGACACTTCCAGTTTTCCCTGTCAACTGCCTCCCTCCTCCAAGTTTGCCCCAAGAACTTAACAAGCTCTCTGTCCCACCTGTCTTTCGGTCTTCTTTTTGGTCTCTTGATGTTTCTTGGGATCCATTCGATGACGCTGGACGTCCAACGGTGGTCATTTCTTCTAGCAATGTGGCCTGCCCACTGCCATTTTAACACCTTCACTCTTCTAATCACGTCACAGACTCCCGTCTTCTTTCTTACCCAGTCGTTCCTCTTGCGATCTCTTCGGGTGATCCCTAACATGCATCTCTCCATGCCCCTCTGTGTTGTTTGCAGGCGCTGTATCATTCTGGCATTCATGGTCCATGTTTCACAACCATATGTCAGAACAGGCAGAACACATTGGTCATACAGTCTCCTTTTTAGGAAGACTGGAATATTTGATTTAAAGATGTTCGCATTCTTGCCAAAAGCACTCCATGCCATCTTCACTCTCCGGTTGATTTCTCCAAGAAGCGAACCATCTGTAGTGATGAGTTGACCTAAGTAAACATAGCTGGTTACTTCTCCAAGTTCTGCTCCGTTGATATGTATCTTCTCAGAATTTGTGAAGGAGTTGTACATAACCTTTGTTTTATTAAGATTCATCTTAAGTCCAGCTTCTCGGCTTGCTTGCTCAAGCTCTTCAGTTCTTCTAAGGAGCTCTTCTGGGCTTCCTGCGAACAGTATGATATCATCTGCAAAGCGCAGGTGACTCAGATATTCTCCATTTACCTTTATGCCTTTTTCCTCCCAGTCTAGCCTTTTGAATACTTCCTCTAGAGCTGCTGTAAATAACTTAGGGGACATAGTATCTCCTTGTCTCACTCCCTTTTCGGCCTTAAAGGCACTCGTCTCTTCATGCAGCTGGACAGATGTTGTCGCATTTTCGTAGATATTCTTGATCAAGGTTATGTACGTTTCTTCTACTCCTTGTTTCTTTAGTGCACGTAACACCGACGAAGTTCGGACAGAGTCGAATGCTTTCTCGTAGTCGATAAAGCACATACATAGAGGTAATTCATACTCGTTGGTCCGACTGATTACCTCTCTCACGACTTGGATGTGGTCCATCGTGCTATACCCACTGCGAAATCCAGCTTGCTCTCTGGGTTGGGCAGCATCAAGATGGTTTTGAAGGCGCATAGTGAGTATTTTGGTGAATATTTTGTAGACTGTTGGGAGTAGGCTGATCGGTCTGTAGTTATTCAAGTCTTCTTTGGAACCTTTCTTGTGCAGAAGGATAATACATGCGTGGTTCCATGTTTCTGGTATCTTTTTCTTCCTCAGACAGGAATTAAAAATCTTAGCGAGAATTGTTTCCGTATGATTCCCCATTGCTTTGAATACTTCCGCTGTGATACCATCCATTCCAGATGCTTTTCCATTCTTCATACTTCTGATTGCGTGTCTCACCTCTTCCGGAAGGATACCTGGGACCTCTTCGGTGGGCATGTTTGCATCATCATTTACTTCATCATTTCCTAGAGGATCCTCATACAGCTTGGTGTAAAATTCTTGTACCCGTTTCAGGATCAGTTTCCTATTATGGGTTATGGAGCCGTCTTCTAGCATCAAGGCCACCAGCTGTCTCTTTCCGATCGAGAGATGTTGCTTCATTTTCTTGTAACTTCTATTGTTTTCTATGGCTTTCTCGATTAGTTCATAATTATATTTTTTCACATCTTCCTTGATGCACTTCCTTATAGTTTTGTTTAGTTCTGCAAAATGGATCATTTCTTTAGGATCATTAGTAATTAACATTTTCCTTCTTTTTTCCATCAGCAGTCTTGTTTTTTCAGTCAACTTTTTCTCTGGCTTTGTTTTAACTGTTCCGCCTATTTCTTCAGCAGTTTCCTTGAGTATCTCTATAAATTGGGATTCAACTTCTGGGTCTTCCAGTGCACTGAATCGATTTTTCAGTTGGAGCTGAAATTCTTCTTTTCGTTCTTTTAGCACCTGCGTGTTGATAATAGACTTAGGCTTCTTCTTTATAAGCTTCTGTCTTTCTAACTTTGAGTTGAATTTTATTCTGCATCTTACCAAGCGATGGTCGCTTCCAGTTTTAAACTGGTTGAGGACGGAACAGTCTTCAGCCAATTGCTTCTTATTTACTAGTATGTAGTCAATTTCGTTTTTGGTACCATTGGGTCCTTTCCAGGTCCATTTTCTATTGGGATTCTTTTTGAAGAAAGTGTTCATTATATATAGACTAGTACATTCAGCAAAGTCTACAAGGCGGTCCCCTCGTTCATTTCTGTCTCCATAGCCCCATTTTCCAACTGCGCTGTCATCTTCCTTTTGTTCTCCTACCTTGGCATTGAAATCACCATATATATATATATATATATATATATATATATATATATATATATATTCCATTGATATTAATTTTAGCTAAATATTAATTATGGCAAATTTTTAACGTGTATTCGTGGATGCGAGTGCTTTGGTGGGTAAAGCGTGTTTACATCGGAACTTATTCGAGAGATTATATATGATTTTTTAAACGAAAATAAAGTCAACCATTTATAGCGTTAAAAATTCCCCAGGCAAGGTTTTATGGAAGTAATTGTCATTAAAGTATACAAAATCATACATCTTTATCAATGCTTCGCAGGCATTAGGTTGCACACCCTTGGTTTATGGTTAATTTATCGACATTAGTTACAAAAATGAAATTTAACATTTAAAAAAACTTTTGAAAAATATTGCCTAATGTTATGTTTACTTATTCTCTCAAAACAATTTAAATTTTTTCTTTATTACATCATATTCTAACGAACGAGTTCCGCAAAAGTTTTCAGCGATTAGAAAATTATATTTTTTGACTTTCTGACCTTTGTGTCGAAAGATAAAGGCGTAGATTATTTCATAATTGAGCCTATCTATATTTTGATTTTTAAATTTCCGCTCTTACATATTGGCGCGGCGTTGTAAACTAGCTGTCTTTTTAATAAATTTGCTTTTAATTAATTGGATGGGCTCCAGACTTCTGTTGACCAGGCCAGCTCAGAAAATAAAATCAAGAATCGATCAAAATATTATTCACTTTAAATGAGTGCGTTCGAAAAGAGCAAAATAAAATAAGAAATGACACTCCCATAATTTATTTCTCTTCATATGAAAGATAAAAAGAGGTTTCATTGAAAATATTATTGTTCTTGTCGCTCTAACGGACGTATTCTTATCGTGCCGGTCACAGGATGAGTAATCGATACCCAACAAGTGAAGAAAAATAAGCTGTTATCAATGAATTAAAATGCATGTTCAACTCTTTTTATCTTGTTTGGAAATTTTTGGGTCGCGATGGTGACTTTTTTGTGTTCAAATTGGGCGTTTCATATGCGATACGTTTCAATCCCTTCCTGATTAAATTATTTAGGGAGACATCAGACTCATGATGCTAGGTTCTGAGTAAAACAAGGTTTTAGGTCTTTAATCTATCTAATACTACTAATTTCCTTTGTGATTGATTTAACAATTTTGTTAACATTTCGTTCCATAGAAACAAACAAAATAAATCGGTACTTTTTTGTTTACATAACGACCAAGGTTCATTGTTATAACATGCAGTATTCATCGAAGTTTGATTTAGATATCGGTAAGTCTAATATTTCATTTTGTGATAATTGCTTTGTAATCCTCACTTTAATATATCGTCTGTATTATTACGCAAAGCCAACGTTATTCAGAATAGATTTCAAATCAATTTTTCTTTGATAAATTCTTCACTGAGATTTAGATTTTTAAACAAATTAATGCATTTGAAAGATAATATTTAAGTAAGTTTAGTGTGTTACCTGTTTACAATGTTGAAATAAATTGGTGTTTTGTTTTCGTTCAGGTAGTTTTCAAAGAAATTGATTAATTAGTAAGCTCCATTTTTATTTCAATGTCTCCAAAAAATAAGCAACGGATGGAAACGATGAGACACAAACAGATAGAAAACGAAGATTAGTTAGAGAAAGGAGACAGCGTTGGGTTGTAAGGCAAAGTCAGGAGACGTTAGAAAGAATCAGAAGAGAGAATGCTGCGCGGAATGCATTGAAGTCAGCAAGCAACCGATGAACGACGAAGATTAAATAAAATTATTAAAAATAAATTATTGGTCTTTTGAGAGAAAGAGAGTGAGAAGGGGAGGGAGTGACGGGGAAGGGTAGGAAGGGAGAGAGAGAGACAATTAACCAAAGAGGGATTTCACAACACCTTTGTTTTCAAAGAAATGTTCAAAAAAGATTAAAAAATGGGAAAACCGCCGTTTACATAGCACGTCATTCAAATGAAAAGGCACATCAAAACAATTTCAGAGTCCAGGAAGGATTTTCATAGTACGGAAGACTATAAAAGGAAGCGGCTAACCAACTCTGGGTTCTTTTGTACAATAGCCCCGCCTCTCTTAAAGCCCTTTAAATGCCCCGCCAGGAGTCCATCGGAGATGAACTTCCAAGCATTGATACTTAAATATCAGAACTGATTGGCCGGTCACATTTACAAACCCAATCACCAGACAACGGGGAGGGATAATTTGGTTCCGGGCGAGGCGAGGGGCGCGGTAGCGCCCGGAGACAACTACCCATTAAAACAAAGCGAGCCGAAGGCTCATCAATATATCCCTCCATTTGCGGCACAACAGTCAGGAGGATATAACATTGAAAGGGTAATATGGATATAGTGCCTGAAAACGTAAAATGGACTAGAGAGAGCGTGGATGTAAGTCCCATAGGCCAGCGGCTCTCAAATTTGATGCAATTACGACAAACACTTATGACAGCCGATCTTGTCGCAACCCCCTATTATGGCAACCGGCCGTGTCGAGACGCCCTAACTTCATCTACGTACCAGTAAATATGAAATTATATTAGAAAAATGGTACTTTTGTAGTTGGGTACCCCCTCTTGGCGTTTCCAAGGTAAATGTGTAGGATAAATAAAAACATTGCGGCGTAACAGTCAAGAGGATATAACATTGAAAGGATA
The DNA here is from genome assembly GCA_036926305.1 of Uropetala carovei. NCBI lineage: Eukaryota > Metazoa > Arthropoda > Insecta > Odonata > Petaluridae > Uropetala > Uropetala carovei. Next base: position 2,082,461 of record JAXCHB010000100.1, read on the forward strand.
TATTGACGAGCCTTCGGCTCGCTTTGTTTTAATGGGTAGTCGTCTCCGGGCGCTACCACGCCCTTCGCCTCGCCCGGAACCAAAGTATCCCTCCCCGTTGTCCGGTGATTGGGTTTGTAAATGTCGAGACCGGCCAATCAGTCATGAGTTAGCAAGCTTTAGGGGATCCCTTCGAATCTATCTATCTATCTATTTAGAGGGCTTTAAGAGTGGCGGGGCTATTGTACAAAAGAACCCAACTCTGTATGTGCATTGTCTGAATTTATGCCCACTCAATACATTTCTGTTTAATGTGTACCGTGCCAATAAACCAAATCACTCCCCGTCATTTTTGACGGGCACTTGTACTAGTCTATATTATAATCGGCGTAGGATTCTTTTTTCTTGTTTTCTTGTCTACACGCTTTTGCAGTCACGCTCTAGACGCGATTTAAGATAATTTCCGAGTAGGTACGAGTTTTAAATTTGACAGGGATGCATGAATTACACATTAAAGGCAATGAAAAAAAATCCCGAAAAAAGATTCGGGTTCAACTTCAGGAGATAATTTCTGTTTCCCGTAAGATAACGCGTAAAATAAGATCTTTCGACGTGCAGGTTTTCACACTTTTGCAAATTAAAATTAGATTAAATTGACCTACAATCACCGTACGTGGACTGTTTTAAAGAAGAATGTACAAGATTTCTTATTCTTATCGTCGAAATTACTCATATATAACGAATATGTGACAAATTTTGACCAAATATCGCGCTTTTATTGATATGTTTCCTGGAGAATGAATATCATTGTTGAGACTCCAGTTCCAATTATTGTCTCAATACTCATACGTCATACGATAGAAATACGAAGCATTTGCGTAGATGTATCGAGCAAGAGGGAAGAGGAAGGCAGAGGGAGTGGGAAGGAGGGAGACAGCGGCGGATTAAGGATTCTGTCGCCCCTAGGCCCTGAAATAATTGCCGCCCCATATGAACTTATTTTAGTATTTACGAATTAGTATGAACTAAATATGAAACTAAAAATAATTACAATTGTACCTTTATAAGTTTTATCATATATGAAAATACTCGTACACTGTCAAATAATTGGAGGTGACAATATTCTCTCTTCAAAATGTCTTTATTTTAAGTCAACTCTTATTTTTTGAGAAGAAAAAAAATACTTCTAGCATGGTAAATTATCCAATTCCTTATACTGGAATTCCGCCAGATAGCATCGTGAATTATCCCATTTTCGGGGAGAAACTAAAGATGAAACGCAGACATTTCGGAGTTTATTTTAGTATTTGTTATTGAGATTGCTTCATTCGTGGAAGTTTATTTACTAGGGAGGGAAGTAAACAAATACGGAACGAGAAACTAATATGGAATCATTTCACAGCCTATCAGCAAACGCTAAAAAGCGAACTTATGCCCCATTAACCAAATACGAGTGGAACCATTACATCTAAGGGGATGTATGTTAAATGGTTGCTAATTTAATTTTAATCGTCCTGTGAAAAAATATTTCAGATAACACAAGCTTTCGAAAGACTTAAACGGTTTTAATATGGAAAAATAATGCAATTGCATGCAAAATAAAAAATCGTTCTATATTTGTGAGCTTTTCACATTTTATTTTATTCCATGCACAGCGAAAACCATTTAAATTAGATATACATTAACTGTTGAGAAATTATTGAAACTATGAGATAAAATTACGAATGGGTTGATTTTAAACAGTTATACTAGGATTTTAGCACGTTGGCTCTAAAACTAGAGTTATGTGAAAAATATCTATTATTAGTTTTCTAGCATTCTGAATACTGTGTACATAAGAGAAATAAAAGAACGAAGAATACTGAGGAACGGGAATACGTGTGATAATAAAAAGATTTAAAAGGCAGATGGAGTTGAAGGAGAAAAGTAAGAAAAAGAGAGAGGGAAGGAAATTGATTCCAGTGTATTTTTACTGATTAACCAAAAACGTTTTACTTCGTGGAATGGCAATTTATAAATGAAATCAAACCTGCTACGGAAATCTACTGCATACAACTCCGGAACTTTCTTTTTTAGGCGTGTTTCGCCTACTGTTGTCGGTCTGTTCATCCGTCTGTCCGTTCGTCGTCCTTCCGTCCGTCCGCATGTTCGTTCTCCGCTTCTACCGAACGGATTTTCATGAAATTTGTTATATTTCGTATTTAGCAAGGTTTAGAGAAAAGGTAATTCGAACACGAATGGTAGAAAGCGATTAAATGAGGGGAACGTGAATATAGTGCCTGAAAACGTAAAGTGGACTAGAGAGAGCGTGGATGTAAGTCCCATAGGCCATCGGCTCTCAAATTTGATGCAATCGCAACACACTTATGACAGCCGATCTTGTCGCAACCCCCTATTATGGCAACCGGCCATGTCGAGACCACCTTAACTTCATCTACGTACCAGTAAATATGAAATTATATTAGAAAAATGGTACTTTTGTAGTTGGGTTGGCGTTTCCAAGGTAAATGTGTAGGATAAATAAAAACATTGCGGCGTAACAGTCAAGAGGATATAACATTGAAAGGATATATTGACGAGCCTTCGGCTCGCTTTGTTTTAATGGGTAGTCGTCTCCGGGCGCTACCACACCCTTCGCCTCGCCTGGAACCAAAGTATCCCTCCCCGTTGTCCGGTGATTGGGTTCGTAAATGTCGATACCGGCCAATCAGTCATGGGTTAGCAAGAAGGGGGATACCCAACTACAATAGTGCCGAAAAAAATCAGGTTTTTCTTAATACTAATGGTGAAATAAATTCACGCAATTAAAATTAAGGCAAAACTAAAATATCGAAACCTTTAGGTAAACACCGTTCCGTCTTCGCTACCCTCCTTGAGATCGCGACCCGCAGTTTGAGATCTGCCGTCTCGGACAATCTGCAAACTTTCTAGAAAAGTGCCGCGATTATACGAAGGCGCAAGCTTTCACTAAGGTTTCCGTGGTTGAACTCTCTACTATTTCATTTCTTCAAGGCATCTAGAGTTTCGAAATCCTTCGATCGGGTCTCTCTAACTTCCATCTTTTCCATCAAATCGGCCAAATTCATCTTTGTATTCTCGGTTGCCAATAATAAGGCAGGGTGGATTTAATTACCTTGAGAAAATCAAACAAAACGGACAGGTTAAGAAAAGTCAGTTCCCCCGTTTGAGTGTAAAGTATCGTCATGTGTTCTTTCTAAAAAAAAAATAACACTGAAGGATTTCTTTGGCGATGCCTCTGGTATTCGATTCGCGCAGTGTGTGTCTCCGCGATTTTGATTTAAGGAGGTGGATATGTTTAGATAAACGTCTTTATTATCAGGGCGAAATTGAGACCATAAGGTCACCTCTTCTGTTGTTGGGAAAAAGAGGTGAAAGAAAGAGATGATTGCGGGTAACTAGAGAGATAGAGAGAGAGAGATAATAGCGAGAAAATGAGAAATAAAAATGAATAAAGGGAATGATTCCCATGCTGGGGGATCGCGGAAGATTTTCCAAAAGGCCACAAAGCGAACCGTTCCTGTTTTACTTTTTAATTTTAAATGTGTGGGTATGTTCAGACTAAAATTAATTTTGCGCAAATAAATCGGATTTTTATTTCATCTTGGATTAGCTACCACGCTTTATATTTACTAGTCAAATACCCGTTACTACGTAACTTTAAATCAAAAGCCATTTTTAAAAAAATCATGCATTTTCTTTATTAATTTTCAAATATTTCTTTATAAACTACATTGTCTAGTATGTCAGAATGTTTTGTTGTTAATCTGCGTTTTGCGTTAACATTGTTACTTTCTTGCCTTTCTTCAAAGGTCATGTTATGTCTAATTACTCTACGTGCTCTTAAATTTTTACCTCTTTCATGTTGCCTCCGCTCTAGTGTTAAATTTTCACGTCGCTTTCTCTGTGCTTCCTTTCGAACCATTTTCCTGTTTTCTGGAGTTAAGTTACGACGTCTTCTTCCCGTTGACGTAGAAGATCCAGTATTGTCCATCTCTCCTCAAAAGTTTTAAATATCGGAAGTATCTAAAATTTAAATTTTAAATCAAAACAAAAGAATTTTGATACCGCGCTTACCGGCATTACTATTATAATTATTAGAAATAAAATATGTTTTATTATACCTGTGTGTATCTTGAATACTCTTTTCCAAATCGCACTCTTAAATACTTTGACTGAACCAATAACAGTCATGTAATCTGTTACATGTGTCCACTTTGATATGTGCTGTTTTGTTTTATCTATTTGTAATTCAGTGTTTCTAGTGACTAGTTTATTTATTTATTTATTCTGTTACCGTGCTTCTGTTTGCTATTTGGCTTCGGACATCAATCGACAAATTATATAATGATTGTTTGATGGATGGGGTTAACCCTCCGTCGGGCGCAATTTATCTGTGAGATACGGAGGGTGCAACATTGTTGATCTCTCAGCAGTGGGGCAGGCGACGTCTGTCTGCTCATGCGTACCTTCCTGTATAAAATTGTTTCACTAGTCAGTGTCGGTTTGGTGTCGGTTCGACCTTGATTGAGTGTGTGCTTGCTCCGTTTTCACAAAGTTTTATCTCACAGATACATTGCGCCCGTTTGTGGGACTTTTTCCCACGCTATGTTCTTTTCATGTAATAATTTTATATTATCATGTTTACTGTAGAATAATCATATTAATTTTTATTTCCCATTTGGTTTTTTATGTTTTATGTTTAAGTCAGTGTTTATTTTTAACCATATTTTCTATATGACAATCAGTGTTTTGTCGTATTATTTTCGTTCCTGTATAAAAATGAAAATATCGAGTTTAAGGGGTTGAATTATGTCTGTGATCGTAACTTTTGTTCCTAATAATAAACACAACGGTGTTTTATTTGAATGTGATCATTTATTAGCCTCAAAAGAAACAAAAAGTAATAATTATCTCTGAGATACATTGCGCCCGATCGTGTTCCACCAGCTATTGCGCCCGGCGGAGGGTAAAGGCAACCGCTATAAGAACGGCTGCTTTAAGAGTGGGTCGGAGATGCATATATGGTTTGATAACCGATAAATAAAGGTGACGTGAAAAGAGGTCGTGTTATTATGGGGAGTGGAAATTCGGATGAAAGAAGCGGAGACGAATGAAGAAGAAAAGAGAAGATAGATCGATAGGGGTGAGAGTGAGAGGGGAGGAAACGAACCCGAACGAAGTGAGGAAGTGGCGAAGGGGGTTGAAGAGGGGAGGGAAAATTTTGGAGGAAGAGTTAGGGGGAGACGAAGAAAAAGAGGGATACGAAAAGAGAAAGAAATAAGACATTAGAATTTCTTCGTTGACAAGATATCTACCTATTTAAGTAGTTTTAACGAAAGATTTAATATTAAAAAGAAGAAAAAATATCCCGTTTGTAAAAAAAAACAAAAATACGTGATAATAAAAAGCGTGGTGAGCCAGGCAGCAGCTTAATAATATTTGTGTTAACCATGCTACACAAAACTAGCGTAAATATCCGTCAAAAATGACGGGAAATCAAATTTAATATTAAGTCAGTATTTTTGCGTGGTTTTAAAAATATAAATTCTTTGTAAAAATAAACATTTCCCGGGATCTGTATTAGTTTATAACAAAAACGATACGATCTTTAGTAGTATGCACCAGTTCGACATAAATCGGCAGCAATATTCAGGAAATCATAGGTAAGAATAAAAAAAGGGAAAGGGAGAGGGAGATAAAGCGAGGAATAGGAGAAAAACGGAGGAGAACACAGAGGAGAGAGTGAGATGGAGAGATAAAGAGAGAGAGGGGGAGGGTGGGGGAACGAGACGGAGGCTGTGGAGTACGTGGGAGGGGGAAAAGAGAAAGAGAGAGAGATAGGGGTGGGAGATAGGAGGGGGGGAGCGAAGTAGGGGTGGGGAATAGGAGGGAGGAGCGGCTGACCAAGAAGACTCGCTCCTAGCTGCAACCCGCTGATGATGATCTCCGTGTTCCGTTACATTTCACTTTGGCTACACGGATGACGTCACGGGATCTTGATGACGAAATTCCTCACGCGACTATTAGTCGAGTTCAATTCGTTACTTTTGCAATTATCGCGCTGTTAGATTAAGGTGGAGGGGAGAAAAACGTAAAAACATAGCAGGTAGTTAAACGCGTGGAAATCAAACCGATTTAACGGTATTTTTATAAAATGTTTTATATGCGTTGGTCCGATATATATATACACACACATATACATATATATATATATTTTGGGATAGACCATTCTTTGTTCCCTCATATCTCTTGAATGAATGATCGTATCGTAAAAAATGTTACATTGTTTGAAAGCTTATGGCTTGCAGATGGTTTTTAGCCCATAAACAATTTTGTATCACATCTATATAGAAGTTTAACTATGAATACCCAAATTTCCAAAAGTCTATTTGATTGCGGTGGCGCTGCCGGTGAGCCTTGGGGCATTTTTGTAGCAAGAAATTGAACTACTACATAGACACAGCATTATTTGCCTCTACATTAGAAATGATAGCGGGAAATACGGATTTCAACGTGAGTTGCCATTTTGTCCAATATATGGCGATAGCATTTATAATGCTTAATTGTACGAAAATTTTAGCTTATTTCTATTATGTCATTTTATACCTCTATAATGTTCAGTATTAGTTTTAAAATTTTGAACTTTTTCATAAAACAATTGATAACTCGTAATCAGTAGATGGTTCCTTTGGGAAAGTATTTTTATTCCTCACGCTGCGGTAGATAGCTTCTGGGTAGAAAAGTATCTTCAAAATTTCAAAATTGCGAAATGGGGTGCTGTGGCATAGTGGCGAGGGCGTTGGCCTGCTACGCTGAGAATACCCGTTCAAAACCTGCGCGATAGTGGGATTTTTTCAAGAGATCTTGCGGCCCTCTATTTACGTGTTTAGAAGAGAGCACGCGAATCCACTCATCCTTCGGACGGAACGTAAAGCCGTTGGTCCTCCTTGGTGCTTTTCGAAAAGAGTAGGCTAATGCCAGTACCAGGTTTCTCTTCTTATTTGCTTTGTGATTTAGACTGACGAGCCTACTAGCACTAGAGTCGCATGAAGTCACAAAGTTCCGCAAATCACGAACTTTGACATCAATCATTGTAAGACAGCGATTGAGGTAAATTATTTACGTTAGTTATTTTTCATCGAATGCTACTCATTTTCGCTCTTAAAAAATGAAAACAAGTAAGAATTTTTAAAAAATTCAAAAATAAAATCTTTTTGCTTTACAAAATAAGCGGCCTTTTTAAGGGATAAAACAAGAAAAATTTCAGATTATTTATTCGTTATAAAAGATTTTGGTATCATATTCTTTTCATTACTATTGTTTTATATATACGTAATAATCTCAATCCATAAGCTGGAGTAAATGGATTCTGAATATAAAGTTATTAGCAAAACACATTTCTACTTTCTCATATACGACGTATATTGAGAAAGTATTGTAATCGCGAAAAAATTCGATCTCCAGATTTTGATGGAAATATACGTTTTAGGCCTACCGAAGAAGTGGTTTTCGCAATTCCTTTTGTTTCTCTGTCCATCTATTTGCAGCTCTAGAGCCTAAGCGGTAGAGCGAAAATGAATGAAATCCCGTACTTCGGCATTTTATCATACAGAATAGAAGCTATGAAGAAATGGTTGAAATTGCAGAATAATTAAGGGCCGTTTATTCAGGCAATTTTAAAAACAATTTCATTTTCTCAAAAACGGCTACAACGAATTTTGATCAAATTTCGTACACTTACTTGAGTTTACATCTGCAATAATTCTACACAGTTCAAATTTCTTAAAAAATGAATGAAAAGTCAAGTTAATTATTAGAAAACATTACTTATTAATTAAATAAATAATAATTAATAATTAATTATTATTTAATTGATATTTATAATGATTCTACATAGTTCATATTTTTCAAAAGATAACTAAACGACGCATTAGTATATGAGAAAATTTGTACAATGTATATTGTACCGATTTTTTTTACTGAAGCTCTACCTTGAAAACTTCCGATAAAAGCGAAATTATTACGTAAATGATATGTAAAGCAACAGTAATGAAAAGAACATGACACCAAAATCTTTTATAACGAACAACTAGTTTGAAATATTTCTTGTTTTATCCTTTTAATGTCGCCTATTTTGTAAATCAAAAGATTTTATTTTTGGATTTTTTAAAAATTCTTACTTGTTTTAAAGAATGATCTTTAAATGGATTTTCATCCTCAGCCGGAGACATCTTTCGCTAGCGAGACTTGATAAAAACCTGTTCTTCTTTAGCAGTCGAGGTCTTCCGACCGTCAGCATGACTTATTATTTCTCACGTAACATAAAAACTTTCAATCCCTTTTGCGACTATTCCTTTCGTTATTTTTTTCCCGTATGTGAACCCGAAAGAACTTGTTAAAAAAATTAAAAAACTATACGGCGTATTTTGAAAAGGAGCGCGACTATCGGATAGCGCGTAACCCAAGAGAGAAAGGTCAACATTCAGCGTACGCAGTTGACGGCACTTCTGAAGAGTAGTTGATTTTCGTGCGAAAAACCTAGAGGCACTCGAATTCACCAATTTGTGTTACTCACCGCTCGCGTGTGTGTGTATATACATACATACATATATATATATATATATCTTTTTTTACTTCTCATACACGAAGTATGCGGAGAAAGTATCGAGATCATGAAAAGATTGGAGATTTTGACGCATGTTCACGCGTTAGGTACCCGAGTCAGGAAACGTGATTTTTTGCAATTCCGTCTGTCTGTAGTTTGTAAACTAGTCTGTGCATGGCTCTAGCGCAAGTGTCGGCAACCTTTTACAAGTGGCGTGCCGCCCTCATTTCAATTAAGTGTTTTGCGTGCCAGTAATAAATTTTAAAATTCAAAATGTTCAAGTTTAAAACGTAACGTACTGTTATTTTTTACAAAAAATAAGCTTATATAAAGTAAATAATGTTTTTTAATGTATTTAAGAATTTGATATCAATTAAAAGACAGGCTTATTGTGTTCCTTTTTCTTGCATTCTCTTGCAGAGTATTCCAAGTTAGAGCACGTATTTGAATATTTTAAGATTCACACAGACTTATGTCCGATCAGATGCTAATTGGCACCGAGATGAACATAAAAGTCTTCATTTGTTAAAACATCTATTCGCGCATGTACGCGGATTCAGATTATTCAAGCAGTTAAATGTCATGAGCAGAGACATTCAGCAGATCAGAAAATAATGATCTCTCTCGGTATCTTCAAGTGCAATCGGGAGGTCTCTTAATTACAATGCCCACAAATCTGAGTTGTTTCACTCAAGTAAGCGCATATCGAATTCTTCAAGATCCATCCACTGAAATACATACATATCCATATCACTCTTTGAAGTGCTCAGCTTTAATAATAAAAGAAAAAATATTGGCCCAAATCTTTGGAAGTCTTCATGTATGTAGAATTCGGATTCCAGCATTGCATGTATATTTCTTTCTAATCGACACTGAGCGAGCCACATGTCGATAGCTATATAAGTTGTTGAAATTAGAGGAAAGTACAAATATCCCGAGAAAAACCGCAAGTTTCATAAATGTCCAGACCAGTTTACTTTGCGCCCTGGCATTGAAGATAGAGTAAGTTTTGGTGAGCGGTGCTGCCAGTTAGAAACATGAGCTTCAAAGGCCATTTTTCATCATCTAGTACGGGGCATTTTTGTTTTTTTTCCAGACAAAAAGGGCTTCATTGTATCAAAACAGTTCACAAACCGCACCAAAATCTTCTTATACCTTAAGCACCAAATGTTGCCATAAAGTGGAGTATCGTTGTAAGCAACCTCCAGCCTCCTAGCAAGGCTCGAAACGGTTCGAGTCACAGTAAATCCTCAATTGACCCTACTGGATTCGTCAAACTACTTAGCTCTGAACTGGAAATTTTAGCCCACAGGATTTATTGATGGATGATTCAATGAAATGTGAATGTCAAGTGGCCGACACCCTCATGTTTTTTAACCATGGGCTGAGGACCATCTCTTGTCACACAAAGCAAGTTTTAGTGTCGACACCCCGTTCATTAGAATGTTTTCTGAAAACATCCACTATATCTTGCCCCTAAATCATGCTATGCAGCTGTTTTACGCAACATATTTTATCGGGAGTAGAGTATCATGCCACAACTGACAAAGGTAAAACGTCATTAGCATCCACGCTCTCATCAAGGACATGGCTAAACACAGCTGTTTTGTGTGATCCAGTTGTCGGCTTTTCGTTGATATTCAGCAATTCTGACAGAGGAAAATAAATAAAAATAAATAAGATTACATCTTTATTTCAGAAATCGTTAAACATATCTCTGAACAGCTGGGAAAAGCTTCTTTCGTACAGTAATGTAAATCTGTAAACGGATTTACGTTTTTTGCAATGCACCCGGAAATTTTGTAAGTCCCTTCTTTGGCTTGATTTTTACATTTAAGAGTTTAATTAACTTACTTTCGAGTTGCTTGTCACCTGCTGCTCTTTATCACAAACTTTAAGAGTTATTACTAATAAATCTTAATCTAAAATAAAATGGGAGTTCGCATAATTTCCTAAAAGCAATACTACGAATGTATAAAGATTATTTAAAATGTAAATTATTTATCATCTTGATAGTTTCTCCCCTGCCCTTATAAAGAATGAAAGTAAAACATTATTATAATCTTAGCTTTTAAAAGGAAATTTTAGAAATAATGTATACGGAATTGCAACTTTAATAACAACTATGCTTTATCGACACATACCAGGAAATACTCGTAACTATTATTGACAGGCCGGAAATATGCTTGTTTGTTACCGTGCATGAAAAGAAACTTTTTGGTAAATTTTCAGTGGAGAGGTGATCGAATACCAAGTTTTATTTTGCTTTGGAGATGAGAATCGGAGCCATTGAAGAGCTACTTGTTCTGTTGGATAATTTCATAAGCAATTACAAAATTATGCGAATACAGAGTCGAGAGTGAAGACTGGGTGTCCGTACAGTTTTACCATGACTCACGCACAGGCGGGTACCGCCTGCAGTGTGTTGTTAGATTTGGCGCATTACTTAGCTTTGGCGACTCTCGAAACAAGTCCTTATTGGTATAATGAAATTAAATAATCTCGTATGCCACCTTCGTCACCCGTGTCTTTGGTTTATGACCCCTTCTCTAGAAACTGAACAGTTTATTAACAAGTACTCAAGAAATTTCGTACATGTATAGGATATTGAAGCCTTGATGTCGAACAACAATTTAGGGTAGTTTATTCTTAATAATTTACACAAAATGTCGATTTTTATGTACGCTTTTTGATTAAAATCTGCCAAAATTTACAGATTAATGTCATGTACAGCAATGCATAAGATATATTTAAAACAAAATTACCATATAGCATACAGTAACGTTATAACGATGGGTTATACGTTCAGATACCGTAAAACTATCCCCACTACATTATTATTGTTGTAGGGGAGTGTAAGTATAAATTAATGCAACCAGTGATATTATCGTACGGATTGGAGTTTTATGAATACAAGAAAGTCTGTGCAATCGTATGCGTCGCATCGATTTTTCTTTTTATGAATACTCTGCTCTAAATGTGGAACTCTCGAGTAATGATAGGCGCCTGCGGAGCCGAGAAGATATAGAAAAAACACACAAACTTTGATAAATTCTCGTAAATGTTCGTATTTTTTTTCATCCCTTCCCTCGTGACTTCTGCCATCGGGACGGAAGCTGTCCCACGCCGGATGCGATTCCAGAAGTAACATTTCGCGTTGCGTTTTCATGTGAGGTCCCGCGAGAGGCGGAGTCTCTCTCTCTCCTCTGCACTGCCCTATAATGCTCCTCTCTCTCCCTTCCTCCTCCTCCTCTCTCTCTGTCTCTCTCTCCCTCCCTCCCTCTCGTCCTCTCCCATTGGCCCATTCTGCCTCGCTCCACTCTTACGAGGCAAGAATAACGGTCGCGTTCCACAGGGAGAGAGAAATAGAGAGAGAGGGAGAGAGTGAGAGAGAGAGAGAGAGAAAGATTTCTGCGAAGTCGGCTGCTGCTCTTTCAATCGTGCGGCTTTAATTTTTTTTTCCTGCAACATTCCCACCTGTCCCCGTGCATGCGTGTGTGTGCGTGCGTGCGTGCGGAGACAAAAGCGACCGGAGCCGTTGCTGACCCTACTTAATATTCGGAGCGGTTCATATTAACATCCATAGCTCTTCGTTACTTCCCCTTACCGTTAGCGTCGTACAATGAGATCACGGAGTGAAGAATATTAATGTCATTTGCTAGGCTTCGCTCATATTTTCTCTCCATCGAGTTGGCCGCTTTCGCTGGGTTGTGGGGGAGAGTTGGTGGGGGAGAGTTGGTGGGGGAGAGGGGTGAGCGAGGGAGTTTTAGAGGGGAAGAAGGAAGGAGAGTGTTTAGAGAAAGGGATGTGACAGGGAAGAAGGTAGGATTGATAGTAGAGTGGGAGAGGAAGAGAACGGTTGAGAGGGATAGACCTCGCGATGGAGCTCGACTTCTTTTAACCCTTTCGGTCGTGAATTTTTATTGGGAGAATAAAAGGCACGTAACTTAATTCCGAGTACTTCAGAAATTCCTTTACAAAAAAAAATAGACCATAGGCCTCACAGTCTCCAATAACTTCTTCGTCAGCTATTGTGTCCACAATAAGCGTCGAAAGTTATCCAAGTAATGTAATTGAATGTCCGGGAAAATTGACGGTGCAGGATGGCATCTGCTCACGCGCTGGTGTCTTCTTCATTTTACAGCAAATGATGACGAAGGAAAATAAATGTATATAGTATTCAGTTGAGTGGCATGGATAAACGGCAAATCTTGCCAATTATAAGCTAACATGTAAATATTGAAGGCCTTTTTTTGTGCATAGCAGGGGCAATTAGCATTTCAGGGGTTAAAATAAAATACGCGACAGAAAACAAAACGCAGGATGATTAAAAACATTTATTTGGGAAATAAAGATGGTGTAAAAAAGTCTCTGTGGGAAAAATATTACAATTTTTGTTCTTTTTTTGTCTTTCACAACAGAATCCTAGTAAGTTATGAAAGTTGCGAAAGCGTTGCATAAATATTTCTGTATCGATCCGGATAATCCTAGAAGAAAGGTAAATAAACACTAGCTTATAGAGAAGTCGGAAGATATCCCTTGTAAGGCCTTCACCTTCAATTATCGTATTTATTGTTTTTATTCCCTAGCTAAATCTACAGTTGTATTTTCCGTGTTTAATTTTCTGTCATGAGCTTTAAGAGGTAATTAAAAAACTCAACATTAACTTTCTTTCTGCGTAAAGGGTCAAATAGCGGAAATTAAAGTAGCGGGGTAATTCGACATTAGAACTTGTTAGATGGAGTCTCATAGACCGCACCTTAGTAGTTAAAGGTTAAGAATGCATAATAGAAACTAGTAATGGAAGCCCACGAAAGTAAAATAAGTATTTACTAACATAGGATATGGCGATGCAGTCATTAACGAAAGGATTATCAAAATCGTGAGGATTTTTCTCGGAGATATTATAGTGAATTGCACCAGATGCAATCGTGCAATCTGTTAAATTGGGGGTTAAGGTGTACATAATGTTATCGTAGAAAACAAACATGGAAGGAAAATAGCGCGGAATGGAAAGCGGGAGGAACCGAGTAGGGAGATAGGAGGATGAAAAGGGGCGAGGGAGATAAAGAGGGGGGAGAAGGATGGAAATGGGAGAGAGAGAGAGAGGGGGGGTGGGGAGGAGGAGTGGATCGGTTGATGATGGGGGTGGTAGAAGGGGGTGGTTGTCTGTTGGTCACCAGCCTCCTTTGACCGCGGTTGCCACGTCTCTTATCTGCAACACCACGTGCGCACTTTCCGCGAGTTCTCTGTGGTGGAATGCATAGATTTACGCAAGCGCGCCGCCTCCCAACCCCCCTCTCCCTCCTCCCAGTCCCTTCTCTCCCCACCCCCCTCCGGTCTCTCTCAGTTCCCGCGGGGCATTCCTGCCGGCGTCGTACGGCGCCGCCTACCGATGGACTCTTGCCACAGACGTACGAGGGGGCGGTCAGCCCGCCGCCGTCTGGATCTGCAGAGAGGCGCCTCCGTATGGGGAGGAGGGTGAGAGGGGTGTCTGCCGGATTTGAGGCGTTACCCGACTCAGGCGCAGCTATACAGACGTCGAATTTTCTCCCACCTCCCCGTCCCCTTTTCTGTGCGGAAGGAAGTGATGGTAAAATGGGAGGAAGAGGCGTCCTTGAGAGGTCCCCGGTTCGAAACCAGCCTGCTTTCGACCGTCTATGTTTATGGAGTAGAGTCCGCTTATAACACTGGTTTCGGAGAAAGGGAATTACGACCGTCGTTTAATGAAACAGTGGTCCCCCATAACTTTTCGGCTCGAGAGCTACATATTTTATTTACTAAAGGGTTTAGTTATGGATCAGTATTAGCTGATTTGTTTTAAACGTGTTTATATATTATGGGAATATAGAGGTAAAGACAATGTATATGTTTATGATATATATTCATAATTTTCTTTTTTAATTTTGTTAATTGTTCTTTTATTGTTAAACTCATGGCGGGCCGTATTTGACCTTTGGGACGTGAATCATTGGTCTAGAATGCCACCGAATTACCTGAAAGACTTGCGTAGCATAGCTTAATGGAGATGCGTAGTGACTGAATAACTTAATTAATGATAAATTTTAATTGCTATTATATCTTTACGGTACGATGAAGTACTCAGATACTTTCTTTTTAACTGAAGCGTGATGAGGTTTCTTCGATGCACATCTAGTTGACTGTATAAGCGGTTAATTTTGGTAATCTACGTAAACAGTTTGATAAAAATTAACAATTACCTTCGTTCGTGGTCTGAGGACGAAAAGTGACATTTAAATTTTGTAATAAGGTTCCTTTTACCTATAAAAATTCTTTCTCATTACATTCACGAGGTGATGATGTTGATAATAATATTTTCTCTCCAACCACACCAATACTTAATTTGATTCTTCTCACAATTGCACATTCTGAGAACTTCTAGGTACACCACACTTTTCCTTATTTTCTGCGATATGCTATTATTTTTATCGGAGAGCACGATTTGACCCACGTTATATAGGAATCCTTAGGGCGAACCACGTTATAGCGCCTTTTCTGTAGTTTTGCTCGTGCTAGCAGATAAACAGTCGTGTTAGAAATTACGCTTCGACCACAAATTCGCTGAAACTTCTGCCACAAAGATATCGAAATAATCGGGATATCGCCAGGTCACGTTTTACGTCAAAGTAGTGACGCGGTCACGCAGGATCCTACTGGTTAGTATAACTGTGGTATTAACTTAACATTTAACACGAACATTTCTTCGTTGAGAACGAGTTTAAACGAATCTCGAATGTTTACGTAAGTGGCGAGGTTGTTGCCGGTAAAGTTTGCGCGATTGTGTGAATTTTTAAAAGGGAGAAACATTTACGTTCAATTATCTGGTCTAAATTGGCGGAGGGCAGAGTTGTTTCGAAAGTTAAGACGTTCGTTTTCGTTGCGTGCGAGGAGAAAAATTATTTAACGCGATAGAATGGTTTTAGCCGGTATCCATAGCCGTTCTATCGCGTAGGAAAAATAGTCAAATTCCCCGTGTCCAGAATTTAGTTTAAATTTGATTTGTTTTCCATTCGACTTTGACAGTACATATATACATTTTTCTTGGAACTGTGATCCTTTCTTCTGTTCTGCTTTTAATATTGTTTAAAGTTTATCTTTACTTTAATGCAGCTTTTTCCAACAAAATTTCGTGGTTGGCCACACCTGTGGTGAACGGATTAACACATTCGCCATATAAATGATAAAATATTGATAAGGAAAATAGTTAACCTTTTCAATAGGTTTCAGACTGTATTATTTAGTGTTAAATATTATTTTTTATATAATTCTTACACAGGAAAAGCATAAATGGTAGCATTAATATACTGAAAAAATAGAGATTATTACCATTTCAAACTTTTTCAGTGTGACGCTTGGCAAACCTTTTCATTCGCCGATCTCTTGAATGTTAACAGAATTTAAAAAAAATACAATCAAGCTCAAAGAAATCGTCATCAAACGTGGTCTGTCCGTAGACAATTCCATGATTTTTCTTGGTTGAACGTGGTAATCCACATACTCCTACTTTTCGCAATCTTCTTCGTTTCCTCATAGCTCTCTTTCTCTTTCAAGTCCTTTATCAGCTTAAACATTCTTCCTCTTTCTCTTTTTCCTTATAACATTTGTAATAGTGCTCTCTCTCTCTCTCCTCTGATAAAAGTCCGATCAAGTTCGCCTTCCTCTTTTTTGCCTGTGTGATTTTCTTCTTTTCTCCTATTCTTCTTAGTATTTCCTCGTTTTTCATCCTATCTCCCCACTTTGTCTTCGAAATTGTTCTCCATGCCCGCATATCGAAGGTATTGAAGCATTTTATATAATTTTTCCTGAGTGTGAATGATTTTGCTCTATACAAAGCGATACTCCATGCATGGGTGTTTTTATCAATTTACTACTTTTGGTTTCGCTATTCCAGTCTTGTTATTTCGTCTTTCGTTATGATGCTTCAAGATATTATATGGTTGGACAGTAAGCTTATCGTTCCGTTGTCTTTACAACGCATTGCCTTCGGCCTCTTCTTTAGAAGGATTATTATCTCTTCTAGGAAATCCCGAATCCACTCTTATAAATTTAAATAAATAAATCTCTCTATTATAAAAAAAATACTTTTTTCCTCCGGGTGAGATTATAAAAGTGCTTCCAGGAAGCATTTTTCTCGATAACTGCTAGCCCTAGAGATATGCGGTAAACGGCGTTTTCTTTCTACTAGCTAGGAGGTCCCTGGAAAACTATTTACGTTTGCTGAAATGTCCTGGGTTCGAATCCAGGAGACAATTATATTTTTCAATAAGTTTACAGGGGATTTTCAATTTTTCAGAGTGCAAGGTTTTTTCCTTCATTCATCAAAATACCTAAATATGGACCGATTTTCTTTTTCTCTGCTTTATTCGACGGTTAAAACTTTGTACTGCAATTTGTCATATGTAATTAAAAGAATGGTAATTAAATATTTATGTGCATGGGAGAGTATAGCAGATTAACGAAATTCAAGAAAGTGGAGAAACTTACGATCGTGATCAGGAATGAGAGCGGTTATTCGTTTGGCCGCAGTAGCTTAATGGTCCGGCACAAGCCATGTCATCGAAAGGACTGGGATTGATTCCACTCTCGACCAAAATTTTTCTCCTTGTCTCTCTTTCTCACTCTTGGTATTTACTCCATTGAAAACCGTTCTCCAGTTGCCGTGAGAAAATTCGCCATTCCATACGTCGTTTCAAATACTGGAAGAAGAGGGCATCTTACGCTCGTATACACGCTAATATTTCTTTCCTTTTGAGACATTTCCTTCGCACTCGTTCCGCACCGGAGCCTTCCATACCTTATCAGCCACTTGGCATTCCTTCCGCACTTCTTCCACACCTTATCCGATAGTTCACACTCCTCGTCGTCACCGCGCACACACATACACACGCTCCTCCTCCTCCTTCCGCACGCCATCCACTCCACACCCACTTGGCATTCTTCTTCTCACTTCGAGTGCTTCTCTCTCTTTCTCGTGCGCGATATTTTTGTGGGCGCGAAAAAATACCGAGTTTTCAATTTTCTTCCGACAAACCTCGTTCGAGCACTTAACAGCGTTGAAAATTTCGTCACAATGAAAGGGAACTTTTCACGAAATATTTCCTCGGCTATCTAAAACTCACGCTTACAGATCTTATGGTGCCTCTGTTTTCTGTAATTTTCGCCTTCGAGGTAATTATTGCGCGTTAAAATTCACGGGTGTTGAATGGAATAGGACTTGGTTGGCTCTTGAAAATACCGAATAATACTTTTTACTTTCTCCACATGTAGTAATGGGAAAGTATTGTGATCACGAAAAAAATTGACTTCGAGATTTCAACGGAAATACACGTTTTGAGGTCCCTAGAACACGTTTACACTATTTTCGGAATTATGTCTCTGTGTGTGTGTGTGGATGTGATTGCGGGCGCTCTAACTCAAAAAGTACTTGTCATATTAATAGCAAATTTTATATATAACACTTTAGCATGAGCACAAAGAAATGATTAGTTTTTGGACAATATCGGTTAAGCGGAAGTCGAGGTTTATTCGAAACCTGATTCGGTTTTTGCGATATTTCTCCGTTAAAACATCATTATTGTATATACAATTCTATACAAAGGTTATAGAGAATGTAATTTCCTACAACTTTCATTTGAAACAATTTTCCTTAGCGGTTATTGTTTAGGAATTATTTATAAATAATCGGTTTTTTCGGTTTCTGTCAAATATCTCCTTAAAAACGTCATTGGTAATCTTCGTAAGGACCAAAGTTGTAGAGAATAATATTTCTTCCAAGTTTTGTTTGAAACAAATTTTTGTAGAATCTTCCATTTAGTAGATAATTAATTTATTCGTAAATTTCCAGTATGCAGCGCCACCATCTAGCGCTGAATTCTGTAAACACATTAAAAATATAATTTACGGCAATAAGGACGACTATATTCTTTTACGATACGAAATAATAATTTTGCCTTCTAATGCTATTCATAATAATTTAAATATCTATACCCTAAATATGGAGAAAGTTATGTGTTGGCCACATCAGATTTTTTAATTTCGTTTTTCGTAGATTAATTTTTTTTTACCGCTACAACTCTGAAGAAAGATTATAGCAACCGATATTAATGTGAAATTAACTTTAGAACACTTATAAAAAACAATCAGTGGCATATCAGAGCAGCATTGTCTTTCTCCGAAAAAAATTAATTTGAGTCATAAAGGTTTAAAATCCTCGTGCAACATTTTTCTCGATGCTTCTACATTTACTAAACGATTTTAAAAAACATACGCAATTTCTCGTAATCTCACGCTATTACATTATATCATATGACTAATGTTTTTTCTGCATTTTTTATGTCGTAGAGCATGTTTCAGAGAATATACAGGGAGTATATCTTTTAAGATGATTTTTTTGCCATTTTAGTAAAAATGTTACTGTTTATGGAGTTAATGCGATCCGCGTGTGAAACTCATTCATATCTTTCACAGTGCTTTTACTCATACCGTCATCATTATCATCACGTTTTCTACCTCTCGGTTGGCTTTTAAGTTCATCCAACCCAATCACTCCCATTCAAAGCCTTCATCAACTCGTAACAACCCTTTTCTTTGAAAAATATACATATTCCTTTTCTCTTTGCCTCTTTCATAACGTCCTCCATTTTATATATGGCTTCCATTCAACAGGAGCGTTGTTCCTAAAATTTTGAGCAATTCATTTCTTCTGTCTCTACATTATCGCTCTAATGAAGCTTCTCTTTTCTCCTGCTATTTTAAAAAACTTCCTCTTTTTTTCTTTCTCGGACGAACTAATTTTCTCGTTGAAGAGTGGAAAATATTTGCCGAATAAACCAAGAGTGTAAAGCGGTTGTGTTTTACATCGACGAGTCTAACATCGGAGATGAAAGGAGCATCTCATATATATCCGGTTATTTCTGTACCAGATTTCCTTTGTCTTATAGGTTTTTTATTTCAGAACGTTGAGCCAAACCTATTGAAGTTCTTACGCTATGGAAAATTTCAGAAACTTGTTACGGCTTTATGAAAAAATTTAATTATTTTGTTAAACTTTCTTCAGTGGTCTCTCGAATTCTGAAGATATGGTGCCGTATGGACGTTTGCGTCATATTCGTATCAGAACTTTTAATGGATGTTATAGAGGAAAAAAGTAAGAGGAATTTTAATTTTAGCGCCGTTTGTTATATGGACACAGGTTACGATATGCCAAGAATTTGAAATTTTCTTAAACTTTTCCTATGAAATTTGGATCAATTTGAAATATTTTTTCCTATTATAATTTTTGAGCTAGCAAAGGAGATGGAATGAGACATCGAGCTATATGTTTGTTTTATAAATAATATAAGAAAAATTTTAAATACAGGCGAACAGTTGTCAATATTTGAATCAATTTATTCAAGAAATACACGAAGAAGTGAATTCCTTATCCTTCGTAAATTGTTTATGCCATTTATTAAAAATCGTTTTTTAGCCTTTTGAATAAAAATACGTAATGCAACCAGTGATATATTATTAAAAATTTAATTACAAAAATAACACAGTGCTTTAGTTACTTTAACCTTTAAAACTTCCAGACAAAAAAGTGTATCAAACCCTCTTCCAATGAACTTTCTTTTAATTAAACGAAACATTTGCACCTATTATTTTGACGAGTGTAAATGAGAGGCGTATTAAAGAGGGATATTTTGTTGTTATCTTAAAATGAGCGTTTGAGTACAGGGGAGCGCCTTACCCGGTTGTATTTCGCGGAAAAAGACCTCAGCGTGGCAAGAAGGCCACTTTTTAAATTGAAAAGTGCGCGGGGGTCACGTGACCCCTCCTTGGCTCGGACAAGGAGAGAGAAAGAGAGAGAGAGAGCGATCCCCTGTGATTAAGGGCGGCATCATAATAGCTAAATCATAGCTTTTGGGAAAAAGAGATGGCGCTGGGGAGGGGATTTCCGTGGGATGGGGCGAGAAACGGAATACGAAGAGAAATAGAGGAGGTGAGGCGGTAGAGGGGTGGGGGAGATAAGGATGATCGGAAGGAGAGTGGGGGGGGGGGGGGAAATGAAGAGGTCGGACGGAGATGATTGTTAGGAGGTATTTAGCGGGAGAAATGAAAAGGAGAAGCTTTTAAGAGGTTAAAAACTTTGGCGAAAAAGAAAAAAAATATACGTTCAACCCGAGAATTTCGAAATTGCGTTCATTCCATTTAGCCTCCCGCGTGATGGAACGGGACGATGTAAGGAAAAAAATAATAATAATAATACCCGTTTTATGATCCCACGTATCGTATTTCCGAATCTTTAACGAGGTTATTATTATTATTTTTTTTCTCTCTCTCTCTTCCCGTTTGCGGACAGTTTTGTAAAAGCGTCTCGTCTGCGATTCGCGCGGGTCGGGACGCAAATTCGGGTTGTTTTGGGAGGTCGGTGAAAGGAAGAGGCGGCGGAGGGAGGGGAGAGTAAGAGGAGGTGGAGGGGAGGGTAAGAGGAGGAGGTGGAGAATCACCGGTGGAGGGAAGCCCCTCGTAATTTCGTATGCGTGATCTCCCAACGGAACGTGTAATTATGTTTTCGGGAATTTCCGCCTTGAGGAAGCGTTGTGTGTGTGTGTGTGTGTTTGTGTGTGTGAGAGAGAGAGGGTGAGGAGAGCCGGAGATCGCGATGGCATGTGAACAGTGGAGTTTGTGGAGGGAGAGAGACGGAGAGAGGAGTGGGGAGAGGGAGAGAGGATGAATGGAGGGAGAGGGTGGAGCAAGAGAGGGGCGAAGAGAAGGGAGAGACGAGTAGGAAGAAATTGGAGGGAAGGGGAATGGACGGAGGGAGAGAGTGAAGAAAGGAAGAATGGAAAGAGAGGGAGAGAGAAGAAAGAGAAGAGATGGAGATGGAGAGAGAGAGAGGATGGAAAGGGGGAGAGGAGAAGGAGGAAGGGAGGAAGAGAAATGAGGAGGAAAGGAGGGGAGTGGGAGATTAGGAGGAGGAGGAGGAGAGAGGGAGATGAGGAGGAAGAGTGGGGAGGGATGGGAGGGGGAGAGAGAGAGTGAGGGAAATGAGGGAAGGGAGAAGTTGAAGGAAGGGAGAGGAATATGGAAGGGACAGACAGACAGACAGACAGACAAACGAATTTATTAGGGCGAAATTGAAACTATATAGTCCCTTCTTACATTTAACCTTGCGACAACAATTGCAAATGAGAATAAAATAGTAATAATAATTTCACAAAAAGAAACCAGAAAAAAAAATAAATAGAAAAACATACCAGCGAAATAGAAAATTACAAATTCGGAAAATATCTATAAAAAGACAAGAGTAATTGTGGTAAAAACCTAGGAAGGGGGGGGGGGAGAGGGAGGGAGGGAGAGAAAAGAAGGTAGAGGGAGGTAGGGAGGAGAAAGAGAGTGGATGGAAATGATGAGGGAAGGGAGTGAATGAAGGGAGGGAGGAGGAAGAAGAAGATGGAGGGTTAGAGAGAGACGGAGGAAGAATGAGGTTAGAGTAGTAGTAATTACGTTTTTAGGTGCGTCGACAGCTAAGGTCATTTTGCACCGTCAAATTCTGTTAGAGAAAATCAACATACATCACAACATCCATGCCCGAAGCGGGATTCGAACCCGCAACCTTTGGGTTAGAAGGCAGGCGCACCGCCTACCAGTCTAACCCGGCCGGCATGAGGTTAGAGATATGAGAAAGAGTAAAGAGAGATAATGGAGTGAATGATGGGATGGAGTAGAGGAGAGAGAGAGAGCATGGGGAATAAACGAATAGCTAAATATATTAAACAATGGGAAAATATAGCGTTAAATACATATATATATATATATATATATATACAGATAAACATTTACATCCATATATATATATATACACACACACACACAGGAGGGAGAGTCAGAAAGTATCCGCAATGGGTTCCCAAACAACTCAAAGAAGAGCAGAAGCGCAACCGTTTGGACATCGGCCTACGCCTTTTGAACCGCTATCATAAAGGTGACGCCTTTTTGAGACACATCATCACTGGGGACGAAACATTCGTCCACCACTACGAGACAGAGAGTAGACGCCAGAGTTTGGAATGGAAAAAAAGTTCAGAACTCAACCAACAGCGGGAAAAGTGATGCTCTCAGCCGAAAACATTTTTTTCTGAGGGCATACAGAAGCTTGTGCAACGTTGGACTAAATGTGTTGAAAAGCAGGGGAACTATATTGAAAAATTGTACTCTTGTAAGTTCTCTAATGTTTTTGTATTCATTTAAAAAAATACATTGCGGATACTTTCTGACTCACCCTCGTGTGTGTGTGTATATGTATATATATATATATATCATCATCATCATCATCATCAGCCTTTTTCAGTCCACTGACGGACGAAGGCCTCCCCCAGACACTTCCAGTTTTCCCTGTCAACTGCCTCCCTCCTCCAAGTTTGCCCCAAGAACTTAACAAGCTCTCTGTCCCACCTGTCTTTCGGTCTTCTTTTTGGTCTCTTGATGTTTCTTGGGATCCATTCGATGACACTGGACGTCCAACGCTGGTCATTTCTTCTAGCAATGTGGCCTTCCCACTGCCATTTTAACACCTTCACTCTTCTAATCACGTCACAGACTCCCGTCTTCTTTCTTACCCAGTCGTTCCTCTTGCGATCTCTTCGGGTGATCCCTAACATGCATCTCTCCATGCCCCTCTGTGTTGTTTGCAGGCGCTGTATCATTCTGGCATTCATGGTCCATGTTTCACAACCATATGTCAGAACAGGCAGAACACATTGGTCATACAGTCTCCTTTTTAGGAAGACTGGAATATTTGATTTAAAGATGTTCGCATTCTTGCCAAAAGCACTCCATGCCATCTTCACTCTCCGGTTGATTTCTCCAAGAAGCGAACCATCTGTAGTGATGAGTTGACCTAAGTAAACATAGCTGGTTACTTCTCCAAGTTCTGCTCCGTTGATATGTATCTTCTCAGAATTTGTGAAGGAGTTGTACATAACCTTTGTTTTATTAAGATTCATCTTAAGTCCAGCTTCTCGGCTTGCTTGCTCAAGCTCTTCAGTTCTTCTAAGGAGCTCTTCTGGGCTTCCTGCGAACAGTATGATATCATCTGCAAAGCGCAGGTGACTCAGATATTCTCCATTTACCTTTATGCCTTTTTCCTCCCAGTCTAGCCTTTTGAATACTTCCTCTAGAGCTGCTGTAAATAACTTAGGGGACATAGTATCTCCTTGTCTCACTCCCTTTTCGGCCTTAAAGGCACTCGTCTCTTCATGCAGCTGGACAGATGTTGTCGCATTTTCGTAGATATTCTTGATCAAGGTTATGTACGTTTCTTCTACTCCTTGTTTCTTTAGTGCACGTAACACCGACGAAGTTCGGACAGAGTCGAATGCTTTCTCGTAGTCGATAAAGCACATACATAGAGGTAATTCATACTCGTTGGTCCGACTGATTACCTCTCTCACGACTTGGATGTGGTCCATCGTGCTATACCCACTGCGAAATCCAGCTTGCTCTCTGGGTTGGGCAGCATCAAGATGGTTTTGAAGGCGCATAGTGAGTATTTTGGTGAATATTTTGTAGACTGTTGGGAGTAGGCTGATCGGTCTGTAGTTATTCAAGTCTTCTTTGGAACCTTTCTTGTGCAGAAGGATAATACATGCGTGGTTCCATGTTTCTGGTATCTTTTTCTTCCTCAGACAGGAATTAAAAATCTTAGCGAGAATTGTTTCCGTATGATTCCCCATTGCTTTGAATACTTCCGCTGTGATACCATCCATTCCAGATGCTTTTCCATTCTTCATACTTCTGATTGCGTGTCTCACCTCTTCCGGAAGGATACCTGGGACCTCTTCGGTGGGCATGTTTGCATCATCATTTACTTCATCATTTCCTAGAGGATCCTCATACAGCTTGGTGTAAAATTCTTGTACCCGTTTCAGGATCAGTTTCCTATTATGGGTTATGGAGCCGTCTTCTAGCATCAAGGCCACCAGCTGTCTCTTTCCGATCGAGAGATGTTGCTTCATTTTCTTGTAACTTCTATTGTTTTCTATGGCTTTCTCGATTAGTTCATAATTATATTTTTTCACATCTTCCTTGATGCACTTCCTTATAGTTTTGTTTAGTTCTGCAAAATGGATCATTTCTTTAGGATCATTAGTAATTAACATTTTCCTTCTTTTTTCCATCAGCAGTCTTGTTTTTTCAGTCAACTTTTTCTCTGGCTTTGTTTTAACTGTTCCGCCTATTTCTTCAGCAGTTTCCTTGAGTATCTCTATAAATTGGGATTCAACTTCTGGGTCTTCCAGTGCACTGAATCGATTTTTCAGTTGGAGCTGAAATTCTTCTTTTCGTTCTTTTAGCACCTGCGTGTTGATAATAGACTTAGGCTTCTTCTTTATAAGCTTCTGTCTTTCTAACTTTGAGTTGAATTTTATTCTGCATCTTACCAAGCGATGGTCGCTTCCAGTTTTAAACTGGTTGAGGACGGAACAGTCTTCAGCCAATTGCTTCTTATTTACTAGTATGTAGTCAATTTCGTTTTTGGTACCATTGGGTCCTTTCCAGGTCCATTTTCTATTGGGATTCTTTTTGAAGAAAGTGTTCATTATATATAGACTAGTACATTCAGCAAAGTCTACAAGGCGGTCCCCTCGTTCATTTCTGTCTCCATAGCCCCATTTCCAACTGCGCTGTCATCTTCCTTTTGTTCTCCTACCTTGGCATTGAAATCACCCATGACCACTTTTAGATGTCAGCTTCCTTTGTCGTGCAGTTCTCCAACTTCTTGGTAAAAATCTTCCACTTCCTCATCCGAGTATGATGACGTTGGCGCATAAACTTGGACTATTTGAAGTTGATATCTTTTATTTATTTGAAGCACTAGTCTAGCTGCCCGCTCGGATGAACTTTCCATTTCCACGATATTATTCTTCAATTTTTTGTTGATGATGAATCCAACACCTCCTGTTCTTCCTGTGTCAGTTCCCCTGTAATAAAAAATATCTCCACTCTTCAACTCCAATAGGCCTTCACCTTTTCTTCTCACCTCACTAAGTCCTAAAATGTCCCACTTGATCTTCTCCAGTTGTTCTTGGAGCTCTTGAAGTTTATCTTCACTGGACAAAGTCCGGCAGTTAAAGGTAGTTAGGTTGAGGTTAAAGGAGTTGGGTAAGGATGAGAAAGAGTGGCAGTGGGCGTTTAACCTCCGGGGATTCTTAGCACCCTCTGCCTTCCTGCCTTGTTCCTGACCACTGCCACGGTCAGAGGCAATCCAGCCTCCGGAGAATGAGGGCCGTTTTTTATGGGTGTACATGTCATGGGGGGATTGTGGGCCTTAAAACACCACGCTGGCCCAGAGCGGGTTGGTGAGTACCTCTTTCACTTTGGCCGGAGATATTGCAGAAAGACTTCACAGCATGGTTGAACCTACCGGTGTCCGAGGACACCACTGTTCTTCGCCCTTTAGCCTCCGTTTACACCCTTCCGCCGACTTTGAGGCAGTGAACTGAGGCAGTTGGAAGGGATATATATATATATATATATATATATATATATATATACACACACATACACATACATATAACACATGCATGAGAGAAGAGGTTGGGAATAAAACGAGGATAAGTGGGTAAAGGTAAAGTAGCTAGAAATTATATTTTTATATTACTTTTCAGAGTAGAAATTGACTCTTTGTCCAGATAACAGGAATGAGAGAGAGAGAGAGAGGAATAAGAAAAAAGGTTGTGGCGAAGGAGAGAGGAGAGGGTGAGAAAACTGCGAAAAAAGGAGGGAGATGGAAGTACATATAGCAATGGAGGGAGGGGGAGGATAGAATGAGATGGAGAGGGAAGTAAGGAAAATGAGGGATAGAATGGGAGGGAGGGATTGTAGGAGCGGGTGGAGGACAGAGAGAGAGAGAGGAAGGAAAAAACGGGAGATATCGGAGTGGAGGTATAGGGAGGAGGGAGTGGGATGATGCCATGAGTAGAGAGAGAGAGGTGGGGGAGAGAGAGAGAGAGAGGGTGAGGGACGAAGGCGTGAGAGTCATACGAAGGGTGAGGACGATAAAGGAGATAATGAAATGTAGGAAAGAGATTAAATAGGGGTTGAGAGATGGGACGAGAGAGATAAGTTTGAGAGGCGTGATATAAGGAGGGGCAATGGAGGTTAAGGCCTTGGATGGTAAAGATTGGGTTGGGTGAGTCAAAAAACCTAAGGAAAAGTCGGAAAAAAATTGCGGTGAGGTGAAGTGAAGTGAGGGGGGGAATCGGTGTTTGGGAAGAAGGAAAGCGGAGAAGGATTTGGATTCTTCTTCCTCTTATTCGCTTCGCGAGTGATTTGTAAAGTATTCTGAAAGTCCCCTCGACATAATCCCATCTCTTGGATTGTTAGTACCGTTAAGTATTCTAATTACGCTTCGATAATTTGAAGCTGAACATTTTTGGTCTGCGATCCCATTTTTGCCTTCTTCTTGCGTTATCTCAAAGAATTTCTGTTGTTATGCTTACCGTTCCGTTTGTATATGGATTAACCAGTGATAAGGGAGTTTTCTTGTAAATCTGGGGATGGTTACCTAAGGTTTGAGAAGCTGTGACGATAAAACGATCCGTGAAATTTAACGCAGAAAATTTCACGCTTATCTTTCAAATAATATGGTTATCAGGCCTTTTATTTGGACATGAGTACGATAAAAATTTATTTAGACTCGATTTTCACCGCGGAATCTCTAGGTAATTCCCAACGTAAACACCCAGCCCGCAAAGCGGTTGCGGCTGCCTGACAATTACGGATCCGGTTTCAGACAACAGATTTAAATGATTCTGAATTTTAATTTCTTCGTGGAATAAAAAAAAAAACAGTTTACATTTTCCCGCTAGTTCTCGTGGCAGTTTTGTATCCATCCATATTCTACCTACATTCCTTTCTTTTGATACACGCGTAGCTCTTCATATTCTTTCACGAACATGTCACTATCTCGTTTCTTCTCGTAGAGTCCCTTCAATCACCGCGTCGCTTTTTTTCCCTTTCCTTCTAACATCTTGCAACAACTATGACTCATTGCCGTCTTTCCTGTCGCATTTACTCTTAACTCAGACCGAGAACTCGATGTTCGTTGTAACGTTCCAACCGCTTATTTTGTCTCTGTTTTGCGCATGTCGTCTGTCACTTCTCTCTTTATGATATTTGATACCTCCTCGCTGTGTTATTTCCACTTCTTTGTTTTTCTTCAACCTTTATCGTCTTCAGCTTATCCAAAGGTTTTGTCGTCCTTCCTACTACTCAGCGAACGACACAGGTTAATTATTTTAAGTTTAGTTTCACATATTTTGCGTTAGATGTTGCTTATTGGTATCAGTTATATTGTTATCAGCCGGTTACTGTGATCGAAAGCGGAATTACAAAACCAAATATAATTAAGGGAAGGCTGCCATTTATTGATGTCATCCGTTTAAGAAAATCATAAATTGCATCGAAACCAATATGATCGAGCGGCTTATATTGTAGATCTACTTTTGTTCTACTTATTCATTCAATGCGTGCAGAAGATTTTTAAAAAATACTCTTTAAAAGTTCCGTTCAAATTTGAAATAAAAATTGTTAATTTCGTTTCAGCGACACTACTTCATATTCGTTCGTTTATGATGGTTTTAATCAGGCATGGTAAGATTGTACTCGTATACAAAGTAAAACGAGTTTATCTCTCGATCGAGTTCATTGAAAAGGAAAGAAATCATTTGAAGAGTATGTGGCTGTATTAAACCTGCCTTTGGGTTGCATAAGATCAAGGATACAAAATTAAATTTACAATTGGGAGTTAATTTTTAAGATGAAACTTTTGTTGCGTGAATAATATTATTTGATTCGGAATTAATTTGGTCGGTATGATTTAATTCATCACGTTTGCTGATAATAAGAGCGCAACAAACGTATGCTAAGTCTCAAAGTGGAGAAATTTTCCCACGTTGTTAATTAGCTAATAGGAGAAAAATTGACTGGAATCCCGTCGGGTAGATGTGAATGCGAAGACATTTTAAAGTAAACATTCGCTTTGTATGCCCCATTCTGTTTTGGATATGATACGACGCTTTGCGTGATCGTCACATTATGTACGTATTTCCAAGGAGCTATCTTAGGTAAGAAAGAAACGAAAAGTTTTTAAAAAAGTACGATTCATCTTGGCTTTACCCTCTCTATATCTAGAATCCATATTAAATACTCCAATCATGATGGAATCAGCAAAAAAATTGTAATTTTTAAATATATTGTCGAAACTCGGATATAAAAACTAAAGTTATCAGGGATCGAGTACTCTATACTAGGGGTTAAATACTTACTAGAACTGATTTTTAGAAAAAAAAGATATGCTAAAAGCGTAAAAGATAAATGCGGAAAATAGGTCGAAAGAGGCGAAAGAAATGGAGATCGTTCGAAGGAAAAGTGTGGAAGTGGCCTCCTTCGCTCCCCCCATCCCCATTTGCCCCTCCATTCGCCCCGCCTTTCAGCCAGTTCGTCGGCCGATTGGGTGTGGCTCGCTGCCTTCCTCATCCGTGTGTGTGTGTGTGTTTGAAAGGAAGGAGAATTCACGCTTCGGCGAAACCGAAATTTATTCATTTCCAGCGTTTCGTCACTCGCGCTCACCTGACCAGGAAAATTATACAATATCATCGACCAGTCAAAGGATTAAAGGTTTTCGTAAAATTCTGATCGATATCTTAATTAAGTGTAAAAATTTCAGACCGAAGAAAGTACGATTAATAAATTACCATAATGTTTTCTATATAACCGAGTTAATGATTTCAATTACGTTATTTAATTACTTGCCAGACTGACATTTTATAAAAACTCAGTTCTAAAACATATTTAAAAAAACATTTGGCTTTTATTGACAAACGATGTCTCTTTAATAGGAATAAAATCGTTCGAGAATCCAGGTGCCCGTTTAGACTGATAAACATCCATATTTAATGCTGATTGACAGTTTCTAATAAATCGCCAATTTTGAGGGCTGCTTTGTATCCGAAATGCGAATATGACTTTTCAAACTTTTTTTTTACGGATATTGGAGAGGCATAGGTAGACAATTTGGTTTCAGCTACAAGACGAGGTCGATAATTCTTCAATTATTCGGTTTTTATATTATTTGCGCGCAGTTAACGATTCGGGTTTCCTTGCTTTGCGTTAATTTCACGCGAAAAACGCAATATTTTTTGTTCGCCAACCTTGTGACTTCAAACGACACCAGCGCTAGTAAACTTTTCAGTCTGTCACAAAGTAAGTGAGGAGAGAAACCCGGTTCCGGCATTAGCCTACTCAGCAAAGGGGGCTAACGGCTTTACGTCTCTTCTGAAGGACGGAGCGCTGATTTGCGGGTTCTCCTCTTAACCACGCAAATAGGGGGGCGGGAGACCTCAGAAAAAAATCTTACTTTCGCAGGATTCGTACCCGGTTCGCACCGGATTCACTCAGCGTAGCCTTCACCCTTTACGTCACCCTCCATCTGGAAACTATAAATTTTGTCTTTTTTTTTGTTTAACGTCTTCCTTTTGACAGGATTCCATTATAAGTTTTCAGCTCGCAATTCAAATGTTTCTTTCCGACAGACATAAGGTCGCCAGGTGCGCCTTTCCGTCAAAATCCATTTTTCATTCAATAATTTTCGCGATCGTTTAAAAGATGACTGCGCAGAAAACTCGTTTCTGGGAATAGAAACTCTTCCTTCTTGACTACCATCTCGCGGTTATCTTCCGAACTGACATTTCCTAGAAGAGTTCACGGCGTTGCAAGACATTCTGAGACGGCAGATGGGAAACGGAGTGCTCGCCAAATGTTTTAACGGAGGTTATAGAAGTGAGGTAGTTTCAGGAATAGGTGAGATATCAAACGAATGGCGATAAAAAAAATCGTCTGTTTGGCATCTTGTAGGGTCTTCAATGGAAACTCGCTTCATTTTAAATATTAAAATATCTTAACGGGTTGACTTGACATGAATTGGTTAAGGACCATCTGGTCGAAATTTCATTTGAGTATCGTAAATATTCCCCTCTCTCTACTTCCGTTATTACGCATGCCATATTGAACAACTTACCTTGAACTGAATTTAAAAAAATCAAATTCTTATCATACGCATCTTTGAAAGCTATGATAAGTTTATGAAAATGTTCATAATTTTTTCATCGCCGTTGGAGATATCCAGATAAGTACTCAATTTTTCAATTTTTATACTTAAGCGCTTAGTACTGAATTTGTTTTCAGCCATAAGACGAGCTCGATAATTCTCTTGTGAATTACTTTGAAGTGACATGCGTCAATATCACGTTCACGAACATCTGCTGTTAACCTCTTCGGGCATAGTTCAGCTACATCGATAATAATATGTTTTTCCTCCAAGGTTTAACGAATAAGTTTATATTGGAGGACTTAACAATATAGGAAAAATGAAGCGATGCTCTGTAAAATTCCTACGAAGAGAACGCTTAAAAATATTTTTGAGGAATTATTTAAAATAATCTATTATCGAGATGTATTAATTAAATACATTTTAATCGCTCTTATAAAGATCTAATCTGCGGATTTAATTCTTCATTTTGCGAGTTTTTTTCGCAGGTATGTATATGCTTGGTATACGAAATGCACAAAATAAAAAGTAAGCTATATCACATCATAACTTAACCATACCTTGTCTTGAGCTTTTAACGAAAACGGCGTGCCTCCTCATTAGCTCTTTATTTTGTGACTATGGCACCTTTTTCCTTATGTTTTCCAAAATATGCTGACGCAACTGGAAATTACTGCTACGAGTTAGCGCGGCGGGCCGAATGAAATTTTGGAGGCCTTAAGTTCTTTGACGGTGAGTTAATTCGACGTCAAAATTCGTATTTTCTTAGTAGCCAATTTCTTTTAAATCGTTAAATTTAATAGTTACTTTATCCTTTCCTCCATTTCTCATAGTCAATTATTGCCCCGTTGATTTGTCCTGTGAAAATTTTCTTCTCGCGAAATATCTAAGGTCCTTATTGCATGGTCGTTTAAAAATATGTTACATTTAAAATTATACGAATTTGTTCTGTACACGAGTTAGGGAGCGAGTTTGTTAGTAAGGTCTCATTTATGTCTATGAAAATATTTTTCTTAGTGTAATCCCTTCTTATTCTCATAGTATCGGATAAAGAAAATTATATTGCCACATTATGGCAAATGCATAAATAGCAAAAGAATATTAACGTTAATATACATGAAATTGCGCTCACGTTCGGAATAAAATACTTTTCTTATTTCCAGGAACGAAAGGAAATCAGTAACGGTTTTACAAAAAGCTTTAATTACGTTAAATACACTTTTAGTGGCGACACGTAGCTGGAAATGGCTTATTATATTTCAGCTGTTATAATATTTGACGCGCACTTTTTCCTTTGTACCAATATCTTCCAATCGCACCTCATTATTTCACTTCGCCCTTCCAATTTGGCACGTTGAACACTCACTAACATGTCCTAATATCTGGAAACGCTCTAAAATGTGGAATTTTACCTCTTCTTACAAAAGTACTCTAAATATTAGCATCCAAAAAATTGTTTAGGGAGTTAAACCGTACACTTTCTGAAATTAAATCAGCCTAGAACCTATAGCTTTGGAACGCATTTGGTAAAATCGGCCACCTTAAATAGTATTCGCCAATAAGTAGTGCTAAAAATCCCCAGCAGAAGTCGGTAGCCGCCAGCGATGCATTTCATCGATAGCGGATAGATGGTGTTAGGCTCAATTTTTTTATGTCAATATCATCGGAATCCGCTCCCAATAACCGGAACCGATTCACTGATCCAAAAAATAAAGTAACCACGCAAATTGGCAAAAATTGGTTGCCTTGCCCGTCGCTCCGTTCGAGAGGGTCGTTGCGAGGCCAAAACCGCCGAGTTCCATAAATCCGAGTTGGAGGATGAGTGGTCCGAATAGAAAATCCCAAAGTTTTGAACCTAAAATGGCATTTTGCAAATTTAGATGACGGGCCATCTGGAATTTATTTTCGCGAACGCTTTAAAAGAAATTATGTAAATAATATTGTTCCGAAATGAGAACCTCCTGTCTTGAAAATTAGAGAAAAGCGAGTTCATTTTTTCATTAAAATATCTTGAAAACATTCACATTGCACAGTATTTTTTTGAGGAATTATTGTGTCTGGAGAATTTTGATTGTTGTAAAAGTCTCGCTAGAAATAACGAGAATAACATATTTTTCTAAAACGAGTACTTACTATAATCTACCGTGTAGCGTACCGGTATCTTAAGAGTTCGTTATTCCACGCACAGTTACGGAGATACGCAATTAAAATGTGTTAGAAAGCGCTGCCGTAAAAGGCCAATGGTCTATCGTAAGACATCTATGGAAACTGAGAGATGAGAAATGTGGCGATGTAGACGTCCTCATTCCCGGGCTAAATGAGGAGAAGTAGAAAGATTCCGGAGCTTAATTGACCGGAAAATGTGTTAATTGCAGTTTCAAAGGCGGAAGAATTTTATGGGGAACGGCGGGAACGACACGATGGGAAAAACCGCATTGGAGGAGAAAAACGCGCATGACCTCTCATTAAGTGCCTCGTGGACCAAAACGCTTTATTCTGCGGTAATGTTCCATGTGTGCTTTTGAAGAAAGTGGAGAGATAGGAATAGGGATATAAAGAAAGCAGATTACCTTTACTTTTTCCCATTTCTATTCCTTAAACCGGCATTAAACTTGGAGTTTTTGCCCAATGTTAATTCGAGAGAATCGTTCAATCTAACGACGACTAAAGTAAATCATAACGTGGAGATATACTTAGATTCATATACGTTTTAGGCATTCGTGGGCTTAACTTTGTGTTATTATGTCGTACGCGATAGGTTTATTTTGAAGGTT
Organism: Uropetala carovei; assembly: GCA_036926305.1. Lineage (NCBI taxonomy): Eukaryota > Metazoa > Arthropoda > Insecta > Odonata > Petaluridae > Uropetala > Uropetala carovei. The sequence goes on from JAXCHB010000100.1 coordinate 2,115,951, forward strand.
TTCACGCAACTAGTATATGAAAGTTGATTTTTGCGAAAGACATTGGTTTAGTCGCATTGGCGTCACTTATATTTCATTTCAATTTCATGTCTCGCGGAAGTATACATTCATGTTAAATTTTGGATCGATGAAGTTTATTTAATTCAGTGTAGCCATTTGAATCTCATCTTAAGGGTGAACTTAGCAGGGCATACATGTTTTATTGATGCGGACTTAAATATCAACCAGTTACAATTTTTTCTTATTGCCTATATTCAGGAGTTCCCAAACTTTTCGATGTGGTGAGCACCAAGTTGTATCCTAGTATATCAAAAGAGCACGACTACACTTTCGAAAGAGTAGTAATGATAATAAATAAAATCAAACCAATATCAAAGATATTCTTAATGATCTTGAATACGTTTAGAAATAAATCAACCGAGCAAATTCAATTATTGGCCCTAAGAAATGGGATAATAAACACCGTAAAAGAGTACAGTCAGGCTGTCAAAGAGCACCAACAGGCTTCCAAAGAGCACAGCGGTGCTCGGGAGCTCCAGGTTTGGAACCCCTGGCTTATATCTTAAGTTTTCTTACGGAAAAACTTGATTATAATATCCATACTCCATTTTAAGGAAGGACAGTCTGCGGCCCACAGACCGCATCCGCCCCGCTAGAACATTTTTGCGGCTCGCGAAGAAATCCGAGAAACTTAAAACAAACAACGTTATACGTATATAAAAATTAAAGTTATGCTCCAAAAATTTTTCTTGTGAAGATTTCACGCTAGTAAATTACACTTGATTTTCGCTGATATGACACCACAGAATCTCTAGGGAACTTCTCATATATACATACGTCCGTCAAGAGGACTCACTCGCAACTTCCAAAGCGACCCGCCGATGCATTCGCAATTACGAATGTGTTCCCCAAATAGAAAAGTAGGAAAGGTTGCTGCTCTCTGTTCTCTTTAGCAAGAAAGACTTCTCTCTGTCAGTATGTGTGATGGCTAACATTCATAAAAGTATTATTATTTTGAAATCGCGAAAGAAAATATGAAATTTCATTTTTCAGGCTATCCATTTGCTAAGTGTTAATTTGTAAAGCCATGATTAAGTTTGACTCGACGACTAGGATCGTGCTTTGCTTGGATAAGTTTTCGTTTACTGCAACAAAAGGAGTGAAAATGAAACATCTTGAATTATACCATAATGTAGTATTAATTGAAACAATTGATGGTTATAAAAAACCTTTTTTTAAATATTAATTTAATTTAATTAAAGAAATGAGTTTGGATAGTGCCAAACGTTCCTTGAGTTTTAAATTATCATAGAAAAATATTTTGACATTCATTTTGCATTTCCTTTTTGCCTCCGAAATTTTTGGAACGACGTGGTTTGATAATAGCTAAATTTTCAAGCAGCGAATTTTTCGAATAACGATAAATTGGTTCCGAAATATTATATTCGTAACACTTTTAGCCTCTTGATGGAATCCTCCATATAAAAAATATTTACTTAAGTTATCTTTCACTCTCTTGTTGCCGAAATGATAGAGTACTTTCGTATAATCTCTTAAAGATAAATGTGGCGCTTTTTTCCTCGTTTTCCAATTTTGGCGTTTGAATGAAACGCGGTGTATCATTGCTCATCGAGAGAGTCACATAATCGTTAACCAACATCTAGTTTTACTAAGGCAAAATTCGTTGACTCATACTAAAATATAATTTTATTTATTGAATTTATTCCAATAATAGTGCAGACTCAAGTTTTATTCATTTGAGTTTATATATAATTTTACTTCGTTATATAAATGCTTCAACAGCTTCAAAAGTAATATGCTTATTATCTAAAATATGCACGAATGGGTCCGGGAGATAATCTGCTGTACTTGCGTAGCCAAAACGATAACATCTTCGTCATTTGATTGATTTGTTGCGTGAGTGATAACATATCAATCGTGCATTAACAGCCTAATCGCGCATTTCATATCATTGACTCTATCAGGAAATAACGAGGAGTGTAGATCGCATCATTTGAGAGTATTGTCCTATTCTCTCCCGATAGACGTTTATTGTGTTTCGGGATTTACCGATGGACTTTTAACTTGGAAATTCTTTTTCGCCTTTTCCCATGTATTAGGTTCAAACGCACCTCTTTGTCTGCTACTGGAGCCATTTGCTTAGTCTCCACGTAACCAATCAATTTCTTCTTTTTTCTTCTCTCTCTCTCTCTCTTTGAACCTCATAGAATATTTTTTAAACCCTCAACTCTTTCTACAGCACTCATTACTTCAATCGCCCTATATTTCCAAAAATATTAATTATTCAAGTTTACAGTTTCAGGCGTTACTTCGTGGAACTTATTATCCATTATGAAAAAAACGGACTAACTACTATATAGTTATATAGCGTAATTCTAGACACAAAAAGATGCCGGGAAGATTTTGATTGAATGAAAATTCAGTTGTGTTGCTTTTTAAAGTTTAATTCTAGTTTTGGGAAATATAATCACAAAACGACACTCCTTCCATTACTCTTTCCATTTCTGCGGAATCCATTCCCTTCCTCGTCTAACCACTCTTCCATGAAATATACTGCTGCCTAAATGTCGTAAAAGCGGAATTTCAAAAGTGAAATACAATTTACAGAGGTCTTTTCACTGTACTAAAGACTACGAATCTTTTAAACGAATCAAAGAATTTTTACGTTTTTATACGTATGTTGTTTTTAAGGTATTCCTCTGCCCATTTTTACCGTGTTACCTCAGTTTTTGAAAATTTTACTGAGGCGAGATTATTTACACAAAAAATAATTCTACCTTCATTGATTTTCCACAATAAAAGTTAATAAAATATTCCTCCTTTTCTCCCTTCTTGAATTTATTATTAGTGATTTTTAAAATAATAATTGATTTTACAAATTTCCCTACCAACCTTTGTTTATTATTGACAATTGCAACGACTTTATTTTATTTTTAACTTAATTTTTCTCGTATAAATTTTTAAGTTTTTAAAAAATAAGTTTTGCCCTTGGGTAGGTAGTCGCGACGAGAATGTTTATCGCATTGTATGACCTGTGCATGTTAAGTTTTAGAAACTAACGTAAAGCTTAAAATATGATATAAAATGCTGCACTTCGGACCATCGGGTTTTGGAAAATTATTCTTAAAAAAAAAAGACAAGCAATCTCTGCGTTATATGCTACAGCTATGATTCCTACAGCTGAAGAATTTTAACGCGATTCTATTAATCAGTGGTTCCCAAACTGGGTGCCGCTGCGCACTAATATGCCGCAGCTGATTTTTAGGAATACCGCGAAAAACTCCTTTATTAAATAAACCAACGATTTGGATGTTTTGATGGGTAATTAGGGCATTATTTTCTCTAATAAATTGATCATGGTTTGTTACCAACAAATGTGTCAGTCAAAAAGGTTGTAATATCCGTTTCTAAAAGTATAAAAACCTCGTTTCAACACTGGGGTGGCAAATCAAATAAGAAACGATATTGAAAACGGGTAACGGTCGTAAACATGCATTGATAGCCTGCCCCGATCTCTGTCAAGTCGCGAACGTAATAAGAGTGCATTGGCATTGCTTCAAGGATTATCTAGGTGGCGACGAATAAACAGATCAGGTTTTCTTAGCGATTCATAAAGGAGACCGCAGCGTCGGCTTCATCTGCCCACGCCGTACCTGCATTATGTCACCATCGGAGTAACCTCAACTGATTAATCCATTCCCGTATGTATCGAGGTTAGAACGAGATAAGATAGGCAGCCCAGTGACAAGTTTTTACATTCGGACGTCGACGAGAATGAAAAAGGAGTTTGGAGCGGGAGTTTGTATCTGTTCCGAACGATCGCCGATGAAGTAATCATTCATGTGAACGTGGAGGATTCTTCGATCATCGCTCCGGCTATTATCTCCTGGCATTCTGTAGGAAACGTCGACCTCCTTTGAAATTATTTCTTTAAAGCCGTCGGGGAGTTTAAGAAAAGTTATCTTGTTAAAACACAGCCAACTTTAATGGAAAAATGAATATCTTAGTACGAATCGATATAGATCTTCAGTTGAACAAAATTTAGCTTGTTTAGTTTCGCTATCTCGACTACATTCGATGAGTTAAAATATAAGTAGGTACGTATTATATTTCGTGGTTTTCTTCTAATATCCATGGCTTTACACTGTAAAATGAATTTCCGGATTATAGTTTGTCCGCACGGCCTTTAAGTTGCGTTATTTTAAGTTTCCTACTGCCTTCGAATAATCGGAACTCCATAACTTGAATACGATATTTTACTCGTTCTGTTCATATTCAATCCGCTGTCGATTCTCCTTTTACGCCGATGAAACGAGAGCTATTATTTTTGTATCGATCGCGCGACAGGAATAATTATTTACCACCAAATTGTAGGCTTAACACTAGTGAACAACAAACAGCGAGACTAAATAAGTTAAATTTTAATTTAATTTAATTTTAAAAAGATCAATTACTCGAAATGTTTACACTTCCTCGAGGCTAGATTCATCAGTATTTGATTTTGCTTCTGTACGTTTTCATTGCAAGCAAATATAAACAACGATTAAAGTTTCAGCACTCCTATTAACAGATATTTGAATCATCCAACTCAACCTTAAAGCAAGTGATGGTTTGCGATCATGCGAGTGATCCAAATTCTTATTGGATGATACATAACGTCTTATACGACATGCTCTCTTGTTCCAGTTATTCACATCTCCATAAGTAAAAAATAAATACATTTTTTTTATTTTCGCAAAATTGAAAATTTTCAAAAACATCGCTCCGCCGTTAAAATACCGGAAATTATTGCGGAATATTTATATGCGAGAAAAAGCTGGCATAACTTTGCAGAAAAAAAAGTTATTATCTAAGTTCGGAGCAGTGACCCAGGCAACGTGTGAGATTACCCACTCGTCATATAGAACCTTCATTTTTCGGGGTGAATGGAGACGTTACTCGAAGATCCAGAATTATTAATAATGCTGCACAAGCCATTGGCAGATAAAAATAATACGAATGAAAGTTCAGGCGATTATTTTAAATCGGTTTAAATCGACAGAATATACTCATAAATGTAAGGAATGATGATGAAAATTGAAATGAATTATAAAGATCAGTGCTATAGAATAAATTACCTAAATAACATATCTGGATATATATAAACTGTTCTCTATATCTTATACGCATTTAATCTATCATTAGTTACTCGTGGTTCAACGGCCATCGTTCCTAATTAAAATTTATCGTTTTATTTGTCTTCTTAAGCATTTTAAATAGTGACTTTTTATTTCTTTGAGGCTGATTTCCACTGATGGATATTTCATAGAAATAAATTTCTCTGTATCTTTTAAAGGCGTCAATTCCAAGACAACGGCGAATCGAAATTCTTCCGGTTAGACCGTTATTAAGCATTAAAAAAAATCGTAATACTTAATGCTAGTACGTAATTTATCTTGCGAAACGAATGCTCAAGGGGTACTCGACACTTATAAATCAATTAAATTCAATAATAAACAGATTTAATTATGTCATTTTAAGGGGGTGACAACTTGATGGAGATCAACACAACAGGTCAACGGTTCATCGAGGTCACGTTTTGTCCCCTTATCGACCTCTACATACCATTCGTGAAATACTGGCGAAGGATTGGCGACGAGCTGTCAGTGAAAGCGAGAGAGAGAGTATATTTGCGGCGCCTAAGGAGAAATAATCACGAGGAGGACAATGTCACCTCTCCAAACGTCTAAAAAAAACTCATATAATCGAAGGTTAAGGTCAACTTATCGCTCCCTCAAAAACTTGGTAATTAAATCTGTTTGTTATTGAAATTAGTTGATTTATAGATGTCTTGTATCAGTGGCATTTTTATTCCTCAAGCATTTGAGTAACATACGTGCGTAATCCTTCATTAATGGCACCTCTCCAGCATACGATAGATAAAGGTTGACAGAAATGATGACTACGTTTATAGGCATAGCAGAGTAACTCTCTGCGCATCTTAAACCCAGTGAGAACTTACCGGAAGGAGAGCCGCATGGGTGTCGGAGAGACATTTGTAGACAACAAGAGTTGAGTCTCTCTTGTGCTGACGAAGGGATCATCCCGAAAGCTCTCCAACAACGTCTACAAATGTCTCTCTCCGACACCCAAGCGGCTCTCCTTCCGGTAAGTGCTCACCGGGTTTCCTTCAACACCTAGTTGCCTTATATAAATATATATATATATATATATATATATATATATAGAGAGAGAGAGAGAGAGAGAATAAACTACATTTAAAAGTTCTACCTGGAAATTACAAACCTATCTATGTACGGTATTTTCCTGCGCTATAGGTAATAAATACGTTTTATGCACTAAAGTACTGCGCGACCTTTGAAAATTTCCTAACTTACGTAAACTTACTTTACTTTAAGTTTTTTATTTACTATCTCAATATTAAACCAGTTTTTCATTTCCGCGCACGTGTAAATAGGCATGATATCGATTAATCGGAATGTCCGATATAGATTCGGTTAGGAGAAGCATCCGGTAAATCGGGAGTTCCATCTCTCTATACGCATACACACGCGCACAGCCACACATACATAGCGATGGCGTCCGTTGTGAAACAATCTTCTAGTGACGCACTCTTGAATAAATGATGCCGATTGTACACAGGTGGCCGACGGATGTCGATGTCATCGATCCAAGAAGGAAATACGTCATCCTAAATCGCATTCCATCTCCGATCAACGGAATGGCACCACCTCGTCCCGGTTACGGCCACACTGTCTACCCTTCATCCATCTTTCTTCTCACCTCCCCTTCTTAAATAAATCCCCCCCTCTCCTCGCCCACACTCACTCACCCCCCCTACCTCTCACACCCACTCTCTCTCTCTCTCCCTCTCGACGACCCCCTGCTTTCATTCTTCTTCACCGCATACCGCATCCGCCTACTCTCCCAAACCCACAAACGCCTTACTCCTTCCCTCCCGCCACACCTCCGACCTCCCGCCCCTCCTTATGCCCTCGCCACCTGTTCCAGAGTCTGGCTCTCAGCCCGAGGCTCCAATCCGTGAAGGAGATACTACACCCACTCACGACATCCTACACCGGCTACTCCATCTCTCTCTCTCTCTCACCCCATCTCTTCTTCCTACGTCTTCCTTCTCTCCCTCTCTCTCTCTCTCTCTATGTAAATCTTGGTTTCCTTCCTATATTTCTCTCTCTCTCCTCTTTCTATCTCCCTTACGTACACATCCTCGCTTCTCTTTCTCTCTCCTTCCTGATCTTTTCCTCCTCCATTTTACTCCTCCATTTTACTCCTCCATTTTACTCTTAACCGGTGTATGATTCCCGTATGCGATGAAGTACAATAATATTTTGACTAACTTCTGTGATAAAGTGCCTTTTGAACGATTCAAAAAAGAAATGTCGAGGTGTCGTGATTTCTGGAATCGAACTGACAAATCGTTTCACCAATATCCGAAAAAGAAAGGATTGGTTCCTATTTTAGTATTCCATTTCTTTCTGGAATCTGTGAATCGGTGAATCGCCACTGATGGGGTCTTCTTTGTAATCGAATTGCTCTTCTGGTTTACCCCCACTTTTATTTGAATGGCTTTTGGAGAAACAGTTTGTTGCCTTTTCAATAGAATCTTATCTCCTGATACTGTACGGCAGTAGTGAAATAAAGGAAGCGAGTGTCTATGACGGTTAATTACGTTGTACGTGTAAATATAAAAATGAAAGAACATATAGGTATCGTAATCGATATGCGGATGAGAGAAAAATATTATCAGTTAGTTTGTTATTGCTAAACAAACAGTCATGTTGCACTTCGGTGCAAAAGGGCTTATCGTTATCTGTTACTTCATTTTAAAATCATTTTAATTGTCCGACAAGATTCATCAACGTGTATATAATAAATATGCCTTGTTAAATGTGACTGAAGCTGTTTGTTTGTTTCGTTATTTGCGAATTTAGCGGGTAAATGATTAAGTAGTTAGAAAACACAAAAACCGCGAGTCTCTGTCGTAGGAATATGAAGACATCCGTTTATTTTGGATTTTAAAGTAGAAATTCGGTGAAAGTAAAAATTATCATACTTGAATATCGCGTCTTAACATATGACAATGTATTTTCTTAGCTACGCGATACCTCTTGCCTTCAGGTGTGATTTGTTCATTTGAATGGTTTGGAGATATTTCTTGCTATTTGACGCACGGGATTTCCTCTTTCCACTTTCTTCGCCATCCTATATGCAGCCAATCTACCCTTGAATTTATATTTATTTTATAAAAAATGAAAGGAGTAAAATTAGAATCACGTTCACTGCAATGCCATTTTAATTATTAATTAGTCCTAATTATTAGGTAAATAGAAATACTCTTCATCATCATTTTCTGCGATTAAAACCAATTTCTCGTCAGTAAATTTTAGAAGTAGATAACAAATAATTGAATAAATGACAAAAACCAAAGAATTCATAACCTTGGAAAATTTCCCTGATGAAAATGAAAAATTAATAAATTTACGGAATTATCTTTAATAGTTATATAAATACGGTGATTAAATTTGAATTTTTATTTTACACGGAGAGTGGATAAACATTCAAATATGTATATACTATAAAAAAGACTTTTTCATAATTTTGAAACAACGTTTCTATCAAGGCTGCTCACTGAGACTATGAAGAATATGATGGCTAATAAGGTTTCAGAATATTGAAAATGGTATTTCGAAAGCCATCTTATGCTTCCCTTTCAATTGATTACAGATAGATAGGCTCGTTGTTCCAATAATTTTAAGCAAACAACCTTGTGATTCCTACTTGTAGCTGTTTCATAAATGTTTCTGTCATCAATTGGAAGTCTCTCTTGGCAAGCATTAAATTTAAGACCTTAACATTATCCCTCTTTTAATTTTACTTTGAAAATTTAAAGACGTTTTCCGAAGTTTTTCTGCTTTGAATGGGTAAATGTAACTTGATTGAAAAAAGTTAGATAACGGACATAGCAGGCCGTTAGTTTTCCATCTCTGGCTTAACCGCTACAAATTTACAAGGTTGCTATATTTTTCAACGTTGTTTTTCTCGTAGTTACTGAAAATTTAAAAAAATCTCCAAATTATCCTTTCTGTAGTAATAGATAGGGCTCCTAAACTTTTTTCGAGCTGATAGCAAACAGGAAATGTTTAACACCGCATTTTATCAAGCCGTGCGTTACCGAAATTTTCGGGTGCTTCATCCTACGTTAAAATTCTCCTCATAATAAGTTTCTCGCTGAGCCACAATTAATTCGAAAGCCCTTTAAAGGCAGAAGAGAGAGAGAGACTAATGAAGGCGATCGGCCGCAGGGACGATACCGTGCACGATCCTCACTTTTTTATTATTTCTCCCTTCTCCCACTCGACCTTCGAGACAGATGAAAGTCGAAATACCGATTCAAAGGCTGCGAAGGCTCGTTGCCCGTCGTAGCAGCAGTTCGTCCTTAATCCTCGAGGTCAACTTGTTATGTTTGGGCGATTGTTGAGGCGCAGGGGCCCACGGGGATTGATGGCGTGGCCTTAAGAGCGTTGTTCTTTTGTCGCCCGACTGTAAGTGGATTTTTAAAGGGCACTGTGACCTGATGTTTTGGAACGACCAAAGACACACATAAGTCAACCAGACGAACATAATAATGTTCTTTTCTTGAGAGAGTTCTTTTGGTTAAGTTGCTGCGGAGGTTGCAACGCTAGGAGAATAGGTATATAGGTAAATTTATTTATGCGAGAATAACAATGTCTTTTTGCGACTTCATTATAAATTCATGTTGAAACCAACAGTATATTATAATATAGAGATTAATCTTATAAGATAAGAATTATTTTAAAAAATTTAACCAAATATTACCTGCTTATAAAAAAATTCAAGTTATTAAACATAACCAAGACATCAGAATTTTGATTAATTCAGTTTATTTTTTAATAATTTTTTAATTAATTGAGGAAAGAACGATAGAATTGATTTCAAAAATTATTATAACAAGTTGTTGTTAAAAATGTATTTTATAGTTGGCTTATGAGTATTTACTTATCCTCCAGAATTAATGATTGGGTAAAGTTTACCACAAAAGATATCACATTACATTCTCATTTGCTCACGACACTGCATTAATTGCGAGAAATATTTCGAAAATTTTAAGTGAGAAAAAACTTCCATTCGAACATTAAAAGCTTGTAGCTACATATTTATTTGTCGTTTGGTAAGGTAGGTGTCAGAAGGAAATGACTAAATTTAAAGGACCTGAGACGCTTTCTCGTTGAAATCCTAAATTTGGCAATTAGAGAATACTTGCCGGTTCTATAATTAACCCATTATAAATTGTACATTTCTTTTAAAAGAATTCCGCCGCACCAAGGGCACTTTTATCTTGAAATTCGTATTTTATTTTTTTAAAAAATTGCGCGTAATCTATCACGGGAAGGCGGAACGTTAAAATTATGCAAGGGCTTCCATTACAGGAGCTTTATACTTGGCCTCGGAGAGACGTTTCTTACTCATTTTCGCAAAAAGCCTCCATCCCAAGCCGCTATAATTCTTCTTGAAGCCATTCTCGAATTCAAGTTCCGTCGCCTCAAAACTTTGCAAACATTGGTCCGAAGAAATGACCATAATTTATGATTAAGCGTGCGACAGGCGTCTTCGCCGCTAAACGAGCTTCGCTTGACGCCGTCTGAAGAAATAATGACTTTCAAAGTGGAAGTTTCTGAGCAACGAGACGAACTTCTGCAACCTTGAACTCCTCTGCGTGTGTCAGACAATCTGTGCACTCAGTTTGATGTTTTCTCAGCAAAGTAATTCCTACTTTTAGAAGCTACCGTTGATGGAATATTACAAACGATCGTAGAACAACATCAATACTTTAACGAGACGGTTATTTTTAATTAAAGCGAGAATAACCCAAAAAAGCTTCATATCCTTATTTAATCCTGTAAATGTCGAAATTCGGTGCGAGGCGTAGGTTAAAAGTCGTCGATGAAGCTATCAAAGTATTCGTTAATTTTGGGAATTAATGTGGGTTGAAGGAATGTTTACTTTTCAGATTTCGTTGCGAGTGGCAAATTTTTTTCAAATTTTATCCTTGATGGTCGTGCGGTGAAATGATTATGAAGGTCGTTTTAGCACGTCAGAGATCGTTTCCGTAATCAAAGATGTAACGCCAAACTCGAGAAGCTTGGATTCCCATTTCACACGTATAATTATTGGCGTGTACAAGTACCTACTTTACCATTTTATTGTGTAATATACGTTTGACTCGAGAGAGTTTACTAATAAACATATCCTCTTTAAATCAAATAATAGTTGCCAAGAGAATATTCTTCTTGTTTCGCAACGAGCAACTTGAGCCAGTAGAGACACTGTGATGTGCGTTGAGTAATTCGTTTTGAGAACGTTGTCGGTTAATTTATGTAGTCGTATTTTCATGCAGTTCAGATCATAGTTTGCGCGTTGATTGTTGATTTGCGTTGAACGATGCGTATTAACAACGGAAATAAAACAAGAATCCATCGTTTTTCCCGAAGGGAATGCGGTTATTATGACGAATATCCAGGACATCGTACGAACTGTTCGCAGCCATGTCCATCCGTCTGTACATGAACATATAACAAATATGCTCTGTGAAACTTTCTTTGCGAATTTAATTTTGGTCTATAATGAACAATGGATGACATATATATATCCCCTAAAATGCAGTTGCTTATGTATTCACGTGATCTTAACGATAAAATAATTTAAATTTTGGTGTACTGGATTGATTTGATGAGCAATAACCGTCAAATACTAGCATTTAACTCAACGATTAAGTTTAAAATATATATGTCGTAGTTAAATTTTCAGTTAATGTTTACTATTATATTCAAGAATAAGTACTCAAGTAAAAAAATTGGAAAATTAAGCACTTGTGCTTATTTTAGATGCCTCGAACAAATATATAAAAATGGTTTTCTATAAGAAGTGAAAGATAAATATTTTAAATACTGTTCAACAACAGCTTATGCCCTTCAAAAGTGTTCTAGCAAGTTATGTGTGTGTGTGCGTATGTGCGCGTGTGCGTATAGAGAGAGAGGAGAGGAGGGAGTTATGAATTGTAATCCTTTTCATTTATTCGGAAACAATCTGGGTACAAAATAGGACCAATAAGTATATTTTGTTTAACATTCTATAAATAAGAACAGCTACACAAAGAAATAAGATTTTTAAATCGTTTTATATTTTGAAATAATATATACGTTCAAAATACGGAAAGTCGCGAAAGTGTCTAACGTATATGAGGAGAAGACAAACAATACAATAATGACATGCAATTCAAATATAGCTGCTATCTAGCGAAAAAGTGTTTCAAAGAATCTTCCATTTTATTTTATTGCTTATGTAACTATTTGCAGTATGAATCAGCGGCTGTAATTTCCTGATTTAAAATACTCATGCCTTGCAATAGCTGTCTTTCTTTAAGCTTTTAAGCACGAAATCTTAATGTGAAGCGATTGTTCTCGTTCAGACATTGTGAAATGACGTCGATCAGATACGCTCAGCTCTGCCAGGAATCGCTAAGAAGAAGAATTGAATTATAAAAGAATTTTCAGAATAGCAGTGATCTTTTCGCGCCGTGATGCATCTTAACGAATAAGCTACGCAAAGAATAAAATCTAGGCTAGCTTTTGTAATTGGCATGATGAACGACGTGTTAGAATTCTGCTTAAAAATTGACAGCATTCGTAGCGATAATTGTGAAATGTGAACATTGACGATCCTCACAATGATTGAGAGAAGTAAAATTCAGTGTTTCTCTGAAAGTTATTACTGCGCTATTAGACGTATACCTCCCAGTAGCCAATATTGTGGTGTGGAAATCCTCCTATTCAACCATAGTAACTCTCTTTGGATATTTTACTCAATTACTTGCTTCTAAACACTATCAAATTCCCAAATTAATTAAAGTTTTTAAATAATTAAAAGCTTCCTTTAAAAGACGCCATAAATTTATAATTAATGCCATTACGACGATGAAAAATGAGCCATAGTTTAGTCACAAAAGATCCAGTTTAGTGGAAGGTTTAACTCTGTAATACTAACAAAAAATGATGCAAATTAATACACCAAATACGATGAATCTTGTGTGACCTTACATACATTGTTGACAATCTTTTTCTTCCGTTTGATTTGCGCTAAAACTTTATATTTGTGATTTTCATAGCGAATCTATGGAGAATTCCATAGATATGAGGAAAATTTCACATGAACCATGATGAAAAATAAATGCCGTTATATTTTTAATACGTGCTGTAGATCCTCATTTGCTTCAATTCTAATAAAAATATCGGCCTGTTGCTACTTGCATAATCTCAGAAAACTGAGTACAGTGAGCATTTTGTTATGACTGATTGTGAGAATAAATGACACAGTTTCAACATAAAAAAATTTCATCTCGAAGTCCTTGGCATTTGCAATGACGCGCTATATTTTTTCACTCGCGCTGACTTTTCTGATCGCTAGCTCTTATGATACAGCGAACGGCCCAATTATACTTGGCACGTGCTGTTTTATAGCTGGCTAAATTCACTTTTTTTTTAAAAAAGACATCCGGTAAAATGAAACTTGATTTTAAAAAATAATTGGACTTAATCGTTCAAAAGTGGTAGCCAACCTTATAGATTTCGTATATTGCCTTACATTTAAAAAAGAGGTGGATTTTTTTAGACCACCTTGCGCTCCGAATTTTATAATCTCGTTTCGATTGTTAGAAAAGCAACAAACTCGATTTTCTATAGCTTATCTTTTCTATGATAATAAAGTCTAATGAAGCACTCAAATACAAAAGCAGAATCAGTGACATTTTGGTAAACTTTGTCCGAGTAGCATTTTTCCTGTCAAAAATGACAGATAAATGTTAAATTTCACCGATGTGCAATTACATGTTTACTGATATTTGTTTGGAATTATTAATGAGATAAAAATATTAATAAATATCCTTTACTTCCCTTGCTTCCTATCGTCAGCAACATTTTTTAATATATAAACAGGACACAATGGAAATTACGACGAGATAATATATTCCTCAAATAAAAGGATTTCAGTAAAAATAAGACGCTATTTTAAAAATTATTTATATTCCAGAGTTATCACTATTGCAATTGATTTAAATAGCAGCTGAGGGAAACGTGTATTGCATGATTCAAATGGGGAAAAATGTAATAACTACTTAAATAAGGTCCTTTAAGAATATATTTTTGTATTCTCTACATAGAAAATTAATCTCGTCGCGTGATGATTGCGTTAAATATTCTGCGTTCCCTTTGAACATTTCACTTTTCAGACATGTCACGTTAAATTTCGTTCTATTTGCGCTTCTTTGCCATTGGATTGGTTAAAAAATCCCAGTGTCTTGTCAGTTTTGTTCCTGGTATTGACCGCTATTTTTATCGATGTTCACAATATTAATTAAATTGAGGCGTCACTGGATGTTATTTTCTTATCAAAAACCGGTCTCCGATTCTTCCGCATCAGCACGACATAGGGTTATTCCTCAAAAGACGCCAGCGTGTCCACGCTTAATCAATACTTCATCACATGAAAAATTTTCCGATCCAACAATGAATCCATTCATCCCCAAACAGCAGTCATTGGACTCGTGGGTTTTTTCTATCATCCGAAAATAAACAGCTTTGTTTTCTGATAAGCCAATCAAGCACGATATATTTTACGTTTTCAAAAATATTTATTCGATCGTTCTTCCTTTCAGAGATATCACGAGAACCACCAGCAAGCCAGAAAGGGTCAAAAAAGGAAGGCGCTCTATAACCTTCCTTTTCCCCCCTCCCCGTTTATTTTCCTTCCCCCCTCCCCTCTTTCCCCTTCCCGCCGTACAGTAATCCTCACCAACTCCTCCTCAGATCCTTTTTCATAGAGGCCTCGTGCAGAATCTTCGAGGGATCCCGATGGCTGGTCCTGGGCACTTCCTCCGCTGTCTCCCCCTCTTCGTCCTCGCCCTGTGGCCCCAAGGTGCCGCCGCTCACCGGGAACACAAGGTCGGTCTCCTTCGGTCGCTCTTATGAGGGGCCTCATTCGAACCGTTCTCCCCAACCCAACTTTTGCATATACCTTCCCTTACCTCTCTCCCCTCCTTATCTCTTCAACCCATTTCAATCCCGGAATCGGTTACATGGTTACGATTGTTTTGCTTGACTGAATGGGCGGAATGCACGCGCTTCCAAAATACGTTTACGAAGCGTAGAATTTCTTCGCGTGCGCGAGCGTGAGAGTTGATTGAAGAGCTTCTTCTTCGAAATGAATGGAAAAACCAGATTCGTATTTCGGCTACCTCGATGGAGATTGTTGTAGCAATAACGATCAATCTAAAAACGGCAGTAGATCGATCGCAAATGCGGACGTCTCTTTTTTTTAATCGAAATGTGTCTGGTTTCTCTATCCGCTTTGTAGCTATGGGTGTTACATTTTTATCTTCAAAGGGAATTTATTTTTAGTAGCCAAAGTTTATTTACTTTTATAAACATAAATTATGTACTATAATACACATGTTGTTATTTCACGATTCCTTTAAAATGTACGGACTAGTAAGCGATTATTTAAAATTGATACGCCAATAAAAAATATTGAGAAACCTTGCCCAAAAAACACAATGTAACTCGAAGTTTCGCGCGTCTTATTTTTTTACTGCCTGAATTATTTTCGCTTTCCCTTAAGATTCCTCTCGCAGAGGTTCGACCTTATATCCGAGAATATAAAAAAGGAGGGAAAAGATAAAAGTGGAGTGAGAAACATTTGGACAGGAGAAAATGAAAGTGACACATTTTTACGAAAATTCCTTTTCTGTTTCCTTTTAATTTAATGGGAAATTTTCGAATTTACGCTCGCGTGTTCGTTTCTCTGACAAGTGAAAGGAGGACAATAATATTTCATCGATCATGGAAACCAGAGTTGGAATTATTGAGCAAGAGAGGAAATCAAGGAAATCAAATTATATTAGTTGTTTCCGCCGTAATTCCTCGATATAAAACCACATGCAAGAGAATCTTTGTAAACTTGAGAACTTTCAAGATAGTGACGAAGTTTTCAGAGTAAATACGTTGTTAGGCAGTTAGTTAGACATTTCAAGGAAGAACTTTTTGTGTGAAAGGATAAAATGGAAAAAACACGATACATACTATACTTTCGTATCCTACGAAGTGTGCAACCAGAATTGCTCTCTAGTAAGACAAAGTGAATCAAAAAGTCAATTCAGAACATTAATTCTCAATTATAAGTGGAAGTAACAAGTGGACAACTAATATACAAATGCATTTTAATTTAATGATAATTTATAACCAGCAATAAAATTCAATAATACAACGAAAAAATTAAATTTAATACGTTAGCTTCTACGGAAGATTTTTCTTAAACAGATTAATTCAATTACATTGGTAAAATGTTATGTAATCATGTTTCAAAAAAGTTAAAATTACAAGTTTTTAACGAAAATATTTGTTGAATACTTATTTTTTAAATATATTTTGTTGAGATAACCAAAATCTTAATGAACTTGTTTAGGTTCTTTTTGCTGCGGCTATTATTTATCTAACACCTTCCACCTGTCCATCCACCGCAGAACCTTCGTAAAAATCGTCACAACTCAACTCAATTTAGATTGGAGTTGGACAATTTCGGCCACCGTTTTGAGTGAAATTCCAAGACTGGACAGAACTCGGGCGGAGATAATGTCGATTAATTTTTTTTGGTGAACCCTTACGCAAATGCGAGTCTTAAATAGGATTTTAATCGGCCGACACAGGCCGCCATTTTACTAGAAACTACAAATGAACTGGTTGCTAAAATTTCTAAAACATTAGCAAATGAAATGTTTTTTTTTGCGTTAAACTCATAAAAATTAAAATATCACTACTCGCGCGAATTTTTCATGGGATTAATTTTTAAGAAGGAAATTGCCGTGAAACCCTTTAATAAAACGGCATTCTCCTAGTTAAAGCTGCGTCGTATACGCTCATTCTCCTCAACTCGTCCGGATTCGCAACCGATCAAAAAAATTAGAACGATAAATGCATACCTCCTCCTTTAAGAGAGGTCGGAGAAACATTCTGGGAGCGAAGGAAATCGGAAATTTCGGTCGAGAAAGCTAGCGTTTCCAAATGTGATTATATAACGTGTCGAAACCATCGATTCACCCTTAAGGCCATCCGCTGTCAAATTGGCTAGAAGAGGCAAATCAGATCAGCGCTTATTAAGTTGGTGGAGCGGACTGCCACGTTAAACACTCACGCGCCACTTAACAAATCCTTCGCCGTATCCACCTCTGTATCCCTGCGTCTCTATCCTTCCCTCGAGGCGACAGACTGGAAAACACGATTCGGCCACGAAAAGACGTGGTCTCACGCGTTCTCGAGGTCTTTGCCTCGGAGAGAAAAATACCTCAAAAAGGAGGGCGATGAAACTTTCCATAGTCTCGTCGAACTTATCTTATTTTAGTATTTTCTAGCAGACTTTCATTGCACATGTCAAAGATTTTTTCAGATTCGCTTATTATTGTTATTTTCGATTAAAATCCTAAGAAAAAAGGTATCGGAGAAAAGTAAGTTCTGAGGGATGGGAAGCACGGACGGATTTGTTGGTTAAACATACTCGGGCCCGGAGCCTATGGATCGACTGGAATGGAACCCCCAAGCTGAGTCGAATGGCTTAAGCCAGAGTGGGAGACAGACAAATATAGACGACGACCTATATCAGGGGTAGGCAACCATTCACAAGTGGCGTTCCGAATTCACGTCAATGCACGGTCTCGCGTGCCGCTGACGAATTTTAATTTAGTTTAATGATAATTGCTATAATTTGATCGACCCCACTTTGCTTAAAGAAGCATCACATGGTAAACGATAATATATATTTTAAACAATCGGTCTGAATTTCCGTATTTTTTGTTTGTTATTCAAAAAGACGGCAAGAGAGTATACGGGACGGCTCATGAAATATTTGAAAACAGTTTTACAGAATTAGAATAATGTGCAGACTTTAGAGACTATTAGTTGCTCTTTACATAAAATATAATCTGAGTTCACCTAATGTTCGAAAGTACTTTGACTGTACTTAGATGTAATATGCAAAATATGATCAATTTTCGTTATCATTTCTTCTTTCGCGTTCCATTCAAAATCACCTTTGCCACTTTTGGCACGCGTGCCAGAGGTTGCCGAACCCTACCCTATATGATATCAGTCCAGAGCTCCTAAAATTACAATTTCCCGCGATTGGGAAGTAAAAACGATAATAATTCCTATTTAGAATGCTTTATAGAAAGATGCAACCCAAACTCAAATTTATTTCTTATAAAATATTCTTAAATAATCTAAGAATGTATTAAACCAACTCTTCAAAAATATCCGCTGTTTAATTTAATTTCAATGTAAAACACTCTACGCAGTTGGTATAAAGATGAATGTTTTTATAATTGAATGTGGTCCGCGGATTTAGTAGAACGCCACCATATGCATGAATCGAGACCCTTGTTTTAGAGTACATATTTGGAATCAACTACGGCAGTGTAGCAGTACAGAAATAATCTTTTTCCATATATATTTTAAATATATTTTTTTCTCTGTTGAAATAGATTTTTGTCTTTACGTGGAATGAATTTTAGACAACCGAACCCATTCGTCTGAAGGAAAAGAGAGTAGAATAATTCTAATAGAAAAAGGAGTGGACGAAAGGTATGGATGTTTATTAAAGAAAAGTGAATAAAAGGAAAAAATGCAATGAAGGAAGGAGGAGAAGGATGACATTGGGTTAATAAGTAAAGGAAGAAAGATAAAAATCAATATGCAAATTAAAGGGAGGAGAGGGGGGGGGGGGGGCAAACGCCTTTATTTTGGGGAAGGTTGAGGCTTGTTACACCTAAACCAAAGTTGAAGGTACATATAGAAAAAAGAAAAAGCGGAGCAAGAAAAAAGCGAGAACGGGAAGATAGACAAACAAACTGACGTCTTTGTTCGGACGAGATTGATAATAAAATGCCCCATCTCCCATATTTATCATGAAAAGTATAGAATATGAAAAAATGAACATATATCGCTCAATATATGAAAATAGAAGGACGAGATTGATAATAAAACGTCTCATCTCCCATATTTATCATGAAAAGTATAGAATATGAAAAAATGAACATAGGTATATCGCTCTGTACTATATGAAAATGGAAGGATTATGTATTATGAAAAACTGAAGATGATAATTTTATTACGCCTTAAGAAAAAAGCAACAGCCGAAAAACACTTAAGAAGATGCTGAATAAAACTACCGAAACCTGCTGATAGTTTAATTAATAGTCTGAGAACAATACTACATTTAAATAAATACATTGATATACATATACGTATGGATACTGATACGCGTATCCTAATTTAACCAGAATTATGGATAATAAAAATAGAAAATATTTTAAACCACGATAAAATTAATAGGTAAAATAATAACTTTAAGAAAGGCGGAGGGAGCTAATAAAATGACGAAGAGGAAGAGATGGATTGTGGTAGGTATAGGATGGATGTAAAGGGAGGAGCTGATGGAGCATGGAAAAGGGGAGAGGCTTCGAGGGGAGAAAGTGAAAGGTGGAGAGATAGGAAGAGGGGCTGTCGAGGTGGAGATAGATATAGTGGTCCTTTAAATAAACCCGAGGCGACGCATTTAGAACCATGAATGAAGCTAAAGTCCATAAATAAGCGAGCTCTCTCTCTCTCCCGCTGTCTATCTCCCCCTTGAGTTTTCCTCAGGATGGCGTCCTCATTGAGAGAAACAACGAGTCACGGGCGATGACAAGCGAGGGACAGGACGCGAGGGAAATAAATCTCGATTCTTAGTTCTTAAGTCATAGTGGTCTGTGATGCTATGAGTAGCTTGACTACTTCTATACTTCCATCTATCACGTCGATGACAGCTTTCCAGATGTTACCCGTGCGAGTTCCTTTAAAAAAAAAAACCACGGTAGAGTTTATCGGAGGAAAATTGATTAAAAAAAAAGACATGAAGATAAGGAAGTTCTGTCACTAGTGAATTTAAGGAAGATAGGTGCGTTGTAATTTAAATGAGATTTTGGAATGTCTGCGGCTAAATTTAGATATTGCGGAAAATTCGTTACAATGGTGAATGGTAGGGGATGTGATCATCAAAACCATGTGTGTATGCGTGTGCGTATAATCGTCTTATAATTTGAAAAATAAAATTTCGTTTCAACACATGACGTGAAGATATTGTAATATGAACATTCGAAATTATATTTGCTTCTCATGAAATTTTTTTCCTGTTCGCGTAGCTGCATAGAGAAAAAAAACCTTTAACCTACTCAATCTTAACGCTTTTAAGCCTCTTTGACTGAAAATTGAGGCAAAATGAGACAAACAAATAGTAATTGCTGATGCGAAACGTTCTTTCAAAGTCGAGAGAAATTAAACAAGTGAGCCAAAATGTGTTAGAAAGTCCAAAGAAATAAGCAATAAAACGGCCTTTAGAGCTTCGACGAAAAAATCAGGAAAGTGATTTGAATCGCCTCCCGTATAAAATTCCGTTAGTCCATAAACTTTAAATTCGAGGAGAATAATGGACGATGTTTTCTTTATAGCTTAACAATTTGTTACAATCGGTGATTGACATTTAAATGACGTAATTTTCCAAAATCTACTAGAGTTGGTAATTCTGACAGTACCTGAAATTTTGTGAAAGCACAAGTGTTTGATAAATTAAATGTAAATTAAAATGGCTTAGTGAATAATGTTTAAATTTGTCTTATATAAAAATATGTATAATAAAATTTAAAGCAATTAAATCAGATTGGTAGATAAATAATACCATAGTTTTACAAAATTAAAATCTGTACATATAAAAAGCTAAAATTCTGAAAATTTCGTGACGTACAGTGTTTTTATGAAATTACGCTTGAATGAAGTTTCGAAAAATATGGAACTTTGAATTTAGAATTGCATCAATATATCATGTGTTATTAAAATTCTTTTAATATTATCATTTTCATTTTGATCAGTATATCATCTGAAATTCTTGGTTATACCTACATCAACAACATAAATAAACCAGCTTGAAAACTCACCATATATATGTTCGCTCCCGAAAAATTCCTCATCCAGATGTGAATTTCTAACACAACGTGTTTTTAAGACAAATTACCATAACCGCAAAGCAAAAAATTTGGTATATTCGCATACATGCTGTTTTTCAAGGAATTTTTTAAAAGAAATAGTCTAAAATTTGTGTTTAATATAGTTTTTTCATGTACCAGACCTTCACCATCGGGATATAATTCTCTCCGATGCGTAACTTAAGACGAATTAACGTTACGCAATTCTTTATCCTGAAACTTATGCAACTATCGACATAGTTTTCCACGGCTTCTTCCTTTACGGCGAGAGGTCGCGTGCTTCAAAGTGCTGACGCTCCACGTTTTATAGAGAACTTCATCCAGAATCACTGAAAGGATCGGAGTAAATGTTCCGAGCGAGCAGGTTAACGTAGCTGGAATACGGAGCCGTGTTAAGTTCCAGGAAAACGAAAGAATGTAGCGAATTAAGATCTGCTTTTTTTTTTTGCAATATACTCAACCCGTGAAGGCTCCTCAGCGGGAGTTTATTTGAAGCGGACGATGTAGCAGAGGTGCTAAAAGAAAGGAAATCGCGAAATCCTAAGGAGAATAGGATGGGGCGAGCTGTCGAAATAATGCCTTCGATGTCCTCGTCGACGTGGAAGAGAGCGGTGAGCGGCCTTTACGCGTCTTGGTCTATTTTGTGGTAAAGAGTGGAGGTTACCGCCCCTCGCATCAGTTACCTCGGCTATCTTCGCCTTTATAAAAGTTTTTTTTGGATGTATGGGAAGTGCTCGGTTTAGACGTGGTATCCGAGCTGGTTTTGTGCCGTAGTCGGGCAGGAGATTATGGGAAGGAACTTTTTTTTGGCGCGGTCGAGAAGGCAACTGCTTTTGATGGTTTTGCGGGTTCGATGTGG
The DNA here is from genome assembly GCA_036926305.1 of Uropetala carovei. Lineage (NCBI taxonomy): Eukaryota > Metazoa > Arthropoda > Insecta > Odonata > Petaluridae > Uropetala > Uropetala carovei. The sequence goes on from JAXCHB010000100.1 coordinate 2,137,988, forward strand.
TGAGGTGTAAATATGCGGCCATCGGAACAAGTGAAGGGGTCCGCGTCGAATGAATGTTACACGGGAAGGGTTGAATGGAAGAGGGGTTAGAAGTGAGGTTTGTTGTGAGAAACCTTCGATGAAAAAGTAGATTGTTGTTTTCTCTGAACGCAGCTAAAGTATAATACTTTTCGGTTTGCGGAAGAATTTATGACGAACGTGTCCGATTGTTTTTTACGACGGCAGCAATATATTATTTATTTATTTGAAATATTGAATGCAAAATATATGAACTCGAGGTGGGCTGTCAGAATAAAATATCAGTGTTCATTTACATCAGAAGACTCAGTTTTAAATACATGTACGACCAATGCTTATACTTAAAACTAAAAATTTGCACTCTTCATTAACCATGTATAAGAAAAGTGAGACAAACTCATTATGTCATTGCGTAATTTGAATGGAGCGATAGCTGTTTTAGTAAGTTAAATGAAAACCTCTTACAAATGCTGCAAAACCACCGATAAATAATTTTTGTATGCTTACTTTGCTCAGTCGTTAAACACTTTCTTCTTGCTCCTCACTTAAAAGGTATAGGCTAACTCGTCTGGTTTGGAACCCATTTCTTTCTTGAGCAATTTCAATTTCATAATATTAGCCTCTACACTAGGCGACGAAGTCAATAAATATGCCATTATTTAGAAATTAAAATCGACAGTGATATTAATAAATGCAAATATATAAATAAGTAATTTAGATGTAACCGTTATTCCTGTTAGTAAACCCGTTTTCAAATTATATTAATGTTGATATGAGCATTCTTAAAGCAAATGATTCCCCAATTAAAAGTTTATTTGCTCGCATTGATATATTTTCTTTTCGTTTAAGTTTCTAAGAACATCTGTTTAGTTTTTAATCGTAAATTACTCGATAATATACACATATTTGACGGCTAGAGAGGATTGATAAAGAAACCATTATAAAGAGCGACTGGAAAAATAATTCAAACCGATCAGAATCTTCATTGATTTTCCATTATTTTTTAGCTTTATGATTATTATACATGTTCAAGAGCTGTTGATAGACGTTACTTACTTATATTTTATCGGTAGCCTCCCAGAAATTCTCTGACGAACGAATGCAGTCACACTCTCAAGCTGGCCTACTCTGTCGAAGTTATTTAGATGAATATCCATACATAATACCGGCAGTGGCGTAGCAAGGTGAAGCCGGGCCCTGGTTCGAGAATTCCTTACGCCCCCCCCCCCCCCCCCCCCCTCTCCTCCAATATATATTTTTTGGTTATTTTATTTTTTAAAGGGAAAATTTTAATGAAATAAGTTTCATGATCTCGGATTCTTTTAACTGTATTTAGCAGCTCTTGTGATTTAAAATGACACAAATGGTAAAATTTTGTATATGTCGACCACGGGCTTTCGTGTCCCCTCGAGCTCCGGGCCCTGGATCGACCGATCCACCGGATCCATGGTCCCTACGCCACTGCATACTACGAATAAAACATTAGTGAAGCATTTAGTTATTCCTGAATCATGACCAGGAACACATAACATCTTAAGAATTATTTTTAAGTGAGATTTTTATAACCCTAGAGTGGCAACCTAAGCGTATTAATATTGATAGATACTACTTCTTATAATACGTATATTTCTTACAAAGTTTAATTCGTTTATTTGTGATCATTTTCTGTTCTCCATTTCCTTTGTGTGACATCCCCTACTCCAGTCGCTCTGGAGCTAAGACAAAAAACATACACGTCTACAAATATGCTTTAGTATAAAAGCTGTACTATGTCCTATGATCCGTGACTGTGCATCTGGCCTCTTTGGCAATAATCAAGGATATAAACAGCCTCTATCTCATACTTGAGAAGCTATTTTAAAATCGGGGTATATTGATCGCCGGTTCTTTGCCCCTCTTATGTAAAACATGATGCTAATGGAGTTATTTTTAGCTTTTTAAGACGGTTGAAATAGTTTATTTTTATCATGGTGACAAAGTCGACAGCTGAGGTCTGACAGCTATTTGGACTCGTAGCGATACATTCACATCTAGTTTACGTTTCCTACATTATCAAAATATTTTATAATAATTTATGATATCTCTTTATACGACGACACTGCAATATTATTTTTTAAATTTACAGGTTAATGAAGCATTTAAACATATTTTTTAATTTGTCCCTGCGAATTTGAAATGTCTCATTTGGAAAAATACATTATTACTACTTATTATGTCTTTGTGAAATATAGAAATGTGTTTTGCCAACCAGGAATTGTTCTTTAGTTAAGATTTTTTTTATTTTTCTGTCATTTGTATTAATTTAATTTTGACCAACAAAAAAAAAGGCTTTAAGATTCGTGTGTATGATACATAAGGAAATATGACATTTCCTACGCCTTGATATATTATTATCGTAGACTTTTAAAGAATCTTTCCTCGACATATAAATAAAGCTCATTTCTTCGTGCATAAACCTCTCCATCTCTCTGTCCGCAGGTGCACAACATAGTCCTCTACCCGGACAAGCACTCGTGGTGCCAGACGACGCCCATAAAGCAGGTCGTGGGAGGCGTGGCGGGGAACGGCGTCGACGGGGGCGGTGGTGGGGGCGACGGTGGAAGCGGCGACGGAGGGGCGGGAGGCGGGGGCGGAGATTGCGAGTCGGTCGAGATAGACAACCACGTTTGCGTGGGAGCGTGCTTCTCTTACACGATACCCAGGACGCTGCCATCTTCTCCTGGAGACGCCATCAAACCTTACTGCGACTCCTGCCAACCGTCTGCGGTGCAATGGAAAGAGGTAAGGGATGTGTTTGCAGAGGTGGCGAGGGGAGGAGGAGGGATCAGAGGGCGGAGGATGTTAGTATGAGAAATGGGAAGAGGAAAGATAGGGTGGAATTTGTTCGGAGTTGGACGTAGTTGAAGGATAGGAAAAGGGAGGAGGGAGAAAAGTTGTCGGAGGATGCTGGAAGGACAGGGGAAAAGAAGGATAAGGTGGGTTGGAATTTGTAGGGAGGTGAAGGAGAGGAGGAGGGCGGGAAAGAGGGACGTGAAGGGAGAGAGGGAGATGAAAGAAAGCGAGATTGGAAGATGTTGGGGAGCGGTAGGTTATAAACTGTAAATGTGTCGAAATAAAAAAGATTTACTTGGTAATTTCACATAAAATATTGTGGTTTTACCAAGTATATCCTTTTTATTTCGACAATATGAAGAAATTCCATCAAGTTACGCCCGAGACTGTTAACTGTAAATGTATTGAAGAAGAGGGTGAAGGAAAGTAAGGAGAGGGAAGAACAGGGAGTGCAAGCGAAGGACAACTTAAAGGAAGCGCGGAACAAGGATGGTCGTCTTTTATTGAGTTAAAGTGCAATAAGAATCGTATTAAGTTCACATTCCAGAAAAGTTAACGCATCAATTAAAAAGCAATTGATTTTTAAGACATATAAGTACGCACGCCAAGCTCAAGTTTCCCACCCATGGTTCAGTGGAAGAGAGGATTATCGAACTCGTCTTTTGGCTGAAATCACACGTGCGGAAAATCTCTCCCATAATAAAAAAAATGTTGGGAAAGCCATGTGCACATACGGGCTACGAAGTAGTCGTCATCGGTTGTGATTCGCCGACAGCCGAGCCGGAAAAGCGCTTGTAATTTTCCCAACATTTTTATGACTATTGGAGATAGGCCGTATAAATCTGCCGCCTGGGGCATAATGATAAAATGTCGCCCAGATCACGAGATAGAGGTGCAGATCTGCAGCGTAACTGCCGTAATTCAGTCCCCAGAAAGTGCCGCCTGAGGCGGTCGTTTCTCAAACTCACCTCACGCTACGGCGCTGTTTCGAGAGACATCGTTAGTCAGTTTCATCACTCTTTTTGAGGAATGAGATGGGAGATGGATGTCTGGATGATATATGGAGAAATTAATAGAAGATGAATGTGCGAAGATTGGTACTAAGAATCCAAATAGGCGGAAAGGTGTAAGTTAAAGGAGTGATCTATAGTGAACTTCATTTTTACGGCGAAACTGAGATTGATGAATCCACTATCAATCTAAAACTTCATATGAATCATACAAATGGAAGGTATATATAAACAAATTGAAAATATTTTTGCATTATATTTTGAACCTAGTAGAATATAGCTATATGGTCTAAGTTAGGAATTTATGAAAACAAAAATCTACATCAAGTAAGACAATGATAAGTAGCATTATCACTCACTGTAGTAATGCATTTGAGTTTGAGTGTTGAGATAGTTTTTCTGGGAGGACAGCCCAGCCGATTAACACAAGAGAAATCGCTGGACAGAAAAATAACCCCTATGACACTCAAAGATATAGTAGAAGAGAAATAAGATAGTGATTGCATTGAGGTTCGTAAAGTATTAACTTCAATTGCTATCGATTGAATAGATCTTATGAAAACTACTTCTTCAGATATGAAGAGAAACTCGAGAAGGGGTAGAGATAATTTTATATCTACAATTACAGCAATGATGGCAACATTGCCTTAAGAAGGAAGTTGAAATATTGTAAGACTCATATTCAATCCTTAATCTCGTTATCTGGAAGGGGCTATGTCGCTAAAGAAGGAATAATAGGAAATCCTATGCGTATTAAGGAAAATCCCTACACTCTCACCCAACGTTCCTTATCAAATCCTCACTCGTCCATTCGGAAGGATTTTTCTAAAAATGGAAGATGATGGGTTTTCCATACTTCCCTTTGCGTTGGTGATGCGAGTGACGACGGTAGAGCGTGATTACACGACGGGCTGGCGAAAAGCCTGAGTAAAATGCAATAGAAAAAAGTGATAGGGCCAACTGTTACTTTGGAAGTCGATGTGTCATGTTCCCTGGAGATGACGGTGATGTCTGAGAAACGTTTTTCCGTCAATTTAGTTTTTAATCTTCCTCATTCCCCTCAACTTCCGCCTTTTTACTCAGCATTTCCCGCTCATTTTTACGCCACCCCCACCTCGGGCTCATCCTACATAACTCTAAATCTTCGTCGTGTCTGATTCTCCTCGCTGTTCCATCGTAATTTTCTTCTTTATCTTCCAAGGCTACTTCTTACTCAGCTCCTTCACCGATCTCTTCCTTCTTCTTTATACTATCATTTTCCTCGGTTACCTCACAGCCATTTCACCAAAACTCCACTCTTTTCCGCTTCCTTGCCAGACTTCCTACTACTCCTGAGCATCTTACTATCGCCCACTCTATCCTCCTCTCATCTAAACCTACCGACTTCTGTTCTAAATCCTTCCTACCTGTCTCTAATTCTGAAACGCGAGTCTTTTATTTTAATCCCCAAATCCGGTTCTCGCGCCTATTTCCCTTTGGCTCCACGTTCTGTAAACATACGTGTCTTTCTTTAGACGAATTTCACAAGAATATTAGTGTTTCAAGTTACGAAATAACTTGCTACTAACCTCGTTACATTTCTGGTTAAATATCCCAAGTCTAGTAGCTAACTACGATGCTGATCGTCAGTACTGAACATTATGGTTATATGTCATAAGAAAATAAGTTATGCCCATTCTGTACATTAATAATATATCCTTTCAAAGTTTTGAATGGCAATATGGTCGGATTGTACGTGCATCTGGATACGGTATTATCCATCACTAAGAGCAGCAAGCAAATTATGCGCTGTATTGGCTTCAAACAAAATATTAAGCGAGTAAAGTTTGTATTAGATACAACTACTTCGAATTAAATCCAATATGTTCTAACGTGAGAAAATTTTAAATCTAGAGAAACTTACGAATTAACGGAAAAAAATAGAATTCCTGTTTTTTTTAAATTTTCTGATAGCATTTTTTTTGATGGGAAACATTTTGGCAACTATTTGTTTCTCTCTCAGTTAGAAGAGATAATTGAGCGACAACAAAATAAAGAACAGGATAACCTAACAAGCCATAACGTCAGAGGAAAGATAATACAGAAGAACTCGATAAAACGCGAATGGAATTTGCTGAGTAACTTCGTAGTAGAATGAAAAAACATGTAGAAAGAGAGGCAAAGTGCTGTGCGAACGTGAAAAGCTTTGTATGAAAGAGGGTTTAAGGTATAAAAATAATTTATCTACTATTTATAGAGTAAAATATAGTTAGTGTTGATTACTTATTTATTATCAATAAATATAATTCCATCATAGCAATACATTGCAACATTGGTGAAAATGTAAAATTTATTCCTCAATGATATTATATGATATAATGAGGCTTATTTATGAAAAATGAAATTGTAATGGGATCATAACCCTTGTTATAAATAATGATAATAATAGTCATTTGCACATTAAACGAACTGGAAGAAACATTAAGCTTTAAAATAAAACAGTTAACATTATTTAAAAATAATACTCTTTAATAATATGTACCAAGAAACAAAATTATTTTTTGGAGCAGGCATTAATCCCATCCAACGTTATTTTGATATTATTTGATTGCGCCATTATCCACTTGAATGAAAACGTAAGAAAACAAAGTGATTAATATTTGAAGTAAAGCACCAATACTTTAAAAAAATGGACTACTTGATCTCTCTTCTTTCATTCCCAAGGTGATCCTGGAGTGCGGCGGAGGGGGCGCCAAGGACGATGCAACCCTTGGAGGCGGCAGCAAAGCCGTGCCCAGACCACGCATCACCGTCGTACGCCGAGTCCAAGTCATCACCAACTGCAGTTGCAGCGCGTGCGACGTGGCAGACCCCACGCAGCACAACCCCGCACCGCACCCCGGCCATCCGCACCACTCCCCATCCTTCGCCTCCCTCTATCCTGAGGGGATCCCAGAGACCCACCACTCCACCGGCGACCACCTCCGCTCCCCTCACCCTGCCCCCGCCTCTTCCGGCGAGGTGGCACCCGACGATGCCAGACCCGCCCCACCGCCCGCCTCCCCCGACCGCCATCACCATCACCACCATCATCACCACCGCCAGCATCATCACCCGGCCGCTCCTCCTCCGGCCGAGTTCCCCTTGCCTCCTCCCTCTCTCTCCGAAACGTCCCCTCACCACTCCCAGGACGCCCCCAAGGGCAAGTCCGCCCACGAAGTCCCCGAGCTGATGGACCTCATGAGAGAAACCCACGAGAGGAAGGCTTCCGGAGGGAGCGTAACCGCCTCCAGAAGGAAAGAACCGTCGGAAGCGCTTCTGGGAGACGCCGAGTGGGGCGGACCGGAGAGGGAGGAGGAGCTCAGAAAGCTCTTGGGGCGACTAGTTGCCCCCGCAAGCGCGGAGGTGGCCGAGGGTGGAGTCGAAGGATCTTCCTCCTTAGCGAAGAGGCTGGAGTCGGAGGCGAGGGTGAGGGTGGATGCGGCGATGCTGAGGAGAGTCCTTGGGACCCCGATTGCCGGAGGAGGCGCGGCAGGGTCGGAAGCGGCGGCGGGAGGTGCGGATCCCACACTGGAGGTGGCACCACATAGCCTGAGGCCGGCGAGGGACGGGGCGGAGATGAGCTACCACGACAATCCTTCCCCCGGATCGCCGGCGGAGGAGGCAGGGAGGAAGAGGGCGGAAAAGGAGGAGGGGGAGGAGGAGGAATTCTGAGAAGGCCTCCTCCTCGTTCTTCCTGGGGCCCCTGCCGTCGATCGGGGGGCCCTCTCCGGGCGGGAGAGGGTGTTAAAGAATCCCGACGGCGGCATCGACTCCGCGTGTAAATAATGAGACACATCTATGAAATACTCGATGTATTAGGCTAACGATACTAAATCACGAGGAAATCCGTATTGCGCTTACGTACACCGCGAGGACGTTGTTTCTTGGCTTGTAGTTTTTGTTCCGAATCGAATCTATCGTCTGGATGACGGCGGGAGGTAGCGAGGTCCTCCGCCGTAAGGGCGAGAAGTGGGTGCGTTCCATCGATTCGATTTACTTCCTGTCGAGCTATCAGAAGATAGTTATACTTATGAAAAGAGAGGGAAATAACTCGTTCTGTTGGTTTTTCCGTCGGTGTATGTAGAGACCCCAGCGGATATTACTTCTCATGCACCCAATTCCGAGATCTTAACCACATTGCTCCGATTTTGTTGAAAGTGATGCGTAGCAGCGTCGGCATCTGTTGTCCCTCCCATGAATCTTCCAAAACCGAATACAAAATGAACTTTAGTTTGTTTGGTTTTTTTAACACGCTTTAAATCAGTGGTCGGCAACCTACAGCATTTTATGCGACTCGAGGATTGCAAGAAGTGAAAGCTGTCTCTGAAATTTAGCAGTGGCAATTTCAGACGTGTTAATGAGATTTATGATAATATAACTCGACTCATGAATTTTCAAAATAAAAAATTGTTTACTGTTGTTTAACACGTGCCATGTCTCACGCTGTACAAATAATACAGCCGAAATTTCAATTAAAGGTTACACAGGAACGTGTCCCATCATGTAGGAAAGGTTGCCGACCTCCGCTTCATACGCTGCTTATTTCAAGTTCTATCATTTGTTGCCGATACAATTTGAGGAAGCGATTTCATTTTGAAAACGGAGAACTTCATAACCCTCGACCGTTCTTTCCCAAAAAAAATCTGCCCTGGTGAGCAGTTTTTTTTTAATTCTACAGTTTCAGACGTTTTTTGGAAAGTGTTTGGAACGGCGGAAATTTCGATGTTCTCCCGTAAAAATCCGTTAGAAGGAGCTTCCTGCCGATAATCAAAAAATCGAAGACCGGTTATTTCGAACAGAATGCATTACGTCGGAGTCTGCGCGGATTTAGGTCACGAGAGGTTCTGAGTCATTCTCTTTCGAAAATTTCCTCGGTTTCCTCCAGATCGTCTCAACCAAATGTTGTTGGAAGTTCGTAAGAGTGGCTGTGACGCAGCCCGATTATTCGTGCCGGCATCATCATCATCATCGGTAGTCATCCAACATTTCAATTTTTCGCCCTAAAAAAAATTTGCGTTTATGGAATCTCCGCTCTTCGGCCATAATCAATTTGATCGATGCTGTAGATCTCTAAATATAACTACGATTTTTTTTACTTTCACTCTTGAGTTCGCCAACAATTTATCTTTCCGTCCATTCTTGTTACCGAATCATGATTCACCGCCATCTTACGACTTCTTTCAACCACTATCACTTGAAATAACGACGTATCGCGCAGACGTCATTTCTGTTTTTTTTTTAAATTGATAACCTTAAAAACGAATTTTTTTCACAGAATCCTGTTAGATTCAACGAACTTCTATGCATTTATTTATCGATCAGACGGCAAGCGCGCTTCAATGACAGAAACAAGCAATCATCTGGAAATAAATTTGTCTCACATTTGAATTGTTACTATCTCGTCTGTCACTGCACTGTTTGTTTACTTTTTTTTTAATCTTAGACGCACCTCCCTTTAAGAAACTTTGCTTGGAGTAGTCCATGGGTTTCTCGCGTATGCGCGTAAACGCTGTCACACGGCGCCATCTCTCTTTGCACCCATCCCGTGGCAGTACTTGTACTTTTTTTTTCTCGCCACCCCAAGACAAGAAGTGTAAAAATTGTTTATATTATATATTTTATGTATCTTCTCTCGTATTTTGTATTATATACACGTAATATATTTAGAACCTTCGAAGGCTGTTGTGTTATTCTTTTAAAAAAATTAGTATAAAGCGTCCGACGTCACTACTCTTTTGTTTTTTTTCACGTGGTTTACTGGATTCGAAGTGTGGGGTCGTTTTCTCACCTCGCAGGACGCGTTTTCTTCGAGGTAACGGTGAAACGTTCTAATATTTTTTTTTTCGGTTGTACTTTTTAGACAAAGTTAAATCTTGAGGTTGAGCTCGCGTGTCCTTTTGTAACGAAGAGGAGAGGGCTGCGAACCGAGCTAGTCATTAAAGGAGTGGAGTTAAGAGTCGGTTCTTCTGTTGTCGGAAGCTGTCACCGAAGGGTTATTCCTGTCAAGATTCAATCAAATTTTTTTTGTTCACGTCGCCATATATCCCCGAAAACGATCGCAAAGGCCTACTACGATGTCAAAAAAAAAAAGAAGAGGTTCCACCACGCAAAGTATATTATTCTCTAATTTTTTTAGGTAAACCCGAGATGCAGGTGTCTGACAGACTCGACAATTTCATGTTGCAAATGAAGCAACGATTTTCGAAATTTAATTAGTACCCATTTGCTTAGAATCCAAACCCTCTTCTTTTTTTTTTTTAAGTAACTTTGTCGCGTAAAGGAATATTGTAACTTCGCCATGAGAGGCTTTTTGAAGGATGACGTGAAAACTTGCGCGAAAACAAAAGACTTAAAAGGACGCGTTCCGAAGAGATCCGTATTTTTGCCCTCGTTCCCGTTATGTGGCACTCGATTGTGGTCGCGTTTGAAGAGAACGAGGATATAAAGGATGGCATGCAGATTTTCCGCGAGTGTAATGTTTTTTTAAGGCGATATGCCAGCAATTTAGGAATAAATCGATTTTTCAATTCAAAAACTTTAATCACGAGACGTTTTAAGTGAAGATGATAGAGTTCATGGCGACACAACTCGCTAAACGTGTCCCAGGAGACCAAAAGACGATGAGATTTCATTAAGACAGCTTTACCAGCTGGTCGACGCATTTAATATTTTATAGTTAATACTGTGCCGTGAGTTCTGAAGGAATTTATATACTCAGTACCACTGTATTCGAATTTGAAACAAAACTTACAGAATATACCATTGGATCATCCTACCAACAAATAATTGTTAAAATCTTAAGACTTCGATTGTCGTATGTTATTCTGAGAATAGTAATATCTGATATCATATCGTCCGGGTTCATTTCGTTAAACCTATAAAAGCTGAAATTTATGTTTATAAGTTAATCATTCGATAATAAATTTTACTTAGCTACATTTTCGTGCGAATCCTTGTAGTTTAGTTACGCGATGCCAAACGTCTCTCGTTTCGTAAACTGGAAATGTGTCGGTATACCACGGTCCGTTTTGGTTTTGAATTTTTGTCTCCCCCCCTAAATATTATCAAAATCGAAACCGATCCATTGAAATAATGTCAGGAATGAAACCTATCATAACGATCTAAGACACGCTGAAGCATTGTTTTTGCGGCTGGAAGAGATTTTCAACCACGAAAAAAATCTTAAAATCACAAAATTCGAAATTAAATTTACTCGCCTCGCCCGAAAAATAATTTTAACCTGCTTCGCAAATAAATTATTAACATTCTTTTGGTCATCGAAATCGTTCTTTTCGTTACATAGACAAACAACCTTCAGTTAATTCAAGTCTGTCGATTTCAAACTGAAACCAGTCGTGGGAATTTATTCCTGCCCCGATTTCATTCACCGATGGTTCGCAAATTATTTCATAATCGCTCCACGTTTTTCTGCAGTAATAGAAAGGTCAACGTATTTTAAATGAGGCAAGTTCTCAATTTCGGACGGGGAACAAAGAAAGCTGTTTTCCACCGCAGGAAATGAGATAAAGGGCGGAGAAAATCCAGGTTCCCTTCGGTGCACTTCCGATTAAATGTTTCTAACACAAAATTTACTAACAAAAAAAAACCGGATATCTATGCATCACGAATGGAGGTTTGATTACATTTTTGACTTGCTTGTTTTCATTTATTCGTCCTTAAGTTATATGCTGTTTTATTTGTCTTATTTTGTACTGTTTACTAAGAGAGGCTTTACACTGGCTGTGTCATGTAAGATAAGGAAGGATTGCCATAATTTTGGATTACAAATAGTCAATTGTGTTGGTAATAATGAAACACAAGCTCAATTAATATGTGCTAAGTAACTTTGTATTGTACAGGTTTCTGAACTATTTTTATTATTATTAAAAAAAACAACCAAAACTCATCCAGTTTTTTCATTTTCTACTCCATGTGCTGCTGAACCACAAATTTATCCTCCTTTTGAATTCTACAGAGAATTATTGAGCTCCATAACTGAAGTTTAATTGGCAAATTTTTAGAATGGCAATTCGGCGAATCGCCACTGATGACGGATGATTTTTCAACCTTTTGTTGGCTTTTGGGGAGAGTCCGTGAACTCCATTTCAATATTTCCAAGGTATGCTCTTTAATTTCTGTCTTTCAATTATTTTTGGTATACCTATTTCGTAAGGACAGCTTTTTAATGTCAACTATTGACTTTGATGAATAATATTATTTGTCACTGTAATCAATAGAAATCTCTAAGGCCAACGTGTATTTTAATGCTGAAATTGTGTAAACACCGTCGGACGAAGGATAATATTGCTTATTTATTGTTATAATCAAGGTAAAGTATAAATATATCATCTGAGGCTATAAACAACATGCCGTCCCAGGTCACTGCGCAATAGATAATCGGCGATAGCGGCGGTTATAAAGCCGCAAGAAAAGTACCGCCTGAAGCGGTCTCCTCCCTAACACGACTCAAGCGTTGGTTCTAGTTGAAATTACAATATATAAACTAAAGAAATCTTCAAAAAGAGCATTAAATAACAACATAGTTCTTCAAAATCGACGAAAGCTGTAATCCATGCCCTTTTCCACCTTTGTTTTCATGTTACCAAAATGTGAAAATAAAATAAGAATTTAACGAATTAATATTTATATTACACCGTCTTGTGCCAAAACAAACATCCATTAAAAGCATAAATTAAATTTGCCCTATTTCGAAAAGTGTATACATTCTCGCCATATTCTACAGATGAATAAATTTACCGTATAATCATGAAATTCAACAGTTCTGGCTTCGTATCAAAGGCAATTTCTATAAAATAAATTTTGAAGAGAAATACATGGAAAACGTATATATCTATTCAGAACGTTAATGTTGTTTTGGCTAATAAAATTTCACTCAGTAGATATTCGGCTTTCTACGCCATCAGGAAGTAACTTGACACTTAGGCTTAGCAGATTCGATGGCATTCCTCTGTAAAAATATTCCGCAACGAGCGAAAGTATCTTCGCCGTTTAGGCCACAGAGTGAAGGGATGAATCTATGTTAAGAATGGTCAAGGCCGTAGTTTTAGCAAATTCCCTAGTCCTCATTGTATTCAGTTCCTTACCAGTTCTCGCCAAAGAAAGTCGGCTCGATGCGCTTCAAATTCTGCATGTGCGGAATCGTCGGTGAACGAGGAAAGCTTCGAATAAAATCGTAAAAATGGAATGCCGCCACGTGACGTACCCAAAGAAGGGGAAATCCGTTCTCAATTCTGTAACAGATTCGTTGGATCCAAGATGGAGGGAGCATGGATGGGATCATTTGACAGCGGAAGTGACCATAAGTTGTTTCGTCAAATAATTGGATTACGACTCCTCAAGCGAGCTACAAAGTTCCAGAGAAGAATCTTCGATTTTTTCGGATTTCTTTTCTATCAGAATCAGAAGAAATTTCTGTAGCTTAATCAGGTAATTGATAAGTTCATATTTCCTTTTCAGGGTGTTCTTCCTTCTCTATTATTTCTAAATCATTATGGTATGGAAGATTAATAATAGACTTTACACCTTTTCGCAATCTTAAAACATAAACTCATAGCGTCTATTTTTATTAATTATCTTTTAGAAGGCCAGCGGATATTTTCTCGTAGTGTTAAATCATCGCATGAATCGATAAAAAATATTTCCGTCCCATTTTGCATATTCTCTATTTGTCGCAGCTTATCTTAAAAATGTGCCTTACAATTAGTCATAAAAATTCGTCTGTTTTGAGATGTAGCGCTATCAGAACCAACGGAATTTTAAATATACGTTGCTAATATAAGTTGCTGTAGAATAGATATGACAACTCAGTGCCAGACAGAAAACTGCTCATTGTTATAATAGAAGACATTAGCATTACTACTCTAATTGTATTCGCGTGTATCAACTAAGTTAATGCTCTAAAGGTACTTTCTGTCACGGTCCCGAAGGAAAAGGATCAAGAAGACCTATCTTTCATAGCGTCAATTTAATGATGACATTCTTTCGGGCCATTCCGATTACCAAGTTGATAAATACCTTTCGAAGTAAGCAAACCTACTATAGCGTCATTGAATGCATCCCTTCCAAGATTTTATAGCTCTCGAGAATCTCTCCATCCGTTTTGATGTTTTTCCTCTCTTTTGTAATGATCGCGCATCATCTGAAATGGGCTGGAGATTGTAAGGCAGGAGCCTACGGCCGGCGGGCAGTATCCAAGCCGCGAAAGCATTTCAGGCGGCTTTCGTGAAGATCCCGTCTGTGATATTTAATGCAGATAATTTCTGTATACTTAAATGGAAATTTTTGCCATAAAATTTTTTCTGGTGAAGTTTCAACTCTATAAAAAATTATTTAGACTTGATTTTCGGTATAAAAATCACGCATGATCTCTTAGGTAAGTTCAAATTAGGGTGTCCAAATTACTAGAAATATTCATAATGTGGGTAGGCGAGTATTTTTGAAAATAATGCCCGGGTACTCGTATTAATTTTAAAATTATCTATAAATGTATAAGATTTTTTTAAAAATTTCTTAAACATTTCAATATTTATTCAAAAAATATTATTCATGGGATGCACGCGCGTTTAAAATATTAATATTTAATTGATTTGAATTATTGTAATGAAATTTCCAGAAACAGAAAAAACTTTCACTCGCCGTTGAAATCCGATTACCTCCATTTTCTTCCACGATTTTGTACTCTCTTTCAATATTACGTTACTTAGAATGTGTTGGTTTTGGAGATATTACGGAATAAATAGTTTGCTGCAACTCGTAAGGATCGGTTTCATTTCCTGCATTTTGCTGCTCTTCTTCTTGCTCCTGATCGTTATCACTTGAATAAAATCTATCCATAACTGGCATCAGTATTATTTAGCTAATGTATGTTCTCGGGTCTTTCGGGCGTTGGCTTTTGTCCCCTTTGCGATACAAAAATAATTTCATGTAAAAAAGGGATTAACGCGCTACTGATAGCGTGAATTGTTTGAACCGATCCAATACCGATATTTCATATTTAAATATTAAAAACAGTTTTAATATATTTTCTTAAAACAAAGTTTCTTTTATTGGAAAAATACTATTATACTCGAAGAAATTTTCTGTAGTACTCAAAATGAGGCTAAAACGCATTAAAAGCGTTCGTAATGAATAGATAAAACTCATTTGAGAATAGAAGATAAAACTTACGAGATTTGCAGCACGAATTTTTTAAAAATCACTCGGTAAACATTTGAGTTGGTACTTTCCAAATATTTTACTTCCTATTTCGATTTCATGGCGTCCCATAACTTGACTGCAGCAGCATAACTTAACGTTCTTACGCACGGAGTGGACTTCATCTCACTCCCCATAACGTCGTAATTCGAGGGCTACGTACGGACACTCACCGTACTTACGTCACGCCTGGCCCTAATCCTACCGTCATCTGTCTGTCATTAAACAGTAATTTTTTCCGTCATCTTAACCTTTAATTACTGAGGCGAAATTATGATCGCATTGTGACTGAGGTATTGCCCCTCAGACCTTCATTGTTCTTATTTTCATTTATTTACTATCTATATCTACAATGGGTTAAATAATCTTCCACGAGGGTTAAGAGATAATTAAAAAGAAAGAAAACTTAATATTAACTTTATTTTTGTAAAATTTAAATTTTGGGAAGCTATCGTGGTAATGTAACCCTATAAATGGTGTGGTGTCTCATAGCTCATCTCAGTCGTTAAAGGTTAGGTAAATTTGACTGAAATATTTTATGCGAGCCAAAAAGACACCAATTCCTGAAAATCCGACACTGGTAGAACAAATAAGGGAAAATGAAAAAACGGCAAATATGTGCAAAACGCCACTATTCCTAATGCGGTCTAAAACATTTCTAACTCTTTGACTATGTTCGCACGAGTTATCCGATTCCCATTCAATGACTTTAGGTAAAAATCTAGGAAAAATAGTAAGTTAAACTTAAATGAATAGTTGAACGTCGTCGTCTTCATTAATAGCATTACCGCTTTCAAATTGTTACCCACGCATCAAACGGGCGGATTTCCTTGGACATTTCTTATTCCTACGCTAGCCAAACGGCTAGTCTTATCACAGGAGAATTTCTTCCACTCGCTCAAATTAATGGAGAAAATTAAACTAATAAGTCTGACAATAACGCCAAAACTAAAATAACTTACATGCGCGTTCAGATGGACGAGGTGGAAAAAGATCGATATTTATTCGTAAACATTGGTTTAAATCACGTCTTTCTCCTTGAAAAACTTGAGTAAAGCCTCACTCAGTCGGAATATTTTAATTACATTGAGTATTAAATTCAAAATTTTGCTGCAGACGCGTTAGTATTATTCGAAAAATCATGTGAATATTTTGGAGATATTAGAAATAGGTATTAGAAAACTGCTCCGTCGACATATTTAACTATAAATGTCAAAGAAAAAACGTATTATCTACGGAAAATTCCTTCGGATTCATTATTGCTGTGTTTCCAGTCTACGTCACAGATTGCACACATTGAGTGAGGTCATTTACTCCCTTCACCTGCCACTCGATTTCTCGACATATTTACGATAGTGGCGTCATTATGCTTATTTGGGTTTTCATAGCACGCCCAGTAAACCAACACAATGCAATAAACTCGAGTGAAGCTAGTCGTTAAGGCATTTTCCTTGAAGATATTACGTAAATACCACGAAATAAATACGTATCTCAGGATCGCCGTGTAAACATCACATACCTGTTGACAACGTTAGCATTACGCGTGTTGCCACAGGCGAACCCGAAAATTTCTATGAGTAAACGGTGAGTAGTGCACAACAGCATATTTTTTATATCTGTTCTCTTAATTTGGTGATAATGAGAGTAATGTAGATAATTTAGCATTAAATTTTTTACTTCCGATATATTTAACGTAGAAATAATCCGTTACTATGCATAGAAAGCTGTGCTGAGATAACTCCGATGACTGTTTCTACAATATGGAAGCATTCGTTTTTAGCTCGAAAATTTTGTAACGTTAGCATTTTGTCGTTGTACTATTTGGTACTAATTTCGATTCTATTGTTTCGTTTTAACTTGAATTCTTAACTTTCGCCATTTGAGATTTTTGATTTTGCATTTTGTTCTTGAGTGACATTTATGCTGTTACAAATAACTAGTTCTAAAGTGTATAAGCAAATTTTATCCGTTAGCAATACAAAATTAGATATATGCAAAAAAAAATCTTAAATTTTTTCCCTCCCCTTAAGCGAATAAAGTATTTGTATTCGATTTAAAAAAACGATCAAAGCTTTCTCAGCGAAAATTTTTGATCACGTAAGCTTCCGGGTACGTCCACGAGGTCATTTTCCCATAACGATTCACTTAGTGTGCAAGTTTGTTCCTTCAGGTATTAAGTGCGTCGTTATCATCAACGCTGACATTCATAACCCGATGAAAACATCGTGAAGTAAATAAGTACCAGTTGAGGCATCTGTTCCTAGTCTGACTTACACGAAAAAAATCTTCAAAATTCATTAGGAAACATTCGCAACAACTCTTCGTTTGGATTTTCATTTAATTTTTTCAAGTCTTACTCCTAAATTAATTGTATTTTATAGTTAACTAAAGAACGTGTCACATCGTGGAACGATGTTTTGCAAATTAAATCGAAATCATTATAATTCCCCTTTAATTTATTATCGCGACCGATTTCACGGTAACAACGCTTCATCGGGCGATTTGAAGGGTTTATAATAGCAATATACTATAGAAATACAAACAGAGGAAAGAAGGGAAAATGGGTGGGAGTCTAGGGAGGGAGCTTTTATACGACTGTCATCGGAATTTCATGAAAGGGAAAGGAATATTTTACCGTTGTAAAGGTAGTTGGGAAAACTTCATAAAGTATTCAAATAGGCGCGGGTGTTTTGCGACGCGCGAATACGTCAAGATACTGAATATTCCACAAAGATTATATTATCTTCCCCAGTTAGTGTCACCTCCTCATCGAGGTTTCACCCGGAGTTCCCGGGGTTATCCTTTCAGGGTTACGTTTAGGATATTTTAGATTCTATGAGGATTGACCAAGGTCGACAGGGTATTTTCAGCAATGGGAAATATCGGATGAACGCATGTCAACGTGGAGTAAATTGTTAGAAATCAGAGCTTCTCATAACAATGAATTTTGAGAAGAGTTGTTCCGATTTCACAAAATTCATATCCGGCCGGAACAAGAAACTATTTAAGGACGGAGACAAAGTAAACCAAAGAGATAAAGGAATGTAAATAGGAGTAGGAGAGGAATGACGGAGAAAAAGTATAGAAGAAGAGGAGAGGGGAAGAAAGCGACAGAAAGAAATGAAAAGAGAAAGAATTGGAGAGAGGCAATGGCAAGGGAAAATCTGTGGAAAATTAACAAAATTATTCATGTAAGTTCGAATAAATTTATTTTATGCTATAAAAAATAAAATGTGTCATAGTAATTAAACCGATTTACCGGCGTATGCTTTAGTTCCGTTAAAATGCGTGCATAGGTTTCCATACTATAACAATAAATTGTTTGCTCTTAAAAATGTTTTTCAAAACCTCCTGTTTGAGATGCGGTCCTAAGTGACAATCCAACATCCTCAATCCGTTTCACTTTTTAGCCGTTAAGACTTAAAAGATACGAAATAAATTGCAAGTTAGCCATCGCACGACTCTCAACCTCCTTCCCATCTACCCAAACAGCGAGTAGGACCCCGAGGAAGAAACACATCGGACACGGAAATACAAAACTGCACCTCTCTTCTTTTTGACGGAGGCAAACAACAATACCTCAGCACCACCTTATTCCACTAATTGCAGAGTCAACGTCGCGATGCCGTACGCGTTGAGGTGCGTGCCACTTTAATCTCACTCATTCGCGTTGGAGGGTTGGGTGATAAGGAGACGCCGGTGGAATGGGGAGAAGCGGGTAAGAGGGGCGGGAGGGGGCTTTGATGGGGGGGGAGGTGGGATTGGGGGGAGGAGAGAGAGAGAAGGTCGGAGTGACAGAAGGAGGGTGGATAGAAGGGGGGGGGGAGAAGGAGCCTCCGTGGCTCTCTCCCGATGGACCGAACGCTGCCAGAGTGAGAGTGAGCGAGTGAATGGTTGGTGGTGAGTGAGTGTCCCGTACCGTTTCGTCCCTCTCCTTTTCAAATTCGACACGAGGCTGGCAGTGCTTTTTAGAAGGTAGGAGTACCGCGTCCTTCTTACCGGAGAAAAGAAGAGAAGCCGAGGGAGGTGTGCAAGCGGTCAGGAGATAGGGTCACGGAGGACTTCTGACCGCCTCCCCACCTCCCAGAATTCCAGCGTAACATGACTTCGGACCCTCGCCTTTGCCATACCGCCGAAGGATTTTGAAAAACAGAAGCCGCCAGCTTCATATATATATATATACATATTTTTTTATGAACAGGTGAGTGAAAAATCTAAACTTTGACCCGTTCCGCGTATCTTGCTTGAGAGATAAGGACTCGCGAAATACTCACGGATTTTCCTTCCGAAACCTGATTGCAGACGCGCACCAGAAGTTGGGAGGTCTTAACCGAAGCTATACAGCTACGAGTACGATCCAGACAATAACGAAACCCGCGCCTAGACGCGCTTCCATTTGTTCCGACGGTTTTCGACTTAAGATATCGTACGAGGAAACGCGTAAGGGGGGAAAACCATCAGCGTCACGCCCCCTTTCCGGGCTAACCGTCCCGGTAGGACTCGTGGAGGAAGCACGTGGAGCGACGTCGAAGGATTGCGATAAAATGGCAATCGAGCTCGTTGCCCGCGAATCGGGGAAGGCGATATGCACTTCCTATCTCTCAGCTGACGTCGTCGGGGAGGGGATTGAAGGCACCTTTATGCGCTCGCCTCGGGAAGTGTGCCATTTACTATGCCCAGCAACGCGTCCGGTGTTCTAGCCTCGGGCAGAGAGTTATGCGACCTCTCTTTGTCTGTCTGTCTCTCTCGTTACGAAGCGGCGATTAAATAAAACCGTGAGACTACGGAAACGTTTTCGCGACCTCCATCGGGTTCGAACGGACGACCTCGCACCACGGGAGACTGTTTAAGGACGGGGAGAAAGTAGACCAAAGAGAGAGGATGGAGATAGGAGGGGCAAAAAGGGGGGGGGGGAAATTAATAATGGAGAGAAATTGATGAAAAGCAAAGGGGAAGAAAGCGACAGAAAGGAATGAAAAGATAGGGGGAGAGAGAGACAATGTGGCCAGAGAAGGTAAAGGATCGAAGCTTAACGATAGAAGGGTTCTGAAAAGAGAAGAAATGATAGGCGGAATCGAGAGAAATGCAGTTGGTAAGGGAAAGATGGCGAATAGGAAAGGGACTGTTAGAAACCATAAAAAGAGCGGTAGAGAGAGAGAGGAAAAAAAAACCCGGCGAGAGATGGCGATTTGGAGGAGATGAGTAGTTAAGAAAAGTTAGTAAGAGGTAAAGGAATTGAATCGAGGAAGAGAAACAAAGGGAAGTTTCCGGATTATGATTGGAGGAAGGATTAGAGGATAGAAAAAGGGGGAAGGGGAGAGAGGGGGAAAGGGGGGGGGGGGGAGGAGGGGGGGAGAAGTTAAAGGACGTCTGGATTAGTTGAGAACCCAACCATTTAACCTAAAGGAACGTCAATCGACCTATTTGTTTAAAACAAACGAAACCCAGTTATTAATCCCGCGATGACTGGAGATACTCATCGAGATTTCCGAGAAGATCCCATTTATAGATAAATAAAACAAAAGGGACGGATTAATTCGGCACGATTTTCGGCCAACGTTATCGTCAGAGGAGATAAATGAAAACGACGACTTTTTCGATATAGGTTTGACTCGTGTTAGCAACGGGAACGTCAAAATTGAAAGATATTATTCGCGGATATATTATCGCCCGTTATTGACCTTTCACCCGGCCGTCCGGGAAATGATTTTTACGATTATTATTAAGATAGGATACTCCCGTTTTTCTTAAATTTCCTTTTCGCTTTTATTGGCGCTATCAAGCTCTGGGCCAGTTTATGGCCATGGAAAACCAGGCAGCTGTCCAAATTACGTTATTTTTTGAGGGCCCAGCCGCTCCTCACCTGGCATTGCCGGCTGCGCCACTCTGCGACGGAATTCTGAGCGGAAAATTATGTTGAAACGCGAGTATTCGAAGACAAATTTTTTTTTTAATGCGGGAAAAAATTTCAGCCTGCCGAGGTAAAAGCAGAGAACAAGGGTGCTTTGCGCAATACCTCTCGTCAGTATTTTGCTCCATCGAGGAACTTACAATACGTTCGGGTTTGTAGAGATTCTGAATCATGCAAGAGCGTGCAATATCATAATTTTATATAATATTTAAAGGATCAGTCTTGGAAATGTTATATATGTCCGCCTTTATCACCATTTTTGCTCCTATGGTCATCAAATCACAATCGCTACGCTTTTTTTTAGGTTATTAAGGTTAAAAATGTATGCTCTTTCGGTAATTTCGATGGATTTATTCCTACACAACGGCGGATTTGTATGCTTTCAAACAGCAGACTGGAAGACTGTCTTTCTGCATCTAAGAATTGTTTCAATTCTCCAGGCGGAAGTTGCATCGCGCCAAAATATCCCAATTCTTACTCGCAAGACTGGCTCTCGTATGATCCTTGAGTGTCTTGGTAAAAAATAAGGTCGATATCTAGAAAAACGATTTCGATCACTGCGATATAGAGTTATCAATTATTCTAAAACACTCGTCATCTTCTCTTGATCAGTTTTTTCCAAACTGAGTGCCGCAGTTGATTTTTAGAGATTCCGCAAAAATTTTTATGAAGTAAATAAATCGACGATTTAACCCTTTAAGGGTCACACAATCTGAGGGCACTTTTACATAGTCTAATTGTGGCTAAATGTTTAGCATTATTTTTCAAGATAACTGTAAAAATTATTTTCAAAATACGTTTCTGTGAACATTATGAAGCATTGTCAATATTATTTATAAAAATCTATGCCAATTTAGCCGCAAAATAAACAAATTAAAATCTCGGTGACAAAAACGCGCTGGCTAAATATTTAGCCACCAAACCCTAAGGGGTTAAAAAAAATGGTGGCTAACAAGGACAGTAAATTTTCTGTGATAAATTGATTATGGCGTAGTACCAACAAACTGATGCGTTCTATGGTTGTAATATTCGTACGTATAAATATAAATCCTGATTTCAAATAGTGTAAATAAGTGTCGTTGCGTTTGTGTCTTCGAAAGGATACTAGCCTACAATAAGTTTGAGAAATAATGCTATTGATATTTAAATCTATTGCTAAGACTCATTAAGCACAGTAAAACCTCACGCGTTTGTTACGTTCTTGGAAAACGCTGCATATCACGAAATACGATAGCTTATTCTGTAGTATTAAGTCAGTGGAAATGAGGGTTTACTTTCTTGGTCCTCAGAATGTTCCAGAATTCTTTGAAACTGTTTTTTTGGTGAGCATTTAATAAGGCAAATCGATAATATTGCTTCCACTGTCGTCATTTCTGTTATTACTGATAATAGCCATACGAGGCTATTAGTGGGTATCTCCCGTAATTCCCCTCCAGCTTGGAATTTCCTATTGATGTGTAGTGTTTCAAGACAATCATGTGACTGGGATTTGCGAAAAACAGGTGGTTGGGATATTCTGGAGGACAGCGCGCAGTTTTGCCATTATTTATTAATAAATAACACATATATTGCGTAAGATAACACTAGAAAACTATTTCAAAGTACAAATTTACAAAACTTTATAAAAACAAGTTTAGCTTTTCAAATCGTATCCTATGGTTTAATATGAATGTTTACACAGACTCTTTGCGAATTTGAAATTAAGCTGTGAGATTTTATTTTGTTTTAAGAACGCTGAATTGTTCTCCAATAAGTTATTCAATGAAATTCCGTTTCAACCACTTCGTTTTACTCTTTGGTTATGGCAAGGTTGTATCGATCCGATAGTTCCAGCTCACTGGTATCGTCTCCAACGACAACGACATGACAGGATATACGCTGGGAGATTTCATAGTTCCCACGATATGCCTTATAACGGATCTCGGAACTTATAGCGCTATTCAAGGACGATATAAAACGACATATACATCTCGGAGAGACTCTCACGGTTTGGCATTCCTCTCTAAATAGAGCTTATAGAATTACGGACCACGGATAATCGGAGGGCCTCGAAAGATTCACATAACCATGCCCAACCAGATATATTTTGTTAACATTTTGCAAAGCAATGCAGAGGCTCTAAAACCTTATTTGAACCCGGAGCAAAAAGAAAATATATTTTTTTGCAGCCAAGCAAACTCTGTAATAGCATACTTGTAATTACAGTTAGTCCGTATTCATTTGAAAAATATCTTTTCTCATAATATACTTTTGTTGATGATATCCTTTAAAATTTTAACCTGGTTTTGCGTAAAAAAATATATGAGATCCATTGGAGACAAAGAGGCTATGCTGGATCAGTTTCTTAAGCGTTCCCAAGGGCAGAATTTCTTGGCTCAATGCTTCCATTCGGATGTTATGTACTAAACATTAAATTTCAAGAATAATGTGTTGTTCAGTAATTTTGAGATACGTATTATCATTAGATTTCCACTCGTGTGACAGATATATATTCTAACTCCTGCGTAATGACGTTTAGGACCCGGTCATAATTGAAATACTGTTGCCTTAACGGAAATTAAATAATGGGACATTACGGTTGTGCCATAATATTGTATCGTAGAAGTCCCCGCTGAAAATAAAGGATCCTTTAAAAATAGTTATTCGTGAAGCGAGTATTGTATTGGTAAACACTAATGGAATGATATTTTATTCTCTCCGAGCCGCATAGAGAGAAGTATGAAAACCAAATGGTATATGACGCCTGCTGCATCTGAAAATTCCCGTAAACACGCAACAAGTAGTCTTGGGAAGGTCAACTTATCTCAGTATGAAATGGTAGGCACGATAATGGTTTACTTTAGAAAAGGCATCATTATTTCACGATATAACGTGCTTTTCTCCATTAACCATAAGCGTTGAGATTTAATTAATTAATGAAACATATTTTCTCATTTTCCCATATTATATTCCTTGCAACACATTTTCTACATTATAACGCTACACACTCTTTAGATATTCGCTTTTAAACATTGTTTCAGTAAAGATACAATACTTACACTTTAAAATTCATCACAAATTTTGAAATTTTTCATCTTAATATCTCGGAGGAAGATTTAACACAAAAATCTCAACGGTGTTAGCATGTTTCCTTGTTTGAGAAAGCATTGAATTCATACTTGGGCTAGAGCAAGTGTGTCATATGACGATAACTCGATGAGATTAATTAAGAGCTGCCTCTGTTGTAATCTAGCAGATGGGTGGCAGAGGCCTGAAACGGAAATGGCTCAACCTACTAGAAACGCTAGTCTGCGAACGGAATTATGTTTTCCCGGAGCTGCAATCTTTTTTCAGCGAGTTTCCCGCCCAATCTGGGTAAAAGAGAATTCTTTAATTAAATTTCAAGTGTTTTATAATCGATCGTGGCCACTTGTTTAATTTTTTAGAGATTTTTACTATGATGTATTATGAAAGTGATAAGAATGCCTATTGATTTATGCTGCCGGTTCAATGGCATCATTATGGAACTTTATTGCTGTCGATTTTCTAAAATATATATTTTTTAATTCCACTGCGATTTACAATTTGATTGAGAATGCCTTGTTACTTTCTCCATACGTAGAAATGGGAAAGTATTGTATTCACGAAAAAAATCGGCTTCGAGATTTAAACGGAAATACACGTTTTGAGGTCCCTAGAACACGTTTAAAGTATTTTCGGAATGATGTCTGTGTGTGTATGTGATTGTGGGCGCTCTAACTCAAAAAGTACGTGCCATATCGTTACCAAACTTCATATGTAACACTTTAACATGAGCACAAAGAACTGATTAGTTTTTGGACAATAACGGGTACCAGGAAGTCGAGGTTTATTCGAAACCCGATTCAGTTTTTGCGATATTTCATCATTAAAACATCATTATTGTATATACAATTCTATACAAAAGTTATAGAGAATGTAATTTCCTACAACTTTCATTTGAAACAATTTTCTATTGTAGTTATTGTTTAGGAGTTATTTATAAATAACCGGTTTTTCGGTTTCCGTTAAATATCTCCTTAAAAACATCGTTATTGGTAATCTTCGTGAGGACCAAAGTTGTAGAGAATAATATTTCTTCCAAGTTCTATTTGAAACAAATTTTCGTAGAACCATCCATTTCGGAGATATGTTATCGTTAATATGCATTTCTAAATAGTACCAAATTCAAATACCGAAACAAATTCTCCAAATAATGAGAGAATTATTGACATCTTCTTCTTCACTGGATTTTAAAGTATCTTAAAATGAAAACACGAAGTTGGGACTTTGACGTAGGAATGCATAAATAATTGAAGTTTTTTCTTATTGTCAGAATAAATATCGAATCTAATTTGGCTTGTAAATGGAGAAAAATATAGGAATTTTTGATTGACCATTAAGGTAACGGGACAGAGTATTGAATTATAATCATATGTGCGGCGAGTTTTATAATTTTTCTTCAAGCAGATATTAAATGATATGTTAATATTAATATTTATGCAACTATTTTTTTCAAGCATTTCGTAATGGGTTACATCGACAGAAATACATCATTTTGTTCAACTCTCTATCGATGAAAAAAGTCGTATCTGATCATACCACGAAATTTCGCTAGTATGGGAGCACCACAGAGATATCTTGCACCCGGGCGCGAAACACCCTAGGTGCGGCCCTGGATGGGACCTGAAGAATGTCGTTATATGCGAGTTGTCGTATTAACCGAGGCCGTTATAACCGAGTTCTACTGTATCTATAAAATAATAACTAGTTTAATATAGATAATAATAATAATTTAATGATAAACACTTGCATATAATTTAAATATTTATTTAGAATGCGGTAACATATATTAGACAAGTAAATGTACATATATTACATAGAAACCAGTAAATATAATGTAGACTTAACATAATTAATATTGATGGAAAAAACAAGATCAATTAAATGCGCACGAAGCCCGATAACGTTCGGCACTGCCCGTCGCCGCCAATCTCATTTTATCACGTCATTACAATAAATTTTATGGTTGTAAATATATGTTTACATAAAATACATACATATAATTACAATTTTGGCGACCCCTAGAATGATGCGCCCAGGTAAGGTCCCTGATCGCCCCACCCTCGTCCCGGCCCTGAGTGGTTTATATTTTTCTGCAATACATATTAACTCCCAAATTCCCAATCCTTATTTCAAAGCTCGCTATTTACTCTTCAATTGTTACTGAACCGAGTGCGCATGCCATGGTGCATGCGTATAGTGCTCGATGAAGTTCCTTTCGTAATATTAGTAATTCGATGCCGGGCGCCGACATCTTTATGCTGAAGTCACGTTTTTTGTGTACTGAAGGATTAATCATGTTAGATGGAAGATAGAGCAAAGTATTCGTATTTTCTATGAAAATATTATAACACCTATTATAATTTGAAAGGCCGCCTATATTTGTGATACCGATTTTGTGTAGTACTTAACATTCTTCTGCAGGGATGAGTCCTACTGATAAATAATTTGTTGACTCATTTGTTTATTTTCAAGGCATACTGAAGATATTTTGTTAATTTTTACACCCATTGTTATCCCGTATCAAGTGTTCAGTTCTGTGTTGTATTGTTTGTGGTAATAGTGCAACTGTTGCGTATCAAAATTTCTGATGATGAATAATTATGGAAAGCGTACTTTGCTCAGTGCGTTTATTACCCCTAGTCCAATTTTGTTGAAACTGTTTATTTTAGCCTATACAGTGGTCCTTTAATTTGTTGTGGTCGACTTTTTACTCGGTGTTTAGACTTGGCTTTGAAGAGTTTGAACCTTACCTTAATGAACTATTGTGGCCGAATAACAACAGCGTAGAAATCTGCGGAATAGCCATGTCGAAGCTAGTGTTCACACTACTATCAGTTATTGTAAATCCTAATATTCTGACTCAAGAGGCGATGGAAGACGGAAGGCCCCGCACTGGCTGGCAGAAACCCGATCCAGGGGACTGACACCGGCCCATTGCGGACAATTTCACCTCATATACCTCAGTATTTGAAATACCTATTGTTCTGCAAGTAATTGGTATGGCATTGCTTATCATTTCAACCTCATCAGCTTTAATTTCGATAACTGCCTGACAAAGGTTAGGTTGGACACATAGGATAAGTGTGTCCATACCCATTATTACAAGGAACTTTAAAGGAATTGACAATGGAGTGTTTTAGATTTGTGTGGTGATATTCATGTTCTAAAAACTATTGAAAGTTTTATTTGAAGAGCTGGCGCTTAAAAGCTTAGAAATTTTTTTGCAGTCTGTCTCCATGTATATGTGCCTTTTGTATAATTTATTCACCAGTCTGTTGTACATACCTTGTGGAAATAAGTATTCAATTGAATGTTTTGCTGGATGCATATAATGCACTACAGTTGAACGGAATCTTAACTTAATAACCTCTAAAGGTTACAAACAAAGTTCTTAGCGTGAGAAAAGCCTAATAAGAAGAGAAATATGGGTTTTCAAAGGAATGCCTACAGTCGAGTTTCGTTTGGGAACCGGCAGGTTCGAACACGAGGAGGGAATGGAGTCCGTGAAGGTACCTAATCTTTGTACAAGCTAATATATTAAGTTCATATTTATTAATGCAGCAATAATGAATATACATTACATGAGAATTAAGTCTTACACATCATGTGGAAGTACCTCTTATGTGTTTAATATGTTTCGTGAAGAGAAAACATAGGACTAGCATGAATGAAAATGCAATTTTAATGTCTGCATTTTTATCAGTATGGTTTTTCAATCTTTTTTTGTGGTTTAAGGAGATGCTATGGAGGGAGAGATGGCAGGAATGTGTAATCAAGAGGGAGTTACATCATCAGTTGATGCAGCCCCTTCCCCTCATGGTGTACATTTAATCAATCCTGGTGAAGAGGACCAAATGGTAAGTCCATGCACATTATGTAAACATAGAATATCACTTGTTCATTCCTCACTACTTGGAATCTCTGAGATGTCCATTCCATTTTACCTCAACATGCTATGACATTACAAAAATGTGCAGTAGTTGCGTATTAATAAGTTGTTACTTTTCATTTAAGGATGTTGAAAGTAGAGACAATGACTCAAAGTTATTGATTTCCATCATGATTTTTAGTATTGAAATGTTAACTCAAAAAAACCTAATTTTAATTTGATTTTCACGTATATGGTGTCTAAAAATCTTTAGATAACTTCCAATTTCACTTTCATCCACTCCGCTGAAGCAATGGCATTTTTCCAATGCAGCCCACCATGCAGAAAAGGTTGCTCATGCCTGTTCTAGATAAAGTTTATGTTGCTAATTCTGACCCACATAACAATTGTACTCCTGATGCGATTTTAATCCGTCACTTCAATGTATCCCTGACACCTAATCTTATAACATCTGCAATATAGGGTTATAAAACTATTTTGTAGGTGAAACGCATTGTTAGATATGCGAAAAATATTTGGTATTGGCTCGGGAGATCTTGTCTTTTCTTGCTATTCATGGAATTCATCAACATATCATGTTTTTCTATGTGCTCATGACAATATCCATTTCAATCATTTGCATCAAAAAAGTGATTCTACGTTGTGCAAGCGGGAACACTCGTTATACCTAATTTGTTCCTTCCTGGTCTTCACGACCTGAAGGCAGATAATACGGAAATATTTTTTATCCAAATTTTTCAGAAAAAATACCATGTCTTATCTGCCGGAAAACAGTACATCTCCTCATATATTAGGATTTAAAACATAAATCGGAGTGGTCGCTTTTTCATATAGTATTTATTGTTATATAAACAAAAATATATAAAATGTTTCATTTCCAGCACATTTATGGCTACCGACCTCACATGGCGATGACATTTGCGGCATGGGTAGCAATCATTGCTACTGGTGGTGCTCTACGCCTAATCTTCCATTGGTGGCCTCACTGGATGCTCTATGCCACCCATTCCCAGTGTAAATTGGCAGATGCTACAACTGTGCTTTGTGTGGTAAGCATGTGGTTGCCTCTTTTCATTAATGTAGTATTTTTATTTTTCAGTGATATTTTTAATCTTTGTATGAATCCATGGAAGTCACACGAATTTGTTAAAATTTTTCATTTCTCTATTTATTTATGGGTTTTTATAATGCATTTTTACTGGTAAATCGAAGAAAAACCTCATTTCAATTGTTATACCTGCTGGTTTTATGTAATATCGCATATGCAGCATGGATTAAAGCAAGGATACCTATAGATGTGCTTTAATAAAGAATGCCTAGTTCAAAATTTGCCTTTATTTTTAGCAGTTCTTGGATGTAACCTCTTGCAGGAATTATATTAATTTTACTTAATGATTAGCAAGAATTTTACCCCTGAAACATCTTCCCTGTTAATGGTTTGAATAGGAAAGAATGCTTTATTAAATGGAATCTCTGAAATTGCACAATAGTGTATTTAACTTATTATTAGAATTTTATGATCCTGATCTGAGGATAAAAGTAAAAATATATAGGCCTTAACTTGAGGTTATGATTGAATTCCCCACTTCATACTTCAGTGACCTTGACAGCTGTAATTCTTGTAAAGATCAAGGCTTTTTCTTTATCATGAGATTTTAAATAAGGAAACTGTAAAATTTTGCTTCTTTTATCATTTGTCATTTCTTCTCACCATTAAGGGGTATTCTATATGCTGTAAAACCTAACCAGCAGTTAACACTATTCAGTGAAAACTTCAAGTGCTTCATTTAAGGGAATATTCATAATACCTCCTCTGCATTTCAGGAAAAGTTTCAGAAGAAGTATACATGCCACCATGTGAAGAAGGTGGTGACGCTTTCAGTGAGTGATGCAGAGTAAGTGCTTAAACATCTTTTATTCTGCTTATCAGTGAATCTTGTGTGTGACCTTAAATATGTTATTTTATTTTACCCTTCATATAAGAATTAGTTAATATTGACCTAAGATGCTTTCTATACAATATTGATGCTTCTTACATAGGATATAGGAGGAGAGTGAGGATATAAATTATGTGGCACTTCCACATGAGCTAGAATCTTGAAATTTGGCAGGATTATCAGTTTTTGGTCACAACCAAAGGAAAAAATCCGAAATTGTTAAAATTCCAATTTTAAGGTGCTATTTTTGCCCCATTATTGCCCCATAAGAAAAGTACGTAAATCGGTGTAGAGGTTTTTATACAGTAGGGCTTCAATAACTGTCGCCATCGGTAATCGTTGTTTCAGTCAACCATCGTTTGTCACCAAGGGTTACAAAATGAAAAAGTTCTGTCACATTCATTTTTGAATGAAGCAGATACACGAATAAAATTACGATTGTACAATGACTGAGAGAGAAAGATTTGTATCTCAGAAGGGCCGCATTGGTGCCAGTGAACCCTTTGGCGGGCCACATTGGAAATTGCCAGTGGATTATAGTTAAATCGGAAGTTATCTAATGATTCTGTTGACTTTGAGATAAAATCAATAACAGCATTAAAAAGAAAAAATAGCTTAGTGGGCCGCATCAGGTCTTTGGGTCTCAGATTGGGCATCTCTTATCTATCGAAACGGTGCACTGCGACTATTATCGGAAAGCATTTAGTGAAAAAATTTCATGTAGATATAAAATTTGAATTTTTCCTTCAAATCTAAGAATCAAACAGCAGAACGTTCCTTCATGGATTGCCCCAAAATGCAGTGCTAGTGACAATGCTGCTAGGGATGCAAGCAAACCGAAGCCTAAAAATTCAGTTTCATACGATGCGCGTAAGGTCTTTTTGAATGAATTATTGACCTATGACATTGTTTCTTTTGGAAAATAAATTTCGGCAATTGTTGTTTTGCTAATCGTCAGGGTTTCCAGGAACCAGTTAACAACGGTTATCGAGGTCCTACTGTGTTTGATTTTTAAAATCCTGTCAAGATTCGAACTCAGCACTTAAACTCTCGGAAATTTTATAAATTGTGGTTTCTTATTTTTGAAGACGGAATTTAAATCTCTGCAGATTTTGCATACATTTATAGTTTTTATCGGAAAAAGTAAGAATTTTTCTGGGTCCCAACAATTGGCAGCGAGCACAATGCTTTTATATGGGTAAGCTTTTAAATGGAAATCAGAGGGCTATATTATAATGCCATTATTATTAAACTGCGACCAATGGAAGAAATCCAATATTATAAAAATTATAAGGCACTTCTGGATGAGCTAGTTACTTGAAATTTGGCAAGGAAATAGATTTTTGGTCACAACAAATGGAAAATATCCGAAATTGTTAAATTTCCAATTTATAGGGGCTGTTTTGCCCCATTGTTGCCCCATACGAGGATAAAAATTATGAGGCACTTCCAGGCGAGCTAGAGACTTGAAATTCGGCGCAATTGTATGTTTTCAATCACAGCCAATGAGAAAAATCTGCCATTGTTAAATATCTAATTTTTAGGTGTTGTTTCTACCCCATTATTGACAGTAGGCTGTTATGCTTGCAAAATGCAAGCACCATCTAATAGTATTATAAACGTTCGGTAGAAACTTTGAGTGCAGTTTTTAGATGACAAAGTATATTTTCTGATGTCTATATCACAGGACTTATTATTAAAAGTATAGAGCAATCTGATGAAGTATTAAAAATTAATTTATCTCACATCGACTTTTTAAAATGTAATTATGGCTACAAGATGCAAAAGTCTGATCAGGTAGTCAAACCTAATACATAAACCTCTGAAGATGATAATGGTTAAAAATATATAAAACATAAAATGGCTACTGCTGCAGTCATTGGACAGAAGAGAAACTAGCACTACCACCATAATCAATGTGTCTTTTCCTATACAATAAATCCCCGTTATTCATCGCTCCATTGTTCATTGTTTTGTTAATTCGTTTGAAAATAAATTACATATGCAACATCTTAAAACATTAACTCAAGAAGGCAAACCCATTCATTGTAAAACAACATTACACCAAAGGCACCCTGACGCTCCTCCATGAAGGAAACTCAAGAGGGAATTGGAAATTAAAACCCCAGCTGCTTTGATTTTCAGAAAATCTATAAGTACTGGTGGATTACAGCAAAACAAACCTGCCTCTAGTTTGGCATCCATGTCATAAAGAATGATTACTCTGTATATTTTTGAAGATTGGTTTGGTCATGATTTTTGCCCATCTGTTAGCAGTTTTCTTAGAGCCCTGACCTTCCAAAGAAAGCATTGTTACTCCTCCACAACACCCTTAGTCACCCAACCAATCTTGTGTCCTTAACAATGGAAATTCAAAATTGAATCATGTTTTTTGTCTTCCACATTGGATGTTGAGTTGGGAATACATAAATGCTTTTTGTAAGATGTTATTGTAAAAACTGGATAAAATATGTTAAATGGTTAATTGCAGAAAATTGTTGTCATCGGAACATCTTATGTGTATTACACGTAAGCCAATTATTTGTTGTGACCTTCAGGAATGCACGCACAACGAATAGTGAGGACTTATTGTACTTTCAACTCATAAATTTAAAAATCAGAATCTATCCAGCACCATTGAATTTTGTTACCTTTTTCTTTCTACGTAGGTGGAACACACCAGATGAAGGGAAGTCAAAGAAGAAAAATTCCAAAGAAAAGGGAAGGGACTCAGTGTCAGTGGGTAGCAATGTAAGGGGCATGGAAGATGTGATCACCCAGGATGACCAAGTGTTGACCGAGTTGAAGGAACCTGGCATGTTGGAAGGTGCCAAACTCAGCTTACACCTGCGAGGGGGAATATTCAAAGGTCTGTACGATTTATATCATGTTGTGGAAGGGCCATCTTGCATTGCCTTTGATTTTCTACAATAACACAGTATTATCTGATTAATACGAATTTCAACAGACTTAAATTTTCATGGTTCGTAAGAATCAGGTCTGTTATAATGACCAAGTTGCAAATAAAATATCAAAACTAGACTTTAACTAGGTAATTGTCTCATGTCTATAGTAATAACGTTTTTTCATTTAAATTTACTTTATAAAAAGTTCAGACATCCATGATTTCATAAGGAACTGAATTATTCTTTATATGTATGAGCATTTTCTATTAATCTTTATGGTAGCAACAAGATTCTACTGCATATGTTGATGTTGAATGGCACAGATGGACTTCAGTGCAGTGGGTCCCCGTTATTCGCAGGGATTACATACCAGAAAATGGTCGCGAATACCGGGGAATTTTTCCCTATAAAAATACATTATATAAGGATGGGGTTACGTTCCGATTCATCACTTAAATCACTCATGTGATGAAGAAAGGGGAATTTTCTTTCATAAGATTTCATGTCATAAGGGAGATTAGGTTTAAGCCATTGCTACTGTACCCTATGACATCCAGATTAAGAAAATGAGTCCATTTACAGGTGTTCTGATCATGAAATGGTTAATATACAGGACAGTACATACACAGTACATTGCCTAATCTTAATATAAATGAAAATAACAAAATTACATAAATATGAATGGAAAACACATAAATAACTCACATGCATGCGCAAATGATACACGTGCACACAAATATTGCGAGATAAAACTCTCAAGAATCTTGGATATAATGCCCACTGCACAATTCCAAAACAAAGCACATGATGCTGGTGTGTAATAACACAAATATGGTAAGATGGTGTGTTTGTTCATTTATGCTAGTTAGTTCCTTATGCTAGTTAAAACCAATAAAAAAGTAAAAAATAATTACCAGAGACTGCTAGAAAAATCGTGGGGGCTGGTGCAAAGTGTGTGTGCAGGGCCTCTTATGTGTTAAAAATTTTTAATATTAAATTATAATAACTAAAGCAATCTCTCTCAGTATGACACATCAATATTTTTTCAAAAATGCATGTATGTGCTTTATAAGTACGACAAATATTTTCTAGAGAGCGTGGGGTCTCTTTAAGCGCGAGGTCCAGTGTAGTCGCACCGTTCGCATCTCATTCTAGCCGGCTCTGATAATTACCAACATAGTCTATTAATTATCAATAGCAAAAAATAAACAAAATAGGCCAGAAAATAAAATAAATTACAAATACAAACAAAGGCGCACACGCATGTGGTAGTGTAGTATCTACTACATTTTTAAAGAAAATACAATCTAGTATTAATCTAATTTACATTCTTGTAATGAAGGTAATAATTCTGGAAATCATGCAAAAGCATAAAATGCTATCAGTTCAGGAAAAAGTGCAATTATTAAAGAAACTCGACCAAGGTTCATCGGTGCGTTGGAACAACAAGAGTATATGACATTAAGAATTATTATTGTACATTAATAATGTACACATAATAGTTGCTGACATGGTAGTATGCAATGTTTTTTATCACTTTTTCACATTGTTTTGTTCCGTTTGTGATGATTGTCATGCACAGAACATAATAAAAAGAATTTACTGTATTATTGATTTTAAATGCTGCCAATTCATATAACTTTTAGTTGGAATATGTAGACATTTTATTTTCTATTAATCTTTATGGTAGCAACAAGATTCTACTGCATATGGTGATGTTGAATGGCACAGAGGGACTTCAGTACAGTAGGTCCCCATTATTTGCGGGGATTACATACCAGAAAATGGTCGTGAATTTTATCCGAAATTATCGATGGTCTGGAACAGTCCAGATACCAAGCTTTTTGAATTAGCGATGCTTGACTGTACTAGTACAGAACCCACAGTGCTATTGCAGGAGATTTAAAATAATGTTAAAACAATTGCATATATATAACTATATTTATGCAACAATGTAACAAATGAATAGAGTTAATTTGGGAGATTCCAAAATATTTAAATTAAGTCTTTATTTCATTATCATCTTGTAAATCATTGGATTGGCCAATGGATATGAAATTTTAATCATGGTTCTTTGGAGAGATTGAGAATTTTAATGAATGTTGTGAATTTTGAATTTTATTTTTTTAAATGCCCATAAGAGACATTTGTTTTTGGTCACTCATTATATTTAAACGTATTATCAGGATTGAAAAGTCAGTTGTCGTATGATTTGTTTTTTTTTTAAACCGCAAATGCACTCAACGTTTTATCACTTACTTAAAGTATAAAAGACTTCTTTTCTTTGTTTGACTATAATATGTCTTAATGCCCCTTGTCTTTTATTTATGTGGTTACTGTTGCCATCTGTCATATTAAGTTAAATTTTTTGCGCATAAAGCTTCTACGTGATTTAATATAGTGGGCAGTAATTAGGTTGCTGAGCTGGCAAAATTTCTCTTAAAAAATACTAAAAATTTTGTTGATTAAAGCACAATTTTGGACAAATTCAGCTGGTATTTGAAATTCGACAATAGGAAAATGAAATTTCATTTTTTTAGGCATTCTTCAGTCCAAGTTTCAAGTTCATATTTTGATTCTAAGTAATTTTAAAGTGCAAATGAAAAATATGATATGCTCATCCCTGCATTAATCAAATGGAGAAAATAAAATTAGAGAAAATATTTTTATTTATTTTGTTATTGGGGTGGTTGGGATAAATGACATACCTAGGACACAATCTATGTCACACTGAATAAACTGAAAATTTGGTCAAAATCGAATAAGCCGTTCTTTACATATTTGCCGGCCTTTTTAGAGGGGTGGTTAGCGTGTCTAACTCCCACTGCAAGGGTTGCAGTTTCAAATCCTGCCGAGGGCATGGTCATTTGTGCTTGTCATAGAAAATGTATTACAACACATGTAATTGGGGAAACCTGTTTGTGTTAAATAAATGATTATTATTATTATTATTACTTTTTCTGGTCGGACACCAGGACAGACACTTGATTATCGTTATAGTAAGATAAGAAAAGGAAAAGGTGATTCAAAGATATTATCCTTTTGTCAAAAGAATTACTATTCCTGGAATGGAGTAGTGCAATTAAAGTAAATATTTTGTTTCATTCTGATTCCAGAAGTGGAAGAAGTGCGCACATTCCGTTGTAAAAAACTGACTTATGTGTGGGATGCAGAGCAGGAGGAATTTGTTCGCCTCACTGGCCTCGATGGAGGTGTGAGTCCTGCTGCTCTTCATTGCCACAGTGGCCTCACTCTCAAAGAGCAGTGCCTAAGGTGTGTGTCCCAATTCATTGCCTCTTCTTTTAATCTTATGTCATTATTCTGTATTTCAAGCTACATCAGCACATGTAATTAATATAAATGGATTTAGTTTTTTAAATACTTTTTTATGTACAACCGAATAAAAAATAACCTGGCATTTCAACATATTTACAAGCATTAATTTTGGATCAAGTTATCATGAAGTAACTTAAGTTTTGTCTGTGAAATAAAAGTATAAATTTTATTTATATCTGTTCGAGAAAACAAATGTAAGATGAAATTCATATGATTCCAGAATATCATATAATGTTAAGATTGCAGTATTTTATCACCTATAAAACTGGTAGTTCAAATACATACCATGACATAGTTTGTTAAGTAAAAGGTTCTCATAAATATGTCTCAAATTAAAAAAAAGCAAAATTTCATCAAAAGTTCACATAGTGAATTTTTATTTTTGCGAACATGATGTGGAAATATAGAATGTTATTAAAAATGTCCTTTTACTTTTTCTCTGGATGTCTACCGTTCTCATCTTCTGGAACTCCCATGAAATGTGGACTGGATTTGGCCCAGACGTGTGGTTTATGGCCTAAATGAAATTGCAGTGCCAGTTCATTCTGTGCTAGCACTGCTGTTCTTGGAGGTGCTAAACCCATTCTACGTGTTCCAGATCTTTTCCTTCTGCCTCTGGTTTGCAGATGATTACTTCTACTATGCAGTGGCCATCTTCATCATGTCAGCTGCCAGTATTACTTTGACAATCATTCAAACTCGTAAGGTGAGAGAAGCTGTAAAGTATCAGTATACTTTCTGATGTTACTCCAAAA
The DNA here is from genome assembly GCA_036926305.1 of Uropetala carovei. Classification (NCBI taxonomy): domain Eukaryota; kingdom Metazoa; phylum Arthropoda; class Insecta; order Odonata; family Petaluridae; genus Uropetala; species Uropetala carovei. Next base: position 2,174,880 of record JAXCHB010000100.1, read on the forward strand.
GTGACAAGAAATGTTAGGCATAGGTGAAAAATATAATCTTTGTTAATTTTTTCACTTTTTCTTACTGTGAGAGTATTTGTAAGAAGACATGTCATAGAAGTAATCTTTCTCATATTTAAAATGGGTAGCCTTATCATAACATGTTATTGAGCTTATAAATTGATTTGTAATCCATTTTTGCTTTGCCTGTTTTTCAATATAATGTCATAATATTTGTGTTAGTTTCAAATATAACCCTTTCATGAGGCCATCATCCCTAAGAATGCTTAAAATGAAAATACCACATTTCCAATTCTAATAAATTTTGAAATTAGAAAATGGTAATTATTTAAAATATTTTTGATGAAGATATATTTTAGTGAAATCACAGTACGACAATATCTGACATGGAATGCAGATGTATTGCAAAAGCATCGTTTGCAGCCTAAGGAACTTGGTTCTGGCTAAATATCTTCAGTCTCAAAGCCAAGGAAATCTGAGTGGAAACTATTCGCAAATCATGTCAGTTAATCTCAAAATTGAAAGACCTACCATCAGACATTTAGGTAGAGCATAGTTTTAAAAGAATTCAAGTTGAAAATCTTAAATACATTATTGTGATGATAGATATCCTAAAATTGTAATGGAACTTTTTTCTACAAAGGATGTACCTATTCTTGTTTATATAATTTTTATTCAATCTTGTTTGTATTGTAATAGAATCAAAGAAACCTGCGAGGCACTGTTGCATCATCAGATGTAGCAACTGTAGTTCGTGCCACTGAGCCAAGGGATGGTTCTGCAGAGGTACTATACCAGCATGATATGGTTCCAACCGAGCAGCTTGTGCCTGGTGATGTGATTGTTGTGCCTCCCCATGGTTGTATCATGCCTTGTGATGCAGTGTTGCTCACTGGGAACTGCATTGTTAATGAAAGCATGCTTACTGGTAAGTTGAATGCAGGTGCAACAATTTTATCATTATTATTTTCAAAGGCTATGTTTTTTTGGAGTACTTAATGCCTGGAGTTCAAATGATAAAAATATGATTACTCTAACAAAACCAGTTGTAAAATTTTTTTAGTAAATTCGAATTTCATTATCAATCTAAAGGTCGATTTATAAAAAAAATTAACGCCAAATTAGCTTGAACTTAGACTTAACATGATATTTCAATGCCTTAACGCCAATGGCAACGTTCATGTCACAACTTAACTTAAAAACTGCGTTAAGTTACGGAAAAAATTAGCGTAGGATTCGGATGAGTTAGAATTAACGTGAAATTAACTTAAGAGCGCCTTGTAGTAGTCAGTTATTTCGTGCTTCCCTGTTGTCAGTTGTTCACTTGTTAGTGGTTTTGTGGGAAATCTGAGAAAAATTGTTCATGATCAGATATTTTCATATCCTTAAACAGACGGAATTGTCCTCGCCTGTTCCTGTCGCAATTACCTAATAGACCCATCTTCTTTGGCGTTTTTTCACCATAAGAGCTGCAGAAGCAATCAATAAAACTGCCGACACACCATCAACGATGTTATCGTCCATCAGTTGGTCCATTGTGCTGAAAACTCTTACGATCCGCGATAATATGGTTTGCTAATCGCCAATTACCTCAACATTCACTGCCAATTTAGATAAACGCATAGTATTTGTCATAGGTTCAACTAAAGAAAAACAGATGGCGTTAATCCACGCTAATTTTTATCATGAACACATTTAAGTTGTTAAGTTAATTTGAATTTAAGTTTCGAGTTAAGTTTTCCTTAATTTTTTTATAAACCGACCTTAATATTTGAGAATATAAAATTAAACATCAGGTAGTATCATTAGTGTTTCATTGATTTTTAATTAGCCAGTTTTTTATAGGAAAAAGACTAATTAATTTTTCAATTATCTTTTGTCTGCAGGTGAAAGTGTACCAGTGACTAAAACCCCATTACCTTTTGGGCATCCTGGGACTTCACCTGCCTATGATCCCAAAGACCATGCTCGACATACCTTATTTTGTGGTACACGTGTGATTCAAACACGTTACTACGAGACGCGTGGCACAAGACTGGGAGGAAAGGGAGTAGAGGAGGGACGTGAGGGCATGAGGGACAGGGTAAGGGCAGTTGTGGTACGCACGGGCTTCCTTACTGCAAAAGGACAACTCGTTCGCTCCATAATGTATCCTCCACCTGTGGACTTTCGTTTTGAGCGAGACTCATATCGTTTTGTCGCTGGATTGGCTGGTGTGGCAGCAATTGGTTTCATATACACAGTCATATCTAAGGTAAGAATTTAAAGCTTTCAGGGGAGCTTTTTGTGAATAGTTTATTTTATTATAGTATATTTTTATGGGTCTGGCATTTGTATGGCTTATGGAGTGTTTGTATCTTAAAGCATCTCTTTGATTTTTTTGATGATGAACACACAAAGGATGTATCAAATAAATTATCAGTCTCATTTTAGCTTCAGAATCAATCTTTCATTTGATTCATACCATTCAGTCTCAAACTTTATCTTCTATGTGGGAGATATGTATTCTTAGGCAATTGTTTATATGATGTACTTGCTGTTAGAGATCTGCACGGATACAGATATCTGTATTCGCACCTGACCCGTACCCGCAGGCTGCATATCCGTATCCGAACCGTGTCTGCAAAAATTTCTAAATTACCCGACCTGATCTGACCCACAGGAATAAATTGTCCAACCCAACCCGCAAGCAGAAGTCATATCCGCAGGCAAAAGTTATTTGGAGCAACATTTACGAGCCAAAACCCAAATATTCAAAAGAAAATATCTCTCAGCAGAACATATCAATGACCCTCTCTTAATGCATAGAATGTTTTGGAAAATCCCACCAATAGCTCCCAAAGAAAGTTGCGTCCCTCGAAAGGTAAGAAGGGTTGAAAGTGACCCAAAGTCATTAGGGTTATCGGCTTGTATGGGGTAGGAGAAGGGTGAAACCAACGTTATCATTTTTTCTCAACTTTGTGTTCAGCATGGATATTGATTGTCGTATCCACACCCTCAGGCTATATATCTGACCGCATCTGCAAAAAGTTATGCATAATCCGACCCGAACCACAACTTTTCATGCGGATATCCACGGGTCAGGTCGGATAAATTGCAGATCTCTACTTGTCATGATGTTCAATTCATTGATGCCTAAAGTTGAAAAATTTCATTTGCCTGCATGAAGTTGATTTTTCAGCATAAGATTCTTTTTGTAAAATCTATATTATTTTACATTAATCTAGAAATTGAAGTTTTTAAAAAACTTTTTGGTGTATTATTTTACTTTAAATGTTTATCTTTTGGATGATTCACCAAAATAAAAATGTGACAGTTAAGAAAGTAGCTATAATATTTTTTAAATGAAAGGATAGTACTGTGGTATATTCATTATGTATAGGGTATGGATTTTTCGGATTTAAAAAAAATCCATTCGGGAGGGTAAATATCGGGTTTTATTATTTTTCTTTGCATTCGGGTAAAAATCGGGTCTAAATATGGCATAAATTTATAGTGGTCTATAAATAATTTCAATCTGGGTAAATATTGGGGGTTAACATAGAGTAATTCGGATGATTTAAAAAATATTTAAAATTTTAAATGTTTATTTAACAATTATTTTTATGGTTTACATACAGTAACATTTGCATGGCGAGTTTTTCTTACTCCTTTCTGAAGTTTGCAAATGACGTAAATGAGAAAATGAACGCTCAACATCACAGCTACCAGTGGGCATACATAGTAATGTTAGGGCAAACTTGCTTAATTTAGGGTATCGGGTACCACAATCAACCCAAAACCTAATAATATCCAAATCTTTGTTCAGAGGTATTGCCTCTAATAAATAGGCAGTAAGTTCGGATTTAATCTGATCATCCAGACTATCATATGTGCCCAAAAATTGTATGAGAGCGTGGTTATCATGGTCATGCAAAGATTTCTTAAAAGGATCTAATACGGATGCCATTTTCCAAAATGATTTAACAGACGTATCAAGATTTCTGTTTATTGTAGCATTCCATTTTGAAGAAAGAACTTTTGAAAATTCCGTAATGGCCGCAATTACATTTATTGTACTAGGTACTGTTCAAAGAATAGCTGCAAATGAACCTGTTTCTAGCAATTTCCAAGGGAGTTCCATTTGATACTTAAGCTGAATGTTGATAATATGATCAATTTGATGTAGTATTGGAGTTCCACTTTCAAATTTCTTTTTGTAAATCAATGGTAGGCATCAATCGTTCTTCTAAATATAAGAGTAAAGCGTATAATTAATTTTTTCCAAAATATTCAATTATTTTCCTGATTTCTAGTATTTTCTTACTATTTTCCTTTTCTGAATTCTTCAAAAAATGTTGTATACCAGACCACATTGCTATAGTTATTTTTAAACTTTCATAAAAGCTAGTCCATCGAACTGGTACTGCAGTGGGAGGGTTTACTCCAACAATACCTGCACTTTCACATGCCTCTGAGTATTGACCAAATCGTTTTGGCGAATGTTTAAAAATAGCTCCTAACTTAACAATTATTTTTCTTGCCGGAGTCATTCCCTGGCAATTGATTGCTTTGTCCACAACAACATGAATTAAATGAGAAATATCTGTAATATGTAATAGACGAGGTATATTTTCTCCAACTTTAAGATTTGAAACCATTAATTTCATGTATTTGGCACTGTCAGTTGCTATACAAAGAACATCTACCCACTTTTTAGCAATTTTTTCCAGTGTTTTTCCTAAAACTGTGGCAATAGTAACTGTTCGTCTTGGTCACAAAAGAAACGTCAACCAATAACGATGATTTTCTTTGTTGACTTTCATCGTAATATGTTAACATTGTATTCACAGTCGGTCGTCCTAAAACATCAATAATAAAGCTTATTTTTGAGTACTTTATCAATTCCTTTATTTTGGAAAATTCTTGGTTGTATACTTCAGGCAAATGCTTTTTGTGTAACATTTCATATTTTGGCATACTTTTCGTAGCAGGACAATATTCTTTTAAAAAATTATCTATTGGACCATCACAAGTTTTAAGACTCAATCCAGCTTGACAAACGGCACGAACAAAATCATGAATTGCACCTTCTTGCCTTTTTTCCTTCTCTCTTTGTCTTACTAGTGTATCATTAAGTGTAACTTGTTGCTGTGATGTTGAGGGAAGAGGATTTAAAAATTCAGAACGTAATTTTTTGTGTCTTAAACTAGCAATATGTTTGTTCACTCTATCAAAGGGCTTTTTACTAGGATCAACCACAATTTTTAGGCAACAGTATTTGCATACTATGGCATTTTCTCCATTACTATTGTCTGTAGTTTGGAAAACCTTAAAGTCGGGGTATTCTAAAATCCAATCTGATGGTGTTTTTCTTTTTCTGCCCATAGTGAAGAAATCAATTTTTTCGATATTTTTCACTAAAATCACAAAAGCAATTAAAAACTAGAGCATTTAGCAAAAATATCACAAATTCATCCACATCAGATGATCACGATGTCTCGTAATTAAGTCAGACGAATGGAAGACGTAAACATCTGCAATGTTGACTTGATTTCCTTGTTAATGAATCAATTGGCAGATGATTTATTTCAAAGCTGAAATGTACACAGAATATTCATCTTAAAAGAGATACTTAACAATTCTACTGGACTGTTCAGAGGGTAACAATTTTATACTTAGATTTTTTAAATTTTCGTGTATATTCTTATTCATGTATAAAACAATCAGCAACACCGTTGAAATGAATATTCAAACCCTTTTACTAACCTTAGGTATTGCTGAAAGTATCATATCTTTTGTTTTACATCTCCAAGGGGGGAGAGGAATGCTCTTTGCCCCCTATTCAACTTCTTTTGAAAACAATATATTTGTAAAATAATTTTTGTTCATGGCATTACCAACTAATAGTCACTCAGGCCGTTTCTCAATATCTCATTCTTCTCCTATCAAAGATCTAACGGCGACCAGCTAATTGTAAGACTCGTCCTTGCCTATTCAAGGTGCTACCAAACCAAGGAGATTCAGTTTATGTTAGAAAGTAAGTTTACGAATGTACTAGTAATGGACTAATAAATATTTCTCATACTCACCTGAACATCTACTGATATCCTCATCAAAATAAGACTTTAAATCTCTCAACTATTTGTCTGCAAAAGTATTTTTGCCAATAGCGCTCTCACCATGTCGATGTATGATAATAAACTAAATGGCTTTCTGTAGATTCAAGTGATATCGAGCATATTGGTATCTTCGGTCGAGTGTGCATTTTCTTTAATTTGATACTTTGTGCTACTCTGACAGATACACAATGCGCCACTTGTTATTTTCCGACATTTGTTACACTGTATAGCTATGTTACAAGCCTAAGGTTCCCAAATGCGCAAGCAGGGAGGTAGCTGCAAAAAGGGGTAGTCTTAACTGCTGGAGAGTTAACCCCGAAGAAGGGATATGGCTCGACACAAGTACAGAATGGGTGGACAAATGTAGAAATTAATTCTAAAATCTAGTAAAATGGATATTCGATTTGCTAATGAATAATTATTAGTATATGTAATATATAATACTATATATATATTTCAGTTCAACGAACATAACAGGGCTCATACAAGTTCTTAGATGCATAAAAGCATTAAAATAAAATTTTTAATCGAAAAAGTTTTGTTTGATAAAATTAATGATTTCGGGGTTTTCCGGGTTTTACCCGAATTTCAAAAAAGCCGTTCAGAGGGTAAAAATCGGGTAAAACCCGAAAAATCCATACACTAATTATGTACCATATCTGCCCGAATACAAGCCGATGTTTTTTGTCAAAATCTATCATGAAAAAATCACCCCTCGGCTTAAATGTGAGTCCGAGGAAAATTTGGGTTATGGTTAAATCTCGAAGTCACCCATAGATGGCAGCATGTTTCTCATTGCCTCGCGTTCAAATGATAGTACTATATTTTTCGTAAAGTAAATATTTGACCTACAATGAATATTAATGAATAAATAATAAAGGCTATAATATTGAATTTAGCACTACCTGTGCTTTTTTACCGTTTAAGGCTGGGTTTTTCACATTATTTGCGTACGTTGACGATGCAGATGATTACGCAAAATGCGTTGATGGCTTTGAATGATCAACTGTTTGAATTTCGGTAAAACTTTACATGGAACCCATATAATTATAAAAATGCAATTTCTTAAGGCAATGTAAATGCTAATTTCATTGGAAATAGACTTGGATGAAAAATTATGTTGGCAAGATCTCTATTACTATATTTGACCTTTTGTGAAAATGAAGATGAATGAAATTATTGTGTAACATTATTCAACAACGCAAAATTATTAATTGGAGTAATATTTCAAAATGTCAACTAAACCATTTCCCACTCATTTCTTCGACCTCAAATAATGTATTCTAAGCCGTGCATGAGAATGCCCGGCACACTTCAGCATAAAATCTACGAAATTTACGTTTTTGCCAAAAAATTGTGGAAATTTTTGGGGGATCGGCTTAAATCTGGGGTCAGCTTCTATTCGGGCAAATACGGTAATTTTAGCCCATATCAGATTACCAGTGTGCATAACTTTCTTGTCAAATCCTTCTTTAAACTTATTAAATTATATGTTTTTTTTATATTTGCAGACTCTACGAGGTGTTCATGGTAAAGAAATAGCTTTGGATTCATTAGATCTGGTGACAATTGTTGTTCCTCCAGCTTTACCAGCTGCTATGACTGTTGGGCGCCTGTATGCACAGGCTCGTCTCAAAGAAAAAGGTGTCTTTTGCATCAGCCCTCGAACTATTAATGTATCCGGTGCCGTAGATTGTGTTTGTTTTGACAAGGTATGCATTTTGGTCATTTCTTTTAATTACATTGCTTTAAAGAAGTCCATGAAGAATTTTAATTGTGTAAAAAAAATCACATTTGGAAGCATAATTTATTTATTAAAGTTAATGAATATACTCATGTTGTCTACTGATGAAAATGATTTTGCATTTCACCAATGTAGTGTTTCTGAATGTTCGTATTTGCCTAAAATTCTTTGATTTGAGTGTATGTAGTATTTGGTGCTATTTGTATTTGTAGACTGGAACCCTGACCGAAGATGGTCTGGATATGTGGGGAGTGGTTCCCATAGCTCCCGAAGGTCCTATAACTGGTGGAGATGAGAGATGGGGTGATGTTGATGCCACTTCAGGTGACAAAAGAAGAAGATTTGAGCTCCCTGTAAAAAGTGTTGACCGACTGCCCATTTGTGATCCACTTCTTGTAGGAATGACTACTTGCCATTCCATCACTATCATAGATGGGAAACTTTGTGGAGATCCACTAGATCTTAAGGTTAGCACATGGTGATTAACATGAGTATTATAGGTTAATGTTTGCTGTCATAGGAAGTTTTTTTATATCATCTAATTGGTGATAAGTATACTGCAAATTTTGTGGATCCCATGTACATACTATGTTAAAATATGTTCCTCAGTTATATACAACAAAATCCAAGAAAATGTTTTTTCTGCTGTAAAAGTGCAGTTTAATTAATTCTGTCTTTAAAATCAGTTACCGTATATAGTGGCGTATAAGTTGACATTTGAAGCTTGAAAAAAATTTCCTAAAACTTAAAGTCGACTTATACACTGTATATAAAATTTTGAACCTTAAATTACAGATGAATGGCTGATATTTACAAAGACAGTTGATCTTTTGGTGTATGTGATTGCCATTTTGAATCAGCTGTTCCAGTGTTTACATTTTATGACATTTATTTTAGAATATTTAAAATAATTAATTTTAATACTGTATTTACTTGCATAACCCACACCCTTGTGTACCATGTGCACCCCTATTTTTGGGCCAGTTCAGAGGGAAAAAATTAATTTGTGCTGGAATAAGTTGAACTCTATGGTGGTGGAAAATTAGAAAAAAATCAAAAACAAGTGCAGGGATTCCCCGTAGGTGCATTCTCTCCTGGGTTAAACGAGTGTCAGCAGCTCGTGATGAATTTGGCGAACACAGATACCAGATGCTAACTTATTCTGGCAAAAGTATAGGTAGAAATTGATAGTAAAGCTGCTTATTTTGAGCAACAATAGTAAACTTAAAATAATTAAAAGATACAGCTTTAATGTTATAAAAATATTACATCATCTCAATCTTGAAGATACACCAATGGTACTACAAACCACACTATTAAACCCTAAATGTTTAACAGATGCAAGTGTGTTGCAGTAAATTTACTATTGAAATTCACAATTTTTAAAACTTGATCATAAATCTTCGTGTATGATGCACAATCCCTTTTTTTACTAACATTTTCGGAAAAAATGTACGTGGGATACCACGTGATATTTTATTGAATTTCACCACCCTAGAGATCGATTGCAATCACTAGATATACTAAGTGTCGATAGTATTGTTAACAGCTGACATCAATCGAATTATAGGAAGCTTTATTTAGTGGGTCAAGCTCTCCGAGAATAAGTTTCTTATTGGTTGAAATTAAAACACCTGTCACATGGAAGGCTCAAGAAGAATAGCACAGACTTGAAACAATATTTATATATTTTTATTATTGTTTATTTTTGTGTTTTGTTAAAAGTTGGATTGTACAGGACTGATTTTGTCTGAAAAAATTGCATGAGAAGTATTTTTAAGTAAAACAATGGTGGTCAACTTATATAGTGAATATATGCCTAATAGTGATGCACCGAAGCTCGGCTTCGGCCTCTGTATTCGGCCAAAATCTGCTATTCGGCTTCGTCCTTTGGATGGCCGAATGCTACATATTTTTTTGATAAAACGAAAAATGATAATGACATAATAGAAGAAAGCTGAAAACACTAAATAAAAGCATAATACATTGAGTTGTTGCCAATACAATTCACATATCTCAGATTCAGCCTGACAATTATGTGCTACTCATTTTTATGGCCTACGACGTATAATATATTAGTGTGTTCCAATATGTGCACAATTCGTTTATTTAGAATACTCCTCCTCATTAGTTGGAATTTTGGATGTTTTTCTGTGCTTTGTAAGTAGCAGACAACCTCTGACATCTGGTTCACGTTTTTGCATGACGTAATATGATGTATAAACAGTAGCGCCATCGTGCCAAAACCAAAATGACACAATGGCGACTGAGTTTTCGTTTCATTTTTGCAGACATTTTCATATAACAGAATATATAATAAATTTAACAACGCTGCGATTCTTTGTATATATCTTCATATTAACAAAGAATTTAAATAGATTTCTATAGAAAACAGTGTTCATTAGTTGGTACTTCAGGTTGGTAGTGTTTTAAAAACGATTTCGGAAATTCCCCGGGAGGAATATTCTTGCGATTGTAACCAACTTTTACAGTCAACATTGGGGATGTGTGCAGATTTTTCGTAAACCCAGAACTTATTAGTAGTATCATTTTTAAATTTAATAGGCGAGGCTAAGGCTCCGTCCCATGTACACGCGACGTGGGTGGTGCGTGCACTAAGCGGAAAAACAGTACAATGTAATGTTATGGTGGTGTCCCAAGTTCTGGCATCAATGCGTGTACTTGTGCGAGCGGTGAGCGAGTGTCTTCGAAGCGATCAACGCACTTTGTTTTCGAAGCGAGCTACCAGAACCGCCGTTGTGGAAAATACTTTGTATTTCAGCGTTTTCTTTGTAGTTTTATCGCTGTTTTAAGTTGTGTTCTTACACTGTTATGGAAATGAACGAAAATTTAATTTCCGAGATCCAAAAGAGTTCCATCTCATAGAATTTAAAAGATAAAAATTATTTAAATCATTTTTGGCCGATTACCAAGGCCGACGCCAATATTCGGTGCATCACCAATTTATGCTAATGGTGATATTCGGCCTCGGTCGAATACTGATTTTAATATTCGGCCATTCGGCATTTGGCCAAAATGAGTATTCGGTGCATCTCTAATGCCTAACCATGTACTTTCAAACCAAAAAATCAAGGTCGAATTATACACCGTGATCTACAGTATGTTCTTTATGAAATGCATTGATACATGAAATAACATTGTCCAGTACTGTGTTATTTCATCTCTTATAATATGCTTGGAGATTGTGTCTGTCTTGGCCTCTGTCTGGAAGAATTTCAGTTGGTTGCCAAAAATCGACAGCCCTGCCTCTAGCAACAAGAAATTTAACAACCTCAACAAGTTAAAGAGTCAAGGAGCAAGGAATATGCTCATGCAATTAGAAGAGTTACAGGTAGTCCTCAGTTATTGAGGTGGACTATTGCACTGCAATTTGCAATACATTGTAGCAAAGACTGCAGCATTACAGTGTAGCATATTATATTACTGTATATACTCGAGTATTAAGATATTTAAAAATTAGAAGTATGTGAGGCAAGGCCTCAGATCGAGGTTATGGGTTAGAAATATGTTCAAAATAAGAGATGATTTCACTGTTTCAATAACATACCTCATCTAATTTGCAATCCCCTAATTGTTGGCTAAAAAATAGGTTTCCAAAAGTCGCAAATTACGCGAGTATATATGGTAATTGTTTCATCAAAAAGGAATTCAAATCATTTTCAAAAGTTGTTATACAAAACCAGTAAATTGCCATTGATATTGAAGTTTTCATTGCAAATCACTCTTCAAGTATCCAAATGTAATGTGTATATGGAAAGTGCATTATAGGACGACTGCTTGTATTTTGATATTATTATTATTTTTCCAGATGTTTGAATCAACTGGTTGGGTAATTGAGGAGCCAGATGTTGAAGATACATCCAAGTTTGACCTTATCTTTCCTACTGTGGTGAAGCCAGCCAAACCAGACCTTCTATCCAATCATTCTTCAGAGTTTGATGTTGAAGAAGTAAGTTTTGTCATAGATACCTTTGCCCGTGTCCCAAACAAATGATTTTAATCTCCTCTGGTATTTTTATATTATGGATCGCTCAATATAATGATAATATAGATACACTGTGAATTGTAATTGTAAGAATGCCTCACATTCAAAATTTAAAAGCTACAAGTGTTGTTTGCATTGTAAAATTATTTTGTATGTTGATTGCTTGTAAATTTTTTTGAAGAACTGAAAAAATTCTAAGATGATGTTTATTTAACATTTCAAGCTCAAAAATTTACCTTGATGTTTTAAATATATCATGAATTTCACTCTATTAAATGCATCCCTTCATTTTTACTTTCTCATATGAAGTATCGAGAAAGTATTGTTATCGCGAAAAAATTCGACTTCGAGATTTTTACGGAAATATATGTTTTAGGTATCGCTGAATCCGAAAAAGTGGTTTTTGCAATGCCGTCTGTCTGTTACTGGTTCTGGAGCCTAAACGGTAGAGCACAAATGAATGAAATCTCGTACTTAGGCATTTTATCATACTGTTACAGTTACTTGACTTTACGTCTTCAATAATACTGCATAGTTCATATTTCTCAAAAAATGAATATAAGGCTAGTTTATTCTAGGCAACTTTAGCAATAATTTGATTTTCTCAAAAACGGCTCAAACGATTTTGATCAAATTTCGTACAGTTACTTGAGTATACGTCTGCAATATTACTACATATTTCATTTTTCTCAATGAATGAGTATAAGGCTAGTTTATTCTTGGGCAACTTTAACAAAAATTGGATTTTCTAAAAACCGGCTGATACGATTTTCATTTTCTAAAGATATGAGAAAGTTTGTACAATGTATGTTGTACCGATTTTTTATTATTGTTCTGCTCTATGACCAGTGTCTGAATGTAAACCTCTCATCTCTAAATTCCACTCTTATAATAATTAATATTCAAATAAAGGATCAAAAGGAAATAATTTAATGTTTCTGGAAAGTATTAGATGTAGTTCATTTTGAGGTGAAGCAGTCATTCTGTATTAAAAATTAAAATTTTATTCATAGGGAAACAGCTGCCCACCACTTGAAGTTGGCATAGTGAGGCAGTTTCCGTTTTCTTCTGGCCTTCAGAGAATGAGCGTAGTGACACGTACTCTTGGATCTAACCATTTTGATGTCTTCTGCAAAGGTTCTCCTGAAATGATCCTCTCCTTATCCAGACCTGAAACGGGTATGATTTTTTCTTTCTTGATTTATAGCTCTATATTTCATTGGCAAAACATGTTGTGATCTAATACAAGGTTTTTCAAACTTTTTTCTTTGCGGCCCAATAATTATAGAAAATGTGTCATTTGGGCCATCAAAATTATACCTTATAAAATATTGTTAAGTAAGAATTTTTAAGAATGTATTCAAAATCTAAACGATACAATTTAATAACCTTTAAATCCCATTAGTTGATTTTGGTTATCTTGGCATCACTTTAGCATAAATTTTTTTTACCAATACCTTTTTATTTTTACTTTCAGTTTATATTATCATTTATTAGTTATAATTTATTAGCATCACAGGCTATTTTACTATTAAACATTTTGATAGCTAATTCTGTTTTTCAATTACTTTCCCTTGTTTATCTGGGGATAAACCTCATGAAAAAACCTTTTGTCTTAACATCCTAAATTTTGCATCCCTTATCGAACGTTTTGTGGCCCATCGTTGGGCCGCGGCCTATACTTTGAAAAACCCTGGTCTAATACACCGTATTCTTATTACATTGTCTATTTGTTATGTTGCGATTGGAATATCTATCTTATTTTAAAGTCAGAGCTTCAAATACTGTCTAAATGAGTTTAATACTTTATTAAAAAGATTTACAAAAGAATGGTAGACTAAAGCCAATATTTTCTTTTGTTGGCTTTAATTACATTAAATTTTGTTTTTTATAAACATCACTGGCATTCTTTTGCAAGTTAATTTTGTGTGTAGCCAATAAAACAGTTCATATTAATTCAAGGTTTTCCTGATTTTCAAATGTTTTCAATATTTCTACATCTTGTAGTACCACCAGATTTTGGAAGTGTTCTACATGAGTATACTCACCAAGGATATAGAGTTCTTGCAATTGGAGGGAGACGTGTAAGTTCCAGAGTTTCTTATGCAAAAGTTCAGCGTTGGTTGCGTGAAGATGCAGAAACGTCATTATCCTTACTTGGCCTAATTGTTATGGAAAACAGATTAAAACCTGAAACAAGCGGAATCATAGGAATGTTGCGAGATGCTTGCATTCGAACTGTCATGGTAACAGGTACTAAGATTTAATGAATAATTCATGATTATTAATTTATTTACAGATACTCATACAGTATAACGAGAATAATATTTCATTATTTAAAGGAAAAGTAACATATACCATATTTTCCGTCGTATAAGATGCACCTGCACATTAGATGCAGAAGGGATTTTTTTTTGAAAAAACTCTTTTAGTTCATATTCTCATACATGTATTTTCCATTTACTGTTACCGCAATTATTGAATGAAAAACAATTTCACATTTATTTTTAAGTGATCTTTGAGGAAAAAACTCACAATTGGTGTAGAATATTTAACAATACTGTACATTTTCTTTCAAGGTTTCGGATGTATTTTTCTGCCACAGTCTGATATAATGTGTATGATAACGCTATCCTAGTCTTTTGCAGTGATGCCAATATTAGAATTTGGACTTATTGGCTAACTTAATGTATTACTGTGCACATTTTGTGCATTATTATATGTGTAATCGATATATAAAAGGGCAAAGTTATTCGAAGCGTCAGTTTTTATGCAATCAACACATTTTCAGCTTCACAAATTTTCCATTTAAGGGTATCTGTAAATGGAAAGACATCTAACACCACATATCCCTTGGTATTTTATGCAACCGTATTCACTGTACTCCCTTATCTTTAGTGCTTAATTATAGTAGAAGCTCAGTTATCCGGCATATATGGGGATTGAAGGGTGTCAGTTGCTTGAATTTGCCAGTGGCATGAGCAAACGACATTTTTAAACCCTGCGGTACTCGCGTGAATTTTTCAAACGTCAATACTCATGCAGGGTATTCCTGACACCCCGCACGTATTTTTGTTAAAAAAGAAATTTATCGTCAGTATTTGATAAATTTTTATTAGGCATGTTTTTTACTATTTGTGATTATTTATAAGTTTACTTTAGCAAAGTACAAGATGATTTAGGATTATAAATATGTTTCGTATAAAAAAGTGTTCGAGAACGCTCTTATGAACCTTTTCAGATGTCAATAGGTGAAGTAACAGTTGATAGATGTTCGGAATATATTCATACTAATGTCAGTGCTGTAAATAAAACAAGGAATTACCAAAGAGTCTTGAGCTTTTTCAATTAATAGTATTCCTGAAATAGAAACACCTTCTGACTGTTTTAACGTAAACCATTCATACATTGCATGATCTAAATCCTCAAATTTTGGAGTATGTAGAGTATGCTGTTTTTCAATGTTTTTCACACTTTCTGATTCCACATTAAATTTTTTCAACTTTGCTGTTTATGCTTTTATATCATACATTGTTGACGAGCCAATATTATACACCTTCATAAGTTCATTACGATTTTCATCTATTTCTAGTCTTCTACATATTTCCAGTTTCTGTTTTAACATCAATACAACACGTTTACATTTCTCACCAAGTTTATCATACAGTATAGTACCTTTTATCTGGATTCCAGTTATCCAAAAATCCAGTTAACTGGCTATTTTTAAAAAATAATGCATTTTTCCAAAATTTATTAGGAGAAAGTAATTTAAATTTAAAGCCTTGCTAGTAATTACCCGACTCACCACTGTGTTGGGTGCGCTCCGGCGAACAAGTAAACATGTTATTTGGAAGAGAGCAAGTAATTTATTTTATTATTATTAAGTAAATTGTTACAAGTTGGCCATAGGGCCAGGTGGCAACAGTATAATTCAATAAAAAGTAACAAATATTCCCCACACATAATGGAGTATTAGCACATTTTTGGGAAATATTTTAAAAATAATCTTTGACTAATAAAATACCTAAATTCAAAATATAACTGCAATATCTGCTTTTGTTAATTTAATATCAATTAATAAAGTTCAGAAAAATGAAGTTACAGAAAAACATATGATTGCCATGTTGTGACGTCATCTGCTATACTGCTTCATAGCCGTTCGGTCAGTTTCAGTGTTAGCGTGATTCGGTAGTTATTAGGTAGGTATTCTGTGATAGTTGTTTGAACGTTTTGTTTGTTATATGCTTTTAGAATGCTTTTATATATAATATAATATTATAATTTATATCCTATATATTATTACAGTAATGTCTGTTTGCGCCATCATGATCTCCTGAACTACCGAATGGATTTTTTCAAAAAAGGCAGTTTAAGAAAGCTTATACTTCGGCATTGACGTGAATGTCCATTTTTTTACTTAACCCGTCTCAAAGGATTGTTTATAACATTTTTAGTGCTCCGAAATCTCACATATTTATGCGTTGCTAACAACAAACGCTGGTATTGTTGAGCTCTGAGATTTGGTTGATTTGGTGGAAATAAAAGATCGGCATTGATGCGAATGCCTTTTTCTTTAATTTAACCCATTTCAAATAATTGTTTTAACATTTTAATTATCCCAAACTTTCAAATGTTTTGTTTGTTAACAACAAACTCAGATTCATCGCATTTGCTATGACAATCAATAAGGCTCAAGGACAGATGCTTAAATGTGTTGGAATATACCTACCATCGCCCGTTTTTACTTTCTCCATACGAAGTAATGGGAAAGTATTGTGATCACGAAAAGAATTGCCTTCGAGATTTCAACGAAAATACGTTTTGAGGTCCCTAGAACAGGTTTTGACTATTTTCTCTATATTGTCTGTGTATGTGATAGGAATGTTTTGAAAACCGATAGTTTATCAGATATTTTGATCCCTAGAACACGTTTAGACTGTTTTCGGAGTGGTCTGTGTGTGTATATGTATGTGATTGTGGATGCTCTAACTCAAAAAGTACTTGCCATATCGTTACCAAACTTCATATATAACACTTTAGCATGAGCACAAAGAACTGATTAGTTTTTGGACAATACCGGTTAACCGAAAGTCGAGGTTTATTCGAAACCCGATTCGGTTTTTGCGATATTTCTCCGATAATACATCATTATTGTACATACAATTCTATACAAAGATTATAGAGAATGTAATTTCCTACAACTTTCATTTGAAAGAATTTTCCATAGCAGTTATTGTTTAGGAATTATTTATAAATAATCGGTTTTTCGGTTTCCGTCAAATATCTTTTTTAAAACATCGTTATTGGTAATCTTGGTGAGGACCAAAGTTGTAGAGAATAATATTTCTTCCAAGTTTTGTTTGAAACAAATTTTCGTAGAACCATCCATTTCAGAGATATTCAACTTTTTCATAATTTTCAGTATACAGCGCCACCACCATGTAGCGGTGAATTCTGTAAACATATTCAAAATATACCTAATTTACGGCAATAAGGACGACTGTATTCTTTTACGATACGAAATGATAATTTTGCCTCATAATAATTTAAATATCTATCTATATCTATCTATATCTATAGTTCACCCTGCAAGCCACCGCAATGGTGTGTGGCAGGGGGTGCAATAGCACCAAGGTAAAGCGCATAATAATGTATAGTATCATTCTACGTCGGCTGATTTCCTTTCGTAACTTCTGTTCTGCTCAGCTATCGTTCTAGGGAAAAACGAGCCTTTATACCTCTCAGTCCTACAGGCTATCTCTCTTATTTTACGAGGATGGTCCGTTCTACCAATATAAGTTGGCGCTCTTATTATTTCTTCGACATCGCTGGAGAATATATGCGTTCTAAATCTTTCGAGAAGTTTTAACCTAGAGCGTGATCGGCGCTCAGCTAGTGATTCCCATCCTAAGTCCTGTATCAAGGCTGTAACACTGTTGTTTCTATCGTAACAATTTTTGACGAATCTAGCGGCTTTTCGCTGCACTCTTTCTAACTCTGAGATTGATCCTTTCACGTACGGATCCCATATGCTCGACGCGTACTCTAATAGCGGTCTTACTAACGAGAAGTAACATGCCTCTTTGACTTTTTCCTCACTTTTACCTACTATGCGTTTGATGAATCCTAGTTTCTGTTTAGCCTTCCCGCATATATTTCGTATGTGCATATCCCACGAGAGGTTGCTTGTTAAAGTAACGCCTAAGTATTTGACGGAATCGGCTAGTTTTAGCTGGACGCCTTCAACAGTGTAATTCGTCGTGTCAATGTTTTTGTTTCCCCAGAATCTCATAAAGGAACACTTTCCTAAGTTCAATTCTAACTGCCACTCTTTACACCACTCGAGAATTGCATTTAAGTCGTCAGAAAGTAATAATTGATCATTAGGACTGTTAATCTCTCTGTAAACTACTGTATCATCCGCGAATAACTTGATTTTACTTTTAATAACCTTATCTAAGTCGTTTATGTATAAAAGGAATAGTAGGGGGCCGATTACACTTCCCTGTGGAACGCCTGAGGCTACGCTGACTGAATCTGATTTAAATCCATCTATAACTACTATTTGTTCACGCTCGTTAAGAAAGTCCCTGATCCACTCGATTATCTTTCGATTTATTCCACAGTCATTTAATTTCTTCACTAACTTACTGTGCGGGACTTTATCGAAAGCCTTCCTGAAGTCGAGGAAAACAGCATCTAACTGAGTCTTACGGTCTCCTGATCTTAGTATATCGTGAACGAACAGAGCAAGCTGTGTTTCACAAGATCTCGTCTTCCTGAAGCCATGCTGATATTTACTTAGCAAGTTCTGACTATCTAAGAAGTCCATCACGGAGCTAGCGATAATGTGCTCGAGAACCTTGCAAGATAGGGAGGTAAGCGAAATTGGCCTGTAATTTTCTCTGTCGTCTTTTTTCCCACCTTTGTGTAACGGCGTTATAAAGGCTAATTTCCATTCCTTAGGTACAACGCCATGACTAAGTGACTTATTGAAAACTATTTCGAGATAAGGTGCTATTTCCAGTGCTAACTCTTTGAATACTCTAGCTGGTATCTCTTCTGGACCCCAAATATGGAGAAAGTCATGTGTTGGCCACATCAGATTTTTTCCCATGGTCAGCTTTATGTAGCCATTTCCCGAGTTTTGTCATTTAAGAACGTCGCTTTACCATTATTGAAGGACCTCGACAACTTATACAGAATGATAAATTGATAATATCAAATATTGTATTTAAAGAAGCAATCTAAAAAATAACAAAAATATCTAAATAAAGTTTTGTTTATTAAACATTTTGTTTGTCTTTATGTGCGAGTTATTCGCACGGGTACAGCTAGTTTATATATATAATTATAATATGCTTTTATAATATAATGGAAGACACGGAATATGGCTGGTTTCTTATCTTATGTTCCGGGGTAATTTTCCCAATTACAAAGCATTTATTATCTGCTCTTTTTATTTGAACGTATCCCACAGCTGCATCACCGTAATTTTCTCTTGATGACCTAAAATGTGTAATAATGATGTCAATATAATTTCAAAGTAAAATTAATTTCGTAATAATTAACAGGGTAATATTCATCGTAATATTATAGTGATACACAAGGAGGCATACATCCTTAGTACCTGATACACACTACAGTTTTCACACACGTATAGGCAAATAAACGTTAAGTATTGGATACTTATTAAGTATGAATGCAGAGGTGAATAATCACGAAAATACATTATACATTAATAATAATGAATACATAATGACATTTCCAACATATATTGCACTTAATGCAAACATATTGCCTGAAATGCATTTCTACGTTATCAAGATACTAATAAAATTAAACACTCGGAAGTACTGAAATATAGTACTTGATTGTTAAAAGATGAATTTGTAAAATTAAAAGGTTTATAATCTACTTAAACAAAGTTATGTGCTATCAATTTACCAAAACAAAAACAACTCACCGTTTCAACTTCACTCCACGTTGTTCAGAACTGATATAGTCAGCATTGGTGTTCATAAACTGTCCCACCATCAAAGCATCCACCACAGGGATATTATTCGAAGATGCCTTCGTGAAACCTGATTCCATTATGCACACAATATTATCAAAACTTCCAAGCACACAGTATTTATATGTACACTGATCGGTCAAGCCAAGAGTTCGAATGGTAGGAATACCGCAATACACTCTTGCTAAGCCCAGCCGGGAAAGGTATGGCAGATGACGTCATAGCCAATCACAGGGCGTTTTATCCTGCTTCGAGGTCTAAGCTTCAATGACACTTTTTAAATTCTAATATTAATAATATTATCAATAATTAATAAATTCTGTTGTCGACATACCAAATTGTTTATCTATATATATCAATTTCTGTGATTTCTAATGATATTGCAGACTTATGCAAATACTCTATTGAATAATACTAGGGCTGTCAATTTTTTTCGATTTTTTTCGAAAATCGGTAACTCGACCGTCGAAAATCGAAAAGTCAGTAAGTCAAAGTCGAAAACCGAAAAATCGAAATTGATTTTTACCGAAAAGTCGAAATCGATTTTTTTTTACCGAAATGTCGAAATCGGTTTTTTTTACCGAAAAGCCGAAATCGATTTTTTTTACCGAAAAGTCGAAATTGATTTTTTTTACCGAAAAGTCGAAATCGATTTTTTTACTGAAATGTTGAAATAGATTTCTACTGAACTATTGAAGTCGGTCTTCTGGATGTCTACATCGATTTTCTCAAAAAAGCCTACAGTATGTGATCGTGGAACGAAGTGACACCGCATCGTGTCCGTTGTCTATGGTAACCCGATGTGCTACGGATCTGAAATTTGGAATGTAGGTAGAACTCCGGGTGAAACAAGTTCGAAAAATAAAATTCTGAAATTCATACTCCAGAACAGACATATAATGTAATGGTGACGGCTCACTTATAAATAAGGAGTCAAAATCGATTTTTTTTGTGAACTAGGGAAGTCAGTCTTTTGGATGTCTATGTCGTTTTTCTCGATTTAAAATGATTAAAAAACACTATTTTTTTTCGATTTATAATAATTAAAAAACACTATTATGGAAATCATTCGATTATGGCAATCTCTACACAAAGGATGCATCGAGGTTTGCATTTCTTCCATTTTCCTTTCTTTCATTTTCTCATTCCACAAAAACAATCAAGGCGGTGTGACGCTGATACCCCACTGCCATTTGGTCTGACAAATACCATTATAAATAAAAAATAAAGGATAATTAAAGCGGACAATTGCAGATGGACCCGTAGATATTCAAGGCTATTTCGGACCTTACCGTTTCCCAGCAGGCGACGTTTTCATCTTGGCGGTGAAATAAGAAACAGCAAATTCTTCTAGGATTTGAAAAGGAAGCACTTTACAGTAATCCTTGTTCGTAAGCTGCATTTTATGATTACAGCAGTAATATTTTCATAATAGGATGAAAAACACAGAAGATGATTTACATTTACTGCTACAATCATACATATACATTACTTAATTTTACTTAATTATAACTTAATCATTACTTAATCTTACTCCAAATATAATAAAATAGTAGGAGCAGTATTTATAAGTGAGCCTTCACCATTACATTATATGTCTGTTCTGGAGTATGAATTTCAGAATTTTATTTTTCAAACTTGTTTCACCCGGAGTTCTACCTACATTCCAAATTTCAGATCCGTTGCACATCGGGTTACCATAGACAACGGACACGATGCGGTGTCACTTTGTTCCACGATCACATACTGTAGGCTTTTTTGAGAAAACTGATGTAGACATCCAGAAGACCGACTTCAATAGTTCAGTAGAAATCTATTTCAACATTTCAGTAAAAAAATCGATTTCGACTTTTCGGTAAAAAAAACCGATTTCAACATTTCGGTAAAAAAAATCGATTTCGACTTTTCGGTAGAAATCGATTTCGATTTTTCGGTTTTCGACTTTTAAAACGGCGGTCGAAAATCGGTAAGTAGAATCGGTTTTCGAAAATCGATTATTGACAGCTCTAAATAATACACTGAATTTTTAGGGGTTAAAAGAAAAGCATAAATACAAACAAATACCTATATACATACATATATAAACACATTCCAGTGCTGGATTTTCGCAGGTTCATGACAGGCCTTCACGGCTACCGTAGCGGTCACGGGGCCCACAAAGTCCCCACCGTACATCACCCTGCCAAGCATTCCCCTACTTCTCCCTCACTTGGTCGTTAACTACGGATATTATATACAATAATTATGATTTATAATATATATGTCTTCTGACCTTCGTCTTGAAGAGACCCAATTTTGAGGGAAAAGGCTCAAAAATATCCGCCGGTAAACTGTTCCATCTCTCAGTCCCCCTATTCAGGAACGAAAACTTTCTCAAGTCTGTCTTCTGTCCTAAGGGTTCTATTTTGTATTTATGATCCCTACGTCCATAATGTTTCAGTTCGCCCATTCTAACGGTTATATCCATCCACGATTGTTTCCCAACATAAGCATTATAAATTCCACTCAGTCTAGCTAAATCTCTCCTTTGCTCCAGCGACTCCTATCCTAAATTACTGATCATTTTCATTGGAAAGTGCCGGATTACCAGAGCAGGTAGGAAAGTCACGGGGCCCGGTGCAAAGTGTGCGTGCGGGTCCTCTTATGTGTGAAACATTTTTCATAGTAAGTTTTAACAAATAAAGCAATCTCTCTCACTATGACACTGATATTTTTTCAGATTTTCTTTAAAAGTGCGGGTATTTTATAAGTACGTCAAATATTTTTTAGAGAGTGCAGGGGATCTTTAATTGCCGGACCCAGTGAAGTTGCACCATTTGTACCATCATCACGCCTACCCTGATGATTCTGGATGGATGAATGCCGGATAACTGAGCTTTTACTGTATTTCATTGTCTTGTAATAATTTATGTTTGTTTTCAGTAACACCGAACTATAATAAATATCTTTTAGGGTTCTACTGGGGTTGAATCAGACCATAGATCTATCTAAACATTAAAAAGGATCATATTTTCCTTAGTAATATTTTTGACTTTGCAGCATTTGACACGGTGAATTTTTGGACTTAACTATTTTGAAAATAAACAGCGTCTTATGTGACGGAAAATACGGTAATTTAATTGCTGATATTATAAAATTCCTCAATTTAGAATGTTAATTTACATAATTTCTCAATCTTGGTTGTGCAGGTGATAATATGTTAACAGCACTTAGTGTTGCCCGTGACTGTGGCATGGTGCCTGCCAATTTCTCTGTTGTGGTGGTGAATGCTGTTGCTGGAAGTGGAGAAGAGGGGAAGGAAGTACGGCCACGCCTGTATTACACCCTGCCTGATAGCTCATCAGCGATACCATGTTACACTCCAAAACACCCTAGCTGCCAGTTCTCGAAACCATTGGTAATATATTTTTAATGACAGTTGTGTTGAATGTTATCTTATTTTCTGGTATATATCCTATTTTCATCTTTCAAAGAAGGATATATAGGTGAATGAGTCCAGTGAAATTGTTATCCTTTCTAAATATCTTTTACTAAATTGATTGATAGTACCTGTAATCAAATTGTATTAAAAATAAATTGCATTTCTTGAAAGACTCAACCACACGAATCATCATTTGAATGACTTTAATCTAAAACATTCCTTCAGTTGCTAAGCTCATGTTTTTCGGCATAAATAATTTATTTTTGCACATTATGTTTACGAATTTCTCTGTTTTCGAGGAAAGAATACATAGGATTAAATATTTTATTGTTAACCCTTATCGTGCGTAAGGAACACATGAATCCTAGTAAATGTATTTTTTGTTGGCCATGCAGAGCACATAGGCCCCAGGGGAACTTCTGTCGATTTTGACCAAATTAGCTTTGCTTCCATAGCAGAACTTTGTGATATTATTTTCACATGCTTTAGAAGGCCTGCCACTTGATATTGTTTATGAAACACTCATATATGTGTGTATGCGTATGTGTAGGATGTATGTAAGGTAGGTAGTTTGTCGTTTTTATGCTTAGAGATTTTCAATTATTTCATAATATTTATTGTTGACTCATTTTACATTTATTTGTTGAAAGAAATTCTGCCATCTTTCAAAAACATGACAATTTTTACCTTTTAGGATGGGCATGGTGAAGGAGATGTCAAGTTTCCAAACAGCAGAAACCATCTTAACCATGTGACGGCAGAAAAGTCATTTGACTTGGAAACTGGTTTAGGAAGTAGAGGAAATATTGTAGCGATGGAGTCTAAACCAACACCTGTTGTTTTTGCTGCAACGGGACGTACTTGGGATGTTGTTCGAGAGCATTTTCCCGAAATTTTACCTCGCCTCTGTGTCCGTGGCATTGTCTTTGCTCGAATGAGTCCTGATCAGAAACAGCAGCTTGTACAAGAACTTCAGACACTTGGATACTGTGTTGGTTAGTTGTTTGCTGATTTGTGTACAAATGACAAATGTTTTCACTACCATTTTTGTATTAGGAAAAAATTATCTCTGGATGTTGTTGTTTTTTATTACAATTAGAACTGAAACAGTCATTGGAGACATCTTGAAGGTTAATTTCATTGAAAGTAAAATTCATTGGAAAACTTTTATACAGATAATGCCTAGATCAGTGATGGCGAACCTTCTATTGTACAAATGCCAATATTACTAAAATTGTTGTATCTTTTCTGCCTTGCGTGCCACAAAAAGTCATTTTTTTGCATGCCAGTAAATTAAATTCATGATCAAGACATAAGATTGTAACAGTAAAACTAACGTTTACCATAGTTGACTAAATAACCCAATTTTTTGTTGGTGTTAAATCAGTACGATAAATGCTTTGATTGGTTCGCTATCACTGGCCTAGATATTAAACGATACATTGCTCATGGTTTTATCATTAGACTCGAAGAAGTGAAAGGAATTTCAAAATATCTGTTTCTGTTTCACAATTTTCATGTTCTACCAAGCACTGTTTTTAGCTCATTCTAAGCTTTGATATAACCAACTTTTTTTATAATTCAAAGAATAATTACTTGAACGTTAAATTTGACCAAGTTGATCTCTTGAAAAATCATCAAACAAGAATTTTATTGTGTTGTAAGAATTGTTCCCATAGAGAGTTGTTGAACTCTTACAGGTAGGAAAGAGTGACCGTTGACAAATTACATTTGTTAATCTTGATTTTTTTTGCATTTTTAGGAATGTGCGGTGATGGTGCCAATGACTGTGGTGCTCTAAAAGCTGCCCATGCTGGGATCTCTCTCTCTGAGGCTGAATCTTCTGTGGCATCTCCATTCACCTCTACCGAGGCAAATATATCCTGTGTACCGAGAGTGATAAGAGAAGGGCGTGCAGCGCTGGTGACATCAGTTGGAGTCTTCAAATACATGGCAGCATACAGTCTTACGCAATTTGTATCGGTGATGTTGTTGCAATCTGTGGACTCCAATTTAACCGACATGCAGTTTCTTTACATTGACCTTTTCCTCATCACTTTGACGGCATCGTTTTTTGGACGCACGGAGGCTGCAGAAGGAGGTCCTCTTTCACCACGGGCACCCCTTGCCTCCCTTCTCTCGGCTCCTCCTATCATCTCCCTGGCTGCTCAGGTGGTGACTGTCATCTTCATTCAAACTGCTGTCTTTGTCATGACACAGCATCACATGCTATCGCACTTGTGGTTGTTGGCTCCCGAGTCATCTGAAAATGCTACCTTGCGTGACGGGATGCTGGTGAGTGTTAATTTAATTTCTTTAAAGCTTATTATGTGTAAGATGTGGTGCATGTTTGACAGCATGTTTATTGGGTGCATTTGAAAGAGCATTTTTTCAACAGTGTTGCTGTATCCATGCTTAAATGCAACAATAATGTCAAATATTATTCTTTTTTAAAGTGGAAATTTTAATTGATCCAAAAATTTTCAGTCAATGAAATTTCAATAATAAATTGGACTTGATCTTGCTTTCTTTTAAAAATATATGAAGGTTATGCTATGAAAAATTTGCAGATTTTGAAAAAAAAACATTTTGGAGCTGTTCTGCAACAATTCTGTCAAAATTGTTCTCGGAAAATGTAAATTTTTAAAAAATTTGTCTTCAAGGACTAATCAAGAAAACAAAATTTAATTCAAAATTATTTCCTTATACATAATTCTAATTAATTTTTCTTATGTATGCTCTTTTAAATTTTAAAATTTTTTGACAATCCATCATCATTTGAGACTTCTAACTGTACAATTAAAAACTTGCTGAACAGTATCAACCAACTATATTTTTCTTCTATTATTTTATTTTGTGAAATTGATCCATTTTTATCTTTTATTTTCAGGATGCACAATCCACTCACTCACCTAATCATCATTCAGAAGTAGAGTGGGCAGCTCCAGAAAACTATGCTGTGTTTACAGTCTCAATGTTCCAGTACATAATCCTTGCAGGAGTTTTCTCGAAAGGAGCACCACACCGTAAGAGTTTAGCATCTAACCGAGGTTTGCTCGTGTCATTGGGAGCTGCCACAATTTGTTCCATCCTCCTGACCCTTTGCCCTCCTGATTGGTTGGCGGCAAATTTTGAGCTCAGCATCCCCCATAGTAACACCCCAAGGCTTGTCTCGTTAGGTTTCGCTTTCACTAATCTCGTCATCGCAGTAATCATCGAGATGTCGGTAGACCATTTGGAAGCCACATCGCGCCCTTCAAGAAATCGTTGCCGGGGGAACGCGGAGCTGCGTCACATGGAAGTGGAGAGGGAGATAGAAGAGGAAGGTGCCGGGTGGCCGCCCATCAGCCGAGAGGCTGTGGTGCAGTCACCCGGCACCCCTCCATCTATGCAGCCCCCACCCATGGCACTTCGTGTCGAGTTGGTCTCTGAGGCGGCCGTTTGGTCCCCATCGATATCTTACTCTTCTGTGCAGTCGACAGCTCCCGATGTTGCTGTGACCCCCTGACATCCTCTGCCTTGGCCTTGCTGTTTAAAGGGTGTGACTCAAGGGCAATGGCCTTCATTTTGTTCAGGACACTTATTCATAATGTTACATTATTTATTATTTGAAAACTATCGTAAAAAGGAAATATGCTGCAAACTGCTTCTAACTTTTATGTTGAAGCTCTAGAAATGCATGGTAAAACTTTGAAAGGTTTGCTTGTTTTGTTTTTGCATGCTTTTGTTAATTTATTGATTGGGTTTTATTGTAGAATTCGGGTGTTACGATCGAAATGTGTTCAAAATCGCAGCCAAACTTGTTGCTGTAGAAGGATTTTGGGATTTGTGAATGTATGAACATGTTCAAGGTTGTGTTGTAATTCCTTTGTTATAGCAAAGTGTGTTTGAGGATCAATCTTCTAAATGTAAAGTACCAGGATGTGCGTTTTCTTCTCCTCTTCTATAATGCTACTTGAGGAAATTTATTGAAAAAATCTCTGTGGCAGATGCTAAATTACTAAGAGCTTTATAGATAGTAGGGTTATAAAAGCTATTTACTCTAATGTAAAAATGGAATCAGAGAAATAAGCAACCTCTGTTTGAAAGAGAGGAGTGATAAAATATTTAGGATTTTATTGGAAAACTTAAGAACTAAATACATAAGTGTAATAATTTTTCATGAAATAACTTGCAGTTTTGCTGTACTTATTTTCCATCTCAAGTTGAAAAATATTAACAGGTAAGTTAAAATATATGTGAAGAAATAGATAATGGTTGATTCATATGAGAATCTCTAAAGATTCGTGATTCATAAGCAGATTATATGGATGTACTCAGTATATTTATAATTCAGGAAATAGTTTACCTGAATTAACATACATTTTCAAACTCTGGTACCATTTATGGCATTAGAAGATTGTAAAAATGTAACATTTGTTGAAATGATGCAGTCAAATAATTGTATTCTTTATACGGTGTGGAACCATTTTAATGGAAATGTTGAAATACTTTTGAAGGTGTTTTTATCTATAATTTCAAAATTTTGATAGAATTAGCAAAACAACTTTATCATTTTAGTTAGAGGGATTGATGAACCTACACAATAATAAAGAGAAGAATATAAACATTTGATAGATGGAATAAAAATCAAATTTTTTATTGTGATTATGAAAGAGTCAGTGTGATTTTGAGGAAGATCTTTCAGCTTTGCAACATAATGCACGCTAGTAACTTGTGCAGTAAACTTGAGATCATTGAATTTAAGTATTTGGTATATCTATTGTATACTAAAACAGCTATTCTGAGTTGCACAAATTTTCATCACCAGCAGCCTTTAGAGCAATTTTAATTTTCGTAGTTGAGGATGTGTGCATAATTTTTGTGGCACTCATTTTCACTCATGCCATTTTTATTTGCTAGTCTCAGGTCTGTGTTTAGGCCATTTTGGAAGGGTTGTCAATCATACTTTGTACGAAGAAATATTCATGGATAGCCTTGTGTTGCTTCTACTTTGTCTACTCTAATTTTTCAAGGAATGAGAGTGATGCGAGGGTATAGTCATTCCATTGTGCTTAATATACTTCAACCCTTATGTTGACCCACTCTTCCTTAACTTCTAAGCAATTTGTGGCTGCTATTTTATTAATTATCATGTATCCATTAATATTTTTTAAATTGTGAATCCTTGTTTTTAAGGTCATGTATAACATATCTTTATTACCAAATATGAAGTATTTTGCTTAGCCACTTCGTTTTCTTTGAAGCGAGGTAAACTGCTATCTATATTTGTATTTCAAACAAAAGGCAACTGTAAGGGAGATATTAACTGCATTTTATTGCAGAGTGGCGGAAAACCATAAACTAAATTGTTTTTACCACTCTTTCTAAAATTTCTTTATCCTCTAGCATTTAAGCGAGTCTTTTGAAAGACAATATGTCAGCATAGCATTGTTGTTATGCCTGGCTTCAAAAACTAAAAATCATTAGATTTTTATATGGTAAGGCCAGTATTTGATTCTAATCAGATTTATATCTTATATCTATTTTTGCAGTAGTATAAATTTTAGGTTAACTCATACCCAGTTTTACGGCGGCGAATTATGAATTTGCAAATATTTATAAATTTCTTTCTTTTAATCTTCATGTACTGTGGTTGGAGAAAGCATTTATTTTACCAAATTGAGTGACAGTTTATTTATTGATCTCCTTATTCATTTGTTTACATCTGCTTTAATCAAATACTGGAAATGGTGCTGTGAGAATTGTGTTATCTATTCTGTTACCATTATTTTCAATAAGCAATGTATAGTATGTACATGATTCATAATAATATGTGAAAAATTAATTTAACTAGCTGTGATTGGCAAGAAGCTGTTATTGTGGTCACAAGCTGACCACAGATATGGCATTCAGTAATATAAATTTTCTTGTTCGTTTTTTCATTACCAAAACAAAAGTTTTTTCATGGTTCTTAGTTGAAAAATATGTAACAGTATGCATCATTTCTCATTCATTACTTTCTTAGTAAGTTGTTGTCACCAATGCTTTTTAAAATTTCTGAATCTGTATTACTATGTTTCCATGCTTTGTTGGAATTGTTGCTACAGAGGAAACATTTATTAATTTGTTGCTAGTATTAATGTTAGATACCAGTGTTCCCTGTGATAATACGCTTTTGTTTCATAGAATAATCATAGGGAGGAAATGTTATATGTATTAACATAGTGTGAATATTGTAGAGTACAATAACCATGCAAATAATGTATTTGTTGAATAGAATCTCTATTTGGGCTGATGATCTCTCTGTAGTCAGTGTAGTGTATAGTAAGCACAGGATACCATCATGGAAGGTCAAAGATGTAACTCTTTCATAATAATGTTGAATATGACAGGGTAAATCTACTTGATCAGTGTGAGAATTACCCAAAGTTAGCTTTTCATGTGGTCAAACTTTTGAAAAAGATTTGATATTTTTCTAGAAACTCTGGGAACAGTTAAATGTTTACACTTCCCTCGCCAGTGCATGAAACCAAATTACTTATATGTATACTATGCTTTAGTTAGTTATGCCAGCTCTTGCTGGCTTATTACTATTGATAAGAAATGTGTGTAATTGATATTCAACAATGTTTCAGAGAAGTGCCTGGGTAAGATATTTAAATACTTTTTTCCTATCATATCAAAATCATGGAATGGTAGACTGATGCAATTTCTTATTCTGTGACTTAATATTTATACAAAAATGAAGTACTTAAGTTTACACCAAAAATGTGTACTGTGAATATTTTTTGCAGAGCTTGCCAATATCAGGACTACTCAGCAGGAAATTCATTATTGATGAATTGTAATTTTGAGTTCTGATTCAGAAAATAAGTTACCATAATAAATTTTTGTAGTGCATTGAAGTTGAATCATTTCATTTCTCTTCATCATAAGATTGTTTCTGTTAGCAGCAATGAAGAAGTAACCATGCAAGAAATTTTCTAAGGCTTTCTTGTTCGATTTTATGGATAACGGCTACTCCTACGATAAAAATGTATAGGAAAAGAAATACTCTAATTTATTAGTTCTATAAGTTTTATTTGAAAAATATTTTGATATGAGCAATACTTGGAAAGTTGACTTTTGATCACCAGTAAAGTGGTGCCCCTGATTGGCTTACGTGATTCATTTATGCCAGTGGTGCCCAACCTTTTCTACGTAGCGGGCCGCATCGGTGGTTGCGAATCCTTCAGTGGGTCACATTGGAAGTTCCCAGTTCTTCCGCGGGCCGGATTAGAGTTTAAATCAGAAGTTATCTACATATTCTGAGGTGCTTTTTTAGTAAAAATATAGTCTACGATACATGAGGTTTTTATGATAAATATTCCATTATTAAAGATTTTATTTGATAAATTTTCATAAAAATATATTGTTTTGTATTAAATTTTTCGAATTGCTTATTCATCATGGCTTTCCGGGCCGCACAAAAGCCCTTCGTGGGCCGCATCCGACCCGCGGGCCGTAGGCTGGGCACCACTGATTTATGCGATTTTCATATTATATTTGATTGTAAGTCCTTAATATCAAATTTCATGAAAATCCGTTTTGTAGAAGCCGAGAACGAACATGTGGACGGATGGACAGACCGACGATAATAGGCGCTCACGCTGGAAGTGAAATGCGCCTAAAAAAGAGAGCATACATTAAGAATAGGGAATGCAATATCGGTTAACTGAATACCAGTATACGACCCAATTTTTCAACACCAAAATACCGTGGTACCGTTCTATTCAATATTTCGGTAGTTATTGAATGATATAAAAGTTTTGCAACAAATTACCTGTGCATATATACGGTTCACCATTGTATTTGTGCTCTAGTTTCATTTCTTTATTCATTGATAATCAACAGGTTAGTATTTTTTCTTACAAATATTTGAAGGGATATTTGCCTACACAGGTGACTCCCAAGATTCGACAGTTCAAGATTCGACAAATTCGAGATTTCGACCCAGCCGATCGAATTGGGAATTACTTTACATGAAGTAATTTTTGTCCCGACCAACCACGCGAGGTTTAGTTTCAGTGTAGACGTAGTTATTTCTGCTCGAATTGTTTGAATTTGTGCTGATTTCACTTTTTTTCTGTTAATCTTTTATTTTAATTTATTTATTTATAAATTTATCACTTGACATGATATCTAAAAGGAAATGTAATAGTGATAATGCAAG
This sequence comes from Uropetala carovei, assembly GCA_036926305.1. Lineage (NCBI taxonomy): Eukaryota > Metazoa > Arthropoda > Insecta > Odonata > Petaluridae > Uropetala > Uropetala carovei. The sequence continues at coordinate 2,206,360 of JAXCHB010000100.1, forward strand.
TGAATCAAATAAAAGAATGTCGTTCAACTATTAGCACTTATGTGAAACAGAAGGAAAAAATTCTAGAACGTGATAAATTCACATAATTTGATGGCTGGTTTGACAAATTTAAGAGAAGGGCAGGTTTGCATAACCTTAAATTAACTGGCAAGGCTGCAAGTTTTTTTGTGCTTTTTAATAACTTTTATATTAATTTCGCTGCAATATACAGTTGTATGCAAGGATGTGCAGCAGATGGCCTGGTCTGGCTCGTGTGAGTCATTTGTAACAAATGACTCGCGCGAGCTGAGATGCGGGAATGTATCCTCCAATTATAATATGCAAGTCTATGGAAAAACGGCGTTCGACCACGTTTTCAGAAACGCATCCCTGTCGAATCTCGGGAGTCACCTGTATTTTATAATCTTGTTGCTGTTGTACTTTTACTAAACTATAAATTTTAAATTGTTGAAGGAGTATCCTGATTGATCAAGTGTTTGAGCACATTATTTGGTTCCCACATCGACTGACCTTTGATTTGAAATATTTTGCAAATTCTGCTAGAATTACAATAGGTAAGAATTATATATTTTTTCAAATGTAAATTAACATAATATACTGATGAAAGTTACTTAATAATATAAAAATATAGTGTTTTAGCCTAAATAACCACAAAGGCTAGGAGACAACTGACATACTGTTTCAAGTCTTGTATTTTTAATTAATTAAAAACTATTCTTTTACCTTCTTGCCATTCCACCTCCGAGCGTGGAATCTGAAAGCCTTTTCTTCATCTGGTCAAATTTGTTTTTGTCTTAATGGTCAATGCATTGATGGCAGAGGCGTAACTATGGCAAGGCATTGCCTTAGGACTTCAGCCCCGGGGGGCCTCAAGAAGGCAAAATAATTATTGTAATATGAAATAAATCGAAAATGTTATATTTTTTCATTTCTAAAATGTAAAGTAAAAATTTAAACTGTGTGTATAAATATTTAATTCTGTTATGGTGCCTCATTTTAATTATTTGCCTTGGGGCCCCAAAACTGAAGTTACGCCTCTGATTGATGGTTTATGTTTCTTGCGTGCTCTCTTTAATTCAATTAAAAAAATTAATAATTGAATAGTAATTTTTTATTTGATTTAAAGTCAAACTTTAAACTTAATGTTTATGTTTGATTGAATGGTATCTTTTCTATTTTGTTTTGTTATAATTTTTACTTTAGATTCATTGATTTATTTTGTTTGTTTCACCTTACATTATATACAATTACAATAAATAATAATTGATATGAAGTACCTATATTTTGAATTAATCTTGTTTCTTTTACCTAAACAATTCATGATTTTCTTCATTATTTAATACAGGTATACCGGCAATGATGAACATCAATACTGGTATTGATTTTTGGGACTGGTATTGCATTCCTTAATTAAGAACAAAAGATTTGAAAAATCAAACAGCCACACTCATTTATAAAACACACAATTCCAAATCTCAAACTACCAAAACCATTTCACTATGCCTATGAACTTGATGGTTATAAAAATATTCTTAAAAACAGTCCAAGTATTGAACAGTGAGTCAAGATGGATTTTCCTCTTTACTTACAACATAATCTGCTGAAGGTAAAATAGTTATTGAAGCATGAAGTTTGAGTTTTTTTAAGTGAATTTTAGAGATTGTGTGTGACTGGTTGTGCATGTATTCACCTAGTAGGTTCCTGTAGTAATCAGAGACATGGAAATCTCTTGGCATGCAGTGTGCTGAAGATACATGGAAAATGTGAGTAAGTACATTGTTTGTTTTTAATCTTCATCCCATTTTCCATTCTGTAATTATTAATCTTTGTGTGCCCATTCCATTTGTTAATTTATGGCAAAGGAGTTGTTTAAAACAAAACTGTAACATCCTAGAAATTTAATTGTGGAACTGGTTTTGCTGCTATCTCTTGAGTCTTCAGCCTGACGCAAAAATAAAATTAATGGAAATTATAGTTCCATTCTTTATTCTGTTTTATTATTGCTAAGAACGTTTCCTTGGTGTTTATATTAAAATATCAACTGAAGTCTACATTAATGCTTTTCAAATCGATACTTGTTTTTATACGTTTTTATCAATGAAAATAAATTTTTGTGAAACATACATGAATTGGTATTTTTAACTAAGTAAGATTGCATAAAAAGCTGAAATTTCAAGTAACAATGTTTGTTTCATAAATGTGATTATTTATGTAAATTTTGTTTTAAATTCATCATCTTTGTCAAATATAAAACAACATCTGAAGAAATAGTACCAAGGCTATACATGGTTGCAAGTTTGGTGTTTTTAACCACTTAAGAAGTTTTCCTTTTCAAAACAAACAAAATGAACTAAATCACAAGAAAACTTGTCTGAAAGGCCAACCATTTGCTGCATACTATTTATCCAATCTTCAGTCTTACTTCATATTTAATTAGGGCAATTGCACAACTGAACATGTTTCAGTCATTCAAATTCCCAACAATTCCATTTGCTTGACCAGTTTCTTTAATACAACAGTACTTACACCTTAAAATTTTAATACAGTCATACCCTGATTTATGTCACCACAATTTACATCGATTCGAAGTTACGTTGCCCATCAGTTAATACATGTGTCGGTTTATGTTGTTTGGATTTGAAGTTACATCGTTAAAGGTCTAAAGTTCTATAAAATTCTCATTGCTACCTTCCTGAAACTATTATCTGATTAAAATACTAAATAATCATTTCAATTTACCATGATCTAAATATCTACTCTGTAATCTTATCTACTATAATAATTACGAGTGTCCGTCTGTAAACTCCCGACTTTGAAGCTTAATAATATATCATCTCGCAAACGACTGAATCGAATTTGATGAAATTTTCAGGACAGCATTGTGATATAATAAAAAAACGTATTAATGTATCGAACTCGAGATCAAAGACCCGGATTCGACTCCAGGGGATAATTTCCATTTCCCATAAGGTTACACGTAAAAATCGGCTTGCATTCTTTTTGAGATTAAAATTAGAAATAATTAACCTACAATCTTCGGATACAACCCTTTTTGAAGAAAACATTACAGAGTTTATTATTCTGATCGTCTTTTTCAGCATACGGTTCGAAACTGCTCATATTAAACGTTTAATTCACATATTTTGAGGAAATCTAGCCATTTTAACGGGATATTGCCTTGCCTACCAATCCCATTGTTTGACCTCGATAACGTTTTTTATCAATCTTTATAGGTGGGTATACGCGATGCGATTTGTCGGCCGATTTGAGCGATTTATCGTTTCAATTTGAAAAATCGTTAGAAAAACCTGATAGTTAGTATGTTATGATTCAAGAACGATATATCTGCCGATATTTTATCACCGATAAATCTGATCAATTTATCGACGGGTAGATATAGACCAGCCCCTGGCAACTCAACGGTTTTCAGAGTTTCAAGTTACGCTCATCTTTGTTGATAGGTGTCACTGGGTGCGATTCAAAATGAAAGTGGGGGAGGGGATGGGTCTGGGTTAGAGGTGGGAAAATCGATTCATCTTACTGAATCGATTCACTCGATTCAGTTCACCCAGATGAATCACTTAAAAGAACGATTCAATGATTCACTACCGATTCATCCATCTGTTACTTTTGCTACTTCAGAATTCAGACCATTTGCAAATAAAATCAAACAAACTGAGTGTTTTAAAAAGTAATTTATTACAAATCGATAAATTTATATATATAATTATAATAAATTAATCTAAAATAATAATTATTTATTTATCCCAAGTCAAATTCAAAGAAAGTGTTCATTTCCTCTCAAACATAATATATTTCATAACAAAAATACATATAGATTAACGTCAAAAAAATTATCACAAATGCTATTTTTATACCATAATTTGTAATCAAACTGTTTTGTATAATTTTCCTATACTTTGTATATTATTGTACTATTCCGAATTGCAAACATTTTATATTACGGCGGATGTGCTGTTGTAAATGGCAAGTTTGTTATATTAGTACCTATTGAAAATTATTATGGGACTATGCTTCAGAAAAGAGTATATTTATAAAAAATTTAATTTTTTAATATTGCGAATAATGCTGTTTTATATTGTATCTTGATATTTTTGCACCTATAATGTTTGCTGTGTAAACCTATCAGTGAATAGTTTTGGATTCACACCATTTAATATATTCTGATCATTTTTGTAAGTCACTATGTTCCAGAAAAGTTCCTATGTTTATTATATTTTTTATTTTGCGAATGCCAAATTTATTGTCTTATTCATATAGTATCTTGATATTTTGCAGTAATAACATTTCATTGTATAAACCAATCAGATAATCGTTTGGGAATCATACAATTTGATTTATTTCGATCCTCTTTCTTAATAATATCCATGCAAAAATTATATTTAGATATGTTTCTGAGAATGACGAACACTTGTTTTGTTCATTCTGTTTTACTTACATATGTTTTTCTTTAAGCCTCCGAAAGACAGTTATATGGTTTTTATTGGTTTTTGCGTTATTTTTGTTAATTAATTTGTCAAATATATACAAATTAAAACCTGTTTTATTGAATTGTATTACTTTTTAGTTTGTTTATTTGATTCCATTTCCACCATAGTGTGCTTACATTTCGTAAGAACATTATAATTTCATTAATTTTAAAATAATTTTGCTCAAAGAAATTCACAATATACTTTTATTAATTAAAAAAAATAATTTTGCCCGATCGGCATTCACTTTAATTAAATAAATTTAACAATAATAATAGTACACACTCATGAACCAGACATGGCGTGGGGCGCTGCATGACTTAAGCAATACTATTAGAGTGAAGATTCCTTTTTTGTTTTAAGCGGCCTAATAGTTCGGAATCGCTGAGAGAGAATACCGATTCACCTGGTTCACTGTTTCAGTTGATTCAGAATGATTCAGTCGATTCATCTATTCAGTTGGTTCAGAACGATTCAGGAATCAGTGAATCACTGAACGATTCAGGAATCAGTGAATCACTAAACGATTCATTTCACCGATTCAGAACGATACAGTCGATTCATATATTCGGTTGGTTCAGAACGATTCAGGAATCAGTGAATCACTGAACGATTCAGGAATCAGTGAATCACTGAACGATTCAGGAATCAGTGAATCACTAAACGATTCATTTCACCGATTCAGAACGATACAGTCGATTCATCTATTCGGTTGGTTCAGAATGATTCAGGAATCAGTGAATCACTGAACGATTCATTTCGACAGAGGTGAATCGATTCACCCGATTCAGTGCACTGAATGATTCATTTATACCGATTCATTCATGAATTACCCACCTCTAGTCTGGGTGTAATTCTACGTCCAGGAAGAGTAGGGTCGTGAACGGGTAAGTAACTTTCCGTTCGTAATTCGCAAGAGATTTACGTCGACCTCGTGTTACTGTGATTGATTGTCGGTTTTAAATGCTTTAGTTAGAATTAAGCGAAAATTTAATTGTCGGAACGCCGCATCGGGGTAGCATCATCGCATTAATATTACCGTTCAATTTTGTCTCAAGGTCATTATTTCTTCTGATCCTTAGTTCATAGCTTTTGTGAAATTATTTCTTAATTAAACGAAATGGTTGATCTCTTCACTGAATTTTATGTCGGCATAATCTTTACATTAATTAGGAGAGACCTTTACATAAGATATATGTGGATCTATGCAATTATTTTCCTTGGTGAAAGTTAATCACGTGTATTTTGGGTGAACTGAGTCAAGTTGAGACATGAATATGGTTATTAATTTGTCGAGTGGTTGTGTAAGCGTATAGTTTGAAGGTAAAGGTTCGTTTTCTATCAACTTTGATTTTTAGAAATGATATATGTATACGGTGTTAGCCTATGATCAGATTGGCCAACGGTGGGAGTTTGATATGAGTTTCTGAGGTAATCCATCTCATTTTCGTGTATTTTAATCTCGTTAAAGCGTATGTTTGATAAAATAATAATATTTTAATGCGCAACTGAAAATATATTGATAAGGTTTTCTCCTAATTATTCAGTTTTCAGACAGAATTCTCCGTGTGCAGCTGTATTTGATTTTGGCAACCATTATCGAGAAATTCATTCAAAGCAATGCTGTATTTCGTTTATTGAAATGATATTAATTACGTAATCAATACATACTAGTGTCATGGTTTTGAAATAAGTATTAAGCTTAACTTAGCAACTTAAGGAATATAAGTCTTATATTTTACAAATCTTGGAATTTGAGTTACAATACAATATTTTCGAATATTATCGGAGTGATTTAGCACGAGAGACACTACATAATGTAATCAGGTTATCAGAAATAATATTGAGAATTAAAATACAGTAGGTACATATTTTAAGATTTCATTCTCTTGTTTCAGAGGAATGTTTGCAGAAGACGTCACAGAACAGCTGTCATGTTCCCTTGTGTGATATCAAGAAATACATATTAACGGTGAGTACAATCTTTTAAGTAGTTTGCCAATTGCATTTGTATTGGTTGTTACTTGAAGTTTCCAGTGAGAATTATCGACGTATTTTACTGAATAGATAGGATAAATTTAGTCGTGTAACCACGCATGTGTTTTAATTGCGTCTATATATGTGCAGTACTTATTGTACTAATTTTTCCATCTATTAATGGTGAAAGTGTAGTAACTTAAGCTTACATTGGAAAGTGATAAATCTCAATTTATTTTAAGTGAATATTTCATTGAGAGAATAAAATTGATTTTATAATTTCGACTTTGAAAGGTTTGTTAATTATCGTTAACATAAGTGTTATCAATGCTTCAATTTTTGGCATATTTTATGAAATACTTTGTACCTGGGAAATTTTACTTTTCAATCTACTGACATCCATTTCAGCATAAATCAATTAAGTATGCTCTATAAACACGAGATGATTTCATAGAAACAAAATTATTACTTTGTAGTGACAGTGTAACGTGAAATGTTCATTGACTTTTAACTCTTTGGTGAAGTGTAAACTAATGTTGAAATTATGGAGACATTTTGAGGAAAGTAATTAAAATATTTTGCTTGGAAAAGGCTATCTATATGGAAATTGCTAAAGCAATCAATGAAATATTTTGAGGAAAGGGATTTCTTAGTAAAAGTTAGTCGAATTCTTGGAATACATGCAAATTTTTGAAAAGTTTGCTATGCTAATGAAAGTTTATCGTGACAATTGGTTTTTATTCTGTTTATTTCCACCGGTGGTTGGCTAATCATCAGTTGATCATGCAAAAATTGTACAGGATTTATTCAGATACTATTTTAGTGCATTTTATTTTATAAATATTCAGTCAATCAAATCAAAATAGCAATTAAACTGTAAGAGATAGAAGGCTGAAATGTGGTTATGCCATTTATTACTATGACGAAGGATTTTATTTTAATGAATAATTGAAAGTATATTGACAAGGTTTCTTCCCAAGTATGTATTCAATTTTCGGGCAAACTCCTGTCTAGACTTATTAAATGTTGGAAACCCTTTACCGAAAAATTCATTCAAATCAATCATTTATTTAGTTGATATTCATTTCCGTAATCAATATATGGTAGTCAGGTGGTTTTGAAATAAGTATTGAGCTTAACCAAGCCACTTAAGTAATATAAGTCTTTAATTTCATTACAAATCTTTGAATTTGAGTTACAATAGATAAGATTCCAATGTTACTTCAGTGATTTAGCACGAGAGACGTTACATAATGTAATCTGGAATATTATTCAGCATGAAATTACAGTATATATTTTAAGATTTTATTCTCGTTTCATAGGAATGTTTGCAGCAGACATCACAGGACTGAGCTGTTATATTCTCCTGTGTGTGATAACAAGAAATAATAACAGTGAGTATATTCCGTGTGTTTCTTTTAAGTAGTTTGCCTATTGCATTTGACATATTGGTTGTTTTGTGATACTTTTGTTGGCTGTTACCTCAAGAAGTTCCCAGTGAGAATTATCGATCTATTTGAATGAATAGCTAGGAGGAATTTAGTCGTGTAACCATGCATTTGTTTTTTTACTATATGTTCAATACTTATTGTGCTAGTTATTCATCTATTAACGGTGAAAATGTAGTAACTTCAGCGTATATCGGAAAGTGATAAATCTCAACATCTTTTAAGTGGATATTTTGTTGATAGAATAAAATTGATTTTATAATTTAGACCTTCAAAGATTTGCTAATTATCGTTAACATAAGTGTTATCAACGCTTCAATTTTTGGCATATTTTATGAAATACTTTGAGCTGGAGAACTTTTACTTTTCAGTCTACTGACTTCCAATTCAACGTAAATCAATTAAAAATATGAGATAATTTCATAGAAACAAAAATATTAGTTTTGTAGCGACAGTGTAATGTGAAATGTTTATTGGATTTACTCTTTGGTGATGTGTAAACTATTTAATGTTGAAATTATGGAGACATTTTCAGACAGTTGAAAGTGATTAAAATACTTTGGAAAAGGTGTCTGAACGGAAATTGTTGACACAATCAAGGAAATATTTTAAGGAAAAAGATTTATTAGTCAAAGTTAGTCGAATTCTTGGAGTACATGCAAATTTTTGGAAAGTTGCTATGCTAATGGAAGTTTATCATGACAGTTGGTTTTTATTATGCTTATTTCCATCGGTGGTTGGCTAATCATCAGTTGAGCATCAAAAAATTGTAGAAAATATATTCAAATACTATTTTAGTGCATTTTATTTTATAAATGTTCAATCAAATCAAAACAGAAATTTAACTGTAAGAGATAGAAGGCTGATGTTTGCGGGGTGTATGTCATGTGTTATGCCATTTATTACTATGACAGAGGATTTTATTTTTGGTGGAACTGGTGTGCGACAAGAGGTCCAATGCTTTTTAAAATGTGAAACATATTTCATAGCATTAACATAACGATTTTTATCTTATTAGCCTGTTATTTACAAAGTATTAAAGACAATGAATAAAGAAGTGAGATCAAGTCAGAAGCGATAATGTCAGTTTTTACCTCTTTAAGTGCAGTCTTGTCACAATGCAAGCTTTAGGAAGATTAGAAATATTTTCTTACTATTCTTTGGCTTAAAATTCAATTCTGAATTCATGTTCTTTGATCGTTTTTAAAGGTAAAAACAAACTGTAATTTTATCCAATATGACAATGGTTTTAGATTGTATTATAGATATAGACATTATAATAAATGCTGTGATTTGTCGATAATTTCCAATTAAGAGTACATGGAATGATTTTTATAAAGTTAATTGATCAATTTAGTTGATTTTATAGCATAAATTAAAATGAATATTGCTGTTACTACTTGAAATTATTAACAGATAATATTTAATACTTGTCAGTAGTTAAACCTCTGTATTAATTTCCATATTTCCTATCTGTTATCACTAGTCTATTTATCATTTTCTGGAGTACTTGATCGTCCTCGTATTTCACTGTTCTTATAATCCTTCCTCTGATTTAGAAATCTCCCATGCCTTCTAACAGTTCCTGCATTAGCCTCTCTCCATATATATTGAATAGAATCGGCGATAGACAGCAGCCCTGTCTTACTTCTCTACCGATATGTACTCCGCTGGTATCCGCATTCTCCAACCTGACTTTTACCAGTTGATTTACGTATAGATTACCGATCAGTCTCATGTCTTTCCAGTCTACACCTATATCCTTTAATATCCTCATCAGCAGTACCCAATTTACTCTTATCAAAGGCCTTCTGCCAGTCGAGGAAACATACACAGCAATCTTGACTGTATTCTATTGCCCTTTCTGATATGATTCTCACTACACCGATAGCATCTCTGGTTCCTCGTCCTTTTCTGAAGCCGAATTGATCTTCCCCTAGCATTTCTTCGGCATTTTTCTCTAGTCTTTTATTAAGAATCCTCGTGATGATCTTCGAAGTGTGTGACAGTAGGGATATCGTTCTGTAGTCCTTACACTGCATTGCCTTTGGCTTCTTCTTTAGAGGGATCATTGTCACATCTAAGAAATCCTGAGGCCTCTTTCCCGAGTTGTAAAGCTTGTTAATTAGTTTCGTAATCACTTTTAGTCCTTCCGATCCCATGACTTTAAGTACCTCTGCCTGTATTCCATCGCTGCCTGTAGCTTTCCCTTTATCCAGTTCCAGAATTGCCTTTTGTACTTCGCTTTCCATATTACTTGTTCCCAAGTTTGTCTTCTTCAATGTTATCCTCTTCTTCCGTTCTATTTGTGCTGATCCTGCCTGCTTGCTGTATAGTTCCTTAATGTATACTTCTCATACCTGTGCTACATCCTTTGGTTCTGCGACTATTTTTCCATCTGTGTTCATAATTGCTTTACCACAAATCCCATTAGACTTCTAATCTTCTAACTCCAGTGCCCTAGCATACATCATATCATACCGTCCTAACTTCTCAGTTGTATTTCCTCACATTGTCCTTTTATTCAAATTTTCCTAGCTTTATCTGTTACCCTTCTCGACTCATTGTTTGTGCATCTATAGTTGGCTCTACCTTCTTCACTGTTAACATTTTTTTCCATTTTTTTCTCTCATCCATTATCTCCAGCATTTCCTTAGTGATCCATGGGTTTCTGATTATCTTCTCTTGTTTCCCAATCTCTTTATTCAAGGTGTCTTTGATGCTGGCTTTAATTTCTTCCCATTCTGTATTCACGGTCTCTGGTTTGTTTTCCAAATTTCTAAGGCGACCTTCCGACTTCATGCTGAAAGCATTCTGCCTTTCTTTCAGTTTTTTTAGGTCCCAAGTCTGTCTTTCTCTTCTCGTTTTCCTTATTTGTTTCAGCTTTGTGGTTACATCGAGTATTAGAAGGATGTGATCTGAATCAGTGTTTGCTCCTGGTAATGTCTTAGTATTTTTTATGCTGTTCCTGAATCTTTGTTTTACTAGGATGTAATCTATTTGGCATCTCATTTTATCTCCTGGGCTTTTCCAACTGTGTTGTTCCAATCTCCCATTATTGTGCAGTTCTACTTCATAAATGTCATTCTTTTGCTCATACATCTCCCTGATTTATTCTTCTTCAATAGCGGTTGTTGGCATATATACCTGGATTATCAACATGTTAACTGGGACAACTTTTAGCTTTATTGCCATCAACCTATCGTTCGTTGCTGTTATTTTTGTCACGCTATTCATCATATCTTTTAAGTACCAGAGCTACTCCCCTTGCCTCACTATTTCCTCCGGTGTAAACTACCGTGAATTCTTCCGAGCGGATCTGCCCTTCTCCTTCCCATCTGACTTCGCTCAGCCCTATGACGTCAATCCTATTTCATTTTTCAGGTTCTCTAGCTTTTCTGCCTTCCTCGTGGTTTTTAAATTCCAAGTATCTTTGCATAAGTTACCTTCGACAGTTGCTTTCCTCAAGGCAGTCCCATGCCCGGAGATCTGATTGGGGGACTATTTTACCTCCGGAATATTATATAATATAATCATTATTAGGGAAATGTAATGTGGTAGTTTCCCTCTTGCTTTCCACATCGCAGTACTGTAGCCGATCAAATCATGCCTACTGTTCTATTGAATATATACCCAACCAACATCATTTGTTTTCATCTCTATACCGTACCGACAGTACTGCTGCCTACTGCCAGACACCAATGATAGTTTTTTATTATTAATTAAGTAATTAATTTTTTTGTGAAAAAAACCTCCATTTGCGGGGATCGCACCCCGCAGCTTTGTAATGGGAAGCTGACACGCTAAGCACTACACCTTATGGAAGGTTAAAATTTTAAAACTAATTGTCAAACGAATCTTTCACATAATAATTTGAATAAATTCATAAAGAATTTAAAATTTTAAGATTCTAAATAGACCTTGATAAGTGAATGTGCTCTTTCATGTTGTTCAAGCAAATTAATCTTTTATATTTAGATTTTTTAGTTAATATTTCTTTATTGAATTCACCACAACCATTTTTCCTCTTCATTGTAGGCATTCACAGTTGATGCTGAGTGAAAATGCGATGGTTTGAGGCATCGAGGAACCATGAATCGAAGAGTACTGCTTTGCTGAGACGACAATTGATACACCTGGGTGCGAGAGTATAGAGGAATCTGAGCTGGAGGCTATACATATGGGATGAGAGAAGGTTTTTATACCTATATGTTGCTATATTCTGGTTTGTTCAATATGTCAGGCGATAAATATCTTGTATAATATGTAGCTGCATCTTACGGATGATGTAGGAGAGATTGTAAATTATAAGTCCCTTTCAGATGAGCTAAACGCTTCAAATTTGGCATTATTATAGCTTTATGCTCACAACCAATGAAAATAAATACAATACAATAAGAATTCCAATTTTTAGGAGGTTTTTCTCCTGTCATTCAGAATGAGCAGAAATTTACGATAGGATTAAACGATTCCCCAAGAATTTGATTTCTTTTAAAAATATTGTTTAATCAACTTACACTAAAAGTAAGTAAATGGAAAATATAGTGCTACGTCTGAAAAAAAAGTTTTATCTGATATCGTCCGTAAGAGTATTTTATTTCTGAGAATGTAGGGCATCAATTTTCTGTTTGAACTTAAAAACTTTCTGATAACTCAACTTTTTTATAAAATGCCTTTAATTTGATTTTATAAAGAATATTCCATTTTGTTTGTAAAGGTTTATTAGCGTACTTCTATAAATTTTTAATTTTTGTTAAATTCACTTCCGTTAATAAGAATCAAATGTAGTAACAAGTTATTTACAAATTTCCGAAGATGTTGAATTTAAAAACTTTAGAAAACTTATAAAATGCCAAGTTTTTGTATTGACTTCTGAGACAGCACTGTATTTGCTCATGTTTGCAGACTTGTCATGTGAATATCGTTCCGCAAATTGGATGTTGGAAAGTAATTAATTAAATTTAATCTTAAAATAGGAGCAGCCATTAAAAAAGATTATTTGTATCGGGATTTTTGGTGTTCTACATTTAATATTTTACCAAGAGGGTTTGTCGTGGTTAAATAATTCCAGATTTAATTTAATAATTTAAAGAAATTTGGAGATGTAGGATCTGCTTGAATTAATTCAGAAAATATTCTTTGGGGTTTTTATTGTTGTTTATTCAAGGCAGAAAAAATTCTGAGGCAATACAAATTCAGTTCATTATTCAAGTTATCAAAATCAGATAAAGAGATAAAATGCAAATGAAATTTCAGTTAGTTTTGAGAGTTTTGATTGAAAATCCAGACTACGTAAAGTATTTTCATTGTGAAAAGTTTATATTCTCCAATTATTAAGCCATGCATCGGAAATGGTAGTTTAATTGTTCTTGATTCTAGGCGATATTTAGAAAAAGATTTAACTTTGTGGAGAGTTAAATTTCTTAATTAAGAGAAATTGTGCAGGTTATTTTATTCTTAATTAAAGTCAATGTCCAGAAAAAAGTTCTTTTAATAATTCCATCAATATCCAATTTGCTAGATGTTATTTATTTGTAAATACGTTTCCAAAGTGTTGTGTTATTTATATATTATTCAGAACAATTGCAAATTCTTTTGTCTAAATGTATATAAGCTATTGCTTTTCCATTCTGTATAATTATTGCCATTTTTTTAAATCTGAACAAACCAGAATTAGCAGCGCTTTTGGGTATATATTTATCGTCTCTCATTTCATATTTTTTTCTAAGCCATGCTATTTTTCCTCTCTACTTTCTCACCAATAGAAATGATTAAAGAAATATTATCCTTGCCAAAGTACTTTGTAAAAATGTCCAACTTTTATTCTAGTGCTTGTTATATTTAAAAACTTTTCTGCAGTTCATGAATATTTTTAAATGGCAATTTTGATTTGTGCTAATATTCAGATCTTTTTAAGTCCAGAAATTTTTTAAGTCAGATATTATTCTAAGTCCAAAATGTAAACAAATTAATTTTTTTCAAGTTCTAATTTCAGAAATCTTTCAAGTCTAGCGTTAAAAATTATTGTCCAGATTGTAAACAAATTACTTTACAAATTGGACAATAGTTTTTAACTCTTAGACTTGAAAGATTTCTGGAATTGGGACTTTTTCAAAAGTTTTTCTAAGTACAAATTGTAAACAAATCAATTTTTTTTCTCAAGTCAAAAATTCTTTTAAGTCCAGTATAATTTTTATTTTCAGGTGCAGGATAAAATAAGTAGACAAAATGTATTATTTCAGATTGTAAAATTTTTATTGAACTTGTATGTATACACTGTACATTTTAATTGCAATAAAGACATTTTATTATGATCAAAACCTGTTGACTCCTTTTAGATAGGAATAATTTCTTTTTCTCGGAGCCTCTTTTAGGTATCGTTGGACTTAAGGGGTTTTTTTAGGTATATTTTTGCTAGAATTAGCACATTTTTAACCTAAAAATGACATTTTTGGCCACCAATTCAGCCAAATTTTGCTGATTATTGAACAAATTATTCAACATTATGACAATTTACCTGCATTTCAACTATTCAACAACTGACATATTACATATAACACAATATTTTCAACTGTTGTTCAACAGCTGACATAAATACATATATAACATGAAAAAATAAACCATCAAACACATTTTGCAGCTGAAATAAATTATTGAACAAGCACTTGAAGAAGTTACTTGCCTCTGATAAAAATAACTGCGACTGAGCTGTGGAAAAATTAATACAAGCATTTAGACTACAGAACAGCCGTCATCAGTGGCGAAATGCCACTGACGACAACTGCTCTGAAGTCGAAATGCATGTATTAATTTTTTCACTATGTCGCAGCTATTTTTATCTGAGGCAAGCAATCTTTCAAAGTACTTGTTCTGGAAACACTTAAAAAAGAAACATTTCACATTATCAATGACCTTAATTACAATTAACAATGTCTCTTATTGGTCAAGAAATACGTAAAATTGAATGCACGCAACTGATTCCAAATGGGAGCAATGTTTGCATAAATGACGAAAAAATAATGAATCTCGCAAAGCAATGCTTAATTGGAATTACTTAAATGCCAGGATAACATTTTTATAAACTATTCCAAGTCAGAAATAAACTTCAAAAATGCAATATTAAAATTTCATGTCATACCTATTTCAAATGTTAATAAAATTAAACCTTTATATTTGCCAAATTAATTATTGTATAAATGCACAAATTATATTACCTCAATTAGACGTATTACTGTTTTTTGAAAAAGATTAATAGCATAATATAAACAAAGATTTACTTCTGATAGCAATTTAATTTTTATAACAGCAAAGATTGAACTAAATACATTTTGTCTTTAAAAATTATCTTGCATTTAAAAATATAACTGATTAATCAAGGTGAGATTATATTTACAACATCAAAAACATATTTGTTCTAATGTAAAGTTCAGATTCAAAGCTATTATGCAAAATATAACTGATTTAATCAAAGCAAACACCCTATTTATGAAAAAATATAGCATATTCTCAAAGTTTGTCTTATATTTCCAGGTAATGTACAGTAAGTGCGTAAAATTTAACGACTTGAGGTTAATTTACTTTAAATTTAAGTAGTAATTGCATTGCGTGACTCAACTCACTATCGTTAACAAATCACAGTGCTCCTTATCGATAGCTTAACACTTTCATGGCCAATTTGTCAAATTTAAAAGGAAAATCAGCAAATCAAATCATTAAAAATTTATCAATAATTATATTTTTTAACATTATAAATGTGCAAATTGTAAGTAGCAATACATTATCATTACAAAACATTTATTTAAAAACTTATATTTGAAGAATTTTCAGATTGTAATTTATGAAAGTATTGAGTGCACGAAAAACTAAAGTATTTCATTAAATATTTGTATACAATTGAGTTATTTATGTTAATAAATTTAAAGAATTCCTTTTCAGTAACGCTTATGTTAGAATAAGTCAAAATCTCATATGGAGTTTACCAAAATTATCGTTACGATAATTTAATGAAGATATTTTAAACAACAGCCATGAAATTGTTAAGTAATCTAAAATATAACTCAACCAACAAGAGACAACGTTAATATTTACATAGAGACCAACCTGAGAATCAAAAGAATAACTACAAAATTGAGAAACAAAATAAATATCCTATAATTATTATACCAAATAGAACTGAATGAGCTTCCCACAATCTATATATATTTGCAAAAGTTTGTTTGCGTGTCTCATTATGCATGCCATAAACTATAAGACACGAATAACTAAAATTTGGTACAATTATTATTAACATCTTAACTTGATGAATGTATAAAAGGTTTGGTCAATTGGTTAATTATAGTCAGTGCTATAATAATAATAATATATGGGAATATAACATTTTACAATTCCACTAGAGATGCCTGCATTTCAAATTTGAAATGTTGACAGAATTTTTTACAATAAACAAAGAAGCTTCAAAGTTTATTGTATATTAGGATTAGCTATGATGCTGGTCAACACAGACATCCATGACATTTGACGGTGCGATGAGACACTATTACAACGCCAACCTTCATAACAGCCTACTTAGACAACAAACCCATACAGCGGCCAGGTTACGCAATCTTACTTTCGATACTACACAATTTATACAAGTGAAAACATTTACCACTTACTTTATTTGCTCACATTACACTGTGTTGGATGTGGTTTGGTTAATACAACACGACAAACAACAGATGAACAAACAAAAAGAATTAATGCAACGAAAAACAAAAACAGTAGAAAAGAGAATTAAAATCACACAGGAATTCAATGCTCTGACTCTTAGAACGATTCTCTAAGCAAAGAGTTTTGTTAAAATAAATTTATGTCAAGTGAATAATACTTTGTTACAATAAGTGGGCAATACCTTTGTTAACACGTTACAAATTGTACTCGACAATGCCTTATCCCCCTCCCTCCCTCTGCTGTTCCCCCCCTTATCCCTCGCTAGGCAATAATATGAATCTCGAGTCTCAACAATGACATTCGTTGTCCAGGAAACTTATCGATAAAAGTCAAAATCTGTCACATATTCGTTAAATGTGAGTAATTTCAAAACATGTGGTGCATTACTTTCTGGGAAACCCTCGTACAATGTTGTGTGAGACAGACGCTCCTTTCTAGGAACCTGGTATTATCTGAATTTTTAAAGAATGTTTATTTTGAACTCCTGAGCATCCCGCATATAACTGTCCATGCGTAAAGCAAAGCTACCGTATGGTAACTGACTTAAGAAGTCACCTCTCTACTCTGCGTGCAAGGGGATTTCCCTTCTAGGAAGCGCGCTCACCTTCAATGCCCCTCTATTCTAATGGAATTCGTTCCCCTCCACTCTACATATTACCTCCGATCACTGAGGCGTAAGGTAACTTCTAGTAATTTTCAATTGCTACATTAGGCGGAACTACCTGTACTCTACATGCACGTTCTCTACCGGAAGCTTAGAGAACGAACTCCACCTGGCAAAAAGCATCACCTCACAAAATGAATCGACTGCGTTGATTGTCAATTTTAATTACGAATCCTCAAAATATTTTCCAACTCTTTCATTTATATCAATTAAAATATGAAAAAATTTCCCAAATAAAACTTAATTCAAGCATAGATATAATTTTTTGTTCATAATTATTGCCATAATTTGAAGTCACGATGATTTAAAACATAACCTGAGCAACGCTGGGTAAATTTGCTAGTTATTTATAAGCAAAGAACTTTGCAATACCATTTTAATTTAATTTATTCACCAGAGAACTATATAAAGATGTTTGTGTAGCATTGTAAAATAAATTCCAATAATTACTCCAAGATTTGATGCACAAAAACGATTACAGTGTAATTTTCCTAATAAACGTTTAATGTGACTAAATCTTAGAAGGATATTTTGTAGTTTAATTTACATTCTTCGTTAGAAATAATTTTATGAACTCTGTATTTATCTCAGAATCACTACAAATATGCTGTCAACAATTTGTTGTTAACATACATTAAAGTTATGGTAATTTAATGTTGTGCTTACGCAAACTGTATAATTATAAAATATCAGTTGATTACTTCGTTTAAAAATTAGTACAAGAGTTTAAAATAACACTAATATTTATAATGAGATTTTAAGATATAAACAAGTTAGGAAAGTGTACAACGTAACACAAATGGGTGCATTTTGTGCATTGGAGTATTTGAAAGAAATTATTTACGTGTTTGGAAGGGAAATAGCATTATAAAGTTCTTTTCTTCATCATAAATAATCCATTTTCTTCCCATTTAAAAATATTACATGCATATGTAAGGAAATTAAACATATTTCCGTGAGATTGTTTACGTTAGCAACAATGAAGAAGTAACCATGCTAGAAAATTTCAAAGTTCAACTCAAATTACGACTCTTGTTCAATTTTCTCGCAAACGGCGACTCCTACAATAAAAATGTAGAGGAAAAGAAATACCCTGCTTTATTAGTTGCACAAGTTTTACTTGATAAATATTTTGATATGACCGATACTTTACGAGATATGAGGGAAAGTTCATATTTTATCACCAGTAAAGTGGTACCCCTGATTGGCTTACGTGACTCATTTATGTGATTTTCTTATTATCTTTGACCGTAAGTCCTTAATAACAAATTTCATGAAAATCTGCTTGGTAGAAGCAGATAACGAACATGCGGACAGACCAGATGGAGACTAATACTAATAGGCGCTTATGCTGGAAGCGAAACGCACCTGACAAATAACCTTGCATGTAATTACATTTACAGATACACATACATTACTAAAAATTGTCTTTAATGACAAGAATGATATGTTACTTATTTGTTCAATATACAAGTAGAAGGTACTTGCATTCTGTAAGCGTTTCAAGTCATTATTTATGGCTTTTGCAAAGTAAAAATTATAAACTAGTTAAATAAATAAAACAACTTCAAGTACTCATTAGAATAAACTTCATTAGACCACTGATTCCCAATGAAAAGACAAAACTGATAATGGTTTGATTCCGATGCAAATGAATTGGAATATTTCAAGGCGGTGCTTACTGTAAAAGAGAGACTGACTGATATTATTCACTTCTTTCGGTAAATTGTGATGAGATTAGCCATGAGGAAGTGTATCATCCGAAACAAAAGTACCACAAAGCCAATGAAAAGGAAGAAATCCACAGTACATTGAACCCTCTGCATACTGGACCTTGATGGAACGTACTTAGGATATAATGGACAGAATGTCCGGCGATGCAAAACAGTTAAATGACGCCACTACTACATTGTGTCTCATGCGGACCTATCACATGTGCGTTATTTGGAAGGCCTAATGAATACATCGCAACATTATAACTAACGTATATCACGGCGTGTAAGTCGACCTTTGAAGCTTAAAAAAATTTTCCTAAAACTTAAAGTCGACTTATACGACAAATATAAAATTGTGAACCTTAAATTACAGATGAATAACATCGATATTTACCAACAAGGGGAGGCCATAACATTAATATTGAAATTCGTAATACCCTTTTAGGAGGTGAAACTAGAACTAAAACATCACCTATATCTCTCTGCGTTTTTGCCAATGGGCCCTTGTTTAAAAGATCTTAACAATTTAAATTCAGGTGTAAGCACGGATGCAACATATACCATTAACCTTAAGGTTACAAACAGAAGCAGCGATAGCTGAATGGGTAGAATGAATGTCTAGTATCGGATGGGCTGGGGTTCGCTCCCAGCAGCCAGCATTTTCTTCTTTCAGAAGTGGTCTGTACATATATTTTAACTAGTAAAATTGTATTATTATTATGTCTTTTTTGTATTTTTGTTTTTTTCCTCAATTTTTTGTGATTATTTTTTTTGTCTTTTTCACGTACCTTTTTGTACTTAATTTATTTGCACCTTCCACATATAATTATGATATTATAATTATAAATAAATAATAAAATTTAGAATGTTATAATCATTACTTGATTGTTTATTAAAATATCAATTCTTTAATACGACATTTATGAAATGTTTATTACGGACAATTACCTTGTTTTTTTAATTGTATCATCCAAAGTATTGTAATGCTGTAGAAGTAAGTGAGATAGAAGAGGTACACTTCAATCGGAATTAACCATACTAATTGCAAGTTATAATTATATGTGGAATATGCAAATAAATCAAGTACAAAAAAGTACATGAAAGAAGACAAAAAAAAATAATCAAAAAATATGCGGAAAAAACATTTCCTTTTTTGAAAAGGGGAATAATGTAATTATCAGAACCATCCTCACGCCTGCCAACATGCGATACTTTATTGAATTTCACCACCGTAGATATTGATTGCGATAACTAGGTGCAGTTAATTTTGATAGCATCATTAACAGCCGACATCAATCAAATCATAGGAACCATTATTTAGTTGGTCAAGCTCTCTGAGAATAGCAGTTTCTTATTGGTTGAAATTAAAACACCTGTCAAATGGAAGGCTCAAGAAGAATAGCACGGACTCGAAAAAATATTCCTATATTTTTTTATTACTATGTTTATTTCTGTATCTTGTTAAAACTTGGATCGTACATGACCTTGATTTTGCCTGGCAACGATTTCATGAGAAGTATTTTTAAGTGAAACAAAGGGGGTCGACTTATACTGCGAACATATACCTAATCTAGTATTTTCAAGTTGAAAATTCAAGGTCGACTTATACATCGCAATATATGGATATATATATATATACATATTATAATGTATATAATTACTGTATATACTCGTGTATGATGCGTCCCAGTGTATAACTGCCGTGTATAATGCGCACTCGTACTTTATTCCAAAAAATCCCGACTTTTTCTGATACCACGTGTATGACACACATCCTTGATTTTTGGGAGGTATATGAATTTTAAAACGTTTGGACTTGTCCATAAGTGTATTACGTTCAATAAGCTCCATATTATGTCTAAGAGAGACATCGTCAATAATTAAAGCGACTGAGTTGAGATGGCAGCAACCTCACATGGTAAGTTGGGCAAAGTGATGCCGTGTAGAAAACTGCAGCGCCACTGTTGCCAATCCTTTTAAATCAGACAAAAAGGGATCTATAAATTAGTTTTGATTTAAAGTGGACGTTGGTTCTCTCTTTCCTATCTCATTCTAAAACTGTTTAAGAGAAGGAATAACGTAAAAATTTAACAAACAAATCTGGAAACAGGAAACGCGACAGGTATGATTAAGTTCACACACGAGATTCTATGGGTTTTAAATTACTTACGTTGTCAATCGTAGACACTAGAATCATTTACTAAATAAAATTATTTCAATTTGCTTATTCTATGTTTTTTTTGTTTTTGATGTGTGTTTTGCGGGAAGACTATCTTGTGATTTTGCAAAAATTACAGCAATCAGCTGATGAGCTAGTGAAATGCGGAATAATTAGAGAGGATGGAATTATAAATGTATAGAAGTAATTAGGTGTTCTATACATATAATTATGTATGTATAACCTGGAGTATCAATAATTATTGTGCTTTTCCCATTAATTAACCCAAAAAGCGTGAATCTGGTGCGAGGTAGGTTCCCATTTTAAGTGCAGAGAAGTGTTACCTGTGTATAACGTGCACCCTACTTTATGACCTGAAAATTTGGTCTTCAAACAGCGCGTTATACACGAGTATATATGGTAGATACAATGTATAATTTATTGGTGTAGCAAATCCGCAAAAATTAATTGTTCCTCCGTTTGACCTTTGTGACTGGTTGAAATTGACTGACTTGCATTACTTGTGGGGTTTGTTTGTCTTAAAACATTCTTTGTATTCATTGTTACTTTCTGCCAATTTCCACCAGGGTCCGGAAAAATCTAAAATCTCGAAAAAGTATCCCAAGTTCCATTCCTAAGAATAATTCCGTTTCAAATAAGAACGCAAGGGAAAATCAATTTTTCTTATGGTCACTATAATTTATTTCATTCTTAATTATGTTCTTATAAAAGTATGCTCCTGCTAGCACACTGCAAGCACCTTTTACTAGTAAAATATAAAAATTAATACGATTCCTATTTTCCTAAATTAATTAGAAAACTCTGTGCTATTATTTCATGCGCTCTTAACAATTTGTATAAATATATAGCAGAGTAAAACACTGTCTTTCATAACATGCGCATTTTAACAATTTAAGGCAACACATACGTTTCCTTCGGATGTTTCGGATATAACAGACAGGCCTTCCCCTCCTTTTAGTCCAATATATCGAGGCTTCACTGTACGTATGTAAAGAATGCGATGTCGGACTGTGTACAATACCACGTTTTGGAATATACCATACACGAAAACGTATCAAGTATATAATCGCAAGCTCTGGAATAATAAAAATTAAAATAGTTATAACGAATCCAACGTATATTTTCAATCCTTTCAAACTTTTACAAACCTATGCCAACAGGTGCTTATAATGGAATCTTAACTTAGTACTTAAAAAGAGTTAAAAATGAAACAATCTTTTGTTATTCTAAAAGCTCCCAATTGCAAGCGCTATCTGAGTTTATATAAACATTTGAAATACAGTTGGACCTCTATAAACATCACCATTGATAATCGTTGTTTTGATCAACCCTCATTTGTCGCCAAATGGTACAAAAAAATTAAAAAGTTCCGATGCCAGTTTTGAATGAAGCAGACAAATGAATGATGATTGCACTGTGACCGAGAGAGAAAGATTCCTGGCATTGCCTCCAATTCAATTAGTGCCAATTAAACCTTCAAATAAGTGAAAGAATAGTGTTATTTGCTTCACACTTTAAGCATCGAAATTAATGCTGTAGCAATGTCAAACTTTATAGATAGCAACACAAATATTTACGGATAATTATCCAGTTAATAACTGTGTATGGGAAGCATTTCTAGCAATTTAATCAAAGCAATTGATCTTATTTAAAATCATTCGGATGCTGGAATCTTACTTTTTCAGTAAGTAAAACTATTAAACATCTATAATGCTTATTAAGGCAAATTGTCTCATGCGTAAATTTAAAATCAGATGAGAATAGGGACGTACATTATTTTTTAACAAATTGAAAGTTATATGGTTATGTCACCTTCGTAGATAATCTAAATGACAAAGAATGTTAGGCGACGGGCTACGTTTATTCAGGAGCAGCATGAAAACATTTCTTTTAGATTGATAACCTAGAACTCGCCGAAACTTATCTTCTCTTCATTGTTAATCTAAATAAACGGTTGCATTGATTGATATATGAAAAAAAGGACGTATACTTCAATAAAAAGAAACAAAGAAAATTAAAAACATAAAAGTTTGCAATCAATTACTGTGTAGCATTAATTTCCTCTCTAATTTGACTTTTAAAATACAGATTTCTTACTGACTTTGCATAATTAATTGTCAATATGCACACACAGCCTCGCCCTCAGCGAGATTTCTACCCGCTAACCTTACCTATACTGGGGAAATGCATTATCAGAGTTAAATGCGAATTATTGAGTTAAACGTGAAATATTGAGATCAACTTATTCTACACAATTCTTAATTTTTTATAATTTAATTGAAAAAACAGTGAAAACACTGTGTGGGTACAGCTAGTACTCCGTTAATTCATCAAATAGAACTTATAATTTTGTTTGTTTAGTTTACATAACAACGCTTTTACTCATTATTACCTCTGACGGTAAAGCACTATCAATTGCAATTTCCCAGGTTGTTGTTACTATCAGCATTTTAATTACTACAAATATAACTTTTAATTAAAGTTTAAGGCAATAATAGCCCATTAATTCATCAAATGGAAGAAAGAAGAAGATAACGAGGCCTTTGAATCTGTGTAATTTTTACTTATGTACCAATGACGTGAATCTAAATTGATTCTTTCGAAAATTTTAATGTAAATCTGATTCAAACGTACTTTATTGTGTCATTTTATGTTACTTGTCGCCACCTGGCACATCCAGCCACCATGTGACTAAATGAATAAATAAATAAATATTATAGAGACAGAAGAAGATAAAGAAGAACGACGTAGAAGAGAAAGAGTGAGAAGATAAAATACGGACAGATGAGCAAAGGCAAACAGCGAGAGAGACCATAAACGAAATCAGGTAACAAAGAAGAAACGAACAAACTGAAGAAGGGAGTAATATAAGAAGAAGCCAAAACAGAATCGATGCAGCCAACGGCGGAAGACGAAGAAACGACACAAATTTAAACTCAGCAATAGGAAACGGATTAGCTACTCGACGAGATGATTCACATTTAGGAAAAATTAATAAAGAATGTCAATATCGTAGAGCTTTGTTTTTTAATAACTGAGAAAAGCATAACAGATGCTGGTACGAGAAGAGCACTTCCGCAGCTTCCAGATATATTAAAACTGCCGTAGAGAGAAAATACCCCTATGTGTAAAAATACGTAAGACTAATGTAGTTTCTGCACATGCCAGGACATGAAATATATATTTAAAGCGGGAAGCTCATTAGTTCTAATTTGAAATGCAAAATCAATCACACTCACCCATCTTCTTTCTTGACATCGCAAAGCAGAGCTGGCCCGTGGAAGATCTACCATGCTGGCTGCGTTTTCAGACTTCATTCTTCGGAGGCTCGCATCTGAAACAACGACAGAACCAACTCAGAAATCTCGCACCCAAAGGATAAAAATTCTACAAAACCTTAACAATAACTTTTGATTTGAAGTTTATAAAGTAATGGAAACCGGCTAATAATGTATTATTCATACGTTTTTAAAAACACAGATTCTCATTTTATGAGGTAAACTATAATTTTTACGTTCAAAACACAATATATATTGATAACAAACCCTTAATTAATCCTACGTTAAGAGTGTAACGCCATATCTTGGCTATATTTGCCCATAAACAAATCCGTCCTTGCAAAAAATTTTACCAACTCTTCACAGAAAATGATACTTTACAACGATAAAATCACTCATTAAACATGTTATGCAGTAACAAAATGTTATACATAAGGACTAATTTATAAAAATAATTACTCCATTATACATAAATATGATAAATATAACATTTCCTATATACATACATATACGGTAAAGATATTTCAACTATAAATCAAAGATGAACAGAGAAGTTATTTAAGATTTCCTTACCTTTGTAAATATAAATCCTAGAGGAGATTGACCAGGACAGCTGTATCACACAATAATAACAGTACATTTATTTTCCAGAAGATCAAAGTTACATGGCAAATCAATAAGACAAACTCAATCACAAAAGAAAATACAAAGTAAAACAATATAACAGCACGAGTGGACTAACGAAAAACAATAATACATCAAAACATCACCATAAATTACAATTAAGTGGCAAAGCAGGGCATACTGAATAATTACATATACAAATTCACATATCATTGTATTATAAAATAAGAAATAGTACTATTAAGAGAAGTTAATTAATGTCCAGTAAGCAATGTGAAGATTACACACATTGAAACTATAAAAAACTTTAGATAATACTTCACTTCGCTTAAAGTGTCTTAAAACGTACACAAATCAAACTAAAAGTACATAATTAAAAACTGATGTCAAAATGCGTCACATGCACCACTGTTTTCGAAGAATAAACGGCCAAAATTTTGTCAAGATCAAAACTATCGACATTAAATTTCGAATACAATAAAAAGGATTAGTTTTTTACTTGTAAAAAGTTCTGGTGTAAACACATAAAATAACCAAAAGTATTAAAACTCTGCTGTCAAAATGATTATCACGTGGACCAGTTTTCGAAGAACACACGGCCAAACATATATCACGATCATAACTATCAACATTAAATTTCTAATACAATAAAAAGGTCTAGTTTTTTCCTTCTAAAAAGGTCTGATGGAAACAAAATAAATTTCGAACTGTATTACGCGCATAACAGACAACCCCGTCATCCATTTTAAGATTTCTACGAAGTAACCAGAATTAACGCGCAGGCGCGCAGGCTAACCAACATTTCCCCTTATAAACCTGGATATTTACAATTTCGACAAAAAAACCACAAAAAATAAACAATTCCTTTTTATATCTTGATTTCTCATTTTAGTAGGAACACAATTATAACTTATTGTAGAATCGATAAAATTTGCTTAAATGTTATAAATTACTTGCAGTAAATCAAATTTATTGGCATTAAACTTTTGCTTTGCAAACCTAAATTTGGATTCGTCATGGAGAGGGGTAAAAATAAGGCATTAAAATATATTTTCAGATTGCTTAATAACCGACAATGTAATTAATTAATTAATAACGAATTTTTGGTCCAAATACGTATGCGTTTTTTTGTAACATTTATTTTTCTGTAGGACGTCTTCATAAACAATTACATGGGTAGTTTCGGCGGCATTTACAAATTATGCGGAAACAATTATTAGTTATTAAAAACTATTCACGAGTGTAATTATAAGAATAGCAATTATACTCCGGAAAATACTTTCAGGTTTTTATCTTATCCATGTACTTTGGAAACCTGTGGTATATTCAATTGATACCGATAAAATATTCGCATAAATTTGAAATGTAGGTACCTACCGTAGGAAGCTACTGATTTACAAACACAGATGTCCGGAACAGGTAGAAAAATACACTTGTAATTGTCCTAACTAAGATACTCTATTTAGTAAGTGAATTAGCCTTCATAAGAACCATAAAAAACTCGGGTGATTCCTTCTTCACGGTAAACTTCCACCTCATTTCCTATTTGAAATCCAAAAACTCACGTAATATATTTTCAAAAAAAGCATTCGTGCGTCAATTTCCAACAAATCCTTTATCTAATTTTACAATTGTCCGACCGTCTTTCTCCATTTGTATCTCCCATTATTACAGCTAATGCCTGTCACATAAGTATATTCGAATCATCCTTTGCATCAATTTATAGAAATTTATAAAATTTTATTATTGTAATATTATCGTATATTTTATAAAGGTAAACTCCTCTCTATTATGAATTTTACACTGATAATAATAATACTCTATTTACGGGACAAGGCCTTTTCCTAAAAATACAATCAGAAATGTATTAAAAATAAGCCAAAATATTTAAACGTGCGTTCTAATACAATATAAACCATTAAAGCACAAGAGTAAGAAAAATTATACTATCGCACATAAAAATCACAAATCCTATAAAAATTATACTCAAAATCCATCTGACAATATAACAATATCGTACAAACCTTTGTATGAACTCAACATTAACGAGGATATGTGCTAGTTATAATAAGTACTTCTCTAATCTAGACATTTTTATCAGAAAGTCTGAGTATATAACATAATTATCGGCTTTATTGGGGTACTCAATAAAAGATATGTATGAATTTATAATTTCACCATTGTTTGAAATTATGTACATATCTTGAAAATGAAGGAATATATGATTGTTATCTGCCTCACTTCTTTTATAAATATATTTCATTCGTTGTTATTGGTAATACATAACTACAATTGTATAACTACCATTGTTACTTGCCTTATTTATAAATAGTTCATAGGTCGTGTATGGTAATATATATATATCATTGTATTGAATAATGAATATTTTATGCTTGTGAATGTATATGCTTTTGTATTGCTTTTTCGTTACATATATAATTTGCCATCTTGATATCAAGATAATTAGAATCAAGTGTATTTATTAAAATGTAAACCAGTTTATCCTGTAATTATTTTGTTGGGTAAACTTTAAAAATGATAAATAAATAAATATTCTAAGGCATAAAGTAAAATTACATCAGATTCATGGTACTTAATAAAAATTTATCTGAATTAAAATAGACATAAGTTGGCATAAATTTCTACCACATTTAAGTTAGGCATTGCAGCTTAGTTTTAAATGATTGCAGTGATTCATTGAATATATCAACTTTATGACTTATAAGGTTGTAGTCTCTCATCATAGTATACAAAGGTAAAATGCACATATAATTTGTCCATATATGGTATATGAAAAGTCATATCTAACCTTGTATACATTAAAGGCACTCTGAGGTTTATTAAATTAAGTAATTCTGGGCTTTTAATATGGTTATTTAACAATTTATATAAAAACATAAGGCCACTATTCCTCCTTTGAATGTAAAGGAGTAGCATATCAAGTAGTATTGTCACTCCTAACATAGTAAAAAAGCAAAAAGTGTCAAAAGACTTATGTCCTTAACAACGCTTTCAATCTATTATCAGAACGTAAGGGGATTAAGGACAAAATTAGAGCAACTTAAACTAGCTATTTCTACCGCTGACTATGACGTTATCGTACTCACTGAGACTAGGCTCAGTGAAGACATAACTCTGAATTGGACTTACCTCATTTAGACATTTATAGACATGATCGCAGTGTAATTACTTCTAATAAAGTTCGTAGTGGTGGGGTTTTAATTGCTATTAAAACAAAATTGCAATCTGTAAAGGTTATAAGCCAAATTATTAATGTAGAACATTTTTGTAAACATTTGTAGTCAAGAGGCAAAGGTTTTAATTGGGGCAGTGTATATCCCCCCAGCCTCTGCCATTGATAAGTACTTATCTCATTGTGAAGTGGTTGAAGATATTGTGAATAATAACAATTTTTTGATATTATTGTACTGGGGACTACAATTTACTTGATCCCTGTTGGAACACTGACTGTGATAGCATGTCTTTCACCACTCAAGCAAGAATTATAAATGAAAGTTTTACATTACTGGGTCTTAAGCAGATGAGTACTATTTGTACAATTTACTATTAGATCTAGCTTTTTCTAATTCAGGGCAAGTAACTTCCGAAAAGGATCCATATCCTATTTAAAAATGTGTTAATCATCACCTTGATATTCATTACAGTGTAAAGTTGGCCAAAGAACTAGATTATAACAATTATCAATTTACTATTTATGATTATAGAAACTGTCATTATACTACATTGACTAACTACTTAGATACTTTAAACTGGCTAGGAATATTGTGCAATTTGGAGATTAATAATGCTCTATCAATTTTCTACTCTATTCTTTATGAAGCTATAGAACTGTGTACTCCTACCTTAACAATCAAAACATCATCTTATCCTAAATGGTTTAGTGTTGAATTAAAGGAATGTATCAAACTCAAGAAACATTACCATAAAATTTTCAAAATTACTGGGAGTAATGATGATTATCATAATTTTTCTAAAATCTGAGGTGAATGCAAAAAACATTCTGGTTCATGTTGCAAAAACAATATAAATAACATGGAAACAAATATTCCCTATAACTTAAAGTATTTCTGGAGACATGTTAAAAATCATCAAAAATTGGATAGAATACCAAGCATAATGTATTATTATGAAGAACATGTTGCAAATAATGACCACGATATTTCAAACCTCTTTGTAAGGAACTTTTCTAAGGTCCACAGTACTGTGATACCTGACACAAAGCCTGCCTTTGACATAAATTACACGTTTTCCTTTGGCAAAATGACAGTTTCAACTGAGGATGTACTATGGAAATTATTGTCTACAAATGTTACAAAGTGTACTGGCCCAGATGAACTCTCTCCCTTTTTTATTTAAAAAGTGCAGTCAATCACTGGTTTACCCACTGTTTATACTATTTAAAAATCTTTTAGCAGTGGCGTTTTTTCTGACCTCTTTAAAATTGCTTACATTACACCGATTCACAAAGATGGTGACAAAAGCAATACTTGTAAAATCAATATATGTAGTGGAAAAGGGAAAATTAGGTTTGGAGTAGCATTTAAATTCAGCCAAGCATATGAGAAACAGTAATTCTGGCACTACATGAGGAAAAATTACAAATGATGCTATTACTAAAAATAGAAAGTAGGCTGAAATTGTTTCTGCTTGTAACTTTAGGCTTTCATTCAGTTTGACATCACTTTGAGTTATCGATCAGTGATTTGCACAAATAAGATTATTTACGGATTCAAAGATGGCTACTAAAATTTCACCAGCCACAGCTAAGACATAAGCAATAGTTGACAAGGTATTAGCTCCACATTCTCTACCTTTAATAAAAATTAAACTTGAATATGTACATCAGGATCTCCACTGATGGTAGCAATAATTTATCACGAAAAATTTTTCGAATACTCGTACAGTATTTTGATCGTCATGTTTAAGGACTCACACAAGCTAGTTGAATTGAAATGTTTAAAATGAATCAGAGGAGACTATAAGTCACCTTGTTTTAAAAACATATGATTGGCCAGAAGAGTGTATCGCATTTGGAGGGGATAACTGCAACTCCAATTTTGGTTATGTTGATGGAAATGGACAGAGCAATGTTTATGTACTCTTGTCTGCGGAAGTTGGGGAATTACTTGGAATAAAATGCCCTGCCCGTATATCTTACATAATTGTGTTCAGCATGCAAGGGATTCCTGGCTAATTGATATTGAATCAAATTTGGTTACAATTTATAATCGTTTTTCTGTATTCACGGCCAGAACAGAAACCTTGAAAGAACTTTGTATCTGTAGGTTATAATCGTAAAAACAAAGCAGGTCTGAGCGTGGCCATTATGTCAGAGAGTGGCAACAAAGATAAAATGTCAAAAGATTTTAAAGTGAGAAGGAAGGTGTTCCGTGAGTGGGTGTGAGGGACGCAGCGATGGGACAAGAAAATTTTTTAATTTCCCGAGGATGGAAAAAGTGTAAGTTAATTTATATTAATGAATATTTTTCTTGTGAATGCTGAAGTGTTTCTGCAAGTTATAAGTGTAGTTTATAAATAGATACAACGGTTGTTTTCAGTGCAAAGATTGTCATTTATAAGCGAAATTTAGAATTTTATTTATTCACTCCGCTTTGAGGAAGTACGTTTAACTAAATGAAGGGATTTGTAAGGCGAACATATATGTGTCATTGGTCTCTCCATTTGTTAAATATGTATAGGTGGTTTGTTTGAAATATACATGAGTTTCGTCAATTAAATCTAGTGGAAAAGTTGCTGCCTAAATTATTACGTTTTGTAAATTATAAATTACATGATTTCAGCTTCAATGTGAATTATTGTATGCTTTTGGAGATTCGTTCCTTACATACTCTTTAGGACGTAGGAATTAAATCATTCTTTCCGTATTTGTTTTTAAAAAACTATGTCGATTCTTCTAGTCTTTTTGCACTTACTATTAACCTCTCAAACTGTGAGAAACTATCTTTAATTTAATAGAAACTTTTACAGCATATGATAGAATACAAAGGGCAGGTAATGTGTATATTGACATTTGCAACATTCTTATATGAGATAAAAGGAAACTGAAAATTTCATGTACAAACAAATGTGGTATGTTTCAAAGCATTAATTTAACTCCAAATATGACAGCAATTCCTAAAATGCATTTATTCCTGCTAATTGTCGTAATGTGATTAATTTGCATTTATAATTTCCAGTGTGAAATATTTTTGTATTATTATTCCTTGACCTTTTATAAAGAAATTAATAAAATGTTCGTGATTACCTTTTATATAAAACCGAGTGCACCTTTGCAATTATGTTAAGAATAACTAACTTAATGTGGGGGTATAATGGCACTATTTGTTCGATGGTACAATTTCCAATGCTTCTTAAATGAGACGGTTTTCCAATTCTTTAAGAAATTTTGTGAACCTTGCAGGTTTTTTTATCTTTCTGGTAATCTATGATTATTCATACCGATTAATGTCTTTATGTGCAGGTGCTTGGAATGGCTTTCATTTTGCCAAAACTGGCAGGTTCGTGACATGTATGAGCGTGGGGGTGTGCGAGCGGTGGTCCACAAGATGGTTTAAAATTTTGTAATTTTTTTATTTTAGGGTATAATTTTCACGTCTTAGTAAATATATTTTATTTTAGTGTATAGGTTTCACATTTCTTTGTCACTGTTTTATTTTAGGGTATAGGTTTTACATTTCTTTGTCAATGTTTTATTTTAGGGTATAGGTTTTACATTTCTTTGTTAATATATGTTATTGTAGGGTATAGGCTTTAAATTTTGTAAATATATATATATGTACATATTCATTATTCAATCTTTTAATTTCTATATGCTTTTTGTTGGGGAAATTAACATAATTCAGATATTGTGCGACCTTTTATGTTGCAGTATGTACACATTTTCACTTCTTATGATTTAAAATTATCTGCCTAATATCATTGCCCTCATTAGGTTTGGGAACAGGTATTACATCATGCCTCTTAATGTTAGAGTACATATTTGGATGGTTTCTGTGTGTTGTATGCACTGCTTAGTGTATATATGTTCATTTTTATACTGTTTATTTGGTTACCTTGATATGATATTATGAACTTGTATATATGTCATGTGAAGGGTGTCACTGTTTATATGCTTGCATGAATTAACACATTTGAGATGTTGCAGTATGTACATACTTTTACCTTCCTGTGATTTCAAATTATCTAATATCAATGCTCTCATTAGCTTTGAGAGAAAGTATGATTTTATATGCATTTGTGGCATGAACTAGCGCAATGCAGATAATTTGCAACCTTTTATTATTTAGTATGTACCTGCATACATCTTTTTTGTTAATTCATTGTTCATTATGTTCATATTACATTTTTTGTCTATGTTCAATTGCATATTTTCATGGTTTACAGTATTGTCTATAGTACTTCGTGTATGTTAAGATTTTCTTATACTTAGTCTCACTTTTTTCTGTTTGTGTAATACCAGTTGAGGATACATTTCCACATATTTTGTACTTTTCCATGTGTGATCTCTGTTGAATTGCTAATGTTTGAATTGAGATTTGGCAACTGTTTGTTTTATCTGGTACTACTTTGTAATGTAACTGTGCCATCTTTCTGAGTGTATATCGCAAATAATTTGTGATGTTTGCAAAAACCTTTTTGCAATCTCAGCTGAAATGCTACAGAATTGTTTCTCACTTAAAATACGGCATTTACTTGTTATGTGTACATCTAACGAAGCTTAAATAAAGCAATATCAATAACGTACAATAATTTTGTTGTTTTTTCAATTTTATATTTCTATTTAAAATTTTGCGATCATATATATTAAGCATTTTACGAGGAATAAATAACCTAATATTTTAAACGCGCGCGCTTGGTGCGACGGTGGTGCCATCTATGAACAAATGTAGTCGTAACTTGAACCTATTTCCCACAAGAGTAAGATGCACAGGTCTGATATAGACGAAGAGTTCAGTTACCAACGATATATCGCTCCGTTCACGTTGGTTGGGAAATTTCAGACGACCAGCGATCAACGATTTATCGGTCAAACTGAGCGATAAATCTGTACAATGGCTACAAACGAAGCGAAAAAACGTTCAAATTAAAATATCGGCCGATTTATTGTTAGACTAAAAAGTACACGTTAGTATCCTGGTAACGATAAATCGTATAGATTTATTTCTCGCGAGAAATCGAACGATGAGATCGGCTGATAAATCGCACCATGTATTTGCACACTTGACGATATTATCGCATTTGGTTGGCACACGCAACGACATTATCGTTGTCGCGGGATAACTGGCGATATTTCCGTAAACCCGGCGATACTGCCAGTTGTGATTCAGATTTCAATTTAAAATAAAAAATGTATTTCCATTCAATTTACCTATCTTATTTTGTTCCTTCCTGTTCAAACTTTCAAACTCCTCCTCGAAAAACATGAACACTTATTTCCACGCCGTTTGCTTCTTTATTTTATCTTTGTAGTCATCTGCCGTCTTGTCCCACAAGGTGGGCCTGCTCTCCACTAGTTCAATAAGTGTTGTTATATCATACTTAAATTTTTCAGCACTCATTTTTAACACAATAAACACGCGCTGTTTAAAACGTTGTAAGTTCACGAGTTCCAAACTCAGACTGAAATATGGCACGTCGGTGCTAGAGGGAAGCGACATGTCAATTCGTGTGCAAGTGCGCCATTAGGTTACACTGTTTTTCTGAGAACGCGATATCGCCTGTCGCGCCGATTGTTAGAACCGGGCGACAGACAAGACGACACGTTTATCGTGACGCGTCGCCGCGATACTTTTGTCATGTCGCCCTACGTGTGCAAGTCACTCGTTTAAACACACGTATTCACAAGTCGAGCGATATCGCTGTCATCGGCGACAGCGATAATATCGTCACGTGTGCAAATGGCCTTAGCCGTTATAAAAGAGCGGGAAATTCGAGAAATATATACGACAAAATGTATACGATATATTCTTTTACTAGATTTGCTTCCGACATAGAATAATGATTTTATCATTTCTAACCCAAAATTAAAATATAAATGGAAAACATTCGCAATTAATTATATTGCTTATTAACGTTTCGTAGTCTATTTACATAACTGTTTATCGGTTGTTTACTTAACGACGACGAAGAAAGTGTGTAGATACAACTTTTTGGCGTA
Source organism: Uropetala carovei (assembly GCA_036926305.1). Classification (NCBI taxonomy): domain Eukaryota; kingdom Metazoa; phylum Arthropoda; class Insecta; order Odonata; family Petaluridae; genus Uropetala; species Uropetala carovei. The sequence continues at coordinate 2,240,643 of JAXCHB010000100.1, forward strand.
TTTACGAAAAGGTAGGTATAATTGTTACATTTTTAATAAACTTCAACGGAGATTTAGTTCGTTGGCGTAGTTATTCACGATATTGGCATTTTTATGATTATACCGTTATCAAAAAAATACCGTCATATGGCAATTTAAAGTTTTATTTTCTACTTTAGACACCTCAGTACAATTATAACCATTATTAACGAATTATCCTCTGCTTAATCTTCTGAGTGAAATGAATGTTCATAATTCTTCCGTTGATATTTCAACGGGCATTACACTAACTAAATTAGTCCCGTCATTTGTGATGGGTTAACGCCTAGTATATCTATAAAATAAAGTGTTTGTATGTAATTTTATAGCTCTGCAACTACAGCACGTAGAAACGATAAATGTATCATTTTAACCGGAATAACGAGTACGGTGGTGTAGTAAGGTTTTTATATCGATTTGATTGACATCTAATTTAAAAAAATATTTTTTTTCATTTTCTCCATATGAATAACAGTAGCTTATTTTTCATTTGAATTTTAAAATTACTTAGAAACATGGTACGAACTTGAGACTTGAATGGTTCTATGAAGAAAAGAACAAAGTTTATTTTTATTGAAGACAGAATCCTGATGGAAGTGGTGTAAAAATGCGTTTAGAATCAATAAAATACGTGATTTTATGTTTTATTACAATACCCATTATACGCTACCATGACAACTCCCATTGTCGCCGAAATTGAGAGTTCAATACATTTATATGGGAAAAATTTTAACGTAATATCGTTTGTCAATTTCTGTGTACATTTTAATTTGTTTACATGGAAACCAAATATGTTTTTTAATTGAATTAACTTCTAATATAATATGTAAAGGAGAATGTTTGTAAGTTTGTTCGCTTTGAATGCTTTTAATAGGAGATAAGGAGGAAGAGAGATAGATGGAAACGGAAGGGGAGAGATGGAGAGAGGAAATTAGGGGGAAGGGGTGGAGAGAGGGAGGGGGTGGAGAGGGGGAGGGGGAAGGGGTGGAGAGAGGGAGGGGGAAGGGGTGGAGAGAGGGAGGGGGAAGGGGTGGAGAGAGGGAGGGGGAAGGGGTGGAGAGAGGGAGGGGGAAGGGGTGGAGAGAGGGAGGGGGAAGGGGTGGAGAGAGGGAGGGGGAAGGGGTGGAGAGGGGGAGGAGAGAGGGAGGGGGAATGAGGGGAAGAAGGGAGGGAGACAGGACAGACAAAGGACTTTATTGAGGGCGAAATTGAGACTATATAGTCCCTTCTTATATTTAAGAGAGAGAGGGAGGGAGAGGAAGCAAAGGGGAGGAAGCGAGGAGGGAGAGAAGGGAAGGAGAGGGGGAGCTTATGTTTTTTTTGCAAGATTTTCTTCCTTCATTCATCTAAATAGGAAAATGTGGAGCAGTTTTCTTCACTTTTGCTTTATTTGATGGTTATAACTGTGTACTATCTTATTCTTGCGATGCTTACATGTTACATGGTCAAAGTTTTAGATTCACTAAATCCGTTGAAATTCAACGGGCACTCCAGCTAGTATAATATCTAGAGAAACAATCTGAAATATGTTGCATCACTCCAAACTCAGGTGATTGCTTAATATGTTGCCTTTGGGTCGGATTTTGTAGGATTGGAAAAAAATGGATGAATTTGGACGTGAAACACTCAAACATATGGAATTTTTTTACGGTCCAAGCTGACAGTGGAGTCATGACGTACGACAACTAGCTTCCACCACTAGAATTTATCGTGAATTTGTCATTTAAATGAAATTAAGAGGCTTAGTCATAGTAAATTTCAAGCTGAATCTGATTATGCATTTTATAATTTTCAAAAAAATTCAGTAGAATTATTTAATATTATAGAAACCAAAAATATTGGCATGATAACAATATTAATAATTCTAATTCACTTTATTAATTCTGCTTTTATATTCTTAAACACCATTACAGTTGTGCCTCAACTTAGGCTGATTTGTCATTACACGGTTGATCATTTGAATAAAATTTCAAAATCACCCACCGCTAGTACGCGTCACATTCCATTCCATTCAACCAGTCCTTTCCATCCTTCGCTCATATATTATACTGAATAACTATTCCTAAATCTTTGCCTCTGATAGCATAAAAATGATTTTTTCACGTCCAGTTGATGTGGACGTGTATCAGAGCTAGCAGATGATGCTTGCATTGACTTTGGCAGGAACACACCCGGTAGCGCTCAGTGAGCAAAGCATCCAGTAACAGGAAAGTGCTTCAATGTAGCACTCAATTAGCGCTCCACTGTCTGGATGCGCTCCGTGCGACGACGCTTCTCCCACTGTCTCAGCCTCAGTTAAGGCGGGTTCCGAACAGTGCTTACATCTCTTCCCGCTGCTTGTGATTTTATTGGTTTCAAATTAACTTTAATTGTGTTTAAAAACCCACAACATGGCCCCAAAACGCAAGTCAACTATTAAATCTCCAAATGAAACAAAGAAACCGATCTGTGTTATATTTACAAGGAAAAAGTGGCAGTGTTAGATTTACTAAGAGAAGGCATGTCTATAGCAAACGTGGCACGTGTGTGGTCGAAACGAATTCGTGAAAAAGAAATTCGTGATGCTGTTGCATCCAGTGCATGAATTACAGCTAGGGTAATGAGCCAAGTTCGTGACAAATGTTTAGTGAAAACCGAAAAGGCATTAAACTTGTGGTTGGAAAACATGAACAGAAAACATGTTCCAATAGACAGCAGTGTGTTGCGCGAAAAAGCCCTTAGCCTTTAGTGGCAGTTAACCCCTCCCGTGGAAGAGGGAGACGATGCTGATAAGAAAGTTTTCCAAGCCAGCCGAGGTTGGCTGCAGTTTTTTAAGAATCGGTTCAATTTAAAGAACATGCGCATCACAGGTGAATCTGTATCTGCTGATGAAGAGGCAGCAAAAGTCTTCCCTGTGGAATTTAAAAAATTAATAGAAGAAAAGGTCTATGTTCCAGAGCAAGTATTTAATGCAGATGAAAGGCAAGCCCCAGGCTTTAAGGCAGCCAAAGACCGTGTGACTTTGTTGTTTTGCTGCAATGCGGCTGGGCATTTGATAAAGTCAGCTTTGACCTACAAGGCCACCAATCCATGTGAAACCTCAATGACCACGGAATTTTAGTCTCTTTTGATGTTGTTTCCCCTTTTCCCAACATTCCTTTAGAAGAAACTGAAATTTCTAGAAACATGGCTCAAGGAACAATACCTTCCCCAAGTAACAGTCAGGGATTACATACACCTGACACGCCTTTGCATGAAACAGAACTTTTTTAAAGTAAACAATTATATTTACCAACAAACCCATGGCACAACCATGGGTAATCCTCTCTCCCCATTTTTAGCAAATCTTTTTATGACATATTTTGAACAACAATGTAAAGACACCTTCTCCTACTTTCCAAATACTTGGTTTAGATACGTTGATGACATTTTTACCATCTTTGACACATCAAAAGACAACATTACCAATTTTTTGGAAATTTTAAACAAACAATATGGAACCATTAAATTTACATATGAGAAAGAAAAAGACAACTGTCTGCCCTTTCTTGATTTACTAGTTATAACATATATAGAAAACCTACACACACAGACATTTACATACCTTTTGAGTCACACCACCACATTTCACATAAGTTAGCAGCTTTTCATTCCATGATACATAGACTCCTACATATACCACTTTCCAAAACAGATTTTCAAAAAGAACTAACTCACATAAATGTTGCTACACTGGCACAAACATAATTCACAATATATTATGTAAACATAATTACACTTTTTGTTAAAACACACACGACTTTCACTATTTCTGCAGCCAAATCAAAATATATGAAAATTCCATTTGCCCCAAGAACCACAAACAAACTATGTAACATTTTTTCCAAACATGGTTTTATAACTGTATAAGTTAACCGAAATAAACTTATTAACCTCCTCCACAATCCGAAAGACACCATACCTTCTTTACAGAAATCAGGTATTTATAAAATTTCTTGCGGAGGTTGTGACAAAATTTATATTGGGCAGACAAAACGAAAACTGGAAACTCGTTTTAAGGAACATATGGCACATTTTAAATTTGGGAGGTTTGTTAATTCCAGTGTAGCAACTCACATATAGGAATATAATCATCCCATTACCAATGATAATTTATCACTATGGAAATCTGTACCTAATGATTTTAAACTGGTCGCCTACGAAAGTATGCTCATCGCAAAATACAAAGGAACCGTTATGAACAACGATTTTGGCCCTCTCCCCCATTCCCCTCTTTATAGTCTAATGGTCCATCCTTCCCCCTCCTTTCACTTTCACATAAACACTTCTCCATTAACACTTTCAAACCACACACCAGACCTTCATTCCACATCTCTCTCTGAGGCCCGAAATACGTATTAGCATCCCTTGAATATTTAGAGATTCCCGGTTTTGCGAAACTGTGTATAAATGAGTTTTCTAAAAACCTTGGTTTCTTTAGGAGTGAACGTGTACTAGGTTTCCCGTTCTTTTTTATTGTTTCCTTTTTGTTGTTTGAGTGCATGTTTGAGTGATTGTTCTCCTGACGGAAAATTTTTTTTCCTTTGGGGAGGAAATGAGTGCATGAATGTGACACCAGGCCACCAGCGAGGGTTTTTTTCCATCCGCAAATCTGTAAGTGTTACTTTTGTTTTTCTTTCCTTCGATTCCTTCCTTACCCGGTTTTTGTTTACCCTTTTTTTTGTCTCTAAATATTCTCACTTTGTACGGTTAAGGTTTAATTATGTTTTAATTAATCCATCTCACCGTAGTCTCCGACCTTCTTTAATTAGAAATTAATTAAGTGTTGCGATGCTTTTGCGGGCAACCCTGAGACCCAGCAATACCATTTGATCCATTTCCTACAGTTTTTCCCAACCAAACTACAGACTTGGTTTGTCAATTATCTAGTGAGGGGTTACTGCAATCAGTTGTGCCTAATTATCCTAAACTCCTGCATGCACCCCCTCATAACATTGATTATCACGGAAAAAACTGCTTTTATTTAAATGACACTTTTGAGGAACGAATCCTCGACGTAAGTTGAGGTATACCTGTATTTTTAACTTTCAGCGTTTTCAGCTCTCTTACCTTTACGATTTTCAAATTCTGCAGGATATTCTTATACCAAGTTTCTTTTATGACCTATACTCAGGGCTGGAGGTGCAAAAAGTGCACTTGCAGCACTGGCAGCTTTTGGAGAGTGGCAAAAATGAGTGTCAAATGCAATGTACAGAAACATTTTTGATAAGCATTACGCTATGGAATTCGAATAAAACCAAACGATCTGTGACTTCATCATTTGGATCTTTCTCTGCTTTTTTAAAACTCTCCAAATTAAAATCAGCATCAGCCAGAAGGGTCCAAGAGTCTGTCAAACATTCGTTAAGTATAGGACTTTCCCCCTTGACTATATATTGACATCTCACATAATGATATAATTTTAAGATTGTTATTGTCTGCTAAGGTACATATCCTTCATCAGCTACTCCATAGAACTCACAAGGGGCCTCTGCTCTTGAGTGTTTCATGAATGACTTCTTTCATTAATTTTTAATTAAAAAAAGCTTTAGAGATATGGCAGACACATGCGTTCTTTATGCTTTCTATAAACGTGCCAATAAGAAAGGTTGGCCATCGTTTCACTTAAAGGATAACCTTACTACATCACACTTTGCTCACATTTAAGATGCAATGATGCCTGTTTCTTTATTGATAAAAGGTAAAATTTGAAACATTGCTTTATATTGCATGTTTCCCGATAGTACTTGATTATTAATATTATTTAAATATGTAGTACTGTAAAAGCAAAGGGGAATTGGTGGGGTGGCAGCAAAACTAGTGCTGGTCCTACCTATACTGACTAACTATAAATATCCCTTTGGTAAAACCTTTGTTTAGCTTGTATCAGCTGGTGTAATTCTGGTCTATCCATTTTTAGGTGATGAAATTCATATCCACATAGAAATGCTGCCAGTAAATGAACATATGGGATTGAAAAAAATTTAAGTCTGGTTTTGTATTAACAGGCTAATATTTTTATAAGAAAATAGTACAGAATTTTTTATAGAAATTTAATGACAAAAATCAGAACTATTAATAATAACATTTTATCAATTTAAATCAAGTCATGCTTCCAACATTGGTATTATCCAGTAACAGAAAAATTAACTTGTGATTAAATGAAAATGTATTTTAATAGGAGAAAATGTTAAAACTACAAGTGGCATCTTACGTTGGCCCACAATACTGTTCTTCTTTTTGATTAAAAAAATAAGCCATTAACATATATTACTTATCTTCTATTCTTTTAAAAAAATAAACCACTGAAATGGTAATAACTTTCTATATATTTGTACTCTTTAAAATTGCTCATAAAAATCAAATAAATAATTAAGATATTGCTTTTCTCTGAGCTGCATGGGACTGCATGCTATAAAAATTAAAAGAAACACTCATTAATATACAACTGTAAAAAGCATAGTATGTTAAAACATTACACAGTCTCACATTTATTTACAACAGAAAATTTCAGATTTAACTTAATCAGTCCATTTATTTTCAAATTGTAGAATTAATTTTTAAGATAAGAAAGCAGCAGGGGCGGTCAGTCTATGTAAGCAACGCAAGCACTGCTTGCCTAGTGAAAAAATACAATGCAACAATCTTTTTTAATTACTTAGAATAACTTTAGTTACTACTATAAAATTGACAGAAATATATTTAGTATTTCTGTCATTTGAACAAATTTCTACTAGATTGCACTTCGTATTACTCAATTGTTATTGAAGAAGCAGTTCCAGTTCTGCTTCTCTGGTGGTTATATGCATGGAAATGACAGAGCAGGGAAAAGAGCCTATGTGTACCCAATGGAGGGGAAGTAAGCAGAATTTGAAATGCTTCTCGGTGCCACGAAAGTTTCGATCGCTGACGACATGAAAATATTGCGTTGTTTGCATCTATCGGGAAAACTTGGTTTTACATATTTTTAGAGATATCGCACACCAGTGACAATACTGCCATAACTCAAAATTAATGTTTTCAGGAAACCAAGAAGTAAACTGCACCTCGCAACATTATTTTCCAATTGAATAGCATAAGTAAACAGCCTTGAAATTTAGTGATCCCACATGATAACTACAATTCTGCCAGCGTTGCAGGATGAAAGAGAGTTTTACAACAAACTCTTAAGTTGTGTTAACTCGAAAATCACATTTTTTTAGTTGTGCCAGTGTTGTCGCTGGCATGCGATATATTTGTTTAGCTGTTTTGAGACCTCCACGTGGTTTATAAAGTGTTTATTTTCGGTGCGCTATATTGGTCCTTCCTTTTATTAATCATTATTTACCTCTTATCCTAAAAATGTATGGGGATAATGAACACTGCATAACAAAAAAATTATTGGTGAAATCATTTTCAAGTTATGAGGATTTTGCAAACATAAAAAGAGATTGTTCATGCTGGAAAGCATGGTTATGATATTTCCAAAGCGTAATTTAATATATTTCTTTTGATTAAAATTATTGGAAACAGAAAGTGAGAAATAAATTTGGTTTCAAACAAGGTTATATGTTATACCCGTAGGTTATTTACAAATGAGATACATGAATAACAAGGCGAGCCTCGCAAAGTGACCAATTCGTAACACTTGGCTACTTAAAATAAAACTGTGTCACTACTTGCCTTACTCAATGGGTCACCGACCACCCCTGATCAAGAACTAAAAAACTTCATAATAAAGTTAACATCCATAATGAATATAGAGCAAAAGCACAAGAGAGTATGCTTTTATTCTGAACAAAAATTAAATTAATACAGTATGTCAAACCTTACAATAAAATGCAAAATGTGATAACAAAGCGGAACAAATAAAAGGTTATTACAAAAAAATCTGATGTGGCCAACACATGACTTTCTCCATATTTGGGGTATAGATATTTAAATTATTATGAATAATATTACTAGGCAAAATTATTATTTCGTATCATACAAGAAGACACGTCCTTGTTGCCGTAAATTACGTGTATTTTGAATGATTACATAATTCACCGCTACATGGTGTTGGCGCTGTATACTGGTATTAAGATAAAGCGAAATATATCCGAAATAGATGGTTCTACGAAAATTAGTTTCAAACAAAACTTGGAAGAAATATTATTCTCTACAACTTTGGTCCTTACAAAGATTACCAATAACGATGTTTTTAAGGAGATATTTGACGGAAACCGAAAAACCTGTTATTTATAAATAACTCCTAAACAATAACTCCTATAGAAAATTGTTTCAAATGAAAGTTGTAGGAAATTACATTCTCTATAACTTTTGTATAGAATTGTAAATACAAAAATGATATTTTAACCAAGAAATATCGCAAAAACCGAATCGGGTTTCGAATAAACCTCGACTTCCGGTTATCCGTTATTGTCCAAAAACTAATCAGTTCTTTGTGCTCATGTAAGAGTGTTAGATATGAAGTTTGGTAACGATATGGCGCGTACTTTTTGAGTTAGAGCGCCCACACTAACATACACACACACAGACATCATTCCGAAAATAGTCTAAACGTGTTCTAGGGACCTCAAAACATGTATTTCCGTTGAAATCTGGAAGTCGATTTTTTTCATGAATACAATACTTTCCCATGACTACGTATGGAGAAAGTAAAAAAAGGAATGGTTAGTGTCTCGATTAGATATTTGAAATTGTGGAGGGTATTACTGTATTTACTTGAATATCACACACCTTTTATTTTCTAAATTTGCTTTTGAAAAATAGGGTGTCTTACTTAAGGATTAAAACCAAAACTGGTTTTTACTATTTCAAGAAGACTATCGCAATTGCACAGATAATGCTGTGGTAATTATGGAACAAATTATATTAAAAAGGGTATTAAATGAAGAAAGATACCTTTAAGAACAAAATCTATTATAATTTATCTCATTGAATGGGTAATTTAATTTTTACCTTCTCCATACATAGTATAGGGAAAGTATTGTTTTCATGAAAAAAATCAATTTTGAGATTTCAACAGAAATACATTTAGAGGTCCCTAGAACACGTTTTGACTATTTTTGCCATGATGTCTGCATGTGTCTGTATGTGATAGGACTTTGTGGGCACTCTAACTCAAAAAGTATTTGCTATTTCAGTACCAAATTTCAAATATAATATTTTCATCATAGGGATGCGCTGATTAGTTTTTGGACAATATAGGTCAACTGGAAATGGAGGTTTATTCCTGTCGTTCCTTTTTTCAAAATATCTCCTTTAAAACTAAATTTATATACAGTAAACCCCCGCTTAATGCGTGGGATGTATTCCGGAGGTCTCCGCGTTAAGTGAAAATCAGCGTTCGCCGGGGGATCCTAAAATTTACGTGCCCAGATGGAAATAACTTCACAAATGGTATTTTGGATCCACATTCGATGTAAAACATATTTATATCGGAGTTTTAGAACAATTTATTAAACGATAAAATTACAAAGTAAACAAAAAAAACATTTTTAGCGGTAAAATTACGTAATTTGAAAATACCGCCGCACACCTACTATGTTGTCTGCTTAGCTTTTTTCCGCATATTCCATAGAATTTGTCTGTATATAACTCTACTTGTACATGGAAGGGAGGCAAGAGCCAATGGGAAAAGAGCACAGTTCCACGTATCAAATCAGTAGTCCCGCATATTGGGTTTTCTGCAATTTATATTTCATTATTTATTTATTTATTTGTCAAGGTAAACAAAACAAAAAGCTAATTATAATATTAGCAGTCGTATGTTCGTTCGCATTTATTCTACGCCTTGGAAATGGTAATGCTGTAAAAAACGTTTAGTTCAAAGTAAGTCTTCATTACTTTGCTTTCGATTAAAATGCATTCAAAATAGATAAGAATAGTTCTCACAATTAATTTCAAATACAATATCAAATTTCATATCATTGCTTTTAGATACAGACTTATTTTTGCTAGTTCAGCAACAAAACCATCGCCTTGACGAAATTTTTTCTTCTAAAATTTCACCAAATGTTCGTGTTAATAACAATTCTGTGGAACGATTAGATGCGTATTCAAAAAGCGATGACAGGAAAATGAATATCCATTCTTTTAGGCATTGTTTGGTGCAAGTTCCGCAATCGTATCGCAATTCTAAGCGACTTAAAACGCAAATGAAAAATGTGATGTACCGCATTTGCTATATCTGTGCAAACACACAGAAAAAGAGAATTATCTTTAATATATAAGTAGTATAGATTTTAATGATATGATAATACGGTAAATTAACATTGTAATTGTCAAAAATTGTAGATACGCATTTATATGTGTATAGATATAAATTCATATATATTTATTTTAAAAAATTTTTTTCAAAATTAAATCCGCGTTATAACGAATCCGCGTTGGTCAGAGGTGAGTTAAGCGGGGGTTACCTGTAAATACTCAAGTTGTAGAAAATGTAATTTTCTACTATTTTTGTTTGAAACATTTTTTCATAATACCGAATTTATATGTTAAATATGTTGCTAAGTGATATGACTGTTTCAGTTGCTATGTTAAAATTTTCTAATTGTTGATAGCATTGCTTACACTGCCAAGGGCAATTTTAACTGTGCATCAGTATTTTGTTATCCATAGAAACAGCTAACAATTTCTTTACTTGTTTTTTTTTAAATAAAGACTATTGAAAATGTTTTAAAATTATTCATGAGTGTAACTGCTGATATTATTCCTGAGGATGCTCATGTCGAGAGTAATGAGTAATCACATTCATTGCTCAGTATGGAGAAAGTCATGTGTTGGCCACATCAGATTTTTTTCATTTGGTTTTCTTAAAAGATCGTGGTGCATGCCTTATTTAAGGTCATATGATATTCAACTAAATATAGTAGTTTTGATGATGGAGGCGACTGAATAAATATAAATTGTTTGGGATTTTGATCTCAACTACCTAATTACTAAGCCACAAAGCTCAGCTTGAACTATCATTTGAAAGTTGTTAGGACCACAGCTCGAAGGATTGAGAGAGAAAAGCAAAAATTAGAGTGATGATAAATTTGAAGAGAAAAGAAAATAAATGACATAATCCTAAATAAATTTACAGAAGAGATGAAATTGCAAAAAATATAACATTGATAGAACAGATAACCATTCAGTGCATTGATAATGGTTTAGAAACAACATCATTCTTGTTAAGATAAATAAAATAGCTACTCACCAAATAACAGATACATCATCTTTATCCAGCAACGAATTCAGAGGTTGAGGGGTCAAAAAGACAAATTGGAAGTCTTTCTTTTCTTTGGAATGTTTTATCAAAAGATCTAGTGCCCATTCACGGTTCATACTATCCTTTAAAAGAGAAAGAAAAGCCACACATCAAAAATACAAAATAATGAAGCAAAATTTTTACTGATATTGCATGGGATTTGCTAAGACAGCACCATCATAAAATATGAAGCTTCATCATCTTAATGATGCTTTGCATTACTGAAACCTAGGTGGTACAACATTAAGAGCACATAAATTAAAGTGCAAATATAAAATGCAATTAATATCTTGCATTTTGAAGTCTGACTTGGACAATATAGACTCAGGGAAAAGACCTGTCTTTAAGAGTTTCCATTCACAAATCCTGCAATGTATTTCATTAACAGTATTGTACTCAATGTAACTGGAGTTCTATTATTGAGCTGAAGGTGACTACATCTTTAAAAATAATTATCAGTACCATGCTTAATTTGTTACATATGAAGAACTACTCACCATGAACACATCAAACTCATCCAAAGCATAAAATGGAAGTTCAACAGCATCCCACAAGGCAAGGATAAAGGCAACAGTACAAAATGAACGTTCACCACCTGACAAAGATTTTGGGTCAGCACCTGCCCCAGATTCGCCTCTTTTTGTTCCAGCTTTTAAATGTTTATCAGGTGATGGGTCTCTGAGCGTAACTTTTATATCCAAAGTATGCTCTTTGTGGTCCACAGCAATGCCCCCCTGATACCAAAAAATAATTACACTAAACCATGAAACAGTAGTCCAAGTACACACAATGATACAAGCATACAATTTTTGCAAGTTTTTGGATATCTATCAAGGTATATAGTTGAACTAACCTGAAATCTCCGACGGTCAATAAGGGACTGAAAGACCATTTTAACCCTGGTCACCAGTAGCAGCAAACATTTTGAGTATATCTCTTTGCGATGCCTCAGCATGTGCTTCAACTTCTAAAATGTGCAAGAAATTAAAATCATGTTAAATAGGATCAACTTGTTAACCTTTCATTCTTAGAGTTATACGTGATAAAAAGTCTAGATTTATGAAGTGATTTTCATGTACAAATAAAATGATTGCCAAGAAAGGATTTTTTTAATAGCAAGAAATTATTCAAATAAAAATTATAGGATTACACATCAGCAAAAATGCATAAGATTATTCTTTCATGATATTTAAGACATCAGTATCTCAGTCATGTTCACTAAAATTTGTAATCAATTCTTTTACAAGGTGAACATCTTTCACAAAGGAAAAAGATTGATAACTTCCAATTAAAACTAATCTGGTCTGCCGAATAATTGGCAATTTCCAATGCGGCCTGCTGAAGGATTCACCTCTAAACACTTAAAACATGTTTTGTCACTTGTTCTTCAAAAACCTCCATATCTTCAATATCCGTTTCATCTGACTAATTCCATACCTATTTTGATTGAATTATTTTTTCAACAATGCTCTCAACATTTATGAAACTTTCTTTGGTAGTGGCCTTTTCATCATTTTTAACATAATCACCAGTGGCACAAATGTTTTGATCATACATTTTTTGGATTATGTTCTGAATTTCAATGTTTGGGTACCTACTGAATTAGAGTTTTTGTTGTATTGGATTCTACTTCTGTGATTACTAGAAACCTGAAAATTGAAAAATATTTTTACTGCACTCTGGGTGTCACATTTTTCAAAGTATGATCAATAAAATTAGTAATATCCAGCACTGTTATGGTTTTAGCAAGACCAACAACATTTTCACACTCCTCCATTACAGCCAGTACATATCTCATCATAAAAAGAGCTTTGAAAGCTCTGATGAATCCTCCATCACAAGGCTGATTAGTGGAAGTTATTTTTAGTGGAAGGAATTGAAGCTCAATATTTGATAATTTGAGGTCTTCATGACATGAAGCTTCTGAGTCATCCATTTGATGCTTTAAAATCATTCAAATTTAGCTTATGAGCTTCTTCTAGAGCTTTCACTCAAAGAAATGGTCCACAAATCAGAAAGTTTTTTGCTCTTGCAATGCAAAGCCATTCAAGAACTATATCATTACCCTCATCATTTGATGGTTCTCGTGGTTTCTAGTTGTTCGGTAGACTTCTAAGTATTTCTTCTTAATGGTATCTTTGTTCTTCACATATAAATCTGTGTTGTTCCACATTTAAAGTGATCAGCAGTTTATTTGACTTTCAAATTTTGCATCTCCTTCATTTTGATAGCTACGTATTTTTGTTTCAAATTCAAATTTATGGTACATGAAGTTACCACAACATCACTTTAGAAATATTTTATTTGAATTTATGATAAAACGCAAAATTTTTGCCATAAAAATTCCATCTCTCAGGAGCCAAAATCCAACAATACAGGGGAGGAAATCAGGATATCAGGATTTCCAGCTTATTGGAGTTCATTGTATATGAAAATAGGGGTGTTTTTATGAAATCCGGCTCTCATGGGTTTCCCAATTACTGCTGTTCCAGATCTGAGGGGTTTGATTGTGTCCATTTCCCTTTTATTTTAAATTAAAGATCCATACACAATGAAATCTGTGGATATTCATGCTTAAAACACACAAATACACACACACACACACACATATATGTATGTGTGTGTGTCCAGGCCCACGCTGGGCATATTTTCCGCCTGGGTGCAAGCAGTTTATGCCGCTCCTTATGGACTTATAAAAGTACTCTGGCCCAGATTTTTTCGATTTTTAGATTAAAGGTTGTATTTAATTTAAGAAATAAATTGTGCAAAACAAAATTAAGAGAGATTCTTGCCTCCGTCCATGAATTGCCACCCCTAATATGTTGCCGCCCGGGTGCGATGCACCCCTTGCACCCATAGGAAAATGTCTATAAATTTGCAAAATTTAACATTGGATATGCAAGGGATGGGGAGACCTATTATGCCTTCCAGCGGTAAATTATCTTCCATTAGTTACTTTCGTCGCATTACGGTAAAATAATGGTCATTTAAGTTCAACAGTTTGGTATTGCATTAATAAATAAATTAATTCTCTTCTGAATTTATTTCGCGAAAGTTAAATTGTCACGACGGCATGTCAATCCGAGAAATGAGAGGATTTTTCGAAAAGGACCACTGATCGAATTTATTCAATCCATAAAGGAAAACTTTGGGAGGATTTGATGCTTTGACAGCAACTCGTTAGCTGGTCATATTCCGATCAAAATTCTGTCTTCTTTGAAAGGGCAATTTATTTTGGCGAACTGAGCTCAAAAGTTTTCTGCGGCCTGTTTTGTTCCATGAACCTCTTTTCGCTCACTCCTGGCCTGCATAACCCGGGCGCCATCACAACAACGTGACCATATTATGGTGACCTCAGTCGCTTTTCCCTCGAGTGCACGTTTGCCAGGACACATCGACAACATACCCACAATGAAATGGGGCTTGCGAGAAAAAGGTGGGCTGCCGACTCTTAAAAAATTCTTCACCATTGAGAAACATGGCAGTTGTCCAACCCCTTTTAAATCTTGTGGGGATAAAGATGAAAATGGCAACTAATGACAATCTGACTTGGTTTAAACGACTTCAATTGATGCATTGTTCCGGCAGTACAGTGCGTACGGTGTGGCAATCTCATTTTTCTACATGAGGAGTGAAGAAAGTGATTGTAGGATTACGTTCAATTTACACCGAGTGTCATACAAAGAACTCGACCTATTTTTAAGAAGTTCTAACAATAAGTGGCAAGATGTACGAATGAGTGAAAGACGAACTCTTCTAATCTCAAAAAAAGGTATGGAAAGAGATGCATCACATATATTCTGAGAGCATTTGAAAATTAATTTTTATATTCCCACCCAGGGCCGGTGCTAGGAGTCCTAATCCCCCATTGCTGTTATAGTACCACGTATTTAAATAATATTAATAATCAAGTACTCTCGGGAAAATGCAATATAAATAATGTTTCAAATTTTAACTTTTATCAATGAAGAAACAGACTTCATAGCATACGTTGCATCTTAAATGTGAGCAAAGTGTGATGTAGTAAGGTTATCCCTTAAGTGAAACAATGGCCAACCTTTCTTACTGGCATGTTTACAGAAAGCATAAAGAATTGCAAGCAGCTGCCCTCTCTCTAAAGCTGTTTCTTTTTATTAAAAATTAATGAAAGAAGTAATTCATGAAACACTCAAGAGCAGAGGCCCCTTGTGAGTTCTATGAAGTAGTTGACGAAGGATGTGTACCTTAGCAGACAATGACAATCTCAAAATTATATCATTATGTGAGACGTCAATATATAGTCAAGAGAAAATCCTGTACTTCACGAATGATGTTTGACAAGTCATTTATAGACTTCTGGCCGATGCTGATTTTAATTTGGAGAGTTTTAAAAGAACAGAGAAAAATCCAAATGACGACGTCATGGATTGTTCAGTTTTATTCTAATCCCATACCGTAATGCTTATCAAAAAATGTTTCTGTACATTGCATTTGTCACTCATTTTTGCCACCCTGTGCAAGTGCACGTTTTGCACCTCCAGTCACTCTGGCCCTGTTTCCACTTAGGCTGCTGTAGCAATCGCCATTCTCATTTTAAAGTTATCACACATTCCTCATTTAGAATTTGATACACCTTTCCCTGAACATTAACCCTTTTGTAGGTGCATAGGAGTCTATAAAACCTCACTAGGCATTTGGTATACCATTAGACCATATACAGTTTTATTTAATTTAGTTTCATTCAATAATAGTAATTATTATTATTCTGTCCTCATACTCAGTGTAGTATATTTTCCATCAGTAAAATTCTTTAAATAAATAAGATATACAATATCAACCTGTATGATTAGAACATTGGACATTATCTCTAGTAGTAATGCATGCAAAAGGGAAATTCCTTTTTCTATTTAATATAAATGGCAAACTTATACCACTGCTGCAATTTTCAATTAATCAAACTGATAGTTATGTATTGCAGACAGTACTTTCATTGGCTGTTACTGTAGTGTACTAAAGAAAATGCCAGGTGTTAGGTCACCATGGTGCTTTGAAATTGACTAAGAATGCCATTTATTTTAGGTCAAACATTTTTTATGTACATTTAGGCTGTTTGTTAATGTTTAAGCTTGCAAAAAAATCCATTACTTGTATTATATTATGTAATTACAAAACAATATTTCAAAACTTTTTCTAACAACCCTGGCTATTAACTTGAGAGTGGCTCTTGGATCAAAAACAAATTTGTTGTAGCCTGAATATATACATATACCTGTCCAATGTCACTCTTCAAGTTGTTTTAGCAAAATAGTTGTTTACTTTTTTGGTCTTGTATTAGATAAAAGTTTTTAAGAGATACTCTGTGTCTCGTAATTAAGATACAATCTATGAGTAAAATCCTGACTGAATGGTAACCTTAAAACTGAAAAAGATACTTGATCATAAAGGAAGACTCATTAAAATTATTAATTTTTATCCTGTGGGGTGACATTTTAGATTTTAAATACAAGCTGAGAATAGACCAAGTAGAATCTTAATTGCAAATCTGTATTTGCAGAACTAACATTCAGAATCTGAATTTAGCTAATGCAAATTTTTCTTGATGAAATTATTCACTATATCAGTTTATTAACTGGCCAGGAATATTCCAAACCAGATGCCTAAGGAGCATGTTTTAAACAACAGAAACTTACTGAGAAATGTTGGGAGAATGGTTTAAATGGTGCATAAAGTAAAGATCGTGAAAATATACTAAAAGATAATACAGTGTGTACAGTGATTCACAGTGAGGTGCACAGCTACAACAGTTGTCAAAACATATGGTGTAACATTATATTTTCAAACATTTAAAGAAATGTTTTATTTTCAGCAGCTTAAGATATTTCAAGGGTATAAATTTCAATCTTACCATTATGCAGTCATCCAATGCTT
The DNA here is from genome assembly GCA_036926305.1 of Uropetala carovei. Taxonomy (NCBI): domain Eukaryota; kingdom Metazoa; phylum Arthropoda; class Insecta; order Odonata; family Petaluridae; genus Uropetala; species Uropetala carovei. The sequence goes on from JAXCHB010000100.1 coordinate 2,257,825, forward strand.
TTATTTTAATTGACAGTTTCTCGCATTTCCTCTTTGCTGCATTATACTGCTCACCAATTTCTTTGGGGTTTCCTTCAGATCTCTCCACTCTTTCTATTTTATCCTTCAGTTCTATAATTTCCTCATTAATCTCAGAGACAGATCTAAATTTGGCAAATGAAAGAAATGTCACACTTGTCAAAATCCTTTGGTAACACAAGTTTTTTCTTCATGTTAGCATAAAAACTGGATCAACCTTCTTCCACAAATAGAACACCACTCACCATCTACTCCCATGGATTACATAGTAAATCATACCTCATATTTATATTTAATCACTGAATATTTGTGTAATTGATTTTTTCCAGGCAAGGGAGTAGTTTATAATTGATAACAAAAAACTTATACGGCTGCACAGTTGACAAATGAGATATTCCTTCAGTTCAATAAAACAGCTATATATGACCCATGATAATATACATTTGAATCATAAAAAACTGATAAATTATATTCATCATCAGAAGGATAATTGGTGATGAAATATCAAACCATCAGTTCTTACCGCTCTGTATCAATTCTTTCACTTGTGAGTGTAAGTGCATCTGTTGTGCATTTTTCTACAACTTCTTTCTGCTTGGAAACTTCCAAGATCAGCTTTTTCAATTTTCCCTCACATTCATTTTTCTTTTTTGAAGCAATTTTAAGGCTCGAGTGTATCTGCATAAGCTTATTATCAAAATGATTTGATTTGCTCTGTAATTTTGAAAAGCAGAGTTAGCAATGCTTCAATTTTTTAAATTTAAATCAAACTCATCAACTTTCTAAACAGTTTTGATTAAACTCACCACCACGGAATCGATTTCCCTTGTTTTTTCTTTTGCAACTTCTTTATGTTTTCCGTACTCCTCCAGTAAGGCCTTGTATGCTGCCCGAAGATTTTCATACTGAGCTTTTGCTGTAATAAGCTGTTTTTCTGCTTCATCCACGAGTGGATTCATAGAATCTCTTTCACCAATCTGATGAAAAAAATGTAGAATAAAGCAAATAGGTTGCCATGAGAATGCAAAAAAAATTCACGTGCAATTCAAAAAATATAAAACAAAATACCCAGAAGTCTAGGTTGTCAACCTCGTAGACCTCTAATTGTTGCATGTCTCTCTGCTGTTTTGCTATGCCATTCTTCTTCGAAGACAATTTGAAAAGTAAATCTTTTGCTTTTTTAATTTCTATTCTGTGTGATTGTATTCGATTCTCAACTTCAACTTTTTGGGAAGCCGTGCTAGAAGCCCATTTGGTACAATCTGAAATTTCTGCCATCAAACCCCTGAAAGTCAATATCAGTTGATTTTATATCTCAAAATATAGCCCTTATTGGAACAGCAATTGATTCTTCACCAATGATGATTTACAATTTTTATTTGTATTGGTTTAATATAGTAGAAGTTACCAATAATTAATATTGGCTGAAATACCAACCTTTTCACTTCTTCCAAACTCACTTGAAGAAACTTGGCCACAGTCCTGTCATCACCTGAATAGTACCGATAGCTAGGATCAGGATATATTGTATCTCCTGATTTAGTCACGACTCTCTTGCAATTGAATGGTACACTGAAAATAATAGTTAAATACATATTTCGAATGATATAACTCTGAACTATAAAATACAATCAAAACTCTATAAATGTAATTCCTTTAATAGGAATTTTTGAAAATTCATAGAAGATATTATTTCCTGCCAATTTTCCAATACAGGCAGCATCTGCTTAACATACAGGTTATGTTCTTGGAAACCCGTACGTTAAGCAGCCGGTCATTTTCCATAGAAACTAATGTTATAAATGGAGATGCATTCCCATAATGTAAAAGTCCATAGTTTTTCACTCAAAATCAAGTTGGAATATTGCACCACTTCATTTATAAATTAACTAACAATAAATTTAAACATACATACTGTATAGTAAAACAAATATAATAACACTTAAAAATAATAATTTAAAGATCTTATGGACACAGTATTCTCCTTCGATAATTTTCACCACAGCCCTAGGAAATTCATTTGCTGCATCAACATCTGCACTTGCAGCTTCACCTGTCAATTTGATGTTATGTAGCCTAGCATGGATTTTAAAACTTTGGAACCACCCCCAGCTTGCATTAAATGGTTCACTATCACTTGCACTAGAACTTCCTCCCAATTTTTTAAAACTTTATGAATTCTCCTTGCTTTTTCCAGAAGCTATGTTTATAATGCTTATTTTCTCCTCAAAGGTAATGGTATGTGGTTTGTTTATGTATCACATTTAATGTTTCCCTTATCACCAATTTTGATTAAAGTGTTCACTAAAATTATTTAAAATATAAAAGCACATGCAAAACTCAGTCACAAATGTTTTCTGTGTTGGCGTGTGAGATACATACTAACTGAAGTCATCATGAGAGTCAGCAGTATGGGTTCTTAGTGTGCTTAGAACTTTAAACACATCACCCATTCGCACTCCTCAAGAGCAATAACGTCTTTCGTGAAGCTGTGCCTTTAACATAATGTGCTACATCAACAGTGAAAGGAAGTGAGTAGTGAACACTTTATTAAAGCTAGCCGAGTTCTGCTTATAAACATTTTAAGAGACCAGCCTTCTCCAAGTTGTTTATACAGGGTCGGCAGATCCACTGACCACCTAAGCTCTCTCAACCTGGTCTCTTTACCTGTGTGCGTTAGAATCGATGTACATATTACAGGACAGTACATACATACATAGGTGAGGATATATGGTGTCAATATGTAATGTACATGTCAGCGGATGTATGTTAAGCAGACACTGCTTGTACATTAACAAGTTCTAAGAGCTGCATTTCTATAACTTAAAATTTTGTTTTTCTCTATGGCTTCAGCAATGGGGGTATGACTGAACTCGTGACTTAATAAAACAAGAAACTCTGTCACTGGACCAATTTCTCAGAGATTAGAAATTTACACGTTTGTAAGAACAGTTAAGATCTAATGAGTATCATTGCTATACTGACAGTGGTAGGTTACACAAAGCAAAATTAATAATAAAAAAAACATTTAACTGGTTGGCTTTTGAAATTGCCTTTATCAGTATTGAGAGATGCCACAAAATTAAACTGGTATAAAAGTGTAGCTTTTGTATTTATATTTCATTAAAGATTTTATAGAGCACTTTGTTAGGATATGGTAAAAATTAATGTTATGCAAAGGAGTAATAGATTCAAAGGAAAATGGATGGAAATATGAGATATGCATGTCTTTTTAAGAATTCAACAATGCCTGGATATGACAAAAATGGTATCTGCAAAGAAAAAACTAATATATTATGAAATTAAACTTACTTCCTTTCACATCTCATCATCTCTCTTGCATCTTTAGGAGAGTCCACCAGGAGAATTGACTCAATTCCAATTAAATCAATCAGACAATTGGTCACTATGGGATCACTCACTTCCAGCATGTCTATGACACTTGAATAACCAGGGCATTGAACAGCATTCTTTCTGTAGGCATACACCTACAATGTAATTAATATAGGATGTCAGTTAGATTTCACCAACAGGAATTAAGGCTGATTCAAGAAATAATCTTTATTATTCATAATATAAACAAATTCTTATGCTTCAAGATCTTATTTCTTTACACCGCATGATTTTCAATTGCTAATTGATTTTTCCTTTACTAATATGATAAGAGAACATTCACAGAGGTTATCTTGAAAATCACTGTGAATGTTACAACTCCACTGCTTATTTATTGCCATCAACAATTTACACATTATGCTGTGGGTTAAATACACAAATAGTCAAGTTTACATGCTATGAATGACAGAACAATATACAGTAAACTTCCAGTTATCTGGAATGCCCAGGGAATTGTTTTCCAGTTAAGTGAATAATCTGGTTGCTTGAGAGTTTTATTGGATAGGCTTCAATAAAGCATTTGGATACCAAAATAAGAAACAGATGCCAAATTATACATTCACCTTGGAATTGCTAACCTTTAGTTTAGGTACTCTAAATAAAAGAGAAGCGAACAGTGACACGCAATTATGACACCATTACATAGTGGTTAGTAAATATTAAAATAATGCAATGAAACGTGTTGGATAGTTATATATTCCTTAACTAATGTTTCAAAAAAGTTGCAAAATTTATCAGCAGCTTCTTGGTTGGTCGATTTTTTATCACCTGAAACATCTAGACGTCTTATCTTAAAATGTGTTAGCCATCCATCCGAAAATGCACATGGTTCACTTTATTCATAAAGATCTTTGGCCTTTTCAACCAACATTGGGACAGAAATAGGGGCTCCCTCGGAATGCTTTATAGAACACCATTCATAAATAGCAATCTCCAATTGCTCAAGTTCCAGCTTACGAAGAGTGCGCCGATATTCATTTCCTCTAGTTGTCTCAGAAGACGTAACGTATTTCATTAACTGTGATTTCTGTGTCTTAATGTCATAAATAGTGGAAGAACTGACATTGAACTCTTTCATTAAAACATTGTGGTTCTTACTTTTCTCTAAACATTTTATTATATCAAGTTTTTGGGTTAAGGTTAGCAAAACCCATTTCTTTTTATTACCTTTAGCCCATATTGGAGTTTTAGGAGGCATTTAAAAAGGGTGTGCGAAATATTTTTTTTAACACAAACACCAAGATCAAGAAGCATCCACAATTGTGTAAGGCGACTGCTGAAAATGCAAATTTTAACAGTAACATTCAGAATTAGATGTAAGCAAAAAACTGTCAAAAGCGCCAATTTTAGTGGTAACATTCCGAATTAGATATAAACACAAAATTGCCGAAAACACCAATTTTATCAGTAACATTTCCAACTAGATGTAATAAAAAATTGAGAGGCAGGAGACGCCAGTTGCTTGAGAATTCCGGTTGCATGAGTGCCGGATAACAGGGAGTTTACTGTACATAGAATATGAATAATCAAAAGTGTTGAGGATTCATCATGTATTGATATTTTTACAGTCTGCATCATCTATTTATTTCCAAAATATTTAGTGCACTGTGGAAGACTATAAAAATAAATTTGATGTGGCCAACATATGACTTTCTCCATATTTGGGGTATAGATATTTAAATTATTATGAATAGCATTATAAGGCAAAATTATTATTTCGTTTCGTAAAAGAATACAGTCATCCTTATTGCCGTAAATTAGGTATATTTTGAATATGTTTACAGAATTCACCGCTACATGGTGGTGGCGCTGTATACTGGAAATTACAAAAAAGTTAATATCACCAAAATGGATGGTTCTAAGAAATTTTGTTTCAAACAAAACTTGGAAGAAATATTATTCTCTACAACTTTGGTCCTCACAAAGATGACCAATTACGACATTTTTAAAAAGATATTTGACGGAAACCGAAAAAACCGATTATTTTTTATAAATAATTCCTAAACAATAACTGCTATGGAAAATTCTTTCAAATGAAAGTTGTAGGAAATTATATTTTCTACATTTTTTGCAATGGTCAATGTATACAATAATGATGTATTACCGGAGAAATATCGCAAAAACAGAATCGGGTTTTGAATAAACCTCGACTTCCGGTTAACCCTTATTGTCCAAAAACTAATCAGTTCTTTGTGCTCATGTGCCCACAATCACATACACACATCCACACACACATCATTCCAAAAATTGTTGAAACGTGTTCTAGGGACCTCAAAACGTGTATTTCTGTTGAAATCTCGAAGTCGATTTTTTTCGTGATCACAATACTTTCCCATTACTACGTATGGAGAAAGTAAAAATTGAATGCCTGCCCTGTTTCAACTCTTGATTGTTATTATATTTACAATTTATTATTTGTCTTCCTCATAAAGATTGACATTATGAAAAATCAACTTTCTTTTTGTCGGCAGATTAACACAGCTCACTAAGGGAATGTGAATATAACATTCTTTTTGCTGAAAAGTATTGCAATCAGTCATCAGTATCTTATATTTGACAATTCTCACAGCATCAGCAAAGATAATTGAAGCTGTAACTGCTTCTCTTATTAAGCACAAAATGAAAATCAATGCATTAGATAACATTTCTATATTTATACTGAAATGCTGAACAAATGTTTCTCTTCTTCATTTATTTAATAACTTTTACCATTTCAGTACATTTTCACAAGATAGGAGACAACCCTGATAAACTTAATTCATAATAGAGGTAATACAGTGAGTCCCCGACTTACACGGGTCCGAGTTACACAGATATGTAGATACACGGATACATGACAACTTATCAGTGTGCTCGATTTTTAGTTCAACTGCCACTCAATAGATGGCATTACTGGTACAGTAATCCCTTGGTATACGAGCAATCAGTTTACAAGTTTTCGCTTATACGAGATGCACAAATTAATACCCGATTTTCAATTTACGAGCCAATTTTTGCTTATATGATTTCCTTCCTCTCGCAAACCGATCGTTTTTCCCGGCACCTATTCTCGGCTTTCGTCGGTTCCCGAATCTTCTCGAATGCGCAGAACGTCACACTGACGTCACAGCATCCCAACTTTAATGATGTAACTATTGTTTATAAAATTTATAACATGGAATGTATTGGGAAATTAATTTTTGTTTTACGAGTTTTCGCCTTACGAGCAGTTTTCGAGGAACAAATTAAGTTCGTAAACCGAGGGATTACTGTATGTTGATGCACAGCTGACAGCGTTGCTTTCGCCATTTAGATTTGTTATCCCGTGCGTGGAAGTTGTCTCTCGTTACTATACTGCTCTTCATAAACAAACTATAAACCCTCATCACCTAAGCACTAGTTTTTTAGTTTTAACTATTCATTGAAACGAACGTATATGTCAAAAAATATATTGTATTTACGCATTGTTGGACTTACATGGTTTTCAACTTACACGGCGACCTTCGGAACGAATTAACCGTGTAAGTTGGGGACTTACTGTACATCTGGCACTTACAATTATTATTATATTAATAGAAAGCCTTTAAAATACAGTTAATAGTTGGTTTTCCTCGGGATAAATAGTATGTGATGGTTAATTTATGAACTGCAGTTATTTCAACATGAGTCAAGTGGTCCTTGCTAATATTAACAAAATCTATGGATTAAATATTACAGCACCTTGTGCTGCTCATTCATTGTGCGAGTTAGGTATTTTTTTTTAGTAAGTTTGCAATTTAGGTGTCTTCCATTGATAGTTTCTTTCAAAGTTTATTATTTATCTGGATGGCGTCCCAATGACATTGGCTCAACATTAACCATAACATATGCAATTAAAGTACATGTGGGACTTTCCTAAAAGTCCCACATGTACTTTCATTTAAAGTTTTGTATGAATAAAAATTTTAAAACAGCACAATTTTTACCTGATTCACAAACTTAGAGGCAGTTATAGATGGTGCTATCCCGTTCCTCATTGTTTGATTTATCAGTTGATAAAGAACCTTCCTGTCTGCATGATTGTTCACGCAATATGATCTTAATGTCTCACCTCCAAGGATAGATTCGACAGCTGGTGCCCAACTCTTGTCTTTGACTTTTATATACGAGCCTATGAAAAAGTGTAAAACAATTTTCAATTAGATAAACTGCATATTAGATTAAATAAAAAACATTTATAGTAGATAAATCGGTACAATTTTCACAAATGAAAAATACACAACATTTTAATAAACGATTGTCATCAAAATGATTTTATACCCTTTTCAAATTTTAAAAAGTCAAACGGCATAGGTGGTATTTCTTGTGGCCATATTTCAAGAAATATTGTTGCCTAATATAACTTTTATATAAAGACATCCAATTCAGGATATATGACAAATGAGAATGATACTAAGACATGTAATATCACAAAAGGAAAAAATGTACATGCCAAAAACTTCCAATACATAATCTTGAGCATATGAAAAACAAAGATGGTGCTTTTTTGAGATTGTTGGCAGTAAGTCTAATAAGCTAACAAAGCAACAACAATTCTCATTTTATTTTATTCCAGCTAGAGTAAAAACATTTTAAATATTTGTGAAGTGTAGATAAATTCACTACATTTTTAGTTCCCTATTAATCATAGTTTCACTCGCAGGAATTGTCCTTAAACTCTTCAAACTTCATTATATTAATTATAATTAACTCCAAGAGCAGATACAGGGGGGAAGGGTAAAGGGGGCGGTTCAGGTTTCTGAACACTAGAAAAAATTAACCCCTAAACCTCGTCCTACGTACTGAGCAAAATGCACTCTTATGCATTCGGTACAAAATATCTAGAATTTGTGCTGCAGGTTAGTTCCAAGTAAATAATATGTATATCCTTGCAGAGTGAGATTTACATTGATAGAAGACTCTTTGGTCTACAGAAGTCTGAGAGGATGATAGGTGCAATCGCTCCCATTGAATACCACCACTGCCTCTCCCACTTGAGAAGCTTCTGGATTCTCTCGGAGGTTACGATATTCTTGAATTTATGTAAACAAGTTCTTGAAAGAAACAACCTACATCAATTCTTACTCAAACATGTTTGTTAAGTGGACACGACCAATGCTGGAGGTAGGGTATATACAGTTGATAGGTATGGAGATCTTTGCTGAAAATGACCCAGATGAGGGACAGAGCTCAAGAGTGGCAAGCAAAGTGGTAGATAGTATAAATTTATAAGGAGAAAATGAAAACAGCTGTTTAGCAAATTCGAATAGCGTTGTTTTTGCAAGTTTTTGGCAGGTGTTTGAGTCAGAACCCGAGTTGCTCTCACCATCAAACAGTCTTTAGTTTTCTACTTTTAACCTCGAATAAATTATATTTGTTTAACTGAATATCGTCTTATATTTCTACATCATTTTTATTATTTACTGTGATGGTATTTACATATTTAATTGTGATTTTAGATACGGAAAATTGGAATTACGTTTATTTAAAGGTTTTATTATGGCAAACAGCATTTCAATTTACGTCGTTTTGCTTTGCATTGTTTTTACTTTCTCCATACATAGTAATGGAAAAGTATTGTGATCACGAAAAAAACAGACTTCGAGATTTCAACGGAAATACATGTTTTGATGTCCCTAGAACACGTTTAGACTATTTTCGGAAAGATGTCTGTGTGTGGTAGAGCTCTGCAAGGGCCTGATTTTCTAGGCTCGGCCCGGACCGTACGATGTAATTGTAGGCCTGGCCCGTGAGACATTACGGAGGACCAGTGTGACTTCCTTGATTTTTAAAGCCCGGGCCAGTAATTAATTCCAAGGGATTGGCCCGTACCACAGTGGTTCGGATGGCAAATCTAACTAGACAAAACCTTAAGGTGATTAGAATTGCATGATAATATTTATTTTATTATTCAATTCCCTTTTTAGGCGTGTTTCGCTTCCAGCACGAGCACCTATTATCGTTGGTCTGTCCGTCCATCCGTCTGTCCGCATGTTCGTTCTCGGCTTCTACAGAACGGATTTTCATGAAATTTGATATTAAGGATTTACAGTCAAATATAATCAGAAAACCGCAAAAATGAATCATGTACCCCAATCAGGCATACCACTTTACTGATGACAAAAAATTAAATTTTTGCCATATCTCGTAAAATATTGCTCATATCAAAATATTTTTCAAACAAAAGTTGTAGAACTGGTAAAGAAGAGTATTTCCTTTCCTATACATTTTTATCGTAGAAGTAGCCGTTATCCATAAAATCAAACAAGAAAGTCTTAAATCGAGTTGAAGAGAAATTTTCTTGCATGGTTACTTCTTCATTGTTGCTAACATAAACAATCTCACAAACAAATGTTTAATTTACTTACGTGTGCATGCACTATTTTTACATAGGAAGAAAATGGATTATTTATGATGCAGAAAAGAACTTGAAAACGAAATTTCCCTTACGTACACGTATATCATCTCGGAACAGGTCTGTTATTAGTCGTCCAAGACAAAAATACATCGTCACTATTAGAAACGTGTTTTTATTCAATGTTATATCCTCTTGACTGTTGTGCCGCAAATTGAGAGGATATATTGACGAGCCTTTGGCTCACTTTGTTTTAATGGGTAGTCATCTCCGGGTGCTACCGTTCCCTTCGCCTCACCTGGAACCAAAGAAACCCCCCATGTTGTCCGGAGATTGAGTTTGTAAATGTCGAGACCGGCCAATCAGTCATGGGTTAGCAACAGTCAAACGAGATATAATAAATGTAATATTGTTGTATTGTTGTTGCTTTAATTGTTAAATCATTCAAAAAGGCGCATGTTTTGATCTTGGACGACTAATAACAGACCTAAGCCATAATTTAATTCTAATACTCTAATACTCCAGTCTGATTTATATATCCTTTAACATTGTCAATGCATTCTTCTAAACCTAAACAGTTCAAAATATAACTTTGTACAACAGAGTTTTTCTTGGACACAACAATTTCACTTTTCCAGACTTCGAATAGCTGTTTCCGTGTGATACATCTTGTTACTGAAAAATTAAAATAAAAAGAAGTTGTACAAAGTAGCAGCTAATTTCTATTTTACATGATGAGCGATAGTTGCTTTATATATAGAATATTTAAACATAACGGTAACCCGCGGAAGTTTTTTTGTAGACCTCGCCAAATATAAAATACAAGCCACAATTTCAACTTAATATTCTGATTTATATTTTGCGAAGTATAAACAATAAATTCAGGAAAGAAAGTACAAATAATGAAGAACATACCTTCAAGAGAAGCCTCCATTTTAGTAAATAAATTCGCTTCGGATAGAACTCGTATGACGATGTTGACTAGCACAAGTGCGAAACACAACTGGAAAAAATAATAACGCTACCCAGCGATTTTGCCTTCTCCTGGTCCTTCTGTGTTGGTCGCCTGGTGGCTATTGTTATATTTTATGGTGACACATTTATTCTATTTGGTAACTGTACATCAATTGGACATTTCTGAGAAAAAAGTGTATTGGGGTTTTGTCTGGTTAGATTTGCAATCCGAACCACTGTGCGTACCCGGCCCGTGCAGGACTCTAGCGTGTGGATGGATGGATGTGATTGTGGGCACTCTAACTCAAAAAGTACTTGTCATATTAATACCAAATTTCATATATAACATTTTAGCATGAGCACAAAGAACTGATTAGTTTTTGGACAATAACAGTTAACCAGAAGTCGAGGTATATTCGAAACCCGATTCTGTTTTTGCGGTATTTCTCCATTAAAACATCATTATTATATATACAATTCTATACAAAGGTTATAGAGAAGGTAATTTCCTACAACTTTCATTTGAAAGAATTTTCCATAGCAGTTATTGTTTAGGAATTATTTATAAAAAATAATCGGTTTTTTCGGTTTCCGTCAAATATCTTTTTAAAAATGTCGTAATTGGTCATCTTTGTGAGGACCAAAGTTGTAGAGAATAATATTTCTTCCAAGTTTTGTTTGAAACAAACTTTCGTAGAACCATCCATTTTGGAGATATTTAACTTTTTTGTAATTTCCAGTATACAGCGCCACCACCATGTAGCGGTGAATTCTGTAAACATATTCAAAATATACCTAATTTACGGCAATAAGGATGACTGTATTCTTTTACGAAACGAAATAATAATTTTGCCTTATAATGCTATTCATAATAATTTAAATATCTATACCACAAATATGGAGTCATGTGTTGACCACATCAGATTTTTCAAGAATGTAACCCCGATGCAAATTGAGGTCTTAGTGTGTAGCAGAAAACGTTTTTTTCTATGCAAGACCAGAGTCAGGAGAGGCAGAACAGTGACATTATTTTTCAAATAAAATGTCAAATGGTCAACTTATGAATCAATTTAATGCTTAATAACTGCAATGCATAAAGACATTAACCATGGTGATGGATTTCTCAAAAATTAGTTCAAGAAAATTTGCATTCAAAACCAGTTAGTTTTGTTTATTTGATCCTGAGTATTCAAGTCTTGCACATGTCTAGTTAATGATTAACCTACAATTCTTAAAAATAATTGAGTACTAGTTGAATTTTGTTCCATAATTACCAGGAGTGACACATTTATGAAGATGTTAATAAGTGTTTCTATCAGGGCTAAACAAGTCAACATTTCTTACCTAGAGGACCACGAGGCATCTCAGAGAACATGCCTCTATTATAAGCTTTCTTTATTGCTGCATTTAAAGCTATCACATAATCTCCAAACAACCTTAGCAGATTTTCATCTTGATCACCAATAGACATCAACTTTGCATTGGTTTTATCTGAAAATAAGTTCAAAACAGAAAATAATAAAATAACTGTAAAAACTGTAACTATACATGTACACTTATGATGACAAATGATCACAAGAATTTTGATAATTTTGTAGCAGGGCAGTTATCATAAAATGTTTGAAACCTGCCCAATAAATGTAATTTTTCTTTATGATATGATAATTTTTTATCATGCATAAAATGGTTGTACATATTTTTTTGGTTCACAAATGAAAATTTCCATATAATATGCTTAGTAATTAATACATAGGAATGAATTTGTAAACCATTTCATATGTAGATAATTTCATAAATAGTTTACCAGTTTTCATAAAATAACATGATTTCTGTTGGAAAAGAACAGTGGAAGAATCCCTGTAGCATAAGTCAAAATATGAAATGATAAAGATTTTTCATAATGTTATGAAGTTTTAGTTCAATTTATTTAACACATTCGCAGACAGTAGATTTAAAAATAAATTTCTAGCATTGCATGTAAAAGAACTTCAAAGTGGCATTACCTATCTTATTTTGCATTTGTCTCCGCTCTTCTTCGAGAGACTGGACAGAATCAGCATCATGAGATAGAGCCATCTGAAGCTGGCTAAGATGGTGCTGATGGGTCTTAATCTGGGCATCCACTGCTTCTCCCTCCTTGGTCAACTCAGCTATTGATTTTTCTAAGTCTTGTTTATTCATTGGCCTTTCCTTGTTTAATCTGTAGGAGAAATTTAAAAAATGCCAGGTTTAATGTGTCATAAAGATGATATATATAAACAGTGTCCAATTACCTAATGTTAATGAAGTTACTTTACAATACATGTAAATCTCTTAAATAGAAGAAAAAGTAAGAATATCACAGTCACATTCAAAGAGATTATTTTAAGCCAAAAATCATGAGAACCTTCTGTGATAAAATCCACTGAGGTTCACACTTTGTGGAACTCCATAAGAAATTGTTGATAAATTGGTACTTTTCCCAAATACATAACCAATTTCATTGAAGGATCTTTATCAGGTAACAAGTATACAACAGGATAAATGTGAGTTGGAAAGTGGAAGAGGTGAAGCAGGGATAGGTGCTTTGGATTACACAAAGTATCCACACTAGCTTCATTATTATGAAGTAATAAGCCGGATAATTATCAATATTGAAGGGAGGAAAACTTTTATCATACTTCTGTACCACTCAATCATCAAAAACAATTTTTTTTCAAGTGGAAATGATACAGAGTTGTCAAAAATTTGTGCGTTGTATTTTATTTAACATGATTATTCCTTCTCTGTTATCTTCTAGAGCAGTGTTTCTCAAGGAGTGTGACACGTAATACTGGTGGGAAGCAAAGGTTGTATAGGTAGTACAGGTAGACTCCGATATAGGAAAGAGTTAGGTTCTTCAAAAACCTTTCGTAAATTGAAATTTCGTAAATAGAGGTATAATTTCTCATCGACTCACGTTATAGAAGGCGAGATACGTTCCTATGGCAAAAAATCTTCTCCTAAATATAGTAAAATGACAGTGTATATGTTTCTCAGGATATTTATTATGGAAAACAATTATTCTAACCATATTATTATTATTAAATATTACGAGTATCCATCGCTTAGAGTTGTAGTTGCATTCCTTAAAAATGCAATTCTAAGCAAAAATACGTTCAGTGAGAGAATTTTCTCCATAAGAAATAACTAAAATAAGGAAGGTTACGTTCCTTTGGAGTAGAGTAGATGCCGCTTATTATTATTACCGGTTATTTTTAACAGCTGCCTGTTGTAAACAAATACGGATTCTAAAACCAAAGATTATTTTAACAAGAAACTTCCTCCACATAATATGATCACACCTGCCATCTATCATGATAAAAATTTTATCTGATCATGCGATCAGCTAAAGGCAAGAAATGTCTCTTTGCACACTATTTTTGAGAACATTATATGATGCACAAAACCTCGTGAGAGCACACATTCAGATGTTTTTTCCAAAGAAAGCGAATCTGTCAGGACTATTCGATCATACGTCATAATAATAAACGATAATATCAGAAATGATAACAAAAATATTTAATGCATGCAGCAATAATTTTAATAAATTAATATTTAATTACTGTAATCTACTTCCTTTTTTGTAATAGATTCCAAATTGTTACAGCTTTAGCAGATTATTTTTTAGAACTTGTTACAATAACCAACATTATCCTAACTAAACAGTTACTATTTTGTTTCAAGATAGCAGGTGAAAATAAAAATAATTAACACTATGTTGTTAAAGGGTCATCTTTAAATAAATGCGTATTAATTTTTGAGATTCCATACATTCAAGATTCTGTCTATTTGCAATTCCATCCTTTGGAGATTGTGGGTTTTAACTAGGATTTTAAAGTATAATAATTTAATCTATTTTAAATTGCATGTATTTTAAATTAGCTTTTTCTTTTGTAATCATTATTACTGTATTATTATTGATTAGTAACATTATCATTTTTCTTCTGTTACTCATTTTCTTTACAAGAATTGCAACAAAAAAATAATTTTTTTCTTAACTTTGGGGTTCTATTTTGTATAACGAAGCCCCGGGCAAAATTTTTTTTCGTAACTTCAAAACTTCGTAAAATGGGGTAATCTGTACATGGATTTTCAAAATTAATTATTGTGTAACTTTTTCAACGAAATTATTGCAATATTAAAGTCCTTAAAATTTCCCATTAATGATTAATGCAATATTAAAATTTATTTAACATAAAAATCCACTTCTTGCTATCATGGTGAGATACAGATTTTTTTATACCGTAAAACCTGCGAGAAGTGGAACCTCACAGGAATGGGTTATTCTTCCATCTTTAGCAGGTTTTCTGCCTTATACAGGTTAAAATAATTTATGCAATTCTTTTGTTTTGGTGGATTTTAACTAGAAAATAGAAGTCTTAATGGAAATAAAAGCTTTAAAATTACAACAAAAATCGATATACATATATAAAATAAATGAGAACATAAACCTGAAATTGCATGCTTGCACAATCCTGATTTTATTTGAAATTAAAAATCTTCTTTTACTAATGCTACATATTTTCAGGATCAGAACAGTTAAATTTCATACAGTTGCAAAAAATTTCAAATACACATTAAAATCCAATAAAAATATTAAGCAAAGTTAAAAAATTCTAGAAAATTAATTGAAAAAACTATCCAATTTTAGTTGTGGTTTTTTTATTATTCTATTAAACTGGCAAAAGAAAACCCTCATTCTATAACTTTGCTAAAGATATCATTTTCACCCTTCATTCTGGCAGAATATTTTAAAGCTTTAAGAAAGTGTACAACTTCCAACTTTGTTGCATTTTGCAGTTCTTCACAATCTTACTCACTCTGTTCATTCTCTGAATTGGGAACAATTTAACTGCTTTGTGATTCTACCAGTTTTCAAGTCAATTTCATCAACCTCTGTGAAAACACTTTCATCAATATTTACGAAAATTTTTGCACTTACGTTGGTATCCTCAACTTAATACATCTCATCAATCAAATTTTGAATGTCACAATAATCAATAATGCTACCTGCATCGTCACATTCATTAGCATCATCGAAGACAAAGCCACAGTTTCTAAAACAATTTTTGATACAGGCTTCTTGTACACACTAACGAATGACTGAGAAATGTAATTGCATCTAAAACAATGATTTTAATCTTCTGTCCGACCCTCCCTTACATTGATATATGTATATATTGAAGGCCTTATAGACATATTGTAAAGAGACCGATTTTATTTCTGTCTTTTGCAGGTTCAAAATGTACTTAATAATACCAAAATTACAAGAAAAAATCCCTTCCGTCCATACCTAGCAGGTTCCGCCTTACAGAGAGACATTCAGATGAAATACGGTATCTACTAGTACGATTTTATTTTGGATTTCCGGCTTTGGCAGGTTTCTGCCAAATACAGGTTCCACCTTTCACAGGTTTTACTGTATAATGGTTGGTTGGACATAAGATGCAAAAAGGCTGATAATCACTGTTGCCGTGTACTTGGGAGGCAAAGATCAGTTTAGTAAATACAAAAGTGAAAATGGAAATGTTATGAAGGGTCTATGGTTACAATTATGCAATGACTGTAATAAACACATTAGTTTTTAAAATTCAATCTTTGAATCTAAACATTAATTCCTTTTAACTTCCAAAAAAGTAATTTATAATACGTAATTTGAAAATACAGTAAACATGAAATACTTATGACTAATAGAGAATATTTTATGAATTTTCAGTTAAGCATACAAAGAAGTTTTATTGAATATATGACATTTATTTTATACCAAACAGTATTTCAACAACAAATGACATCCTAAGGCAAGAATCTGAAATAAAATTTGATAAAGAATTTTTCTCAGAATTCTATATATTAAAACTTTTCAATCACTTAATTTATTGAACAAATTTTCAATGTGTCAGTTTTATTAGACACTAGTAAACAGAAAACTAAATTTACTAAGAATCATTGCAATTGTATGCAATTGAATAGAACTGTTTCCTCGAACAGAATATTGGCCATGATTATTTTAATTTTTAAGTTTCACACCCTCATCCTGGAGTTTTTACAGCAAATCTATTGATGAACTAAACTATAAATACTTATACTTATGTGATACTTACGTATCTTGCATCTTCTCAATTTTTTTATTAAGAGTTGCAATATTAGCTTTCAATTTTGCTATATCATCTTTTTTTGAATCAATCTCCTCTATTTTGTCTTTACATTTGTTGTTCATAGCTTCAGCAGCTTTTTTCAGCTCAAGGCATTTAATATTGAATTTATTACTCTCTTCCAGTAGCTCCTGGGACTTGTTTTCAAGTTGCCTGAAAATAAAAATAATTCCAAATTCAAATATTGAAGTAATTTTTTTAAGTGAAATATTTTAATTCAGCATACACTCCTTACTTTTTGTTTTCAGCAATCAATCTAGACTTATCTTCCAGTTTAGAAACATCTGCTTTGATACCTTCACATAGTTTTTCCTGTTCACTCGCTGCTAGTTCTTTTTCCTGCAATACACATTCCTGTTGCCTTACCTGAAAAAATTTGGTGCATAAAATAACTTATTTCTTCATTCAAGAATTACTGACCTTGCCTTATGGAAGAAAAATAATTCCAAAATAAGTAGTTAAGTATAACAAATTGAAAAATTAAGTAACTGTCTTGGTTATCTCCTATAGCCATAACAAGGTTATTAATAGCCAGATGTGTAATTCAGATAAGATGTACCATATATACTCGTGTATAATGCACACCCGTACTTTTTGCAAAAAAAATCCTGACTTTTTCTTATACCCCGTGTATAACGCGCACCCTTGATTTTTGTGGGTTATAAGAACAAAATTATATCGTCATGTTAAGTATTAACTAGAGTACCGTAAATAAATACATTAAAGCATTAAATTATTGCCAGTTAACAATTTAAAAATGTATTTCCAAAGAAAATAATAACTTGGTTAAATCCCACAATTTTTTATTGTGGAATTTAACAAAGTTATTATTTTCTTCGGAAATATGAATATCAATTACCACAAAGTTCAGCCAAATTCCTTGGATTTTTAAAATTTTAAAACGCTTGGACATGCCCATAAATATTACATTTAATAAGTTCCACATTACATCTTAGAGAGATATAAATAATGAAAGCAGCAACTTCATACATTAAGCTGGCCAAACTGATGCCGTGTAGATAACCGCAGTGCCACTGCTGCCAATCCTTTTAAATCAGACAAAAACGGATCTATAAAAATAGTTTTGATTTATAGTGGATGTTGGTTCTCTCTTTCCTATCTTTCTAAAACTGTTTAATAGAAGGAATAATGTGAAAATTTAACAAACAAATCTGGAAGTAGGAAATGCTACAGGTAAAACCGCGAACAGACCAACAGACAGCATTGCAAAAACCACTTTTTCGGACTCGGGTACACCTAAAATGTCTATTTCCATTAAAATCTCAAGATAGAATTTATTCGCGATTACAGTACTTTCTCAATATACTTCATACATGAGAAAGTAAAAATTGAAAATTTATCCAATTTTCAAATAACACAGCTAATTTTTTAAAAGTTTGATTGCATTTTTATCTTGGTTATAAACAATTTTAAATTGCAATTAAACTAAAAATAGGTTTACTAAATTTGTTTCTTCAGACCAAAAGTAATTAAACAAGGACTTACATGTGCCCAACATAGCTCATTCTGAACAGCTTCCAGTCTGTCTCTTGTCTCCTCCATTGTATGCAAATTCTTCAGTCTTTTTTCCAGCTCATTCTTTCTTGATATTAAATCTTCAAGTGCCTTGATACAGGTAACAAAAATATCATTCAATACTAATATAAATTTCACTTTAATGGTTAATATCACCTACTTTATAATTCCAATTCACATGAAAGATGCATCTTGATTCAGAAGTACATATTAGTTAATAAGTAAGAAGTATAAAATTAAAACACAAATATCTTAGTGAATAAATAATACCACTTTGCATTCTTTCATAATATAATGCTTGAAAAGATACTTGACTTTTCTTAATGATCAATTCCTGCTAATGAACTATGTTGGTTTGCTGATATATTTCTAAAAAAAGAACACAGCCATGAAATATCACATGAAGGAAACGATAAGTTTTGGCATGTTAAATGCTCAGAATATAAAAAGTAGAGTCACACCTAAAATGACATTTTGGCAATCAGCAAAAATTTTTAGATAAATTTTTGTATACAATTACAATACTTTTTATAAAGTAGATACATCAGAAGGCAGAAGTCCAATTCTAAAAATAGATTTTATCTTCAAACTTTCAGCATGTATTCACTCTCTAGCGTTCAATTTCTCTCTATATTATAATCTTCTAAAGTCGTAACTAAGTGACGCATGATCGGAAAATGACCGGTGTGCGCAGGCGGGTAGTTTCAGGACTCTCTCCCCACCTAACGAGTGATCGGAAAATGACCGTTGTGCACATGTGCAGTTATCCCAGCTCTGCCAGGCGAGGGGCAGCCGACAATGGTCACAAGGATGTGGTTGTAGTACATAAAAAGGAATGGAATAGATTAAAAAATCAAGAAAACAACAAAAGGTACAGGGCCAAAAGGAAGTGAATGTAATTTAACAAAGCTTGATCACGTTGTCGATAATTATGTAGATAATTGAGAAATTAGTGTAAATACAAACGAGAATTGACAGTTGCTTCAATGTCGTTACGATACCCCGAATCTCTTTAAATACTCGAGATAATCATGAGTTACCTTTTATTCTTAACAGAAAACAATTCCCCGTACGGTTAGCCTTTGCTATGACAATTAATAAATCTCAAGACCAAACATTTAACCGAGTGGGCATTCACATCGATCACTGACAAAATGGATATTCGGTTTGGTATTCGAATTCGGTTAAAATTTACCAAATATCAAATCAAATGATGAGCAGCAAAAATTGAAAATGAAATCATAAAATTAGTAAACTTCTAAAAATATTCAACTTTAATTACGATACAGACTGAAAAACACAAAATATTAAAAACGAGAAAGAATAAAAAAACTATAAAACTGATTCTCGAAAATATGGGAAAGGGAGGTAAATTTGATAATGAGCCAAAGCTTGAAAGCGAAATAAAATTCCAAGAACCAACACTCAAACACGAGTATTTATTACTGAAGAGAAATGTTTTCCATCACATAGTAACCACACATAATAATGATCACACAAAAATTAAAATGAAATATTTTTTCTATAATTAGGACACAATAAGGCACAGTCAAGTTTCTAATTTCCAAACACTGAAGGTTCTTTGTGGTATTGATTTAATAGGTATTTTATAAACATCCAATACTAATGATTTTACTGGAATCAATTTTACAAGTAGGTTTCTTTTATGTGAGTATTTGGTGGTTGAATATTCGGTATTCAGCAATACCAGTATTCGGTTATTTATTCAGTATTTTTTATTTGGCTGTAACAGAATTCGGTTACTTATTCGTTATTCGGCAATTTTGATATTCGGTGCATCCCTAATAGAGAGTTATATTTTCACCTCAGTGATGGAGGAGGATGGGCAGCGAGGTCCCGAGGGATTGGCCCATATATACAAGTAAGATGAAAAACTGTAATAATTTTATAACTTAAATAATGGTGACTTTAGTACGTTGGCGTAGATAACATTTACATCAATACCCTGCAAGCCGCCAGAAGCGTTTGGCAGGGGGTGTCACAACACCAAGTGAAGTCTAACTAATTCCTCTGTTGGACTGCCTTATCGCGTCTGGGAAAAAGGATTTGTAGTATTTCTCTGTTCTAGCGATTGCTTCGACATATTTTCTCCTACACTCTGATCTAACATTACGTTCACTAACACTGATTGGCGGAGTAATAGTAATATACTGTGCAATCCGCTCACAATGCTGCCCCTTAGGGCAAGATAATGGTAACCCACATTAAATATTCACGTGCAGCATTCTCTTTATTAATGGTTTTTTGCCAAAAATTATTTAAATTCAACAGTAACAATGTTTCAATATATTAGAGTATACATTTATAACAGAAAAGCTTTTATAGTATTATTGGCCAAAACAAGAAATGTAGCAAATATCAAAGTTTAAAATTTAATTTCCCATATTTTATAAACATGTTGGTTACCATTATCTTGCCCTAAGGGGCAGAATGGACGAAGGGAGCGCGTGAAACATGCCGCCGCCGCGGCGCACCGGGGGGTCTGGGGGTGGAGCCCATAGTAAAATAGAAAAATTATAAGGGTAAATTTATAGCAACAAAATCATTCACTGGACTGTTACAGCCCATGCCTTAAAAGAAAAATAAGCACTTTTGACAAATAATGAAATATTTGGAATAACTTGTAAATAAAGAAATGTTATAATAATTCTTAAATACCATATTTAAAAGCCAAATTCTAATCCTCACTGCCAGAATTTAAATTGTGTAATTGAAATACAACATGCTCAAGAAAATATTCATATTCCTAAAGGTATTCATCAGAAAATATTCAAATAAAGAAAATTCTCTTTCCTCCCTTATCTCCCATTTTCACTTCCACACCTCTTTTGAAGAGGGCAAATACTACACTTCATTCCCACTAAAGAAAAACTTTCCTAAGACGGCTATGAGGTATGGCTGACACATCTGAGATGTAAAATTTTCAATATGTTGAGTCAAATTGCTCCCCCTTAGGTTGCCCATTTGCAATGTACTTCATACTGCATTCCACACCAACTGCAGAGTTTGTTGTGAATAATATAGTAAATAAAAGTATAACATATTACTGTGCCACCTGAAGTACAACATATGTACCAAATGGCATTTTTATGGTGGTTTTGGCAGGTACATACATTGTACCATATGATATTTAAGTTTAACTACTAAAAGAAATCTACCCATTGCTTGAATTGCATGGTTACATGTTTTCAGTTTAGAACTTTCTTTTTTTAGAGTATTACCTTAAACTGCATGGCCATCAATTTCATTTTAGCATGGTCTCCAAACATTAAAAATCATAAAATGTTCTAGTTCAACTCAGAAGCTATAATGAAGAATGAAGGAAGCAATTCTGAATGCTCAAAATGTATTGGTATTGCTTATTATACATTTAAAAAATACATTGTCATTCTAATAATAATTGCACTGATTTTGGATAGGTGATTTTAAGTTTTATAATACGTTTCAAGAGGTCGTACGGCTGAGACTCGCATTATTCCGCTCATTCGGGTTATTTTGCTTAGGCTACGATGCAATGTTGCCAAGTTTCCAATTTCACTTCAACAGTAGCTGTGGATGAGTGAAGTTCTATGCTCCGATAGATCCAAATGAAGCACACTCATGTTTTCGCCGTCGCCGAAAAAAATGTGAGCATTTGTGTCAACAGCACTTGTCAAGAAATTTTGAAGGGTGAGGGTATTTTAAGACCTCTTATTGACAGACACTTTCTTCCCCTCACCCTACGAGTCTAACCGTAGGCATGCCCCAACCATACGACCCCTTGAAACGCATTATAGCGTTTATTTTGTGCATCTGTAATTTACAAATTAAACAATTACTAAGACATCAATGATTTAATAAAGTACCGTAAAAAACATTCATCTACGTTACTGCACAAAAATTAATAACTGAACTGCATATCTTATTTTTAGAACTCCTTAGCCACAATCCATCTGCATATATTTTAATATGATCCAACTTTTCATTTCTTAGTGAATCTTAAACATTACTTGAGAGAACTTAATCTCACATTTAGAGAAGAGACAAGAGATTTTTCCATTTTATTAAAGAATAAACACTACTATTTATATTTTGAATGTTATAGAGCATGAAAACATTAAAAATAAAACTTCTGCTCCACTTTCAAAAAGGCTAAATATTTCCCCAGCGTGAGCTCTCAAATTTATACTTTTCTTCAATGTTACTTTTAGCAAAAGCTTTTTCGATCGTGCTAAAACAGCAATGAATCTTTAACCCTATCTCTACCAACAGCAGTTCAGCTATGTAAAAAACAAGCAATTATTCTAAATAAATGTAATGAAATCACCTTTGAACGGTAAGTCTGGGTTTCTCTGGATACAATTAGAGATTGCTGCACTCTTCTATATATTGACTCGATATGCTCCAGTCTTGTAGCTTTTAGGAAAAACAGATACTTTTCAGTTGGTCGGGTGTTATGTAAAAAATTTCGGGCTGTATCTTGTGTAAGGAGTGCCACTGGATTGTCTACTTGTAAATTCAAAGCCAACATTATGCGCTGTAAATCGTCATGCTTGGTCGATAACACCAATCCTACAAATTAAATAAATCCGGCTTTAACCTAACATAGATAAGAATCATAGCAAATGTGAAACCCATTGCAATATTCTACAAAATTACATCATTTCTATAACTACAAATAAGTTAGCAAAAATTGGTTTGTTTACATTTGCATAGTTGAACGTAAAAGTGACACTTACCATCAGAAGACATGATTTTATACTGATTACTGGAATGTGCATTTATTGTCCTCTGAACAATAATTTCGTCTCCATACTTGTCATATTGGTACGAATTGTACCCAAAATTATTAATTATTACCTTAATTGATGCTGAAGTTTCATTTGTTTTTATAAACTCTTAAAAATAAAAATGAATTAATATGATTATTATAATGAGCGGAGTGATAAGAACTAGTTAAGTAAATGAACAATAAATATTTTAAAATATCACAACAGCGAACTTTTCTATTACCTTTCAGAGAGAACCCTCTATTTGTGTCACTTGCCTTTCCGCCAAGACCAATGACTATAGCTGTTAAAATAGCACTTTTACCGGTACCGTTCCTGCCTGTAATAAAAGTCACTCCTCGACCCAAATCAATATCTAATGCCGTATGACACATGAAGTTTATGAGTATAATTTTCTTTATAGTTCCTGCCTGTGCACTAACCGATGGACTTTCTTGAAAAAGACTATCAAGCTCGGAATCCCTCGATCTTTTAGACTGACTACCAGAACACGGCAATTTACGTTTTAACGATTCTTCCTCCATAGTGAAATGAAAATTACTGTATAAACATTAAGAATGTGTTCTATCTTTCTAAATATTACGTGCTAACCATATTCATGAAATATTTTGAGAAACATCTAACAATTATTCCCGCCTGATTCAACCATAGCAAACTACGACTCGAGAAACATTTGTGAAATGCGATTATCGATGTTAATGAATCGATTATTTTGTGGATACCATCGATACCATGTAGCGGTCAGTTGCAGTGGTTGCGGTTAAGTTGACTAGATAGGTAATTAAAGTACATTGTTATCCACAATTATTAGTTTAAATTAGTTGTTGATTTTATTGTTTCAAATTGCGTGACCCTTGAGTGCTGATACAGTGTGTTCCGCTTAATGTAATCACAATGGGTTACGTTTTAATTTATATTAAGCGGCTGATAACAATAAAGGGACAACTTTCTCAACCAAGATATTGTTTTGGAATTCTGTGTTTGATGACAATAAACGGCTGATAACAATAACCAGTGATAATAATAAGCGGCACCTACTATAACAGTAATCGACATAAACCAAAATTCAGTAGTAAGAAAGATTCGATTAATAGAAATTGCAAAATCATACAAGTAACTTATATTAATGTGGCTGCATAATTAATTAATAGCATATCAACGCAAAACCATGCGTTAAATAGGTATCAGTCATCGCTCTGTTATATTTAACCATAAAATGGCCTACATTCCAATCAACTGTTAATTAGGATCCAATATGAATTGGAAAATCTAGTTAACTTGTAAAATTTTATTCCTACAATTACTATGTACGTTAAAATAAATCTTAAACTTTAATGGAACTTGATCCTGCCACTCCATATTTACTCCAGATGCGAGAAATATAAGTTTTCAACAATTTGGTAGGTTTTCGTCTCACCCAACCCAATCTTTCTCAAGGCCTTTCGCACTTCTTACTGTCTTTCGTTCTATGACTTCTTTCACCTTATTCTTGTAACAAAATTTGACCCACCCATTTTTTCTACTTCATTCATTATTATAATTAAGCTCGCAACTCGACTGTTCTTAACATTACATCATTTGTTTTCCTCTCAGTCTAACTGGTTTTCTCCAGTCTTTGCCGTACATTCCAAATTCACTTATCTGTTCAAATAGTCTTTCTTCACAGTACATCTGTATAATTCAACATTTTATATCAACAGTTTCATTTTCTTCTTACATATTTATCTATGCTTCCTATCTAGGGTGTCAGAAGGGCAAAATGTAAAAAGAGAACATATACAAAAAAAAGAGGACAGGTATGGGTTTCTAAAAAACATGCAAAAATTAAGCATTTCTATTTCACAAGCATCAAAATCCACAATAAAATAAACAAATTCTAATAATAAAACAAATTTTCTTTTAAAAAAATAGGAATTACTTTCCTTTGTTATTTTACAAACAATAATGGTAAAATAAATCAATTATCTACACCAGAGCTCTCAACCTCATATTGTGCTGAATTTAAAATAGCTAACAAAACATCTTTTTCATTTTTTATTTCATTGAAAAGTCTTTGCATGTAACATTTTTGTAATTATATTTTACAGTTCGAATTGCACGAACTGTTAGCATCTTGAAGCGGTTTCACTCTTTAGTCCATTGTGCTTCTATCATTGAAAATAATCTCTCTACATTTGCTTTTTGTCCAGCAATGGCAAAACAAATTGACAGATTTTCAAAAATTCTGAATGAAATTCAGAATGTTTTGTAAGTTGAAAATATCTTATCCACTTTATAGTTGATAATAATTTCTTAAATTTGACATCATTTTCATGTTTTCTAAAAAATTTTTAAAATTACAGCATTGGTCAAAATATTTCACATCATTAATAACATTATCATTGCATCTTTAATTAATTAATAAGATGGAATTTTCAATATGTTCCCATTTTGGAACACTATTTAGTGACATCCACTTAAAACAATCCAACTCATCAAATTGTTCTGTCCATGATTTGATATAATTTAGTGAATTTTTATAGCAACAAATAACATCTTTTTTAAATTCTTTAGCTTCATCCTCATTTTCTTTGCCATGATTTGAAGAATTAATTTTACTTTTAATGGCAAAAAAGATTCCTCTAACCTAGCGGTTCTCAACCTTTTTTAGTTCACGATACACCTGACAGGCAATCCTCACTAGTGCATCACACCTGTGAAACTAAACTGAAATCTTTAAAGAATATAACTCGAAAATATATGTAAATAGTTTTTATTATTATTAAAAATAATGTATATAATAAAAAGATTTTTGCATATTTAAAAAGACATTGCAATGAAAAGCATAAAAAACAGTTGAACACACAATTCTAAAATGTATAAACAATCAAACAAAACATTCTGATTCGTTCTCAAACAGGAGCCGTTACCAATAATCTGATAATTTTGAGCATGCCTGGGTGCACATGGAAACAAAGTAAACCGGAGAAGGGAGGGTGAGAAGGCTCGAGCTGCAAAAAACGGAGGAGAGGACAAATATAAGATAATTGAAAAAGACTGAAACAACTGCGAATGGCCCCACTGAAAATATTTTACAACCACTCGGCCCAGGGATCGTGCCCATGACACGTTAGGAGGCCGCTGCCATATATGGCGGCCTAAGGCTTTCTTTATTTGCCTACCTGGAACAGGCATGGATTTCGGTTCTTTTTAGCGCCCCTTCTACCATGGCGCCCCTAGGCAATTGCCTACTTTGCTACCCGCTAGTGCCACCCCTGCTGTCCTGAAACAAAGATAGTGCATGAGTCACCAAAAAAACTTTCATATCTGTGGTATTTTAATTTTTTCTAATTTTTGTGACACACCTGGACCTTGTCCACGACACACTTGTTGAGAACCACTGCTCTAACCATTGTTCTAGTAATTCCTTTAATGATTTCAAAGTTATCATCATTTCTAACAGAATTTTTCTCAGCTTCTAGCTCCTATGTTTTTTCATTAAACACAGAATGAAGTGGGTGAACAGAAGGCAAGCTTTGCTTAAATTTGAATTAAAAAATAATTTTAATATCCTTGGACAGCCATCAATTGATTAAAATAATTGGCTTTTAAAACTGGAAACATTTGTAGAATACAATTTATCATTGGATTCAGTAGCTTTCTATACTGCACCTCAACAAGTTTACAAAATTCTTTCCAATTTCTCTGTTCTGACTGCATAAATGGAAAAGTGGTTGTAGATTTTCATTTCTGTTGATTCAACATCGAACAGAAGTGTGTCTAACCCATGTTTTGCAGCATTATGAGTTATGTGAACTGGACAGCCAATACCAATTAATTCTCTATTGGTTGCAGTTTTCAAAATACTATAGATGTTTCCTCTGCCTGCTCTCTTGAGTCCATTTGTTTGTTAACAATGTGTAACAATGGAGGAATTACTTAAAAATCACACTTTTTTTAAACTTATTTATTAACAAAAGCAACGTAATTACTAATACAATCAAAATTTATGTTACTAGGGGGCCAATATGTCTTTATGGCATTTAAAATAGCTGGAAATATGCGATTTCTTTGTTATGTTGTCGCCACACGAATTCTTCTGCTGACAGGCTTTCGCGTTGCATTTCCAAAATATTCTGTTGCAGAAGTAAAGTTTCATAATATGATCCTTCTTGCACATTCGCCCATTAGATAAAATACCATGGTCTTGAAGCAAAGATACAGCTTCTTCTTCACTCCTTGGCAAGCTCCACAAATTCATCATTAAGGGATCAACGTAAATATCTTATCGAGATTTGTTACGCATTGTTAACAAACAAAATATCACAACAATACGTGTTTATTTTTTGAGGTATTCCCGTTAACAGGAAAGTACCAATTCAAAGCAAAAATGAATTTAAAACTATTGAAAGTTGTTGTTTCGGAAACTGAGAAGTCCAGAGTGGTGAGCGGACGCTAAACGATATTAAGGTACATTTTATTCCAAAATCTATTTAAAGTATTATCAGAGGCAATTGAAGATTGAACAAATTTTTTTGTTACCGGAATTCTGCTTATTTCATGAAATTGAAATGCTAATGTATTAATCCATTAAAATCTGTTAAGAGTGGCTATTTTAGTTGAAAGAAATATATGTACCTACATGGCACTTTTATTCGCTTTTCAGAATGAATGAATTCTAGGTTAACATTGCATATTATAAAAGGATTTTCTTTGAAATAAGAAGTTTGTTATGTGGTTATTTTAACTGAATTGAATAAAGTTCTCTTCTAAGTTTGAACTCCATTTAAAACTGGTGAAAGTGGTTGTTTCGGAAAATGAGAAGGCAAGAGTGCTGAGCAGATGATAAACGATATTGAGGTACATTATATTCCAAAATCTATTTAAAGTATTATCAGAGGCAATTGAAGATTGAACCAATTTTTTGGAACCGGAATTCTGCTTATTTAATGAAATTGAAATCCTAATGCTATAATCAATTTAAAACTAATAACAATGGCTATTTTAGTAGAAAGAAAGGTACTATTTTATTCACAAGGAATTTCTGTGAGATTTTAGTTAATTAATTAAAACACATAATATAGAAATATTCGATGGTTAAAACAGTGCACAATTTTATTCTTGGGATTTTTACGTTGCATTGACGAAAATTTAGATTAACTAAACCCGTTGAAATTCAACGGGCACTTATGCTAGTTGTTTATAATAGCAAAAAATGATAGTTCATGCAGTAAATCCTAAATCTTTGAATTTGTTTTCAATTATGTCTCATGGGTTGTCTCCTAACATGATATTTTTTGTAAAAATTTACACTTGCTCAATTAAAGAAATCATTGGATCTGATTTTGATTAAAAGTAAACTGATTATATACATGAACAGTGGTATCACACTACTGAATTTATCTGTAGTAATAAAAATAATAAAATAAAATAGTATTAAAAAATGGAAAATTCTGTATGTACATACTTACCATTTGATCGGCACTGAGATGAATCAAAACTTTTAAAGTAAAATACCAGGATTGATCATCTTTTAGAGGTTATTCACTCCATAATATCTTAACCCCTTCGGTGGTGACATAAAAATTGCTACACGACTCTCCCCAGGGTGGGTTTTTTTTTGAAAAAATAATAATTTTCACAATCAATGCATATATAGTTTTATAGGTTTATTCTCATTTTCATGTGAATTTCTTTTATTTAGTTATAATAAAAAAAAATACAATAAAATTTTTAAGATCAGTTTGGTTTGTTTATGAATTTAAAAATCCCATTAAAAATTCGAGTTCACATTTTTTATTAGTAATAATAATTAATTATTGAACTATTTTGAAAGAATATTTAATCACAATAAATTCCTAGTATTTTCTTTTGGTGTGATACACCTCAAAACATCCCTCTGAGTGTAGTGGAATGTCCCCGCACTTCTTACATTCCCACTTCATTTCCTTTCTTCCTGGACAGATTCGGCACACACTGCTTCCGAACTTCTTTGCAGTGGCAGGGATATGTGTAGAGAAGTGTCTTTCTGTAAGATGAGCAGGCGGATCTTTTTTTGATGGTTGTCCCCCTTGAAATAATTTCCTTTCCATTGTGTATTTCTCTAACAGTCCATGAATCACCCTGTGTCGAAAATGCAGGAGACTGGATTTTTGCCCACTACTTTTCTCATTTACTATAATATATTTTGAATCGTGTTTATGTGTTTGTTCATGGAACTCCTCCTAAACGATAAAAGCTAGAATAACCAAATTTGGTACGATTCTTCCTTTCATCCTAACTTAGTGAATGGTCAAGGTTTGGTCAACCGGGATTAATCAGTGCTGCCAATATAGGGGATTAACATTTTTCCATAAGATAACACGTATGAATCCATTTCTTGACTTGCAAGGTATTCTTCCTTCAAGCATCAAAATACGTAAATATGGACCGATTTTTTTCGTTTTTGCTTTATTCGACGAATAAAACTCTATACTCTCTTATTCCTGCGAAGTTTACATGTTACACGGTCAAAGTTTTCAGAAATACGTTATTTGTTTCGAAATTTTGTGGATTTTTCGTACCCTTCCCGGGCGTTGCCAAGGCAGCCGTCATTGTTACCTCCGATTCAGTTAGCTTCAATGAAGCTTACAAATAGACGAAAGTTTAGAGTTATTCACTTCGCACTTTTGTTTAAGCAACGAAACGATCGATGTTTATGGATAGCAACGTAAATAGATACTGATTATTATTCAGGAAGCGTTTATTGATGAAAGTAATTGAACCTTCTTTCGTCTATTGAATACTGGTATCTTACATTTTTTGTAAGTAAAAATGATTATATTGTACATTATAATGTTTATTAACGTAAATAAGCTCACGTATCTGGTGTACATTTACCAGTCAGTGTTCAATCATGGACAACTGTATGTTGCTTTTTCACGGGTTTCTTGCTTACAAGCCATGAAAGTAATATGATAGGAAATAAAATTATCGTCATATTTGAATGCAATACGTTCGGAAACGGATTGTTACAAGCAAATATGATTAATTGTTAAGAAAAGCAAATTGTAATTTTAAAAGTATCTACTATATATTTTAAAGAGTTTGTATGTTGTGCTGTAGTAGCTTCACTAAATCTGTTGAAATTCAACGGGAAATTCTGCTAGTACACTATATGTGAATTCACAACTGCTATGTCCATTAGATGAAACAAAAGTTTCCTGTACCACCAAACACTTTTTCTGAGGCACTTGTATGGTTTTATTTTCTGGTCCAATCGGTCCACTCCACCCATGCTTGAATTATATTCAATGGCTGTATCTGGTTTCCTTACCACTTCTTTTTTCTTTCGGTCAATTTTGCCTGTGTCAAACATTGTTCCTCTGTGGATCGTGGATAGCATTGATACGTCCTTTTTATCGTGCCACTTTATTGCTGAGAAATGTCCTGATGTGTAGCAAAGGACATCTCCTTTCTTCACTCTTGCAGTCAGCAATTCTTTTGGCATTTCTTTCCTTTGTAGGTTTACTGTCCCACAAACTCCAAATCCATAATGTTGCAGCTCCTGAAATAGTGCAGGACTTGAAAACCATCTGTCCATGAAAACAATGTAGTCCTATCCTATCAGTTCTTGACAGAGCACAAGTTTTGTTACTGATGCATGGCTCACTGGTTTTTGCAAAGCACCCTCTCCACCCTGTCTCTCTTCACCTTTGCCAGTATAAATAAAAAAAGGCCCAGGCATAACCTGTTTTTGCTTCACAGACAAAAAATATTTTAATCCCAAACGGTGCCCTCTTCAGTGGGATATACTGCTTCATGATTAGCCTTCCTTTGAAGAGCATAAGGCTTTCATCTACAGATATTTTCTGCTCTGGCATATACATTCCTCTAAATGAAGTATGCAGTATTTCCAAAAGTGGTCTGATTTTCCTGAGACGGTCACTGTTATCAGTGTTTTCATCATTTACAAAATGTAGGTATTGTAGCAGCAATTGAAATCTTTTTAAAGACAGAGTTTAATAGAATATTTCAGTCTTGAGTATATAATCTCTAGTCCAATACAACTTCAGTTCTGATTTGTCAATTATATCCATTGTCAAAATCAGAGCAATAAATAGTCTCACCTTTTCTGCACACTTATCCTTTCACAATCTTATTCTTGCCTTTGAACATAACCCTGAAGTTATAGCATCGTGAAGGCATTTATTAGCATACCCATTTGTCTCAGTAACGATACTTTTGATAAAGTTATCAGAAAAAAATTTCGAAACATTGCAAAGGTGTAACATTAGAAGGAAGTGGTACATGAACACCTGCTTTGCCAGAAAATGGAGGCCTAACACAAACATCCGTGTCTATTTGATTATTATCCCACATTGTTCACTGAAAATGTTGATCGATGGTCATATCCATTGCACTTGTAGACTGTGATGAGATATCTGCACTGGGTGTGTCAGAAATTTCCCTATAATTGGATTCATCTTCCCTGCTATTGCTAGTACCAGCCTCAAAATCAGTGTCTGATATACTAAAATCACTTTCTGATCCATTGTCGATCTCTAAAAGTGCACGAATTGTTTTCGTGCACAATTTTTAGCATAGTAAGAGCCCAGAAATATTTCAGGATATAACGCTTTGAGCACACCATTGAGCATGGAAGTGTTCCGGGATATGATAACTTGGGCTAGCATGTGATTCATGGAACTTTTCCGGGCATACCACTGAAGGGGTTAATAGCTAATAGATCCACTTTATTAATTGTAAATACTGTACCTCCTATTTCTAAACATGATCAAGAATAATTTATTTCACCAATATTAAAAACAAAATGTTATATCAAATTAGGTTAACCCTTTCCATCCTGAAATTTAAATACCTGCATATCCCTTTCCGTACTAATCCAGCCGACCACTTTTATCCCTTTCCATACTAACCCGACCGAAACCGCCCGCTCTGCTTTTCCCTTCTGCACGTTATCTTTTAGGGTTTATGAATCCCTTCTTTGTGTTTATGCCTAATGTATACACTTCTCTTCTCTCACATTCCAAGATGCTGGCTTGCTTAGCACTGCATGGAACACTGAGAAATTTATTTTTTCCAACTGCCCTTCAGTTCTAGCCATGGCATCTTTGAGTGAGGACGTTATTGCATAAGAAGTGAACAGAGACGATATTTCGAGAGATGGTGATACTGCTAGCTCTTTGGATGCAGAGGGGGAATTTATTGAAAGTATTCATTCAAGTGATAGTGAATTAGAGGAATGTACACCTTCTAGGAGTGATTCGACAGGTAAAGATAGATTACAAGCCGAATGGAAATATACTTTACATTATTAAGTGCCTCGTGATTTTGAGGGGGAAACGGGACCAAAACACGACTTAGAAGTAGGCTCAGATGAATTTTCATTTGTAAAATTTATGTTAAGAGGTGAGTCGTTTTTTCATAATATTGTAGATAACACCAACAAATATGCAGAATACCACCAACGTTGTTCAGGAAAGGTTGACAAAGGTTGGGTATATGTTACTTACGAAGATATCGGAATTCTTGTGTATATGGGAGTGTTTGATTTTCCAGAAAGCAGGGATTATTGGCAAAGCAGGGATTGGAAAAGCCAGGATATTGACTGCCCTGTGATTCGGAACTGCATGACTTTCAACAGGTAATGTCACATTACCAAGTATTTTCATGTAAGTGATATTACTAGTGAAAAAAAGCAAGATGAAGAGGGTTACGATATTTTACAAAGAGTCAGACCGGTGTTAGATGTTATGGACACTTTTCACGAGAAATATAGACCCGGCCGTGAGTTTGCTATTGATGAAGCAATGGTGGCATTCAAAGGAAGGCACTACAAAAAACAGTACGCGAACAGTAAGCCAACTAAATGGGGTTTTAAAATTTGGGTTCTAGAGAGTCCACATGGCTACGTACTGCAGGTAAATGTTTACTTAGGAAAAAAAGAGAGTAAAAATAAAGACATGCTCCTAGGAATGAATTTGCTCGATAAACATCTTGGTCTAAACCACCATGTCTATTTCAATAGTTTTTTTCAAGCGTCGGGCTAATGAAGTTACTGCACACCAAAGGAACTTACACGTGTGCTACCAATAGACCATCTCGTAAGGAATGACCCGCAGAATTTAAAAATCCTAAAAAACTAAAACTTAAAAGAGGGGAAAGCAGAAGTATACAGTGCAGAAAAGTAAGAGCAACTGTGTGGCATGACAATGAAGATATTTGTGTCCTTTCAACCAATTGTGACCCGAATAATAGTGAGTTAGTTCCTAGAGAAACAGGGAAAGGGAATTTAAAAAATCATGATTCCTTGTCCCCAGTCTATTGCAACGTACACTAAATACATGGGTGGGGTAGACAGAGTGGACCAGAGTAAATGCTACTATGATTTGGGTAGAAAACAGTGAAGTGGTGGAAATATTTGTGTTTTTAGTGAACACTGCCATTGTTAATAGCTATATATTGTATAAAGAAACTAATTCCCCATCAAGCTCTCAGCATGGACATATGCAGAAACATTACTGACTTGCTATTTATAAACAAATGATTGGGAATTTCTCCTCTTGCAAAATTTCCAGCCGTAAAAGAACCCTATTGGTTGTGTCATCGAAAAACAGTCACTCACTAGTGAAAATTGAAGGAAGGAAAAAAATCTGCGCCTGCTGTAGTGTTAAGAAAAGACGAGCTCCTGCTGGAAGGAGCATTGAAAAGTCATGGAAGTGCAAAATCTGTGATTTGCCTCTGTGCAAAGTGGGATGTTTCTTAGAATATCATCGAGAAAAAGGAGTGGATTCAGGGAACTAAGAGCACTAAAAGGTAGGAAAATTTATTCTTAATAAAATGATATTTACTTAATTTATATGTTAAATTTAAATAATAATAAACCGAGCCGTTCCAAAGTTATCATAAGTTAAATAAAGAAATGTTCATAGTGGGTGCCAACCACGAAATAATATGGTCGAAACTGGGGATACGTGGTATTTAAATTTGTTTCTTAGCGGAGAATTCAACTCGGCCAGTTTCGGCTGGGTTATTAAGGAAAGGGTTAAGCCAATTAAAAAGGGTTGGAGACTATGGCGAGATGGATGTTTCAGAATTAAGAAAAATTCCTTAACTGTACAAAGCGAATATTTAGAGACAATACAAACAGTAAAAGTTAAAAAGTGGGCACGAGAAGAAAATAAGGAACAAAAAGGGTAGGTACACTTACAGGTTTACGGGGTATTAATCCATGCCAGAGATCTGTTGTCCATCACTCATACACTCACTCACACAAGAACTAATCCTAAGGTGGAAAGGATAAAAGGAAAGGGTTTACGAGGTGTGATATCAGGTCCCTGCTGCAGAGTAACTTTCTGTAAACCTGATATTATTTCCTTTCTTATCCCTTATTCTTTTTCCCTATTTGTGCGAGTGGTTGTGGTTGCTGAGTAGGTCCCTGTTGTGATTGTACAGATTCACAAACCTACCAGCAATGGTGTAAGGATCCCTGACGCAGGTTAACATCTCATAAACCCTTTCCTTTTATCCTTTTCACCTTAGGATTAGTTCTTGTGTGAGTGAGTGTATGAGTGATTGACAACAGATCCCTGGCATGGATTAATACCCCATAAACCTGTAAGTGTACCTACCTTTTTTGTTCCTTTTTTCTTCTCTTGCCCACTTTTTAACTTTTACTGTTTGTATTGTCTCTAAATATTTGCTTTGTACGGTTGAGGAGTTTTTTCTCAATTTAGGTTAAGCCAATACATCACTGCTTTGCCCAGTTGATTTTTGAAGTATATTTAGGTGTTATAAACTGTAATAACGATGCTGATACACTGTTTCTTTTCATTTTATTTATTCTAAGTCACAGCAGCTGGAGTAATTTTTGAAATGGGAAATCCACTCATAAATTATCAAAACTTGAATGTAGCAAAATGTAAATAAACAGAGGTAATTACAGTATGTTTCAAATAAATAAATACATTTGCTTACACCGGTAAAGATGGCTTGGTGAGTGTACATGTAACTTTATACAAACATACATGAAAATTAATCTTCTTTTGCACAAGTATTTCTATTATCAGTTTTTCATAAAGATAGTCTTGAAGTAACACATAAACTTTCACACAAATTGTAGAACACATTTAAATAGTCACACATGTATAGTGAAGTCAATTTTTTCACAATCCTTTTCTTGCTGGTACCTAAAAGGGAAGAAATTCACAGGAAAGATAAATTTATAGCATTATTTATTTGAAATTATGAAATTTTGATGTTTTTTTAAAATGAAATATAAAAAAAATTGCATTTGAGTGCCTTCAATAAATTTAATTTTACAGTATACTTATAAGTTTACATTTCCCTCATTCAGTCACATAGCATCATAAAGGAACCGGCTCGCAAATTCAAACAAAAATTAACAACCAGCTCACGCGAGCAGGCTTCAGCTCATCACTGAGTACAAGCAGTGATGGAATGAGGTGGGACATGGGGAGATGGCGTACCCCTAGTTCTGACGATCAAAAATATATATAAACTGATAAACTTAGGGGTTTTTAATGTTTACTAAAAATTGGTTGCAACTTGCAACACAGAAGGGTTCTATTCAGAGGCATAACGTACATATAGCCAACTGGTGCAATGCACCGGGGCTCCCAAGAGAAAAACCCTGGACCCTCCCATTTTGGGGGTATCCCAGACCCCTGGTCACCACACTGCACAAATCCGTCACTGACCGTCTCCCCAGTTACAAAATGCCATTTTCCTCACTGAGTACAGGTATATATTATTATAATCAGTGGCGTATCCAGGAGGGGGTTTTGGGGGTCATGACCCCCCCCCCCCCCTCTCGATTAAAAAATTTCCTCCACTCTCGCGAATCAACAAAAAATCGTTACAACATACATTGTACAAACTTTCTCATATATTAATGCGTCGTTTAGTTATTTTAAGAAAAATATGAACTAAGTAGAATCGTTAAAAAACTTCAACTTAAATAACTATATGAAATTTGATGAAAATCATATGAGCTGTTTTTTCAAAAATACAATTTTTATTAAAGTTGCCCAATAATAAACTAGCCTTATATTCATTCTTTGAGAAAAATGAAATATATAGTATTATTTCAGACATAAACTCAAGTAACTGTACGAAATCTGATCAAAATCGTTATTGCTGTTTTTGAGAAAATCGAATTGCTGTTAAAATTTCGTAGAATAAACCATGCGCACGCATTTTGTCGTGAATAATTCGGCGCATTCATTTTGTCGTGAATCATTCGGCGCATTCATTTTGTCGCACACATTTCGCCGCAATGCTATATTGTCGTATGCTCATTTCGTCGCAGTTCAGTTTGTCGCAGCCACATAATGTCGCATTATTGTTTCGTCGCAGGCGACTAAACAATAATGCGACATTATGTGGGGAGTTTCTCATATAAAACCGACAGGTCTAAACAAATACCATGAGAACTTCGCAATAAATGGCGATATTTTTAGGATGGTCCACCGCCGAATGAGCGAGGTTTGAACTACTGTCAAATTGCCGTTGTTATTTGCGACAAAACGCATGCGACTAAACAATAATGCGACATTATGTGGCTGCGACGAAATGAAGCTTATGACAATATGGCATTGCGGCGAAATGTGTGCGACAAAATAAATGCGACGAAATTATTCACGACGAAATGATAGGGAACCAGAATAAACTTTCCTTAATTATTGATCGATGTTAACCATTTCTTCAAAGCTTCTATTCTGTATGATAAAATGCCTAAGTATGAGACTTCATTGATTTATGCTCTACCGTTTAGGCTCTACAGCCACGAACAGACAGACGGCATTGTGAAAACCACTTTTTCGGACTTAGCTACATTTAAAACGTATATTTCCGTCAAAATCTCGTGGTCGAATTTTTTCGCAATAACAATAATTTCTCAATATACTTCGTATATGAGAAAGTAAAAAGTATCATGGGGTTTAGCTTCAAACCCCCCCCCCCCCCACCCCCTCTAGAGTTCGGGTTCAAACCCCTCCCCCTAATAGTGCTCGAAACGAAAACTATTACGAAATGGAATGCACATTCTGGTAGTGGAATGGAAAGCAGTGAACGTGAAATAACTGATAGAACATTTACAATCAAGTTACATTTTGATTTATTCCATATGTACTACAATGAAGAAAAGTAAAGAAAAATTTTTTATAATATTTTTATTAAATGAAGTTAACAAAACAATCTTACTATATGTTTGACAAGATGGAACGATATTATCGACACATGCGACGGACCAGACCACCATTCCGGTGTGTTCTAGCTCTTTCTGAGCATTGTTTATGAGTATATTCCAGATAACCAGAAATTCCATATAACCGGATGTCCCCATATCCCAAGCTTGCCAGATAAAAGGTTCTATACTGTATAGCAACATTATCAAATGTTAACATTATCAAATGTTTACATTTTTATAAACAATTGTATTACATAAATGATAAATATAATTTCCAAATTTTTCTGCTTATCTAAAATGCATATAATAAACTTTCTTATTCAAAAGTTTTGATGTTATAGAGCAAGTAGTTGCAGAGATTTTCCGAGTTGACTGAGACAGCAATCAGAAAAAAAACTGAATCACCGGTACAGGCATCCTTCACTATAGTGCACTTCTCTTAGTGAGGTTTCGCTATAGTGCTCTTTTTATCTGTTGCTCAATTGCCATATTTTTTTTGTTATACAAAAGAAGTGCATAACTAATTCTACATTTAGTATGTCTAATTAGCACCCATAGGTAAATTACAATTAAATTAAATATCATTAAACAATCCAATTTGCTAAAAAATAATCTCTCCTATAGTTTTTTGGATGTTGATGGGATGTTGACGATATTAGGTCTTACTTATCAGATGTCGCTGTGGCATGTACCCTTTGTTTGTTTTCTTTCTTATATACACTACTTGTAGTAATTTGACTATCTTAGTTAGTTACAACTTCTCTGACAGGGATGCCCATGCACATTTTAGCTTACAAATGGCACAAAAGTGATTTTTGTTTAGGGTCATTCTAAGGCGAATTCACTTTGAAGAATGTATTACGTAGATGCACACATAAGCATGTTGGGTGGCAATGCTGAATGCGCAGCTTTTTGAGTAGAGAGGCTGGCTACATTTCAGTAAGAAATGAGAAAAAAAATTCCCTGCAAGAAACAACATAACTGCCCTTCACCCTAGTTTAGTTTTCTGTCTCCTGTGGTCTAAGTTGCGAGCTAAATGCATCAGCAAAATTATTTTCTGTGTTATTTGACTCCTCATATTATTCATAATGAAGTAATTTTCAAGGGTTGCTTTGACTATACGCGGTATGCTCAGAACGTAACCCCCGCATAAGTTAAGGCACTACTGTAATCGTTTTGGAGACTAACCAGAATGTAGAGAATTACTTAAAAAATGTAGAATTGTCTTTCAGATCTCGATTTAACAAATGGAAACCTGTCGATTTAGGTGAAATTTACATTTATTTGGGAATTATAATGTTGATGGGTATTGTACAAAAATCTACAATCCGTTCTTACTTTTCTAGAAATCTGCTTTTAGAAACAAGCATTTTCCCCAAAACCATGTCTCAAGATAGGTTTGAAAGCATCTCAAAATTTTTTCATTTTATTGACAATTCAAAAATATGCAATTATTCCAGAAACAAAAAACTTTTCAGAATTCAACCTATCATTGATTATTTGCAAACAAATTTCAAAGTATCTATCTACCAAAGGTAAATATTGCTGTGGATGAATCCCTAATGCATTGGAAGGGATGTCTGTCATTCAAACAATATATTCTTTTTAAATCATCAAAATTTGGCATAAAAACATTTGAGGTTTGCGAATCAGACACTGGTTACTTATGGAATTTCATTCTTTACTCTGGCTCAGACGTGACAATTTCTACTTCAGAAACTCCAGATGGACTCAAAACATCAGCAATAGTGATTAAATTACTTGAACCTTTATTTAGAAAAGGTTATACTTTATGGATGGACAATTATTACAATTCATCTGATTTGGCTAAATTTTTTATGAATCGGGGCATAAATGTAGCTGGAACTTTGCGTTTAAATAGAAAAAAGAAGTCAAAGATGCCAACTTGAGGAAGGGAGAACATATTTCAAAGGCGAGTGATGGGATAATGGTTATGAAATGGAAGGAGAAAAAATATGTACCATTTATTACAACCTTCCATTGTAATAATTTTCGGGAAAAAGATGGAAATTTTAAACCTATTTGTATTTTAGAATATAATACAGCAATGGGAAGAGTGGATTTGAAAGACCAAAAGCTTCAGCCCTATCTCTTAGAATGTAAAAGATGTAACAAATGGCACAAAATTGTTTAGACGGCTATTAAATGTTTCAGTGCATAATGCATTGGTAACATTCAATAGTTGTCAAAATAAGGTGGATCATCTAAGTTTTCATCTTCCTTTAATTCAACAACTGTTGGAAAAGTAAGGGAGTCTTTTACAGTCACCGTGTGCCAGGCGACCACCCATACAGCCATCACCATGCCATTTAGTCAAGAGACACTTCATCGAAAACATACCAACAATGGGAAAAAAATATAGACCCAAAAGATGTCAAGTGTGCTCTGCTAATGGAAAGACAAAGAGTACTGTGTATTGGTGCCCTGAGTGTAATGTAGGCTTATGTTTAGGAAGTTGTTTTAAAACATATCACACGAAACTGCATTTTTAGCAAACTATTGTCATCAGAGGAGAGTAAGTTAGGTAAAACACCAAATATGCCGTAATTTTTTTAAATATTTACTTAACATTCCTCTACAATTAACCAAATTTTTATGATATTTGATTTGTATTTAATAAAGTTATAAAATATTGTCCTCAAAATTGTGCCATCAAAGATTTTTGCAAAATTTACTACTGCGAATAGGGCTTACAGCATTTAAATTTTGACAGGTCAGAAGGGTTAAGAATGATTTTGAAAAATAAAGTCAAAATTAAAGAGTGTGGAAAGATAGCAACTCCTTTGAACGCTATGAAATTGAATAGAGCTAGACTTTCGATTATGATTGAAGTGGAACATCTCTTTATGCTTTTTATTGAAGACAATATTCAATGCCGCATACCTTTGAGTTCATCTATTATACAAGAAAAAGCTGTTAGCTTGTATGAAGCATTAAAGAAAACTATGCCTGTGGTATCGGATTCGGAGTCTTTCACAGGAAGTAAAGATTGGTTTGAGAGATTTAAGAAACGGGCCAAACTCCATAACATTGCTCTTCAGGGTGAATCTTCTAGTGCCATTGAAGATAGGGCTTGAAATTTTCAAAGTAAGATTGAGGGGATTATAGAGGAAAAAGGCTATATACCCCAACAGTTGTTAAATGTCGATGAGACATGTTTATATTGGAAGAAGATGCCTAGCAGGACTTTCATTTGCAATAAAGAGAAGTTGATGCTTGGGTACAAAGTACCAAAGGATCGGCTTATGCTATTAATGGGTGGAAATGCTGCAGGAGACTTCAAATTAAAACCGCTCCCAGTCTACCATTCAGAAACCACTAGAGCTTTGAAGGGAATTGTAAAATCAAAGCTTCCTATAATTTGGAAAGCAACCAGAAATGCCTGGTTGACAATGACTCTCTTTCAGCATTGGTTTACTGAATATTTTTGTTCAGCAGTTGAAAGATACTGTGCAGCTAATCATCTGTTCAACAAGGCACTTCTCATTTTGGTCAATACACCAGGACATCCAACTACCCTACATGATCTCAGTGACAATGTTAAAGTTGTTTTCCTGCCCCCAAATACCACCTTGATCTCGCAATTAATGGATCAAGTTGTGATAGCTGCTTTTAAGGCATATTACATTAAGAAAACATTTGCTCAAGCTGTAGAGATCACCAATGCTAGAGTAGAAGTACCAACCTTCAAAGAATTTTGGAGGTCTTACAATATAAGAGACAATTAATAACATATCTAGTGCTAGGGATGAGGTGAAACCTAAGAAAATGAATGGGATATGGAGAAAGCTTTGGGAAGACTGTGTTCAGAATTTTAAAGACTTTGATGAACCAGTTGAAACTATTCAGGAAAACATTGTTGAAATTGGCAAACAAATTGCCTTTAATGAACTTGAGTCTCATGACATTTAGGAGCTTATGGACAGCCAAAGGGAGGAACTGACCAATGAGGAACTGGAAATGGAACAGGAGAGAGCTATTGAGGAGAGGGAAGGTAAATGTGTCTATGATAATGAAGAATCTGCCAGGTTCTTAACAACCAAAGGCATGGCTGAGACTTTCCAACATCTTGAAAGTTTCTGTTCCTACTTCCGAGAAAATGACCCAGACATAGAAAGAAGCTCACTGGTTGTAAGAACCGTGAAGAATGCTGCCAACTGCTACAGGCTTCTTTATAATAAGAAGAAGAAAGAAAAAGTAAACATGTCTCTAGTTTCTTCCTTCAGCTCCAAGAAGGATAAGTTTGTCAACCCAGAAAAGGAGATCTTCCATCTTGATGAAATGAATACTTAATTTTATATGCTTTGGTAAGTACAGTAAAACCCTGTTATTTCGATCCTGGATAATTCAAAGTATGGTGTAATTCGAAGCTAAGATCAGTCCCCAGCCACCAAAATGGTGTTGGCTAGGGACTGATCTTAGCTTCGAATTACACCATACTTTGAATTATAGTTATAGTTAGTATGGCAGACATATAAACCCACTCAGACCTTCCCTTGACACTCAGGTTCCTTGAAGATGGTGGCAGAGTTGGTCGCAGAAACGTCAGCCAATATATGTGCTACCACCCGACAAGAAACCCAAGAAGTGCTCATCATGAGTGTCTGCCAGGAAAATCTCAGATCGAACTAACTGTTGTCATTGATTCCCTCGGGCTTTGTAAAGTGTTTGCCTACAATATCTTTACTTTGTAATAAAGAAAAAAGCAAGATGTAACATAAAGTCAATCGTTGGTGATAAGAGAATGAAACATTTGCACGTGATCGACGATTTCCCCACTGACATGTGGTGGTAATAGGTCTCTTCATTAGAAGTGTTTATAAACAATGTAAGTCTTGCTTATTTGTAATAGTAATGAGTAAATGCAACGTGAAGTCAACAGTCAGAGATAAAAGTATAAATGAAACCATAACGCATGATGGGCAGTTTCCTCCTGGATGTGAGATAATAGAAAATTAGTTGATAAAAAGGCGAAGCAAATCCAATTTGTATAATTGATTTCATGTGGAACTTAAAACTTGGGCTATTCACTTTATGATAAAAAATGACAAACTGTGTCCTTTGTACCTGTTTACCAAGTATAAGAACTCAAAGACAACATTGCACGGGACTGGTGATTAGCCGGCTATTTATGTAAAGGCTATATTTGACCAGCTGGTAAATCACTGTCTATTTAAGCCAATGGGTTAATTGCATTATTCAAGATAAAAGACCAATATTTCTTCTATTGTTGGTGATACTCATTATACACAATCAGAATGTACAAGTACTTTATCTGGGTATCTTCAGCTGGGAAAATGCAGGTCAACCATTGGCAATCCTTTTCAGAAAATAGTGCTTCTTAACAGGTGGAAAATACAGTAACTGATTATCAAAATTCATGGACTGAGAGGTTTTTATGATGATGATTAAATTTAATTAAGATGGAACTTACATTTCATATTAACTTGTAAGAAATGATTCCCTTATGTGACATTCAAGTTAATATAATGGATTTTTTCAAGCTTTGTAATAATTCTGGCAGTACTTGATGTGATTTTACCCAGCCTTCCCTTATCCCATGTCTTCCTATAGTGTGTTAGAAGGATCCCACCTACTTGTGGCACTACCTGGTCGCTGACATCATGTTTCGCCAGCCTCCTACTCCCCCAATCCCTCCTTGAATGCCTCCAGCTGCCCCATTCCTGGTCCAGTGTCCCATTGCAGAAGGAACGGGTGATACTTCTGCTGATTCTGTACTTGAGCCTGCCTCTCTGCTTATTCCTTCCTCCCCGTACGAAGTTCCTAGAAAATATGAAAAACTTAAGTGAATCTATAAAATTGCTCTCCAAAGAATTGAAATTAATCTACAAATATGTTTGTCATATTGGTTAAATATAAAACTACTGGCAAATATTGGAATATTTAATGAATGAGGACATTCTTTTCGATATAAACTTTATAACAATCATAAATTTTATTACCCAAATTTTGTTGTCTTCATAAGAAAATCAAATTCATTTCCCTTATTTATCATAAACAATTATGAGTAGACAGCTAACATAAACTACACTTATCCAATAGCCATGAAAAGGTTATGAAAACCAGATGCACATTTTGACTATATAGATCACCTATAGTGATTCACCAATGGTAGATTCTAAAACCACTGATGACAGCTGCTTTGTAATTAAAATGCACCTCTCTAGAAATATTCCAGACAAACTTTAGTTGGTAAATTTATTGAAAGTATAAGTATTTGTAAATTTTTATCTTGGCCAATTAAATCTTTATAAATGTTTAATAAACATATGCTATCTCACTAAACATGTTATTTACATTTGTATATTATTGCCAGTGCTCT
Source organism: Uropetala carovei (assembly GCA_036926305.1). Classification (NCBI taxonomy): domain Eukaryota; kingdom Metazoa; phylum Arthropoda; class Insecta; order Odonata; family Petaluridae; genus Uropetala; species Uropetala carovei. The sequence continues at coordinate 2,301,596 of JAXCHB010000100.1, forward strand.
ATTATACGAATCACAATCATTCTAAGATTTTGTTTCAATTTTGTCATTTGAATGCTAAAAACTTCCTTTATTCTTACCTTGATTTGCAGTTAATCTTTGAGATGACTGGAAATGGTGGAGACGATTGTGTTGATGACTGTACTGAGAAGCCTCTCCTGTTACAGGGGGTTGGGGTAGAGCCCTTCCTCCTCCACTGTTGTCTTCAGAGTCAGAACGTCCTCCCCCACTGCTGATTGTACCCTCGATAATGGGATAGCTTTTAGAGTGTCCCAGTGGAGAAGGGGAATTTGTGCTTTGAGGGGGAGGAGAGGAAGATGGATACTCTGCATACCTATATCTCCCTCCCAACATGGACCCACCACCTCCCATTGCACCAGATGGTGATGAGGTTGCCAAAGGAAGTGTTTGCTGGCTAGAAATGCACGATATTTCTGTTGACATGAAAAAATAATGTTAAATTTAGTATTCTGCAATTGCAGCTTCTTATTATTTATCCAGACCATAACAACAACATTTTATCCTTCTCATATACTAATGCGTCGTTTAGTTATCTTTAGAAAATAAAAATCATATGAGCCTGTTTTTAGAAAATCCAATTTTTGCTAAAATTACCCAAGAATAAGCTAGCCTTATATTCATTCATTGAGAAAAATGAAATACGTAGTATTTTTGTAGATGTATACTCAAGTAACTGTACAAAATTTCATCAAAATCGTTAGAGCCGTTTTTGAGAAAATCGAATTATTGTTAAAGTTGCCTAGAATAAACTAGCCTTATATTCATTTTTTGAGAAATATGAACTATACAGTATTATTGAAGACATAAACTCAAGTAACTGTACGAAATTTGATCAAAATTGTTATAGCCGTTTTTGAGAAAATCGGATTGTTGTTAAAAATGCGTAGAATAAACTACTCTTAATTATTGATCAATGTCAACCATTTCTACGTATACTCTGCTCAGTATGATTTATGTGCATTTTTGTGTGATATAATGTCAAAGAAAAATCATTTGAATACTTCTCTACAAGGTAAAACCAAATCAATATATGAAATGTGGCAGCAAATTCAGTCATTTAGGAAGAAATTGGATTTTTTCAAGATTGGCCTTTCAAGATCAGTTGTTTCAGCCAAGCATTTTCCTGAACTGGCAAAGGTAATTGATGGACAAAGTATACACGAAAACTTGGAAAGTTGGGAAATGAATGAATATATAGCTGTTTTAGACTCATTGATTGAGGAATACAGTGACAGATTTAAAGATTTTGAAAAACATGATGCCACACTGAAGTTGGCTTTTCAACCACATCTCGTTAATGTCTTAAATGCACCTGAAGATTTGCAGATGGAGTTGATTGAGCTCTCAGAAGACAACATTTTGAAATCTCAATTCGACAGTAAGAAGGATCCAATTGAAATATGGAAGAATGCTGTTGAATATCCACGACTGTGTCAATATGCTCGTCGTTTACTCTCATGTTTTGGCACAACTTATTGTTGTGAATCTACATTTTTGCATTTAAGTTTAATCAAGATGTGTCTGAGATCACAGATAACAGACAATCACATGGAAGATCAGTTAAGCCTAAAAACGACGAAGCTTAAACCAAATACTAAGTCTTTAACTCACAGGAAACAGTCACAAAAAACTCATTTAATATAATAAAAGCCGTCGTCTGTTGGTTGGTTGGTCACGCTATGCAAACGCTAATAACTCGAGAAATAATAACGATAGAAAGTCGTTAAATTGCATTTTCCTAATATTACTTCAATTCCGATAAATGTGAATTATGCAATGTGCAAAACTATGTGTGGCCTGATGAGATCTCAGTTAAGTAACATTTGGCCTTCCAATTAAAAAAGGTTCCCCACCCCTGGTCCAGCGCTTGGGATGACGATAAGTAAATCTCAGAAACAAGGGTTTGACAACATCGGCTTGTATGTCAATTGACCCATATTGTCATACAGTATGGTTGATAACTCTAATGCTGCTCGTAGTCAGATTGTTAAACAACTGGATATTTATTTAATATAGTTAACAAATGTTTTATGCAAAATAATTGAAAAAGAAATGACCATTACTTGAGTACATGATTTTTAAATATTTTTGTGAATAAAGTCGTAACCTTAACCTGTTGGAATAGTTCCAACAGCTCTTTTTCCAGGCCTGTGTCAGAACTATTCTGACATGCCTTAAATATTTTCTATACCAAAATTCATGCTTTGCCAAGTACCATACTTTAAAGAAATATCATTAGATGTATATTTGATAGACTGCTACAAAAAATTCTATATTAATACAGGTGTAATAAATTAATGTTTAATTAAGTGTAATACCTGTTCTTCAATTTTTTATGACTAAATTAAATGGACCTAGGAGAGAAATCAGGGGAAAATAATTAGACCACAAAGGGTTAAAGAGAGGCTTTTGGTCAAATTTCATCTCACCTAAATTAAGTCCATCAGGTGGACTCTTGGAGGTCCCACTACCAGTATCTCCAGAGTGTCCTAATCCCTGGGATCCTACATTTGACTTTCTTCTTGCCCTCGGGCAGTTGAGCTTCTTATCCGACTTTACATCAGAGGAGACCATTGATGGAGAGGGAGGCTGTCCTGCATAGCATTCTTGGTTTCCAAAAGTATGAAACTTCATTGAGTAATCCATTGCACCTGTCCCAGGTCCAATTTGTCCTTTTGCATCCCTACCCCCAGTTCCCCCTCCGGGAAGACTGAAAGTTGCATACGGACATATTTCGTAATCTTGGCCTGAAAAGAAGGACGTGGTTTAAAAAATGCATAAATGGCTCGAGTCCACTCAAGTTAAATCTGAAAATTATGAAGTGCTATACACAGGTTGATTCTAGGTGAATTTGTCAAAAACAAATTCGTCAAAAGCAAATTTGTTGAAAGCAAATTCGTTGAACAATCAATTCACTGAAGGGCAAGTTTGTAGAAAATTAATAGTTCATCAAAAATCATTTGTAATTATTTCAAAGCAGAAATGTTAATGAAAATGATTTGCATTCAGGCTGATTAATACAATCGAGTTTTAATAGAGGGGATTAGCTTGAGATTTATATTAACGTTTCGGAATACTTAGTTTTGAACGTCAGTTGCAGTCATTACATGGTAAGGTTTGTAAAATTTGTGAAAATGAATTTATCAAATGGCGAATGGTAATTTTCATATTTATATTAGTTATTCACAGGAGTTTCAAGGGAAACAAAATCCTTACAATGCATTCAGTACATTTATGGAAAATTAAAATACACAATTACTAAGTAATTATTCGCTTTTAATAAGTTTATATTATTGTTTTTTATACTATTGCAAAATGGTTTTAAGAGAAATAAATTGCTTTAAAGAAACTCATAATACTGTTGTCTGTTTTAATACGCTTTTTTGTTAATTAAGCTTTATAAAAAGCGTAAAATAAATACAAGCATAATGAAAATAGAAAGATAATCATAAAGGAGTGATAAAAATGTAGTAATGCTTAGAATCTAGAACAGCATACAAACCATCTTACGCTGTAAAAATATTTATATAAAACAGTTACAATAAAAGCACAATAACAGAAAAATATTAACAAAAGTGAAATACATAAAAACTATAATGGATTGCTATGAAAAAACAAAAATGAAATACAATAAGACTGATAAATAAGAAATAAACAGAAATATAAGAACTATTATTAGAATAAAAAGAAAAATGTATAAACTAATTTGTAAAATAGTAATATGTAATTGTAGTACTATTTTCAAAGAATTTTCACATTTAAAGTAGAAAGAACAAATAGGTACTAGCGGTCTTTCGAGAGAAAGGATGCGCAAATTTGTATGGCCAGTTGCAGATATCTGCAAGCTTCTATTTTCATTATTCCTGTACTTATATTATACTGAGTTTGGTTTTAGAAAGTTTAGCTGAAGAAATTATGCAAAGCAGCAATGTTCAGAATATATTTCCCACGTCATCTCTTAAAACTAAAATAAGTTTGAAAGTTTTTATTTGATAAACTTATTTTTGACAAACTCATCATTTTTGACAAATTTGCCTTTCGATGAATTGATTGTTCAATGAATTTGTTTTTGACAAATTTGCTTTGGACAAATTTGCTTTCGACAAATGTTTTTGACGAATTTGCCTCTGACGAATATGTCTGTTCCCCACAGATTCTGGCTAGCCAGGCAGCTTTGCAGGGCTTGGTATAAGGGGAGGCCCATTCTCGAATTGGTTATTTTTTTAATTTAATTTTTTGCTGCACCTTGTAATAATATATGTACAAAGGGTTACAGCAAAGACCAAAAGTGGTTTTAAATGTTTTTTCCATCTCTGTGCTATGAACCAAATATGCAACTGTGCATTACCAAGGGTAAAATGCCTTAGTAATGTAAATTGAGTTACATTTACAATTGATGATAATTACCATGAAATTTCATTAATATTTTTATTACTTGCTTTAATGCAGCTTTTCCTCTCAAAAGAATTAAGCAGAAACAATTAAATGGTAAATCAAAAGTATACTCTTAGAAACCCAAGAACATGTCTAAGTATGTACGTGATCTTCATTTTCGAAGTAAATTTATTGATCCTAGTCTACGTGGAGTTTACTTGCAGGCCTATAAATAATTTAAAATTTGTTTATTAGATAGTAGGAAAACTTCTAATGAAGCATATATTAATAATTCTCATAACATAATAAAGGCAACTTGGAATATTATTAAAAGGAACACTACTTCTTCAAGTTACACTCTTAGTCCAACTACCTAATATCAGGTTTAAAAATAACCCCATTTCTGATCCTGATGAAATTGCTCAGAGTTTCAATTCACAATTTTGCAATATTATTTCACAGGGTAAATCATCTGTCTCCTCTTCTGAATTGACAGTAACACATTTCCACATTCATTTTTTCTATTCCCTACCTGTCCAGCAGAAATAATAAATATTATCAAATCTTTCCGCAATAGTTTCTCATGTGGGCTTGATGGTATTCCTATGCCAATTGTCAAAGCTTTCTCTAATATTATCGCTGTACCTTTATGTGATATTATTAATTTGTCCTTTAGTACTGCTATATTTCCATCTAAACTTAAATTTGCACGTGTATCCCCCGTTCCAAAAAAAGGTTCTCTCAATGATTCCAACAACTATAGACCAATTTCTGTTCTTTCTGTATTTTCTAAAATATTTGAGAAGTTGTTTTATGTTCGCATTACAGATTACCTTAATGCATTTAACTTACTGTCAGATTATCAACATGGTTTCAGGCAAGGTAAATCTACATCTACAGCTATTTTTCACTTTATTAACAATGTACAACAGACACTAAACAAAAAGCAACATACATTGGGTATTTTTTTTGACTTGAGTAAAGCATTTGATCAAATTGATCACAATATCCTAAAACTCAAACTTAATAACTTTGGAATTGCTGGAATTGCTTTAAATTGGGTTATGTCCTTCCTGAGTGACAGATACCAAATTGTGAGTTACTGTCACAGAACTGCAAATGGTATTGTAACAACTAATTCTGCACCATTGAAGATAGGTCTTGGTGTTCCACAACGATCCATTTTAGGTCCTTTACTTTTTATCTTATTTATAAATGACCTCCCTGTTAACTTTTCCAAAAGTTTCCACACTTATATGCTGATGATACTTCCACTGTAATAACTACTGCCAATATTCCCACATTGATAGAATAGTCTAATATCACTCTTAATGAAATGAAGAATTGATGCCAAACTAACAATCTAGTACTAAATAATGGCAAAACAACCTATTTAAAATTTAATGCTAATAGATTTTCTTCCTCTGTCAATCCATTTTCCGTAAGTCATAACTTAAGCATATGTCATTCACCCTCTGCTAAATTTCTGGGCCTACATGTCACTGAAGACCTAGACTTTAACACTCACATGTTTTAATTAAAAAAGTTAGTACAGGAATATTTATGATTAGGAAAACGGCACCAACTGTATCTATTGATACTTTAAAGACTTTATATTATGCTAACATACATTCTCACCTTTCATATGCTATTATGTTTTGGGGGAATCGTAAATTATCAAAAAATTTCTCTCTACAGAAGCAGGCCATAAAAGCTATGTTTAGTGTCTCTATACGTACCCCTAGAAAACCACTTTTCTCGACACTAAACATACTAACTCTACTTTCACTTTATATTCTTAGCTGTGCTACATTTGTGAAAAATTATCACAACAGTTTTCCGGTTAACTCAAACTTTCATAACTACCATACATGTACTAAAAATGACATTCACTGTATGCAGTATAACTATACACTTTTTTTAAAAGGTCCCTATCATTCAGCCTCCATAATTTTCAACAACTTACCTAATGATATAAAATCACTTTCTTCACCTCAGCTATTCAGAAACAAATTTAAAAAAATACTATTATGTAAAGGCTATTACAGCATAGATGAATTTCTGACTGATAAATTGTAGTTACTTTTGTTGCTCCATATTTTAATTGTGCACTATGTATTTTTATCCATTTATCACTATTATTTTCTCTTTCTGTTCTATGTATACACCTGCATTTTCTTTTTCATTTTTTTATTGACGTATTCCATGTCTCTTATTCACCAAAAGGAATTAATATATATTATTATTATTATTACCTCTGTGTTCATGTGTTCTAAAATAAAAATACCATCTGGTTACAACAAAAATGAATCAAAGAGTTCATCATTGATGTGATTGTGAAGAGTGGAATTTGTTACGAGTTTTTAATCTGAAACTACTTTTGCACGAAACCACAATACACAGCAAGACATTGTTGGCCAAGCATATGAATACAGTGTGTTGGTAATATATGTGGTTTAGTTCAGGACAGATGTTTTATTATTACTTATTAAATTGAATCTCTTTGTGGCTATAGGTATATGTTATTTGTGTGCAAATACAGGGGGCCATTAAACTTTATCTCACTTGGGAGGATGTGTCAGGCACTGAAATTATGACTGATATGGGAAGAGATGAGAAAGCTATTTAAAGAAACCTGAGGTACAATCGCTGCCTTTCTGCCCACTTAAGGATGATTCTCCTTTTCTTCCTGGGGATGGGGAGTACAACTGATGTTGATGGCTAGAGATCGACTGCTCCCGAGCATCTATCACCCTATCTTGGCAATAACCAATGACTTGCTGCTGCAAAAGAACGCCAACAATTAATTAAACTCTTTTATATATACCAGCACCTGTAAATGTTTATGAATATATAATGGAATAGGAGAAGATACCAGGCAATAAAACACATAAACACTGGATTAATAAAATTGGGTATCCCAGTCTTGTCAAAGGATGGGATACCTTTAAAACAAATTTAAAATATAATCAGATATTTTTCGTTATCATCTAAAAATGAGTTCCATGCTTTAGAAATGCAAAATCAGTTATAGTATTCTGGAACCTTAACTAAGAATTTCTCCTGGAATGATTGAAATCATTCAATATCGAGAATATTGTCAGATCTTTCCTCATAAGCATAAATATCACTTTAAATCCCATTAATTAAAATTTCTCAACAACTAAAATGTCACTATTTCCACACCATTAAAAAAAACCAAACCTGACAATGGCGTAGTTACGGCTGCGTGAGTTCTGGAGTAAAAATTAATAATTAAATACACCCATACGCACTGCGTAGCCAGCATCTGTGAAGTGCGGTATTAGAGGACGCCTTTATGTCAATATAAGCAAATAGAACTATTCCGTGAAAACCTAAATACTCGTTCAAAAGTAATAAAAACTCATCTAAGTGATTCAGAGTATTTCAAGTTCCAAATTCCCAAAAAATACAAAATTCCACGAGATGAAATGACAGGAAAGATTTGTTTCCTAGCCTGAATACAAGGGTGGAAAGGTCCTAAGCCGAAAGTACAGTAAAAACATAAAATTCACCTAAAATACGATCGCTTCATCGTAAAAAAACGTAGATAAATATACGCTCGCATTATTGTGAAAAACAAAACAATTCAGACGCTTACATATAAACAAATCACACATGACTTTGCGGATTAAACTCGCGAATATTTAAGTCTATATGCCGCAAATGTAAAATATGTGTACACAGAAACCCCCTCGAATAATCATAAATGCTGATGACATCGTTGATTGAAAGTGACCAAAATACTATTTATGCTTGGCTGATAATGTTGTAATTCATTTACGAAAGCAAAATATCTTCGAATAAATAACTAGAATATCTCAAGGAAATATGCTTAAATAAATTTATAGCGCACAGTTTTAAGACAAATTTTAAACAGGCACACGCACTCTACGTCAAACTCCTTTGTTTGATTGGTTAATATGATTAGCGCATTTTTTGTACATCAACGATTTTGATTGGTTGCTCATCCGTTGAAAAAAATGAAATGCTTCTAAATCGAGGGGAGTAGTTCAAGCTGTCCTTCTTTACGAGTTTCATAGCAAAGGAGTTTAGAACTTTGTTATTTGGAAATACATATATTTATATTATGTAATGAAGAGGCCTATTATTAAACTTCGTTCTAAGGAGATCGTTAAGTTAGAAGTTTTATAGAATATCGTAACGTCGGCGAATGCATAACTAATTATCAAATGTGTGGTGCATCGTCTTTATTTCTATCAATTTGTAATTTTTATAAGAATTTCTGCACCACATAGCGGTGTCTTTCCAAAACAGATTTGGTGTACTTGATAATATATTTAAGAGTAATACATTCTTCGTTCCTCGAGATGTTTAGTTAAAGTTAAAAGATTCATTCGAATGCACATTTTATACCTGGGGTTATTTTATCATTTTTAAGGAACCATATTTGTAATTTACAAAAATACTTTTCTATAACATGGGATCTATTATCCTTTATATAAACAGAACAGATGAACTCACCCTTTGTTCATTATTTCTTTGATTTTCTAGCTCTGCCAGCGTTTTAGTTCCAGAGTTATCTCGTTCACTTCCCTGATCACCTTGTTTATATCCATGATAATATCTAATGCAAAACAGGTAAGAATGAAAGAAAAATGCATATGTTAAAAATCAACTTTGGCGATCCAAGTAAAATAAATTAAGACACCTAACTCATTCTTTCAATTGTTTATATTGGAAACATTTCCTTTGTATATCTTACCAATTAAATTGTAAGCTATATTGGTATTATGTAAAACGAGCAGTTGCATCAGAACCCTAGAGGGTCACAATGTATGCAATCCAGAACTGTTTCTCAACCTTTTGCATCTTTGGTCCCACCAACCATTTTGTTAAAAATCTTGGTCCTACCATAGTAAAAACAAGCCCCACCTTATCCAATAAGTGAATTCTTCAGTATTATATTAACCATTAGTGGAAAATTTTAAGGGCCTTAAATATTGCAGTAATTTTGTTGAGAGTAAATTTTAATATAATTAACTTTGAAACTTCTAGCCCCAACAAAGCGACCTTCATGTCTCACCAGTTCAGAAATATTGATTTAGAACATATCAAATACCATTTCATAAAGATACTGGATTCATGAAAATGTACCTGTGTAATGATAAAACTTTATTATTCCTAGAATATTAAAGTCATGTTTATTGAAAAGTTATTGAATGAACACAAGCTGTAAGAAGATATTCAATTTATCATTATGGAAATGACTTGTAACTTTTCCCATAAATATAAAAAAGTTGAACATGCATATACCTATAAAAGAACACGTGGCTAACGCAGCCACAGAACTTGGTATAAGCAGGCAAAGCAATGCTTAGTGGCCCCTAGGACTAAGGGCATCCCAAATAGTAAAAAAAAGTATTATTTCGCTACAAAGTTCTGTTTATGAGCTTGTGAAAAATAAATAAATTTTTCTTTCACTTGTTTCAATAAAATACATACCATATTAGCCCAAATATAAGGCAAGGTTTTTCCTTTCAGGAAAGTGGGGAGGTCGCCTTATATTCGAGTCCTTAAGTATGAAGTAGTTACTTTTATTTTGGATTTTCTCATTGGGAAAATAAGGAGTCGCCTTATATTCGGGCTAACACAGTAATCTAATGAAATTCAGACACCAGGTAGTAGATAACATAATCGGTTTTAAAACAACTTTAAAAACAATAACAATTGAAAGTATTGAAATAAACTATGACTGAGTAGTAAACGTGCTTCTTGCAGCTCTCCTGGAACCAAAATATGAGTGCACCAGTGCTACTCATGGCGCCAAAGTGTTAATGCCTTTTTTTTAGAGAAATTGAGGAGATCCCCAAAAATGTTTTGCTTAAGGGCCCCCAATTTTAAGTTCCGCCACTGGGCTAACATATAATTTGTTGTTTCTTATTTATTTCAAATTGACATTTAACCAAAACTCAAACTGTGATAGACAGCCTTTTCTACATGGCAGCCACGTTAGTGGTTGCAAAAACCTTGGCAGGGTACATTAGGAATTGTCACTGTTTTGGCAGCGTGGATTATAATTTTAATCAGCAGTTCCTAAAAGATTCTGGGATGCCATATAAGTGAAAATTAAGTCCAAATTGGGTTTTTACGGTTAACATTTTAATATTAAATGTTTCATTATTATAATTTGCTCTTTAAAAATATAAATTTGTGTTAAAATTTGCCAGGTTGCTTTCTTGTCATAGCTTTGTGGACCACAAAACTCTTTTGGGGGTCAAATATGCATCATAAGTTGTCCACCCCTCAAGACATGGATTTAGTATTTGCAAATGTGCTCAAGTAATTAAGAAATACTATTTGCAGGATTATTAAGAAAAATTGATTATTTGTAAACAAACCATGAAAAAATATAAGTGATTAACACAATTTTGGGAGATAGCATTTAAAGTTTTTTCATTCTATCATTACAAGTTTAAGTACCTATTATTATTTTTTTATAATTTTACTCAGTGCTTTTTTCGTGATAGTATGTGCTGGTACGGCATACCGGCACCTTTATTCAGAGCGATGTTGACCCACGTCTAATTTTGGTACATTTTCATTTTTTTAATTCTTTAAAACTTAAAGTAATAAACGGGTTCTATAAATGTTAAACATTTTGACTTTTATTATCAACTTTGTTATTAAAAGTTCATCACAAATTCAATAGAGAAGGGTGAGGGTGGAGGAAGAAGTGGAGGGGGGGAGGAGTACCGACACCTATTTTTTTTACAAAAAAGCACTGATTTTGGTTAACATTATAGTTGGATACCCATGCATATTGACCTGATTCTGATAAATTTGAAATTAACCTTTTCCTTCTCACAGCCAGTGCAATGCATATTCCAGCAGCTACAGCACAAATTATCCCAGAGAGGATAGGCACAATTACACCTGGATCGGCATAGAATGGAGGTGAGGGGAAACCACTTCCTCCATAACTACTGCCCCTTCCATCTCCTGCCCCTCCTGAGTGACTATTTTTTCCTGTTCTATCTCCAACAGCATTATCTGGTGGAATTTCAATTACCTCTGAAAATAGATTTTCAATTTTGCATTCCAAATTAGCTGAGTAATTTGTTGTATGTTTTAAAAGTTTAAATTGTTGTCATTAATTTAAAATTTATACATGCTATATTTAACTATAATATTAAAATTATATGTGTGTGTGTGTATCCCTTCCAACTGCCTCAAAGGGTATAAACGGAGGCTAAAGGGCGAAGAACAGTGGTGTCCTTGGACACCGGTAGGTTCAACCATGCTGTGAAGTCATTCTGCAATATCTCCGGCCAAAGTGAAAGAGGTACTTACCAACCCGCTCTGGGCCAGCGTGGTGTTTTAAGGCCCACAATCCCCCCATGACATGTACACCCATAAAAAACGGCCCTCATTCACCGGAGGCTGGATTGCCTCTGACCATGGCAGTGGTCAGGAACAAGGCATGAAGGCAGAGGGTGCTAAGAATCCCCGGAGGTTAAACGCCCACTGCCACTCTTTCTCATCCTTACCCAACTCCTTTAACCTCAACCTAACTACCTTTAACTGCCGGACTTTGTCCAGTGAAGATAAACTTCAATAGCTCCAAGAACAACTGGAGAAGATCAAGTGGAACATTTGAGGGCTTAGTGAGGTGAGAAGAAAAGGTGAAGGCCTATTGGAGTTGAAGAGTGGACATATTTTTTATTACAGGGGAACTGACACAGGAAGAACAGGAGGAGTTGGATTCATCATCAACAAAAATTGAAGAATAATATCGTGGAAATGGAAAGTTCATCCGAGCGGGCAGCTAGACTAGTGCTTCAAATAAATAAAAGATATCAACTTCAAATAGTCCAAGTTTATGCGCCAACGTCATCATACTCAGATGAGAAAGTGGAAGATTTCTACCAAGAAGTTGGAGAACTGCATGACAAAGGAAGCTGCCATCTAAAAGTGGTCATGCGTGATTTCAATGCTAAGGTAGGAGAACAAAAGGAAGATGACAGCGCAGTTGGAAAATGGGGCTATGGAGACAGAAATGAACAAGGGGACCGACTTGTAGGCTTTGCTGAATGTACTAGTCTATATATAATGAACACTTTCTTCAAAAAGAGTCCCAATAGAAAATGGACCTGGAAAGGACCCAATGGTACCAAAAACGAAATTGACTACATACTAGTCAATATGAAGCAATTGGCTGAAGACTGTTCCGTCCTCAACCAGTTTAAAACTGGAAGCGTCCATCGCTTGGTAAGATGCAGAATAAAATTCAACTCAAAGTTAGAAAGGCAGAAGCTTATAAAGAAGCCTAAGTCTATTATCAACACGCAGGTGCTAAAGGAATGAAAAGAAGAATTTTAGCTCCAACTGAAAAATCGATTCATTGCACTGGAAGACCAAGAAGTTGAATCCCATATTATAGAGATACTCAAGGAAACTGCTGAAGAAATAGGCGGAACAGTTAAAACAAAGCCAGAGAAAAAGTTGACCGAATAAACAAGACTGCTGATGGAAAAAAGAAGGAAAATGATAATTACTAATGATCCTAAAGAAATGATCCATTTTCCAGAACTAAACAAAACTATAAGGAAGTGCATCAAGGAAGATATGAAAAAATATAATTATGAGCTAATCGAGAAAACCATAGAAAACAATAGAAGTTACAAGAAATTGAAGCAACATCTCTCAATCGGAAAGAGACAGCTGGTGGCCTTGATGTACACCAAGCTGTATGAGGATCCTCTAGGAAATGATAAAAGTAAATGATGATGGAAACATGCCCACCGAAGAGGTCCCAGATATCCTTCCGGAAGAGGTGAGAGACGCAATCAGAAATATGAAGAATGGAAAAGCATCTGGAATGGATGGTATCACAGCGGAAGTATTCAAAGCAATGGGTAATCATACGGAAACAATTCTCGCTAAGATTTTTAATTCCTGTCTGAGGAAGAAAAAGATACCAGAAACATGGAACCACGCATGTATTATCCTTCTGCACAAGAACGGTTCCAAAGAAGACTAACTACAGACTGATCAGCCTACTCCCAACAGTCTACAAAATATTCACCAAAATACTCACTATGCACCTTCAAAACCATCTTGATTCTGCACCAACCCAACCCAACCCAGAGAGCAAGCTGGATTTCACAGTGGGTATAGCACGATGGACCACATCCAAGTCGTGAGAGAGGTAATCAGTCAGACTAACGAGTACGAATTATCTCTGTGTATGTGCTTTATTGACTATGAGAAAGCATTCGACTCTGTCTGAACTTCGTCGGTGTTACGTGCACTAAAGAAACAAGGAGTAGAAGAAACGTAGATAACCTTGATCAAGAATATCTACGAAAATGCGACAACATCTGTCCAGCTGCATGAAGAGACGAGTGCCTTTAAGGCTGAAAAGGGAGTGAGACAAGGAGATACTATGTCCCCTAAGTTATTTACAGCAGCTCTAGAGGAAGTATTCAAAATGTTAGACTGGGAGGAAAAAGGCATAAAGGTAAATGGAGAACATCTGAGGCAGGGAGCCCAGAAGAGCTCCTTAGAAGAACTGAAGAGCTTGAGCAAGCAAGCCGAGAAGCTGGACTTAAGATGAATCTTAATAAAACAAAGGTTATGTACAACTCCTTCACAAATTCTGAGAAGATACATATCAACGGAGCAGAACTCGGAGAAGTAATCAGCTATGTTTACTTAGGTCAACACATCACTACTGATGGTTTGCTTCTTGGAGAAATCAACTGGAGAGTGAGGATGGCATGGAGTGCTTTTGGCAAGAATGCGAACATCTTTAAATCAAATATTCCAGTCTTCCTCAAAAGGAGACTGTATGACCAATGTGTTCTGCCTGTTCTGACATATGGTTGTGAAACATGGACAATGAATGCCAGAATGATACAGCGCCTGCAAACAACACATGGTTCAGAAAACATAAACGAAGGTTGTACAAATGGAAAAGCCCAGAAGATAGAATGAGATGCCAAATAGATTACATCCTAGTAAAACAAAGATTCGGCAACAACATAAAAAATGCTAAGACATTACCAGGAGCAGACATTGATTCAGATCACATCCTTCTAATAGTCGATGTAACTACAAAGCTGAAACAAATAAGGAAAACGAGAAGAGATAGACAGACTTGGAACCTAGAAAAACTGAAAGAAAAGAAAGATGCCTTCAGCACGAAGTTGAAAGATTGCCTTAGAAGTTTGGAAAACAAACCGAAGACCGTGGATACAAAATGGGAGGAAGTGAAAGCCAGCATCAAAGATACCCTGAATAAAGAGATTGGGAAACAAGAGAAGAAAATCAGAAAACCATGGATCACTAAGGAAATGCTGGAGAAAATTGATGAGAGAAGAAAATGGAAAAATGTTAACAGTGAAGAAGGTAGAGCCAATTATAGACACATAATCAATGAGTTGATAAGGGTAACAGATAAAGCTAGGGAAATTTGGATAAAAGAAAAATGCTAGGAAATACAACAGATGAAGAAGTTAGGACGGTACGATATGATGTACGCTAGGGCACTGGAGTTAGAAGATAAGAAGCCTAATGGGATTCATGGTAAAGGAATTATTAATACAGATGGAAAAATAGTCGCAGGATGTAGCACAGGTATGGGAAGAATACATTAAGGACCTATACAAAAAGCAGGCAGGATTGGTACAAATGGAACTGGAAGAAGTGAATTGCATTGAAGAAGACAACTTGGGACCAAGTATTATGAAAAGCGAAGTAGAAAAGGCGATACTGGAACTAAAGAAAGGAAAAGCTACAGGCAGTGATGGAATACTGGCAGAGGTACTTAAAGTCATGGGATCGGAAGGACTAAAAGTGATTATGAAACTAATTAACAAGATTTACGACTCGGGAGAGTGGCCGCAGAATTTCTTAGATATAACAATGATCCCTCTAAAGAAGAAGCCAAAGGCAATGCAGTGTAAAGACTACAGAACGATAAGCCTACTGTCACACACTTTGAAGATCATGACGAGGATTGTTAATAAAAGACTAGAGAAAAAGGCCAAAGAAATGCTAGGGGAAGATCAATTCGGCTTCAGAAAAGGACGAGGAACCAGAGATGCTATCGGTATAGTGAGAATCATATCAGAAAGGGCAATAGAGTACAGCCAAGATTGCTGCGTATGTTTCGTCGACTGGCAGAAGGCCTTTGATAGAGTAAATTGGATACTGCTGATGAGGATATTAAAGGATATAGATGTAGACTGGAAAGACAGGAGACTGATCAGGAATCTATATGTGAATCATGTTGTAAAGGTCAGGTTGGAGAATGCAGACACCAGCGGAGTACATATTGGTAGAGGAGTAAGACAGGGCTGCTGTCTATTGCCAATTCCATTCAATATATATGGAGAGAGGCTAATGCAGAAAGCATTAGAAGGCACAGGAGATTTCAAAATCGGAGGAAGGATTATAAGAACAGTGAAATATGCGGATGATCAAGTACTTCTAGCAAGAAAGGAAAAGGAACTCCAAAAACTGATAAATAGACTAGTGAAAACAGGTAGAAAATACGGTATGGGAATTAACACAGAAAAATCCAAGGTTATGCAAATATCAAGTAAAGAAGAAGAAAATTTGAACATAAGTATTGGAGAAAAGCCATTAGAACAAGTTTCAGATTATAAATACCTTGGAAGCATCATAACGAGAGAAGCAAAATGTACCGATGAAATCAGGACTAGAATAACAAAAGCAAAAGCCGCTTTCAGAAGAAAGATACTCCTACTAACGGGAAACATAAAGCAGGAAATCCGCAAGAGATTGATAAAATGCTATGTATAGAGTAAAGCTTTGTATGGGGCAGAAACATGGACGCTAAGGAAAAATGATATAAAATACTTGGAAAGCTTTGAAATGTGGACATGGAAGAGAATGCTGAAGATAAAATGGACAGATAGGCTGAAAAATGAGGAAGTACTACGAACAATAGGAGAGAAGCGAACGATTATACAGACTATCAGAAAGAGGAAGGCGAACTGGATTGGGCATTACCTGAGGAGAGAGTGCATGATTAAAGAAGTGCTAGAAGGAAAACTGGATGGAAAAAAAGAGGTAGGAAAAGTTTTCAGCTGGTGGACGACTTGAAAGGGAAAGAGAGCTATGAAGACATGAAGAAAACTGCGGAAAATAGGAGTATATGGAGAACCAAGTTTAACCATGAATAATCACGGACCTGTCAACGGACAGACTACCTATGATGATATATATATATATATATATATATATATATATATATATATATATATATATATATATATATATACTTACAGTAGAACTCGGTTATAACTGCCTCGGTTAATATGGAAACTCGGATATAACAGCATATTCTTCAGGTCCCATCCCCATTTCTACAATATTGCAATATATTCAACTTGGTTATAATGTATTAACGAACTCGTTTATAGTGGCAATGGAAGTTAGTAACTAACAAATATTTGTATGCACAGGGTTGGCACAACACATTTTTGTATGTGTGGCTGAGAAGAAGAGATATGTTCTGTGTTAAAATATGTTGTGGTAGGCTAATGGCTAACCTGATATCTACCCCTTTACTAATATACTGATGAGAAAGCACCATCTTTTGCTCACCCATTTTGTGTGACTGAAAAATATTTCTGGTTTGATATTTTTCGATATCTCGAAAAATATTAGAGACCCAAGGCACTACTACACTGTACATGTCTTCCTACTGTGATTAGAAACCACATGTGAAAATTTCCAGTGCTAAGGCACTACAGTGAAACCTCGATTTTACACCATAGAAGGAACCACCTAAAATTAATGTAAAATCAAGGAAAGTGTAAAATCGGGTAAATGGAGATTATGTAACATAAAGTAAAATGTGGATTGCTATATGTCAGTGATGGCAAACCTATGGCACGCATGCCATAAATGGCAATCAGAACATTTATCGTACTGATTTAGTGACGCAAAAACATGTGTTATTTAGTTAACTATTATAAACATTAGTTTTATGGTTACAAATTTCAATCTCTTATGTCTTGATCACGAATTTAATTTAGTTGGCACGCTAAAAAATCATGGACTTTTCTGTGGCACACGGGGCAGAAAAAATTCGACAATTTCAGTAATATTGGCATGCTGGCAATAGAAAGTTCGCCATCACTGCTTTATACCATAACTTTGGTAAAATGTACATGTTTGAACACAATAACAATGAAATTGCAAATAAACTAACTTACATAACATTTTATTTCCTTAACCAGTCAAAAAGTTTGATACGTGTTCCAAAATGCGCATCGAGTTGAGCTAAGATATTAATTTTATCACTTATCATAAATACTTTCTGTTTTGCTTTATTATCCATATTTCAGGCCAAAAATTAATGGATTGCCACATTTATAAACAGCGCCAAGCGTCATGTATATGTTGTCAACTTCCTACTAAAATGACCTATATATAAATGGATTACCGCATTAACCTATATACAGCACCTAGCGTCGTGTTGATATAAACTTCCTACAAAAACAAATGGCTGCAACTACGCAAGCGTAACGGTAAGCATGAAGTGTGTTCGTTTATTCAATTGGCTGATAAATGTATTGCCACGTGGGGTTGCAAACATTTCTTATGTAAACATATGCCTATTTAAACAAGTTTGGCAAAGTTATGAGAGCTTCTTTGCATTTTCTGAAATAGAAAATTGAAAACGTAAAATCAGGTGAATTTCCATTATCAGGACTTGAAAAATAAGATGCAGATTCGGGGGAAATGTAAATTCCAGGAAATGTAAAATTGGGTAAAATTTTACATTGTTATTATGAGCATTTGGCCGGGACCAGATAAAAATTGAGCAAAATTGGAAAAAACGTAAAATCGGTGAGTGCAGAATCGAGTTTTCACTGTAACGTTAATGAAATCATAAGGTATCGGTATTATTTAATGTCTACTAATAGGTGATGGGATAAGAAGAACTGGTATGCCATACCATCCCACCTCAAGCACCGTATATATGTATAGCTATATTTTGCCCTGATAATAAAAAAGTTTATCTATCTACCTATATCAACTTGTGGCAAGATTTCTATCTGATTAACACCCAAAAATGTTATTTGTATTAGATAAATTAAATAGATGACCCATCTTTTAACTATAAAATTTTTAGAGAAATTCTCATATTGTCAGAAAGTTTCTTATATTACTATTGAATAAATAAATGTTGGCACATTTTATTACTTAATTATAGATTTTTAGCTATGTTATGTACTGGGAAAAGTCACGGTAACATCAGTTACTTGAATCTTGATGGAATATAATTAAAACAACCAGGAAAATATGAGGAAAATAAAGTGTCAGTATTAATGGTAGAAGTTTATAAGATACTACTAAATAATTACGTTTAATTGTAGAAAATATGAAGAAATAGATTGTGAATTGAAGCACAAGAAGGAATTGCATGAATGAAGGAAAGGAGGAATAAACTCCAGATCCAGCAAAAGAAAAAGAAGGAATATATGTACTCTTTAATAAAGAATAAATTTGAGGAAAACTTACCTCCTGCTAAGTTACGGGTTGCAAACATAAATTCATGTTTAAGAGAACCGGCATCAGTATGAGCAGTAACCCTCAAGGCATACCAGGTTGCAGGAAGCAGTTCTGGCACATTGAAAACTGTTTCCTCCTCCTCATCTAATCCTGCTTCTCCTCCCCACATTCCCCAGTCTGATCCATGACCTCCAGTTTGGTCCCAGTATGGTCCCAACCTCTCCTTTTTTCCCTTTTCCTGATCTTTTTGGGAAGTTTGAACATTGTTTGAGATCAGCTTCCATGTTCCTGAATCCTTTCTTCTATCCATGCTCAGAAGCTTATATTCAACTACAAAGTACAGGAGAGGACATCCTCCACTTGGCCAAGCATCAAGATATAAGGAAACAGATGTTGAATTTGTATGAAGGAAATCTTCTGCCTTGGGAACTTGAGGTGCTGTAATTTAAGTCGATTTTTTAAAGCTTGATTTAGAAGTGATATTTATGAATAACATATTGACTTAATAATAAATGATAGGATGAAACGTATCATAATTAAATATAACAGTCACTTTAAAGTTTTCTAATTTTATGATTCAAAGGTTTTGTTTGAAACATTATTTACACTGAATGTGAGCCGTTAATTATTCTGTATTTTACACTTACTGTATATACTTGTGTATAACGTGCAGTTTGAAGGTCAAATTTCAGGTCATAAAGTAGGGGTGTGCGTTATACATGGGTAACACTTTTGGGCAATTAAAATCGGAAATTAAAGTTAACCTATCTCGCACCAGATTATTGCTTTTTGAGTGAATTGTGGGGAAAACCACAGTAATTATTGATAATCCAGGTTATACATATATTAATTATATGTATAGAATACCTTATTATTTCTATACAGTTATAATTCCACCCTCTCCAAATATTCTGCGTTTCACTAGCTCATCAGCTGATTGCGGTAATTTTTGCAAACTCGCCAGATAGACTTCCCACAAAACACACATCGAAAACAACATAGAGTAAGTAAATTGAAATAATTTTATTTAGTTAATGGTTCTAGTATGTACAGGCGTACATACTCATCCTTAATTGGTTCTGCGGAAAGTGGACGATAGGCGAAAAGATGAATATCGAGAGCTATTTTCCCTTAGATGCAATGTTATAAATGTATAATTCATTCCTGAAAACCCAAAAAGCAGACCAAAATATTGATATTACCTTATTTTATGGAGTTATTGGTACTATAAACACAATCTATAGGAACCTACGGCTCCTGAAGGAGCGATGTAAATGCAATTACAGATGCATGTAATTGATTGATTTAATCACAAAGACAGAGCTCAAATTTGCACTAAATAATATAAAATTACACCGAAACGCAAACTAAGGAAGAACGAACAACAACACGGAGCGAGGCCTAGTAGCTGAGATCAGTGGTTGAACAGATACTAAAACGTCACCCAAAACTCCTAAACTCAACGTGATGATGAAATCATCTCAGTGATGTGCTTTAATTTGCTGTTAGCCGCAGTCACAAGGGGAAGACAGACATCCTACATGATGTTTTCAGTTCTCGATCGTAAGGTTATAAGTTTATACTGCTTAGAACTATAAATCCTTAGTGTCTTATCGTTTGAGTGTCCCTCTTCATAGGTCCCGGCTATTTTGATTACTGATGATGTCTCTCTGAGACAGAATGTGGAGCTTATTGATCAAAATAGTTATGGGCAAGTCCAAGTGTTCTAAAATTGTTAACTGGCCATAATTTAATCTTTAACATATTAGTTATGGCACTCTAGTTAATACTTAACATGACGATATAATTTTGTTCTTATACACCACAAAAATCAAGGGTACGCATTATTCATGGGGTATAAGAAAAAATCAGGATATTTTGGCAAAAAGTACAGGTGCGTGTTATACTGATGGCGCATTATACATGAGTATATACAGCATATATTTTCTTGGAATATTACTGTAATAAGATGGTTAACTTTATATGTCTGACTCAATGATCCATCTTATACAATTATGAGAACTATGCAATAACAACGTGACAAACCTGATCCTTTTGTTGTGGCTGTTAATGTGGCACTGTATTGACCAATCCCTACAGCATTTTTGGCAGCCAACCGCACATGGTATGTTGAGCCACATTGTAATTCTTTGATTGTATGGCTTCGACTGTCTGCATCAAGTTCCACTTTCTCCTGCCATTCACCAAATTCTCTCTTATAGTTGAGTATAAATCCTAAATAATTTGTGAATTTGATTTGAATATAATATCAATTAAACCTAAATTTATAGTATTAAAAAAAGTTTTATCAACTTTCAAACGTGAATGGCAAATTTTATGCTCAAGATCATTTTATATGTTTTTTTCATTTTAAATCTGTACTAGAATAGAGTAACTTGGAAATTAATTAAAATTTCACTCCAAGGAGAAATTTAATGTGGCATTTATTTTTTTTTAATCTTGCATTATTAGAAATTGGAAGTTGGCCCTCCAATTTATCAATGTATTTCATTCCCATGTTTCTAGTTTGTTTAAATGATTGTAATTGAAATATGCATTCTAAATTGAGAGTTTCATTTTCTATATTTCTCCCTGAAAATTAATCTTTCTGTAATAATTAAATCTTTCACATCTCACCCTCTCCATTAATAATAATGACTGGAATAAATTGATTATTTGTAACACACCTGTTATAGGGCTTCCACCATTATCTCCTACCCTCCATTGAATTGTTAATGCCTCAGGTTCTGCTTTCCTTAGAGACAGTCTAGGAGGTGATGGTGCCACAGTTACTCCTATCTCCCACCATATCTCATCTGTTCCAAAAGGATTTTCTGCTTGACACGAGTAATTTCCCTCTATTGCAGATGATGAGGCTGTCAGAGACAGGACTGTACCAGTTGACTGGAGTGTTGTTTCTCCAGTGGTTTGGATGCCGCTCAGTTTATTATGTCCAGCTAAGCGACGCCACTTACGAGTTGGAGGAGGGATCCCAATAATGGGACAATCTAGTCTCACACTTTGGCCATGCTTTATGTTGAGTCGTAGAGGAAATGCAGGGATGCGAGCTGGGACTACATATAGATGGAATGAATAGAAACTTATTAAATATGAGGTTCATTGTTTTTATATTTGCATATAAGCTAATACTATATTAATACTATTATTGCTAATTTTAAAATGACCTCCATTAATGTCTTATTTGTTTTAAAACTATCGTTTTATTCATAATGAGAGTCTCTTTAAATTATTGAAACACAAATAATCTGAGAGAATGTTCTTAATGAGTATATTTTTAATCAACTTTTTATGAAACATTATTATCCATCTCTATAACGTATATCACATTCTTTTTTAAGTTGAAAGCATATGAATTTCATAATGGTTATATCATTACCTTATGTTTTAATATAGTGGACTATATACGACATAATTGCTTGTTTCTTAAAAATTTGTATAAACAACTATTAATTGATTGGTTGAAAAAGAAAAAATGAACATCACATATCATCCTTATTCTGAACTTACCTCGGGAAGTTGGAGCAAGGATGACCCTTGTACTTGAAGGACCCTCACCCACCCCAGTTACTGCTGTGACCCAAAATTCATATCTTTGAAATTCCTTCAATCTACGAGCCTCATAAGAAAATCTTGGAAGTTCATTTCCGGAAACAAAGACTACTTCTTTGGTTACATCCTTTAAAAAAAGATGCTTAATTGTAATTATGGCTACATTTTGTTGAATCTAAAACAAAAATATTTTATGCTGTCACTAATATTTGATACAGTTGCTTGCCTTTGATCCTCCATCCACTCCACCTGAGCTGCTTGACTGATGGTGAAGGGAAAAAGCACTTCCTCCACTCAGTGGGTGGTAGTAGACATTGTAGCGCAAAACAATGCCATTACGGTTTGCAGGTGGAGACCAGGCAACAAGGATACCATCTGGACCCAATGCCATTGCTTTTATATGCTCTGGAGTTCCAGGGACTGTAAAATTTTAATCTTCTAGACAAAATCAGTATGTAAGGTACATTTTCCAAAATTATCATTTGATTCCAAATGCCACAAATCAACACTAATTTTGTATCACGTAAAGTGAAAATATAAAATAAATAAGTAAATTAATCAAACAAGAAAATTCCCTGCAATCATTGCTATCAAAATTACTGGCTTGATTTATCCCTTTGACTAAAAATATTCTTCTAAAAGATTTTATGAAAAAAAATTATTAGCATCAGAGGAGTTTTAATTAAGCAGTATGAATTTTTCATAGAAGTACCTCTGTTGGGTGGAGGTGAATTTTCTCAAGTCTTATTTATCTGATGATCAGTTACGAATTTTTAAGACAAATTTATTGATTTGATATATCACTATCCAGTTTATATTGATTCCATTCTATTGTTTTCCTCTTTCACTATTTGTTTCTTCTTACTGCAAATATTTTCTTTTCATTACATTCTTACCCCAATACAATCTTTCAAGTGTTGCTATTCTTATTTCCGAAGTCTTTTTCTTCATCGTTTCACCGACATGAACTGTGTGAGGAGTTCATGGGATGGGAACTGAGATGGCCTTCTGTCACTGCTGGACCTGACACCAGTCCTAATGGGAATGGTCCTTTACACGTTGTGAATCAAATTATTATTCAACTGTGCCATATTGCTTGGAATATTAGTTGAAGTAGTCTCCTGTTGCTTTCCTCAACAGTGTTTTTAACTTAACACCATCACTTAATTAGGCTGACATATTGAGGTACAGATGTTCCATGGAGTACTCTTAGTCAGGTCCCTACCTATTGACCTTACCATCATGGGCAACCCTAACAGGAGCGAATGCTCCAGCCAGTGTAGTCTCAAGGTCTATGGAACACTCAAGCCCTTCTACCACTTCAAAGTAGTAGTCCTAAGAAGGGACTGCAGATATTAGAAATTAATAACTTTTTGGTGAGATGGTCTTTATAATTTGTTAGCAGTTTGATTTTATCAAAATGAAGATATTCTGAGAGGCTTTATGGTTTATAAATTAACCTTTAACTGCAGCATTTAAATGCCTGCCCATAGGATCCCACTGCCGGAGTTATTTTGGGGTATTTAAATAATTTATGCTTTTGTTCCAATAAAATCTTATATCTCATGAACTATTGGAGATAAATTGTTCAAATAAAAAGCATTTTATAATTAAAATATTGAAAAATCACATAAATCTGTTTTCTAGAATAATGAAATAAATCGAAAAAAAGTATTGACATTAAAATTTTATATAACACTGGAAAAATGCACGTAAGACAATATTTTCTCACTTTTTGGTGGCACAGTTCTTAGTCACTCTCACAGATGACCAGAGCTTCATATTAGTCGTTGCCTAGATGGTTGTATTCGTGTGATACTCCTCAAAACAAGGAGCAACACAGCCCCACATCACAAACTCTGCACCAGAACGTAGTATGCAAGTCTTTTCCTTTCGCTGCACATATGCTGCATCTCAATCATTTCCCTTTTATTGGACAATGTTTATCGGCTTTGGCTTCTAAACACTCTAAATTCATTTGGCCTGAATTAGGCCTATCCTGTAAAGAAGTGTGAGTTGGAAGACCTCAGGCACCATATTCCACCAAATGTCTTACAAGGGCAAGATGGAAATTGCGGTGGGATATTTTTCTACCACATGAAGACAGGATGACCCAGCTATTAAGGATGGTAAGGTCAACGAGGTGGAAGAATAGCTTCTTCATCCACTTTCATGAGCGGTGACTGATCGAATAGTTATTCACTATTCTGTCACCCTTGTCCATGTATCTTGTGGTGGTTTTATTCCTCGACAGTGGCTGACCTCAGAGTGTTTCCATGCTCAGAGAAGTTTCCTTCTCCGGGTGGATCATGAATGTTTGTCGACATGTACACTTCTCTTTTGTCCTTCCACACCATGGCTGTCAAATCATTCCTGAACCTATCATGTATGTCGTCCCATTTCAGTTTGAGATTTTTACGGTTGAAATCTCGTGGCATGCCTTTCCGGTTAGGTCTGACAGTGCTGCAACTCTACTCCACTAGGACTGGCAGTAAAAGGATACACACCACTTATGCATTCCTGGCCTGGATGTGGAGATCTCCATGTACATGAATCTTGACTTCTTGCTAAGGCATCTTCTTCAACATCTGCCTCTCTATCGTAAATGACACTTTCCCCACATTGCTCCTTGTAAGCATCTGAGTCAGAATTCACTAAGAGCATTTCTATTGCCTCATTATAAAAATTGCATTGGAAAGCCATTTTTATAAGGAATGAAAAGTAAATAATAAAAAATAAGAAAAAATGAATCTATATTATAAAAGGAGTAGGATTCTTTCTTGTTTTCTCATCTACACACTTTTGAGGCCACTCTTTAGATGCGATTTAAGATCATTTCTGAGTAGGCACGAGTTTGAAATTTAGCAGAAATGTATGAATCATGCATTAAAAGGCAATGATGAAAAAAAATCCTGAAAAAAGACCCGGGTTTGACTCCAGGAGAACAATTGTGTTTCCTGTAAGAAAACATGTAAAATACGACATTTCGACGTGCAGGCTTTCACTCTTGCAAATTAAAATTAGAAAAACTTGACCTACAGTCATCATACATGGACTATTTTAAAGAAGAATGTACAAGGTTTATTATTCTTATTGTTGATTTTTGCCTTCCATTCGAAATTACTCACATTTATCGAATACGTGACAGATTTTGACCAAATATCGCGCTTTTATCGATAAATTTCCTGGACAACGAATGCCATTGTTGAGACTCCTATTATTGCCTCAATACTCATACGTCATACAATAGAAATACAAAGCATTTACGTAGATGTATCGGATGAGAGGGAGGCAGAGGGAGTGAAAGGGAGGGGAGGAGGGATGGAGAAGGTAGGGGAAGAAGGGTAGGGAGGGAGTAGGATATGGCAATATCATTTTTTTCCCATCATATTGATGGGCATTTACGCTAAGTACTTAAATATTGTAGATATGACATTTAAAAAATAATATTCAATAAACATTCAAGCTTCTCTGTGTTTATTATTAAAAATGCAGGCAACATTTCAAATTTGAAATGCAGGCTTCTCTAGTAATGTTATAAATAATAATAGAATTATGAAGTGGATATATAATAGAATAAATTATATTGGAATAACACAAAGAGGAATAATAATATAGTGAAAACTAAAGTAAAAAATAAGTAAAATATTCTGAAGACTAAATAATAAAAATTTGTTAACTACTGCAACCAACTACCGCACTACTTGCAGACGACTAAATAAGCAAGACCAAAACTCCAATGTCCAAATGAAAGAATGGTGAACGTAGGTCTTAGAGCTCTTTCATGGGATTTTGTCTGTTTATTTTTGTTGGGTTATGAGAGTATGATCCAAGAGCAGAGGCCTGGAACTTAAGAGCGATAAGATGACTCATGTTTCTGATAACTTTTCATTCAAGTTCTCCTATCCGATAAGGTGGAAGTAGTGACAAAACCCAGCATACCTTCTCTGGGTACTCATGGATGCGAAAAAAACGTTTTTAGAGATTCTCCAGGTATCCATGGTGGTTATAGGTTAAGATGTTGGTAGGTAATGGAATAGAGTACTTTATATAAAATTATTCAAAAAGTAGATAATTTTCATTTGAGACAATGAATGGTGCCTTTATATGGACAATGTTTTCTTGACCAATGATAAAGATTAAGTTAGCTCTCTTGAAGAAATTGAAGGTCTCTTGTATAAGAAAATTTTTCAATTATTAATTTAATTTTATGCTATAACACATTTAAAATCAGCTATTTATTTTTAAAATTCCATTAAGGTGATTGCTTAGAATGGTGCTAAAGAATACAACTTATATGCATTTTCAATTAAAATTAGAAGTGAACTTACTGTCTTCCTCTGTGGCGCAGTGCACTGGTGGTGATCTCACGCCATCACCCATGGATGTGAAAGCCAAAATATGCACTGTGTAGTTTGTAAATCTAGACAGTCCATGGAGATTTGTTTCCAAATTTGTTGTTCGTTTAACTTCTATATCACTTCCAACATCTGGCAAAGCAGAAAATAGATTATCATTCTTTTAATAAAAATTGCAACAATGTTTTTGAATTAGAAAATAAATTATGATCACTATAAATTTTAATGCTACATTTTAGCTATGGCACTTATATTATGGATACAAGTAATATAGTATATCTCAATGTTGGTGAATATGAGCCAATTACTTCATTTCATTTTACAAAGTTACCAAGATGCCAGGTTCATCAAAGGATGTTGTAGTTTCTATAGAAAAGAAAATGAAATCCAATTACAGTATAGAGCTGATTTTCCAAAGTATCAATTATTTTTATATCATACTCTCTTACAAAACAGAATTTTAACTGGACTTATTAGCACTAGTACCATGTAAAATCAGTTTATATTTTGAAGAACATGATAGAAACTTGGTTTTACTTATTGTATTACAATGCAATATGTTTTACATTGTCCAAAAATACAGTACAATTATGTATGTATATTTAGTTTTTATTCAATTCCCTTATTTGAACGAAGTGATATTCTGAACTAATCTATCCCAAATCAGTTTGGATAATTGAACACAACTCAATTTATATTTTGAGCTAATAAATAGCCTTAGTATTTTGTACAATGCTATTTTTGTTTTACTTGAAAATATTGGCATTGAGTTTGATGATATCTGGACATATTATTTTTATACATTTATTGAAAAAACATTTTAAATATAATTTTATAAAACAATTATTTGATTACACATTAGTTTGTATTTCAATAATCTAATGTTAATACCTTTTGTATTAATAGAATACTAAAGTATTACCTACAACGAGCTTCATGAAAGATGATACAAAACCCTGGACAGGAGAGGCTACCAGGAGATTTAAACTTCAGCTCATAAGGGTTAATCATAGAGTATTTGATCAAATAGCATCAAAAACTAAACTTGCAATTTGGGGGCAGTGAAATATGAGAATAGTTCTTCACCAGAAAATCGTCCATGGGAGGCAGTCTCTCTTGGCATGATGTTATTGTCAGGAGGTGCCATACGCTGATAAAGCACCTTATAACCTTCAAGGAGCCCATGGCGATCACGAGGTGGAAGAGGATCCCAACGAACCCATAGAGACTGAGAAGAGAGAGGTGAGCACCGCAGATTTGTCGGAGGAGAACCTGGTACTGGGTTATGGTATTGAAATTGTGTTAATGCAATGATCATCCTTAAATTCAGTATGAAGCATCATTTTAAATATATGAGATAGATTATGAAGCATTCAAACTCAAATGCTGATTATTCTCTATTTTCAGTCAATATTTTTTGTGTATCATACTTTATGCTTACAACTTCTTCAAAAGCAAGAAAATCCTTATGTATTCATGCTTTTATCTACATTATCAGATGTACATCTACAAAGCCTGTATTTGTTCAAATTTATGTCAATTTTATATGTTACATTATGATAGATAAATATGTGGAACTAGAACATAGCTGTAATACAACAATTAGTATTAATTTGGGTTTAACCTGGTCCTAATCATCATAGATGAATGACATTCCCTAATTTAAAAAATATTTTATAAGATCGTTTTGTTAATTTATTGGCTACTTTAAATTAACATTCATTTCTGCATTGCATGAATTGATGAATTTTATCCACACATCCACGATATGAAATCATCAATTTGCATTAAAACCCATACAACACAAAGTTCTATTTAATCTGGCATGGAAGCACATATATTTACCTACCACCCTCAAATGTGATTGCCACTGTTGGAGAGGAAGGTGGACCAGGTCCAATGCCATTGAAAGCTCTCACTGCCACTTCATAATGAGAATATGGACGGAGTCCTGATAGTGTTGCCTCTGTGCGCCGTTGTCCTCTGATAGTGCGCACTTTTAGTCGTCCCACCGGGGTTGGGTGCATTACTTCTTTGTTGCCACCAATATTAGATCCCAAACCAGCCATACCTCTTGCTGGTTGCAGAACTTCACGATATGCAATTTGGTATCCAAGAATTTCTCCATTGGAATAACTTGCAAGTAAAGGCTGTGTAGTAAAAATAAGGTTTCAGTTTCAGAAAATAAAAAAAACAATTTTAAATTTTAATGAAAACTGTTACACTATAACCTAACCTTCCAGCGCACTATGATAGCTTCTGGACCTGTTGCTTCAGCTATTACTTCAGTTGGGGGACCACTGGGTGCTATTTGAAAATAAAGGATCATTTGGTTAGATAATATATAGGAAAAAATTAGTAATCTATTTTATTGTTATTATTTTCTTAATTGATTTCAGCTGCATAGACATTTTATTACTTTTTATTAAAAAAAATCGTGAGAAAAAAATGTGCTCAAAATTCATACAGTCATACCACATTTAATGCTTGGAATGCATTTCCTAAACTCATAATTTACAGCAATCATACAATAAATAAAATTGCCAAATATAGTTAAAATTATTAATTTATTTAAAATTCCATACAAAATATGAATAATGTATAAAGATTAGCTTTACGTATGGGAATCCATGTAATTGTCCACTTTCTTCTTGGAAGTTTATTGCCTTGCCTGAAGCTTTTTCTCCTGTAGCATTTCTTTGTAGCAGGATGTCATTTCAAGAACACCTCTCTTAACTTTAGTGCTCTGTTCAAAATTTGGGTCATTTTCAATTACAATATCTATGACATTATTGATCATATTCATGAAATCTGTCAGTAAACTTGTGGTTAACTTTCTTTCCTCAATATCATCAGTTGTAGTCTTCATTATTCTCAACAGTGGAATTTTGCTGTTCAAGTTCCATTAATTGTCCATTCATCAGACCTGTCTCATAAGATTGTAATAACTCTTGCACATTGTCAACGTCAATTTCATCAATCCCTAGTTGATTGGTGAGATGGACGATGTCATTAGCAATCAGAATTACATTTTCTTCTAAATTGTATAGCCTCCAGCTATATCTTATTCCATGCACTTTTCATGCAACTATTGAACTACTATTCCTGATGGCTTTCATAATGTCAAAATATTTCCATAATTCCCTAATTGACTTGATTTTGACAATCAGTTACCCCAATCTGTTCCTTGAAGTTGTATTGCAAGTAGCGGAGCTTGAAATTTGCTATGACATGCTGGTCCATTGGTTGAATAAGAGAAGTGTGCCTGGAAGAAGGAACATCACTTCCACAGGCAATACACTCATTAGGGTTTCCAAGTTCTCTGGGTGACTAGGGGCATTTTCAATCACTAACAATGCTTTGGGCTCCAAGTTATTAGCCTTCCAATAGTGCTTTACTTCTGAACAAAATTCTTTGATGAACCATTCCTGGAAAATGTCTCTTTTCAACTAACTGTCTTGGTGCACACAGCCCAACTGACTGAAGCAATGCTCAATGGCCGGGAGAGAAAACACTGTTACTCTCACAGTCACAACACCACTTCATGCAGTGATGTCACGTCATGTGGCAGCTATTATTATGTTTTTCATACAAAAGTTGGTCCGAGAATATAGAGCATTATTATGATACAATGTTGTACAGGCAGCATTAAACAGGGTATGGATGTATTTGTTTTGCTCTCCATTTGATATAAACACCTAAAGCAGACCCTAATATCCTTTAAATGTATATGATAATCTGGTTAAATCAGATTCATTAACATATTTTTGATAACAATAACAATGAAGAACTTTATGAAATATTCTGAGACAGTTTTTTCCCAAATTGAAAGGTTGTTAATAAGTACTGTATATACTCATGTATAACGCACACCCGTACTTTTTGCATAAAATTCCCGACTTTTTCTCATACCATGTGTATAATGTGCACCCTTGATTTTTGTAGGATATAAGAACAAAATTATATTGTCATGTTAAGTAGTAACTAGAGTACCATAAATAAATACATTAAATCATTGCCAGTTAACAATTTTTGAAGAAAATAAGAACTTTGTTAAATTCTACAATTTTTTATTGTGGAATTTAACAAAGTTATTATTCTCTTAGGAAATATGAGTATCAATTGCCACAAAGTTCAGCCAAATTCCTTGAATTTTTAAAATTTTAAAACGATAAGTATTATGTTCAATAAACTCCGCATTACATCTTAGAGAGACATCATCAATAATGAAAGTGACTGAGTTGAGATGACAGCAACTTCATACAGTAAGTTGACCAAACTTATACCCCGTAGAAAACAGCAGCGCCACTGTTGCCAATCCTTTTAAATCAGACAAAAAGTATCTATAAAATAGAGTTTTGATTTACATTGGATGTTGGTTCTCTCTTTCCAATCTCATTCTAAAACTGTTTAATAGAAGGAAAAATGCGAAAATGTAACAAACATATCTGGAAACTCGACAGGTAAGATTAAGTTCATACATGTCATTCTACGGGTTTTAAATTACTTACATTGTTAATTGTACATACTAGAATCATTAACTAAATAAAATTATTTCAATTTGCTTGTTCTATGTTACTTTGTTTTCAATGCATGTTTTTAGGGAATTCTATCTGGCAATTTTGCAAAATTTACTGCAATCAGCTGATGAGCTAGTGAAATGTAGAATATTTGGAGAGGATGGAATTATAACTGTATAGAAGTAATCAGATGTTCTATATGTATAATTAATATAAGTATAACTTGGATTATTGATAATTATTGTGGCTTTCCCCTTAATTCACCCAAAATGTGAGAATCTAGTGCAAGGTAGGTTCATTTTAATTTCCGATTCTAAGTGTACAAAAGTGTTATCAGCGTATAACGCGCACCTCTACTTTATGACCTGAAAATTTCGTCTTCGAACTGCACGTTATACACAAGTATATACGGTATTGTATTAGAAGAACTAGACAGATTGTTTATTAATGTGGTGATTCATAATGGTCAGAGCAATAAATATGACAGATAGAGCATTATATTTTTTTAAATATTAATTATAAATAATTTCTTAATATCATTAAATTTTACCCTAAAAAGGCTTTAATAAAAATCAACTTAGCTCATGTTGTTGACATAACACAATTTATTTGTAAGGAAGATGGTAATTAAAGTATATTTTCCCTGTACTTAAAATGCAATTAGACATCCACTTTGGGAACTAAAGCAATTTGGAATTGTGTATTACAAAGGGAGGCAGTTTATTTATGCTGATAAGTACTATCTCATTCTAGGTCAGCATTTAACTATTAAAATGCAGCAGTAAGCTACATAAAGGATGCATTAGTTTGTCCACTTACCTTCTTGAGTGGTCAGCAAACTGGTCTCTGGACTTGGAGGACCAAAGCCTACTTCATTGACTGCAATAACACGAAGTCTATACCTTGATGCTGGTCGCAAACTACCAAGCTTTGCCTTCTGCATTGGCTCTCTTCTGCTGATCCCATCTCTCTCGACACCAATCATATTGCTTACAGTGAGGTTATTCCAAGTCATATCATCATTTAATCGATATTGCAACACATAATGAAGGATGGGGGGTGTGGATGCTGCAGCTGGTAGTAAAGGAGCACCCAGGGAATGTGCTGGAGGAGTGGCCACTGGGTATATTGTTGTTGGTGATGGTGCCCATTCTATGCTAGCCCAACGACTTCCTGCTTCTAAGACTTCTGGACGACCTGGTGATTGTGGAGGCTCTGAAGTAGGCAGTTAAAGAAAGTAAGTTATTTTTCAAAAGTGTACAACAAAATACTATAGAACATTATGAAGAAATTTTATAATTTTTTCCTTCAAGTAAACTACAATGTCTATATTATAAACGGTGTAGGATTCTTGTTTTCCTGTCTACACACTTTTACAGACACTCCCTAGTCGCGATTTAAGATAATTTCCAAGTAGATACGAGTTTGAAATATGGCAGGAATGCATGAATCACGCATTAAAAGGCAATGACGAAAAAATCCTGAAAAAAGGCCGGTGTTCTACTCCAGGAGATAATTTCTGTTTCCCGTAAAATATCACGTAAAATTCAATCTTACAACATGCAAATTAAAATAAGAAAAATTTACCAACAATCACCATATGTGGACTGTTTTAAAGAAGAATTTAAAACGTTTCTTATTCTTATCATCAAATTTTGCCTTCCATCGAAATTACTCATATTTAACAAATATGTGATAAATTTTGACCAAATATTGTGCTTTTATCAATAAGTTTCCTGGAGAACGAATATCATTGTCGAGACTTGAGATTCCTATTATTGCCTCAATACTCGTATGTCTTATGAAGCATTTACGTAGATGTATCGAGTGAGAGGGAGGGAGGCAGAGAGAGGGGAGGAGGTAGGATGGAATGGAGGAGGGAGGGGAATTTAAGCTAAGTACTTAAGTATTATAGATATCAAATAAAAAAAATATTCAATAAACTTTCAAGTTTCTCTGTGTTTATTATTAGAAATGCTGGCAACATTTCAAATTTGAAGTGCAGGCTTCTCTGGTTGTACATATTTTCCTAAATGAAGATATAGCATTGTTTTTAGCCATTTGCATTCAAATTAGAAACTAAGGGTGACCTATTAAGTATTTTCATAATAAAAATGAGAAGTTTTGGTCTCACTAAATTTTTTATTGTGTCTTCTGAAATTTGAGGTCACCTTATAGTCACATAAATAAGTTAATAGCATCATAAAATTTGCAAGTATCATTTTAATTTTTTTTTTGATTTGATCTCCACTGACCTTTAACTTGCAAATAGATCACCATATTGTCTTCTCCATATGTATTTGAGGCAGAGCATTGGTAGGCACCTGCATCATCACGAGTGACAACTGGCAGTTGTAATACAGCCTTAAATGGACCTGTTCCAACCATTCCAACTGATTCTCCCGAGCTTCCTGGGGTTAGCGGAAGGTGTCCACCTCTAGGAGTGGATGTGAATGCAACTCTAAGGGGATGATCACCCTCTGCCTGACAAGTGAGTACAGCTGCTTCCCCTGCTGCAGCTGAGATATTAATTATGTGCTCATGGAAGTGGGCTGGCACTGTTTGAGATGAAATGCACAACCGAAAGGTTGGAGAATTATTTTTCAATAAAATGAGAATTGGTATCTTTAACATATTAAGGATTTTAAGAAACAGTGGCAGGTTTAAGAAATTGCCATCTCTAGTTCCACAGAAATTTTTTTTGTTCTCAAGATAAAAAAAATAAAGAAGGTCCTACCCAATACTACAATTAATTCAAGAAATTTAAATGGACGATAGTAAGATTTTATATGTACATAAAGGATAATAGTAAAAGTTAATTTGATGCGAGATATAAGTTTCAAAGAAAAATGTCTTCATGTATATATTTTCTATTTGATGAAAACTTATATATATATATATATATATATTTTGGGCAACTAGGTGTTGAAGGAAACCCAGTGAACACTTACTGGAGAGTTGTGTCTGTCTTGTGCTGATGAAGGGATCATCCCGAAAGCTCTAACCTCTACAAATGTGTCTCTCCAACACCCCAGCGGCTCTACTTCCGGTAAGTGTTCACTGGGTTTCCTTCAACACCTAGTTGCCCAAAATATCCTTACTTACCTTTCCTCTTCCTTAGTATATATATATATATATATATATATATATATATATATGTACATGTTTTATATATATTCAACCCCTCAGATAAAAAGAAAAAATCTTCCTTGAACAGGTTACGTACCATTTCACCTCCCACCGACTAATGCTTTAGTCCACTTGGCAAGGGCATCGTCATCCAGACACCAATATACTCGTCAAATGCTGAGTTTTTCAGTTATTGTCGACAATATCTATTTTATGCCCTCTTTTAAAATTTTGAAAACACAATATGTATCAGTTTACCATATAATAAAATGCACTGTGTATCTTAATTTTTTGTTTATTACCTTATTATTGTAACTTATTTTAAAATAACATTCTGTGAGGTTAATTTAATATTTACTATATTACAATGTGTAATATCATGAAGAGATGGGCTAGGCTTAACTTTAGGATTAGCTACCTCCCGTAATCTGGCAAATTCCCTAATCTGGTTTCATTCAGGTTCCAAGGTTGCCGGATTAGGGAGGTTCAACTGTATTTACAACGGCAGTGTTAACCACAAATGCAAATAAATATTTCCACCACTTCTTTGTTTTTCTTTCCAAGTTATAGTAGCATCTGTCCTGGTCTTCTCTATCAACCCCACCCATATATTTAGTATACACTGCAATAGACTTTCCCTTTCCCCATTTTTCGGGGAACTAACACTGTCTTATTCGAGTCACAATTGGTTGAAAGGGCATTAATTCATGATTATTTTGCCATATGGTAGCTGTTACTGTACTGTTGCTTTCGCCTCTTTTAAGCTTCAGTTTTTTAGTACATATTTTTAAATTCCACTGGCCATTCCTTATGATTTGGTCAAGTGGTAGCACATGCATAAGTTTTTTATCGTGTAATAAATTCATAAGCCTCATTCTAGAAAAAACTATCGAAATAGACGTGGTTGTTCAGACTAAGATGCTTATCCAGCAAATTCGCGACAACTTGGCTTCCTAGGAGTATGCCTTATTTTTCCCTAAATACACATCTCCTCATAGCATGTATCCATGAGGACTCGTTAGAACCCAAATTTTGAAATCCCATTTAGTTGGCTTACCTTTCACGTACTGTTTTATATAGTGGCCACCATTGCTTCATCAATAGAAAACTCATGGCCAGGTCTATATTTCTCGTGAAAAGTGTCTATAACATCTAACACTGGTCTGACTTTTTGTAAAACATCATAACCTACTTCATCTTGCCTTTTTTCACAAGTAATATCACTGTGAAAATATTTGGTAATATATGTATACCTGTTGAATGTCATGCAGTTCCGAATCACAAGACAGTCAATTTTCTGACTTTGCCAATAATCCCTGCTTTCTGGTAAATCAAACACTCCCATATACGCAAGAATACTGATATTTCTTCGTAAGTTACATCTACCCAGTCCTTTATAATGTTGGCCATATTTTGCATATTTATTGGTGTTATGAACAATATTCTGAAAAAACTCATAACCCCCTAACATAAATTTTAGAAAGGAAAATTCATCTAAGCCTACTGCCAAGTCATGCTTTGGTCCCCTCTCCCCCTCAAAATCATGAGGCACTTCAGAAGATAAAATATATTTCCATTTGGATTGTAATCCACAATCACCTTTCAAATACTGCTAGAAGATGCACAATCCTCCTCTACCTCACTATCATTTTAATTAATATTTTGAAGCAATTCCTATGCTACATCCAATGAACTAGAACTGTCAATATCACTTGAAATATCGTCTCAGTTCACTTTTTCTGCAATAACGTCTTCTCTCAAAGATGCCATGGCCAGAACTGAAAGGCAGTTGGAAAAACTGTTTTTCTCAAGTGATCTACTATGTGTTTACAGAATCAGCATATTGGAACACCAGAGAAGAGAATTGTATATGTTAGGTGTAAACACACTCAACACAAAGGAAGGATTCATAAGACCTAAAAGATAACACGCAGCAGAGAAAAGCAGAGTGGCCCGGCCGGCTTAGTACATTTGAGAGGGATCTTCATATATTTAAAAGTCAGTACAGTATGAAGAGGGCTAATGGTAACAATATAGAATGTAAGATCTGTAGGGTGACTAAAACCATGTATCATATAAAAAAGTTAAAATAATTAGATAAAAAATTAAGGTTATTTGTTAGACAGAGAAAACTCTTTATCTCTATTTGTTGCTAATGACACTTCTCTAATGAAACTCACCATTGACCTGGAGAAATATAACCTTGGTTAAACCTGCCCCAATGCCATTTGCTGCCTTACATGAGTAGTATCCCTCATGTTCTGGGGCTGCTGATTGTAGAACAAGCGTTCCGTTGGGCATAAGCTGCATTTGATGTTGGTTGGAAAATTGGCTTGAGGTCAGTTTGAAATGCTGGTGTGAAGTGATTTGGGATCCATAAACTCCAGCTTGTGAGAAATCAGGGTACTGAGGGTGAGATCCAGGGAATGATGGGAAACCTGATATTCCAGTGTCTAGAGCTACAAAATCAGTTCCATCTGAGCCTGAAAAATAGATAAGGAGAGTAAATTTTTTTCTTGTTCAAATATAATAAGGAGTTTATGACAGCAATTCATTTTAAATATAAGAAAGCAGCTTGCTCAATAATGAACATTATTCCTTAATCATGGAGAAGAACACACAGTTCCTTATAATTCTATAAACAAAAATAGCTAATGTTATGATGGAAGTTTTTTAAATTTTTTTATTCTGTGTAGTTTGTTCCTTCTAGTAACCAAAAACTTGCATAAGAAGTTCCTATACTCCTGATCAGTGCTCGAAATGAAAAATGTTATGAAACGGAATGCTTGCATCGGTAATGGAATGGAAATTTTTATGAAATGGAACACTTGTTATAAGGGACAGTATTTCTAAATGTCTGACAAAATAGAACCATATCATTGGTGCGTGTGACAAGCCGGAGCTGCATTCCTGTGCATTTCAGCTCATTTCGAGCACTGCTCCTGAGATATTTTGCATACTAGGGTTGATCTAACATATCTGTCTGTCTGGATCAGAAGAACACATTTTGTGAACGGTTACTGTGGTATATTGCACATTCATCCTTGAAAAACACTTTACCACAAGATGGAAGCATTGTAAACCTGTTAAGCTGTATAGGGACTTCTGGCCCACCCCGTATAATATAATATTATAAAAAATAAGATAAATTTAACTGATAAAATGCAAAAAATCTTGAAATTGTTAAAAGGAGCCAATATGTTTAACGGTGAATCAACTGTTTATAAATTTTAATGAAAAAGTAGTAAGTAAACTCTGCAGTTATGGCAGTTTGTATTGCCAAACAAAATTCATATCCATGATTATGCCAGAACTGTATGTATGTATTAACTGAAGTAGGTAATCAACTACTTAACCTTATAAATCAGTGGTTCTTAACTTTTTTTGTCTCATGCCTCCCTTCTGATCTTCTAAAATCTCCATGCCCCCTCCTCCAGAAAATTTTCTTTAATGTTTTTAAGGGTTTTATCAAAAAATATTTGTAAGTTTTGTTTTATTGGTTTTTTGACTGAGATCAACTGAACATAAGATTAGATTAATTAAAAAGGAGTCATTTTTCTGAATTAGGCATATTTTTGTATCATCTTACCTTACAAACACTTCCCAGCTTAACATAAAACACCGTAATTTTCCGATTATAATACGTAACCTATATAATACACACCCATGTTTTCATGAGTGAAATGTGAAAATTCTCTTATCACTATGTATAATATGCACCTATTTTTTTGTAAAAGATCAATAAAATTTTACTTGACTATGTGTAGTATCGGGACAGTTCTCGCATTGCCACTAAATGAGATACGTGTGAGAGAGTTTACAAGAATATCACGTTACGTTCTGACTCTCCCATTAAAGATCGCTATGCTGTATAAAAAAATTTTGACTCAATGTTGCCTTTTGTATTAATCTGGTCAGTTGGAATATGAGTTCACACTTTGCTGCCAAACTAGATATGTTTGAGTGAGTTTACGAAAATATCATGTGATGTTCTGACTCCCGTTAAAGATCGATACAATGTATAAAAACCTGCCTCAATGTTGCCTTTTGTATTAACTTGGTCAGTTGGAATAACAGTTTGACCTTTGCCAGCCAGCGACATCGTTTACGTGAACATCAAGTCCATTTCGTACAAGCTGATCGAGTTGTGTAAAGTGTTCTTGGCGACGCAATATACGTAGATGATGAGCAAAAACACAAGATCGCCGAGGAACTGTTTGAGGACAGTGAGGGGAGTGGTAATGAATTCCTAGGCTTTTGAAAAACAATATTTAAAGGAATGTTATCGAAATCCATTGAAATGTGCGATTTATTTGTAAAAACATGTTTGTTATCAAAATGCATTGAAATATACGATTTATTGGTAAAAACACGTTCGAAAATATAAATTATTTCCGTACTGAAAAAAGTTGTATGCATTTATAACCATATATAATACGCACCCTAACTTTTTGTTAACTATTTCGAGAAAAAAATGCATATTATAATCGGAAAATTACGGTATTAATATTTTGACAATTAGACACAGGATTATGACAGTAATCACTTGTGGCAATATCAGGTCGGCCAACTCGTGAGGTGGTCAGACACGTTATTGCCACACAATATTATGCTTTCTCGTTAGGCACAAACTGCATAAAAAATCCTTGCTGTTTTAGGAAAAAATTATTTTGGTCCAAAAACCTTCACGCCCCCCCTGGAATCATCATATGCCCCCCTGGTGGAGAACCACTGTTGTAAATCATTCAGAAGCAATCTTCTTTTTTATATGAATCACAGTTACTAATGCGTGAGAAATATATAAATGATACTGTGAGAGTTATATTATGGATAAAATCAAGGAAATGAAGGAGAATAAAGATATTTTATCGTTTATTAAAATTTTTGAGGATGTTTGTATTAATTTTGTTCAGCATTGTTCATTTTAATTATTACCTCTTGCTTTCATCCATGTAATTGTTGGATCTGGAAATCCTTCAGCTTGGCAATGAAGTCCAACTTGCTGGCGCCATAAAATAGAAGTGTCCCGAGGCTCTGTCACCCATGATGGTGCAACTGTTATTTTTTAAATGAATGATTTCAGTTCACATGTAATTATTATCATAATGCCATGGCAGCTTTCAAAAGAAAAAGATGTGATTTGGCTTTATTCCATCTCATTATTTTAGAACAGGTGAAGTATATAAATTATCTGCTTTATGAATAATATCAAAAACAATTATTGGAACAGTAGTATGCATTAAATAAATGAAAATGTTGCTTATTTATGCAGTTATCCACTAGGTATTCTAGTTTTCGAAGATTGCTCTATGTCCACAAAGGTTCAATAAAATCCCTATATATATGGCAAATGCAAGTAAAAAAAGGCCAAAGACATGAGATGGTGTAGAAGATTAACAGGATTTTTTAATAAAATTATTTTAAAATGTATGCTCAGTTCAACACTGAACAAAAAGTCTACGAAAAATATGTAACATTTTCCTTGGGAATATTTTCTTAATATTTTCAGTGGTATATTTATTTGTAAGTGAGAGAAACGGTACTCTTCGGTTATTCCGGACCCCTTTTGAAAAATAATTTTTTGTGATAACCCTTTCCCAGGGAAAACATTAAAACAAACTAAGAAAATGAGAACTTGTCAAAAAAAAATTTTATTTACAAGTAACCGAGGATTTTGGCGATCCTTCGGCTCGCTTTCTTTTTAGATTATAATGCCATTTTTTATCGGGTGTAGGCGTCTCACCATTGGCCGGTGGTCGGGTGGGTAAATGTCGCCACAGGCAGATCCGTCATGGGTTTGCAAGCTTTCGTTTTGCGTGAAAGGGTTATCTCAAAAAATTATTTTTCAAAAGGGGTCCGGGATAACCGAAGAGAACCAGAGAAGCATAATTGAAACCACAGGGGTGAGCATTATTGACCTTTCACTTCCATTACGGCAGTGTACTCCGCCGTCGCTGCAGCGTTGGACGCTATGCAAGTGTA
Organism: Uropetala carovei; assembly: GCA_036926305.1. Lineage (NCBI taxonomy): Eukaryota > Metazoa > Arthropoda > Insecta > Odonata > Petaluridae > Uropetala > Uropetala carovei. Next base: position 2,342,085 of record JAXCHB010000100.1, read on the forward strand.
GTTGCCAGCATGGCGCGCCGCCAACCGGAGGAACAACAGAGAAGAGACAAATAGGTGCTGTCTTGTCTCTTGGACATCGGGATCGATGGTCGCTCCGCTTCCTTCACTCCCTCCGGAAACTGCGAGTGGACGTCCGTCCTTCCTCCACGACAATCCGGTCGGGAAATCACCCGATATTACGGAACACGAAACTTGAGCTCTCATTCCTTCGCGAAGGTTCGCGGGAAACGAGAAAGGAGCGATTTCTGGCGGCTCTGGAAGGTAAAGTTTATAGCAGGTGAACGGAACCGATGTTTTGATGTAAAGCTTCATACTAATATGTATTCCTTTCTAATAATGTAATAGGATCTTTATAGGCTACTATATTTACTTTTTGTATCCATAGTTTAATTAATGATAAATAAAAGTATTTCCTGAGCTGTTACTTTTGCGCGAGAGATACTGGAGTATTTAGAAATTCAAACTATATTTAAGGAAGGAAAAAATAACCAGAATTTCGTTATTTACCTACAGCAAGTAAAATACCGATGTGGAAGCGTTTAAACGAATTAGTAGGAATCAAAGTCAGGTTTTTTTTAATGAAAATAAAATCGGCTTAATTCAGCAAAACTTTTATCGCGTCATAGAAAAATGACAAAATTAATCGCACGATCGAATTAAAAAAATCTCGAACGTTGCGATACGTAAGCATAAAATCAGCATATAATGCTCGATATGCCAAAATTTTAATGGATTCTATGTTACAGTAACTTATTCGCTGCAAAAGTTTGAGCTCATTAAGGATCCATTTTGTATCATCCGCTCCGAGTTGCAAATTTTCTGAGTGACGCAGTGAGTCGGTGACGGCAACTGCTAGGGAAGCACCCCTCCAGCACAAATGAAATTACGGTGTTACGATTAAATTTTGGTTTTTAGTTGAATCTAGTTTGGGCCCGTTCCAAGATTTTTGGCCACACGGTCGTATGGCTAGTTTAGGTCGCCCATAATTTGACTTGAAAGGGTCTCTCATCCGACATCGAATTTTGACCTCGCACGTTCAGGGGGAAACTTGCACAACAGCTAGAAATGGTTCCGCTATCGCTGTTAAACGATAATGAAACTCTCATAATAGATTAGTTTTTTGCAGTCGATTAAAAGTATTCCTGCATAAATGTACAATGACCTCCGCGGTTAGCACAGGATCCCGATTTTGCTGGTTACACATTAATGGTTCTACCATAATATCGAGGTTTATATGTGTATACTTTTAAGAAAGACACACTGTTAAAGCTTGGAGTCCTCGACGATCGCAGTCTCCGAATCGCAACTTTATTCCCGATTTCGCCCGTCAGGTCGCGATCAGCAGCGGACTCACTCATCACGTGCAGATGCAACGACGCCCTAGCGGCGTGCCCGTGAGGATCCGTTGCGATGCACGAGTACTCGCCAGCGTCTTCCGAGGAGTCCACTTCCCTGATGATCAAGGTGCCGTTAGATACGGAGTGGAACCGCGTCGAGTGGCCGAAGGAGGGGGAGGAGACGGCGGGGGAGGAGCGGGCGAAGTCCGCGCCGCTGTTGCTACGCCTCCAGGTGACGCTAGCGATGGGGAATCCAGCCACGGGACATCGGAGGTGAGCTTCCGAACCGGACACGGCAGTTATGTTACGAGGCGGACGGGCGGAGGGGGGCCCTGTAAGGGTAGAAATGAAATCAAATAAGATATCCTTGCTAAAGCAAGAGGTGGAAGGAAGTTTTCTTTAAAGATTTCAAGGTACTGGTTTACTTCCCCTTTTGGGGACAACCGGCGCCGTTTGGATGTAGTTCCTTACTAGACCTTTCCATCCGTGAAAAATTCACTCTACCTTCAGTAATTTGCCTACACACCATTTCAAAGTATTGAATTTTCCAGCTTTGGTGCCACTTAGCAGAATATCTATGAAATATTGGAAAATTCAATAAATGGAAAATTCAATAAGTGGAAAATTCACAGATAAGAGCTATCTAATTAAAAAAGAATGCTCTAAACATTAAATTTTTAGTAGATTGGTTACAATCAGGCGAGCACCCAAGGGGGGTGGGGCGGGGGGAGGGGGGGGGGGGGGAGGTGCACAATTCTAACAAAAAATATTCCCCCAAACATTTGGACAATTTGAGATCCCCTCAAATACAGGCCTGATTGCCTACATACGATATATGGTTAATACAAACTTTTAGAGTTTAAGGTTCTTAAGTCAGAAAATTTATCGTTTTGGAGGGGGGGGGGGGGGGGGGGGGGGAGCTAAGCCCGTCAGTCCTCCCCTTCCTGGTTGCGCGCCTGGTTACAGTACCATTTCAAAACTTTTGAATTTTCTGAATTTTAAGCCATCTAGCAGAAAATGTATAAGCTACTTAAAAAAATACAATTGGCAGAAATTTATTAGATTGATAAGAGCTGTATAATATAAAAAATCCTAACATCTCATAAAAAGAAAAGTTTATTGTTAGCATACAGATGCGCAGACGACATTAGCACCTTTCTTCTTTTAAGAAAACATACTGAAACAGAGACACCACTAGCATAAGACAAGCGACAAGGACCTTAGGAGGAACTTAATCTCTAAATTATAAATGTTCATACATGTACATAGATATTATCAAAATGCAAAGGACTCACAAGGTGCTAAAACATTAAAATATTTTTTCACAATGTATGAATCATTATTTTATTATGTCTGCAATAATTTTAATATAAGGGCCCAAACTTAAAGGTTGCGCCTAAGGCCCCAGAATCCTCCACAGAAAATGATTTAAATTGACAAAGAAAGTCTCGGCATCGTAGAATTCCATAATATAGCATAAAAACGATAACTTTCTTGGAAGTACTTTTATTACAGTAAAATCTTCCCACGAAGAATAATTCCATAATGAAAACATCACCAAAATGACACGGGCCGAATGTTATTCATAATAGTATGTTGTTTATCTACAGTTTGGCAGACACTTGTTTTGAAGTTTTAATTACTATTTTATTAATGCTGAAGTTGGTATTAACTTTTTAAAATTTGGAAATAACAACGATTGTTTTGAAAAAGATGGCATACATTATGTAAATACTGAGTCTTACTAAATAACTTCTAGCAATTTTGTATAGATTGGTTATTCAGTGTAGGAAATGATTTAGGCATATCCAAGAAGTTAGCTATGAGGGGATTTTGATGTATGACATTCAGCTGAAGAAATAGAAATCATGAGTGTTTTTGTGAGTGGAATTGTGCAAAATTCACTGAAAATTTGTTCAACGCATCTGTTATTTTATTTAGAAGAAAAGCTTAATTTGGCGTTCCTAAAACAAATTGGCATTTTGAAATATGGATTTGATTCAAGTAAACTATTCCTGATCATTCTCCTGTATCTGAAGCCACAACTAATTTTGGGCTCAAGTCCGCCAGATTTTGCCCAAAACAAGCCTGATGCATAGAGTATTTAATGAGAAGCATGATTGTATGGGTAAAATTTAATTTTTGGCCTTCAGGAACTAGAGGCATCACGATTAATATACACGATCTCGCATCTTTAAATTTATACAACCACCCACGACGCAATTCAGTTGTGGCCTCAAATTTTTATACTATCCTGATTTTAATAACTTTTATATTAAATGCCGCACTTCGCATTCGATCTCCGGAACTATGACTTAGGAGTGGAACATCTTATCCCCTCAGCCAACGTGACCTATTCGTAATTCCTTAATAAAACGTGGGTATTTTATTTTACTAAGTGGAAATTTGCTTGAAGGACTTTCAAATGATATGTATTATTTTTTTTAATGTACGTTTGTCCAGTGAAACAGAGCAACAACGCGAACATCGTTTAAGTCAATTGCGATTGAATTAAGAGATTTACACAATATAAAAGTTATTTAAAAAAGAGATTTTTTATACCCATTCCTTGTTTTAAAGAATATTTTTCATTGGATAAAACCTAAAAATTTCATTCTCGTGTTTTTCAATGTCCCCCAACTTAAAAGAAAATACCGTCGAATGGGAACTATAACTAGGGGAGAAATTTTCATTAGCATCCGCGCATATAATTTGGAGTCCGTCGTGTGGCGTGTGGCAAGCAGCATCAAGTACGCGATCCATAATTACCGTATCTACGTGCGTAATTTTCCCCGTCGAATCACGGACGAGTGATTTTCCGCTACGTTTCTCTACATTCGTTCAAGCGGGAAACTTCGCTGAATCAATGAATGACTGGCAGTGCACCGTACATGGGAAGCTTTCTGGTCACTTGCTGCGCCGCAGATCGCTGTTTCGAGCTCAGTATTTTTCGACGCGCACTCCGTAATCATCCTTACATCAAATTTCGCAACCTTTGATGCGTGTCTTATAAACTATTCCTAGAATGCTTGAGTAATTACGTACCGTGTTAATGAGCTTCTACATCCGAATAACATGATACCATCGAATTTTGCGCTCGTCATTATTATTGTTACTGAGTACATAATATTAGCTAAGCGGAAACTTTTTCGTAGTGATCATCATAATCAGTATTCTGCCTGTGATTTTATTTTAAATCGGTTTCTCCACATTCTACTATTATCCACAAATTTCTTCGATTCTTGGTAACTTTCCCTTTTAAGTCTGCTATTATCTGATGACTTCGCCTTCAAGTTTTCCTTCAATCACATTTTAAAATCACGGAGTCTCTCATTAGGAAATGTCCAATCAAGTTCGCTTTTCTCTCTCTAATCATTTCTCTGATTTATCACTCATCTCGTATTTTTTCTTAATACCGCTTAATTTTTTTCTCGATCCGTCCATTTTATGCTCAGCACTCTTTTCCATATTCATATTTAGGAAATTTCCAAAAATGGTGTATCATTTTTCTAAACGTCGACGATTCCGCTTCGGTAAAGTTGCTATTTCACTTCTTTTGTTGGTTTTTAAATAAATTAAATTACTGAATAATAAGTCAAATCACTGCATGCTTAATCTCTTTTAATATCGTCAAAAATACTCAATAATACTAAACATCGTTTGAAGGGTCTCATCTATTTTGTAGCTTACATTAACTTACATCTTTTAAAATCGCAATTGAAATTTCAAATGAATTATACATCGAATGATAACTCAGCAAGAATACGTACGTAGCGTCGAAAAAATATTTTTTATTATGGTGGTACTGTTTTTTACAACTTGATAATGAACCGCAAAAATTCGCATATTTCGAAATAGAGAAGTATTTTAACAATTTGAAAGGCGACAAACTTAAGTCCTAGAACTATTTCGGACATCGTTTTCGCAGTTGCGGCCGCCGATAAATTGCGCTGTCTTCATAAACGTCATTTCCAATTCGACGCAAGTAACTACATTTAAGCATTCGTATAAATGTTTCATTTCGCAAATTTTAATTGCAGTTGGAGTTAGTGCATTTTCGAAGGCATTCAATTATCCATGTTAAAAAATGTAGTGGATATTACTGCTCCTGTTATTCGTCAAAACTAGTGCTTCTGAAATAGTTTTCCCCCACGCTTCCAATAAAGGAATAAGTTATCATATATCGCCCCCTTGTCGTTCTTCTTACGTGGGGAAACGCCGCAGTTTCAGAACAACCTTTTCTAAAACTACCATAACAACTATTATTTGGGAAGGTCCGGTCCATTCCTCTCGGGGACTATTCCTTCAAAGTTAACCAAACATTTCACTGCGCAGTCCCTTTCCGCATCACATCAGCCATATAGAGTTTAGCATAAGGCCGAAAATCTATTCGTTGAAATTATTCTTTTATATTTTCTCCTACTTTTCGTAGCAATTCTTATTTTCCATCCCATATGTTCATTTTATCTTCAACATTCTGAATATTTTCAATAATTTTATATTATTTTTTCTTTGTCCCCGCGTTTCTTCTAAATACAAAATGATACATTGCATTGATTTCTTCGTTTATTTTTTCGTTAGTAGAAGTTTCTTTCTTCTGAAGGCGGCTTACGCTTTTGATATTCTATTGCTTATTTCATAGTTCCATTTTGCGTTTATTTTTTACGATAATTCGAAGGTATTAATAGTCTGAAACTCGTCCTATTGGCTCTCCAACAATTCTTATGCCCAAGTTTTCGTCTTTTACCGATATTCGTTTGACCTTTGATTTTTTTGTATTTTTACCATTCCACATTTTGGCTTGTTATTGCCAGTCTATTTATAATCGTTTAGAGTTAATTTTGTCATTAGTTCATAGGTACAACGGTGCATTATGTTGTTGGGGGTCCTAAGCGCTAGATTAAACAGAGACCCACCCTTTCATATTAATGAAATAAAAACAAAATTAACACAAAGACATTTTATTTTCACTTACAAAAATACAAGAGAAAATGATAAAAATAATTATGTGTTTATAAGTACTTTTCTAGACTTTTCCACCGTTTTTGTCAATTTTTTATAATTGCACTACAAAGCAACTAAAATGTGGAGCATGGGATTTATTGTTAATATGAATAATTCGTATTAATAATTCATCCCATCCTTTTATTATGAAATTCCACGAAGTCTCGGCCTCGTCTTTTAATTTTATTTTAAAAATGGAGCTCCTAGAAATGTGAGACCCTAGGCTAGCGGATAGTTTGCCTAAGCCATAATGCGCCAATGCATAGATATTAATTAATATATAAATCATAAATTCAAATGAGTGACTAGAATGTATGCATAAAATTATTTACGCTGTTTTACCTGTAAAATGTTTACTAAAAATTTCTTTTTGGTTGATATTTTCATCGAAGTTGAGATAGGTGGAGTAGCTCCAACTTATTCTATTATTGACGCCTTTTATTACACATTATGAGGAATGTTTAAATCATTTAGAAGCATTGTCCATTACACGAAGGTTTGATGTTGCGCTGGCGCTGCACCCGTGAATAGAGTCCACAAACCGAGTTCTGCACCATTTATATTGCTCTTAATATTCTCTCTTGCTTGAAATATCCGGTAGCGGTACTCCGGAATTTAGAGTGGAATTGATTTTTCCGCATCAGAAACGAGGGTGGCCTAATTACAACACTTCGCTTTAATTTACTTAGCGTTTTATCCGCCTCTTGCTTACTTATCATTTATTCGACGTACATGTTAAATAATGTAGCCGGGCCGGGCAGCGTTGCCTTAATCGTTTGACCATCCACGTTTCTCCAAACGCTTGCACCGTCTGACTCTTATAAATAATTCTTATTAATCGCCTAGCTCTCTAGTTTACTCCCACGTAGCTAAGGATTTCCGACGGGTTCGGATGCCACAAATAATCGAGATCTTTCTGAAGCGGATTTGAGTCAGGATTGCTAAAAGGAAAAAAAGTTAAATTTTATAATCAGAAGTTATCTTCGCAGGGAACGGAAATAACACCCTTATAAGAAGTTTAGAGAAATTCGAATAAGTGAAGAGTAGAATTATGACCACGTTATATGGGAAGAGAGTTAAAAGGGCGGGAGTTTCTAGCAGTTCGATGGGATATGGACGTACTGCAGCTCGATGTTTCATCGTTTCGGGAATTAAAAATCCCACTATGAATGAATGTTGCAACGTTTTGGAAATCTCACATTTCTATTCCCTCTCGTAAGATGTGCCTAATACTCAAGCATATTAACGGGGCCAATCGGAGGAGCAGGAGGGCCATTTGGCCTTGGCCTTGGCCTCGGCCTCAAGAGATATTTGTTAATTTTTTGTCAGGTATTACATATCACTAAATGGAACAAGGGGGGTTTGGTCATATTCTACTTGTTCGGATCAGAATTAATTTTCATTTCATCATAAAAATAAAATTTTAAATTAATTTTTATTTTGACGAGGGGCCTCAAAATCTGGAAGTGGTCTAGGCCTCTAAATCTCTGAGAGGGCCTGCATATTAGTATGGGTGAGGAAATAACCTCCAAACTACCCGAAAGGAAGACGAAATACGTGTTGGTAGTAGGTATTGAATTCATTCTTCACGTATAATTGAACAAGACGAAAATCGTTGTTTCAGCAGAAATAAAAATCGAGTTCCAGGCGATCGTAATAGAGTACAGAGAAAGTTGCAGAATGTCAGCAGTCGGTTGGTCTTAATTGTTTACCGTAGATGTTGAGGGCTGCAGAGTGGGAGACGGGTCGCCCCACTCCGTTGGAAGCCACGCAAGTGTACAGTCCGCCATGGATGACCCTCGCTGAGGTGATGTTCAAGTGGCTGACCACCACGACACCGGAGGGATAACCGGCCACCGTGTAGCTCCCGAGGGAATATCCGTCTTCGCCTCCGCCCCGTATCTCGGCGCCGTCCAGGAGCCAGGTGATGCGGGGCGCCGGGTTGGCGGAGGAGGAGCAGCGAAGGGACACTGGGGGGCCGGGTTGAAGGGTCTGCTCTATGAACGTCCAAAGCAACTCTGGTCCGACGGCTGAAAAAGATTTTTTGTCCCGATTAATGTCCTATCTTCAGACACCGTTGTTAATTTAGTAATTTAATTAATTTATGACGCCGCCATCCGTTTTCATTTCTATCTTCCTGATCTTAAACACATAGAGAAAGCAATTAAGTAGAATTGAAAATAAAATCGTAAAATTTCTCAGGTCCGTGATTTTCTAAGCTTCCTTATAAGAGATTTCTCCAGTAGTAAATTCAAATTTGAGCTATGCTTGGGATATTCAAGTGGCCATTGAACAGATTAACACTATGGATATTTAGATTGCAACGTAGCCGTCGACATCCGTAATGCGATGATTGTTTCTTTATAATAATAAGCATAATTGGGTCATTTATGACGTCTCTACAGTTAAAATTAGCATATTTTATGGCTATAGATAATAATTTTATTGTTCGTTCTCATTTGATGTCCCCCGTCTCATAAATATTCAGATTTAGACTAAATGTGTTCCAAAAAGAGCTTATGAAGACTTCAGGTGCTAATAGACCCCGGTCGACCCCTTCTTGCACCTCAGTTCCGTAATTTTTCCATTTTTTTTACCTAAAGGCGAATTTACACGATTCACTTTGGATGCACGTCGTGAATGAATCATCATCCAAAGTGAAGGCAAAATGAAGCGTGCAAACAAAAATAATAATGTTCACTGTCGATGAATTACTGTTTACACGGTTCACTTTTATTTCACTTCATCCAAGATATACATCCAAAGTGAATCGCGTAAATTCGCCTTAACATACAATGAAAGTGGTGTAGAAAAATATTTCCGATAAATAAATGTATTTTTGAGTGAGATTCACTTTCTCTTGCGCATTATTGAGAACTGTAATTTGAGCGAAATCTACCTAAATTACAAGCTGTTTCTGTTACTCGGTTACGCTAGAAATACAAATTCGAATAATTTGAGAACGACTCATTCGGTTTTGACAATTATTTCAGCGTTTCATGGGCGTGACACCTAGAGAGGATTTTAGTAATCCACGTGTTCGACTCCAGAAGCGTTTCATTCCTCCACTTGAATAACATGGGAATTTGTGCAGTGTACTTTTGATTTGAAGCTTAAAACTAGATAGAACCGTACAAGTTCGGAACTCCAACAAATGAACACCTAAAAAAGTGAAAATTCATACTCATACTTTCGATTTTCAAATACGCGTCGAAACTGCCTTCTAATTTGTTTTTACCGAGAAAATTTCACATTTTTTGGGGTGTAAATCTTTTGTCGGCAAGGGAAACCGCATTGCAGCCGATTTCACGAAATTACATACATTAAATTGGACTAAATGGAAAACGAGAAAAAATTCGTGAAAATTTTGTTAAAACGATTTTCTCTTAAGAATATTCAACTTAATTTTAGATTTACATATATGTATATAGACGAAGCTGTGAGTAGGGGTGATTGAGGAGAGAAGGGGAAAGGAGGGAAGGGGGAAGGAGGGACGAAAAAAGTGGAGGAGAAGAGATGGGGGTAGAGAAAAGGGGGAGAGAAAAGAGGGGAGATAGATAACCAAAAATAAAAATAGATAAATACATTAAATAAGATTGAGGCATATTTAGGAGAACTGGAAATTTTGAAACAGCGCTTCAAATCGGAGCAAAGTGAAAACTTGCTAATGGAAGATATTGAATACCCGTGATAATTGATGCACGCATTTTCTGCTATGAAAAGGAACTATTTTTTTAGCACCGATGGTTATGATTGATAAATTTAGATAGCTCCAACAGGCATTGTAGTATGTGATGGAGGAGGGCATGGACGTCATCTTAACAAAATAAACACGAATTATTGTTGCTATAGGGATGCAATAGCATCAATAACGAAAATATTATTCCTTTCCCAATATTTTGTTACATCAAATAATTTTTTGGTTTCCAGTAATTATGTTACACGGAGTCTCCGTTTTCACAGTAAAAGATCCTTCGTGATCACCCTCGTACCTCCAAGGGTCAGTTCCGAGCTACCCTGGGCGTTTTCGTCCTTTTCATCTTCGTCGCTGTCCAGATAGTGACCCCCAGGGACCACGCGCCCCACCGCAAGGCACTGGTACATTCCCTGGTCTCCACGCCTCACTCCGTCCACCATCAGCACGGCCCCGGATAAGCCACCCGCAGTACGAGATGGCATATCCCTCACGCTCACCCTTCCTGAAAAGGAAACAGCGGTTTGCATTTTCGAGGCAATCGCGGAGTTGAGCACGTGATCCGAAAGTCCAGTCACCACAAGAGGTCTAATCGTAAAGGGTAGGCTATTGTGTTTCCCTGTTCGCTTCTGCGTGAGTCCGGTGTGGAAGGCGTTATGGCGATAAGAGTCCAAGAGGCTGATTCGCTCAAAAAAAAACACGCAAACTCCATTTTCCTATTTTTTTATCTTTACATTTTCAAATTTCTTCCATCCTTTCTCTCTGCCTCCAGGCTTTTCACACTTTCATCTTCTCATTTATTCCACCTTCCACGCTTTCTTGCTTCCTGTTTATCCTTTCATCTTTCCTTCCTTAGCGCGTACTCTTTTTCCCTCTCCTTGTATTCTATTGTATTGTATTGAATTGCATTACATTATTTTCGATTAACGTATGACGAATGGTTTTAGGGGGTTGAAAGCATCATATCCTTCAAATAAAGGCATATTTCCATTTTTTCCTTTTCTGTCACTTTTCCTATCTCTCCTTCCCTATTCTTTATTTTTCACTCTCTCTCTCTCTCTCTTACCTCTCCATTGCTTGTCTCATTTCCCTTCCTCCCCCATTCTTTCAAATTTTTATACGGAAAACTAGAATCAGCCTACATTTTGCCCTTTACCAGAGGTTATGAAAATGCGTTCCATCGGGGAGAAACGTTTATTATATAAAGGAGTGGACTAGGGACGGGTCCAAGGGGCATTGGGGGTCACCCCTCATTGATGTCCCCATTGCCCTCCACTGAATGCATACTTAAACCCATTCCGCGCAAAATTCCTTGATTCTGCGCCACAGATTAGGTCCGTAGGGCAAGGGATAAAAAGATACTGCAATGGGTAGGGATTTTCAGAATAAAGGGTCGTCGGCAGCGGTGGATTCAAGAGGGTGGAGGGGCGATCGCCCTCCTCCCCCCCCCCCGCCCTTGGCAAGTTTCTGGACTGGGCTAAAAGAGTTAATGGAAATTAACTATTTGGCCGCCACAGAAAGATCTATCGCGGTTACGCCGCGCAAAAAATGCCGATCTCTTATTATTAAGTTTTCATTCGCCTAGGTATTCGTTCTTAGAACGCGTACCATTGGGATGTTGGAGATTTTAGTGCTTTTTTCTAAAAAAATATATCGCTTATGTATTCTGTCTGTCTGTCTGGAGAATACGAGTATCTCTTAAATACTGAAACCGGGAGAAACCAAATTATCAGTATAGGTCGGTCTATATAATGGCTAGGCACGGTCAAAATTTGGTAGATCAGCTGGTGGTGAGTAATCGGTGTCTTCTTCAGATCTCTTTATTTCATTTCTACCCTCCACAATAAAAGCATGAGATCGGTGCAACACATTATAAATTCAAATTAGTTTAAATTAAGATATGAGCTCGGGACATAAATAGTTATAAAGCTGAAAGACTAAGGTTTATGTTTTTTGAAAACAGAACGAGTACTAAATTTTGCTTTTAGTAAATAAAAAAGCGGGATATATTTACGATTTTTAGCAAAGGACAATATCAACTGCCATGGCACCAGTCCACTGCGTTTAAATGGGACATATTATTAAATAGCAATTATGTAATGCTTTTAAAGGGAATTTATAGACTAAATTATGAAGCCGTCGCTCTTAACCAAATATGTAATCTTATAATGACACCAAAATCGTAAAACAAGAAAAAAAAGCGCCTTATGTAATTTGCTCTGTGTTTCTTTTCTCAATTGTTTAGTTTTATTTCATCCAAAATGTATGTAATCTTTTTTGACTACTGAAGCACAAAGAAAGAGATTGACTGCCAAAGATTTAAACGATTATATTCCTAGGTTATTAAATAGAATTATTTTATCGGAGAAACTTTAAACTATAAAATATGCTAAAGATGCATTATGTTGAATGACTTTATAGGCTGAAAATATAAATATAAATTTCCATGTGTACCTATAGTGGTATGTGGAGAAGAAAGTTTGATAACGCTTGTCCCATACTACTCCTTACCCGCAGGTAGCAACGGCTGTCCATCCTTTAACCACGATATCTTCCTAGCTGCTGCGCCTCCCATAACGGTGCAGTTGAACTTCGCCGGAGTACCCGCATCCACGACCATCTGCTGAGGGTTCAGGGAGATCTCGACGGATTCACCCGCGGCGCCATTCGAAGCCACTTCCAGGAAAACCCTTCGGCGGTCCTCGCCCGAGGTGCTGCCCACGGCGCAGACGTAGGTCCCCGAATCGGATGAGGAGGCCCGGGGAAAGTGGAGAACTGAGGCCTTGGGCTGGGGTCGAAAAGGGGCGGAGCCGGGGTGTGAGTCCCTTCCGGGACCGTGGATTTCCCTCAATGTGCCTTCGAATTCCTTGTACCACCTGAAACGGATGGGTTTCGATATAAGCGGATGGAGATGGGCTTTATAGAGGGACGACATCCCATTTCCCAGGAAGGAAAATTCGAAGAACTTTTCGACCCCCTTAAACTCCTCGATGTTTTCGCGGCTGGTCTCTGCGTAGCAGTAAGCGTGAGTAGTTACACTCTTTATCTTGGATAAAATAGACGTAGTGTTTGTTCACCCTTAAGTAGGCGCGTACAAACAAGGTGGCGCTTGGGGTCTATATGACCCCAGCTTTTATTTTTGTCTCAGTCATTATGGTGTTTATTCTATTTATTTAATGTATTCTATTGATGGTAGATATGCTAAAATAACGCATGAGAAAAATAACAAAAAATTAAATAAAATTGTTTATGATCTAAGGGGCAATCGAATCTAGCGGGGTCACAAAGACTCCAGGTGCCTATTGAAGGGTTAATGCCCCTAACCCATCTCTTAGGCTAAGGCCACACGGGCGTTTTTCGCGGCGATGGTGAGCGTGAAGAAACCGCCGGTGCAAATAGACGCCTAGAGGCGGCCACACGAGGCGTTCGGAAACGAGCGTTGAAAAACTCGAGTGCTAGACGGAGCCGGTAATAAAACGACCGACAGATAGCGTAGCTCGTGCATACGTTTCATACTTTTTCCCGCGACAGAGGGGCGACGGGAAAACGCTCCATGTGGCCACCCGAGGTCGTTTTCGACACGCTTTCGAAACGCGCCCTGGCCCATCCGTCCGGCGCGCCGCGGCGTTCGACTTTCAGAATGCGTCCCTCCCGCGGTCGAAAAACGCCCGTGTGGCATATTCCATAAGGAAACATAAGACCTATTTTGTAGCGTTATCTTGACGCCAGTCTTCGCCGCGAAAAAACGCCCGTGTGGCCCTAGCCTTAACCTTTTAACTATGCACGAAGGTGCGGTCAGTGCGGCTCCACCTAACATAAGTCATAGTGTCAAGTTACTCCGATATTTTACTTTCCGGTAGTTTACATTTTACAAAGAAATAAAGTGAATATTAAGTTCTTTTTTGTTTAATTACCACTTAATCCTCATGGCAGGTCATCAAAAACGGAAAATAAAATTGTAATGGTTGAGAGGCGGGGGGGTTAACATCTCAGTTACAATGAGATCATAATTTCACCTCAATAGCTAAAGGTTAAGTTTGGCAAGTCTCGGAAATTTCTTAAGTGATTACAGACTATTAACCAGTCGGCACTCATTGCCTCCTATCTCTCTTCTTCGTAGACTATCAACTTTGTAGGTTCGATAAACATACCAATTTTAGATGATAGATGATCTATCTTATTCTTTTATGCAGGAAACGAATGAATGCCTTTCAAATAAGCTCGTGTATATTGATTATTCATTTTCAACAAATTGATGCTTTCTGAAATGAAGCAATTTTGATTTTCAAAAGTATGCATCTGAATAATTGTCAGCTATGTACCACAACGCAGGAAAGAAAATTATGAGCTGTCTTCTTCGTATTTGAGACGTGTCCTGCATTGTATTCGAGACCGTGCGTGGCATTGCAGTGATCGAGCAGCTTGATGTAAGTCAAATTAATCTACCCAATTGCGTGGAAGAAAAAAGACTTCTGATTAAGCGAGTTGTTTTTTGTTATTTTGCATAATATTATAATATCGATACGTTATTTACACCTTGAATTTTCTCTGAGAATAAGGTATGTATTTTCTCTGCTAGAAAATAGGGCTTTCCTCTCTTCCTCAACAAACAGAGTTCAATCTCTAGACACTGGGACATATTACCCGAGTAACAGCCACCTATTTCCTTGACCCAATATTTTCGTTTTAGATTTTTGACTCCCCTAAACTTATGCGAAAATGAACGTGATTGAAAAAGATCATGGCACAATTTCGTTTTCTCTCGAGTTTGAGCATAAAAAAATCTCCAAAAACGTTAGGAAGTGGCGGTCTATCACATTTTGGGAAATGACGTAAAGGAAAACCAGATACTTTACCGATATTAATCAACTCTAAGGTCAGAATATTTAAACAACGGGCCTATATACTAATAAATTTTATAGAAGCATAGGCTAAACGAGCAAAGATAAAGCGAGAAAATAAACGCTCTTCGATCTCCGTGTCAGTCTCTGCGTCGTGTTAGATCTAGTTTCTCGCTCATTCATTCCACGTAGTTAACAATACTTTTACAGTTGCGCCCGTGATTGAGGCGGAAACTTCCTTCCCGGAGTTCAAAGCGCCCTAAGACTTGAAGTACGTTACGAGAGACTGCGACCTCCGCTCGCCGGCTTAGGCTTGTGGCGCATTAAACGTGAACCATCCCAATGGACTGCAGTCTCGTGAGAGGGAACCGCAAATCCCCTTTACACTCCTTTTGACCCGAGGGATTGTCCCTCGCTCCTTCGAGCTCTGGCTTGGAAGCACGTAATGGTGTTCTCCGGAATGAAGAACCATTTCCTCAAGTCACAAAATATTCATACTGTGTTTCCCTGTTTGGAAATCTTTCATTTCGTACTATGCGTGCATTTCAAATAATATTAAATACGTGTTTCTGCGTGTGATATTAATAAAAGGTTGTCATATTAGACTTCGTTGACCGGAGAATTATCCAAAAATTTTAGAATCTACTTTCGGTGAATCGCCACTGAAGACGACTGCTTTGTATCCGAATAGGCCATCTTGTTTTTAACAACTTGTTATGGCTATTATAGATATCTAAGACAAGCACTTAATTTTTTAATTATATATGGTAGCTGAAAGTACCCGGCGATGCCCGGGTTATGCCAGACGTCTTTGGTGAATAAAATTATGTATTATAAGGTAATACTATCATTTCTCCCTTTGCGCACCTCAAAACGTGTATTTCCGTTGAAATCTCGATTTCGAATATTTTCATGAAAACAGTACTTTCTCTATACTACGTATATTGGAGAAAGTAAAAAATAATTCTGAGCTATCTCTGATACCTATGAATTGTGCCGGGAGGGTTCATGGAGGTCCGGAGAGAACGTGAGCATATTGTATCTTCTAATCTAATATATAAAGGAGAATGTTTGTAAGTTTGTTCGCTTTGAATGCTTTTAATACGAGATAGGGAGGGAGAGAGATGGATTGTAACGGAGGGGGGAGATGGAGAGGGGGAATTAGGGGGAAGGAGTGGAGAGAGGGAGGGGGAGTGAGGGGAAGAAGGGAGGGAGAAAGAGGGAAGGAGACAGAAGGACAGACAAACGACTTTATTGAGGTCGAAATTGAGACTATATAGTCCCTTTTTACATTTAAGAGAGAGAGAGAGGGAGAGGGGAGGGAGGGGGAGAAGGGATGAGAGGGCGGAAGGGAGGGGGAGAGAGAGAGAGGAGGGAGGGGGAGAAGGGAAGGAGAGGGTGGAAGGGAGGGGGAGGGAGTTTATACGTTATTTTCGCAAGATTTTCTTACTTACATGATTCACTAAATCCGTTGAAATTCAACGGGCACTCCAACTAGTATATATATATCGTATATATATATATATATATATATATATATCGTATATATATATATATATATATATATATATATATATATCGCTGTACCAATGAAAGGGTACATCAAATGCAAACACAAAAGTATGGAGATAATTGAACTTTAATTATTGAATCAGCAATTAAAAATTAGATTTTGTAACTAATATTCTCAATTTATTTTGCAATATACCTAATGAGGTTAGTTTTGAGTACCCTTAATATTTTTTGCATAACTTTTTCATCCATATTGCGTCTGTTCAAAATACTTCACTACGTGGCAGTCGAATGGTACTGAAATCCCAC
The DNA here is from genome assembly GCA_036926305.1 of Uropetala carovei. Classification (NCBI taxonomy): domain Eukaryota; kingdom Metazoa; phylum Arthropoda; class Insecta; order Odonata; family Petaluridae; genus Uropetala; species Uropetala carovei. The sequence goes on from JAXCHB010000100.1 coordinate 2,358,782, forward strand.
CATTTTTGCGCCTCATTAAAAAAATTTACAATTAAGGATTAATTTTATTTACGTCACGAACGGCACCTCCCACTGCCGAATTCTCTCGTTGCTATTGAAAGGGCTCTATTTTCCTTTCCATGCAGCGCCGATTCACCAAAATTAGAACCTCCAAAGGAAGTCCGAAAATATTTTCTTTCGAGTCCGAGAAGCCTCCAAATAGCGTTCAAATATTCAGTCTTTGAAACTCGGGATTTGGTGTTCCGATGACCTACAGAAACACTATGACGGATTTCGGGGCGTGTCATATAGGCGGAAATATGTTATTAATCAAATTCATTCCCTTATCACTGCCACGTTGGTTCATGGTGAGTAACAGGACACGATACGAAGAGACGGACGCGGGATATTAATCACAGATAACATCTCCCGTCGGTGCGCTTACATTCCTCAACGGATGAATTTCTAATCGATATCTTCGTAAACGTAAAAAAAATTTAAAAAATAAAAATTAATCGGCCTTCTCCTTATTTTCTTTTCGCGGAATGATCTTTTTTTAAAATTACTTCACGCTTTAAACCTTTTACTTTTTTCCGCTTAGCCGATTTTATTTCTCTCGCTCCTGCAGTGGTCGATCTCATTTGCATGCATTATAACTCGCATCGCATGACCGCCGAGGGAGGCGATGGATTTAAATCGGTCGAGAAGATGGAGGGAGGGGGAAAGGGCGAAACGTATTTCCCATTCATACGGAAGCCATTCCAGTTTTCACGGGAATATTAATTAAAAACCCAAGAACGATCGATGCGTCCTTAATTTAAAAAATTTTACCCGGCATAATTAATTTGGACACGGGCTATTTGAAAATCAGACCGCGGATCTTAGGTTTTTTTTGGTAAACCGAAGTAAAAATCAACCATTTTATCTTTCCATCTCTCACTTCCCCCTTCTTGCGTTTTTCATTTCCAATAACATTTTCCGATCACATCTTTCGTCGTTTTTTATTTAGTCTCTGTTATTTACCTCGATTTTTTCGTTGCTTTCAAATCCTTGATTGCAATACTTTCGCTCCCTGTCTCGCAATTTTTCAAATTTTATTTTTACGAAACAGTTTTCATTTTCGTACATTAAACGCCTTTCTCAAACGACTTCCAATCGGAGATATTTCCCTTCCTTCTTTTCCCGGCGTTTAATGTGTTCCATTCGGAGGAAAATTTCCGCCTTTTAAATGTCTCAACGCTAGTTTTCGTAAAGGAAATTTTGCAGATATCGTTAACGGCGTTTTTTTTACGAGGTCACGTGTAAAGGAAGTCCATTCGCGTCGAATTTCTTTTTTATGCGATTTTATTTTTTTCCCCATTTTCGTCATTGTCACCGTCATAAAAATTTTAAATGTTTGTTTTTCATTCCCTCGTTTATTGTGTTAAGAGCCGCGAGGCTGGAAACCGTGCGAGTTTCTATTATATATATATATATATATATATATATATATATATATATATATATATATATATATATATATATAATTTACATCTAAAAGCGAATAAATGAATTTTGAAACGAGCAAAAACTCAATTCAATATTTCACGTGAAGAGTGGACTCTATTAAGCTGCAAAACAGGAGGGCAAAAGCACGATTTTAAGAATGTTCTGTATTCGCAACTCGTACGTAAACATTATTAAATTCAGAAGAATATCTTTGTACGAATAAACATGGAAACATGATCGGCTACCATATCAAACTGGAGGTTCAACAATGCACAAGTACAAACATTTAATTTACCATCCAAACGATACAAACATTTTTTCAATTAAAATCTGTTGCTATTTACGTAAAATAATTTTTATATTCGTTCATATTCAGTTTTTATCAATACAGAATTGTCGAGTGAGGAAAGTCTATACGAAAAATGATTCGAATTCAAGAGAGGTTGCAGCGGAGAAAATAGTTTCGACAGATATTGCATTGTGAGAAATGATTAAATGCTGTAGCAGCCGAATGAGTAACTTATTTATATAATATCTTTTCTTCGTTTTTAAAACGTGAGAGGACATCAACTACATTAAATTGAAAATGGCGAAGGATAGCCCTGGTATAAAATACCATTTTATTCTGTGCATCAATGTACGAAGATTTATTACAAGAAAAATTAAGTGTCACTCGTCAGATGGGCAAATAAATGTAAGTGATACAATAAGCTATTTAAAAAACTTTTAATGAACTAAAAACTTTGCCTGAGGCGCAAGATAGCATTTAACATAGTGCAGAAAGTTCAGGATAATATGCTTCTCGCGGGCGTATACAATGCTGTATGGGTTGTCTATAATGTAGGATAACCTCGTAATGTTTCTCAATATTACAAGCATGTCCAAACAGAATGCTTGGGAAGTAAATATCTAAAGATGAACCCATCAGGCCATTTAGTACAAATTCTATCTTTTGCTCTATTATAACATGTACTTCAGGACCTGCATTTTTTCCTCGTGCATCATTAATATTATTCTTCACAACGTAATTAAAGAGTTCATTAGAGAAACAGGCAAGAGAGTAACAAAACCTTCAGGAATATCACAGAATTCCGCCTAGATATTCACAGGAATCAAAACGGAAATCGAAGTTATTATTAATATTTAGTGAATTTTTACATATTCCCCAGGTTCTCTCTAATTAATAAAACTTTCGATGCTAATATTTTTTATTTTCAAAAGGTTCAAAAATAATATTTAAGTAACTTCTGGAACGAATTATAGAATAAAAAAGTGAAGGAAGAATTGTTGATAAAATTACGTAAGGCACTTTAATTCACCGACTGCTATCTTTCCATTGTAGTAAAGAATCGCAGATGCGACATCCTTTATATTATGCGCGTAGTGAAGCTGCGTGCGTATGAAGCCTCGCGTAATTATATCGGCGTATTTCTCGAGAACCGTTCGTCGTAAAGATATGCGGTAAACGCGTAAAGTACTAGCTATGAGGCCCGTAGAAAAATATTTTCGTTTGTTAAAGTATCCCGGGTTCGAATCCAGGAGACAATTATATTTTCCCATAAGTTTACACGGGGTTTTTGATTTTTAGAATGCAAGGTTTTTTTCCTTCATTCATTAAAATACGTAAATATGGACCGCTTTTCTTCTTTTTTGTTTTATTCGACGGCTAAAGCTCTCTACTATCTTAATGTTTACACGTTATGCGATCGAATATATCAGAAATACGCATTCTTTTTCGAAATTTTGCGGATTTTTCGTACTCATTCCGGGCGTTGCCAAGGAGACTCTCATTGTTGCCTCCGATTCATTTAAGGCCAGTTAAACACAATTAAACCTTCAAATAAACGAAAGAAAAGCGTTATTGTTATCTCCTCTTCATTGATAATCTTAAATGCTTGCATTGACGTCGCCTTTATATTAGGTCCTGTAAGAAGTTAAAAACAGTCGTTGATAGACACTTGAAGGAAAGCAACAGTTTGTGAGTTCGTCTATAAGGGTACAACGATAATCATTTGAACTAAGGTAAGGTAGAATTAAAAATTTTTCCCCTTTGAATTGAACCGCGATACTGTAAAATCGCAGAAAATTAAAAAATGCCAAGGGGTAGACCAGTGAAAAGGAGAGCTATTATCCCAGCTACAGCTGCCAAAGAAAGGAATAGGAGAAAGAGACCGTAGGAAAGAGAGAGAAAGAGATGCGGAAGCTCATAGGATTGCCCGTGTAGATGAGGAGCGGATAGTACAAGAAAGACAAAGAAATAGGGAAACACGTCAAATGAATAGGGAATAGAGAAGATCTAACCTAGGGTCGAACTATTTAGATTATTTGCAAGCGTAGCTGCAACGGACTGCTAGTATTGCTTGTTTGTAGCAGCATCCACGTTTTAGCGATATTTTGATTTTTCCGATTATTCCCTAGTAGCTGATCCTAGATACAACAAATTTATACCATATGTGGACTAAATGTAGAACTATTTATCCGGGAATGTTAGCATTTGTAACGTAAATTTTGAGTTATTTTGTACACGGACGATCAGATAAGCCGAATACATAAGTGGATTCTTTAGACGAAAGTGCTAAAAATATGGGTTTATCTTTTCTGTTTTGTTGATTATGGGAGAGAAAATACGCTTTATAATTGCTGGTGAAAAGGTTATCCACATATAAGCACAACGTGAATAAAACTCAAATATCATAACAATTAGCCATAATTTTCTACTTAAGAACTTCGAAATTTTCAAAGTTCTGGAGAGATATTGCAATAGAAGCAATTAATTTATTATTTTAATTGCAATTTTTCTTGAATTAAACTACAGCATATTTTACTACGTAGATATTTTTTAAATTTTTTTGCTTTTGAATGGAGAGCATCTCCTTAAATGGTACAAGATTTATGCACTGATTTGCACAGTACATATAGTCATATTAGTTGATAGTGCTTCGCTTAAATAGCGAGTAAAAGTTTTAATTAGGAAGAAAATTCAAATTTTCTCTTAAGCATTCAAACTTTCGTCTTTGTTATTTTTTGTAACAGTACGCTTCTTGGTATGGCACATGTTTGAAGAGAAAACAAAGGCAGTAAAGGAATAAATTTTATAAAACTCCGGCAAAAATTTGTAAATATTCATGTCCGTTTCGTTGCACTTTCAGCATCAACGGTTGAATACAAAGCTTTGACGGTTGCTATTGGGGGAGAGTAAGGGGAGAAGGGTGAAAGGAAGTAAACAAAGCGAAAGAGTGGTGGGGGTGTAGTGAGTTTAGGGCGCTTGATGATGTATCCCCAATACGGGTAAACGAGAAGGGAAAAGGATCACATTAACTACAACACAAACATTAGCGAAAGCACGTTTTATCCTAAAGCAAACTTTGCAACTAAATGTAGCGTGTTATTCTTTAGTGTAAAAGTTAAACAAATATCGTTTTTGCTAAGTGGTAGCTAAAATAAGTTAAAACGCGGATAAATTTAAATGTGACATTGGGTAAAAAAAATTATGGACGATTTCAAACCTTTAACCCCTCAACACCGAGCGACGTACACTGTACGTCCGAGGAAGTGCTTGCTTTCTTTACTGTTTAACTCACTTAATATTTCTTACATCTATAAAACCATTATATATTTTGAAAGAGGAAACTTTGGCCTTTCCTGTAATGCGTGCCCAGTAATTTTACTATTGTTTTTATATTTTATAATCTACGTTAACTTTTGCGATGAAATTTACATTTTTGCGCAGAAAATACGGTGCGCCACCACCTTTTATTGTCTATTGACGCAAGGGATATAATCGTAAATCTTAATAATCTTTATATATTTTGACCTTTCTAGTAATGCATATCTTGTAATTTTAATATAGTTTTTATAATCTACGTGAAAGTTTGCAATGAAATTTTCGTTTTTGCCCCGAAAATTCGGTGCGCCAACATTCTTTTGTCTAATTACGCAAGAAAGATTCGTAAATTTGAATAAGCTATATGTATTTTGATAGAGGAAGCTTTGGCCTTTTTAGAAATGCATGAATTGTAATTTTACTATTGTTTCTGTATTTTATAATCTACGTGAAAGTTTGTGATAGAATTTTCGTTTTTGCCCCGAAAATTCGGTGCGCCAGCACATTATTTTGTCTTATTATGCAAAAGAGTTCGTAAATTTGAATAAGCTCTATGTATTTTGATAGAGGAAGCTTTCGCCTTTTTATAAATTCATGAATTGTAATTTTACTATTGTTCTAACATTTTATAATGAACGTTAAATTTTGCGATGAAATTCTCATTTTCCCAGAAAATTACGGTTTTCTGCTTCTAAAAATCGCTTTTCAATGCACGAGGAATGATTTCTTTGGCTTTTGAAGTTGGGTAAAGGGAATGATTACCTTCTCAAGTGGGGAAAAAATCTTTCTGCCTGGTGTTTTTTTTTAATTTTGGAACCTTGCGAGAATGGTCGTCTGCTTGAGTTATGAAAGAGTAAGGTCTCCTATATATATATATATATATATATATATATATAGACACAGCCTACTTGAGATGTTTCCAATGCAATTCATGACGTATAGAACTGGGACCCTTTTGACCTTCTGGGTCCCTATCGAGGAGGGCCTAACTAGGGAGCTCGAAATGGTTCACCGTAGAGCGGCTAGATTTGTAAAAGGAGAATATCGGTTTGACGCGAGTGTATCAGAGATATTGAGGGATCTGAAATGGCAGACGTTGAAGAGTAGAAGAATTGAATACAAAAGGAAACTATTTGAAAAGTTCAAATGCTCCGAATTCGTTGAAGTTGTACGCGGCATAACCGTCCCCATCGGTGTTAGTGAACGTAATGTTAGATCAGAGTGTACGAGGAAATATGTCGAAAAAAATCGCTAGAACAGAGAAATACTACAGATCCTTTCTAAAAAATAGGGAAAGTACTTGTGAGCTAATAAGTATCTTTTGAAAAATTGACGTACTGTACGTCTAAAATCATTTATGATCATATCTCCGCTTCTAATGAAGTAAATGTAAACATTTTTTCTATGTGACTTCTGTAATGATTAAGAATGATGACTGATTAACTAATATGTTTATATTGTTAATGAAACGCCTTTAAAAAATCATAAATAAAACATCTAGTTAAAAATTTTGTCAAGACATGGAAAAGTTGACATGCGACAAACTTTTCACCTAATTGGTTTAGATAGGTACATTCAGCGAATTAAATGTTTAATAATGTTTATGTTTCTTTGAATAAGATTTCATGTCAATACCTTTCATAGTTCACGCTATACTTAAATTTATATAAACCGCGAACGCGCACACTAAAATTAAGCGAATACTGTTCATTCGCTTCTATGTAGCAATGTTTGTGTGTGACGCCTGATATTTTAAATGATACTGTTTAAAAATTTCATGTTTTATGTAACTACATAAAATATTTTATCAAAATAAATTGAAAACATCAAAAGTTATGATTTTTTTAAATTTTCCAAATTTCGCATGTTTTTCGCAACTTTTTCGTTTTTTTAAAAAATTCCGTCCGTTCACGAGGGAATTATTAAATCCTCCTCTGTCGTAGAGGGGTTAAATCATTAAAACAGAAATATTTACCCGACTTCATTTGACAGTTTTATGTTCAGAGCTGCTTTTATTCTCTTATGGGTAATATTAATCAATATGAAACAAGAGATTCGTCCGAATATGGGCAGATACCCTTGAATATAAAGAGCCTACTTTAAAATTATTTTGAAGATTGGTAAGTTCCACTTCAAAAATATATTTTTCTGAGTACGCTGATAAATTATCTCTTTAAGTTACACGTTAAGTATACGTGTTTAATGTAACTTATCTAGAGGCTAACGATCCGTTGGAGTAGGCTCTCCGGTTATGATAACAACAGAGGTAAACCGTGTATACATGGGAAGCAAATTGGACTCCAGTCAATGAGGCGTACAGGATAATGCATTTTGAAATTAATCATGGCCCTCCAGGCCAATGATCTCCGCACCATCGTTCTATTTAGAACCAACGATCGGCGAAACGTCACTGATGATGGCAGAAATGCGCATAAGTTTGTCTGAACCATTTTATTGGCAGAAGAATTATCTTGATTATAAATCGAATTCCACCCGTAATTTGAGTTTGATTGTTTACATTAAAATAAGTTTTATCATCATAGATATAAAGGGCACATGATGCAATAATATAAAAAATCTCGTGAAAACTGAATTTAAAATCGATTATTCGAATAAACTTGCGATTTTGCGCTGCAATCTTAAATAAAATTTTGACTAGGAATCCTATTTAGTCTCCCATAATGTCGGACTTTATTTAAATTTTACGAATTCATAAGTGGGAATGAACGCAAAAGTTGCTTGAAGGGACAAAATAAATCTTGACGGGAAACGAGGGAACTCGTTACGCACCAAGCATCTTAAGAAATCGTCGAGTGTAAAACACGTCGCGCTCTTCATCCCACACGCATACCTGTAGGATGGAGGCGGATTCCCTTGGGCCGCACACACTAGATCCGTCGCTTGACCCGCTCTGACCTTAACGCTTGGTAGGAAATGGTCGATTCGGGGCGGGATTTGAGAAACTGGTTCTGAAACGGAAAGATAAGGAAAAATAAGTGGATTCATTTGTTACGAATTCAATCCAAGTGAAGGTTTTATAATTCGATTAAGAAGAAAGATTAAAATGCGAGTGACATAGTATTGGATCGGCATAGGGTTATGTCACGTCATGCGGTAACGTTTACCTGTGACGATGATCCTTCCGGGAGCGCTTGTCTTGCGCTGACCCGTGAGGCGATGAACCGCTTGGCAGAAGAAGCGCGCGTATCCGTCCTCCCTAGTGACTTCCTGGATATGCAGCGATCCTCTCTTGGTTACCGTATACCTGATTCAAGAGGGAAATAATCTATCTCACCAGTGGTGTAACTATCCTTTCATGGGCCCGAGTGCAAAATGGAGAAAGTGGGCCCCTAGCACATTAGTTTTTAATTGAATTTAAAAAAACAAAACAATTTAATAAAAACGAAACACATTTGCCTTTATAAAATTTTTATAACATTACATAAATACAAAATTACATCAAAATATACAATTTTTTGTGAATATGAAATTTAACATAAAATTTCTGATATTAATTAGCAAAAATCTCTTTATTAGAAATTTTAAAACAAAACCTTTCCATGAAGATGGAAAATTTTGCTTAACATAAATATTGTATGGTTTTTTTTAGAAATACAGCGTTACATTAAAGTGTTTAACTTAAATCCTTTAAATATTTTTTTCTCCTGACCTTTTCATTAGCAAAAACCTCTATAATTTTGGAAGTATCCAATTTTCTTTCTGTTTCTTTCTCGATTGAAAGAACTGCTAAGCCATTTAGTCGTTCTTCGAATCCATATGGTACTTCGTAAATAACTTTTTATTATTTTCAGTTTCGAAAAACTTCGTTCATTGGTATTCGTCGTTACTGGCAATGCAACACGACCGTGGCGCTGTAGTTACAAGTTTTGAAGTTATTCAGCTGTTATTTCGTTTCGTACCGAAACGTTCATTAGGGAATAATAGTCAATAAAACTAGCGCGAGAGGCAAGGAGCTAACAAAAAAGAAGCGTAAATAAGAAAAATATTCTATGAACTGAACTAATAAAACAAATAAAGTAGAAATATACGCTTTTTATCTTTTTTCAATAAATCACATTTTCTACACCAAGAATCCAACTCGATATTAGGAATTAAAATGAATTCAACACGATTAATTTACACCACATATTTAATTTGTCACTAGAAAAAATCCATTTAGCTAATTATTGTGCTATTAAATGTCACAGAACAAAAGGCTCTAAATTATTAATACACTGCCGAGATTTTTCTTGATAATTTAAATTGCCTATTTTTATTATATCTTGAAATTATCGGCATACTTGAAGATTACAAAGGAAAGCCGACATCTTTGCAGGTGTCGTCTATGCGTGTCAAAGGAAGCCGACGGTATTAAGACGTGTATAAAAAGGATCAAGATAAATTCGTATACTAAATTTGTAAATCATTTTCAAAATTAATTCGTTTTGCTATATGCGATTCATTTATGTGATATTTTAATGTTCTGGATTATATTTTATTCAATTATAATATTATATTACTGTAACGAAATTCAACACTGGGAAATAATTCTTATGAAACCAAACATCCATCGGGTTCGAATAATGAATCGAGCGGACTCGGCTTTCTGTAGAAATTTTTAACAACAGGCTCTAAAATTGCTTGAAAATTTAACAACCGGTTTGCGCGAACCGCTGCGAACCGGCTGCAGCTCACCACTGCATACATCCGGAAAACTAGGAGTTAGTTCACTGTTATCAATCAGAAGAATGTCCACCATTTCTTTAATACTTGTAATATTTTAAACACATTTAAGGATTTCATTACATCAACAAATCTGTATCTTAAAGCCTCCAAGCTGTCTTTTTTTAGAAGAAAATGTGTAGCACATACACGTTAAGTGATTTTAGAGGTTCCTCAGAATTTTTTTGTTAATTAAATTCCATCTTATCACACTGTCACTAAAAATACATAAACTGAATCAACTACATCAAAAAAGTTGTTTACTTCTTCAATATATGATGTTGCGTGTTTTAAAACCAGATTTATATCATGATCTGAGCAAGGTATGTATGGGGCGTTTGGCTCAATATCCTGTATTCTTTTTTGTACTCCATTGTACACACCACTCATTACAGATGCCCCATCATAGGATTGCCCACCAAGCTTCTCCAATCCACCTAAACTCTCCTTTAATTTTGAAACAGTTATGTTCATCAGTCCTTCTGCAGAATGACTTTCAACTGCAACGAACCCATAAAGTGTTCGTTAATTTTCAGCGCCGAGGCTTTGTGGTATTCATTGTACTCAATTGTTACATAACGGACAATGATACTCAACTGATCGATTTTTTTTATATATCTTGCGTTGTATGAGCCAATATAGAAAAAACTGCTGATTTGCATTCAGAAATGTTCTTTCTAAAACGGCATTTGCTAATGTTTGAATTATTTCATTTTGAATTTTTGGTGATAAATACTTTACTTTTCCTTGGGGTGAGTTTAAGATTTGATCCAACACGTCCTCATACTTTGCTAATAGCTTTATAAGTGATAAAAAATTTCCTGTGTTTCCTGACCTCTTATCCTCTCAATGACCACGGAATGGCAAGTTCCCCAAAGCTAATGTGAGCGTAACACTGATTAATCTATCAAGGATTCTTCTCCAGTATGAGGCCTCTTGTCTTATTTTGAGATCGATTTCATCAGATATTGTTTTCCCTTCACGCCACTGACTCAGCACTGCACAGCATTTATGATCAGAAGATTCTTCATGACGTTGAATTTTTCGAGTTATATGTTGCCAATCTCTGCTTCCATTTGCCATATTGTTTGGAACTTTCTTAGAGAATAACCAGCATGGTTGACAATAAACATAATCCTTTATTTTAGAATAACATAGCCAATCTCTTCTAATATGAATCTCAATTTGCGTGATTTGAAAATAATAGCATTCATTGAATGATCTGTTATTCTGTTTAGGATCTTTAGGAAAAAGTCCTTTTGGTTGATTTGGTCCTCATCAAATAATCGTTCGTCTTTCATTTTCACTCATATCTTTGGAGTATAAGGCTCTGTCTTTATGGCATGCAGATTGTAAATGAGTATCATCAGGTAATTCAACGCAATTTCTTAACTCATATAATATATCCAGTTCCAAAGGACCTTCGAATTCATTCCCTACCGGTCGTGGAGTTCCTGGTTCAGATAATATTCTTTCAGCGCTGCCCAATCTCTGTCCTTGGTGATTTGAAGATGGTTTTAAAAAAGATGTCATTTTCTGACATTTTTAAATTTCGTATTCTTGTTTATTGCACAATTTTCGTTTCGTGGGACTAGTTCCGTTTCCTACGATATTGGTTATTCTGGATGACTTTAATGTTTACTAAAAATGCGGCCCTAAAAACCTAAACCGGTACCCAAGTCCTGACTACGCCGCTGAGTGGGCCCCCTCTGCGAAGTGAGCCCGGGTGCATTGCACCCCCTGCACCCCGGTAGTTAAGCCACTGTATCTCACCATGATGTAAAAACATGGGCGTTTCGCTTTGAAATCAACTCCCCTATATAACTTGCTTGGTTATGCGTCATGTGTCAAGTGTAATGCCGTTCATAGCACCACCAGCGGCATAAGATCCAGGGGCATTGTGTTGAGCAATACCGGCGGCATAAGATCCAGGGGCACTAGTAAATACCATTCGACTCATACTTTCAGAATTGACTTGCCCTTACCCCTTTTAAATTTTTAGCTTCTCACCGTCTGTATTGAATTCATGGATTCGATCCTAGGAGCGTTATTTTCTCCATTTGATTAACACATTTATCATTTGCATAATAAATATCATTTGCATAAAAATATACCCATGACTACATATTTTCACTTTCTGGTACATTCATTTATGTGGATTTTATACTTATGATTTGCTTTTTAGTGCATATAAAAGTTGGTTTCTTTAATTTTATCTTAATTTAATACTTAATTCACGCATACTCGTCATATTTGACGGGTAATTACACAATTGTAGTTGTAATAAACCGATAGAAGATTCTTTAAAAAAGTTTCTCTGTCAATGAATCGCCGATGCTGACGTCTGCTTTTTAACCGAAATGCTTGTTTACCCAAATTTTTTTACGGATTTTCGAAAGAAATTGTTTTTTGATTTTATGTCCAATACCGAAAAAGCGTTTTGGATATCTAATTTGGCTGACGAAACTTATTTCATAAGAATGACCTTTGCGACTTTTTTTAAAACATGCTCTTATTAGTGCTGAGCCTTTCCCTAAGGTTAACGTCGCAACTGTTAGATTCTGAGATCGTTTATTTCAATTGCTTATGCATTAATCCAATAGTTTGAGTCGTTCATGTGTCACGAAGCATTAAATCAAGCTGACTTGCGAGAAATCTACGATTCACTTGGCCCCATAGGAATAACTTGACGGATATGATATGGAGTATAACGGCTGCCTCGGATATTCTTGGAGAATAATTTGCATGTGCTTTGCTCTTAGTTTCAAAGAAGTTAATCACTAGCATATTTACTTAACTTCTTGATGTATATCTAAATATTTTGAGTTAAAAATTATGGACAGGTTCGGAGTATTTCTTCCAATTATTTCTGTGTGACAAGCATTTTAATCATAATAATCTAAGTACATACATATCTACTTTAATGTCCTGATTTAGTTAGGTTAAATGATTTGAACTCTTGGAATTTAGAAGCATATCCTGAATGCATTGTTACATATTCAAATAGCATATTTCTCTTCTTTTTCTTATCTCTCATTTATTTATTTGCGGTGCCAATTCTATCTTTAACTATCAAATCCTGCATTGGCCTTTATTGCATGCATGTTCCCCCTCGTTCTTCCCCTTGGCCTCCATCCCGTAGCTCAATATCAGATATGGAAATCTCTCCGGGTTCATCCGCTGAACACGTCCAAACCATCGACGCTGATTCTGGTGGATTTTGTTTAATATCGTGGAAGTAATGTTTAGATTTTTTCTGCCTTGTATGTAGGTTTCATTTTCAGTCCATTTGGTCCCATTGATATTCCTAAGACACCTCATATCATTGGTCATCAGTCTTTTCTTCCCCTCCTTTTTTTTACCATTCAACTGTCTGCACCATACAGGGCCGAGGGGAGAACAAGGAAATAATAGATTTTCATCATTAAGGCTTTTGGGACTTTATTGCTTTTCCGTTTCATGTTCGATTTAATCATGTCTGTCCAGCCTATAGCAATTCTTTGTTTAATTGTTCCTATGTTCTATAGGTTTGATGTGATGGTATCCTACTATTATACATTTCTTATTTTCTATTCAATAGAAGTTGAGACTGTGAAATTATGTATATTATTATTTACTAAATTTGACATCGGTGGCTATTATAAATAAACTAGTGTAATGCGCGTTGAAATATCACCGGAAGAATTATAGATAGATAGATAGATTATTATTATTTTCATTTAAAATAATTAATGTCACACTTATACATATGAAATATTTTGTCATGTACAACATTTATAGTGAATATTCTGTTGTTGACGGGCTATCTTTAGTTAAACTTAAAATAGTTGCCTCTCTTTCCCTCCCTCCCCCTCCCTCTCACACCCTCTCTCTCCCTCTACTTTCCTCTCTCCCCTTCCCTCTCGCTCCCCCCTCTACCTCCCTCTCTCCCCCCTCTCTCCCCCCTCTCTCTCGTATTAAAAGCATTCAAAGCACGTGTATACCTATAAGGATTGAATTAACAATATGAATAGAGGTTTAACAATGGAATTGGTAGGCAAGGCAACATCCCGTTAAAATGCCAAGATTTCCTCAAACTGTGTGAATTAAACATTTACATTGAGAAGTTTCGAAATGTAGGCGGAAAAAGATGAACAGAATAAGAAACTTTATAATGTTTTCTTTAAAATGATTCACATTCGAAGATTGTAAGCCAAATCTTTCTAATTTTAATCTAAAAAAGAATGAAAGCCTGCACGTCGTAAAGCCGATTTAACATGTTGACTTATTGGAAATGAAAATTATCCACTGAAGTCGAACCCGGGTCTTTTATCTCGAGTTAGATACATTAAAACGTTTTGTTATTATATCGTAATGCTATCCTGAAAATTTCATCAAATTCGGTTCAGTCGTTTGCGAGATATTAAGCTTTAAAAAGCATTACATGACAAAGGGACAAAGTGACACTCTTTTATATATGTTTTATGATTACTTCTTCTTGTGTAATATCATCTTTAAAATTCTCTCCAAATTATAATTTACATATAAAAATATACACCGAAGATATGTCAAAATGTTGCGATGAATTAATACGTCGTGACATTATATTCCTATTTGCTATGTTAAATTTTGATGATAAAGCGATATCATTACCATTGCCATAATTCCGCATTTTTACGTACGTCCAAATTAAAGCGAAAAAAAATTCATTCTGAATCGGAGATAATTGGTCGGATTTCTCACCTTCCTCCTGGGTGGACGGTGGTTCGACCCCCGTGCAGGGGGTGTTCCTTTAGCCACGCCGCCACTCGCAACATGGCGGACTTCCGTCTAACTTTTGAGGAGTGAGGCGTAGCTGGACGAGATGAGGCCGTTTGGAACGACGATGCGCTCGACCCGGTGACGTCACAGTGCAGGACAGCCACGTTACCAATGGCGACGAATACATCGGCCACGCTCGGCTGCCACGAATCCGAGCTCAAATCTGTTAAATCACCTTACAAGTAAAATTTTTGACGAGGACCATAACAAAAAACAAGAACATGAAATTGATATATACATAATCATTATTGGGAATAGAATGATCATTGAAATCAACATAAAATCCGTATATGCGTGATTAGTGTTAAGTTTTTCTACCACTATCTCATTAAATAGCCATTACAAATGGGTCGTTCTTAATTTAACCTATGTTTAGGATCATATCCCGCATCTCAACTCTTCGGGTGTCCATCTAACCCTATCTCTCACCTATATTTTTCGTAATTATCCGAAACTTTAAAAATCGGTAGTCAAAAATCCGCGAATATCGACCGAATTCAACATCTCATTCAGTCGTATCGATCTCCCGAACGAAGTCACGTGATTTCCTTAGACGATGGTGGAGCATAGGGTATCATTTAAAGGTTTTCTCCACCCAAAAATTTCCATTCTGCCTGAAAAGATCCGTCCTTTATGGAACGTAGTTAGGGAACGTAGAATCCCGAAAGAGAGGGACGCGATTTCATGAACGCGGCAAAGGCATAACAATTTTAAACGTGTCCTTGGTTCGAATTCTAGATAGTTTGTCGCCGAAAATTAAGTTTCAAATTCCAATTTCGGGAGGTATACCTGGAGATCGCGCAGAATTGGGTCGAAATTGGTCCAGCGGGTTCGGAGGACGAAGAGAGAGAGAGGGAGGAAGAGAAAGAGAGAAAGGGAATGTGAGAGAGGAATGATCCCGGAAAGGCTCTGTGTTTCAAACACTCTTCTAAATTGGACCGAGAGGGAGAAAAGACGCGAAAATAAGTTCAAAACAAAACTCTCCAAAAAAAAGGTGTTTTTTTTCCTCGCGTGGCTGAGGTCATCCTGGCGATGTCGCATGACCTAGATCGCGCCTAAATGAAATTTTTACGGAATTTTATTAAGCTTGTTCTTCTTTTATGTTTGTTAGTCTTGATTCATTTCCACCGAGTTAAGCCTGAAGCGTTTCGGCCCCTCAATGAGGAAGCTGAGATTGTCTGTTTAATGTGATTGTACCATTTATGCCATTCCTATCAAATTGCGAACGGGAGAAGTAAAATACAATGATACTACGATAATTATATAAGCATGCCATTCAAGCCACTCGGCTCTGATCCAGTTATTAAGCAGTAACTTTTTAACTTCAAAGTATAATGATTTAGATTCTCTTATTCGTTTGATACTGAGGAACGGAAGTAAATAAGAAAGGTTGTTCTTACGGTAGTTATTTATCGATATTAAAATCTTTTAATCCATAAATAAATTTGAACTGACGTCTATCACGTTAAGTAGGCAATTCTTCACTATTATCCGAAGATGAAACTGAGACGCGGTTTAATCTTACTTTCTCGAGCGATTACCGTTGCCATAGAGACGTCGCTACGAAAATAACGACACTGAAGAATATTGAGACCATCGGCGGTATTATGTGTCTTAAATTTTCCGTATTCAGTTTAACAAGAATTTAACAAGAGGCATAGGATCGGTTTACCTATGAGAACTTAATCACTTGTACATTTTTTCTTCTTCCGTATGCGTTTATTCTGTTTAGGATTAGTAAAGAGTGATGATTTAAGTGTGGACACGTAATTTTAATGGTGATTTTACCTATAGAGGGATTGGAAGAATGAAATTTGGTATTAGCGTCCCTTGGGCTTTTACCATGGAGCAACTTTAAGGATTATGCCTACAACAATAATTCTTAATTTAGTATGAATCGATAAAAATTATCTCGCTGCTAATTGCCAACATCCCATACCCACATTACAGGTAATGTCTTCCATCATACTCCATCGTGCAAAATTGTAGGGATCAACACCTTTTATAATAAATAAATCAATCAAAAATTTTTGTAATAACCAAAACCAAATTAACGGTGCAAATTAATAGAATCGAAGCTTCTCATTCAAAATAATCATCCATTACCAAGGAGCTGATAAAAGAAGATGCAGTTAGGATAACAAAATGTCAAATTTATATTGAAGAGATATTTCTGAACAGCCTATCTAATGACTTCGTTGTTATCGCCATTTTTTAAGAAGACTTACAAATTTAGCTTATCAGGCAAGTAGGTAGGGATATAATGAATACTAATCCGTCTATAAAATTTTAAAGACAAAATTTGCAAAAACAAAGTTATTGAAAGAATTCGCACAAATTCCACTGCGGAAATAAAAATGACTACCCAGGTTTTGACTCACAGTCATCACCAAGTACGAAATCTTTCAACAAATTTACTCTTAAAAATTTGTCTTTAAATTTAAATTTGAAATTCCACAAAGTGCCGGCCAAAACAGTCAAATATAACTCGTCTCTATTTAGACAATTTAGCCTATTCTAACATCTAAACAGGCGTGAGAAGCACAAACATCCGTGCTTTCATTGGGATTCGACCCCACGACCTTAGTATCCGGCGGAAAATACCTTAACCACCCGTTTACCAATGAGGTGTAGGTGAATGTATACTTTGACAGTTTGAATTTAAAATACGGGTGGTGGTTTTGCTCGGGGAAAACTATCAATAAATTGAGTAGAAAGATTTTGCAAGAATTGTTATTAAAATTTAATTTACTGAAAAACAACTTTGGATTTTCATATTCGCTTCATTTTAAACAACTTTTAGTTTTGGTAGGTATTAATAGTAATTTTATTAGATTTTTTAATTTAATAATAATAAAACAACACATTTTAACAAAATTTTACTTGGTATTAGATTTTTTATTAGTATTCATGTTCTCAGATATCGGTAACCACCTACACTAGGAAGCAGATTTTTGTATCGATCGTTTTCTACTTACTCTTTTTTTAACTTCATTAAAAGTTTTCGGTTTCGTGTTCATCCTCCCTGATATCCGTTAAAAACGCATGAAATTCGATGTTGCATATGATAAAGTCGCATTTTATAAAGGTTAGAACAAAGGCATGTACTCACATGCACTTGCATAAATGAACCAGAAAATTCATATTCATTACCGAGGTAATTTTAATAAGCTTCGACTAAGACTGGAACATTTTTATCATAATCCGAAATAACATTTTCTTCATATTTAAAAAAAATGAGGAATGAATGTTTCCACAACTAATTCGCATGTTGCCTCTGATGTTCAGCTCTTCGACTGAATTAATGCATTATCGCTTTGCATTTATAAATTTTTATGAGCACACCTTTTAAATATAATGGATTAAGAAACCGTGCGATGCTAAATTGATGCATGAATGTGAGTGATAAAAAATAGCTATCTAATCACGTATTTTAATACAATGCATACTTTTTGAAAATGAAATACATTTTTAAATAATTTACTTGTTTAAACTTACACTAAAAGGAATCCATTTTATTCTAACATTACGTTTATAGCGATACAGTCTTGGCAAATAATTCTCAGTAAATAATTTCAAAGTTTCAATTTGAAAATAATATCTTAAATGTAAAATGACCGTGCACCGGCCTTTTCCCACTAAACTTGAAAACGATTGCCTTTTCCATGATGAGACAGGATTAAAAATATAGTAGGACCTCGATAATCGTCGCCATCAATAATCTTTGTTTCGATCAACCGTCTTTTGTCGCCAAGTGGTACAAAAACAAAAAATTCCGTCACCCTTTTTAGGCGCGTTTCGCTTACAGCGTGAGCGCCTATTATCATCATCCGTCCGTCCGTCTGCCCGTCCGTCCGTCCATCCGTCCGCATGTTCGTTCTCGGCTTCTACCAAACGGATTTTCATGAAATTTGATATTAAGGACTTTCAATCAAATGTAATATGAAAATCGCAAAAATTAATCACGTACGCCAATCAGGGGTACCACTTTACTGGGGACAAAAAATTAAATTTTCGTCATATCTCGTTAAGTATTGCTCATATCAAAGTATTTTTCAAATAAATGTTGTAGAACTGGAAAAGTAGAGTATTTCCTTTCCTATACATTTTTATCGTAAGAGTAACCGTTACCGAGAAAATCAAACAAGAAAGTCTTATATCGAATTGAACTTATGTCTTGCATGGTTACTTCATTTTTACTAACATAAACAATCTCCCAAACAAACGTTTAATTTCCTTACTTGTGTGTACACTTTCCTAACTTGTTTAATGAAGCAGACAAACGAATATTGCACTGTGACAGAGAAAAAGATTGCTATCGCAGTGGTGGGCAACCTTTTCTGCATGCTGGGCCGCATTGGTGGCAGTGAACCATTCGGTGTGCCGCATTGGAAATGGCCAATGGATTATAGTTAAATCGTGACCTAACTAGAGATTCTTAGGCACCATATGCGTGGAAATAAAGTCAGAATTAGCTTTTTAGGGCTAACATTTCAATATTAAAAATAATGATGGAATTCAATCTTAGAAATATATTTGAGAAAAAAATGAAAAACAGCATTAAAAGGAACTTACTTGAATTGAGAAATATTTACTAATTGTAAGAGGTCACAATTCAACGTTATATATCTTAACAGATTAAATAGATTTTGCTACACGGATAATAATATTTGGTAGTTAATTAAGACAAATGAAAAAATTTTTCAGCAGCAGCAGCAGGTTGAGCACCCAGATCTATCGTAACGGTGTGCTGCGACCGTTCTCAGAGAGCATTTATGTTAGAGTGAAAAAATTTCATGTAAATTGAAAGAGGGTTAAACAAAGATTAATAGTAATAGAATTTTGCCTGCAAATATAAGAATCAAACAGCAAAACATTCCTTCGCGGATTGCTGCAGTACAACTGCCAACTCATCTGTCAACAACATATTTCTTAAACATTTTATAGCTTATTAAACCTCAAGTAATAAAAATGGTCCCAGAACACAGTGTTAGTGACAGTGCTGGTAAAAGGTTCAGAAATGTGACATCTCTTCAAATAAAACTGGAAGTGAATGAATGAAATTGACGCAGGGTCTAAAATTTTAAGCAAAATGAGGCCTAAAAATTTACCTATGACATTGTTCCTATGGGAAAATCGGTTTCGACTATCGTTGTTTCCCTAATCGTCGGGGATTCCAGGAATAAATTAATGACGGTTATCTAGTTCCTACTGTTTAGCCGAGTTATGCCGGAGGAGGTTACCGAGATCCTACTGCATAGCCGAGTTATGCCGGAGGAGAAATCATTTTATACACATACAGTATCTTAGGTGAAGATTCTTTTAATACTTTTCACTTCAAGAAATGAGTGGCGCAGCGCGACCACATAAGTTTTTTGTCAAATTCGATGCATGCTCATTTCGTAATCAAGCGACATAAAAGAATCTAATAACCGCTGATACATTTCATCTCATTTCTTCGGCCGAGATCGGTAACGTCTTTACCGAATCTGAGCTCTAAATTCCACGAAGAATGGTCTTGAAAAGAAAACCCCGACGGACGCACCAACCTTGGGAATTGTAGATAAGGATTAATCCTCAGCTGCACGCGGCCGTTGCTGAAATGAGGCAATTACAGTTACGCTGGATGTGGATACGACCTAAGCCAGCGGAAACGCAGTCGGCCGGGTAGATTTCATCTGCAGTAGATGGCCCAAGTTGCATAACGGGATCTTAAGTAGTTTCCAGGCGAATGAAGATAAAAAAAAAGGAAAGTGCTGTCATTGAGCATGCAGTGCACCACTCTAAACATTATGCGGGTAAAGTTTGAAACCCCTTCCACTGCCATAGGAGCGGTATTTGCGCCATCTGTTCTCAATTGCACAGTCGGAGATAAGTGAGCGCATTTTCTTTCTTTTTTTTTAATGCCATTGACGAAATGTTTTCTCGCTCTTTTGCCTGCGAATAAAAGGGTGCTTGGGAGTGTGTGCCATCGAATAATTGCTTCTATCGGGGACAGCGCGAGGGAATTTTATAGTCTCGCGTTCCAATGAAGGCATTGGAGTTTATTTTCTTCGTCGATTAATATAATTTCTTCCCTTCACGGAAAGAGTTGCTAATGAAGAAATATTCGAAGAAATTAATGGAGTAAAAAACGAGAAACAACAGATGATAAATAATGTTTGACTTACATTTTTTATTTATGATTAATATGAACTTTGTTTCATACTTAAATTTCATTCACATTATAAACTTTTCCGAAATTTTCTGATGGAATATAAACCAAAGTTCAGTATTTATCCCTTTTTTTCATTTTGCCGAGTGTTATTTTGAATTATGATGGATTTTAAGATTAGTTTTCCCATGTATATCATTGTATAAATAATGTTTAATTGTGGTTTATCTCTTCACGTATCTACGCACGAGTATTTAGAGAGCATTTTAATTAATAATTCCACAAAGGCCAACATTGTTTTATGATATTCAAATTATAAGAACAGATATTCAATACATACCAATCAAGCTAATGAATATTTTACCTCGATCTCTGAGAACATAAATCGAAGCCTTTTGTATTTTATTTGACCCTCGAGCAAATTTTTAGCAGCCAGCATTCACCCATTATAATAATTTGTGTTATAAATTCTTTTCTGTATCTTAATTATAATTGTTATAGCTATCAGGTCTCCTGTATTAATAAATGCTGGAGCATGGCGGTTGTGAATTAGTATTGCAGCTTTCGTTGAGGATTTTTGATAGTAGATTCGTTTAAGTCTTATATTTAACTTCGTGGGAGACATTTTAAAAAATCTTTGATGACGAGATGTTTTTCCTAAAATCGTAAGAGTCGAGGAATTGGTTTGGGGAAAAGAAACTATTCTATCACCTGGTTTCAGCTTGCACTCTCTGCTGAGTATCACTCCGACGTGATTTGCGGCCCGGCAACGAACGGAGGCTGCGTGGACAGAGGGTCGGAACTGCGTTGGGTGAAATGGCAGCACGATGAGACTTCCGTTGGAAGAGATCTCCCTGAAATGAGTTTGAGATTTTGCCATCGTTATATGTACAAGAAAATTATTAGACCGACATACAGATGGGGTGTAAAGATTGTAAGGAAGATAGGTGACAGAGGAAAATGGAAGTGTGTATACGTTTATAACGATAAATATAATTTATAACGTTAATTGCATTTTTTTAGGGATTCGATCAAAAACTACATAGATTTGGGGCTTAGATTTAACAGCAATAGTACAAGTACATTTTCAAACAATAGCTAAAAATTTATGCGATAAAAGCATCTCTTTATGCGGAGTGTAAACAATTGGCTTCTATAATACGATAATGGAACTCCAAAACACACACTCATACGTATATATGCATGTGTATGTATAGGCGAAATTTAATAATCAATCCAGCATCGATGAAATTTGCAACGATACGATAATAAAGGAATTTTTGAATATTTACATAAGTATCCTTTAAGAGTATTTCTTTTCGAATTTGTTTTTCGTATTACGAAAATGTAAAAACCAATAGTCAAGGCGTCACTTTGTAGAAATCATAAGAGAAAAAGAGGCATTTTGTAATTTAAAAAAGTGAAATTATTGATACATCTGTGTTTCATCAACAAATGATAATTACTCGGATCGCAAATTGCTTCAATCAAGTTTCATTGACGTACTTTTCCCAGCTTCAATTAAAACAAATTCATTATATGAACCTGAATAGCAAACGAATATCCTCGTAATTTCCACCAACGCGTTTCTAATTTTTCTGAAATCTGTATTTATCTATTTCTGTTCACTTTTTACGATTAAGCTCCATATGAATTACGATTTATATAAATTACAATGTTCATTTCATATCGGGATTTCTTATTTTGAATTATGCTAATACGTAAAACGTTTTTGCCAGCGATACAAATTTTTTTTCGAAGTCACAAAGATGCATGAAGTGCTTGTTTGGTATATTTATTGAAGTTTTCGTGATTATAAACCGTTAACATAGTTATAACTGTGTAAAATTAATTTTTTATAGTACTGGCTCCTATTATCTCACAGGCAATAAAAATCTTACTTTTGCTGTGGAATGATTACGATTTATTGATTCAGAACAATAGATTTTCAAGGAATTTTTGCCTCCATTTGCAATAATTTAGTTTTTTAAATAGTACTTCCATTATTCCTAATAGTAACTAAAGAGTTGCAACGGTTATCATTCATATCACGTGCATCACCAATTACTTTAATCGAAGCTGCATGTCACCCGTTTCCGTCAGAAATCATCGTTAAAAACGATTATTTTCGAAAGATAAATTATGTAATTTTTTGCCAGACGAACTCATCCGTTTCTAACCGTGGAAGAAGAAAATAAAAAAGACGCACGCGATACTCATGAAGCGTGCGAGATCGAACGCGGAAAATGACATTCATGCAGCATCGACAGGAAAAATAAAAAGAATGGGGAGGACGGCCTTCACAGCATCAATACAAAACATAAATAAATTACGTTTTTTTTTAAATATAAATAAAGCGGAGCAATCAAGCGGTTTGTTTCCCCGTGTGTGAGCTGCGAAACCCCGTCGAAATTTTGTGATCATCGAAGCGGGATGACCCGTGATGAGTCATCATCATCGCTACCTACCATAGGAAACGCGAAAGAGAAAATTATTGCAAATAATTGGATCGAAGTGGAACACAGGATGGACTCGCGTCTCTCGGCCAAAATAATAATTAAAAAAAAACTTCTGGCGCACATACGCATATGGGCGCGATGGTGCACGCACACAGGAATTGATGAGTTTTGATACGCGCAGAGACAAACCGCACGGCTTTCGTCGCGTGTTTTTTTAAATTTATTTATTTATTTATTTTTTCCGCCAGGGCACGTAATTTTTCCCCTCCGTTTTCATCGACTCTGATTGGGCTTTTTTTTTTGCATCGGTAGCTCAAAGGTTTTCCCGATTTGCGTTTCGCCCTTAGGAAATTTTGGGGAACCGCCATCCGCCATTGTTCGCATAAAAAAATCTGCTTTTACTTCGTTGATTTGTCATAGTTTGTGAATTCTTTTGTTTTATGGCGGAATATCTCGGAATGAAAATTTTCCGGGTAGACAAAAATCGGATTTTATGTTGGTGGAAAGTGTGTCATCGTGTAATTTATTCGTCTGACAAAGCGAAATAAATTTTCTCTTCGGGTGTTTCTTTTTTTTCGATTTATGGACTAAAGCGATGTTCCCAATACTTATTATGACGAGTCCTCAACGGAACAATCAAAATCATTGAACGGGAGTGATTAAAATTTCAATTAACTCTTTTGAAAATTTGTTTTTTTTTTTAGAAGGACCCCCATGATATAACATTGGAAACATGTATACGTATCCTCAGATACCCAAATTTTTAATGTAAACTACGCGGCTTCTCATAATTAACTCTTGTTTCGCAGTTTTGTCGCGCTTCCTGAATTTTCCCGCACATCGCGCTGATTCTGACAAGCGCGGTCTGAGCTAATTGACAAGATGGAAATCCGCGGCTGCGTCACTGCGACTTCCACTCGTAGTTTTTGGTAGCCCTTGAGGCATCCGGATGACGTTTTACTCGTGACGTTTAACGTTTTTTTTTTATCAACCGCTAAATTTCGTGGAATGCCCTTTCGGAAATATATCTTTCCACGCGATAGCGACGTTTTGAAGATTAAAAAAGAAAAAAAATAGTTACCAGGACGCTGCTCACATATAGGGAGCGAGCGGAATGTTGGAAACATCTGCCGATGCATCCAAACGGTGCAGGATAACAGTTGCAATACATCGTTAGCAATCTGGCAAACGGGGTAACTGTTTCGCCCAAAGGAGTTGAACTTTACGACTAATTACAATTGCAATTGCAATGGCCCTCGTGCATTATGGAGCCAACCGCTGACTGCACCTCAATCGGGGAAGTGTGCTGTATCGTGAAACTCACTCGGTCATGTTAATTGACTCTCTTACTGTGGAACCGTAAACAATTGATATTCTGATATTCGGATTGATTTTTTAAAAAGATGGTGACAACGTACATATCGGACGTTAAATGAAATATTAGACATAAAGTGTTGATTTAAAAGCTGGAAAGAACTTATTATTTTGTTGTTTTTGATAAATGAAAAATGCCCTTTGGTCAGTAGAAATATTCTAAATGTTCAATGCCGGCATCTTTCACCAATGTTCTTTTGATTATGAATGGGTTTGTGACAGGATGATTAGCACCTTCTTTAGAAAAAAATAAGCCTCGGATGTTAAATAAGATGTTAGCCACAAAATCTTGATTTAAAAGAATATTTCTTCTATGTGTAAAATTCGATAAACGAAAATGCCCTCTAGTAAGGAAACAATAAAAAATTATAAATTCAGCATATTTAAACAAGGTTCTTTTCATTAGGAAGCAATTATTGACCGAAAGATGTGCTGGAATTTTATTTTGTAAAATTATACATATTTCGTAATCTTATAGCCATTAAGTCGCGAATTATTGTTAAATTAAAACTAGGAATATTCACTAGCAGAATTTTTTGTAATTTGTTAGTATCAAGAAAAAACCGACGGGGCCTATAGTTTTCCAGGAATATGCATCCAAAACATTGGAAAAAATTGTTCAATGGTTGTAGAAGTTACAGTTAGATAATTTATTTTTCAGATTAAATTACAGATAAAAATCCCTTTTCTATGATACGTAAGATTTTTACTTCACGGAAATGCATTATAAGTATGAGATAATAAAAGTCACGATCCACTCGTCTAGTGATAGATTTCTAATGTCGGCCGTGTTTACTCAACGGAGGAAAAAATCCGCCATATCTCTGTTAGATATCATGTAGCAGCAGGGAAATCTGGCTTTTGTGCTAAATGTGGTTGGATACCTACGGGTTTCCACGCAGAATGCACCGGATTCCAAACAAAATTAACCGATCGATTTTGTCCATGGTAGTTGACATAGTGACTGAAAGGATTCGGAAATTCACAGGAAACCGGGTTCGCATTGAAACTGCTATGAGGCTATCCGCAATGATAGTTTAGATTTCGCTCGTTTTTATAAGTTTTATAATAATAATCTCACATTTTGAAGTGACTCAGTAGATTGGGACAGAAAAAAATATTTGATGTCCCAGTTAGATAAATTGCGAGAGGTTCATTTGGTACAGTAACCTCTCATTCTGTTGAAACGACGTTTATATGCTCAAAGTTGAAAAATGAAAGACGCAATTGAAGTTTTTTTAAATGAATTTGCATGAAAGAGAAAGACGCCCACCATATCCGTTATCTCTCATTTATGACCCACTAGGTTTAGCCCTAAATTTACCATGGAGTAGGAATTCTTTAAGTGACTACATAAAAAATAAATTCATAGGAAAATGGAAGATAATTCTTATCTTGATTGGGAGTCGAACAAAATTTTTGCCATTTGAAAAATAGATGCTCTAAATGCCGACATAGGCTATATATCGATTTTGAAGATGGGACTTTTGTGCATAGTGTGAAAAGGCTCGGTACGTATTGAACGGTCTTCCCCACCCATTGACTGCACATCCATTTTGCACGCTATTTTGAGGAGGGAGATTCAGCTATCTCCGAATGGCTCTGCGTTATAGCATACGCTCGGAAAAGGGATTACCAAGGTTCGATTATCGGTTGGGATAAGAATTTGTCTTCTCTCTGCCTTGCAATTTATTCCTCTCTGCTTGTTAAGCCACCCGTTCCATCTTTCATCTCCAAAGATAAATATTCTCTTTTCAGAGTTATTACTTCGCCAAGTGCGGTCACTATATAGTTGGCAATGCTTTGTTAATAGCGATTTCCATAAACAATCCCTCCTCCGGGGCAATAACGCTATAAATTCCCCCACGCGTCTGCCTTTCCCACGGTGAAAGTGATTCCGTCAGCGACCTATGAGGACCCATTAAATCAAGTCAGTTTTACACGCGTCCCATTCGTCATCTTTTTCCATCTTCCACTACGATCGTGAAGTTATTTACATCATCCGCACTTGACGTCACTTGACGAACGACTTCGTTCTGATATATATTACTTCAAGTATTTTATTTATTCGTTAATAATATTATTTGAATGAAAAAGGATGGAATTCAAACTTATACGTGCGTTCTCAGCTCTTGCCTCTAATCAAATGATGCATTCAACTCATATACAGCCGGATTTAAAGTATTTTTAAATGTATTAATAATATTATTTTAATGAAAGAGGATGGAATTCAAACTTATACGCACGCTCTCAGCTCGCGGCTCTAATCAAATGATAAATTCAACTCATATACAACCGTATGGTCCCCGTCCCGCATTTTATTTTAACTTTAGCAGAATATTTTTGCTAGTTCTTCCGGTTCTTAATGGCCGATTTTTGTAAGAAACGTGTCAAGCGCAGATCCATACAAAAACTACGCCCCAACCTTAAAAGCTACGCGCACGATCCACCGCGACTGATTACTTCTCATTCCCTTCTGTTATAAAGCATTAGAAGCCGTGAAAAATGACTTTTTACTATTTAAAAAATCGGTACAACATTCATTGTACAAACTTTCTTATATACTAATGCGTCGTTTAGTTATCTTTTGAAAAATATGAACTATGTAGAATCGTTATAAACATCAACTTATATAACTATACGAAATTTGGTGAAAGTCATATGAGCCGTTTTTTCGAAAATCCAATTGTTATTGAAGTTGCCCAAGAATAAACTAGCCTTATATTCATTCTTTGAGAAAAATAAAATAGGTAGTATTGTTGCAGACATAAGCTCTAGTAACTGTACGGAATTTGATCAAAATCGTTGCAGCCGTTTTTAAGAAAATCACATTGTTGCCAAAGATGTCTAGAATAAACTAGCCTTATATTCATTTTTTGAGAAATATGAAATATGTAGTATTATTGAAGACGTAAACTCAAGTAACTACGAAATTTGATCAAAATCGTTATAGTCGTTTTTGAGAAAATCAAATTGTTGTTAAAAATACGTAGAATAAACTTCCCTTAATTATTGAGCAATGTCAACCATTTCTTCTCAGCTTCTACTCTGTATGATAAAATGTCTAAGTAAGAGATTTCATTCATTTTCGCTACACCGTTTAGGCTCTAAAGCCAGTAACAAACAGACGGCACTGCGAAAACCACTTTTTCGGACTCAGGTACACCTAAAACGTATATTTCCATCAAAATCTCGAGGTGGAATTTTTTTCGCGATAACAATAGTACTTTCTCAATATACTTCGTATATGAGAAAGTAAAAACTGACGAAATCTCCTCACCTAACCCTAGGCATGTTGACAAGCTCCTTTCCTCTTCCGTCAACCCATCGGATGTCCGGAGGAGGACTCCCGTGCGCCGTGCAGCTAACGGTGCCTCCCGTCGAGTTGGCGAATGCCAGCGATGAGGGCGGCTCCAGGAGGAAGACGGGGCCTTCGAGGGGAGGAAGGCCTTCCGAACTGGAGAGACGCGAATGAGGTGGCATCTTCTGCTGCTGTCCTCGGACACCGGCTGCGGAAGACGAGAGGGGTGAGTCGAAGGAAATATTCGATCCTCGTAAAAAAAATTGCGCGAGACGGTTTAAAAATGTCCCATTTCGGAGAAAATAGTTAGTTTTTTTTTTAAAAAAACCCTTTAGGATGGAGGTTGTGTTCTTTTTATATCCTTTCGAACCCATCGCATGCATGCGTCATATTTTTACAGCGCATGGGTTCGCGTTGGACCCTAACGAAAGCGGCATCCCTAAACCATTATTTTATCGTCTGATAACTTATTCACAGAGGAAATAAAAAAGCGTCGGCTTCGCATTTACCTGCCAAAATAAAAGAAACTTCGCGAAAAAATACGCGCTATTAACAATTTACGAAAATGACGTCAATGGGGATGCACATAAATTGGCTTGGTCCAGTAAAAATCGTGCGTCGGAAGTGTTTTTGAGAATACGACAGAATTCGTCAATACAAGCGAAGAGAGGACAAAAATTTTGAACAGAGATGCTTAGTTTTTTGCTTTCCTCGAATGTTTCACGCATTTTAAAAACATTATAAACAGGGAACGTGGATGGACTACGATTTGTGTCTCGGTGAGTTTTAAAAAAATTCTCTTTGAAAGCTACGGGAAGCAAAATGAAAAGAGACAGCGTTTACATACCAATAAGTAAGGTACGCGAAAGTACCTATTAAATCAGGATATTAAACTAGAGCGGAAAAAAATGTTTCCGCACGACTCCCTCGGACCCAACCCGCGTCATATCGGGTTTTGAAATGGCGTAGAGCGGTTCCTCTCATCCGTATGCCCCACGAATGGACGGTGGTGGCTCGATCATTTAAGAGTTCCTAAGGGTTGACCCTTCTCGAAAGGATCTCGCAATA
Source organism: Uropetala carovei (assembly GCA_036926305.1). Lineage (NCBI taxonomy): Eukaryota > Metazoa > Arthropoda > Insecta > Odonata > Petaluridae > Uropetala > Uropetala carovei. Next base: position 2,387,731 of record JAXCHB010000100.1, read on the forward strand.
CACAACGATCGCACCGTGAGAGATAAATATTCATTTTAGTGTTCGCCAGTAGCTCAATTTAACGCGAAGATACGGATGATATTAGGAATTTTAAATCGGTAACGGTCTCCCGAGCAAATACATGGAATGAAATAAAATCAACAAAATAAAAATGTTGATGGTAAGAATTTTCTTTTTTATTTGACTAGATCCTGTCGTGTCATATATACGGTCAGTAATTACCGTAATTCCTTATGTAGGAATTCATCAAATTTCATTCTAGTAATAGTTACTGAATGAACTCAGTGCGCGAGAGTTGATCATAGTTGCCAATTTAGAGACTTTTTTTTTGTGTTTAGCGATATGTCACTACCTTTGCGATTTTCTACTAATCTAGCGACAAATTTAAATATTGCTTTATGTAAACATAAATACATGCAATATACAACATAAACCAAACAAATTTATTTTATTGTAGCTTTATTAAAATCTATAAAAGTTTTAATAAACCTTAAAACATTTCTACTTTTACTTCCCCAGTTATGATATTTTAAAGACCTTTTATACTAATTTTGAAAGATCTCATTATAATTTACATAGAAGAATACATCCTAAAACGCAGTAAAATTACAGAAAAAACGATTTCCATTAAAAACTAAAGAAGGTATAATTCTCGATGTAAAATTAGACATCGATTTTTATTATGAATATTGAACATCATAAATGAAGCTTACCTTCTTGTTTCAAATTTTAGAATAGAGTTAGCAAGATTACTGTCACAAATTATGCCTCACAATGTGTTACAAAGCATGGAGAGTGTTGTCATAAGTGGATGAGCGCTTCTTATGCGTGTATATCCGAGCATTTGAAGGTGGTACATTGAGCCTCAATCATTTGCGTTTTCAGGTTATTCCAAAAATCCAAAAGTTTTATTCCCCTTATTAAAAATTCCAAGAACGAATGCTTGCTATGCGCGGATATATTAAAGAATCACCGAATATGACGCGGAAAACTTTTCTGCGTGTTATACACAGGTATTTACGGTATTTTATTTTTCTATTTATAAAATAAGCTTGACCTATATATGTTAATATCTATTATTCCATTTTTTATACATAAAAGGCTTTAAAAAATTCTCCCTTATTTAATACTAATAATTAAACATTACCTTAATTGATATTCATTTTTAAAAGAGATAAAAAGTTTACTAATCAGATTAATAAGAATTATTTGAAGTATTTATGCACTATTTTATTTTTAACGAACTTTTAGCGAATTTCTTTTTGTTTAGCGACTTTTAGCTACTTTTTAGGATGGATTTAGCGACATTTTCAAATTTATTTTTGCAACTATGGAGCCGATTTAGTTCAGTAGGCTTATGCGCCTTCACTGTCATTTCAAACAATGCCATTATCACATATTTGTCGCAATTTTAGTCTTACATGTTACGTTAACAGTAGTAACGATTTAAACAAAAATTCACCCACAAGAAGATAAAATTACAAACTATAAATGTGTCAGAGTAATGCAGATTATTCATTATATCTGCTCACTGAAACTGGAAATATACAAAATTAAGTTTCAAGTCATCTTGTTTGAATTATGCGATATTACTTTCAACTATATATTCTCTTTTTCGTTATTCGCGTGTTTTAAACGTACTGTCCAATACCTGTGACTTGGACGGCTGTAGCTGTCATTTTCGATTGCTCGAAGGATATACTTCTCCCTGTTAGCTTTCCTATACGTTGACTTCAAGTTTTATTACTGTAATCATTGCCTTCGATTTTAAGGCGAGAGTTATAGAGGTTGGACTCCATTTTAAGTTTGATACCGCGATTACGCCATTTCGGCAATGGAAAATCGTCAAAAGAATGCATTCCGTGTAAAAAAAAAACGTATCCAAATGCCATCGAACAGATCCGCCATCTTCCCTTCTATTAACACAGATGATAAAGTGTCCACACCGAAGCGAGGTTAACATAAAGGATATAGGATACGGGAAGGTAACGTATGTTTATGAAACACTCGGGTTGAATTACGTTAAAACTGTATATAACTTGTGGCTTTAGGGGAAGATGGAATATTACATGGACGAGGGAAAGAAGAAAATATAAAAGAAGTGGATCAATATAAGCAATTGGGGTCGGCCATAAAAAGTTATGGAGCGATAGGGATAGAAGTAAAAAAACACTAGAATGGGCACAAACAGAAGAGTGATGAAATTAAGTATAAATTCAGTGTTATGGAAACCAAACGCTCCAAAAACAAGCGAGAGGGCAAAATTTTGATCAAGGAATATAAAATAAAGGCTTCGAACGGGCGACTGAAATCACGTAAAGCTAGATTTGCAATTATAGATAACACGAGGGATATTAAAAGAAAAGCTCCTTATTGCGAGAAAACCAAATGGATGCTTAATATTAGTTCCTATAGCTGCGCCATCATCTTTCGCTAATGGTCATAGGGTCCTAAAAAAATTACACTCTCTTTCTTGTCCTCTATAGAGGTCATTTATTTCCAAATAAATTAAAGGAAAGGACGGCGGAATAATTGCGGGGGATTGGATAGGTTGAAGAGTAATGGGATCGCGAAATGGCGGACAGAGGAATGAAACGCCGGGGAGAAAATGTATCGGAAAAGATTGGGAGGGAGAAAAAAAAATGTCGACGCGGCGAACAAGACGGATGGAGGAGCAACGTGGACCAGAGAATGACGTGGGAATGGAATCCGCGAAGCGGAAGAGAGAGTTTTTGAAGGAGGTAGCAGTGAAGGTCGGCGGGACAGTATAACCATGATTCACAGCGGTGATTCAATGGGCGGGAAGGAAACGATGGCGGGAATGGTCAAGGTATATATATATATGTATGTATGTATATGTGTATATATATATATGTATATGTATATATTATGTATGTATATGTATATATATATGTATATATATTATATATATATATATATATATATATATATATATATATATATATATATATATATATATATATATATATATAAGAGAAAGCCGCAGCGAACACCCCTTTGAAGGAGAGGGTATTAGGGTTCTGTTCTTACGCTCGCTGGGATTCCAACGTTTCGTTGACGATTTTTCGCAGTTACTACGCGTATTGTTGTAATTATTTTTAAAACTTTCTCCGATCGGGGTGGAAGGTTTGGAGAACCAGATGTGCAACTCGACTGCCGAGCGGTCGTCATCATTGATGATTCGAGGTTAGTAGATTTTAGAAGAGGTTCTAACGTCGACGAAGCACGACTGATGACTTTTTATTTGTTGCCGAAATACGCATAAAGTTTTCTCTCTTGGAAAGACATATAGTTTGTCGATTTGATTTTAACCGTAAGATTATCCCGATAAATTTATTTTGGGATATTATTTTCATTCAATAAGTGTTGCAAGTAGACCAAGTTGACCAAAAATTAATGGTGACGAGCACATTAAAAATTCCCGTAATTTTACTGTACATAATAATATCCCAGACATGCTCTCGTGATCGTTGGGAATGCTGCATGCAGCACAGGCGGCATAATATCCAGGGGAATGTCTATTCTCTTAAAACTAATATAAAAGACAGTGTCACTTTATACCTTGGGCCCTTTGTCATGTAATGCTTTTTAAAGCTTAATATCTCGCAAACGACTGAACCGAATTGGATGAAATTTTCGGGATAACATTGCGATATAATAAAAAAACGTTTTTATGTATCGAATTCGAGGTCAAAGAACCGGGTTCGACTCCGGGTGATAATTTTCATTTACAATAAGATAACGTAAAATCGGCTTTACGACGTGCAGGCTTTCATTCTTTTTTAGATTAAAATTAGAAAGATATGACTTACAATCTTCGGATATGAATCATTTCTAAGAAAACATAAAATTTCTTATCTCGTTCATCTTTTTCGCCTACAGTTCGAAACTTCTCAATGTAAACGTTTAATTCACACAGTTTGAGGAAATCTTGGCATTTTAACGGGATGTTGCCTTGCCTACCAGGATATAAATTTTAGTTTCTTATTTTTGAAGATAGAATTCAAATCCGAATAGAATTAGTGTACATTTATAGTTTTTATCGAAAAAAGTGATAATTTTTTTGGGTCGCAACAAGCGGTTGCCATGGCAACAAGCTCAATGCTTTCATATGTGTAAGCTTTTAATGGGATTCAGAGGCTGATATTGTGATGCCATTACCGTTAAACTACGACTGATGAAAGAAATCCGTTATTGATATAGTCTCCATTTTTGGGGCTGTTTTACCCCATACGACAACAAAAAATGATGAGGCAGCTCCATATGGGCTAGAGACTTGAAATCTGGCACGATTATAGAACTTTCTTCACAACTGAAGGAAAAATCAGATATTGTAAATATTCAAATTTTTAGGGCCTGTTTTGCCCCATTTCTGTCCCATACTAGTGTGAAAATTATAAGTCACTTCTTATTGAGCTAAAAACTTGAAATTTGGAAGAATTATAGGTTTTTCGGGAAAAAATCCCATATTATAAAAATTCGAGATCTTATGGGCTGTTTTACCCCATTGTTGCCTCATACGAACAATTAAATTATAAGGCATTTTTAAATGAGCTATAGACTTGAAATTTGGCACAATTATATGATTTTGGACAAAATCTATTGGGAAAATTTCAAATTGTAAAAATGCTAAAATTTAAAAATTCTTGCAGAATGCAAGCACCGTCTACTAGTACACACACACACACACACATATATGTATATATATACACACACACACCAATACATACACACACACACACAGTAGAACTCGTTTATATCGGCCTCGGTTAATACGACAACTCGGATGTAACGACATATTCTTCAGGTTCCATCCCCGTTTCTACAATATTGCAATATATTCACCTCAGTTATAACGTATCTTATAGCGGCAGTGGAAGTTAGCAGCAAATATCTGTATGCATAAGCGCAGGGTCGGCGCAAAACATTTTTGTATGTGTGGGTGAGAAGAAGAGAAATAATATCATATAAATGTCATTAAATGATTCAGGTTTTATTATTAATTTTTGCCGATCACCAATACATTTAAGGACCAAAGGCAGCCTCTTGACCGCCCGGGTGGGGACGGATCCAACAGGGGAAACTCTTTACTCAGTATGGTTCGCACGAGCCGTTTTTTCTAAAACCAAGTCAGTAGACGTCAATTTTAATGAAAGAACACTAACAGGAGAGTTAGCCGAGATGAACGTAGAAAGTTTTAAAAGTAATGAAGATATCAATTCATATGCAGAAATCGACCGTAATGTTATAAAAACTGAAGCTCAAACGGCCCTAGACATCGTGAGGGAGGTCATGGAAGGACAGCATGGAAAGTGTAGCGAAGAAGAAGAAGATGAAGAAATGGTAGAGGATAAAGACGAACCAGTTCCAGCGGTTAATGAAGCTATGCAAGCCATAAAAGTGATATCACGGTTTTAACGATCGAAGGAGACTTATAAAAAAACATTTAGCCTTATTCACTGGATTGAGGAGGACTTCGAAGAACGTTTCAAGTTGGTATATCCGACAAAGAAAAAATTATCAGATTATTTTACTAATCATTAAAAAATTTTTATTATATTTAATGTACTTATTGCATCATAATGTAATGTACTGTATAAGGCATAATATAATATAACTAGCTGAACCGCGCAATATTTACGCTTTTTTTTCAATTAATTTATGAAAAATTATTGAGTGTCTAAAAAAAAGTTAATCTCAATAATTCACATTTAACTATACTAATGCATTTTCCAGGTATTGGTAAGGTTCGCGGGTTCGAATCTCTGTGAGGGCACGGCTGTGTGTGCGTATTGACAATTTATTAAGCGAAGTCAGTCTGAAATCTACATTTTAAATTTCATATTGGAGAGGAAATTAATTCTACGCAGTAATTGATTGCGAACCTTTCCATTTCCCATAAAATAAAACTTAAAATTGGAATTCTCGACCTGCGGGCTTTCATTCTTTTTTAGATTACAATAATAAAGTATTGACCTACAATCTTCGGTTATGAAACATGATAAAGTTTTTTATTCTGTTCATCATTTTCCGCCTACAGTTTGAAATATCTCAATTAAAACGTTTAATGCATCTAATACTGGAATTCAAGTGGAAAATAAAAGGGTAATGGAAATGGTAAGATCAGTTTATAGAGGAATGTAAATAATGGATAATACAACTCCACAGAGGTATATTTTTCCACTTCCATTATCTCATTAAAGAGAAGATAATCACGTAATGTGTCAAAAAATAACTGATGCCCCTATTCTCATCTAATTTGAAATTTATGCCTGAGACTATTTGCGTTAATAAGCATAATAGATGTATAATATAATAGTTCTACATACTAAAATGTAGGATTGCAGCATTCAAACGATGAAATGAAGATTCACCTGCTTTGAAAAAATCGTTAGAAACGCTTCCCATACGCAATTAACTGAATAATTATCCTTAAATATTTACTTTTCTATGTATATTAAAGTTTGACGTATTATTTATAGTAAATAATATTATCGGACTATGCGCTCAAGTCGTATGATCATATAGTCCAATTCAATTCCTTCCGCTAGAGGTTTCTATAAGTAAAGGGTATCTGCTCCTGCCCGCTGTCTGGTATAAACCGTGTGATTGGTGGCAAAAATTGAGCATATATTTCTAGCTCTGTGAGCTTGTGTGTTAATTCTTACGTCTCTTTTCCACATCCATTAGGGAGAATATCCCATAAGTCAGTCAGAAATCTGCATTTTAAGTCATATTAGAGAGAATATTATTGCTACGCAGTAATTTATCACGAACATTTATGTTTATAATTTTCTTTGTTTCTTATTCTTTAATAATATGTCATTTCTTTTTATATAACAATTAATGCAACCGTTTATTTAGATTAGCTAAGAAGAGAAGATAACCGTGTAACTTTCAATATATTTAAAAAAATATCGTACGCCCCTATTCTCATCTAATTTTAAATTTATGCGTGAGCCTATTTGTGTTAATAAGCATTACAGTTGTATAATATAATAATTTTATTTACAAAAGGGTAAGATTCCAGCATTCAAACGGTGAAATGAAGATTCAATTGCTTCGATTAAATCGTTAGAAACGTTTCCCATATGCGGGCAACAGAATAATTATCAGTAAATATTTATGTTGCTATGAATCATTAATTTCGATGCTTAAACAAAAGTACGAAGCGAATAACTCAATTCTTTCACCTATTTGAAGGTATAATTGATATTAATTGAATCGGAGGCAACAATGACGGTCGCCTTGGCAGCACCCGGAAAGAGTACAATATATCCGTAAAAATTCGAAAACAATTGTTTATTTCTGAAAACATCGACCGTGTAACATGTGAACATCGCAAGAATAAGATAGGATAGCGTTTTATCCGTCGAATAAAGTAAAAACGAAGAAAATCGGTCCATACTTACATGTTTTAATGAATGAAGGAAAAAAACCTTGCACTCTGAAAAATCGAAAATCCCGTGTAAACTCATGGGAACATATAATTGTCTCCTGTATTCGATCCCGGGACTTAATGAAAATGAGAATAGTTTTCTAGGCAACTTCTAGCTTGTAGAAACAAAACGCAGTTTACCGCATATCTCTACGACGAACGGCTTTTGAGATACAGAGGGGGACGGACGGACGGACACTTCCAAAATTATATATAGGATGTTTAAGGTACTTATTAAATCATAATATAAATTTTAAAATTTGGAAACTAATGCAATTTTCCCATGCACCTCGGTTTTAACGACACCTGGTTATAACCACAATAAATTTACAGTCTCTTGAATGCTGTTATAACCGAGTTCAACTATACACACACACACACACATATATATATATATACACTAGCTGAAAATTCCCGGCGATGCCCGGGTTATGCCAGACGTCTTTGGCGTAGAAAATTATGTATTATATGGTAATACAATCATTTCTCCCTTTGCGCACCTCATAATGTGTATTTACGTTGAAATTTCGATTTCGAATTTTTTCATCAAAACTACTTTCTCTATACTACGTATATTGGAGAAAGTAAAAACTAATTCTGAGATATCTCTGATACCTATGAATTTGGCCGGGAGGGTCCATGGAGGTCCGGAGAGAACGTGAGAGTAATAGAATTTCGAGTTTAACAATGTAATCGGTTAGCAAGGCAACTTCACCTTAAAAACGCTAAATTTTGTCAAAATTTGATATTAAAACGTTAAATTCGAAAGATTTAGATTTGGAAGCGATAAAAGACGATAAGAATTAAAAACTAAATTTATTTTTCTTTAATACAGTCTAAGTCCGAAAATCGTAGGTCAAATATGTGAATTTTAATAAGCAAAATAATATAAGGTTGCAGGTCGAAATATCGATTTTTCCATGTCATCTTATGAGGAATGGAATCCCTTCTCTGGAATCGAACCCAGGTCGATTTTGGATATTTTTTTCGTAAATGGCTTCTACTTTAAGAACCGAACATTTTTACCAAATGTCAATCTTCTAGCTACTCGGAAATTTTGTTAAAAATAGCATTACATAATTCCGATTTCCCACCGACGACGACGATGACGACGAAGTCAATTTTATATATTAGATATATACTAGCTGGAGTGCCCGTTGAATTTCAACGGATTTAGTGAATCTAAAACTTCGACCGTGTAACATGTAAGCATCGCAAGAATAATATAGTACACAGTTATAACCGTCGAATAAAGCAAAAATGAAGAAAACCGCTCCGCGTTTTCCTATTTAGATGAATGAAGAAAGAAAATCTTACGAAAATAGCGTATAAACTCCCTCCCCCTCCCTACCACCCTCTCCTTCCCTTTTCCCTCGCCCTCCCCTCTCTCCCTCCCCCTAACATCCTCTCTCTCCCTCCCTCTCTCTCTCGTAAATGTAAGAAGAGACTATATAGTCTCAATTTCGCTCTCAATAAAGTCGTTTGTCTGTCCTTCTGTCTCCCTCCCTCTCTCTCCCTCCCTCACCCTCCCTTCCTCACCCTGCCTCCCTCACCCTGCCTCCCTCACCCTGCCTCCCTCACCCTGCCTCCCTCACCCTGCCTCCCTCACCCTGCCTCCCTCTCCCTGCCTCCATCTCCCTACCTCCATCTCCCTACCTCCATCTCCCTCCTTCCATCTCTCTCTCTCTTTCCTTCCCTCTTTCCCTCCCTCTCTCTCCCTCCCTCTCTCTCCCTCCCTCTTTCTCCCTCTCTTCTTCCCCTCCCTTCTCCCCTCTCTCTCCACCCCTTCCTCCTAATTCCCTCTCTCCATCTCCCCCCTCCGTTACCATCCATCTCTCTCCCTCCCTATCTCGTATTAAAAGCATTCAAAGCGAACAAACTTACAAACATTCTCCTTAATATATTAGATTAGAGGATAATTCAATTAAAAACAACAAATATTTGGTTTCCATGTAAACAAATTAAAATCGTACACAGAAATTGACAAACGATATTACGTTAAAATTTTCCCCATATAAATGCGTTGAACTCTCAATTTCGGCGACAATGGGAGTTTTCATAGTAGCTTATAATGGGTATTGTAATAAAACTGATAAAATAACGTATTTTAATGATTCTAAATGCATTTTTATGCTAATTCGATCAGGATTCGGATTCTGTCTCCAATAAAAATCAACTTTGTTCTTTTCTTCATAGAACGATTCAAGTCTCATGTTCGTACCATGTTTCTAAATAATTTTAAAATTCAAATGAAAAATAAGCTACACTCGTCCCTATGTTATTCAAATGGAGAAAATGAAAAAAGAAAATATTTTTAAAAATTAGACAGGTCAAACAAATCGATATAAAAACCTTACTACACCAACTTACTCGTTATTCCGGTTAAAATGATACCTTTCTCTTGTTTCTACATGCTGTAGTTGCAGAGCTATAAAATTACATACAAACACTTTCTTTTATATATATATATATATATATATCCCTTCCAACTGCCTCAAAGTCGGCGGAAGGGTGTAAACGGAGGCTAAAGGGCGAAGAACAGTGGTGTCCTCGGACACCGGTAGGTTCAGCCATGCTGTGACGTATTTCTGCAATATCTCCGGCCAAAGTGAAAGAGGTACTCACCAACCCGCTCTGGGCCAGCGTGGTTTTAAGGCCCACAATCCCCCCATGACATGTACACCCATAAAAAACGACCCTCATTCTCCGGAGGCTGGATTGCCTCTGACCGTGGCAGTGGTCAGGAACAAGGCATGAAGGCAGAGGGTGCTAAGAATCCCCGGAGGTTAAACGCCCACTGCCACTCTTTCTCATCCTTACCCAATTCCTTTAACCTCAACCTAACTACCTTTAACTGCCGGACTTTGTCCAGTGAAGATAAACTTCAAGAGCTCCAAGAACAACTGAAGGAGATCAAGTGGGACATTTTAGGGCTTAGTGAGGTGAGAAGAAAAGGTGAAGGCCTATTGGAGTTGAAGAGTGGACATATTTTTTATTACAGGGGAACTGACACAGGAAGAACAGGAGGAGTTGGATTCATCATCAACAAAAAATTGAAGAATAATATCGTGGAAATGGAAAGTTCATCCGAGCGGGCAGCTAGACTAGTGCTTCAAATAAATAAAAGATATCAACTTCAAATAGTCCAAGTTTATGCGCTAACGTCATCATACTCGGATGAGGAAGTGGAAGATTTCTACCAAGAAGTTGGAGAACTGCACGACAAAGGAAGCTGCCATCTAAAAGTGGTCATGGGTGATTTAAATGCCAAGGTAGGAGAACAAAAGGAAGATGACAGCGCAGTTGGAAAATGGGGCTATGGAGACAGAAATGAACGAGAGGACCGTCTTATAGACTTTTGGCAAGAATGCAAATATCTTTAAATCAAATATTCCAGTCTTCCTAAAAAGGAGACTGTATGACCAATGTGTTCTCCTTGTTCTGACATATGGCTGTGAAACATGGACCACGAATGCCAGAATGATACAGTGCCTGCAAACAACACAGAGGAGCATGGAGAGATGCATGTTAAGGATCACCCGAAGAGACCGCAAGAGGAACGACTGAGTAAGAAACAAGACGGGAGTCTGTGACGTCATTATAAGAGTGAAGGTGCTAAAATGGCAGTGGGCGGGCCACATTGCTAGAAGAAATGACCAGCGTTGGACGTCCAGTGTCATCGAATGGATCCCAAGAAACATCAAGAGACCGAAATACAGGTGGGACAGGAAGCTTGTTAAGTTCTTGGGGAAAACTTGGAGGAGGGAGGCAGTTGACAGGGAAAACTGGAAGAGTCTGGGGGAGGCATTCATCCGTCAGTGGACTGAAAAAGGCTGATGATGATGATGATATATATATATATATATGTGTGTGTGTATACACGTATATTTCTATATAAGTATGTATTGAGTTATGCTTATAATCGCTCACATTCACTTTTCCGAATACCATTTTCCCGAATATTTCAATTTCCTTTTCTCGAAAATCACTTCACAAGTTTTTAAAAGATTACACTTTTGGACAAATCACACCATAATAATGTTACATTTCTTAATTCCGATACAAAGTACTCTCATAATTCTCAAATCAACAATCATTTTTTTCCTAAAAGCAGCCGAGGAAACAAAACTTGTGGCACAAATTCGCGGCATCAGGTGATGATGTCCTATTTTGGAAACAAGATAAATTATGAGATTATGTTGTAGATTTAATATTAATCAAGTAGGAGAAAAGAACCAAGAACGGACATTCGCTCACCGCATGAACAGAAGGATGTCCTCTATTACATAGCATACCGGGTGCTGTGAGCAAATCCAGTGAGTAGACTCTTTATCGTCCGCCCGTCTCGAGTCGACGAAGGTTTAACATTTTCTCTTCCCTACTCTCGGAATTGGCACTTTTCTCTTCTATTTACATCTTCAATTTTCCGACTGCTGTATTCTTCTTCTTCTCGTAAGGCACTGATAAATTTATAGAGCCCAATAAGTCTTTTTCCTGACAACAACTCCTGCTATCGCCTATGCCAACCTTCCAAATTATTTTGGGTTCGAGGAAGGGCTTTTTTCACGTCATCAAAGACATCGTAAATGTCCCTTTCTTCAGCGTTTCTTCGTCGAAGCCTAACTTTAACGTAATACTCTTCAAAACATTCCCACACTTGTACCGCCTTCTCATTTTCACTTATTTTCGGAGAAATTATTTTCAGGAAAATCATATTCGGGAAAATGATACCAAGCCTTTTATAATTCTCTCACGCTGAGTTTGTAACTCTGTCACGCTGATAGGGAAGAATGAGAGGAAGGAAAATGGGAGGGATTGATTGACTGATTGATTAATATCTTTATTGGGCGAGATTGAGACTTTATAGTCCCCTCTCCCACCTAGGGGGAATGGGAAATATTTTACTTTAAATTTAGTACTTCATTCATACATAACCTTTATTTGTGACATAACCATATATATGTATTATATATATATATATATATATATATATATATATATATATATATATATATAAGAAAACTGGAAGAGTCTGGGGGAGGCCTTCATCCGTCAGTGGACTGAAAAAGGCTGATGATGATGATGATGATATATATATATATTTCAAAATCGGAGGAAGGATTATAAGAACAGTGAAATACACGGCTGATCAAGTACTTCTAGCTAGAAAGGAAAAGGAACTCCAGAAAATTATAAATAGACTAGTGATAACAGGTAGAAAATACGGTATGGAAATTAATACAGAAAAATACAAGGTTATGCGAATATCAAGTAGAGAAGAAGAAAATTTTGGAGGAAAACCATTAGAACAAGTTTCAGATTATAAATACCTTGGAAGCATCATAACGACAGGAGCAAAATGTACCGATGAAATCAGGGCTAGAATAACGAAAGCTAAAGTCGCTTTCAGAAGAAAGAAACTCCTACTAACGAGGAATATAAAGGAGGATATTCGCAAGAAGTTGACAAAATGCTATATATGGAGTATAGCTTTATATGGGGCAGAAACATGGACGCTAAGGAAAAACGGTATTAAATACTTGGAAAGCTTCGAAATGTGGACATGGAGAAGAATGCTGAAGATAAAATGAACAGGGTGAAAAATGAGGAAGTACTACGAAGAATAGGAGAGAAGCGAACGATTATACAGACTATCAGAAAGAGGAAGGCGAACTGGATTGGGCATTAGCTGAGGAGAGAGTGCATGATTAAAGAAGTGCTAGAAGGAAAACTGGATGGAAAAAGAGAAAGAGGTAGGAAAAGGTTTCAGCTGGTAGACGACTTGAAAGGGAAAGAGAGCTATGAAGACATGAAGAAGACTGCGGAAAATGGAGAACCAAGTTTAACCATGAATAATCACGGACCTGTCAACGGACAGACTACCTATGATGATGATGGTATATGTGTGTGTGTGTGTGTGTGCGCGCGCGCGCGTGCGTGCGTGTGTGATATGTACGTATATATTTTTTTTTACGCACACAACCATACCACAGTTTTATGAGAATGTTGGTATTTAGAGTATGTATATTGAAATAAGACATGGAGCCTGAGGAAAGAGGATGTGTGGGTGCATTGGAAGCTTTTGAAACTGGCGTACCCCATAGATAATTGGATCGAGAATAAAACGAACGAGGAGGAATTTAGCATCGTAGAAGAGAAGACAGAAATCTGATTAGGGTAATTAGGCAGTGGCACCAAAAATGATTGGGTCAGATTTTCAGAGGCAATGGACTGTTGAAAGAAGCCACAGAAGGGAGGATAGTAGGAAAGAGGCAAAGAGGTAGGAGGAGTGAAAGGGGATTTCGGATACTTTGAAAGAGAGGGATAGTTGCGAGAAGATTGAGAGAAGGGCTTTGGATGGGATACGTTGGGATGGGTGGACCGAAACCTACCAGGAGTTTGAAAACTTTAATTGAATTCGAAAAATGCGGCATGGCCAGTCTAGATAAACGAATAAACAGGTGTAATTGAAATAGTGTTGATCCGAAGGAGTTATCACGTTTGTAAAATTATTCTCAGCAGCGTTAAAGAACAAATCTCCACCGAAAATAAAATTAATGGAATCAAAGGGAGATTACTTACGTCACCTTCTCTTACTACGTTTTACTGTTCGCTGAAAGCCTATACGAGCATCGCGAGAATATGTATAGCCAGTAGAAAGAGTGGGCTCAGAATAATCTTGAAAGAAAAATCAATTTTCACAAATCTTCAGAAGATTGAAATGAAGAAACCAGAATTCTAGGACGTAAAAATATTTAAATGGAATAATTTCCAGAAACGGACCGCTTTTTTCAGAGATTAACTGAAGGGCCGAAAGGGACGGAGTGCAATCAGAGGAATTGCAAATATTTTCAAATGGATCATCCCGGATTTTAAATAAAAGATGCCACACGAATAGTGCGTTCTTCACATTTTATGTAATATTGTGAAGTACGGACCAGAACGATGGAATTGTCCAGTGTCTTCGAACAGATTCATGATGGGGACAAGTAACGGCAGGTTATGAAAACAAACCTAAGTCTATTATATTTTGAAAGTCGTCGTCATGGAAATATGTAGGTTAAATTTTAAGAAGAAATTGTCGTTGCTGAATTCCAAGAATTTCAAGAGACGCAAGAGGTTTACCAAATATTGGAAGGACGGAAATATTATTAAATTTCGGGAATCAGCTAGAAGGAAGTAAGCATTTTACGAGGGTTAGGCGAATTGCAAATAAATTGAAACATATGCAAAATAACTTGATTGCATATTCATGGCTGACGTAACAGGACAACAAATGAGGCAAGGGTCTAGGATTCTGAGAAGCAGTGGCCGTAATATTTTATTCTCACAGTATTCTAAGTATGCATTAAGTTAGATTAATGTTTGGGTTCCATTTTAAGCCTTTCCTTTCACAGGAACTGACTATAAAATAAATAACCTCAAGTTTCAAAGGTAACATAAATGTATCTATAGTCCTTTAAAGTTTTCGTATCATTAACTCGACGTTTTACTTTAGCCTTCCGGTATTCAGTAAGAAGGGAAAAAGATAAAAAGTTAAAAAGATCATAATATTCTGAATTTTTCATGCTAGCAAAACGCCACATTACGATCATTTTGTTTAAGATATGAAGTTTAAATGTAGGACACTTACGTGATATAACGGCAACGGATACGGTAACCATCAGAAGAAAACGCTTTACCGCTCTCGAAGACATTCTCTTCCGTAGGAAAGGTACCTGAAAATATAAGACGAGAATTACAAAACAACCAACAGCAATAATTTATTTCATTCGGTTCAGCATAAAAAACATGGCGGAGAACGGAGCAAAATATAACATTCTATCCGTCATCTAAAAAAAACGTCTCTTTTTAAATCCAAATATTCGATTTCTTTCCGAGCTATTTCATTTATTTAATCTTTCAGGGAGGAAAAAAATCGCTCGAGAGAGAGAGAGAGGCTTTATTTTAGATTTTTTTTCATCATGCGTTTACTATGGATACCGTCGACGTCCTCTTTCTTCTCCGTGGGTTAATCGCGTTCCTTCTCGTAGCATGGCAGCGAGGACCCGAGTGAGGAGGCGGAGGGATAGGAGGGAAGGGAGGGCAGAGAGGGACAGATGGCCGAGGTGCGCCCCTGTGGCCGGGGGTGCTCTCTCTCTCTCTCCCTCTCTCTCTCTCTATCTCTCTCTCTCCCTCTCTGTCCCTCTCTCTCTCTCTCTCCAGACCCTTCGAAATTCCGCGCCAGAGGTGCGCTCAATTGACTGGACTTGACCCTTCCCAGGCCTCGACGCTCCTAACCCTTCTCCTCATATTGACCTACGAGTTTGCCACGGATTAATCGTCCGCTGATCTTATTACTAAGAATAATATTTGGCTCGTGAAACAGTTTGAGCATATCGCGAATGTTGCTCGAGGGCGTAGCGAACGAAGGACGGGTGATGCAAAAGTGCACACGTAGAGGAAAAAAAAAACTTTTAAACTTTTTCGAATGCTCGTCTTTCTTTTATTTTAACGGCCGTTTTTCGTCTTTCAAACGACATAGCGTGTGGGGGATTTTTCTCCTAAAAATCAAGGGCGTTAAGTAATAATTTTTAAAAAAAGTCAATGTCGATTTACAAAAAGCCCTTGTTAAATTACACCAGGTTAAAAGAGTGTAAAAAGCACTTAAATGAAAATAGGCGCATTTAGAATGCTTTTAGAATGCGTCGAAAGCAACTTTTTCTCTCTCTCTCATGTGGGCTTGACAACGCTATGGCCGGCGGCGCATGGCTGCCATCTTGTTTCGCACTCCCATCCCAACCCAACGTCGATTGTCTCGCCCTTATCTCCTTACCAGTAATTTATGGCATTGGTGCTTCGTTAATATCGAAAAGGGAGCCCCGTGATTGGCTGCCGTAAATCACGTGGCTTTTCCAATATCTCACTCAATCGAGCTGTCGAGTTGTACGAATTTAGGAGAGATCGAGGCACTCGAACGCCGTTATTAAAAAAAATGTCAACCCTCGAATATTCGCCAAGAAATTTTATTTTTTTTATATAAGTCTTAAAAGCGACGCGGGATTAGAGGCCGAATTAAAGTCAGGACTGTTAGTCCTCCGAAACCGACCGTAATAATGGCGTCCTCGGAAGATCCAGTATTCTGGCTAACGTATGAATGTAAACGAAGCCTTCTTTAACGACCCAAGGTTAAAAGGGGTCCAGAGGAGCACAATAGACCGTGTGTGTACCTGGTCATAACCTCCGGCGGCGAATCTCGGGCCATCAACGCAAAAGATGGTAGAGGATTATGCTAAGCGCGGCCGGATCATACCCTCTAAGAAGGACAAACGACGTCCATAAAATACTCCCTCACGCAAGTAGAAGGGGTTTTTTTTTATATAAAAAAATACGAAACTCGCCGTGGGGACGCACGCAAGCATCGTAGCCCCTCCTATAGCGGAGAGGGAGAGAGAAAATGAGAGGGAAAAGGAGAGGGAGAAATGAGTATCGTGATTCTCGTTGTAGAGAACATCCTTTCTAGTCTAAGGGGGAGTGTCGGGTCGGAAATACGCCGCCGTAGGGTGGGGAAGGAGGGGGGGGGGGGGGGGGGTGGAAATCACCCCAAACACCATTCCGCCTCCTCTGCTTTGCCATTCATTAATCAAAAGTCTACGTTGCGAATGGATTTTCGCGTGTTGCCCTTTCGTACGTATTACGTTGGGACCCTCGAAAATCTCTAGCCCGTGAAACAGATCCTCGATGTTTTCCCATGCTCCCGCTTTTTATCCAGCGCTTAACTGACACATATATATAAGGATTAATATAGTAGAGAAGTATCATTTTTGTGTAT